>JAPDNY010000003.1:87020244-88407547 GCA_029375565.1 Gekko gecko
GGGAAAGGAGAGGAGTTTGTAAGCTGCTCTGAGACTCCTAGGGAAAGGCAAGATATAAATCCAAACTCTTGTCCTCTTCTGAACTGTTTACAACTTAATGTGGAACAGACAAAAAAACTTCCATAAAACAATTTTTAAAAATCCAGAAATAACAAGTATTCATATTTCCTCTCCACAGTTTTAAATAATAAAAAAAAACATTCGCATAAAAAGAATTGAAGGTGGGGGGGAGTGTATGGAAGGGAGTGTGGGACCCAGTTTCAAGGAACCGGCGTGAAATTTAATCAGCATCGTTTTCTGAGCCATAATTATCAGCAATGTTCCTTTTAAACTGTGGAGTCTTGTTGTGAGCAAAAATCCTACTTGTGTACTCCTGGCATTAAAGAGGTGATCCAGCAATTTGGCTTCTGCATAAATGACTTTGCTCTGGAGCCGATCTTTCCCGGGCCGAGACAAAAATGCATGAGCGGGAGACTGGAAAAACTGTGAGCTAGCTCACACTAAGCTCAGCTTAGTGGGAACACGGATTATCCGTCTCAGTTGCGGCCTCGGCTTCCGCAGCTACTCTGTTGCGTCACCAGCGTCCCCTCTAAGCTGAGTCAGTGTGAGCTAGCTCACAGCTTTTTAGCCTCCAGCTCACACATTTTTTGTCTTAGCTCAGGAAGGATGGCTCCAGAGCAAACTAATTTACGCAGCAGCCGAATCGCCCACTCACAACTTTAGTGCCGGTAGCTCAGAAAGTAGAATTTCTGCTCACAAGACTCTACAGCTTAGAGGGAACACTGCAAGTCCTCACTCTTCCACAATCAATTTCTTTTCTTTAATTTTCCCAAATTGTCCCGGCCCTTCACATCTCTGGTCGGAGAGGACCTGCCCGGGCGTGGGATCCCCAAGCCTGGTCGCCGCCGCTCGCGGCGACCAGGCTTGGAGATCCCGCGCCCGGGCAGGTCCTCTCCGACTCCCCTCGGGTGGGCGCGGAAGGCCCCAGCCGGCCAGCAAGTGGTTAACGTGCCCGGGGAACGCGCCGCCCCCTCCCGGAGCCCCGCCCCGCGGTGACGAAGGCCTCTGGGCGTGACGTGGCGTCCTCGTGTGCTCGGAAGCGGGGCTGGGCGGGCGAGCGGGTCTCCGGGCCCCGCGAGCGTTGCCTGCGCGCCAGCGGGGCGAGGGACGGCTCCGTTTCCGACCGCTTTCGCTCTCGCTCTCGCTCGCCGGCGGGGAGGAGGAGAGGGGGGCAGGATGCTGAAAGCCGTGATCCTCATTGGGGGCCCCCAGAAAGGTGAGAGAGGCCCCCCACCCCACCCACACGCCCCCCACCCTCGAGCGCACCCGGCGGGACCCAGGCATACGCCCCCCCAGACACCCCCGCGCGCGCACACACACACGGGGCTCTCTTTGCCACTAGACCTCCGCAGGCGTCTCGTGGAGCCCCCTTTAAATCCTCCCGTTCCGTTGAGGCCAGCGCCTTTTTTAAAGCGGATATTTCCCTTTACTTGGTCGGCAGATTTGAGCAGAAGACTTGGGGGGCGCGGGGGGGGGGCGCGGCGTGCCTCTCTTTTTTTTTTAGAGGGAGGAGAAGGAGAGAGGTGATGGAAGTGAACAAATCCTCCACCTGGATGTCTGTTTCCGGAAATACCCCTGGGAGGATGACTGTAGCTGATAGGGAGGGAAAGGTACTCTGTGTGTGTTCAGAGGCCGTCTTCCAATATTGTTTCACCTTGGGCCGAGAGGTTGGCTCTTGGCATCAAAAACAAGCTCCGGGGCTGATGAATCCTGGTTTCCCTCCAGTGGGACTGCCCTTGTATCCTCCGTCCCCCAGTCCTTGTGGTCCTCAGGAACCCTGGCCCAATGCATCTTGCTCTTCTTGTGGCACTGCAGTCCACATAATCCAACTAATGACCTGTGGTTTACTTGTTATAATTGCATCCAGATTTTTTGTTTCCAATCAGTGTTGGCTCCCAAAACTGTTCAGAGCAATAATATGTGTGTATGAATATTCAGTATTGGGGGGGGAGGGGATTCTCCCCTGGCGCTGGAGTCCAGTGTGATGGAGGGGTGCCTGGATGCTTCCCCCACCCCCACTGATTGCCTCATCAATGGGAGTTGGCGTCTGGCGGGAGAAAGCTCTGTGCTGGAGCAGGACCCAGGCAGGGCAGAAGGGTTGGAATTGCAAGTTGCTTACATGCCAGCCATTATAGAGTTAAATGTTGTTTGTTAGCAAACAGGATGTTACGTTGTGTAATGTATTCAAGGGCAGGAAAGTTTGTGGGAGTTGTTTATTCTAATGAAGTGACCTGTAATATTGGTCAGCTAACACCTTGTCTGTCGAAATGCTCTGATCTAGCATTCATGTATTCACAATGTTTATGGCTCTTTGTGTGAACCAGAGAGGAAGTTCCCACAACGCATCCCTTCTTCCTTGCTTTTAGCCATGTAGCCGTTAGCACATAGAGTAGCTGCAAGTATGTCACCTTTTATTTCTTTTGTCCAAAGTACCTTAGCCATGTTTTATTCTGTTTTCTTAGTAAAGATATTTTTCTTTTAACAAGTGTGGCTCTTGTGTTTGGAATGCACCCATTGTCTCTGAATTAGGGATCCCAACAATGGGTTGCACTTGCCAGTGGGCTGCTCCTGTTGAGGCGTCAGACCTCTGATGGTGCGACTTTTGCCCCTGCAGGGACCCGCTTCCGACCCTTGTCCTTTGAAGTCCCCAAGCCCCTGTTCCCTGTAGCAGGGGTGCCTATGATACAGCATCACATTGAGGCATGCACTAAGGTAAGGAGGGGTATTAAAGTGAGGCTGGAGGGGTGGGGGTGGGGGGAGAGGCATTTGGTTCATTATGCTCCTTTCAACTCTAACAGCCTAAAGCAGACAAAGAAAACAAGGCCAACTCTTTGGGGCAGGGTCTGAGAGGACTTCTGGTGTTAGTTCAGATTGCTCCCTGTCCTCTGCAGGTTCCCAACATGAAGGAGATTCTCCTGATTGGGTTCTATCAGCCCAATGAAGCTCTCAACCGCTTCCTGGTGTCGGCCCAGCAAGAGTTCAAAGTGCCCATCCGGTGAGTGGCTGCTGGAGGGCTGGCGTGGCAGGGTGATCAGAGGGTTGGACTAGAACCCGGGACAAGGGGGTTTGAATCCCTGCTCTGCCGAGGAAACTGGCCGGTGACCCTGGGCCCACTGCAGCCTCCCAGCCTAGCCTGCATTATGAGCATAACATGGGGAGGGGAGAACAACGTGGAAAGTTGCTCTGGGTCCCAATTAGGGAGCAACGTGGGTTAGAGATAACAAATAAATAACTGTGGCAAGGAAGAGCTCTGGCTCCAAAGTGAGCCACCCAGACCCTGGATCTGCACAGCTGGATTCTGTTGCAGGCGGCATGGGCCGTTCCTCCTCATGTAAACAAGGCCATTATATCCTCCTTCCTAGGTATCTACAAGAATATGCAGCCCTTGGCACAGGAGGTGGCATCTACCACTTCCGGGACCAGATCCTGTTGGGTAACCCTGGGGCCTTTTTTGTGCTAAACGCCGATGTCTGTTCCGAATTCCCGCTAGAAGAGATGCTGACCTTCCACCGGGAGCGCGGCAACCCTGATGCTTTCCTCATGTTAGGCACCACGGTAATGGGCAGCCTTGGCTAGAAGGGGAGTTCTGCTTGTGGTCCACTCTGGGAGGGAGTTCACGTTCAACATGAAGCACTTTAAACATTAGGAAGTGCTATACAATATTTAGAACAATCTGGGGGCAGTGTGGTGTAGTGGTTAGAGTATGCCATTAGGACCTGGGAGCTCCTTGTCCATGAATCTCATTGTGTGACCCTGGAAAGCCATCCTTTCCCCGCCTAGGCCCCTTCTCTGAGTTGTGGCAATAGAATGAGGAAGGCAGGGCCATACAAGCTGCCCTGAGGAAAGGGGAGGGGGGAACCCTCTAAGGCAAGTGGTAGTGTTATCCCTACTTTGCAAGCGGAGGTCTGAAAGTAGCTCGCCTGATGTCACCTCATGAGTTCATGGTAGAGACAAGACTCAAACTAGGGTCTTCCAGATGCATAATTTAACCTCTAAGATCAAATTCAGTGAAGGTTGAAATGCAATTGTAAATCCCTTGTTCTGTATGGCCACCAGTTAATTCAGAAGCCAAGTACAAGCACACTTAAACCCGCTTTTCTGTTTTTTTACACTATTTATACATTTATACCCTGCTTTCTCCCCAGTGAGGACCCAAAGCAGATCATGACACTGCTCTCCCTCTCTCCATTTTATCTTCACAACAGCAACAGCCCTGTGAGGTAGATTAGTGTCAAAGGGAGCATCTGGCACAGTATCACTCAGCAGACTTCTGTGGCCATGGCAAGATTTGAACCTAGGGCTCCCAGATCCTAGTTCAATACTCTTACTGTCATGCTGGTTCTCACATGCATAGGTAAGGGGCTGAAAAGCACTTCAAGTGGTATATGTGAATTCTGTCATAGTTTGTATGCTAGCCAAGCTCTCCGCCCACTGGAGACTACATGTCTGCTGCCCTAGGTGAACAGGACTGCCTGGGCTACAGATGCCAATCCCTTACAGGCTTCTGGTCAGCAGTGCATTATTGACCACCTAATTCCCCCTTCTCCTGCCATTTCCAGCCCGCCTTACTTCATTGTAACAATGATTTTATTTCTCTGTAGGCCAACAGAAAGCAGTCTCTGAACTATGGCTGTATCGTGGCTAACGCTGACTCTCATGAGGTACGTGTGGGACAGGGGGAAGGGCTGGGCAGACGGCGTGTCCCAGCCGAGAGCCGCACCCCTGGTGCCCTGCCTGCTCCTCTCTCCATCCTGGCTCGGGACAAAGCAGTCTCCGAGCAGTGTGTGGCCAGCGCCCAAGGTGTCATCTTTCTTCTCCAGGTCCTGCACTATGTGGAGAAGCCCAGCACTTTTGTTAGCGAGCTCATCAACTGTGGCATCTACTTGTTCACGCCTGCAATCTTCCAGCACATTGGTGCGGTCTTCCAGCGGAACCAGCAGGAGCTGCTTCTGTGAGTCTCTTGGCCAACCCGTGCCTTTGTGCCCTTCCTGCTCCCAGGCAGAAGCCGGTCACTCATCTGCCATCTCTTTCTCTTTTTTCCCCCCTGTCTCTTTCCATCCCTACATCTCCTCCTCCCCCTCCTGCCATCATTTTGCCCAACTTCAGGGGCTCATTCCTTGGGTAAGTTCCAGTCTCTCCCTTCATCTTGCATGCTTTCCACCCATGGGCCAGTGGGGCTCTGCTGTGCTGGCCTGGAGCATGTAGGCTTAGAATGGGCTTTTTAGTTCCCCTGCACTGGTGGGAGCTTTGCAGTTTCTGTCCTCAATCCCTAGTTCGAAAATTTCTATTTAAAATTTCTGTTTAGCCAACCTTCTTTTTCCCTGCTGGCCATGCATTCTCCCTCTCCCCCCCCTTTCCAGTGAACAGGCCTGCCTCCCTCAGTCTCACTTTCTCCCATCCCTGCAGAGAGGAGAATGCCAATGGTTGGCAGCGAGCTGAGGCCATCAGACTGGAGCAGGATGTATTCACAGCACTTGCTGGGCAGGGATGCCTCTTTGCTTTCAAAACAGAAGGATTCTGGAGCCAAATCAAGTCTGCTGGGTAAGGGAGAATCTATCTGATACAAGTTTGGATGCCTTGTGGCCAAGGAGGGGACAGGAGGTAATCCTGAGTGAGTCTGTGGGTATTCTATGTAGGGATGGGCATGAATAAAACCCTGAAGCAAAATTCATCATGAATTTTGCCTATTTGTGGTTCGCAAACTGGAGTTTCTGATAGGTCCACCATCATGAACTTCCACGAACTTGTGAAGCAGTTCTTGGTGGTTCATGGGTAGAGCAGAAAGCAGGGGTTTAAAGGGACTCCTGCTTTCTGTTCCCCGGTAAAGCCACAAAAACAACTGAGTGGCTGGAAGTGCCTCACTGCTGCTCAGCTGTTTTTCAGAATATCTTGTGCAGTCCCTTTAAAGAGACAGCACAAGAAAGTAAAACAGGTGAGCAGTGGGGACCACCTTTGAAGGGACTGAACAAGAAAGAGAAACAGCTGAGGAGCTGTGTTAAAGGGACTGCACAAGACAGCCCGAAACAGCTAAGCAGTGGGAAGCGGGCTGGTCCCTGCCGCTCAGCTGTTTTCCAGGCTTTCTGCAAACCCTGTATAAAGGGATTGTGGTCCCTCTCAATGGTGTTTCTGGGGCCACAAACCAGTTTAGTTCGTGGTTTGGCCATGAACTGAAACGAACCCCATTTTTTTTGGTTCATGCCCATCCCTAATTCTGTGTGTCTGTGAGATTTGTTTACCACTGTTTTTATATTTTTTCTATAATGATGGCGCCTTGCCTTTGGAATGCCCTCCCTGTTGAGGCTCACCTGTAATCTACCTTACACGCTTTTAGGCTCCAGGCCAAGATATTCCTCTTTACTCAAGCTTTTAATTAAGGAGTTCCTTCTTTTTTAGCTCTCTCATGCTGGGCTCCTAGCCTGTGGACTGATTTATCAACATCATAGAAACATAGAGCTGGAAGGGACCTCAAGGGTCAACTAATCCAACCCTGGGCACAATGCAGCCCCCTCCCCGAGGAAGGCAAAAAACTTCCAGGATTCCTGGGCCAGTCTGGTCTGGGGGGAAATTCCTTTTTGACCCAGCAGTGGCAATCGGCGTTACCCTGGGCATGTAAGAAAGGGCCATGAGAGCTCAGCACTGCCTCATCCCTTCCTGCCCTCCTTCTCATGATCTGCCTAAATTCACAGAATCAGCACTGCTGTCAGATGGGGCCATCGAGCCTCTGTATAAAAACCTCCAAAGAAGGAGAGCTTCACCATCTTCCAAGGAAACCTGTTCAACTGAGGAACCGCTTTAACTGTCCGGAAGTTCTTCCTGCTGTTTAGCTGAAAACTCTTTTTCTGTTGGTTCTGATTTTCTGGGGCAACAGGAAACAACTGCTCTCCATCCTTTATATGACGCCAGTGCTTCGGATACGTGAAGGCGGCTATCCTATCACCTCTCAGTTGTCTCCTCTCCAGGCTCGTTCAAGCTTCCCTCCTAGGACTTGATCTCCAGACCCATCATCATATTTGTTACCTTCCTCTGGACACCTTCCAGCTTGTCAGCATCCCTCTTACACTGTGGTGCCCCAAACTGAACACAGTCCTCCGAGTGAGGTCTAACCACACCTCATTTTAGGCTGCTGTGTTTTAAGTGCTTTTATACGCTGGCTTGCTTTTATGGGCTGTTGTTATTGGGATGGTTTCAGTGGACATTATTGATTTTGTTTCCATTTTTATGGATTGGTTTGTATTTGCCATTTTAATTGTGAGCCACATCAAGCAGGTCTGGGATAGGTGGCATACACATCTTCTAATAAACAAAACCCAAAATGCTGTGTCCATAGGGCTCCAGGACTTCTGCCATTCCGGCACTAACCTGATCCAGCCAGTTTAGCTGTTTACCAGGCTTGCTGCGTTATTTGCCTTCTAATCATACCCTGGGGATTGCCATGCAAGCATAGAATCAAGTACTTAGCACAGAGTTCTGCATCCTATGGAACCTGGCTTCCTTTTCTTTGACAAGTCTCCAGCCATTATTAATCTATAAAATGCATTGTCGCAAAACTGTGAAACTGCAGAAACCAAAGAAAGGACTGAACTTAAGTTCCTTTATCGTTCAGGAGATGGAAGGGGTGGGGCAGGCTGACTGTGGACACTGATGATGATGCTCTACAGCCTCTATAGCACAACCTGTTCTTCTTTTGACTTTTCCCAAATCTTGCCAAAAAGAATTCCAAATTAATAACATGGATCTCAGAAACAGAATAAGTAGACTTTTTCATCATTCTCATCTTCTTTTGAGTTTCATGGATAGCAAGAATGCATTCTGGAGGGGGGAAAGAATTTATGCATCGGTGCAGAGTTGGGGAAGAGGATACCAGGATAGGATTAGGAGAACTCTGTCAGCAGAGAGAGAAATACACCATGAACTGTTTAAGGTAAAACAGATGCTGCTTAAATTAAGTATTAGCTGCCTTTCGGCCAAGGAATTAATTATCTTTCTCTCTCTGTCTGTCCTATACATACCGTACCTGGTTGTTGTTGTTGTTCAGTCGCACAGTCGAGTCCGACTCTTCACGACCCCATGGACCAGATTACGCCTGAAGTTTGCTCAATTTCATGTTCGTTGCCTCAATGACACTGTCTAACCATCTCACCCTTTGCCGTCCCCTTCTCCTTTGACCTTCAATCTTTCCCAGCATCAGGGTCTTCTCCAGTGAATGCTCCCTTCTCATTTGGTGGCCAAAGTATTTGAGCTTCAGCTTCAGGATCTGGCGTTCCAGGGAACAATCAGGGTTGATTTCTTTTAGGATTGACTGATTTGATCTCCTTGCAGTCCAAGGGACTCTCAAGAGTCTTCTCCAGCACTATAGTTCAAAAGAATCTATTCTTCGGCGCTCGGCCTTCCTTATAGTCCAACTCTTGCTGCCATACATTACTACGGGGAATACCATTGCTTTGACCATGTGGACTTTGGTCGGCAAGGTGATGTCTCTGCTTTTTATCATGCTGTTTAGGTTTGCCATCGCTTTCCTCCCAAGGAGCAGGCGTCTTTTAATTTCATGGCTGCAGTCACCATCTGCAGTGATCTGGGATACCAGAAACGTGAAGTCTGTCACTACTTCTACAACTTCCCCTTCTATTTGCCAAGGAGTGATGGGGCCAGATGCCATGATCTTAGTTTTTTTGATGTTGAGCTTCAAGCCCACTTTTGCGCTCTCCTCTTTCACCTTGAGCAAGAGACTCTTTAGGTCCTCTTCACTTTCTGCCATCAGATTGGTATTGTCTGCATATCTGAGATTATTGATCTTTTCCCCAGTAATCTTAACTCCAGCTTGTGATTCATCCAGGCCAGCATTTTGCATGATGTACTCTGCATATAAATTAAATAAGTAAGGTGACAATATATATCCTTGTCGTACTCCTTTTCCTATGCTAAACCAATCAGTTGTTCCATATCCAGTTCTAACTGGTGATACTACCTCGTGGTAGTGTCAGGTATAATGTCTCCTTCATTCACTTTGCCAGGTCTGCCATCTATGCCAACCGTCTGTACCTGAGCTGCTACAACCAGTGCCATCCAGAGAGACTTGCCCAGAACCATCCAGATGGGTCCACTATCCGAGGTATTGGCTCCCCTCCCACACACTGTCAGAGTCCCACAGCAATCAGTTCTCAACAATATTCCTTCAGAACGATTCAAGTTTATTGAGGCAGTAAAGGCAGGTCATCTGTGCATACACTGTGTCAGAACTGATTGCAAGCACATGCAAGGGGGAGTTATACAAAATTCAGAGGGGTCCCCCTGATGGGTCTGAGCCAATCAGGGAATAAGCTACAGCCTGCCTTAGCAAATGGGTTTTGCGTTCCCAGGGAAAGCAGCAGCAAGGTACCAAGGTCACTGGCCTAGGCTAGCAGATAAGACTAGACAGGAAGAAAAGAAAGCTAAGATTTCATTACAGCAACAGACTGTTTCTCCCCCCTCCACCAGCTATGACAGCGGCCCAGCTGACACACATACACATGCAACACATTCTGTTTGTTGGACAAGAAACACAATCCATGCACCAAAACAAAACGGAACAATCCATCCCTCTTGCAACTTAGCAACGGGAATGCTGATGCCAGAGCTCAGATTTTTGGCTCAGTTTTCAGGGATCTTTAGTCATGCTTGTCAATTTCAGCACCAGCGGCCTGTTGCTCCAAATTTTGTAATGGCCATTCTTTTAAGTTTCTGTAACTCAAGCGCTATTCCTATTTGTGTTGCCTTTGTTTCAGTGCTTCTCAAGATTTAACAGATTTCATTGGATTGCTTGATTTAAAAGTTTCTGTCCTGCGTTCTCATTTAAAATAAATATCTAGGGAAGCTTCTAAATTGTAAAACTGTTGTGTAGCTACTGAAAACTTAAAAATGCAAAGAACATTAGAACAAGGATTGTAAAAAAGCAGTTTAGTTTATCAGAAACCAAATCCAGTTTCCGGTGGAGGACAAGGTTATCTGGTTTCTAAAAGATGTTAGTGAGGATGTCAGGCACAAATTGCTGCAGAGGATGTCCCCACAAATAAGAAGCCACAACAAAGAAGATCCTGTTTCCAGTAGAGAGACCCATCAGCCCCAAGGAAGGAGGGACGTCGGTCCAGCTGCTGAAAGTGGTCTTCACAGATGGCAGGAGAAGCCGGTCCTTCAGATGAGGAAACCATTCTGTTTTCTGGGTATTTGAAGCACTGGAATATAAAATGGATGCCTCTGCCTTTCCTCCTCCCTCTCTTCCATCATCTTTCCTTCTCTGATTTGGGAGGGATAATTATACTCAGTGACAGAACCTGCAGATATCATACTTGGGGGAAGCTGTCTTTGGTTCAGCATATCGTCTCTAGGGGGAGGCTGTATTATAAAGGAATCTGTAGCAGCTTGGTCCAGAATCTGAAATAGGGGGAAGGATAAGATGATCCTGAAATTATGTATGCACAGAGAGAGCTCCAGGATGGGACAACAGAGATACTTGGCCTTGTAGCGGGATGCTTGTGTCGTTGTGGAAAAGCAGAATGCTGTTCACAGACATTTACCCTCACCATCCTGCAGTGGGGAGAAGAACCAATTACGTTGCTCTTTCTTTTCCACACAGGAAATGTCTACATCCACCCAACAGCCTCAGTGGATGCAACTGCTGTGGTAAGTATAGTGGGTATAACGAGCCTAGAACATGGGTTGGGACCTCAGAGTTGTAGTTTAACTTGCGTATGGTTGGGGGCATAAACACTGTGCCCTGTGCACAACTGAACAGGTGGATAAAACAGTGGGCTGTGTTCCAGTTCACTGATGTTCTCTCTGCTGCATTGTATATCAGAGGGCCTAGAGTCAAATAAGTTTAAAAAAAATTAGGAGAACAAGCTCCCTGCCAGAAGTGATAAGGGTGGATATACTGGGCCCTAAGGGTTACTTAAAAATAGGGGATATTATTGCCCACCTGATCACACCCTTGAGGCTGATCTTGAAATGGAGAAGGAAATAAGGGAGGTGTGACTAAAGCAGATAATGTGATATTGGGAGACTTTAACCACCCTCACACTGACTGGGTTAATATGTGCTTGAGTCATGCTGTACAAATGAGATTCCTAGACATCCTAAATGACTGTGTGCTGGAACAGTTGGTCATAGAGCCGATCAAAGAGGAAGTGACCAAGATCTGGTGCAAGATGGAGATCTTGTTGCACCAATTGGAAACAGTGACCACAGTGCTATTAAGTACAGCATTCATATAAAGGAAACATTAACATTTGATTTCAAAAGCAAGAGCTTGACAAAAATGAAAAGGAAACACAAGAAAATCAAATTCCTAGAGGATGCTTGAAAGCTATTTAAAACCATACTACTTGAAGCCCAGATAGAATGCATTCTTCTGGTTAGGAAGTCTAAAAAGAATGCTGCGTGGTTAATGACCCAAGTCAAAGTAGCCATAAAGGCTTCTTTTTAAAAATGGAACGTCTGCCCCACTGAATTGAACAGAAGGGACCACTGGATCTGGCAAAAGAAGTGTGTGTTAATAACTGGGAATGTGAAAAAAGAATTTGAGGACCAGGTTGCTAAAAGCATCAGGATAAACCATAAACATTTGTTTAAACGTATCCAGAGCAGGAAACCAACCAGAGAAGCAGTTGGACTTTGGATAACCAAATAACAGAATTGCTATAAAGGGAGATGGCAAAAAAGCTAAATGAATTCTTTGCATCTGTGTTCGTGGGGGGTGGGGGGGTGGGCATGCATCCAAGCCACAGCCACTATTTATGCAAAGGGAGTCTGAAAAACTAAGTCAAATTGAAGTGATGAGAGATGAAATTCTAGATCTGTTGGGACAATTGAAAACCAGTGGTTCTCCAGGTCGCCAGAAAGTTCTTGGGGAACCTTTCCTGGTGCCTGTCTAGTGTTGTTAGATGGTGAGCGGGGGCGGGGGGGTTGCCTAGCAGGGCTTCTGATCAACCCTTGAGAGATTCAGTTGGCTGTGCAGATTTTTTCAAAAGTTACTTTGGCGGAAGTTGCCACCATAATGCAAGAATCTTCACTGTATGACTGAAAATAAGCTGTGTGTATATGCAAGAAAATATTTTTAAACAGTATGTTAATTTAAAAGGCATCTTGTTAAACAGAGCTTTTGCCTGAAATGTTTAAAAGTCGCTATTAGTCATGCGTGGCCCCGCTCCCTGCGATTTTGTGGCTGGCTTCCTGTCTTGCGGCAGCCATTTCGTAGTGGGCTCTGCCTTTTGTGGCCGCCATTTTGTGGTTGCAACCAGTGTTCCCTCTAAGCTGAGTTAGTGTGGGCTAGCTCACAGTTTTTTAACCCCTGGCTCACACAGTTTTGCCTTAGCTCCGGAAGGAGGGCTCCAGAGCACACTAATTTATGCAGCGGCCAAATCGCTCGCTCACAGCTTTAATGCCAGGAGCTCACAAATCAGAAGTGTTGCTCGCAAGACTCCGCACCTTAGAGGGAGCCTTGATTGCAACGACCGTTCTGCTTCAGGATTCCAAAGGTGCCCCCAGGCTCAAAACGGGTGGGATGGCTGATCTATGGTGTGCTCTCATGTGGAATACTGTGTGCAGGTCCGGTCTGTGTATCTCAAAAAGAGCTTTGTAGAGTTGGGAAAAGTACAGGCGGGCAGCCAAAATGATGATGAAAGGGTTGAGCCCTTTTCATGGAGGGAAGGGTGACGAATCTGGGGCTCATCAGTTTTGAAAAGGTGACCAAGGGGAAACATTGTAAAGGGTTATAAAAAGTTTATAAAATATGCACGGGGCAGAAAGAGTGGAAAGAGACAAGTTTTCTTCCTCTCTCACAACACGAGCACTTGAGGCAATCCAGTGAAGCTCGTGAGCAATAGACTCAGGACGGACAAAAGGTAAATACTTAATCAGCGGTTAAAAGGTAGTATTTGCTGCCAGTGATGTCCACAGCCACAGGGGACTTTAGAAGGGGATTAGAGAGCCTCAGGGGTGACAGGTCTGTGGGGAGGAAAGGGAACCTCCTCATCCAGGGACAGTAAACAGCTGCATGGAAGTGTCAGGAGGCAACATCCGGGGAAGCCCTGTGCTGTGTTGGCCCTCCAGAGTAACTGCCTGGCTATTACGTGAAATGCTGTACTAGATGGGCCACTGATCTGATCCAGCAGGGCTTTTCTTGTGTGCTTTTTCTGCAGCTGGGTCCCAATGTCTCCATTGGAAAAGGGGTCACAATTGGGGCTGGAGTGCGTGTGCGTGAATCCATCATTCTGCACGGGGCTTCTCTCCAGGTGGGTGCTTCTCCCGGGGGAGTGTTTTAATCTGTGGGTAAAGATTCATTTTTAGGAGAGCAAGTATAGTTTTATTACTCATTTGTTGCTGTAGAGCCAGAAACCTTCCTTCACGCCATTGCTCCTCTAAGAATTCAGTGTTTTGCCCCCGGGAAGTTCATAGAGGAATGGGAAGTTATTGCCACAGGTGCTGAGTTGGGGCCAGCACTACAACTCTGAAAGTGCATGTAGCTGCATGTAGGTTTTAGAAGCTGTTTTCTCTTTCCCAAATAGCAGCCCTAGTGGCTGCAGTTGGGGTGGGGGGCTGAGTGAAACTGTAGTTACTGTGTGCTTCTGCCTGAAGACGAAAACCAGGCAGGGGAGCTTGTAAAATGGCTTCCCTTGCTCGAAAGCCAGTCGAATCTGACTCTAGGGGGCAGTGCTCATCTCTGCTTCCAAGCCGAAGAGCCAGCGCTGTCTGAAGACTTCTCCGTGGTCAGTGGCTGGCATGACTAAACGCCAAGGCGCACAGAACGCAGTTCCCTTCCCACTGAAGTGATACCTATTTATCTACTTGCAGTTTCTTGCTTTCGAACTGCTAGGTTGGCAGGAGCTGGGGCTAGAGACGGGAGCTCACTCCATCACGCGGCACTCGGGTCTTGAACTGCCGAGCTACTGACCTTCCAGCCTGCAACTCAGCGTCTTAACCTCTGAGCCACTGTAGCCCCGAGGGGAGCTTGAAGAAAGCTCTAATTGTTTGTTTCATGCCCAGCAGGTGGCACTAGAATACTGTGAAGCTTTTTTAAAAAATGTTCTTATTCAAGGACTCTTAACTAGAAACTTTCAAGCTCAGGGTGAAATGTGCGATTGCATAAAACCCTGAAACAGGCTATAGGTTTTTGATGTATGTATGTCAGAAAGTCAGAAGGCAAACTTGGCTCAGTTTCTAAGAGCGGTGGGACTTTTGCAGTTCTACCTTTTAAAAAAAAATGCAGACGCTGCACATTTGGTGACGGGGGAAGGACAGAGGTGTTTGTCTCCTTAACGTATCCCACTTCTAAAAATCTTCCTTTCTATTAAATAACAATTTGTGTAGCACAATTCTAAGCATACTTACTCTAAAGAAAGTCCTGCTGGACTGAATGGGACTTGCTCCCCAATAAGTACTTGAGGTGCTCCTCCCCATATGTGGAAACCCTCACCTGATTTCAGTGCCGTCCTAAGCAGAGTGGCGTCCATCTCAGTCCATCGGCCTTGGCAGGCTTAGGACAGTGCAGAGTGAGGCCAGCGCTGACCAGGGGAGGCAGCAGGCCCCACCTTCCTCCGTTGCTAGGGCAGAAAGTCGTTGATTAGATGTTGGGGGCTTCATCGATCTGTTTCTCCCCACTTTTCTTAGGATCACACCTGTGTGCTTAACAGCATTGTGGGCTGGGATAGCACCATTGGGCGATGGGCTCGTGTGGAGGGCACCCCGAGTGACCCCAACCCCAATGATCCCTATGCAAAGATAGACAGTGAGACCCTCTTTCGAGACGGCCGCCTCACCCCTTCGATCACCATTCTGGGTAAGGTTCTTCTGTTCCCAATAAGCCCCCCTCGCATCCACTCTGTGACAGATAGACTTTCCTGCCTTTATTAGTTTTTGAATCCTGGTTTTGTGCAGTTAAATTGTCTTGTGCAGTTAAAATTCAGTAACAGTGCTGGTGGCAGGCATTGTGCATAAATGGCAAATAAGACCCTGGCTCCTGCTTACAGCCTGTAAAACCAGGGGAAAGATAACAGGCATTTGGCTCCAGCTGAGGTCAGACTGCTCTTCTTTTGCTGTTTTTCTTGCCGGAGAGGAGCAGTATAATTACCCATCAGCCCCAGGTCCTGTGGTTGGTGACAGAGGCCAGAATGTCCCTCCTCTCTGCTCTGCTCTTACACGTGCAACTGGTCATTGGGAGGAGTGGGGGAAGCCAGCCTCCTTTCCCTGCAGCTGCACGTCCTTTGCCTGATAGCGGGGGCTAGGCTGTCTTCCTTTCTGAGGTGTTCTGTCTGGGAGGAAGTGGAGGTAACAGTTATGTGGCCTTTGGTGCTGCAGCGAGTAACAGAGTTCTTTGCCACTGCAGCCAAAGTATGCAGCTCTTTAACTAACTACCCTTGTAAGGTGATATTTTCTCTTTTTGCTGATGTGTCTCATGTTTCTTCCTCACCAGGTTGCAATGTGACCATCCCTGCTGAAGTGGTCATCCTGAATTCTATTGTTCTTCCCCACAAGGAGCTCAGTCGGAGCTTCAAGAATCAAATCATTCTCTGAAGGGCCCAGATGTAGCCTCTGGCAGCCCCCAGAAAGAAGGGCAGAGCACCTCCTGATGAGGTAGCATGTGAAGATATCATCAGCCGCTCCCTGTCTTTTTGCCTGGACCTGCTGCTCTAGCATCTATAAAGATCTCCCTCCGGGCCTGCTCATGGAGCAGGGGAAGGGAGTTTCTCTCTTGGGCTGCAGGCATTTGAAATGAGTCACCTTCTCTTCATTCTAGCACTGCTGCAAACTCCACCCTGAGAAGGAAGTTAGCCATGGCCAGTGGCCATAATGCTGCCTCAAAATGCTGGAGGAATTGGTGGCAAAGGGGTGTGGAAGCACCAAAGCTGTAGCCTTCTCTGAGTAGCTAGACCACTAAGAAACCACAGGGCATATCTTTCTGCACCCCTGGATCTTAGGGGCACTCAACACACCCAATTCCCGCCAGCCACATAGCACCCCTCCTGATTTCCCAGAGTAGGATGCTGGTAGACCGGAACCAGTGTAGGGTCAGAGCAGGTGGTATAGCCCATGTGGTAGAAAGACTGGCAACACCACAGTGTGGGACCCCCTGCCCCCCTTTTTGGGGCACTGCTTCAGTAAGGCCCTAAACTGGGCTCAAAGGAAGCTGCCAAGCAGATGTGCCCTGCTTAGACTATTGGTCATCCGTTGCCTCCACAGGGTGTCAAGGAACAGGGCTCCAGCCCGTTGAAGGGTGGGTCTGCCTTCACCCAGCTTTTCTTCTGCTGCAGGGTGGAAGTTTTGATCTCAAGGCTCCAATGGATCGTGTAGAAATGTTGGGGGATGAACAGCAGCTGGATACAACACACATTTCTGAAGAAATGTGTTAGCTTTTCGTTCATCTAGAATCGCTTCCCATGAGGATTGGAGCCTGTGTTCAGCAGGTGCTTTGGGGGTCAGAACCAGGCCTGCAGCCTGCAGCAAATATCCCCATCTGCTGTTAGGATTTGAAGGTTTACGCATGTTTCAGCTCTGGGCTGAGAAAGTCCTTTACCGTCTGTCTGTTGTGTAAAAGGTTGCAGAGAGAGTGGTCACAAACAGATTAGGACCTTTTGTTTCCTGACATAACTTTCAGAAGCCCTATTAAAGTGGTAAATCCAGTTTTCTTTGCCGTCACAATAATGTCTTCTGTCACGTGCCAGCTTTGTGTTGCATCTCCAAAGCGAAGATTGCAGAGCGATGATCTGGAGGGAAGCCCACCCTGTATCACAGCAACATACTGAGGGCTGCAGTGGATGCCAAGGCTCAAAATATGCCAGTGCCTCTGCACACACACACAAATTATTTTACTAAAACATTTACTAAAACAATTAGGGGGGCCTCAAGGCAGTGCACAGTCAAAAAGACATGAAAAATCAACTTTAAAAAGACATAAAACAGCAATTAAAACAAGAAGGAGGGTCTGTAAGGGAACATCAGCTGAAACAAAAAAAAGCCTTCACTCCCCAGGGGAGGATAATGATAGAGGGAACCGATGAATCTCCCTAGGGAGCGAATTCCATAGTTTGGGAACCATGATGGACGAGGCCCTTGCTCAGGTTGCCACCTTGTCTAGTCTCAAAAGCAGTTTCCTTTGCGGGGCTCCCAGAGGAGGTTTAGAGCCGTGCTTCCTCCCCATTGGGTGGCCTCTTGCATTCTGAGCCATTAGAGCACACGGGTGAACCAAGGGCAGCAATGGAGGCAATGGCTGACCTGCAATGAAGCTCCCGCACATCCAGGCAATTCCTGCAGGTAGTAGGGTTCCATTTGAACAGGTCCTGTCACATGAGAGTGATTGCCTTGGCCTTGATATTTAACCCATAAAGGACCTATTCTCTGGCCAGGGTTCCTTAGTGGGTGCAAAGTAGAATCTTTTCCTCTCTGTATATCTCCTGCCTTTTATAAGAATGGGGCCAGAGTGAGTGCACAATAGTGAAGACCTTTGCATGCCAGCCTTCTGTTGCTTTGTGTTTGTCTAGGATTCACTTTGTATTGCCTACTTGGCATTAGTTGACTTTTGTTCTTTGTAGCTTTATCAGAGGAATGCAAAATATACAAAACCAGGGAACCACAGCTCTAGTAACAATAGAGAAGAACAATGAAAGCTGTGTAGATCCGCTAAATGATATTAACAAAATCAACAATTACAGTAAATATATTTTATATAATAAGATATCCAAAATCATAAACAGGTGCAAGAAGAGGTCCAAACTAAGGTTAACGAAGTTTTCCGGATTACAAAGTCATTTCATAGTCTTCATCCAAATAGGACCATATATATCTTTTGGAGCTATCAAATAATACATAATTTACATGAATTACAATGGTGCAGTGTACCATATTAACAATTTGTATTAATTTATGTATTTTTAATAAATTTTAAATTTCTAATAATAAATTCTATTTTAAAGGTTTTTAATTCATTGTATTAAAAATCAATAAATACCTGCAGGTTTTCATTTTTTGCATGTTGCATAATTCTATAAATAGTCACATGATCTATGAAAAAATGTTTCAATACCATAATAAGTTAAAACATTCAGCAACATTTATCAAGCTCAAGACATTCACCAATAATTTTCATGTAATTAGATTTATCAGGATCAAAAACACCAACAATTTTCATACAGTTAGATACATCGATTTCCAAGGTCAGGCCACCAATATAGAGAGTGGACACAAATAACTTCTACAGCGTGAAGCCTTTTGGATTCATAGGCTTAAAACAACCTTATGGGCTTAACCTTGCTCTGGAACTTTCCTGCTTCTTGTCAGGTGCTTCTGTAAGTTGCACTTTGCAACTTGGTATCCAGACTTTGCATATAGAATGGTTTAGAATAAGTCATAATAGAATACCTATAAGCACTTTAAGGATTATGGATGTATGCCTTTAAATTTTACACTAACGTTAGGATAGTTATAAGACGCAATAGCAATCTTTGAGGCGGCTTTTCTATTCACTATATTGGTGGCCTGACCTTGGAAATAGATGTATTTAACTGTATGAAAATTGTTGGTGAATGTTTTGATCCTGATAAATCTAGTTACATGAAAATTATTGGTGAATGTCTTGACCTTGATAAATGTTGCTGAATGTTTTATTATGTTATTGAAGTACGATACATTTTTTCATAGATCATGTGACTAGAATAATGCAACACACAAAAAATGAAAATCTGCAGGTATTTATTGATTTTTAATACAATGAATTAAAAACCTTTAAAATAGAATAATTTATTATTAAAATTTATTAAAAATACATAAATTAATACAAACTGTTAATATGGTACACTGCCCCACTTTAATTCAAGCAAATTATGTATTATTTGATAGCTCTAAAAGATATATATGGTCCTGTTCGGATGAAGACTACGAAACGACTTTGTAATCCGGAAAACTTCGTTAACCTCCATTTGGACCTCTTCTTGCCCGTTTATGATTTTGGATATCTTATTATGTAAAATGTATTTACTGTAATTGTTGATTTTGTTAATATCATTTAGCAGATATACACAGCTTTCCTTGTTCTTCTCTATTGTTACCAGGGGAATGGCCATTTAACTTACTGGGAAAGTTCCCAGTGGGCTGCTGCCCTGGAGGGCCAGTGGTGGCCAGGAGCGAGTAGAGTGAAGACCCAGTAGCTCTGCTGGTGCCACAGAGACCACTTGGAGGCAACGCTGGGTATCAGTTCACCAGCTGCTTCCTCCTACTGTTGCTGGTTGGTAGAGAAGGAAATATTGGGCAAACCAACATACATTATTGGCCTTTGCAGTGGTGGCTGGAAGGGCCACAGGGCAGTTTGATTTGGCTTGCTCCGGGCTCATTTTGACCCTTGATCTACCATATTAAATATACATTTCAATAGCTGGAAAACTCTGGAGTTGCAGGCCTGTGTGAAGAGATTATCAGTGGCTCTCTCATTACTGGGTTGTGAGGTTAGAGAATATGAGGACTGTAAAGCACTTTATACACTGACCAGATTCAGTGTTGACATCAGTTATTTCATAGATGGATGTAGAAGACCTGGTTTTGTCCTCTTTCAGCCCACATGACAGTCTTCTGAATGGATCCCATAGAACTCGAAGGGTACTATCATGAATCAAGCTTGTCTCTTCGTCTGTATAGTCTCACCCTTGATCCTGTTTCCTGATATTTATTTCTACGTTTATAGCCTGCCTTCAACACTGAGACTCCAGGAGGATTACACAGTTTAAACCACTGCAGTCAAATAGCATGATACATCCAATAAACAATGCAACAGGACTAAACCAGTACAAAATGCACGGTGAGAGACGTCAAACAATGCAAAACGGAATTACAGAAAACAATGTAGTAACAGCAGGGCAGCATGTATAACAAACAGATGATACTTAAAATGGTGGCATAAATACCATCCTGATTCCCTCTATAAAAGCATCTGCCTGGCCTGTTTGGTTATTCTACGGCCCTGCTCTCTTCATTGCAATGCCCTTCCTCACCTCTTCAGGCAGGACATTCCCCAAGGTGGGTGTCACAATAGAGAATGTTACGTATAAACCACCCATGACCTTGCCCATTGGCAGGCTGGTACTTTCAGAAGGCTTTGTTCAGATGAGCCAAGTGGTGGGGGCGGAGCAGAGCAGGAGAGGTGGTCCTGCAGATTTGAGGGTCGAAGGCCATGGAAGGCTTTGTAGGTAATAACTTGAATAGAATATGGTGAATGATAGGTAAACAGTGAAGTGTCTGGAGAATGGGTGTAATATGCATACTTTGCCTAGCTCCCAATAGTAACTGAACTGAAGCATTCTGTCCCAGCTGGAGTTTCCAAGTTGACTTCAAGGGCAGACCCACGTAGAAGGCTTTACAATAGTCCTGAGGTCATTGCAGGATGGATCCATGTGGCCTGATTGGCCAAGCTGACTGGGGAGCCATTGTCTGAGTTAAATGAAGCTGGCGAAAAGCATTTTTGTAGCTGGATTAACTTCTGCAGTAATGCCGGGTCCAGTGTAACCCCCTGGGCTCTTAAGCGAGTCAGCAAGAGTCAAATTGACCCCTATCAAAGGTGGAAAGGACAGCGTTCCACGAGGCTTGGCCAGTCTTATCCCAGTGTTCTCTCTGTCTTGAGGATATCAAGGATCCGCTTTCATATATATTGATGATTCCAGGAAGAAAACCTAGCACGTTAGAGAAGAGCTAGATTAGGGAAATCCTGCCTTGCAACTTGAAAGAGAATGTCAGTAAGTAAGTGGAATAAAGGTTTGTGTAATTAGACTTTCATAAAACAGGGTGTAAAGTCCTCCATCAAAAGGCTTTTGTAAAAGGTTAAGTAGTCGTGGCATAAGCAGAAGCATCTTTTTGTGGATTAACAAGTGGCTGAATGATAGGAAATAGAAGGTAGGCATAAATGGTCAATTTGCACAGTGGAGAGAAAGAAACCACAGGGAGCCTCAAGGATCTATAATGGGACCTCTGCTTTTTAACATACTCATTAATGACTCAGGAAACAGATTGAACTAGGGAGCAGCAAAATTTGCAGATAATAAATTATTCAAGGTAGTTAAATCTAAAGCAGATTGTGAGGAGTTCCATGGGGATCTTAGAACAGTGGGGGAGTGGGTAATGAAATTCCGCCTTGATAAAAGCAAAAAGGTACATGGGGAGGGGCACCCTAGCTTTACATGCTTGCTTTGGGGCTTGGAATTGGCTACCTGCATTCAGGAAACAAACAAGCTTGGATCTATTCATGTTGATCCAGGCTGTGACCTTGGCTCGTTCCAACAGGTATCAAGGAGCACCAGTTGTTGGGGCCCTACAGCCCACAGGAGACTGCTAAGGAAGCCGGGATACGGACTTCAACCAAAGGCATCCTGTGCCGTTTACTGCCCTGCTAACGATGTCATTGTTGCCCTGAGCTGAATTAAATTGATACCAAATTTATCCATAGCCCTCTAAGAACAACACTGTGTTTGATATGTAGCTTAGTTTGCTGACACGAGTTATCTTGGCAAGGAACTCAGGTGCTCCTCCTATGAGTACATCCCACGCCCTCCACCTCCTCCTTTCTCACGGAGCCTGCAATTGGTCTTTCCAGCAAGGTCCCTATAAATTCTGGTGCTGGCCTTGGATTCAATGGGACTTACCTCCCAGTAAGTGTACTTAGAGCCACTGTGTGTAGCTCCCTGAAATCCTCAGCACTGTTCTGTTTTTAATCGATTTTTACCCCATCCTTCCTCCGGGAAGCTTAGGGTGGCAGCTGCTGTTAGCCGATGGTAAAGATTTATTAGAAACAGCGAGAGAACAGATGGCTGCATATATAAATCAATGTGGTATCCAAACTTTGCATGAGGGTGTGGACAGTTCAAATCAACTCCAGGCTTAGCTTCAGTGCATCAACAGGGTCAGACCCATGATCAGACGGAGCCCTCAAAGCAGCTGCTACAGTGAGGAACAACCACAGTGTTGACTTTTCCTTCCTAGCAACTGCTGTTCCTCCTTCCTCGGGAGCATTTCCTCCTGTATGTAAAGTTTGCAGTAATAACTCGGGCACAAAGGACAAGGGCTGGTGGACTTAAACACATGCCAGGAGTTTCCACTGAGTCCATGAACCACAGCAAAACAGCTTTCTGTATTCAGCCCCAGACTCTCACGGGAAAGCACTCTACCCTCCTTGTTTACTACCATCCCATCTGCCCACCTCCTTGAGGCAGCAAGGAGCAGCAGCCGCCGCCGCCACCTGCTTACCCGCCCTCTCCCTCTGGGTGTTTTGTTTTCTGTAAAAATGAAGTCCAGAAGGAGAAGGTGGGAGCAAGAGGATGGTAGCAACAATTGCTGCTCTGCCCATCTAGCATCTGCCTCTGGGTGCAAGGAGGCGGAGCTCTCCCTGCCAGGGTTAGAGGGGATGCGGTATGCTGGAGGTGCCTTGCCTAAGGGACCCAAAATCCAGCAGTTAGAATAAGGCACTTCACCTTGAAAAAGGTATCCTGGCACTGTCAAATGGACAAAAGGGCCAAGTAAAAACCATGTGCAAAACCATGCACTTGGAATTCACTGGCTATAGCACAGAGTAGTCCTGGCCTCCAGTGCCAGACTGATGCTCCCTCTCTCCCTAGGTGCCACTGGGCTCCTAACCCAAAGTGTCTCAAGCCCCTAGCAGGCCATCATGCATGTTGATGGGCTACACTTGGCCTGGAGGGGCACAAGTTGTACAGGCCTGGACTAGAGTCAAAACTACTCCAAGGTGTTCTGTCGCACTTGACAGAAGTACTGTCCAGAACGGCTTTATTAAATATCTAGAAATTGGAGATATACTTGGGAGATCTGGGATTGGTGAATGGCTCTTGAGAACTAAATGCTCTAGCATGACTTGAGCAAAGTGGATGTGGACCGTCATGCACATGGCTCTGAATTTTCAAAAGGAAAAAGTGGAATGCAAATACAATAAAGAAGAAGAGTACAGGGCTAGCCGGTTTGTTGATTTCCTTAATGCAACTTCAAGCTTCGTGCTGTGTTAAGCCCCCCCCCGCCTCTCTCTCTCTCCTTCCCCCCCCCCGTGTTTGTGTGCAGGTGACCTTGTTGGACTTGTATTGTTAATGTTTCAATACCTAGTTGCCAGACTTGCATAAACAGTGCCTCATGATTTGTTGTCATAGCCTGAGGTAAAAATAAATTAAAAGGAAGGGAAATAATCCCGAGCGTGCATTTTCACATGAGATTCATAGCGACTTTTAAGAACAGCACCCCCTGGGAAGAGAATATGGTTGTGATGAGAAAGTCACAAAGATTGGAATGGGGAGAGTTGTGTTATGGAGTGGTAGGCATGGCGAGGCCGGATCAGTCTCCTCCCGCAGGGGCTCTTGAAAACGGGGGGCTGGGGATGCTGCTTAGAAGACAGCAAGGCTCTGGACTGGGGCTCTGCACAGAACAGAAGCTAAATGCCAAGAAGGCATTTGTGTTTCCTTCCCTCTTGAAGTCAAGATGCTGCTTCCCCCCCTTGCGCACGGGGAATGGGTGGGGAAATGCCACTCTGGAAATCACGTTAGTTGTGCAAGAATCCATTAGTCCAGCTCTGAGTCATTGCCTGGCTCCTGGTACCTTCCCCAGGCGGGGAAGCGAATGGCATAACGTGATTTGCTGGTGCATGACCGAATCGTCTTGCAGTGGCCCGGAGAGCTGCAGGAGGTGGGCAACTATGAGGCAGGCAGAAATCCAATAGGTGAAACTTTCCTCATCACTGCTTCTCTGTGCCAGGAAATGCTGCATTATTGAATTTCTGCCTCTTGTGCTGCTATTAGGCATTGGAGCCCTGTCAGAAAGCAGTGGCAATTTTACCTCTCTGGATCCTAAACATCCAGAAGAAAAACAGGTTTAATTTTTTAAATTGAAACATCTGTTCATGTGAACTTGGCATGCACATACATGTGTATATCCTCCCTGTACTGAAGCAGGGGAGAATTAATTCCGGGCCTAGTAGTCCCACTCTAGTGTTAGTTTGACTTATGGGAGAAGACAGACAGGAATTAACACTTTTAGCACAGAACACAACAAAGAAGCATGGTAGGTCAGGTGAGCCTGTGTGGCATGCTCCAGGTGAGCTCTACTTTGTCTCAGCAGACGGAGCTTTGGGGAGCCATGGAGGGGCTCCGTTAATCTCTTCCACTGCCTTCCAATGTCCAGTGAACCTCATGAGTGTTCCCTCACCAAACC
The DNA here is from genome assembly GCA_029375565.1 of Gekko gecko. Taxonomy (NCBI): domain Eukaryota; kingdom Metazoa; phylum Chordata; class Lepidosauria; order Squamata; family Gekkonidae; genus Gekko; species Gekko gecko. The sequence continues at coordinate 87,044,515 of JAPDNY010000003.1, forward strand.
TGCTAATGAGCCACAGCGTTTGCCCAACATGCTTACTTCCTTTCTGTGCCTGTTCTTCTACACTGTTCCCTTGAAGAAGAACAGATTGGATTTATACCCTGCCCTTTACTACCTGGAGTCTCAGAGCGGCTTACAATCCCCTTCCCCACAATAGGCACCCAGGTAGGTGGAGCTGAGAGAGGCCTCTCAAGAACTGTCCTTGAGAGAACAACTCTAAAAGAACCTATGAGTGACCCAAGGTCACACCAGCAGCTGCTAATTTAGGTCTTCTTAATGTTTTCTTAAGTGACCCTAGTCAGGCATGCGTCACTGCGCAAAGCTGTAGCCTGTTGTGGAACGCCTGGCTCGGTGGAGAGAGAGGCAGAGAAGAGAACCCCCAGAGGGACGAACAGGGACCGCTACGCAGCCCCTCTCCCAGACCACACGAAAGCATTTCCTGGACGCTGGGTGCCATTGTAGGGATACGAGAGCAGGCTAGGGCATATGGGACAGGCCCCCCCCCCCGGTTATTCTCAAAAACAAAGCTGTTTCCTGGGCTTCCTTAGTTATCGTACTCCCTCAACTCACACCCAGGTCTTGTTCCGAGCCCAGGCTAGTTTCTGGCTGTCAGGCCCTCTAGCATAGCTTCTCCCAGGTCAGAGTAAGCCCTAAGCCTTGGCTGTCCACCACCAGCCTACATGAAGTTTGTCTATACCAGAGGTGTTGAACTCATTTGTTACAAGGGCCGGATCGAGCATAAATGTCACTTCATCAGGCTGGGCCACGTGTGCCATAAATTGTAATGCCGGATACCAGAGATATAAACTGCACAAAGGACAGCAGCTGGTAAGCTCCAAGTTGGTGTGTCCTCACTGCAAGGCCTCAGGGGCTGGGAGGGGGGCGCAAAGGAAAACCCAGCTGGGTGGACTGGAAAGCTGGCAGTGCAGCACTGGGCAGACGCTCCCACGCTGATTGACGGCTGCAGACAAGGTTGTTCCGCCATACTGAAGCCGCAATCGGAATGGCTCCGCCCACTCCCCCCCCGCCCCGAGCAGTCTCCTGTTCCCTCCCTTGCACTAGTTGCTTGCACAAGAGCCCTGGACAGGCCGGTTCTGGCCCCCGGGCCTTATGTTTGACACCCCTGCTCTATACGATCAGTCTACCCCTGGCTACTTAGGTGTCCCCTGGCTCCTTCCCTGCCAGGACCTTCAGGTTCAGAATGAGGTCTGGGCTGGATTTGGGTTGGCAGGGTTGCTGCATGGGGAGCACAAGGCATTGTCATCATGCTGAGATTTTAGCTACAGAAGATGCTAAAAATTGAATTTCCTGTTGAGTATTGGATTTTATTTACACACTCACATAGCACAAGCAGTGTTCCCTCTAAGCTGGGTTAGTGTGAGCTAGTTTACAGTTTTTTAGCCTCTGGCTCACACATTTTTGTCTTAGCTCAGGAAGGATGGCTCCACAGCAAACTAATTTACGCAGTAGCCAAATGGCTCGCTCACAACTGTAATGCTGGTAGCTCACAAAGTAGCATTTTTGCTCACAAGACTCTGCAGCTTAGAGGGAGCGTTGAGCCCAAGCAACGTGATTAGGCCGGTCTGCCATTTGCACCCCCCCAAATGCACGCCCTTTAAGCCCTGATCCTTTCTGACAACTGGCTGGGTCACTCCAGGATCACCCCTAGAACCCAGACAGTACTCCACAGTGTTCCTACGGCATTTCCTCAAAATCCCAACACAGGTTAGTTACTCCTTAACACACTATAATCAGCCTGTCATACTCCAAGTCAAGGTGATTAAAGAGTACTCAAGAACTGGATTTCCTTCCCTTTGAACATATGCTTCTGGGTAATAAAGGTAAAGGTTCCCTTGCTCAAAAGCCAGTCGAATCCAGCTCTAGGGTTGTGGTGCTCATCCCCGTTTCAAAGCTGAAGAGCCAGCACTGTCTGAAAACATTTCCGTGGTCATGTGACCGGCACGACTAAACACCAAGGTGCACGGAACGCTGTTACCTTCCCACCGAAGTGGTAGCTATTTATCTACTTGCAATTTCTTGCTTTCGAACTGCTAGGTTGGCGGGAGCTGGAACGAGAGATGGGAGCTCACCCCGTTCAAATCCTTGCAAATGATTCTGAAGGCAAAACCAGGGGTGGTGGTATTCTGGTAAAGTTTACCACAGGGACCAACAGCCTGTCTTTGCATAGAAGGTGCCAGAGTTCAGGGCAAAAGAGATGGAGCTGATGAGCAAGCACTTTCCGTGCTGTGACTGACTATAGGGAAGTGTCCTTTCCAAAGCCTCACGGCCGAGCGTGACTTAAACACGTCCAGGAGAGAGTGTGCAGCAAAGCTGAAGGGGGGCGGGGGGGGCTGGCTATGTCAGCCCCTGCATCTCCCACCAGAGGGCATTGCGGTGTCTGAGGGGTTACTCTTGTGGAATGTAAAGAGACAAATGCCCTTGCCTCGTGTCTGGAGGAGATGCTGTCCTTGGGGCTGAATGCCGTGTTGGCTGCAGCACAGAGACAGTGCGTGCTGTCCCATGTGAGGTGGGTATCTCTGGGACAGGCATTCCTCTGCATGCTAAGTGGCCAGGTTGCACAAGAGACTGGGCAGTGCAGGTACAGCCACGGGGGAGGAACAGTTTAGCTGACACTCTGCCATCTGATCCACGCTTCACCTCATATATCACAGTTTCTGTATTCACGGCTGGTTCCACAATACTCACTCCCTCTCAGGCCTGTAGTGTTTGGGATGTGATTAATCAGTGGGGGGGGAGCTGTCAGACACTTGGCAGGCCACGGTACGTGGCTGGTGGGCTGTGTTTGGCTTGGTGTGTCGCAAACTGTGCATGCTACCTTTGCTCCTGGTCAAGGGCTTCAGGCCCAGATTTATCCCTGCAGTCCTGTCCTCCCATCACTAACCCCTTTGGAATGCCTGGACCTCCACGTGGTGATAATCAGGGCCCTTCCCCTCCGTCACCTAGAAGTGGTTCCTCCTTCCCCCATCCGTTGTACTTGACCTCAGCCCCCAAGTACTGGGCACAGGAGTGGATTCTTTCTCCCAAATGGAATCTACTTTTTTGCTCTTTCTCTCTCTCTCTCTGGCAAGATACCTAGGAGACCTCCTTTCATGGAGGCCTTGGCCTCAGTCTTCCAATTTGTAAAATGGGAATATGGATATCCTGCCTTGTAAGGATGGTAAGAGCAGAGAAATGATCACAAGGTACACAGCATGAGGACAGAAACAACGCTCAAAGCTATCAATGACACGTGTATCCACATGCAAGAGATTTCAGCAAAAGGCCCGAGGCAGCCACTTGGACACTTGTGCTCTGGTTGTGGTTCTCCGATCTCAGCCTAGGCAGGGCTGTGATGCCGCATCTGAGGCTGAGGGGCGTCCTCAGGGCATGGCGCTGCTTTGGTCCTTTGGCTCCCTCTTCTTCTCTCACCTGCCATGTGATGGAAGTAGCCTGCAGCTAGAGAGACGACCTGCAACACCACCCAGCCAGGGAAAGAGAAGGAAGAGAGATGGCTCTTCTCCATCAGGAGGCCTTACGGAACACTGGCAATCACCCCCCTCCCCCAAACTGGGATTTCAGAAAATGGATCTTCGAAAAACCTCATCCCTTAAGCACCCAAGCAAAGCCAATTGTTAGCTCATTTCTACTCCAGAAGTACTCCAAAAATATCCCTTCTGATCCTGAGAGAGGAATTAATTCCGACTCTGCCCTTCTTGGCAAAACACAGATATTTCCCTAGCTGGTGCTCCTTGTGGCTGCCTCGTGGAGCTGTTTCCCACATTACACATTTCCTGCCTGATGTAAATCAAATATGTGAAATGTGGATAAAGTGGTGTGACGAGATATCAGGTTTTCAGTGCTGTGCAGCCGGCAGCAGCTTCCTAGCATGTAAGCAGTAGTGGACGAGATAGGGGTAATCTTAAACGGGGAGACTCAGGTTCAGAGCTTCATAAAACATTCAGCCAATCACTACCTCCCGTTCCAGCCTCTCTCCCAGGATGGCTATGAAGAAGAACTGGGAATAACTCCTACGTTCACAGCCTCGAGTGCAATGTAATAAGCACATAGACAGGCAGTGAAATAAACTTGTGTGCAATTGTCCCAACTTCTGAAATTTTGCTATTTCTTACACAGAATTGCTTTCTGTGAGGGAATGCATAACGTGCAAAGTGGGGCTCAGTCCAAAGCACAAGAAATGAAACACCCCCTAACCTTAAAGTCAAGTAGCACCAGGAAACATGCAGGTAGATCTGCCTACCTGATACAGTTGTGCCCCTCAAGGGTATCCCAGCCAGCAGAAAAAACGGGCTCCAACAGGCCCTGTGTCGCCAATTACCGCCCCCCCCAGGTTGTACAGCTGGTGTCCCACAAGCCACAATCACACGAGAAGGCTTACGAGGCACTCAGCCGTGCTCCCTTGTAGGCACAGGGAAGCCAGGTCCTGGCATAATGCAGGCCACGCCACACATCACACTGCGCAAGGCTGAAACTGAGTAGGAGTTTGGAGCAACTTTAATTACTGCTGGATCGATAGGCTCTGCTCGGCAAAGCAGAATCCAATAGCCAGCCTCAGGGGGCTGCTGAGGCGGCTGCTAACTGGAGTTGAAGGCTGGGGGAAGGCCGTGGGGCCCCTGTCTCCGCGCTGCACAGGCCCTGCCACTGCCACACAAGCCAGGGCATTGGAGCTGTTGTCAGAGGAAGGGAAATGCCCTTTAGTTTCGCCTGTTTCTGCACCATGGGTAAAAGTGGCAGAATGGCAGGCACTGAATGGGAGCACTTGAGGGGTCGCAACAGCACCCAGCATAGCCCTTTCCCCCCTCTTTGTGGCCACCTGGCGTCCCCCATGCAGCCATGTGGGCCTCCATGTAGCACAAGGTGCCGAGCTTCCTTTCCATCACTGACAGAACTTTACTTAAGTTAGCGGGGATCTAGCTTAAGGCCAGTCCTTCCAAAACTGACCAACTTGCAGTTTCAGGGCAGAACCTCCTCCACATGGGGGAATGGCCGCTGCAGCCCCTCAGGCAAGATGGCTTCAGGCAGCAGACAGTGAGAGAGAAGCTGGGAAAGAGGGGAAGTGAACGCAGTTATTCGGCCACTGGAAAGGGGCTAGCTGGGCCCTGAAGCGCCTGCGACTGGGGTCCTGATCAGGCTGGGGTCGCTCAAGCGGCACCCTTGGGGGCGACTCCTTGAGCTTGCTCGTGCCGGGGGGGGGGGGCGTGCACGCGCGCAGGGTCATCGCGGACGAGCGCCAGGGGTCGAAATGCGGGCCTGCGTGCCGCTGGGCGCGATGTGTTGACACACAGCCGCTGAGTGCAGCAAATGCGGCGTCTCCCGGCTGCCTTCCCCCCCCTCTCTTTTTTTTTTTTTTATCAAGACGCCGCACCAGCCAGGCCCGTCGGAGGCAGGCCGGGCTGGGGAATGTTAATGAGGCACCAGCCGCCGCGTTTATCTCCCCGGGAATAATTGGGGCGCTCGCTCACGCTCGCTCGCTGGCAAATGGAGTTCCCATCCCAGGCCCAATGCCGCGCTGCCGCCACCGGAGGCCGATAAAAGTGCAATTCCCGGCTCGCGCCTCGCGCGGAATGCAGATCCCCTTAACCCCTTGGGTGCCGGGCGGCAGGGAGCGGCCGCCGGGAACCCCTGCCCGGCGCTGAGCGGCCGCGGGAGTCTCGGCAGAGGGTCATAGGCTGGCCCGGCCCTACCGCCTTCCCCGCAGGCCTCCCTCTTCGCAGCTCGCTGGCTGGCTGGAGAGGCCGGAGCGGGACTCCCGGCGGCAGAGGCGGCATCGCGGACCGCGCCTCGTGCGGGTGATCTGAGCCCGCAAGTCCCCGAACCGGTTTGCGGGAGATTCTCGCACCCACCCACCCACCCACCCGCACGCGCGCCCCCCGATCGATGGTCCTGCACTGACCCCGGCGCTGGCAGAAGCCCGTTGCCATGGCAGCAGGCAGGGGGCATCCGTCTCTGCCGGGACAAACGGCGACCACGAGCGGACTTAGCGCGCCGCAGCCGCCAACGGGGGTGCCCAGCCAGCCCCCCGGGCCCCGTTTAGGAACGGCAGGAGGCGACCGGGGCCCGAGGAAGCCGGGCGGGGGAGCTCGGGGTTGGCAAGCGCTTCTTCCACCAAGTGGGGGCTGCAGCCAAGTCCGAGGAGGCTGGGAGGGCGGCGGACTAACCGGGCATGGATGGGGGCGCCAAGCTACTGAGGAGCCACCGTGGCTCCCCAGGAAAAGATTCCACCGAGGCCACCCGCCCCATGGCCCTGAGCATAACAAAACGAATCACTTGGCCAGTTTGGAGCAGCGGTTAATTGTGCGCGGACTCTAATCCGGGAGAACCGGGTTTGCTTCCCCACGCCTCCATTTGCAGCGGCTGGATGACCCTGGGCAAGCCATAGTTCTGTTCTGTCAGAGCCGTTCTCTCAAGGGCAGTCACGGAAAGAGCCATAGTCGTGCTAGAGATAACCTTTCCAGAAGGCCGCATCCTGGCGATGACCGTAGTTTGTCCTAGCCGGTCTGGCCTTACTCCACTGCTGCCTCGGCTAATGGCTTTAGCAGGCTCCTCCCCGCGCCCCTAGTGGCTGCCCTGGGAACTGCGTTACATTTTTTTTTAAACCCATCCTCTGGATCCAGGACTGGAGGCTGCCTGCAAGCGCCCGCCCGCTGGTTTAGGCCCTGGACTAGTTTTGTGCCCCACCCCCTGTCTCGCGCCCCTGGGGCCCGGGTGGTCCTCTGGGCGCTCCCAGCCCTGGCAAGAGGCCTTGTTTCCTCTTGCACCGAGGCAGGGATCCAAGGGGTGGGCACTCAGTGAGAGCTCTTCCACTAAGGACCCCTGCTGAGCAGTGAGCAGGGCAGGCCTAGCCACTGTGGGGCATCTCGGGGCTAGGCCCCCTGACTTACTGGCAAGGCCCCCCCACTTCCCGTCCAGGGCCTCTGAGATGGCAGGAGCAAGGAAGGCACAGGGTAGTCCTATAATTCAATTAGACAGTGCCCCCCAAGACATTTAAATGCCCCCAACTTAAAAAATCCTGGCTACAAGCCTGGAGCAGGAGGCTGGCGGGCAAGAGGGGGGCTGGCACACAGCTGGGCGCCGACAACTTTGGAGAGGCTGCACAGCCGCGGAGTGACTGCTCGGGCAGCCTGCCAGCCAAGCAGCCGCGTCGAGACTGACCCCCGGCCTCCGCAGGCAGGCTTTTCCTCCACCCCACCATGGGCCCAACCAAGCACCTCTCCTTTAAGGGGGCGCACACGAGGCAGCCTCTCGCACGTGGCGCTGGCTGCCCGGAAGAACGTGGCTTCCCCCCCCCCGGCCCCTTGTGTCTGTGTGTTTTGGAATAAATTTTAGTTTATTGTTACACCAACATACAAAACACAAACAGACAAAACATACAAGTTGGGGTGGGGGGGTTCTTTACATCTTTGTAATATCTGTTATGTACTTCTTACCGCATCCATCCATTTATATTATGTGTTACATGCAAAATGTGTCGCTTTGTACCCCACTGAGGTCCCTGTGTCCCCCCTTCAGGCTCCATTCCCAAATCTCCAGGAGTTTCCCAGCCTGGATCTGGCAATCCGACCCTCCCCCCCCCATCTCCTGCCGGTGGCTGGGGGGACCTGGCAAAACTAGCTCACTGCAGGTTATCCACCCGGGACCCTTGAACTGGCATGGCAACCAGCCTGTGCTTTCTTTGCAAGGACAACAGGCCGATTTAAACGGCGAGTGCAAAATTCCAGGTGAAAGTGATATCTTCTCGCCAGCATCTCACATTTAAATCAAGCCCAGCATTGCATGTTGGGGAGATTTCCTGCTTAGTAGCCCAGTTTAAACTGGGAGTATACAAAGTCGGTCAATTCTTCCTTGGGGGCTTCAGGTTTCAAGCAGATCTCTCTGGTCGTTGGGAGCGCTCACTGCCTTCCTCATTCTCTTGTTGAGTATAAAGGCCCACACCATTTTTTCTATGGGATTTTTGGCTGCAGTAGTAGATATAATGGTCTTCTAAGTTGAATTCGCCCATTCCCATCAATTCACTGATTCCCAAGATGCCGATGTTCAGTCTTGCCATCTCATTTTTGACCATGTCCAGCCTATCTTGATTCATAGATCTTACATTCCAGGTTCCTATGCAGTATTGTTCTTTGCAGCATCGGACTTTAAAGGTCTTCACCCACCGGCAGAAGATGGCAACAGAAGTGGACAGATGAGTCTTCCTGGGGAGAGAGTTCTAGAGCTTTGGTGCCCTGACTGAGAAGGCCCTCTCCCAGGCTGCCATCCAGCTAGTCTCAGGCGGGGGGGGCACCCAAAGCAAAGCCTTCAAAGGTTATCGTAGTGGTCAGGCAAGGTCATAACGGAGCAGGTGGTCCTTCAGGTATGTTGGTCCCAAACCATATAGGGTTTTGAAGCTCAAGAACAGCACCACGAATTGGGCTTGGAAACAAATTGGAAGCCAGTGCAGGTGGGCCCAGACTGGAGTCATCCACTTCAGTCAACATCCTGGCTGCAGTGTTCTGTACCAACTGAAGTTTCCGAACATTTTTCAAGGGCGGTCCCATGTAGAGTGCATTGCAATAATCTAATCCAGATGTAACCAGGGGTATGCACTACAGTGGCCAGATCTTTTGTGCCCAGGAAAGGCTGCCGCTGGCTAAACAGTCAAAGCTGGTAAAAGGCACTCTTGGCCATTGCTGCCACCTGCTTATCCAACAGTAGGCCTGAGTCCAAGAGAACCCCTCGGTTATGGACATGTCCTTTCAAGGGGAATGCAGCCCCATTCAGGATGGGCGATACCTTGAGTCCCAGGTCAGACCTTCTGCCCACTACTAGCAATTCCATCCTGTTGGGATTAAGCCAGGCCCGTGGCTACAGTGGGGCATTTGGGGGCCTGGGCCCCCGACTTCCTGCCAAGGCCCCTTAACTTCCATCCATCCCACAGGCCCCCCCTTGGCTCTCTGGGCCGCCCGGCGGACTCTCCACCACCACCCCTTCCTCAAGCACGACTTGCCTCCCCATTTATGCAGGCAGAGTGCAAACACTGCAAAAGTGAGTTTTTTAATTTAATTTTTTTATTTTGTGACATCAGTGCCCCCTGATTTATTTAAAGGCTCCCCAAATTACAAAATCCTGGTTACAGGCCTGGATTAAGCACCAGTTTATTAGCCCACATCCCCTCCAAAGCTGCCTCCAGGCACCAGTTCAGGGTTTCTACAGCCTTTCTAGGATCAGCTGGAAGTGTGAGGTAGAGCTGAGTGTTATCTGCATATTGGTGACAACTCAGCCCAAATCGCCAGATGACCTCACCCAGCAGTTTCATGGGATGTTAAAGAGCATAGGGAACAAGATGGAATTTTGTGGGACCCCGAAGGCCAAGGGGCTGAAGAGCAGTCCTCCAGAACCACCTTCTGAAACTTCTGGATAGGACCAGAACCACTACAGAACAGTACCTCCCAGTCCCAGTCCAGATAGGTGCTCCATCTTCTGACACAAGTCATCTACCGGGGTGACCAAGACTGTTTCAGTCCCATAACCAGGCCAGAAACCAGTTTGGACGGGATCTAAACAATTTGCCTTGTCCAGAAAGGCTTGGAATTGTCCATCCACCGCCCATTCAGTCACCTTGCTCAAGAATGGAACATTTGAGACTGGTTGATAAGTACTGAGGTAACTCAGAAGGACCTGCTCTGTGTCCTCACAGACATCCCTTTCTTCTCAGCTATGGACAATTCCTTGATGTATCACTCAGTTCCAAAAGGGAGAAGGTAAGGTATAATGTATCAAATCCATGTGGGACTTCATGTGCTTATGTTTCATCTTTTTGCTGCTCCTGGAGGTTGCCTACAATGTATCTCATGCATCAGTTAATTAATTTGGAGGGGTTAGCACTACTATGGCCAAGAAGGGGCCGGGATGGTATTGACTGAAGTGGGCAGCGTATGGCAAGTAGGGAGAAGAAACAGCTTTGAAATGTCTTGCCTCTGAAGTGGCAGAGACCCCCCCCCTAATTCTGCACTGTGCTATGCGAGCCCAAGAGACGAGGGTGAGTAGCAGAGGGCTCACGGATCAGGGGGTTGGCAGGGGTGTGGGGACTGCGGGGCTGGGCTGAGGGTGGGGTGGCCAGCAGCGGGGCATAGCAGCACCGGCAGTGACGAGGGGCCAGGGGCAGCTGTCCGACGGGACAGGGAGCGGGCGAAGGCATCAGTGGGGGCGGCCAGGCGGCCTCCTGGGAGCGGTGGAAATTGCTCCGGTCCCGATGCGTTTTTTTTTAAACTCGGAGAATCGTGATCACACTCGCCTCCTTGTTCCAGATCGCTGCACAGCCACATCGCTCCCCGCCGTCCACACGCAGGAGTGTGCGTCCATGGGTTTTCTCTCTCTCTCAGGCGGCCACCTGTAGAATTAAAATTTTCACGCATGCGCAGAACAGCCATTTCCACTTCAACCCAACTGCTGTAACACTTCCCTTTAAACTTTAAAGAAACACTTCCCTTTAAACTTTAAAGAAACACTTCCCTTAAACTTTTACCCCCAAACTGGCCTCTGTGAGATCCCAGACTCGTCTAACCAGGAAAAGTAGACACCATTTAAACATTGTTTTTAATAACGTGGGAGCGAAGCTCCGCCTGTGCGCATACCGCGGACGCTAAAATAAAATGGCGGGCCAAGAGTGGAAGCCTCGGGCTTCCGAGCAGAAGTGGCTCGACACCCCAGGAGCGATCAGACGTCAGAAAAGTGCGGCTAGAACCGGAGAATCAGGAAAACACCACTTGGGGACCTGGTATCAAAATACTCCATTTTAAAGGGAGTTTGAGCCAGAAAGCAACAGCTGGGGACAGTGCACAGATGTTGGGTGTGTGAACGTGGATATAAAATCCATTACTGAAGCGTGCCAAAAGCAGACTAAACGGCCCATCTGAACGCAGCCAGGGTGTCTTTTTAAACGCTCCTGGTCTTTTCTGTCACCCAACAGTTGCTTTCTCAAATCTTTACGGGCTCATCCCTTTGGAGCAGCGCCTGAAGTTCATCTGAGACTATGATAAAACCTTGCAGAAAGCAGTCCTTTCCAATGGAAAAGCTTTCCAGTGGATGGTGGCAGTTGCCTCTCCTGGTAGGCCCCTTGGCAGACACAGCGGACCATGCTGGCATTTCGTGTGGCTTGGGACAGGATGCCCATAGCAGCTGGGTGGTGGTTGAATGTATTTTTGGCTTTGTCACAGAACACAGTGTGGGGTGGGGATAAGCTTCAAGAGACAAGGGATGGAGAGGGGGAATTAAGTATTCACTAGTAGATCAGTAATTTGTAGGCAACTGGATTCACAGTGACTCGGGCTGGTCCCCTGGATGGAATCTAGACAAGGCGGAGGTGATGCTGATTGGTAAGGCTGATGTTTTGGATGGTGGTGCGTTGCCCATCCTGGATAAAGTAAGGTTACCTCTGTTAGAGACGCTTAGGAATTTGGGGGTGGTGTTGGGTCCTGCCCACTGATTAGGAAAGCAAATAGGTATGGTGGGGAAATGTGCTTCCCACCCCCAACTTAGTTAGTTCCTTTCCAGCTGCTCTAGCTATGCCATTCCATGCTACAGTGACCTTGAGCCGGGGCTTCTGTAATGTGCTCTATGCGAGACTGCGCTTGAAGTTAACTTGAGAACTTCAATAGGTGGTTGGGGGGGCAGTGCATTTATGGTCTGGAGAGCATGATTGTGGGAGGGCCACATGGGCTTCTTATTTGCTTCTGTGTTCAGTTCTTGGTGTTGGCTGTTGCTTTCAAAGCTCTTCATGGCCTGGGATTCACATGTTTTAAGGAGTGCCCCTCCTAGCTGGAATCACTGCATCGAATCTGGTTCTTGTTTTTTCCTACTCAGTGTTTATTTTGTCATGCCTTCCTATAGATTTGTTCAAATGGCTATTGTTTGATCTTGGATATTTTGCGTAGTGGATCCCATGTTGTGGAATGGCCTTCCTCAATATGGCAGGAATTTATCCACCCTCTTAATTTTCTGGAAACTCTGTAAGGCAAAATTGTTTAGAAGGGCTTTTGCAAGTGGATGATGAAATCTTGGAGAGTTTTCTCTACAGTTGGTAATGATTTATGATGATGGTTGTTTGTGGTTCTGGTTGCTTCGTTGGAGTGGTTTTATATTTTGACTGGCTTGAAATATCATTGAACGCTACTTGGAGACCTTCGCTGGGAAAAAGCAGGCTAAAGATACCCCAAGTAAATACATTTGCTGCGCTGCTTCTTTGCCGGCAGAGGGGGCCACGGGCAGGGCCTCGGGGCCGGCCTCCTCCCCGGCTGAGTCCTCCTGACCACAGAGGCCCCTTGGCTGAGTTGGTGGGAAGTGGGGGGAGGCAAGCACTCCTTGACAGGAATGCAACACCTCTCCCTGGGGCTGAGTCCTTTGGGGCTCCCCCCCCCCCAGTGGCTCTGTCTCTGCATCAGGAACCGCGCTGGGAAATGTCAGCACTTGACCTTTGCAGCTTCTGGATTAGCCTTTCTAAACAGCGGGAATGCGTTTTAGCAGGGAACAATTACCGCTGCTATCGACTGATCCCAGTGGAGTTAATGGAGTGGCAGCCAGAGGCGAGGAAGGGGGGGGAGCATGAGAGGAGGGAGATCCCTTCTTGGTGTCACATGTCACACAGTTACTTGCTCTCGCATGACTAGTGCCTCCCTCGCATGCACTAGCAGTGGCGTGGAAGCGGCTTTCCCTGGTTTGAGTACCACAGCCAAGTGGACGAGAGCAATCGTGTGAGTCTTCGTCGACCAGCCACCGCCTCTTTCTCTGCTCCCAACCCTGCCCGCGGGTGGCAGAGAATCATTCTGGGGACCTGCCTAGAAGCTTTCAGCACACGCACATGGATAATGTGGCGAGTTTCTGTGCATGACACATCCTCTAGCACCCTTCCTACATGCTTACCTAGGTGCCGTTTTCCCACGCCGTGGAGGAGTGGGTGTGAAGGAAAGAACCCTGTGAGATGGACAGGTACATGGATTTGGCCCACCTTGCCGTCACCTGGTTGAGAGCGACCTCTGTCACGGGCATCTGTGGGAACTGCTGCTGTTGAGGGAATGTATGAGACACGCAGGGTTACTGCCGCCTCTGCACTGCTCCTTGCTGCCCCAGAAGTATGTACAGCCTTCCCTACAGGATGTTTACATGGCACACAGGTGATCCCCCCCCCGGAGCCTATGCATGTTTAGGAGCCCCCACACTGACAAAAGAACTTCTGGGAAAAGGTGTCCGTTCCCCCCCCCAACTGTCTGTCCCTCCTGGGAGACTGGGCGTCCGAGGAGGAGGAGAAGGAGGCAGCCAGCCATACACAGATTTTGCAACAGGCAGAGTCCCAGCACATCAGGACAAAGTGTATAACTCTTGCTTGACAGTCAGTGCAGTCCTAAGGAGACTAAATCCCTCTGGACTTAGAATGGTATACGTCTGCTTAGGACTGCGCTGGTGGTCAAGTAGAGAACAAGAGACAATAGGAGCTCCCCTCTGCCGCCAATTCTACCATCTTATGTGGTAGAGGGAGGAGACAGCCGAGTGAGATCTATCGGGCCCCGCTGTGACCAACATTGTTGTGATTAATACCGTCTGATGCCATTGGATTGAGGTGACTGAATAATTGTTGAGCACTTACGATGTTACCTTTTTGGAATGTTTTATTGGTTTTATATGTTTTTAAGCTGTTTGTTTCTGGCACTTGGTTGCCTCATTGTAAGCCGCCCTGAGCCCGTTCGCGGGGAGGGCGGGGTAAAAATGGAATAAATAAATAAATAAATAAATAAAATCATGACACTTCCTGATATTCAGGGCCGGCTCGCCCACTAGGCGAGCTAGGCGCTCGCCTAGGGCACCGGCCCTGCAGGGGCACCAAAATGCCCCCCGCCCCCCGTGAAAAGCCCCCCTTCCCGCCCAGTGCCAGCAGCCCCGGCTTTCCTGGGCGCCTTGTGGCTGCGAGGCACCCAGAAAAGCCAGCGCTGCTGCTGGGAGGGAAGGGGTGGGTGTTCTAACCCTGCCCCTTCCCCAGCTCTCCTGGGTGCCTTGCAGCTGCGAGGCGCCCAGAACAGCCGCCGCCGCCGCCGCTGGGAGGGAAGGGGCGAGGGTTCTAACTCTGCCCCTTCCCTGGCTTTCCTGGGCACCTTGCAGCTGCGAGGCACCCAGGAAAACGGCTCTGGGCCATCTCCAGGGCCCACCGGGAGGTTGGCATCCCTGGTGGGGTGGGCGCCCCAGGCTCTCCTGCCTAGGGCACCCAGACACCTGGGGCCGGCCCTGCTGATATTGGTGCAACAGGTCTCCTTCTGTCAGTCCGTTTGAGGGAACTGGGCAGTGAATATTGATTCCTGGACCCTGGGCAGCTCTTTCTGTTACGTGGGCGGCATATGGGGAAGGCGTCCTAAAGCCTTTTGGCTGGTCACTCCTGGAAAACACCATCCACACAAGTCCCGCAGGAAGCACACAGGACAGGGGCTGGATTGTGGAAGCGAGGCCACAACTTGAGATTAGTGCATGACTATATTAAACTGTTCCTTTCCTCCCCGGGGACCTAGGAAGGACATGGAGAAGCAGGGCAAAGTAATCTACTCCTAACTTGTACTGAAGAGAGAGCTTTGACCTGCCAGGTAAGAGTCTGTGTTTGGGCACACGGCCTCCAATCCTGTCACAATATGAGGGCTTGCCCCCCCCCCCAATCCTGGGCAACATATTCAGTAGTCGAAGGCATTGAAATGCCACAAGCACGTGGGTTATAACTAGGTGGGCATTGTGTATTTAGTACATTTTTATCCTGCCTTTCCTCTAAGGATCTCAGTACAGTGCGCGTCAGTCTCCCTCCAATTTGTCCTCGCAACAAACCTGCCAGGTATGTTATGCTGAGAGTGGATGACTGGCTCAAGGTCACCCAGCAAAACTTCCTGGCAGAGCGGGGATGTGAGCCTGTGCTTCCCAGATCCTCGTCTGGCTCCCTAGCCGCCCTGGTGCCCCACCAACCCTTGAGTGTCATAAATCTCATCTTTCCCATCCAGTGTGATTTCTCGTTTGGCCTGCAGAGTGAATCAGCACGGGTGGAACAGCCAAGATGGTCCCTCTGGGTTTATTGCCATCTAGGGGACATGCCACTCCCATTCCACGGGGGCTGGAAACTAGCCACGTATCACACTGGACGAGGGGAGTCTGTTCATCAGAGCTCTTGTCAAGCGGCTAGATGTGGGTCCAGCAGCACTTTAGGTTCTGGGGTGATACGTTTTCAAGAGTTAAAGCTCCTTGAAGTATCTGATAAATAACAGCTGGATGGGTGCAATAGCCATGTGATGGAACACAGGTCTCAGAGAAACATAAACACCCAATATGTAGCCTTTCCTTTGTCTAAACATGCACATTTATGCTCTTGGTTACCTTGAGGGCCAATGCACCCATTACAGGGTCCACAAGTAGCAGGCCCTTGGGATTGCTAACAGATGTGCACCTAGAGTTCTGTCCCGGGAACTTAATCTTGATCAGGACCACAGCATGAGGAGGGTGCTTGAGCCTCCCCCTCCCCTGAAATGCCGTTTTGCCAAACTTAAGTGGGCTGGGGAGCTGTTCTTGGCCCCACTGGGGGAACAGTGTAGACATCAGTATCTGTAAGTTTCCCTGGTGGGTTAAATAGCAGATCCCTTGGGCAGTTTCAGTTTGGGAAAACAGTGCAGGGGGATATGTGATGCCCCTTCTCCCCACATACCATGGCCCCAGTCCAAACCGAGGCTCCAAATGTCTGAGTTCCCAGCATGGTATTCTGGGTCATACGTCTGATCTGGAGTCTTTGTGGCAGCCTCATTGACTTTATAATGTGTGACTCAGCCCTCAGTGTGGATGAGGTCCTTCTTTCACAATAAAGCTTTTATAAAGCTCACACATCTTTAGCTTACAGGAGTTACCGTGAACTTGCAATTCATTAAAAAAAACCCTAAGGTTGTCCAGTTCCATTGTCATTTTTCCCCTTTCTCTTTTGCTGTTTCTGTGATACCAAAGTCCTGCTCGTAGGGCCAAAAAAGATAATTTATCTTGACCCCGTACAGACTTGTAACCCCCTATGTACAATTTCATGAATTGTGAAATAAATGCTTTCCCCCAGAAATGTTGTAAATGTTGTAAATAGACCATATAAAAATAATGGGGCTTGTACCCTGGATTGTATTCAAGTATACTCATTTCCCCCCATGCTTGGGGGAGGGTGTGCAAGGAAAGGATGGGAAGAGGAAGGTGGGAGAACGTATAGCTCGCTCCTCTTTTATAGGTTAGAAATAAGATAGCTGCCCATACTGGGACTGGCAACCACACAGAGCAGACAGTCCGCTCCATGTGAGAGGCTACAAGAATCCCAAAGCTAGGAATACAGGTTTTATGCTTTCCTATCAAGTGAGGCCTTACAGAAAGCATTTTCTGAGTAGTGGAAGATCTTAAAACAGCTTAAAAGGCTGCCAGGACTAAACCTGGAGGCTTTGCCTTTAGGTTTAAAAGCTAAGCAGCACACGGGAGGGGTTTCTGTGGCTCTTGGCCCTTTCGTGGTCAATCCACTTAATATTCTAAGCCACTCTTTTAAAATTACTGCTGATGCAGCTACAACCTGGCTTCTCTGTGGTGCTGTTGGGGCAAGACTTTGAACCAGAAGTCCAGGGCCCCAGCAGGACACCCC
Organism: Gekko gecko; assembly: GCA_029375565.1. Lineage (NCBI taxonomy): Eukaryota > Metazoa > Chordata > Lepidosauria > Squamata > Gekkonidae > Gekko > Gekko gecko. The sequence goes on from JAPDNY010000003.1 coordinate 87,061,178, forward strand.
TACCCCCCATTGTTTTTCATTTAAAATATGCAGCACCATGAGACCATGAGGTCCAGAGCCTCAAATGATCTAACTGCACCCCTGTCCGTCATATCAACGAGTGGGAGAGAAGTCTGTGTGGTGGGGGGAATGGACCACTGAGCTGTCGAGGCAGGAAGTACAGACTTTACAGTGTATTTATACTGTACTGAGGTTTGTGATTTTTGAACAATACAAACTTTTAAATTATACAATTTCTTTAAGTGATACAAAGTCTGAGCAGTTTAACAGCTTAAGATCTAATGAAACGGAGGGAGGCAGTGAATAAAGGAGGAAAAGGGTGGAGAGGAAGAAATGCAAAATACGTGGGCTTAAAATGTTCATGTTTGCTTCAGGCTGAAAGATTAAGCTGGTTATCATCTCTATCAGAATTGCACAAAGATGTATGGGTATTATGTCTTTTTGAAGCTGGAGACACAGTTTGGGGGTCTGGGTCAGAAATTCAAAGGTGTTAAAAACACACCGACCTGGGAAGCGTCCAAGTGATGGGGGGGGCAATTTGCTGGGGTCCAGTTCTATCGTCCATTTAATCTTATTTGTAATCCAGTCCTTTCTCCAAGGGGAACTAGCCCATTTTCTTTCCAGGGAACTAAGTGCCAGATGAGCCCAAGAAATGTTGTCATAATGAAAGCTCTCAATAAAACTGAGCCAGGTGAGTTCACATAGGTAACAGATTGACTTAATTAGGGACTGTAGGCCTTTTACCATTGAACCAACTAGCCAAATAAGGCAAGAGGGCCTGGCTATGCAAAGTGTGGATTGCAGGGGGCCAGGAAGCAAACTGTGCTTCCCAGACCAAGGCAACAGCAAGTTGCCTGAGAGCCTCATGCCTCCTGAGCAATATGCAGCCAGCCGTAAGCACAACCGAGAGCCAGGGAAGCCCTGACAGGGAGAACATTTGTCTACAATAAACATTAACACGAGTAAAACCCCAAGGACCCTCCCTCCAGGGGCCTCCAGTCCCAGGAACTCCTGCATTTTATCACTGTTCTCACACGGTTGCAGAAACCTAAAACCATGAATCTTACAATAAATCCTGTGAATCTCTTATTTCCATTTCAAGAGCTTGTTCCCATCTTCTTGGATAACTGCAAAGGCATAACAATCAAAGACAAAGAGAAAGGATGCAAATCCGGTTTCTGAAATACTCCTCCTTTTAAAATCAAACTCTTCCTCTGAAAAACCTGCCAAATCCCTATTTTATGTGGTCTTCCTAGCACACGCTCTCTCTGGCATAAACCACACTCTTTCTTGTCCAGCCTCCTTAAAGGCTGAACAAAAATTAAGCTGAAGTTGGAAAGATGGGTCAAAAATGAATATATATACAAATCTGACAGTTTAAATGATTGCATGGATATAAATTACTTATCGGTAAATCTGTCTGAATATACTTTTAAAACTGCAATCCAGGGCATGTGTTAGGCTGGAGAATAGGTAGCTGTTTGTTCTTTTTCAAAGAGTTGAAGCTGCTTTGAATGAAGGAAGGGTTGTTGCTCATGGTTTGTATACCCATTGCCTCAGGGAAACAGGTTTGATAGGTTTTTATATCGTTTTAAAAACCTGCAAATTTGACAAGAGGTAAAAGTAGATCAAAAATTACATGTATACATAATGGGAAGCAATGTCTGCTTTTAAACCACTTTCAGGTTCTGCAGGTTAGCTTATGGGGGTGATAGCCTTAGTGAATTCAGTGGGCATTACTCCCAAGTAAATATGGCGAGGGTTGGGTTGTTAGTATGCAAGGAAGTCTCACTACAGGTTACACTGGTGTGAATCCATCCAGGCTCCCCAGCGTGGTGTAGCCGTTAAGAGTGTTGGGCCAGTATCTGAGAGGTCCCCACTCATGCCGTGGAAGCTCACTGGATGACCTTGGGCCAATCACACTCTCGCAACCTAACCTCCATACAGGGTTGTTGTGAGGATAAGATGGGAGAGAAGAGAACAATGTAAGCCTCTTTGGGTCCCCACTGGGGAGAAAGGTGGGGTACACATGAATTAAATAAAATCCTCCCAGGAGCCTTCCTTCAATGTAAGTGGCTCTTCTGCTTGTGAAAGGCTCTTTAGGCTGCAAGTAGGCTTCAAAATTAGGCTGCAGGTAAGCTTCAAAACAGGGGTAGGGACCACACCACTCTCTACTGGTCCCCCCTGCATCCACCCAGGTCCTGTCAAGCAGATGTGCACTAGGAGTCCTCTGTTAGATTCTCAGGCCCATGGCGGCCTGATTCAGACAGGGACCATAACATACCAGGAGAGAGGCTTAAGCCGTCCCTTTGTGCCCCTTTCCGGACCCTGAAATGGCTCCAGGCAGCTGCTGTTTCCTCTGTTAGGGGGACTTCCTCGTAGCCCATTAGAACACTTACTGGTAAGGTCCTCAGCTGGGGCAAAGAGCAGCTCTTCGGGGCTGTTTCAGATCAGGAAAATGATGTGGATAGATGGCTTAAGTCCCCTCCTGCTGTACAATATGATCCCTGTTCAAATCCGGCCTCCATACTCCAAAGAATCTAAATTTCAGCAGGAAACTACCAGCACATGAATGCTTGACAGGACCCAGGGGAGATCTGTAAACAGTGTAATGTGTAGTTAAGCCTTCAGGCTGTGTGCAGAAAATGAATCCAAGACCTGTTGATTGCATTGGAATTTGAACTCGGGAATTTATTGGTTGAAGGAATCTTTGCTCATCTTTACAGCTGACAAAGTGGACTGTATTTCACAAAAGCTTACGCTAGAATAAAAATTTTAAGGGACCACAACAATCCTGTTTACTTCTTTTTGTTTGCTGTCACATTTGATGTGCTGCAGGCCAGATGCAGGCCTTTGAGGCTGAAGTTTTGCTCGCTTCCTGTCCCATGCTAAACCGATTAGCGTCTTATGCCTTAGCATGAAGCATAGAAAACTCTGTTTTGCATTTCAGCAGAGCAGTACCCTTGTCTAGCTCTCCGTACTTAAATTGATTGCCAACTGGGGAGAGATGAATTAATTTTGGCAGATGGAAGAAAGGTGAGGTTATGGGTTAAAGATTCAAGGGATGAATGGGTGGGTGGGAAGACTGTCTTGGAAATGTTCTGTCCTTTAGAGCAAAGCATACAGAAGTCACATGAAGAAGGGCTTCTGATGTGGCTTGTGTTCTTGAACTCCAGAAAGAGCCAGTATGGTGTAGTGACTAGAAGACTGGAGGAGGATCTGGAAGACCCAAGTTCAGATTTCCACTCTGCCAAAGAAGTTTGCTGGCTTACTTTGGGCTGGTCGCTTTCAGCCTGACTTTACAGGACTGTTGTTAGAGTAAAAAGGAGGGGAGAACAATGTCCTAGCACACTCTGGGTCACTGCAGAGGAGAAAAGAGGAGTATAAACAAAATGACAGCCCCCTTCTAACTTGCCAAGTCTTCTGCACACAAATAGTCCAACCTGGGAACCTTAACAGGATGTTCTCTCCTGGCTCGTATATAGTACCCCTCCTTGCTCAGGCATTGTGCTGCTGCTACACACAACTCCCATTACTTCTGGCATGTTGTTCTTGTAAGGTGCCTGGGGTGCTTCCTGAAAGCAGATGGGACAGAAATGAGTATCAGGCTAGAAACTGTGTAACTCTTCTGCCTCGGTTCATCTCATCTCAGACCCCCCAATACTTGGTCAGCTCTTTGCTTATGTTACTCTGTGTTGGTCTCATCATGTTGCTTTTGTTGGGAGTAACTGGTTGGTTAGTCCAGCATCTCTTCTCAACTCAGCAGAGAGCACCCTGCCTACATGCAGTAGAAGCGCTTTGTTCTCAGTGTGCTAGGAGAGTTGCAAAGTTACACAGACGCACTTTCCAGTTTCAAGAGTAATATTTAGGAACTACATTCTAGATAGTGAAGTTTAAGAGATGGAGACAGAACTAACCTAAACTACCTTGGATGGGTCCAGAAGCAGAGAGGCATCCAGCCTGCATCATGGATGTGTGCAAGAGAAGAGAGAGTGAGAGGGCAGAACAGAAGGAAGAAAGGCAATTTCCCTGTAATCTATCAGTCTGCTTCAAAGAACAGTGGCAGGACAGTAAACAGGAAGAAAACCCACCGTTTGCCTGTCTCACTGGCTTGTTTGCAACACACACACACACCCCCTTGGAGGCTGGTGCCAGAGACAGCTTTAGACCTTGGCAGTGATGCTAAGGCATGTCGCAAAACAGAGGTGAACTATCTAGCTACTGCTGTTCACAAGTTCTAAATGTCTCTGTGGTCTGATCATGACAGTCTGATGATAAGACTGGATCCTGGCAGAGGTGAATTCCAAATGGAAAGTCAGGGCTAAGTATGTTTTTGCTACAAGATATCGAGAAACTGCAGAAGAAGAGTGGCCCTGTGGCTTAGCTTCACTGGATTGGTGCTCAAGTGATTATGTGGGGCTGTTTGAAGGGTGTATTGGGGGGAAAGGGGGGTCAGTTGGGATCCTGGGTGGTGGAAAGGACGTAACACCTAAGCTTCTCTGATTTGTGTTCAGTACTGTATATAGCCTGGTCCTGATATATATAGGTAGTAGACTGAGGTGGCAGAATGCTGAAGTAGCAAGACTGTATTTTATTTATTTTATTTTAAACATTTATTAACTGCCTTTCTGTACTGTTTTAATCTACAGCTGGAGGATTCTACTTTGGAGCATGTCCAAAAGAGGGCAACCAGGATGGTGAGAGGGTTTGGATCCAGGTCTTATGAGGAAAGGCTGAAAGAGCTGGGTATGTTTAGCCTGGGAAAGAGAAGACTAAGAGGGGACATGATTGCAGTCTTCAAGTATGTGAAGGGCTGTCATGTAGAAGATGGAGCAGATCTATTCCCTCTTGCTCTGGATTGCAAGACTAGATCTAATGGGTGGAAATGACAAGAGAGTCGTTATCGGCTAGATATCAGGAGAAACTTCCTAACTGTAAGAGTGGAAGCAGTGAGGTGGTGGATGCTCCTTCCCTGGACGTTTTCAAGTGGAGTCTGGACGACCATCTTTTGGATATGTTGTAGGTATGTAGGGCTATCTTTTGGCTATGCTCCTGCAGAGTGCAGGGGGTTGGACCAGATGACCTGCAAGGTCCCTTCCAACTCTAACATTCTATGATGCTATTCTATGAATGCTCCTCCATACATATTTGAAAAAATAGCCCCACCATTCCACAAATAGAAAGCTAACACATCAGGGCTAGCCTAGCCTTTTGCATGTGCTGGCTTTTTATTTGTAGGGAATTTTTAATGTAGAGGAGCAAGCATCTTTAAAAACACAGCAAGCCCTACATATAAAAGTCATGCAGTCTTCTAGAACATGTGCCCCCCCATCCCACCACCTTATTGTGCCGCCTCTGTAGACAAGATGGGAAATGAGAAGAAAGCTTCTAATGATCAGAGAATTCAGTCTAGTCACCATCCCCATCCTTCATGGTTCCAGAGCCTCGCCTCCCATATTTTTCTGTCCTCTGACCTGCGGCCGGCACCTGCAGCACCTAGCTCTGATGGCACTTTCTTACTCCTGTTCCCTTTGTGGGTTTTTTGTCATTGTTGTTATTGCTCTTTGTTTCGTTTGTTGCTCCCTGTCCCTCTGAAGGACTTGCCGGCAACACTTTCAAAATCTACAATCAATACTGTCTTAGGTGTGGACTAGGTTCAGAACAGCTGCAAATAGATTTGATCTTAGTTTATTTCGTGTAAAAAGGTGTGTGTGGGGGTTTTGGTGTGCCGCACACCAAGCCCCATCCACAAATTCCTTCTTGTTATGGAAATTAATCTTCCACAGTTGTTGCACTGTGTCTTACCGCAGATGGCAGGGCTGAGTGGCCTTCCTGGTGACTCTGGCCATCCCATTTCCCTTGTTCTAAGTTATCCTGACAGGGCCTTCCAGAGAGGCCACTTCAGAACCTGATAGCTCAAAGGACCAGAGACAGTTCCATATGCTCTCGGCATGGAGTTCCTGGTAGGATGTACACACAGGCACACGGGAGATGCCTGTGCACGGACAGACTCAAAACCTGATGTCAGGGGAAATGGAGTCTCCGAAGCAGGAGGCCGGGGAAGCGCCTCCCAGAAGGGATTCTGTCTGTGGGCAGAAAAGAGCCCGAGGAGCGGGACCTGAAGGAACAAGTTGCGTGGTGGCAGCAGGCAGCTGTCTCAGCTTGGTGGTCCCCTGGGACCGGGCCTTGTGTGTGCCAGGGCGTCTCTCACCCCAGCAGGTGCCGGATTATCTTTGACAGAGACATGCTGCCTGGCTTGTTTGCTTTGGCAGCTCCAAGACAGGCAGCCTCATGGGGGAAAGAGCCCAGTTGTTCATGTCTGGCTGAAATGTCTGTTTGTGAAGGGCACCCGTCCTTAATTTGGAGTCTGTGAATCATGGCAAATCCTACACTCCCTACAACTGCTTGTCCCAGTGGCTAATCTCCCGCTCTGTTAAATGGTGAGTGAAGTGTGTGAATGTGCATCTGAGAGGGGAGCTAGTTTTTTTTAACACAAAACATGTCCGGCTTTTTGGCTTTCCCCTCCCAACCACTGTTGGCATTCTTCCTTTATCCCCAGAGTTGCTGAGAGTCTGTGGCTGTAGATGCTGGTTAATCTGGGGCTCTTAATGGATACATAAAAGCAGGATCAATGTTCCCCTTCCAACCTAATCAGTTGAGGCATCCTTCAAAGCCTGACTTTGTGGGCCATTCAGGCGTCTGCTTGCCACAAGATATCCTGTGAGCTTCCGAGCTCTGCATTGTCAGGACACCCTTCAAGGCTCTTTTGATCTGGACAGAAAGACCCCAGCCCCTTTATCCTTGGTGATGCCAGCTGCAGACCACATCCGGGTGCCCCTGGGCCGAAGAGAAAAGTCGGACCCTTTGATATGCAAAGTCCCAAAGAGAATTTGCTTGGAACTATTTTCACTGTCAAAGAGGGGATTTTGTCTTCCCGGGTACAAATTCACACAGCAATTGTGCAGATCAAAAACCAGTTTAATTAATATTGTGTGTCCCCCCCCCCCATACACACACCCCAAAGTTTTAAAAGGGATGAAAGTACCTCTTGAATCCAGAAGGGGCCCTAAAATCAGTGCTGTCCATTCCCTTCAGAGTCAGATAGGGAATCAGTGCTGAAAGGAGTTTTGAGCAGTAGAGGGGCAATCCATCGCAGTGGACATAAAATAGGCCTCCCTGTAATTCTACCTTTATAGAAAACAGAACCTTCTGAACCCTGTCTCTGTAGCAGACCTTCCAACTGCTCGGTGGTGGTGTGACTGAAAGGGATTTGTTTATTCACTCCGTGCCTCAGGAGCCAGATGTGGGTTTTTGACACGTCACTTACGGCTCTTCCGAGCACTGTTTCCTCAGTGTGGCACCTGTCCCCTGTGGGTAAGGATTTTGCCTGGTGTGGCTTGTAAATGGCAAGTGATTTCCACTTTGAAGCAGCCACTACCAGTGGAATGGGTAGGCTGCAAGCCTTGCTAAGGTCTTGCATCTCGACATTGGTCAAACTGATCCAAATCCATTTTTTCCCCAAGAAGCCAAAAGCCTCTCTCCCTTCCACCCACCTTGCAAGAGAACATGTTTACTGATGTTCTGTGTCTAACAAAAGGTCCCAAACAGATGAGGCATTGGGAAGTCCATGCGTAGGGCTCCCAAGCATGTGTTGGTTCGTATTGAGAGTATGCATGCTGAACCCTGATTCAGATTGAAATCATAACTCAAGGGAAGGGTGGTTTTGGCCTCCCCATCAAGATATACTTTTTCTGATTTAAAAGGACCCTGTGATACTGCACTTTGCCTCAGGGAGGGAAACAGCAACTGGGTGGGCTACTTTAAGGTATGAAGGATGGGGGCGGAGCTACACACGCACACTCTCACACCCGGGTTCTGCTCTCAAGCAAGTTCTGCGTGCCAGCAATTTAAAAGAAAATAAACACTTGGAAGCCTTGGACACGGCGTAACCTGTCCGGTTTGGCCCTGTGCTGCAGCAAGGGTCCTTCCTTCTGAGTTTAAGCATTTCACTGATGGATGAAAATGTTCCCCTTCCCTGCTGCTGGGAAGTACAAATGTACAGTAATGTGACTCTTATGATCAAAGGGATGGACTACAGGTCTGTAGCTTAGAACTGCACACAAACATTTGTTCTGTTGTGATTGACGTCACTACCTCTTTTGCTCACTAAAGTACACTATTACCAGCCAATCCGAACTGTGGGATCTGAGTCCTCTTGAAATACATACATTTGGCTTTCTGGTTATCTTAGAAGAAGCAAGAAACTCAAGGCAAGATTGAGAAAGAGAGAGAGAGAGACAGAGAGAGAGAGAATGAATGAATGAATGAATGAATGAATGAATGAATGAATGAAAAGTTGAGTATGGAGGTATTTTTTTGTTGTTGGAAGCAATCTTTAAAATTATTCCAGAAGAGTAGCTGTGTTAGTCTGTTGGAGCAAAAATAAACAGGAGTCTTGAGACTAACACATTTTATTCTAGCAAAAGCTTTCATGGACTAAAGCCAAAGATCTACTGTAAGTAGGCTCTGAACCCCACCTGAACTTCTATCTGGCATCAAGTGATATAGGAATGCTGGTAGCTTTCTATTTCTATCCCTTTTGCCACTATTTTTGGTTTTGTTTGCTGCTTTTTATCTTTCAAAATGTCATGTTGTGTGAGGAAAAAGGAACTTTTTACCACAATGGGTGGGGGTGCAGGCATATTGCAAGCTTTTGGCAACAAGTTATCACACAAATTAGGCTATTAACTGGTTATATTCTACTTAGTGAGCCTTCTTTAATTCGGTTGAATCTGTGGCAAGATAAGAGGCCTAAAGCAAGTGAAAAAGACCTTGTGTTATGTATTGAACTGTGAATCAAGCCTATTCTTTTCCATGTTAAGCTTGATTCTGAATGTGGATTCTAAGCTGTCGCATTCCTATTGGTCGGTTTCTGCGAAACCAGTGTAAATAGCCAAACACTGTGTGATAATGTTGCAAAGAGGGAACAGTCCTGATTGGTCTTTATCCCTGCAATGCCATTGGCCTTTAACTTGTTATGGGTGTGGCTTTGACAGCCCGGGAGAGTTTAAAAAGGAGCTGTGCTCCACTGTTTGTGTTGTGTGTTCCTGAGTTGGTGTTTGTCGTTAATAAAGCTGAAATCACTTGTTGAGCTTATTCCGTTATTGCGTCTCATACTTAACAATTGACGACGAGGATGGGATACTGAGAGCGGGTAGGAAGCCCCGCTGAACCGACGCAGAACAGCAGACGAGGACACACACCCGGCCGCACCGACTGAGGCTCCACAAGCAGTGGTCAACCCTCCGGTCGAGATGGCCGTCAACCCGGCGTTCAAGGCATTCGACCTGGCGACGGAGGACTAGGACTCTTACCTGGCATGGTTTGAGTTCCACCTCCAGGCGAACCAGATTACCAACGAGGCGAGGAAGAAGGCGACGCTCCTGAGCTCATGCGGCAAGGCCGCCTTCGACATCGCCTGGTCCCTGGTCACCCCGACTGAGCTAAGCGCGGCAACATGGGCTGACATCACGGCCAAACTGAAGGGCCATTTTTCGCCGCAACCATCTAGAATCGCATGCCGGCATGCGTTTTACAAGAGGTGCCAAGGGCCATCTGAATCGATAGCTGAGTACATCACCGCCTTACGGAAGGCGGCGAGGCCTTGCAAGTTCGCCGACTTGGAGGAAGCCCTTCTTGACCGTTTGGTGTGCGGCCTTCGGGACGAGCACCTGCAACAGCATCTCTTTGCCCGCACCCAACTAACGTATGCGGTCGCCTACGCCAAGGCCATCGCAGCAGAGGCCGCGGACAAGTCGACGCGAGAGGTTCGACAGCGGCAGACCCAGGTCAGCAAGGAGCCTCCAGTTCACCAGCAGTCCGCCAGCAAGTCTGACAGCGACGCCGACGGCGTGTGCCGAACTCGAGAGACACGCCCACCGCGGACCAGACTGAGAACTTCGACGGCCCGTCCCTACGCAGGCTGCGGCGGTAAGCACGACAGAGACCTCTGTCGGGCAAAGGAGCTCATCTGCCACTCCTGCGGGAGGCGAGGTCATCTGGCTCGAGTTTGTCGGGCTGCGAGGAAATCGCCACCATCGTCGTTGCGACGTGCAGACCCCAAGGTTCGGCCGCGAGATGATGGCAGAACGCCCGACTGTCATCAGACTGACACCTGCCCATCGACCGTCCTGGCAACCGGTGACAAGGCCATGCGGAAGATCCACGTCACGCTTCGACTGGACGGCGTTCCTTGCACGATGGAGGTGGACTCCGGATCGTCCGTCACAGTCATCTCCACACAAACGTGGCAATGCCTGTTCCCGACACGGAGTTGCCGCCGGCTGTCACCCGTGTCGACTGGCCTGACCGATTTCCAAGGAAGGCGCATTCCATTGGCGGGAAAGGCGACCTTCCGAGTTGAATTCAAGAATCGAAAGGCTGAGTTGTCTCTTCTAGTTGCTGAGGGGGAAAGAGTCAGTCTATTGGGCCTCGATTGGTTCGAGGCATTGGGCATTGCTGTTACCGGTGTTAATAAGATATGTGATAATAAATGGGACTCATTGTATAGAGAGTTTCCGAATGTGTTTGGGGAAGGGCTTGGTACGTATACTGGTCCTCCGGTCTCTTTTGATCTTGATCCTTCAGTGCGTCCCATATGGCTGAAGTACAGAAAGGTACCGCTCGCTCTGAAAGCAAAAATTGAGGCAGAGCTTGACAAATTGGTGAACCAGGGCATCCTCGAGCTGGTGCCCTATGGTCGATGGGAGACCCCCATCGTGATGCCCGTGAAAGCTGACGGGTCAATATGCATATGTGCTGACTATAAATGTACTGTAAATAGAGCCCTTCAACAGCACTCGTACCCGGTGCCGGTAATCAGCCACGTGCTGGCATCGCTGGGAGGGGGCAAGGTTTTTGCCAAGGTCGACCTTGCTCAAGCGTACCAGCAGTTGCTGGTGGACGACGCAACTGCTGAGGCACAAACAATCGTGACCCACAAAGGGGCGTTCAGGGTCAAACGCCTGCAGTTTGGGGTGAATGTTGCCCCAGGTATTTTTCAAGGGCTTATGGAGGGGCTCCTGCGTGGGCTCCCAGGGGTAGTGCCCTATTTTGATGATGTCCTGATAGCTGGGGCTGACAAATGTAAACTGATGGCTCGCTTGAGAGCAGTGTTGGGCCGTTTTGGTGAGGTGGGATTGCGGGTAAAGCGTTCTAAGTGCGTTGTCAGGGTGGATCAAGTTGAGTTCCTCGGATTCCTTATTGATGCGGATGGGGGTCCATCCCACGCCCGACAAAGTCACCGCAATCAAGGACACGCCCCCACCACGGTCGAAGAAGGATCTCCAGTCGTTCCTGGGGATCCTCAACTTTTACCATGCCTTCCTGCCCCACAAGGCATCAGTTGCTGAACCGCTGCATGCTCTGCTCCACAAAAACGCAAAATGGGAGTGGGGAGAGCAGCAGGAGCGTGCCTTCATGGCTGTGAAGGATCTGCTATCGTCAAGTGTGGTGCTGACCCACTCTGACGAAAACAAACTTTTGGTTCTCGCGGCTGACGTGTCCCCTTACGGGGTGGGCGCCATTCTCAGCCACCTGATGTCGGACAGATCAGAGGCACCGATCGCTTTTTATTCACGGTCACTCACAGCGGCGGAGAAGAACTATGCCCAGATCGACAAGGAGGGCCTCGCCTTAATCGCCAGAATTAAGAAATTCCATGACTTTGTTTATGGGCGGAGGTTCCTCCTTGTGACCGATCACAAACCACTCTTGGGCATCTTCTCCCCGGACTGGCAGATGCCGAACATACTGTCCCCTTGGATGTTGAGGTGGGCAGTCTTCCTGTCGGCGTATGACTTTGAGCTCGAGCACCGACTGGGGAAGGCTATCGGGCATGCCGACACCCTGAGCCGTTGCCCCGCACCGCTGACTGACTATAACTCTGAGCCTGAACTGGACATTCTGGCGCTTGAGGAGCTCCCAGAGGCACCAGTTACCTCCTTAGACATTGCCGCTGCGATGGCTAAGGACCCTGTTCTTGCCCGTGTCCTTAATTGGGCATGGAGGGGGTGGCCGGCAGGGAAAATGGTGCCTGAGTTTAAACCTTTCTGTTCGCACCAGAATGAATTGTCAGTTACGAAGGGGTGTTTGCTTTGGGGGAGTCGGGTGGTGATTCCCACCAAACTAAGAAACAACGTTTTGGAGGCATTGCATGTGGGCCACCCTGGCATGGTCCACATGAAAGCCCTCACTAGAGGGTACGTGTGGTGGCCTAAACTGGACGAGGACATCGAGGCCTGGGTAAGGCAGTGTATGGAGTGTCAACAGTCCCGTCCAGAACCACCACAGGCTCCCTTTCAGCCCTGGGAGAAAACGAGGAGGCCATGGTCCCGCCTCCATATAGATTTTGCGGGTCCCTACCATGGAGCTGCGGTGGCTCAAGTGGTTAAGACGCTGAACTGCAGACTGTGGAAGGTCAGTAGTTCAGCAGTTCAAGACCCGGGTGCCGCAAGACGGAGTGAGCTCCCGTCTCTAGTTCCAGCTCCTGCCAACCTAGCAGTTCAAAAGCAAGAAATTGCAAGTAGATAAATAGGTACCACTTCGGTGGGAAGGTAACAGCGTTCTGTGCGCCTTGGTGTTTAGGCATGCCAGCCACATGACCACGGAAACGTCTTCGGACAGCGCTGGCTCTTCGGCTTTGAAACGGAGATGAGCACCACAACCCTAGAGTCGGATTCGACTGGCTTTCGAGCAAGGGAACCTTTACCTTTACCTTACCATGGGAAAATGTTCTTAATTTGTGTGGACAGTTACTCCAAGTGGTTGGAAGTTGTGAATATGGGGTCAACTGGATCCGGGGCTGTCATCAACGCCCTGCGCAAACTTTTTGTGACCCATGGGCTGCCGGACTGTTTGGTCTCAGACAACGGGCCACAGTTCGTGTCAGCAGAGTTTGAGGGGTTCCTCAGAGACAACCTCATCCGCCATGTGACTTCTGCGCCATTCCATCCAGCCTCCAACGGTCAGGCCGAGCAGATGGTACGGACGGCGAAGGAGTCACTTGGGCGCCTGACGTGCGGGGACTGGAGCCAGAAAATTGCCTTTTTCCTACTGAGGTGACATATCACCCCGTGTTCAACGACGGGGAGGAGCCCAGCTGAACTGTTAATGGGCCGTAAGCTGGCTTCCTTACTAGACCGCCTGCATCCTGACTTCGACCAGTCAAAACAGCAGTCAGAAACCTCAGAGCAGGGGAGAGTTTTCCTAGTTGGGGACAAAGTGTTTGCCCGCAATTATGCGGAAGGTCATCGGTGGCTACCAGCCATGGTCACCAAGGTAGCAGGGTCCAGGCTGTACGTGGTCCGGTTTCCCAGTGGACAGGAGATACGCTGCCACGTAGACCAGCTCAGGGAGCACTGGGCAGACTCAAGCACCGAGTCAGTGCCTGAACCTGAGCTGGTCCCCGAGCAGGAGGGGCCTCCCGCCGAGGAGGTGAGTGCTGCGGAATGGGAATCAGAGTCTGGGCAGTCCCCAACTCCAGTGCCTGAGATCCCTGTTAGTGTTCCTCCTTCTCCTGCGAGAGAAGTCGAAGGAGTCCCCGATGAGTGTGCCGCTCCACCGCCATTGGAGCAGAGACCGCTGCGCCGGTCGAGCCGAAGCCGAGGTGCCCCCCCCACCTGAGAGATTATGTTTGGAAGGGTAATGCTCCCTCTTAGGGGGAGGAATTTGTTATGTATTGAACTGTGAATCAAGCCTATTCTTTTCCATGTTAAGCTTGATTCTGAATGTGGATTCTAAGCTGTCGCATTCCTATTGGTCGGTTTCTGCGAAACCAGTGTAAATAGCCAATCACTGTGTGATAATGTTGCAAAGAGGGAACAGTCCTGATTGGTCTTTATCCCTTCAATGCCATTGGCCTTTAACTTGTTATGGGTGTGGTTTTGACAGCCCGGGAGAGTTTAAAAAGGAGCTGTGCTCCACTGTTTGTGTTGTGTGTTCCTGAGTTGGTGTTTGTCGTTGAATAAAGCTGAAATCACTTGTTGAGCTTATTCCGTTGTTGAGTCTCATACTTAACACCTTGTATTAACACTTTTAGCTGCAGCTAAGGCAGTAATTGCTGGTAAATAGGACAGTCCCGTCCCCCCCCAATGGTGCACCAATGGCTTCTTTAAAGTATGGGATTATTTTATTTTAGAGAAAATTTCTGTTTGCGCATCTACAACCTCTGAAGATAGAGAAACTTCTACCCAGATGGACAAGTGGCTTCCATGTCTGGACTTGATGGACAAAGATCAAGTCCATAGCTTCCATCCATTACAATCCAAATGCAAAGCTTTTCTTCTTTGCTTCTTTTAGCCTCTTCTCTATCCTAGAATCTATAGCCCTAGGAACTACATTGTTAATACAGTACTCTAAGAGCTAATAAAATTCACTCTGATGGTTGGTTAATTTTTAGATGGGTTAAACTTACCTGTATAGGTGAGAATATTTCTGTCTCTGATCAAAACCGCTGCCATTTTGGCTTCCGGTTGGAGTTAAAATGGCGAATTAACGCACTTTGCGATTTGTGCAAGGTGGACGGCAGTATCTGACGACAGTTTGGGCTCTACCTGGCCCAACGCAGCACTCCCCAGGCGGGGGAGTGACGAGCAAGCAGCCAAGCCTGAGAGGGAGTTGAGATCGGTGTGGATAAGCTTTGGAGGAAGCTTGTTTACACCTTGATCTCCTTCCACGAAGAGGGCAGTTGCAAGACAGCACTACAGATACCAGCTGGGCTGAGAATTCAGCATAAATCCGCCATCTACCGACCTCTTTAACATCAAGATTAACATCGATTGCAGAAGAAGCACTGCGAAACCCCGAGATTACAAGCAAGGTAACAATGAACGTTTGCTTACCGGTGTGAAGAAGAACGCAAAATTAAAACGTATGGATAAGCGTATAAGGCTTTAAGGAACTAATCCACTTGATTTAAAAGTAAAAAGAAGGCTTTCCTTTGGAGAAAACGGCAGAAAAGTGATTTTGTTTTGCATTCCTGTGGTCAGCTAAGACTAAACTTTGCGTAGTAGAAACGAAACTGACTGTGATTGTATGGTACAGGAAGTAGGCTAGAGTGGATGTTTTAAAGTTGTCTTGCCGGAAGTAGATGGACGTTTTAAAGTGTAACACCGGAAGTTGGATTACCAAGACGGACAGCTAAACAGGAAGTTTCAAAGGAGCCTACTCTAGCCAAAAAACCATAGAGAAATTACGCCCGCCATTTTGAGGAGGACTAAATTTTAAAAAGTTATTTTTAAACCAAAAAAGCAACGGAAAAAAGTTATAAAGGTGGCGATTTGACTTTACGATTGACAATATAAAGATTGGTTAGTCTTGAATTTGCCTCCAAGATGGATTTGAGGTCAAGACCAAGGGCCGCCTCATCACCAAGTCCAAGAATGACTGCAAAAGAAAAAAAGGAGTGGCAGGCTGCCATGGAGGCGATGGAGAAAAGGATGACAGAGGTGGTGCAGAATTTAGGAAAGCAAATAGAATCACAGTTGCAACAACAGATGCAAATACAACTGGAGCAAATAGAACAAGTGCAAGTCCAAGTACAGGAAAAAAATATGGTAAAGTTGAAAGAACTGGTACTAACAGAAGTGGCAAGGATAAAAAAAAGATACAGAAAAAGTTAAAAAAGAGGTTCAAAGTCTGGTGACAAAATCAGCAGAAATGGAACAGAAAGTGAAAAGAACTCTCCAAGAGAATACAAGATTGGAGTCTATGATGGAATATAGGGCTACCCAGAATCATCTGAGACTGAGAGGAATAGAAGAGGAGGAAGACCAGGATATACGTGCGTTAGTAATAAACACGTTGACAACTTATATAGGAGAGGATCAAGGAGATTTGGATTCAGACTTTGACTTAATTTACAGAGTAAACTCAGCTTATGCCAAGAGAAAGAAATTACCCAGAGATGTGATTGTTCAATTTGTGACAACAAAAATGAAAGAGGACATCTTCAAGAAGCAATTTACACAACCGTTGGAAATTAATGGAAAGAAAATAATAATCTTAAGAGAAATTCCAAGAATGATTCTACAAGACAGAAAGAAGTTTAAAAAACTAACTGATAAGCTAAAAGAAATGGGCATCAGGTTCAGGTGGGAGATCCCACAGGGACTATCATTCTCGTACAATTCGGTGAGATTTACAATTAAAACAGAAGGAGATTTGTGTAGATTCAAAGAGAACAATTTTGATGATTTTAAAGACATTTAACCCAAAACACTGATGGATTACAAATTTTTATCTTGGAATGTAAATGGACTAAATTCACCAAATAAAAGAAGATTAGTGAACCATTGGCTAGAGAAACAAAAATGTAATATAATTTGTTTGCAAGAAACACATATTAGGAAACAAGACAATAAGTATCTGATTAATAGAAAATTGGGAGAAGAATTTCATTCATCAGCAATTAATAAGAAGAAAGGAACAGTAACATATATTTCTAAAGAATTGGAACCCAAACAAATCTTCTCAGACAATGAAGGAAGATATGTTGGTGTGGAAATAACGATGTACAGAAAAAGGACATTGCTTGTAAATGTATATGCACCCAATGGAGCAAAAGAGACTTTTTTCAATGATTTGACAAGAGAGTTGGACTGTTTAAACTATGATCAAATAGTTTTTGCAGGAGACTTTAATGGCACGGTCAACAATGTATTGGACAGAAAGTCTAATGCAATTGGAGAAGCGATTGGAAAATTGCCCAAAAAATTCTTTCAGTTGATGAGACAAGTGAAACTAGAAGACGTTTGGAGGAAATGGAATCCTAAGATTAAGGATTACACGTTTTATTCTAACAGACATAATTCCTTTTCTAGAATCGATATGATCTGGATGTCAGAGGAGATGGCGTTAAAAACTCATAAAATTGAAATTTTGCCAAAAAATAACTCAGATCATAACCCTTTACTTTGGATGTCAAAAGAAAAACCAAAACAATTATATTGGAGGATTAATGAAGACTTACTGGACCAGAAATTGATTAATGAGACATTAAAAAAAGAAACGAGAATTTTTTTTTAAATGAATTTGAATAAAGGTACAGATATACAGATTGTTTGGGATGCATACACAGCGGTAATGAGAGGTTTGCTTATTTCATTAAACACTAAAGATAGAAAGCAAAGGATGCAACAACAAAATGATCTTCACGAAAAAATTCGACAAAAAGAAAAGGAATTAATAATTTTTTTTTCCCCTGGTCTTTTCTTTAAAGAGATTCATCTTCTACAGGATCAATTGAATGTCTTACTAAATAGAGAATTATATTGGAACTTGAAAAAACTACAACAAAAAGCGTTTGAGGGTGCAAATAAACCAGGAAAATTTTTAGCGTGGCAGTTGAAAAATAGAAAAGAAAGAAACTTCATAAGTAAGATTATTGAAGAAGGAAAAGACGTTGTGGATTTGAAAGGTATAAAAAGAGCTTTTTTCAAATATTATGCAAAATTGTTTAAAAAGAAAGGAATTGACCAACAGAGAATTAAAAAGTATTTGGACAATATTGAAATACCAGAGCTGGGACAACAAATTAAGGAACTACTCAATGGTTTAGTAACAAAGGAAGAGGTAATAATGGCGATAGAAGATGCAAAATTGGGCAAAGCTCCAGGTCCAGACGGCTTTACAGCAAAATTTTATAAGAAATTCAAGGAGGAGCTAACCCCTATTTTAGTACTTCTGTCAAATGATATAAGAATGACCAAACGGATCCCAGACTCATGGAAAGAAGCAAATATTTCACTTATACCTAAAGAAGGTTTGGACTTAACTAATGTAAAGAATTACAGACCAATATCGCTATTGAATAATGATTACAAATTATTTGCAAAAATAATTTCGGAAAGGTTGAAAAAATATTTGAAAGATGTTATAGCGGAAGAGCAAGCTGGTTTTTTACCAAATAGACAAATAAGAGACAATTTGAGAGTGGTGATTGATGCAATTGAATATTATGATAAACATCCAGAAAAGAAGTTGGATTCCTCTTTCTTGATGCGGAAAAAGCTTTTGATAATTTGAACTGGGATTTTATGCTGCAAGTAATTGAAAAAATGGATATAGGACAGTCTTTTTTAAACATGATTGTGGCAATATATTCAGAACAGAAAGCAGCTTTGAATATAAAGAAAGAAAAAACAGATTTTTTCCAAGTCCAAAAGGGAACACGACAAGGCTGCCCGCTGTCCCCGTTATTGTTTATTTGGATATTGGAAATATTATTGGCAGAGATAAGAAAAGACAATAATATCAAAGGACTTACAGTGAAAGGCTTTACGTATAAATATAGAGCATTTGCAGATGAGGTAATGTTTATGATTCAAGATCCAATTGAGAATATACCACAATTGATGGGAAAAATTGAAGAATTTGGAACAATTGCTGGATTTTACGTTAATAAAAACAAAACGAAAGTGATGTGTAAAAACATGACGAGACAGAGACAAATTGAACTTCAAGAGAAAATTAAATGCGAAGTAGTTACAAAGACTAAATATTTAGGAATCGAATTGACTATGAAAAATATTGATTTGTTTAAAAATAACTACGAAAAAGTTTGGTATAAGATCCAACAAGACCTGAAAAAATGGAATACCTTGAATCTATCGTTACTGGGAAGAATTGCAACTGTAAAAATGAATGTTTTGCCTCGTTTGATGTTTTTATTTCAGACTATTCCAATATTAAAACAAAGTAAAGTATTGGATACGTGGCAGAAAGAAATATCGAAGTTTGTATGAGCAGGAAGAAAGCCAAGGATTAAAATGAAAATTCTATGTGATGCAAAGGAAAGAGGAGGACTACAACTACCAAATCTAAGACTTTAGTATGATGCCGTCTGCTTAACATGGTTGGAGCAGTGGATTAATCTTGAGAATAAGAAGTTGTTGGCTTTGGAAGGTCATGATAATAAGTTTGGATGGCATGCATATTTATGGTATGGAAAAGTACAAATAGACAAGTTTTTTAAACACCACTATATAAGACGATCACTGTTCGAGACTTGGATGAGATATAAAAAATTCTTCTCGGAAGAGCGACCACTTTGGATAGTGCCAGCAGAAGTGATTAATCCATATTCAAGAAATCAGGGTCTAGATTGGTTACCTTACAAAAGCCTCTTAAAAATAGAAGGGAAAAACTTTGTATTAAAAGATAGAACTGATGTTGAATTTGAATATGATTGGTTGAGGTACAGACAGATTTATGATTTATGCAAAGTTGATAAAAGGAAATATGGCTTTAGAGAAAAAAATAATGAATTTGAAATTGTATGGGTCGAAAAGGGTAAAAAAATGATTTCAAAATTTTATAAGGTGTTATTGAAATGGTATACTGAAGATGAAACAGTAAAAGAGCAAATGATAAAGTGGGCAGTAAATATAAATAATGAAATATCTATGTCATCTTGGGAATATTTGTGGAAAAAGTCAATGAAAATTTCAACCTGTATAAATGTTAAAGAGAATTGCTATAAAATGATGTACAGATGGTATATGACTCCTAAAAAAATTGCTATTATAAATGATAGCATGTCTAACAAATGTTGGAAATGTAAGAAAAAAGAAGGGTCTTTTTACCATATGTGGTGGACTTGTGATAAGGCTGTAAGTTACTGGACTGAGATTCATAATGAGATACAAAAAATTTTGAAATGTACTTTTAAGAAAGACCCACAGATGTTATTGTTAGGTCTTAAAATGGAAGAAATAAATGTAACCAAGAGAACATTGTTATGGTATTTGGTTACAGCAGCCAGAATGACTTTTGCACAAAGTTGGAAGCAAGAAAAGACACCTGAAACATGGGAATGGATTAAGAAGATGCTGTTTATGGCAGAAATGGATAAATTAACAAGAAAATTAAACAACGAAGAAGACGAAAAATTTTTTGAAGATTGGAAAGACTTTCAAGAATATTTGTTGAAAAATTGGGATGTAAAACGTGGTTTGATTTGTTTTGACAACTACTAAGGAGAAATTGAAAGGGATTAGATTTTTAAATTGTTACCATTAGTAAGACAAAGTAAGTTTAGTTTAAATTTAACTGAATAAGAGATATCAATGGGGTTGGAGCACTGCGGGAAGCCTTGTTTGGGGGGGAGAGGGTAAAAGGAAATGGATATGTATTTACCTGTTTAATTTGTATGATCGTGGAAAATATATCCAATAATAAATTGTATTTACTAAAAAAAAACCGCTGCCATTTTATTACTGTTACTATTATTCTTGATGTTGTTGGAAAGTTTTTGGTATTTCACATTGTAATTTTTGAAATGTTCAATTAATTTTTTTAAAATGTCACGTAACTTTCTTATTTCCTTTCATAATATCTTCCTTTTTAAATAGAAAACTGTGCCTGCGGACTGCCTGTTCTGATTACTCATGACCTGGCTGCCCTAATCACACTATCAAAATTTGTTTCCTGGTCATATTGGGGTTCCTTTTTGTTTCTTTAGGGGTGCTATACTGCCAACCTAAGCATCCTTCCAAGCCCGTTGGCATCAGTAGGTTTAGAAAGGTGTAACTTGGCTCAGAACTGCACTGCTAGTCCCCTAAAGAGGTCTGGTGGCAGTGAATGCTAAAAGGTTTGTTTGTGTGTTTCTTGTAAGGGTCTAGGAAATGGGAGTCAACCAGGAAGGCATTCTCTCAAGACTCAAACCGCCTTGCTGCTTCAGTTTAACCGTATTTTGTGTTCCTGCCTAAATGCTGCTTGTCCTGTTGCTCAGAAGAGAGTACCAGGGTAAAGCGACCTGGCACAGACTGAACTGAAGTGTAGATAGCTCTCATTGGCACTTGATTGTCATGACCACCTAACTACCATGTCTAAACTGCCCAGAGAGTAATTGTTCCAGCCACCCTTCTTTTTCACCCATATCTGACATACCTTATGGAAGGTGATATATATGTATGTATCTCCCAGCTGCTCTTTAAATGCAAGTGGGGGAGTTTAACAGAGGTGACCTGGTCATTCCAACAGTGTAGTCTTACTGGGCACTGGGCACTGTACCCCACCCCCATAGATACACACACTCCTCGAGGCATCTAGCCTGGTATAGGTTAGTGGCTTTGAGCTGAAATGTGGGAGATCCCTAGTTTGAAGCTGTGTTACAAACTGACTGCAAGCACTTCTGATTCAACCCCCAACTCGCAATATGGGGATATTAGCCTCCCTAACTAAATAGTGTGTCAGGCTCAGTATGCATTTTATAGTTTGCCTGCCACAGAGGAAGGAGGAGGGGAAGAGGGGTGTGAAAACCAAATGCTTTCATTTTCCTAAATGCTTTGATGTGTTGCAGAGACCTGTTGTTTTGCTTTATTTCTGAGGAGGGGTATGTGCTTAGTGGGGGGTGTAGTTGACCATTATTTCTGGTGGGCAACTGCTGCGGGGTGACTGGGTCCTGATCTTTAGTGCCTTTGCTTGAACGCAATATATCTGCAATCTCTGCGCTTTCACCTTCAGTCCTAACAAAGCTCGTGTTCAGTATGGTATTCTTCAATGTCGCAGTAAATTAAACTTTCTTCAAAGTGAGTGGTGTTGAGGACTGATGTCAGGATTCTGACATAGTGCTGAGCATGTTCAATGCAAAATTTTCGGCATCCCTAGTTAGGAGTGGTTTTCGTTTTTTGAATTAAAGTGGTTGGGAGGTCTAGTTATGCTGTCCTTTCTATCAGTAAAGCAACTGCACCAGCTTCTGAAGCAAACCTGCATGCTTCTATGGTGTCACACTCTGCTGCTCTTTTAGGGGCTTGTGTGTGTGTGTGTGTGTGTGTGTGTGTGTGTGTGTGTGTGTAGAGAGAGAGAGAGAGAGAGAGAGAGAGAGAGAGAGAGAGAGAGAGAGAGAGAGAGAGAGAGAGAGACCAACCGACCATGTGGTTAAAATAAATAAATAAATGCAGCTCCCTGAGATTCACAGAGCTAGTCCTACTGTTCAGATAAGCAAATACACTGTTTGATCCTATGGAAATATCTCTAATTTCCATATGTGGCAAAGGCTTTTGGGAGGAAAAAGCAATCATGAAGCTGCCTTTAATACTTCAAAATCATTTTTAGCCGTTTTGTTTTGGCAAAAGCATAGATTAGTACAACATGTTTCTTTTTCGGCAACTTTTGTTCTCTTTCTAATTACAGACCATGCACTTAATGATGTTGCTGCATCGACCCCTCCGAGTCCAGCTGACGCTTGTTGCCCGTGTGCTGTCCTGGACTGTCCAGCCTGCCTCGACTGAGGTTGGGGATGGCAAATAAAAAATACTCTGTCCTATAAAGTGCATAACAGACGGAGGGGAGTGAAGAATTTGTGTGTCTGGCTCAGGCCTATCCTTTCTTCTGCAAACAAATCCTGTGAAAAATCCAGACAACAGAAGGAAGGAAGCCTTTGATATTTCTGCATCCGTGGTGCACACTAAGAGAGGTGACAGTCCTACCTGTACTCACTAGGAAGTCAGTCCCATTGAACTCAGTGGGGCTTCTGGATAAGCATGTTTAGAATGGGCTGGAAATGCTGCTCACATCAATGCATTGCGGGGGCTGCTTCTTTTACAAAGCCTTCAGGTCCTGGCCTGTGCCCTCAGGCAGCCTCCAAGTGCCTATCCACCATTCTCCTCTGTTTGACGTGTACGGCAGCTCCTGAATTACCCACCGGTCTCACTAGCAACTACATCTCTCCTTCCTGCTCTTACCCACATCTGCATCTTGTCTGTCCTTTCAAACAAGCTGAAGAGAAGGGGGATCTCGCTATGTGGGAAGGAGCCTTCTGGGCCAGTCCAGTGTGTTGTGCCTCTGCTGCTAGATTGTCACACAACTCAAGGGAGACAGTAGCAGCGCAAGTTGCTAAGTGAGCACTCCATTCCTCATCCTGTGATGCTAGAATCCTGTTATTTTAGGATATCTTGTGAAGCTCCTGGGCTGATTACCCACGATCGAGACCACAGCCAGCCAGCACTGAAGGCACTGCACTGGCTGCCAATAGCGTACCGGATCTGCTTCAATGTGCTGGTTCTTACCTTTAAAGCCTTATATGGCCAAGGTCCAGCCTACCTGAGGGACCGCCTTTCCC
Organism: Gekko gecko; assembly: GCA_029375565.1. Classification (NCBI taxonomy): domain Eukaryota; kingdom Metazoa; phylum Chordata; class Lepidosauria; order Squamata; family Gekkonidae; genus Gekko; species Gekko gecko. Next base: position 87,084,300 of record JAPDNY010000003.1, read on the forward strand.
CACATGCTCCCCCAAAGGCGCTACGGTCAGGGGGCAACACCTACTGGTCATCCCAGCCCCCAAGACAGTTAAGTATGCTGCAACCAGGGCCAGGGCTTTTTCGGTGGCGGCCCCTACCTGGTAGAATGAGCTCCCGGAAGAGATCAGGGCCCTGGGGGCCTTATGCAGTTCTGCAGGGCCTGCGAGACGGAGCTCTTCCGCCAGGCTTTCGAGTAGGGGCTGTCACCGCTACTGTGCCCCCATTGCTCAGACCTCACGAGGTGCCCTGGCCCTGGCATGGGACTACAGCTCTGTTAGGACACCGCTGGAGCAGCGGTAAAGGTGCTACGAGAGTGTGGAATTGTATGGATTTTATATTGTAAATTTTGTTCTGTTGACTGCTGTTTTAACTGTTTTAGTGATAATGGATTATTTATAGTTTTATAGTCTTAGTATTTAACTATGGCTTCACCTCTATGTTTTAGTGTTGATTTATGGCCTTGTGCCTTTTGTTCGCCGCCCTGAGCCCATGTAGGAAGGGCGGGATATAAATCGAATCAATCAATCAATCAATCAATCAATCAATATCTGTTGAGATCCTTTTCAGTTCCAAATTTTGCACAGTGTTTCTGAGCCATGCAGTCCTGTACATTGTCAGAATCGCTGGTGTTGGTGGGTTTTCAGCAGCCTTAACCAGGTGCAGGGCTGCAGCTTTTATAAATGAGTTCATAAATATAGTTGGCCATCATGACTTCCAGGGCCTTTCCAAACCATCAGTGTTTAGCATGAAAAATACACCACGTCACCCATTTGTTGCAGGCAGTCCAGGCGTCTTCCCTCAAGGCTGTGCTTCTATGGCTGGGACATCAGTTTCCAAAGGCTTGAACTTTAATGTTTTGTTACTGGGAAAACGTGTCTCTTTCTCCAGATAGCACAGCCTTTGTTGTTGCTGTGTGGTTTTTGGACACCACAGGTGACTATTCGATATTGCCTGTGGGGGAATGGGGATACGCATTATGCCATTTTATCAACTTTTTCCAAATTTTATTTGGATGTTTAGAAATACTGCAGAGACTGAGCACTCCCTGCATGGCACACTCTGTACAGCCTGTTAAAAAGGCCATACCCTGTCCCCTATATCACCACCACCACCACCACCACCCTCCGTGTCATGCACCATTTACTTTTATGTTGTTTGGCTCTCTGAAGGCTCGGTATTCCTCTCTCCAGCACATTTACCCTTATTATCTCTAAAAGGATGAAGACTGGTAAATTATTTTCCCTCACCTGGCCCATTACATGCAGATGGGATATCACTCTATTGTCCTTGAGTGGGAAACAGCAAGAGTATTATGGAATATAGTTGGGACACGTTTTGCTATTAGCATTGCTGTATCTAAGAACAAATGGGCTTGCCTCCATGTGGGCTGATGAAAACCCCAAAGCAAGGCCACCTACAGATGAAGTCAGCCTCTCTGCCTCTCTGGGAGCTCCCAAGGAATGCAGAAAAAAACATAACATGGGTTGCAACTACACATCACTGGATACTGTGCTCTTGTTGCACTACAGTAGGGTTCTCCAGTGGACATCACGGTGCCTGCCGCTACTTCCCCCAGCACCCGCTGAGCTTTTCAGAGAGTGGGCAGGGCCACTGTAAGGCAAGGCTTGTTATTGGCTGCCCTCATTCAAAGGAAGACATTTTCCATAGCTGAACATCAAGCTTTAGGGGAGCAGGAAGAAAACTCAGCCTGCTGAAGAACCTGAGATCACATTGCATGCTTGATGGGGAGAACTTGGGAGGTGACGGAATTGGGAGTCTTGGGAGGCAGCAAGGCCTGGGAGGCAACAGAACAGCAAGAAGTACCAGGCTGCCAGTCTGGGGCACTGCTAGCCAGCCACATCACTGCTCAGGTGTGTATCATTCTGTGCCAGAATGGGGCTCAGTGAAGCACTGGCTAGATGAAGCCCAGAGGCAGGTGGGGCTTCTCTGTCCTCAGGATATTTAAGGCTTGCATGGTCAGTGTGCTTCTGCTCTGCCTGTGAACCTGGAACCAGCCAAATCTAGACTATGATCCTGACTTCAGCACTGCTCCGAAATCTAGGCTTCAGCTTCCAGCTACTGCGCGGCTCCCTCCGCTGGAGAAGTCCGTAGTCCACACCAGGATCCTGCTGTAAAAGACAGAAAGTGCAACTTGCTTTGTTGTTAACCTCAGAAGAGGGTTCATCTAGTCCAGCACATTTTTTTTCCAGTGCTGCTAGCAAAATGCCTCTGGAAAGCCCACCTGCGGAGGGTGGAAGCAGCTGCCCTCGGGATGATGATTGTCCCCAAGTGCCTGGTGTTTGGGGGTGGAGTACTTCTGGCCTAGGAGGTTCCACTTACCTATCATGGCTAATACTGTTGACCGTTTTCCCATGAATTTGTACAATCAAAGCTAGTGACCACATTTTATGATACTGAGTCCCATTAAGTTATTCATGCACTGAGTGAGGTACTTCGTTTTGTCTGTTCTGAAGTGACTGCAAAACAATGCCACTGGGTGATTAGCAGCACGTTCCTATGCAGAGTTGCTCCAGTCTAAGGGCCAACTAGGTGTGATGGTGTTCCTGGATCTGACCCCAGAGACACTGCCATTTGAAAGCCTTATCTGGGCAATTGAAAAGTGCTGCAAGGGCCTGATCCTAAACAGGTGTGCAGCACAGTGAGACAAGGCGCTTTTGTCCCTACCCTCTGCACCTCCCGTGTGCGTTGCCAAGTGCCGAAACAGCCATGGGGGGGCAGCCATTTTGGCACTTGAAAATGTATGATGGGGGAATAAGCACCTCTTGCCACTGTGCTGTGACATTTTTAAATTGTGTGTGTTGGGCTTTAAAATGGTGGTGGCATCCCCCGGTGACATCTAGTTTGGCCTTCCATCCACGGATTTCAGTGGGCTTGGACAGGTAACTGCACAGAATTGCACTGTAAGTTCTAGCAGTAACAGAGAGGGAGGAGAAGAAGAAGAAGAAGAAGAGAAGAGATTGGATTTATACCCCACCCTTCAGTACCCAAAGGTGTCTCAGAGCAGCTTACAAACTCCCCTTCCTTCCCTTCCCCACAACAGACACTCTGTGAGGTAGGTGGGGCTGAGAGAGCTCTGACAGAAACGGCTCTTTTTTTAAGAACAGCTCTTATCAAAACTATGGCTTGCCCAAGGTCATCTAGCCAGCTGCAAGTGGAGAAGTGGGGAATCAAACCTGGTTCTCCCAGATTAGAATCCGCGCACTTAAACACTGCACCAAAAAATCTCTCTGTCTCTATACTGTATATCATTCATAATTTTACAAGCCTCTACCCCTCCCCCAAGCCAGTTTGGTGTAGTGGTTAAGAGCGCAGACTCTAGTCTGGGAGAATCCGGTTTGATTCCCCACTCCTCCACATGCAGCTGCTGGTGTGACTTTGGGTCAGTCATAAGTTCTTTCAGAGCTGTTCTCTCATGAGCAGTTCTCCAGAAAGCTCTCTCAGCCCCACCTACCTCACAGGGTGTCTGTTGTGGGGAGGGGAAGGGAAAGGAGATTGTCAGCCGCTCTGAGACTCCTTCAGGTAATGAAGGGCGGGGTATAAATCCAATCTCCTTCTCCTCCTCTTCTCCCCCCCCACATTTTCTTTTTTTTAAAATGCCCTAAAGCCTTTTGTCATAGGAAAGATGCTCTAGTTGTGGGGTCAGCAACGTTTTACAGTTAAAGAGCCAAACTATGTCAACATTTAAAGCAAGCGATCAACAAAGAGCCAGTATAAGAAAGTCCATGTGCATAGCTGAAAATATGCAACCTAGCTTTGTTGATAATTAACATGTTGAGTAATAATCCATAAAAGTTTATGCAGCACAAACACTGGTTGCTGTCAGTTCTCCATTAGGAAGTGTCACAAACAAGAGCTCACCATGTGATAAATAAATACTCTGTGATTGTTTTAGCACATAGACGTAAATTTGCACATGTTTTTCCCCTGGATTACGGGCAACTGTTCACCTGTATCATAAACTCTTTATACCCCCCCAAAGGTTTACCTGCTATGCACTTCAAATATTGGCTGTTTTAGCACACACCCCCACCTACCCATCCAATATACCTTAACTGAAAGGTTTGGTTTTCTTTTTGGAAAAAACATACTTGGTTCTGTGAGAAGTCACATTTGGTTGCTGGGGTTGCAGACCTTTGCTTCATCACCTTGATCATCTTTGGTTGCTCTTTTGTGTGTGTTGAGTAGTGGGTTCACGAGACTATCGTGGTTTCAGCACAGCTCTTTACTGGAACGTTTTAAGAACAACACTCGCACGGCAAGCCACAACTATATACAAAACCACCAGTCCCCAAACACACCCACAAGATGCAAATTAACCAGTAAGAACATAGTCGCTAGCACCCTTCATTTGCATGGCATCATTTATGCTTCTGTTACCTGATTGGCTGGCTCTGCAAGGGTGGCCAATCTGAACGTAGCTGCAAAGGGCCTCTCTAATAATGCTTGTTCGTTTGAAGCTCTCACTACGCAACGGTGTGTGTGTGTCTTTTCCAGTGCTACAGTACCCTCCTTGAGATGGGGTTGACCAGAATCACACACAGCATTCACAGTCTCTATCATCTTATTTAAAGGCATTATGAGACTAGGTCTATTTATTTTTAACCTCTTTCCAAATAATTCCTTAATAGTGTTTGCTCTTTTCATTTTAAAGTGGCTAAAACCGTGAGGAGCTGTACAATAAGAGAGAGGTCCTGCCTGCAGGCTTACAATCTAATTCAAGGTGGGAGGAGGAAAAGAAAAGAGAGGAAAACGCCAGGCAGGGTGAAGCAATTCGATTTCAGGTGGCACTGGGCGAAGCAGGAGGGAGTGCAGGCCGGGTGGGAGGGCGTTCTAGTGCCGTGGTTCTCAACCAGTGGTGCGCATCCTGCCATGGGACACAGCAGTAGCCGAGGTGGGCGTGGGTTTCCATAACCGTGGTGAAGAATTCATTCGGCCTCCGTCCCCACATCCCCCCTGCCAGTGTGGCGTGCTGTCTCCTGTTGGGCCCCCTGCCTGTCCTCTGTGGCAGTTTGGCAGGCTAGTGGTAATAACTCACTGTTATTGTCAGTGTCCTTTTCAGAAAAAAGTGGGCGTTTTGTTCCTGTCGTGGTGGGATGTTTTAGGGATGGGGAGCCACTAGTGGGACACGGAGCTTATTGCTGGGCTGAACTAGGAGACTGGAGTGGAGTGGAGGTGGAAGCAAGAAAGAAGTTCCGGGTTGCTACTTATCTGGATGACTCCTTAGAAGCAGGGGGGGGGGTTGCAGATCAACCAGACAAATATTTTCTTTTGTTGACAAATATTCATCCAGTCTCTTCTTGGAAGCTACCAGTGAAGGGGAGCTCACCACCTCCCTAGGCAGCTGATTCCGCCTTTGGACCACTCTGACCGTGAAAAAGTTTTTCCTAATATCCAGCCGATACCTTTCTGCATGTCATTTAAATCCGTCGCTTCGGGTCCTCTCCTCTGCTGCCAAAGGGAACAGCTCCTTGCCCTCCTCCAAATGACAGCCTTTCAAATGTTTAAAGAGAGCAATCATGTCCCCCCTCAATCTCCTCTTCTCCAAACTAAACATTCTGAAGGCCTTTCCTTTTAGGGCTCAGTCTCCAGACCCCTGATCATCCTCGTCGCTCTCTTCTGCACCCTCTCGGTTTTGCCCACATCCTTTTTGAAGTGAGGCCTCCAGAACTGCACACAGGACTCCAGGTGCGGCCTGACCAAGGCAGTATACAGAGGGGCTATGACCTCCTGCGATTTTGATGCTACGGCCCTTTTTAATCCAACCCCAGGCTGAATTTGTCTTTTTTGCCACCGCATCACACTGACTGCTCATATTTAGTTTACTGTCCACCCTTACCCCAAGATCTCTTTCACATACACTACTCCCCAGAAACGTATCCCCCATCCAGTATTTGTGCTTGACATTTTTGTGGCCCAGATGTAATACTGTGCATTTATCTTTGTTGAATTGCATCCTGTTTGCAACTGCCCACTTGTCCAGAGTACTCAGGTCTTGTTGAATTTTAACTCTGTCTTCTTGGGTGTTTGCTACTCCTCCCAATTTGGTATTATCAGCAGATTTAATGAGTAGCCCTTCCACCCCTTCATCCAAATCACTGATCAAAATATTGAAAAGTACCAACCCCAAAACCAAGCCCTGCAGCACCCCGCTGGGCACCTCCCTCTAATCTGATGAAATGCCATTGACCACCACTCTTTGGGTGTGGTCCTCTAACCAGTTCCTTATCCACTGAACTGTCCTATAGTCCAGTCCACAGTCTTCCACTTTGCCCATCAGAATGTCATGGGGAACCTTATCAAAAGCTTTACTGAAATCCAGGTAAATCACATCAACAGAGTTCCCATGATCCAGTAAGGTCGTCACACGATCAAAGAAGGAAACCAGGTTGGTCTGACAAGATCTGTTGGGGACAAAACCATGCTGACTTCCCCGGATCACTAAGTGGTCCTTCAGATGCTTACAGATCGATCCCTTTAAAATCTGCTCTAATATCTTCCCAGCAACAGAAGTCAGACTGACCGGCCTGTAGTTTCCTGGGTCATCCTTCTTCCCTTTCTTGAAGATTGGGATAAGATTTGCTCTTCTCCAATTTTGTGAAACATCCCCAGTCCTCCAGGAGGCCTTGAAGATGATGGACAGAGGCTCTGCAAGTTCATTAGAAAGTTCTTTGAGCACTTTTGGGTGCACACCATCTGTTGCTTTCAGACATGCTGCCTGCATGCTAATTTCCCCAAGTAGCCTTTTGATGTCAGCATTACGTGAAAGGGTAGGCAACTGTTCCCTCTTCACTATATAACTGTGCATACTTCAATCACAACCCTACCCTTTCCAGCCTGTTTTCTAAGTTGCCATGTGAAACATTTTTTATCCTTACCTTATACGGATGATTCATATCTCAGGCTTCTCTGTACTTTATTGTGGGGGTTTGAGATGGATTGACCCAAGATGCATGCTGTCCTGAATGCCCAGTGGTTTCTATAAAGGCCTTAGCATATTTCGAATGAGTTCCCATTTCTTTCCTAATATCTCTAATGTTTTGTGTCCACTTTCAATGGCTGAAGTGTATTGTTCTGATGTTTTACTGGAGCTATCCACAACAATAATCCTATTTGCCCCTCAGACCCAGAAAAATCTGCACTCTGTGCCATTTTCAGTGATGGCTGCACTGTCTGTTTCCTAAGGGGACGTGTGGGTTAAAAGAGGAAAGTGTGGCTGAAGGAAGGGAGGAATGTGGAAAAGGGAGCCAGGAAAGGAAGAAGAGATCGGGAGCTCTGCTATAGGCTTAAGACTCTAAGGACATAAGAGCAAAATAATTTCCTTGCGAGTTCAGACTCTGGATTTATCGAATCCAGCATTTTTCTGAAAGCAGGCAGCCTAAATGCCTCAGGGAAGCCTACAAGCAAGGCATGTGTGTGATGACCTCTTTCTGTAGCATCTGATGTACTGAGACATGCTCCTTCTGTACATGGAGGTTCTTCACAATTTATTAATTAAAATATTTATATCCCACCTTTCCTCTTGGCTCAAGCCTGCTAATTATTGCTATTACCCTTAATAGATTATCCTCCATTGATTTGTCTAATTTCATACTTTTAATGGGCTTTGTCACACATCACAGCAGTGAATTCCCCAAAATTAATTGTGTGTAGCAGCACTTTATTTTTGGTCTTCAACATAACTGCCAATCAGCAGTTTTGTGAGAGATCAAAAATAAATGCCTTCTATCTACACCATAAATAATTATATAAACTCTCAATCATGTTCCTTCCTCCCCATATATACACACTTTGACGGACTTAAAGACCTGGGACCAGCAGAATGGAAACACGGAACACTGCTGAGTCATGTGACTAAGTGAGGAGGGGGCTGTTTAGCTCGGAACCCTTGGTGATTGGCATTTAACGGACCAAACAGTCAGTTTGGATCTGGCAGTTGGAGAGAAGCTGTTAGTCAGTTGATCAGAGGAGTCAGGAGAGAGCGGTCAGCTAACAGAATTCGGAGGAAACAGCTTGTTAACAGTTTGTGTAAAGAACGGTGGCTGAAGAGCACTCTGCACTGATTCCTCTAATATACGGAGAAGAGTAAAAGTATAAGACCTGAGTGGTCACAGACACCAAAGACACTGCTCCACAGGGACTTATAAAGTGGCTGAGCAAAGGCTAGAGCGTCTGGAGAGAGGAGTCTGGAGGGCTGGTTAGGTGACCAGTTAGACTCAAAGGGGCCAGACAAATAAAGCCAAAAGTTAACCACTAAAGGAGTGACTGGAGAGTGAGATCTGAGGTGTGTGTTGTGAACTAAGGAACATCTAGGTACTGGACTAAGAGTGAAAAGCAGACAGCCTAAGCCAAGGCAAAGTGATTTGTTTATTCAACGAAGTATCAGAACATTCTGTGTAAATATATCCCATCCCCCTGTTGTGTTTTTCTGAAAATAAAGTACTGTTCTGTTTTGAAGTGGACAAGCCCTGGTGCCTGACCCTTAACTGAAAAGCAAACATACTTAATACTGGTCCTGACCAAGATCCCAAAGAAAAAAAACAAACCCTGAAGAGACTATTGTTCTATAGAGAACTGGTCAGCCGAGTAGAAGCGGGTCTGATCAGTCACCTCACAGACCCTCACAGTACAGCATAGATAAGAGCTGCGTGTCATACAGACTTTTAAGTTTTTTAAGAAAGGCAGTAGCGGGATGCAGTCTCAAAAACGACAGAATGATCTCCGTCCAAATCCAAGGCAAACCAGTCAACATCACAGTAATCCAAATCTATGCAAAGGAGGCTGATGCAGAAGAGACTGAAGTGGACCGGTTCTATGAAGACCTACAACACCTCCTAGAACTAACACCAAAGAAAGATGTCCTCCTCATCACAGGAGACTGGAATTCTAAAGTAGGAAGTCAAAAGGTAACCGAAATAACAGACAAGTTTGGCCTTGGAGAAGAAAATGAAGCCAGGCAAAGGCTAACACGCTGCTCATAGCGAACACCGCCTTCCAGCAACCTAAGAGGCAACTCTACACATGAACAACACCAGATGGGCAACACCGAAATCAGATTGATTAAATAATTTGCAGTCAAAGAAGGAGAAGCTCTATGCAGTCAGTAAAAACAAGACCTGGAGCTGACTGTGACTCAGATCATGAGCTACTCATTGCAAAATTCAGACTTAAACTGAAGGAAGTTGAGAAAACCATTAGGCCATTCAGGTTTGACCTAGATCACATCCCTGATGAATATACAGTGGAGGTGAAGAATAGGTTTAAGGGACTAGATTTGATAGACAGAGTGCCTGAAGAACTATGGGCGGAGGTTCGTGACATTGTACAGGAGGCAGCAACCAGCACCATCCCAAAGAAACAGAAATGCAAGAAAGCAAACTGGCTGTCTGATGAGGCTTTACAAATAAGAATATGAGAACATAAGAGAAGCCAATGTTGGATCAGGCCAATAACCCATCCGGTTCAACACTCTGTCACACAGTGGCCAAAAATACCAGGTGCCTTCAGTTGGTCCCTCCCACTGTTGACCCTCCCAAGCACCAAGAATACAGAGCATCACTTGCCCCAGAGTCCCTATCTATACCTTGTGGCTAATAGCCACTGATGGACCTCTGCTCCATATGTTTATCTAATTCCCTCTTGAAGCCCTCCATGCTTGTAGCCACCACCACCTCCTGTGGCAGTGAATTCCATGTGTTAATCACTCTTTGGGTGAAGAAGTACTTCCTTTTATCTGTTCTAACCTGACCGTTCAGCAATTTCATTGAGTGCCCACAAGTTCTTATATTGTGAGAAAGGGAGAAAACTACCTCTTTCTCTACCTGTTCTATCCCATGCATAATCTTATAAACCTTGATCATTTCATCCCTCAGCTGTCATTTCTCCAAGCGAAAGAGCCCCAAGCGCTTTAACCTCTCTTCATAGGGAAAGTTCTCCAATCTTTTTATCATTCTAGTTGCCCTTTTTTGCACTTTTTCCAAAGCTATAATATCCTTTTTAAGATGTGGTGACCAGAACTGTACACAGTATTCCAAATGAGGTTGCACCATCTATTTATACAGGGGCATTATGATATTGGCTGATCTGTTTTCAATACCCTTCCTAATAATCCCCAGCATAGCATTGGCCTTTTTTATTGTAGTCACACACTGTCTCAACATCTTTAGAGAATTATCTACTACTACTCCAAGATCTCTCTCTTGGTCAGTCTCTGCCAATTTGGACCCCATCAACGTGTATTTATAGTTAGGATTTTTGGTTCCAATGCACTTGGCCACATTGAACCCCATTTGCCACGTTGATGCCCACTCATCCTTTGGAGTGCCTCACAATCCTCCCTGCTTTTCACCACCCTGAACAACTTCAAGTCATCCACAAATTTAGCCACTTCACTGCTTACTCCCAGACTCCAAATCATTAATGAACAAGTTAAAAAGCATTGGACCGAGAACCCCACTGCTTACCACCCTACGGTACCCCACTGCTTACCACCCTCCACTGAGAAAATTGGTCATTTATACTCTCTCTCTGTTTCCTATTAATTAGCCAGTTTTTGATCCACAAAAGGATTTGTCCTTTTATCCCATGATTTTTGAGCTTACTTAGGAGCCTTTGATGAGGAACTATCAAAAGCTTTCTGGAAGTCAAGGTAAACAATATCTATTGAGTCCCCGTTGTCCACATGTTTGTTCACTCCCTCAAAGAACACTAACAGGTTAGTGAGACAAGATCTTCCCTTACAGAACCCATGCTGAGTCTGCCTCAATAGTGTTTGTTTATCAATGTGCTTACTAGTTCTTTCCTGAATAACAGTTTCCACCAATTTACCCGGTATTGATGTCAGACTGACGGGCCTGTAATTTCCCAGATCTCCTCTGGAACCCTCTGAGGGAGGGAGGGAGGGAGGGAGGGAGAGAGAGAGGAGAGAGAGAGAGAGATCAGTGTGATATAGTTAGTGATGGGCGTTGAGATTTGGATTCAAAATCCCTGCTCAGTCACGTTCATGAAACTCAGCTTGGTTGACCTTTGGCCACGACTGTCTCTTGGGCTGTCCTATCTCACATGGTTGCTGTAAGGATATTTCTGTACACTGTTCTGAGCTTTTTGGGAAAAGGGTAGGATTAAAAAAAGTGAAATGGAAAAATATGCTGGCACTATTTTACCTTTCACCGTGCATTTCCTTCCATTCCTTTCCTTTCTTTGTGCTTAACTATATGGCATGTTATGTTTGGTTCTATGGGGTCCAGGTTCATATCTAACTCTGGATTAACGTTAGGCAAGTTACTGTCCCTCAATGTGATTTTGTTAATTTGAGTTATGAGATGTATTTATCTGTAAGGTATTGTGAACTTTGTTGTTGTTGTTGTTGTTTAAGGAAAGGCAACATACCAATGTAGCAAGTGTGCAAACAGCCCGCCTTAGATTATCCAGATAGCAATATATTGCAGCCTCCTAGGCCCCTGGGCTATGGCAAGAAAGCCAGATGGATGAGGCCTCCAAAGTCATGGCCACGTGGTGTGGCCGAGGACCTGCTAAGGAAGGCAGATCCAGGTGGCCAGCCATGTTGGTCTGAAGCAGCAGGACAAATTCAGAGTCCCCAGTGGCATTCTTAAGGCCAACGACAAAAACACCCTCGCCATTCCGGTGTATTTGACAAAGTGTGTCTTGCACACGAAAGCTCATACTTGAATAAACCTTTGTTGGGATTAAAGGTGCCCCCACTGGGCTCTAAGTTCTGCTGCTAAGGAAGGTGATGCTGATGTGGTAGAAATCCCTAGTAACTACCTGTTGGCACTGCTCGTTGCCTGGGGATGGGGGTGCAGTGTTGTTTCTCGTGCCAAACTCCCCAGTAATACCTACAACAGTGACAGAGTTAAGTTTGGGAGTTATTCCCACGGATGCATCCGCTCTTGGAACAGTCGAGCTCATTCCCGTAAGGGCTCTGCTTGCTAAGGGGTGAGAAAAACGGCAACCAGGCAGGAGCCCTTCCCCTGTCTGAGGGTGCTCTGGGGGACTCCAGCATGGCCGGTGCTAAAAGGAAAATAAGGAGGTACAAAGATCGGCTGGGATGTGTTGATGGCGCCAGGAGGGGGGCTGAGACGTCTGAAGATCCATTCCCTCCCTAAGTGGAGATTCCACACAGGTGGCCGGGAGGGGGCTGTCGTGTGTGCCACAATCAGTTCATTGCAAATGGGACACACCACAGTTCAGTCGATCAGTCAGGTACAATGCCAGGGTGAACACCCGTCCTGTAGCATCTTCTGGTGGAACCTCCTGCCTCATCTGCCAGTGCCAGTAGCTACTCTGTCAACACAGCACCTGGCTCTGCTCCAAGTGCAATGATACCGGATTATGAGCTGGCTGTTACAAACGAGCCAGTAATTATCATAATCTGGTAATTGAGAAAAATCTAATTATGCAAAGCTAATGGATTTAAAGCCTTGCTAAAGGTGGGGGGGGGATGGGGGAGGTGGATCTTGCTGGAGCTCAGCCTGCACTGCTTTCCAGAGCCCACGTCTGCTGGAGAAGGCTCCCTCCCGTTCATCCAGTCTCTGCCAAGAGCTCAGGTGCCTTGATCAGGCAGCTCCACAAACACTCCTGGGAATCCAATATAGGATGGTGTGATATGCTCTGCCTTGAGAGTTCTGTACAAGAAGCAGCCAGCCGGACAGTCCCGTGCCTCCCTTCAGACTGGAAGCTGAGGTTGAGGGGGAGAGAGCAGCCACTCGCCCTCTCGTCTCTGGGGCACAGGCATGAGCACCCAGCAGCTCACGGGCTGAGGAGAGGAACACCAGAAGACGGGATGCAGCTCTGGCCGATAAAGAGAGCAGGGGAGACAATGTGTAGACTTTGGGCTCCCCTTGGTCAGACAGGGACCTGATACTTTTGACATTCTGGATGGCAGCCTTTATCCCGTTTTCCCTCTGTCTTGTCTAGGATGAAGTCACCCAGACAGTCGATGGCCTGCAAAATGCAGTGATTAGCCCAGGTACAAAACAGCCACTCCCTATCAAACATCACAGGCTTCAGCTTTCTCATCACCGTAAATATTTGGACATGGTTCACAGGTTCAGCCACAGGTTATTCAGTTTTTTAGGCTAAATTTTCATTGGTTGGTAGATGTATACCTGAGCTATACCTTTTCAGACAGCAGGTAGGGATTGTATGATTAAATACTCCTCCATACAAAGAACAAAAACAAAAATCTCCACATAGACAACTAGCTGATAAAGGGGAAAAGTTCTAACCTAGTATTCTCTGTGACATGGTGTTTTTTTTTAACTCACACAGGATTGTTTTATATGGAAAATAATCTGGGAACATGAACCCTTACTGGGTGTTTCAACTAGTACACCCCAGACATAGATTTACCACCTCAGTGAGAACTAAGCCTTCTGTGAACCAAACCTCCGATATGAGATTGGATTCCTTTATAAATCAGCTTACCTTGATCCTGTCAGAGAAGAAGAGTTGGTTTTTATACCCTGCCTACCTCTACACTAAGGAGTCTCAAAGCAGCTTACAATCGCATTTCCTTCCTCTCCCTACAACAGGCACCTTGTGAGGTAGGTGGGGCTGAGAGAGCTCTGAGAGAACTGTGACTGGCCCAAGGTCACCCAGCAGGCTTCATGTGGAGAAGCAGGGAATCAAACCCAGTTCTCCAGATCAGAGTCAGCTGCTCTTTACTACTATACCACACTGACTCAAAGAAAGCACAGAATAGACCACTCGGTGCTTCTCTCTTTCTGACTCTGAGAGCTGAGTCCTTGGATTGGATTGATTCCTTTGGTCACTGCAACAGCCTCTCACAGGACTAGAGCTTTGCAAAACTAAATGCCCCCCTCAGCTGTATGTCCAATAGCCTCCTAAGATCAAAATCCGATGCCTATCGAGGTATGGTTTTCAAAGGACATTTGGGCTGGTGGCAGTGCATCTTTATTTACTTTATTATTACCCCTGCTTCTCCCAGTGGGCAGTTAAAGGAGCTTACGTCATTCTCTCCTCCATTTTATCATCACAACAACCCTGTGAGGTAGATTTAGCTGAGAGAGAGTGGCTCGCCCAAGGTCCCCCAGAAAGCTTCCATGGCAGAGCAGGGCTTTGAATCAGGGTCTCCCAGACCTTTGTTGGACACTCTAACTACTGCACTCTTCATTTTATGTGTACCTAGATGCCCGTAGTAGGAGCTGCGGTGGCTCGAGTGGTTAAGACGCTGAAGTGCAGGCTGGAAGGTTGGTAGTTCAGCAGTTCGAGACCCGAGAGTGCCGCATAACGGAGTGAGCTCCCATCTCTGGTTCCAGCGCCTGCCAACCTAGCAGTTCAAAAGCAAGAAATTGCGAGTAGATAAATAGGTACCACTTTGGTGGGAAGGTAACAGCATTCTGTGCGCCTTGGCATTTAGTCATGCCGGCCACATGACCACAGAAACATCTTCAGACAGCGCTGGCTCTTCAGCTTGGAAACGGAGATGAGCACCGCAACCCTAGAGTCAGATTCGACTGGCTTTCGAGCAAGGGAACTTTTACCTTTACCTTTAGATGCCTGTAATTCCTGAATAACTGGGCATCTGTCTGTAAGTTTGGCTACCTTATTTAGTTATTTGTTGAAAAAAGTTATATCTCTTTCCAAACTGAAGCAGCATGCAAAAAAAAGACTGTAACATCATCATAAGGCCTCAAGGGCCCTGCCACTCTTCCCACTGCATGGCCACCCATGCTGCCTGAGAGAGAGAGAGGGAGAGAGAGAGAGAGTCCAAGCAATTTAGCCTTTCCCCTGATTTACCTCAGCATGCATGTTCTATATAATGTTTAAACACTTTATCAAAAGCTTTTAGCTGTTCCTTCCCGTCTCTCCTAGGAGACATTCCTTTACCCCCTGCCAGCTCCTAGTTCAAATCAATTACCCTTCACCTATCTAGTGAGAGCCTGTTCATTCAATTATGGTATGTCTGGTCCACTGTAAACCAAATTAAGTATTAATGTATTCTAGTTTCCTTTATAACATTTACATTCTGAGTAAGATACCTTTTATATTCTGATGTTGGGTTCCCTTCAATCTGACAGCGTGAGATGGGTATTGGGTATGCTTGTATTCCACCATTTTGCTATGTTTACTGACTTTACACACATCTTGGATCATCAAACAACTGAATATCCTTAGCAGTTTATTTCGTATAGAGGCACTTGAGCCTCCATGTGATTACCCTCAGACCCTCCCCCCCCCGCCCCGTTTTCTGGAGAGCCCAGCCCACACGGTCCTCAGCTACCTCGTCTGTGACTGTCAGTTTAAGTAAAAAGGGGTAGCCAAGAGGGATTGAAGGAATTCGTTCATTTCTAAAACTGAGGGACTGAGTATTTTCCACCACCCTCACGCTTGAAAGTGCATGCCTGCTACTGCCCATGTTGACTCACATCTATAGATACGCCTTCAACAAGCCACATATCTGACCTGACAGAGCGGGCATTTGCTATTCCAGTCGGCTCCATGCCTGACAGCAATTTGGCTTTGGGGTCCAGTTCGTGCAGGCCTGTAAGTAGCCTAAGTTTTGGACAGATCAGTGCATGTGGATATGCTTTGAGACTCATCTTCAACACAAGAGTGGAAGTGACATTCGTAAAGCTACCCGCAGTGGTACTGCAGTCCTGGTGCTGAGTAGCTGTCGTCCCTGGCACAAATCTGTACAGCCCAGGTGCCTTCCTCTTGCCATGTGAATTTGAGTCCAGGCCTCTCTCCTTCCAGTTCCGATATTTATTTTCAATCGCATAATAAATCCAGAAATGCCCCCCAGTCCTCCAGTCCTCCTTGCCTGGGACTTCCTGCCAGGTGGGCTGCTCAAAGGCTTTGCTTAGCTTCCGCCAGTCCCTCATGCTAAGTGCTGAAGGGAATCAATGATGCTTCGGGCTCATTAGCAGCCCCAGTCCCCGAGGACGGAGATGGACTCAGCCTGTGGTCTGTAGGAGAGGCATTTGCTTCCCCCTCCTGGCAGCAGCTCTTCCGGGATCCGGCAGTGCTAATTGTCCTGGATGGAAATGTTTACCATCTTGAGGCTCCCGGGGGGGGGGGGGCAGAGGCGGCAAGGGGCCAGGCTTCTCTCCCCGCCCTGGAGCTGTTAGTGCCGTGCTGTCAGCAGTCCCAAGCAATAGCTGGAGAGGGCCACTGAAGTGCCAAGCAGCCCTCCAAACTCTGGAGTCTGCTGACAGCATCCTGTGTGTCTGGAGGTGGTTTGCGCCTGTTCCCTGTTTTCAAGAGGGCCCCACAATTATGCCAGAGACTACATGGCCAGGGGAGATGCCTTCCTGGCAGCACTTCTCCACAGTGCCCGTGGCAGTCCAGCAGGGGGAGGAATCTTCCCATCCTGCCCATCCTGCCCCTGTGGCTCCATCAGCCCGCAGCCTTGAGGAGTTTGCCAAAAGCTCCACACTCCATGGCATCAACCATATTTTCCAGCACGGGCATTGTACAGTCCGTCACTGGCTGTGGACCGTGGCCTTCCTAGGCTCACTTGGCTTCCTAATCCATGTCTACACGGAGCGGCTGGACTTCTACTTTCAATATCCTCATGACACGGCTTTGGAAGAGGAGACCCTCCGCAACACAACTTTCCCAGCTGTGACCATCTGCAACCTCAACCGACTCCGCTTCTCCCAGCTGTCTGGCCGTGATCTCTATTGGGCCGGAGAGTTCCTGGGCTTCCTGGACAGCAGTGATAATATTGCTGCGCCGAACCATACAGATCCGGAAGTGTGGGAGATACTGAGTGGGAAGCTGAAGCAGAGCAGGGAGGAAAGGAATCTTCCTTTTGACTTTAAGGAGCTCCACGAACGTGCCGGGCACCAAATGGACCAGATGCTGGTGGAGTGCAAGTTTGCCAACAAGTCGTGCAATGCCAGTGACTTCAAAACAGTGAGTCTGCATCCCAGTTATGCTTAGCACAGGGTGATCTTCTGTAAATGATGAAAATGCTCCCTGGGACTCATGGGAGGGGCGGTGTGGGTTCACAGGCATATGTGGGCCGGACAGGATTGTTTGTGAAAGGTAGCACCAAGGACCAAGATGCAACATTCTGGCCAAGGTCCTATAAAATGGTAACACTTTTCAGTCTCTACTGGGGGCAGATTTTGCTCTCACAGATTTTGCTCTCACAGAATGGGGATAATCACACAGAATGCATTGCCCCTGCCTGCCTATATCAGCTGGACCGGTCATTACAGTCCAGCACAGTTTTAAACCATGGCTTTGTGTCACTGTCCTGTTCTTGGAGAGACCCTGCATCAATTTTGCTCATTGTGCAGCAATATTTGGCAGTGCATTTTGCACCCATTTGGGAAGGGACCATAGCTCAGTGACACGTGCTTTGTATTCCGGAGGTTCTGAGTGCAGTCCTTGGCATCTCCATTTAAAAGACCTTGGGCAGTAGCAAGTGCCGTGAAAGACTTTTCTTCGCCTGAGACCATGGAGAACCACTGCCGTTCACAATAGATGGTACTCCTGAGCCAGATGGATTTGGTACAAGGCAGCTTTGTATGTACTCTCTGTCTAGAAGAGGTATCTGTATTTTTCTGAGCAAGCGGTGGACTTGCTCCCATTCGGGCTAAAAGCAAACCAAAGAGACCACTGTCAATTAGAGAAATAACATTGGGCGGGGGAGTCAAAATTCCCCCCGGTTCCATAGCCTGATCCATAGTTGTTTGCTGAGGCTGTATTACATTTCTGGGGATCTGATTATGGAACCCCCAGAGTCACATGTAATTTAGTACTGTACTGGGAAGACTTGGTGGCTTTGAGAGCTAGTCACAATGGGCAAGGACCCTGGTTAACAAGGCTGCCAAGCAAACTCAGAATGTGGAGGACGCTCCTGCAATGGATCTGTGTAGCATCCAGAGTTGCCAACTCCAGGCTGGGAAATACCTGGAAACTTTGGGGGTGGATCCAGAACAGGGTGGGGTTTGGGGAGGAGAAGGAGCTCAGCAGGGTACAATGCCAGAGACTCCACCCTCCAGAGCAGCCATTTTCTCCAGGGGAACTGATCTCTAAGTTAGTTAATACATTATTATTGCTGAACCAACTACTA
Organism: Gekko gecko; assembly: GCA_029375565.1. NCBI lineage: Eukaryota > Metazoa > Chordata > Lepidosauria > Squamata > Gekkonidae > Gekko > Gekko gecko. The sequence goes on from JAPDNY010000003.1 coordinate 87,102,407, forward strand.
GGCAAAGCCAACCCAAAGCCAACCCAGTCAATCTGCTGGGAGGGTGGGGTAAAAATCTAATAAATAAATAAATAAATAAATAAATAAATATTGCCTGTGTCATAAAACGGGGGCAAATTCCACGGAGGCAGCCCTGTGATGGCTGCCTTGGGCCTGCCCGTCTTTTCTACCACTTTTGACCCTGGGGGTTGCACCCGTGTTCTACCCTGCAGCAGATGTGGCTCCTGCCATCCTCGTCTCCTCCCTTGTCTGGATGAGGCTTTCTCCCCACCTCCAAATGAAGTGGAATTAAGTACTGGAGGGAGGGAAGGGGGGAAGGACGAGGTCTGACCCGGCAGGCAGCCCGTGCATGCTGCAAAACAGCCGCTTCATTATCTCTGGGAGCAGAGCTACAAGTGCTATTAGTGGTGCTAAGCTCTGCCAGCCCTACAACCCCCTAGACTCCTGCCAGTCAGCACTCCAGGTGAACTAGACAACACAGCGTGGATTAAGTGGCAGTGGTTCAAATGCCTTGCTTTGTCCATTCTATGCACACCCTTTCATTTTGGCATTGGGGTCTGGTGCATACAGGCATACTTTTAAAGAGAACTTGCTGTTATTTTTTCTTCCATGGAGTAAACCCAACTTCCTCTCACCTCACAATGCATTCATCAGGTGGATTTACCAGTTATTTGAATGGTGGTATCAATGGTCTGTCTTGCTGGTCCCACAAAATTTAGGCAGCTTGCCTGCTTTAAAAAAAAAGATGCAGCATGAATGTTTACTTTAAGTAAATAGTTTTATTCATGATTTTTAGAGGGAAATCTATTTTAAAAGAGCTGCAAAACTGTAGAGGATGTGGGTTTATGACATTACAAACAGCAACCAATCAGTGCTGTGCATTGCCAGCTTTTCTGCTGCAATGTGGCAGAACCAGTTTCTCCTGGGCTCCATTCTGGGTATGGAATTGTACAACACGGTGAATGCACTTCTACAACAATTCAACCAATCAGGCTATGTATCTTAAGATTTGTGCATAGATTGGTTTTCGGTTTCGGCGTCGCGAATGGCAGCCGCTTCTCGGGACGCTCCCGGAGGCGGTTAGCCCACGCGCAGTTAGGGGGGGTCTTCGCATGTGCGAAAGACCCTAGTGAGCCTTAGGCAAAGGCTCCGAACCGGGGGCGCTCGGGGAGTAGCCTCTTTGCCGGCAGACAGCCGGGAAATTGAGGCTTTCTCCCCGCCCCAATCGGCCCCGCTGCGGCGTGCCCGTAATGGGACTTAGCGGCGCCACCGATTTCCAGGAGTGAAGACAGCGCTATGGTTTAAAATAAAAAGAAGAAGTAGCATCGAATCGTGAGTTGAAGATCTATTTTGAAGCGTAAATCGGAGCCCCCTGCATGCGTATAAGCGTTGGGAGGAGGGAGGAGTTCCCACCCCTTTGAGAAGCAAGATCTACAAAGGGAGCGCGAAGGGGGCTGAGAGAAAAAAGTGTTGGTGAAAGTACCGTTGGGGTTGCATGGAAGACTGCGATCATCTTAGCTTCCTGGGGGATGCGGCACGAACTTTTTAAAAGTAAACAAAAAAACAAAATGTCGATAATGGAAAAAGTCCTGCAGACACCGGAAGAAAAGAGAGGAGGGACTTCCGGTCCAGACAGCCCCCCACAAGAGCTTGCTGTCAATCAACAGGAAAAGGAGATGCTGTGCCCCCTGCTGGAACAATTGCAGAAAATCAATGAAACTCTGTTTAAAATGGATAGTATTCTCATCAGTCGACAGAAACAGATATCGGAAACAACTAGAAAGATGATGGAGATCGAACAGAAATCGAATCTGATTCTAGGTTTCCAGGGCGTTAAAGAAGAAGAGAAAGAAGATCTCGGATTTACCTTGACAAATGTCTTGGCACCCCTAACTGGCAGTGAAGCGATAAAATTAAAAGAAGAGGTGGATGAGGCTCCCAAAGCCTATTCCGCTTTTATAAAAGAGAATATTCTGCCAGTAGAAGGGGATGTTGAGCATAGCAAGCGACAAACTGGAGATCTAATTTCATCTGAAGAGTTTATGGAGCCCTGGAAGCTTGAAGGCCAGAAGTTTAAGGAAAAAGAGAAAAGAAAGAAGAAGGATTTCATCTTCAAAATACAGAAACTTCTGAAGAGACACGCCAGCAGGGAGGAAGATGCAGTATTCAAAACTGGGACAAGTGAAGAAGACAGCAGCACAGGGGAAAGTGGTGATGGAACGGAAGACTTCAAAGTTAAAATGGTGTCAGGTAGTCCTGCCATGATGGATGGAGGGGAGGGGAGGATGGCTATGGGCGCCATGGCGGCGTGGAGGGCGGGAGGTTGGGAACGTGGGGGTGTAGATTTATGCACCTGGTGTGTGAGAATGGAATGTGACTCTGGCAGGCTCTATCTTGGGTAGACTTAACATTCTGACCTTGGAGGAGACAGGCTGCGAGCTTTCCTATCGCTTTCAAAGCTGCAGCTTTGCTGTGAATAATGGGGGCGGTGGGAACTTCATTAGCGTAGTAACTTTCGATTCCCATTCGCATGTTATTCCCTGATTGGTAGAGAGGGGGGGTCCCCATTCACCCCCTTTCCTGTATAACTGCCTGCTTTGTGTAACCAAGTTATTCTGAACAATGTATCTGCTCCAGTAACCTTTCCATTGCAGCTTAACAATAAACACTATTCTTGCTTGAACAACAAGACCTGGTGTTTGGCTGACTAAGTTAGGGCTTCTGACAGTTTGTTCAGAATCACTTCAATTTTCGGGACTGGTCGGAAACCTGCGGCTCCAAAAATGAGTGGCGGTGAAGAAGACACTCTCCCGATCGAAGATGAAAAGAAGGAGGATAAGAAACCTCTTGATAAGAACGTACCCGCGGAGACCCCTGACACCTATGTACCGGTGACACGGGGCCAGGAGTACGACTTCGGAGGGCCCTACGGGGATCCGTATGGGGCAGCTTATGGTGGGGTGACCACTCGAGTCAAACACAGACGAGACTGGGTGAAGCCCCTGGCAGAAACCCATGAAACGTGGTTTGGAACCCCAAGAGCGTCGGTGAGGGTGAGCCACACCGAGAGATCAGTCCGCAGACTGGTTACGGCCGAGGGTATGGAAGACACCGGCCGAGACTCTGAGGACCTGGAAGGCGTCGTGGTGAGACGGAGGTGGAATGGGGAGCTGAGCCAAGACCGCTTGATGCGCTTCTTGGATGAATCCCTCGCCCGCATTCCCCAGATGATCGCGGAGGGCATCCGGGAAGAGCGAGAGCGGCAACGACGAGAGGAACCACCCGATCAACCTCCCCAAGACCAATGTCCGGCGCCAGGCCCAGACCAGCCGAACGTACCAGCTCTACCCCCCCCCTCAGCCCGTGGGGCCGGGACCGCAGGGGCCGCCGGGGCAGCCACCCCCTCGCCCATGGGGGTTTTTGCCACCGAAACCTGCGGAACTTCTTGATGCGGACTTTGATGGAGACCCAGAAAAGTTCCCTTTCTTCCTCGTGAGGGCTGAGAGATTTATCGAAACCTGGGGCCACCTGTTTCAACGCGAAGACCGCATGGTAGATGTCATCGCATCCCATTTGAAAGGCGCGGCAGCGGACTGGTATGTCGGGCTTCACCAGGCTGACGGGCGGGAGCTGAGGGAAATCGACTCCTTCATGTGGGCCATGAAAGAGCAATTCGAGGATGTGAATGCAAATAAGACGGCCAAAGCAACAATCCGGGCCATCAAGCAAGGCGCTAGATCTGTAAGGGATTATACAGCGGAGTTTCGCAGGTGTGCAGCTAAAATCCGAGGGGTGCAAGATGGGACCCTCGCGGAGTACTACAAGTTGGGGCTCAACGCGGAGATTCGTCGGTCGGTCACAAAGACCCAAGACCTGGACACGCCGACAGGTTGGATACAAGCAGCCATCACTATGGAGAACCGCTTGAAAACCATCAAACTGGATGATGCGGCAGCGATGACTAACCGGGGCCAGTCGGGCCCTACAACAGCCGTGCGGGGGGAAGAACCCCACACCAAACCCGAGACCGAAGGATGGAACGAGAGAACTCCGGATGAAGCAAGGTCTGTGCCTGAAATGCGGGGAAGGGGGCCACTTCGCAGCGAGCTGCCCAGGCTCCCCTGTATCACCTGGGGTGCCCAAGGGAGTCAAGAAAAAGTTCGAAACATCCACACCAAAGCCGGTGGCGAAGCCAAGAGGGGCGAAAGCCTTGCAAGCCAAGCCGCTCAGCGAGGCATCGGATTCATCGGATGGTGAGACCGTGCCGCCGGGAAACGAGACGGACCTGCTGTAAACAGCGCTGAACAGCAGGTCCCGGACTCCCAGGCGCAAATCCCGGTGAGCAAACCTCCCTCTCTTTTCTTTCTCACGGTGACTTTAGTGGACCCGGTCTATTGACCCACGTGAGAGTGAGAGCTCTCATTGACTCTGGGTGTGGGAGAGATCTCATCAACCCCACACTAGTGACAGGACTGGGAGCAAAAGTAGTTAAATTAAATGACCCCTTGATTTTTACGCAGATGGACGGCTCCACCATGAAAGAACCTTGCAAATATGAGACTGTTCCCTTGCGGGTGGGGATTGGGCATCACTGGGAGGAGAGACCCTTCGTTGTTACCCCGTCTGCCCGCTTTCCCCTAGTACTCGGGAGCGCGTGGTTCTTTGATCACGATCCACATGTGTTATGGGGGGAGGGGAAAGTGAACTTTATTTCCAAGAAATGCCAGGCACACCTGTGGAAGCAGGAGTGGGGGACCCCGATGGGGGGCGCCCCTAGTAACGGCGGGGGTGGCAGAGGCAGAACTAGAGAGGATTCCAGCAGAGTATCGCGACTTAGCTTCCGTCTTTGGAGAAGAGGAAGCCGATGAACTGCCCCCCCATAGAAACTCGGACTGTGCAATTGAGATTTTGCCTAACCAGAAATTGCCTAAAGGAAAGCTATATGCTATGAGCCCTTCGGAAAAGGTGGAGCTGAGGAAATTTATTGACAAGAACCTCAGCAGGGGGTTTATACGACTGGCATCCTCCCCGTTTGCAGCTCCCGTTCTTTTCCGGAAAAAGAAGGACGGGGGTTGCGGTTGTGCACCGACTATCGAGGCTTGAATGCAGTCTCCAACACGAACGCTTACCCCATGCCCCTAATCAAAGACTTGTTAGCTGCGGTGGCTGGGGGGAAAATTTTCTCGAAGCTAGATCTCAGAGATGCCTACTTCAGGGTCCGAATAAGGGAGGGGGATGAATTCAAAACGGCGTTCAATACCCCCTGGGTCAATTTGAATACTTAGTCATGCCATTCGGGCTTCAGGGAGCGCCGGGGGTCTTCATGAATTTGATTAATGAGGTGCTCCACAAGTATTTATTCAAGGGGGTCCTTGTTTACCTTGATGACATACTTTTGTATTCCCCTGACCTGAAATCCCACATGAAACTGGTGCGGGAAGTTTTACAAACGTTGCACAAGCATAAACTCTTTGCTAAGCTGTCCAAATGTGAATTTCACAAATCGGAGATCCCTTTCTTGGGCTACCGCATATCCCAAAAGGGGATTGAGATGGACCCTGACAAAATAAAAGATGTGGTGGGGTGGGAGCCACCCAAGACCCGGAGGCAACTCCAAGGGTTCCTCGGATTCACGAACTTTTACAGATCATTCCTTTCGAACTTTGCTCAAGTGGCTCTCCCCTTGACTGATCTGCTTAAAATGAAAGGGAAGTCACCCGACTGCACTCGACCCGGTGCCAAGCTAGAGTGGTCTCCGGAGTGCCAACGGGCATTTGACCAATTGAAAGCCCTTTTACGTCGGAGCCTGTGTTAGCCCACCCGAATGAACTTAAGAAATTCATTGTACAAGTAGACGCTTCTGACGTTGCTATGGGAGGGCGATCCTCCAAGAGGGGGAGGATGGTAAATTACACCCCCTTGCCTATGTTTCCAGAAAATTTAACGATACTGAACGGAATTGGTCGGTGTGGGAAAAAGAAGCGGGGTCGATCCGCTTAGCGCTGGCAACCTGGCGCCATTGGCTGGAGGGGGCGCGGGTTCCCTTCGAGGTGTGGACTGATCACAAAAACCTCGAGCTTCTCCGCTCCCCCCGTTCCTTGAACGCCAAACAGCTGCGTTGGGCTGATTTCTTCTCCAAGTTCAATTTTACACTGCACCACTTCCCTGGGACATCTAACTCGCTTGCCGATGCACTATCACGCCTCCCACAGCATGACAGTAAGAGGGAGGAGATTCGTGACTCTATTTTCACGCCTTCCCAGTTGGGAGGGGCAGTAACCACTCGGAAGCAAGCCAAACGTTCCCCTCCGTCCCCAACCCCTCCCACCAATGACTGGGTGATGAAATTCTCTACAGCTATGTCTGACGCTGATAGGGAGGAGGTGAGGGGGGAGGACGGAGTCTCTCAAGATGCGCATGGCTGCTGGAGGAAGAATCTGAAACTGTTTGTTCCCAATTCCCTTCGGGGGGAGGTGATGGGCTGGGCGCACGGCTCAAAACTAGCTGGGCACACGGGGTTTGTGAAATTTCTCCAGCTCCTACAGAGACAATTTTGGTGGCCTGGGCTACGAAAGGACATTTCGTTATTCACATCTGCTTGCCAAACGTGCTTGATGAGTAAGCCCAGACCCGGTAAACCCCCAGGAGCTCTACAACCCCTACCCACGCCGGCTCGTCCATGGGAAGTGATCTCTATGGACTTTATTACTGACTTACCCCCTAGTGGGGGGAATACTGTCATCTGGGTGATAGTGGACCTATTCACGAAGCAGGCCCACTTCGTTCCGTTTGCCTCCGTTCCCTCTGCCAAGAAACTAGCCTCAGCGTTCTTGCAACACGTCGTGAGGCTCCACACTTTACCTGCTAAAGTAATCTCGGATAGGGGGGTTCAATTTGTTTCGCTGTTTTGGAGTGAATTGATGTCACTGCTTGGGGTGGAGCGGGGGGTCAGCAGTGCATACCACCCGGAAACCGATGGGCAGACTGAACGTGTGAACCAAACCCTTGAACAATACTTACGGTGTTTTACAAACTTTCAGCAGGATAATTGGCACTCCCTTTTGCCTTTGGCTGAGTTCTGTTACAATAATACTCAGCACTCTTCGACGGGGGTGTCCCCTTTTAAGGCGGTCCATGGATATGACGCCTCGCCTTTGCCATTTTTGAATTCTCCCGACCTCCCGGCGGGAGATGCTGGAGACTGGTGCAAACAGTTGCAGGCGGCATGGTCCTCTTTAGCCAAGACTCTGGAGGATGCAAAAGAGGCCTATAAAACCCAGGCGGACAAGAAACGCAACCTATCCTGGGTTCCTAAGTGTGGGGAGTTTGCTTATTTGTCCACACAAAATTTACGTGGCATTCAACCGAGTCGTAAGCTCGGTTGGAAATTTGTTGGACCTTTTGAGATTGTGAGAGTTATTAACAATGTGACTGTGGAACTTGCCTTGCCTAAATCTCTAAAGTCTGTTCATCCTGTCTTTCATGTAAGGCTTCTACGCCGGGCGCCCGAGGAGAACAAATGGAGACCGAAGCAACCCGCCCCGCCTCCGCTGTTGGTGGGGGGGGAACATCACTACGAAGTTTCACAAATCTTGGACTCTAAGATCTCTCGCAATCGCTTGTTTTATCTGGTGGAGTGGGTTGATTTTGGGCCTGAACAGAGGGAGTGGGTACGGGCGGAAAATGTTCTGGCCCCCCGGATGATCCGGGCTTTTCACAAACTGTATCCCCACAAGCCAAAGGGGTAGATTTATTTTCAAGAGGGCTGCATGTCAGGTAGTCCTGCCATGATGGATGGAGGGGAGGGGAGGATGGCTATGGGCGCCATGGCGGCGTGGAGGGCGGGAGGTTGGGATCGTGGGGGTGTAGATTTATGCACCTGGTGTGTGAGAATGGAATGTGACTCTGGCAGGCTCTATCTTGGGTAGACTTAACATTCTGACCTTGGAGGAGACAGGCTGCGAGCTTTCCTATCGCTTTCAAAGCTGCAGCTTTGCTGTGAATAATGGGGGCGGTGGGAACTTCATTAGCGTAGTAACTTTCGATTCCCATTCGCATGTTATTCCCTGATTGGTAGAGAGGGGGGGTCCCCATTCACCCCCTTTCCTGTATAACTGCCTGCTTTGTGTAACCAAGTTATTCTGAACAATGTATCTGCTCCAGTAACCTTTCCATTGCAGCTTAACAATAAACACTATTCTTGCTTGAACAACAAGACCTGGTGTTTGGCTGACTAAGTTAGGGCTTCTGACAAATGGACTCAATCCATAACTGGAAGAGATTTAAAAAGAAGATACTTTGAGGACTGTTCGTGTAACATCTGGAAGGAGCTGTTTAATTACTAACCCCAATGGACTTTACTAACTGCATTAACAGAGTGACTTTGGACTTTGCAATAGTTAAAAAGAAGATCTTCTAACCATGATAGATGCCAAAATTGGTATTGGTTATTAACCTAAACTAACCCTCACTAACAGGAAAAATTTCACTCCATCTTTTTCTTTCTCCATCTGTCTACCCTCCCCGTTTCTTATAAAAAGAATAAAATTCTCTCTTTTTTAAGAGAGTTAAAAAAAAAAAAAGATTTGTGCATAGATTTATAAATTTGTATTTAGTTGTGACATGAACTGTGTTTACCTCGAGGGAACTGAAAGCTGGCCTCTCAGCAGCAGCCAGAGGTAATTCACTAGAGGAGAGAGAGACAGTCTATTGGCAGGGCAAGGATGTGACTCTGTAGATCACTTCTAAGTATGGAATGCAAAGATGCCCTGGCCTGGGGCATTTCTGCAGAAACAAACAGCAATTGTAAACACTTAGAACTGGGAGAGATCTGAAGGTTAGCCAGGAGCAGCCTCTTTTCCCCAGGACAGGATATTTCACATCTAAAGCAACCCCAGGAGATGCCTGTTTGCCAGGCCCTAGGAAAGAGATGCTACAATATAAAGAAGACAGTTTGTTCCACGCTGAACTGCTCTGATGGGAGCAGGGTGGCCAACAGGTGGCCTTAAGACAGTCTAGCCCCTGAGACCCTCAGGTTCTGAGCTGCAGTTCTGGCACGACCATATTTCCCTTGTGTTGGGGAAACCATTTCCTCTTCCTGAAGCAACAGCCTCTTCCTTGGCTGGGGCAGCTGGCCTTCCCAGTCAGCTCCCCCACCTAGACTCTCTTAGAGCACGAGCTTTATCCTTAGAGTACAGGTCAATCTGAAGTTCTGCCTGGATGTCCGCATAGTCGCTCCCGAAATCAACCGAAAGCTAAACGTGCAAATAAATAAACAAACAAATAAATAAACAAATAAATAAAATCCTCTGAGCCTTGTTCTGAGATCAAGACAAGAGCCAGAGATCACAATGGTGGATGTCACATGATATTAGAAGTCACGTCTTACAAGCCTTGAGCACCTCCCATTCTTTCTTGCCTTCTGATGCTGATTGCTGGTTTGTGAGTGTGTGTGTGTGTGTGCTAGGTGTTGTGTGTTGAGAGCTTCGGGTGAACGCTCATTGTTCAAGAGGCTCCTGGCAGTTACATTCGGATTGTCTGCCCTTGCCAAGCCGGCCAATCAGGAAACATCAGCCTGAAGCATGCAAATAAGGGTTCCTAAGTGCCTATTTGCCTATTGGTGTATTTGTGTTTTGTGGGTGTGTTTGGGACTGGGGTTTCTGTATATAGCTGCAGCTCGCTGTGTGCGGTCTCGTGAACCCACTACTTAACACTAGAGTTCTGTCAGACTCTGCTGCATTTGCCATAGTTATGGAGGGAACAGAAATTCCTGGTGGGTGGGTGTGCGTGTGAGCATGAGAGTGACACCATTGTAGTGGCTATTGTAACTCTTCCCAAGACAAGCCTCTCCACAGAGATGACCTTGAAGCAGACTCTGTGCTAGCCTAACGGGACTGGGAACTTATGGGTGGGTGCAGACGCTAACAGCTTAGGCAGAATGGCTGAATGAAATGATTGGATGAACCCAGGGGGTGGGGGGCCTCTCTACATTTGAATTTTCTATATTTGTAGAGGTTACCGCCAAAAACCTCCGTTCTGACACAGGACTGTTCTAACCTGGATCATGTTGATATCTCAATAAACTGGTCAAGACCTCTGATCGCTACCCGCTCCTGCTGATCCATCTGGGAACAAACGATATGGCCTGAAGAAACCTTGAATGGATCTCCAAAGACTATGAGGCTCTGGGCAAGAAGGTGAAAGATCTGGGGGCACAGGTGGTGTTCTCCTCCATTTTACCTGTTGAGGGCCATGGAGCTGGAAGGGAGAACAGGATACTGGAAGTGAATGGCTGGTTACGTAGATGGTGCCGTTGAGAGGGATTTGGCTTCCTGGACCATGGTATGTAGCTCCAAGATGAAGGTCTGTTGGCGATGGACGGGGTGCACCTTATGAAGAATGGGAGGAATGTCTTTGCTACAAGACTTGTGAACCTGATCATGAGGGCTTTGAACTGAAGACATTGGGGGTGGAAAGAAAAAGCCTGACGTTGTGAGGCATCCCCAACACTAAGTTTAAGAAGGGGAGTGACCAGAGAATAAATGAACAGGAGAGAGGTGAGTTCAGTAATTTTCAGGTAAAATCAAAGGGACCTATGGTAGGAAAGGATGTCTGTAATCTGAAATGTCTTTATACTAATGCACAGAGTATGGGAAATAAACAGGAGGAACTTGAACTTCAAATATTGGAAAGTAATTATGATCTGATCGGTGTCACTGAGACCTGGTGGGATGAGTCTCATATATGGAGCACAGCGATTGAAGGATATACCTTGTTCAAACGGAACAGAATAAACAAAAAAGCAGCGGGGTGGCATTATATGTCAAGAATGAATATGCCTGCACTGAAATTCAGGATTTTGAGAGTTGCCCTGTTGAAAGTGTGTGGGCAAGGATAGAGCAGGGGGGGAAAGAAGGGGATATTGTTGTGGGGGTATACTACAGACCTCCGAACCAACTGGAGGAACGGGATGATGCATTTGTACAACAGCTTGCTAAACTTTCACAGAGACAGGATGTAGTGGTTATGGGAGATTTCAACTACCCAGATATTTGCTGGAAATCTAACTCTGCTAGACATGGGGCATCCTGAAGATTCTTGAATAGCCTTGTGGACAACTTCATTTCTCAGAAGGTGGAGGTGGGAACCAGAGGATCTGCTGTCCTAGATTTAATTCAGACTAACAGGGAAGAACTGGTTGATGAGGTGAATGTTGTAGGATCTTTGGGGAATAGTGACCATGTCAGCTTGGAATTTGACATAGTGAGGGATGTGAAACCAGGACATAGTAGGACTCGTATCCTGGACTTCAGGAAGGCTGATTTCAAAAAACTCAGAGAAATATTAGGTAGGATCCCATGGCTGGAAATGCTGACGGGGAAATCTGCACAGGAAGGATGGGAGATGCTGAAAAATGAAGTGCTTAAGGCACAATCCCAAACTGTTCCGGTAAGAAAGAAAGGTGGGAGACGGGTAATGAAGCCAAGGTGGCTGAACAAGGAACTCTCTGAAGAGCTGAGACTAAAAAGGGAAATGTACAGGAAATGGAAGGAGAGCCAAATTACTGAGGGTGGGTACAAGAAGCAGGCTCAAATCTATAGGGATGGTGTCAGAAAGGCTAAAGCAAAGATGGAGCTGAGGCTTGCGAGGGATGCTAAAAATAACAAGAAAAACTTCTATGCCTATGTTTGGAGCAAAAAGAAGAATAAGGATGCAGTAAACTCATTGCTAGGGGAAGAGGGTCAAGTCTTAACAAGGGATGAAGACAAAGTAGAATTACTCAACTCTCACTTTGCATTAGTCTTTAACCATAAGGTGAGCTGTATACAAACTGAAGAATGCAGGACATATGAAGGAAGGAGGAACTGCCGGTCCAGAGTAAGGAAGGAAATGGTCAGGGAGCATCTGGCTGCCTTAAATACTTTCAAATCTCCAAATTGGATGGCTTGCATCCCAGGGTGCTAAAAGAAATTGCAGATGTTATTTCAGAGCCTCTGGCTCTAATCTTTGAGATGTCCTGGAGTACTGGTGTTGTGCTGGAAGACTGGAGAAGAGCGAATGTAGTCCCGATCTTCAAAAAGGGAAAAAAGACGGGCCCGGGAAATTACAGGCCTGTCAGTTTGACATCAATACTTGGAAAAATTCTGGAGCAGATTATCAAATGCTCTGTCTGTGAGCACCTCGAACAGAATGAGTTAATTGGTAGTAGCCAGCATGGGTTTGTCAAGAATAAGTCATGCCAGACCAACCTTATCTCATTTTTTCACAGAGTTACTAAAATGGTTGACTCTGGCAATGCTGTGGATATAGTGTATCTAGATTTCAGTAAAGCATTTGACAAAGTTTCTCATAATATCCTTGAGGATAAGCTAGTTAAGTGTGGGCTGGATGGAGCAACCATTGGATGGATTCATGGTTGGTTGAAAAATCGTACCCAACGAGTGCTCATAAATGGCTCTGCATCTACATGGAGAGAAGTCTTCAGTGGAGTGCCACAGGGCTCGGTCCTGGGCCTGGTGTTGTTCAATGTTTTTATAAATGACCTGGAGGAAGACATAGGGGGGATGCTTATCAAATTTGCAGATAACACGAAGCTGGGTGGGATTGCTAACTCTGAAGAAGACAGAGTCAGGATTCAAAATGATCTAGATAGGCTGGAACAGTGGGCTGAGGCAAATAAAATGAAATTCAATAGAGGTAAGTGCAAAGTCCTACACCTGGGCACAAAAAATCAGAGGCACAGATATAGAATGGGAGGGACTTGGCTTGACAGCAGCACATGTGAAATGGATCTAGGTGTTATGGTTGATCACAAGCTCAACATGAGCCTGCAGTGCGATGTGGCTATGAAGAAAGCTAATGCAATCTTAGGATGCATTAACAGAAGCATTGTGTCCAGATCACGGGAGGTGGTAGTTCTGTTCTATTCTGCTATGGTCAGGCCTCACCTGGAGTACTATGTCCAGTTTTGGGCACCACACTTTAGAAAGGATGTTGACAAGCTGGAGCGTGTCCAGAAGAGGGTGACCAGGATGGTGAGAGGGTTGGAATCCAAGTCTTACGAGGAAAGGCTGAAAGGGTTGGGCATGTTTAGCCTGGGAAAGAGAAGACTTAGAGGGGACATGATTGCAGTCTTCAAGTATTTGAAGGGCTGTCACGTAAAAGATGGAGCAGATCTATTCTCTCTTGGTCTGGATTGCAAGACTAGATCGAATGGGTGGAAATTACAAGGGAGTCGTTACCGGCTAGATATCAGGAGAAACTTCCTGACTGTCAGAGTGGTTGAGCAGTGGAACAGCCTTCCTCGGGAGGTGGTGGATGCTCCTTCCCTGGACGTTTTCAAGAGGAGGCTGGACCATCCTTTGGGTATGTTGTGGGTATGTAGGGCTACCTTTTGGCTGTGGTCCTGCAGAGTGCAGGGGGTTGGACTAGATGACCTGCAAGGTCCCTTCCAACTCTAATATTCTATGGGAGCCTCTTGACCAGGAGTCTGACAGGTTCCCAGCTCCAGTTTGGGAAATACCTGGAGATTTTTGGGGTGGAGTCTGGGGAGGGCGGGGTTTGGGGAGGGACCTCATCAGGTTATAGTGCCACAGAATGCCCCTTTCCAAGCAGCCACTTTCTTCGGGGGAAGTGATCTTGGTCATCTGGGGATCCACTGTAATAGCAGGAGATCTCCAAGTGCCACCTGGAGGCAGTCACCCCTAGTGCGTGCATGTGTGTGTACACACACAGTGCTATGACTACAGGGAATCCCTTCCAAGTCTCTTTCCTTGTCTTGCAGAGTCCAGTGAAGCTGCTGCTCAGAGTCTATCCCAAGCCTCCCAGTTTCACTGGATTTCAGTCCACTAATATCTTTAAACAACAAATCTGCAAATTGCCATGGAGCCCCTACTGGGAGTCACAGAGCAGCCCACTTGTCAACATGGGGGCTCCTTCCACCAGCCCCTCAAAATGACACCAGTCTCTAATGGGGCTTAGTGATATGCCTGGGTCGGCGTGCCCTGCCCACCAGCAGCCAGCTACCTCTGCCTACCCAACTGGACTGTCCCCCAATGATGGCGAAGTGAACGGCAGTCGTGTGGGGCTCCTTTAACCGTAAATACGGCTGATGTGTTGTATGTCCCCCATCCCCCGCCCCCCGACACCTGCCACTGTCTCAGCTTTGGGCTGCTTTTCTCTCCACTGCCCAATTTGCATCAAACAAAACAGTCCCCATTCAAGAATGGATTTAGGTTGGTTAAACAAAATTTGAGTCCAGTGGCACCTTTAAGACCAACAAAGTTTGATTTAAGGTATAAGCTGTTAAGTAGTGGGTTCAAGAGGCTATCATGATTTCAGCATAGCTCTTTTATTCAGGAACATAAGACACAACACATGTGGCGAGCCGCAACATAAACCCCAGCCCCAAACACACCCACAAATACAAATAAACCAATAAGAACACAGTCTTCATTTGCATGGCATCGTTTACACTTCTGTTACCCGACTGACCAGCTGAGCAAAGGCGGCCAATCTGAATGTAGCTGCAAGGAGCCTCTCTAACCGTGATTATTCCTTCGAAGCTCTCACTACACAACATAGCCTTTCATATGCATGCACACTTCTTCAGCTCTTTTGACCAGCTTTCCCAGTGGCACGGGCCCTTGAAGGGTCCTCAGCCCTGTAAGCAAAGTAGAGGTGCTCAGGAAAACGAGTAAGAATGATGTTCATTGTGACTTGACCCATTCACATTGCGATAGTGAGGAGAGAAACTTCATGGAGGGAGGAATTTTCCCTTCCATGAAGCTCAGGGTCTGAAACCAGCGATTTCCTCTTTCTCCTCTCTGCTGGGTGTGGCGATGCTGAAGGCTGCTTTTTGCCCACTTCCCCTCTTGGGCCACAGCGGCTTTATGCGTGTCAAAGAGCTCCTTGCCAGATTCCCCCATCTGGCCAGGCTCACGGCCGGGCGAGGGAGGCAGCCGCTCTCGCTAGCGGAGGCCCAGAGCCCTGGTGGCTGCCGAGTGCTTAGTGACTTGGAGCTGTGCACAGGAAAGGCCTTAATTCAGTGTGACGGCTCCCCTCATTGCGATAATGAGAACAAAGTGAGGCTGCCGTGTGGTGCAGCGCACAGGTGTCAGGCAGCTGGTGCTCACTGCATCAGAGCGCTTCAGAGAGGAGCCAAAGCTGGGGATGGGGTGTGTGTGAGGTTTTCTGTCAGATGTTTAGCGATGAGCACTGCAGTCAGACGCCACAACTAGGGGGGCTGCACTAGCTGCATTCTTTGCCGTGGGCCCCGCTGCTGGGCAGCTGGTAGGCCCAGCCTCATAGGTCTTGGCTCGGCCAGCATGAAATTGGGACTCAGCACTGACAAATGGAAGCGTTGCCCTCTGACCTGATGCAGGTTGGATACAGCACACCAAATGATGCCACCTTAGCATGGATCCAGATGGACCCGCCCAACAGGTAGCAAAGCGATTGATACCAAGTCCAAACAGCTTGTCTCGTAGCATTTGTCCAGGAACATCTTCTGCCCAGAGCTTCAGAGAATGTTGCCAGCTCCTTGGTGTTATTGCCAAATAGGAGAGAAAAGGGCCGGACAGTCTAGTGGTGCCAAGCCATCCTTACGGGATGCATATCATGGGGTCAGTGGGATGCACATTGATGTTCCTGTAAACTTCTCATACCCGTCGAAAGAAATAATCATGCATTTTGTTACCAGGAGAAAAGATAGGAAGCAGGTGTATTTTCGTATTAAAGACCCTCCTCCTCTCTTCCCACTTCTCGCCACACGATACAGCACCTGGTAGGAAAGCAACCCCTTCTCCCTCCCCGCTGGCTTCTCGCAGCCGCTGCCAGGGCAGGAGGAGGGCTCCATGCTCGAACTGTGCAATCATAGCCCGGAGAAAGGAGTCCCACATCCCGCCCCTCCTCCTCCCCTGCCTCCCTTGAGTCAATGGGGCGAGGATTATGGGCCATAAAGCTGTTGATCAATGGATGCTGATGGGAATGTTTCCAGTTAATAAAGCCAACACATGGTGGGGGGAGGGGGGAGGAAGAGGAGTGGTGCTGCCTCTCACACTTGGCCCGGTTTCACTAGCAAGAAGCAGCAGGGGTGCCAGGGCCAACGGGCACTGCAGAGTCCCTGCGGAGGAGGGTGGGGGCAAAGAAGGGTCCTTGTGATGGACAGCTAAATGAGCGACTGTGCCTGGAAAGAGGAGGGGGTCGCTGAGGGGATTCCAGAACGAGCAGATTAAAGCCTTTGGGGGCAGTTTGGCCTCCTAGGCCAAAATAATGATGGTGCCGATGGGGTCAGGAAACCGCCCAGAGTGGATGCAGTGGCCCGGCAGAATCTCTTGCCTGACACCTTTTTGAAGCAGCTTCCTGGGGAGTGTCCGCGTGGGACGTGCTCCTGGTTTCCGCTCTAGCAAACAAGCAGATGGCCGGGGAGAGGGGCGGGGGGGGAGAGAAGAACTGGCGTAGTATGGAGATTGCCCACATCTACCGCGTGAGAAAGGGTGGCCGTCCGGTGTGGTGCAGTCGAGGCCTGAAGAACTGAGGTGAGCTGATCAGCTTTGGGGGGGTCCTGGCTGTGCTGAAATGGGAGCCTCAAGCAGAAGACAGCCTGTTTTGGCTCCCACTCATCCCTCTTTTTGGTGACTGAAAGTATTTCTTCAGTCACCCCAGGCCTCCATCTGGCGCTGTGGTAACATCCCCTCTGATAACCAGAGGTCTTGGCTGGTCCTGCTATTCCTCAGCCTTAAAGTTCCACCTTTGTTCCCTGGGGAAGGGGGGAGATGTACTTGCCTTAAATCTAGTGTCCTTGGAGTTATGTACAGTTAGGAGAATGAGAAAAAGGCAATTTTTTCCCTCTATGGAGGCAGAATTCCCCCAATCAGACAACACAAAACTCGACCATCATTTTTTAAGTATTAAGAAAAATTAAAAGAGTCCCTGTATAGATCTATGATGAGGCCTTATTTGGAACTCTGTGGTCATTGTATCTCAGAAAGGAAATTGCAGAGCCAGAGAAACTACAGAAAAGGGCAACAAAGATAATTAAGGGTTGGACTATCTTTCCTATGAGGAAAGGCTGAAGGGTCTGGGATTTTTCAGTTTAGAAAACAGAAGACTTAACAGGACCCCTGATAGAGGTTTATAAAGTTATGCGTGGGATAGAGAGAGTGGAAAGAGAGACCTTTTTCACCCTCTTGCAAAATACTAGAATTTGGGGGCATCCAGTGAAGTAGAGGGCAGTAGGTTCAGGTTGGACAAACTGAACGATGTCTTTACAAGAGTGATTAAATGTGGGATTTGCTGCCAGAGGGTGTGGTGATGGCCACAGGCATAGAGAGCTTTGAAAGGGGACTGGGTAGATTCATGGAGGAGAGACCCATCAGAGACTACCGGCCCTGGTGACTGAGGGGAACCTCCATGTTCAGAGGCAGTGCCAGGAGGCAACCTCAGGGGAAGGCCTCGGCCTCAATGCTCTGCTGCCGGGCCTCTGGTGGAACTAGTTGGCCACTGTGTGAGACAGGAGGCTGGACTAGGTGGACCATCGGTCTGATCTTCTTATAGCCTGGACTGACTACATGGCAAAATGAAATCTAAACACTGTTGTAGCTGGCTCTCTGTTCCTAAAACAGAAATATAGTTCTCACTTTTTCATGTGCCAGCCTGAGGAGAAGGGCTTTGCAGTGGCGCCCTAAGCACAGTTGCCCTGTTCTAAGCATATTGCCTTCAATGGACTCAAGAGGGGTTTAACTTTGCCAAAGACGGCGCAGCTGGATTCTCTCTTCTGGGGCTGCTACCGGAGTAGGGCCCAGGGGCGCACCGGGTCACCTGGAGCCCTGCTTCAGCCTGCGAAAGCATTCCATTTAAAGAATGGGAGCTGGTTTTCAGGAACATTTCTAGTTTTGTTTTGTTTTTTTAAATTCCCCTTCAGCTGCGCTATGGCCTGATTCAAACAGGAGGCTGGTGGGAAGAGGCCCTCTCGCCTGGGACGGGGCCAAGCAGCCACGCAAGCTGCACAGAGGGTTGCCAGCTCCAGGTCGAGAAATGCCTGGGGATTTGGGGGGTGGAGCCTGAGGAGGGCGGGGTTGGGGGAGGGGAGGGACTTCAATGGGCTATAACTGCCACGGAGTCCACCTTCCAAAGGGGCCATTTTCTCCAGGTAAACTAATGTCCTGTTGCCTGGAGATCAGTTGCAGTCCCAGGAGATTTCCAGCCACCGCCTAGAGATTGGCAAGCCTAGTTGTGCAGCTGCTTTGCAAAAGTACAGCCCAGTTCAAACGAGGCTCTGTGCAAGTGCAAAGTCTCATAGGAGAGTGCTTTTGCTTAAACAGCAACGTGTTTCAGTCAAACGTTCCACTGGAGGCGTAGCAAGGAACTCCAAGAGGTAACTTAAAGCAGAGGTGGCCGGTTCTTCATCTTGGGACTGGTCCCTCCCTGCTCAAGTGGTTCAGAGGCTGGACTGTCTCCTTGGTGACGCCGCTGCTTCCCCTCCTCCTCAGGCCCTGGGGATGCTTTGGCCCCTGCCGGGAAATGCTGCCGCCCTGCCCAGTGAGGAAGGCTGCTCAGAGCCACGCTTCCGTTCCAGATCAAGAGTGTGTGTGTGGGGGGTGTTGCTCTCAGAACTCTGCTTCCGGCCACCGTCCTTCTCCTTCCATCCTGGGTCTGGCAAAACAATCCTTTCACCTTTTCAATTTAGAAAAACTCCACAGCCAAGCTGAGCAGGTTGGTCCGGTTGACCCCCACCCCGCCCCCGGGTCTCAGCCAGGTCCATATTGCATATTGCAGCTTCCCGTAGCGTGAAAGCAGATGCCCCCCCCCCCGCCTTCTTGTCATACTGAATGCTGACTAGGCCCGTAGCCCGGATTTTTTAAAGGCAGGGGGCTTTTAAATGTCTTAGGGGGCACCAGCTAGTCAAATTAAAGGTAATTTAATTAAAGACAGTGGGGCACAGGAACCCCGCACTGAGGCCGTTTCTGCTCCAGCCACTGGCAAGTTGGAGCCTCCCTCCCGCCACTGTGAGCGCCCAGCCTGCCTCCCTCCTCAGAGGCCCTTGGCTGGAGCTGCCCCTCCCGGGGGAGAAGGCCATGATGCCCTGGGCTGGATGGGAGCTCAGGGGGCCCTGCCTCGAGATGCCCCACTGTAACAACGGGTCTGATGCTGACCAGTCAGAACTGTGCCCAGCAGGAGCAAGCTGGATTTAGTTCAGCCACTGGTGAGCTGGGGGGGAATTGATGGCCATCCAAGGTACGGCGGCAGCTTCCAAAGCCCTTCGCTAGGGCCACAGTTGCAAGTCGGATAGCAAAGCAGGGAGTGGTTGATTGGAGGGGGCTATGTGAAGAGGGTGTTGTCTCCGCAGGCTGGTTATAATCGGTACCTTGGAGCTGTTGGCGAAGTTTGGCATCTCTGGGGTATATTCAGGCCCACTCTACCTAACAGCCTTGGTGTGCGGTAGAAGCCCCTGAGCCGTCGATGACCCTGAGGTTGCTCCCCTCCTGTCTTTCTCCAGCGTGCTACAAATGAGCAGAAAGAAGCTGGGCGGCATTCAGGAATCCTCTGCAATCCCAACACAATCTTGTTAAGATCCACTTAAGAGGCCTCTTAGGGAGCCGGGATTCAGGCAATTGCAGGCTCCTCTCCCTGAGAGACCCAGTGCTCCACGCGGCCCTAAATGGTGCCAGCCTGGCCCAGGCGGCACCCCCCCAGCGTGCCAGCCAGCCTGATCTCAAGCCCCGTGTGATTGATTTCGCCATCCCCGAGGTGCTGGAGAGGGGGAGGAGGGAGACAGGCGTGGCTCAGTGAGCTTTCTCAGGAGGAGGCAGCACCAAAGAACGCTTTGGGGGGGGGGGGGGCTGACGGTTTGCTCAGGCTGCAGAGGACGTGGGGGAAGCCGACAGAGGGTGGAGAACTTTCATAGTAGCCTGTTTTCAGTTGTGGGGCACCAAGTCACGACTGAGGAGGGCCCAGTTCTCTTAGAGCAAGAGCCACAATGCTGCATCAGCCCGGTGGGCCACGGAGTAAATGACCCAGGCGCAAACATCAACCATCAGTGCTGTGCAGGCAGCTATGAACAAGCCCTTTATGGCTTCCCCTGCTCAGAGCCCACTCAGTGGTGGCAGCTAGGAAACACCGCAGGCGCTGCAAACAGGGGCCACAAATAACCTGACCTATTGTGCCTCCTCATGGGGAAACCTGAGCTCTTTGCTGTGCAAGCAGTTTTCTTCCGCTCGTGAGACGCAGCCAGTCTGAACGGGGCAGAATGTCCAGATGGAAGGGGCAGGCAGGGGCGGCATCTTGCCTCTGGGTCAGGGGTGGGGCGGGCATTCTGGTCCCCTACAAAACCTGGGCTCAGACTTGGCCTGGAATCTGGGCTGTGTGAAGAAATCTTAAATCTGGGCCGGCTGGGGCTGTGAATGCGTGGCTGTCGTTAGACAGGGAAGCACGGAAGGATACTTCCCACGAACAGTGTGCAGTCCTGCTCCATTCATCGAGAGACCTGGACTTTGCACAGACATGCTCCCAGCATGCCCCTATATCTTCTCCACTGCCTGTCCAGGAACTGACAGGTAAATACCAGGTTATTTTTAGCCGTTCCCCTGCTGTGCAGTGCAGCTGTTCCTTTCATTTAGATAAACAGATTTCCCTCAATTTCACATCCCAGTGAGGCACAAGACTAATCTCCCTGAAATTAACCTTTCCTGCTTCCCAGAGAATCTGTCCCCTGGGCTGGGCCATTTGGGATCAGGGACTAATCTCTTGGTAATGAGCCAGAACCGGAGCAGACTGTCTCCGTATCCGCTGGGGCCTGCCTGACAGCCTCACCTGTGCCCAGGGGGGAACCATTACCTTGGCCATTCCCCACCCCCAAGGAGAGAGACCAGCTGTCCAGGAGGACCGGAGGCCTTCCCAAACCGTGGCCGGGTGGGGGCTTTGAGGCTCAAGGCGGGGGGAGGGGCTGCTCCCCGGCTAGACTGAGCCTTGGTTTCTATCCAGGGCAGTTCCCTGCTTCCTACAACACTGGAGTCGGGTGGACTGAAATGGAACTCGGAAAAAAATAGGAAACCCTTTTGGTAACTCTGTCAATGACGATGTGACTTTACCCGCCCTCCCTGGCCGTCTTTAAGCAGCCGCTGGACAAACACTTGTCAGGGATGCTCTCGGCTGATCCTGCATCGAGCAGGGGGGCTGGACTAGACGGCCTGGCTGGACCCTTCCAGCTGTATGACCCTGTGTTCCTAAGGCGTTTCTGTGTACCCCTGTGACCATATGTGTAACCGTTGCAGCACCGTTTTGTAGACTGATACCCCATCCTTTCTTCCACTGGAGGAACAGGCCAGGGCACGCCATACGTGAGCATCATTTCAAGGGGCAGCAATTTCTGACGAATAGCCTACTTTCCCCTGTTCCCTGAATTGTGCCACAGCCCACCCGGCACCCCAGTCATCGCCTTCCGTTGCCCCAAGAGAGCCTGTTTCCCTCCCCAGTTGCAGCTGCCTTTCCTCGTCCTTTCGCTAACAGCACTGGATGGCAGTGTGGCGATTTGGATGTGCATGTCGAGCCTTCTTCCATTTTCTCTCTCACCTCAATGAAATGCATTTCCCTCCCCCTTAATTGGAGGCATAAGGTTAACAATGGGAGCCAGTGCTAATTTTGTAGATGGAGATAATAGATGTAGGACTATGACTGGCATTCCCACTGCCAACCCTGTCACAGCACCAGTAATTTGTTGGGCCTGGGTACAGACCAGCACAATGGCACTCTAAACTCATGATGATTTGATTTTTGCAAACAAGACCTTTGAAAATTGAACTTGCCTGGCTCATGATCACCATTTTCTCTTGAGTCAAGTCAAGCACTCCAGGAGATCCCACTGACGAATTACTTGCAGTTTAGAGTAAACATTACTTTGAGAAATTTTGTGCCTGTGTAGTTGGTGGCACTCAGGTTAGTGACTGGTCAAGTAGCCATTATTGGCACTTAATAGTTTACTGGTGCAATTTATGTAAACCACACTGTGTTATCACATCGTTTACAGTCATCTATATTTTGGATGCATGTGCTGCCTTAGTGCCTGTAGAGTCTGCAGCAGTTTTTACATGCTTAGAACTCAATGGATTGCATTTTGGCTCACAGGTAATATCAGAGTGCTAGCACTTTAATATTGTTGTTTTTAATACTGTTTTTTATTATTGTATTATTTATTAATGTGTAGAACTGTGTTTATCTCATGTAAATTTTATTCTGTTGTGAGCTGCCCTGAGCTAGCCTAGGCCAGAATGGGTGGGATAGAAATCAATAATAAATAAATAAATAAATAAATAAATAAAATAAATAAATAGAAAGCTGTTACCAGGATAGATCTCTAAACTGCAAGCTGTCAACCACTTTAGATGACCGTTCTCAGCTGCTGCAAGTCAATCACTTCTGCCAGCCTAAGCAACAATTCAGATAACAAGCCAGCAGGGGTGAGTGATGACTTCTATAAAGAAAAATAACAGGCAGAAAAACTCTCTTAAAGGAGACCAGTTTCTTGACATAGAGTTAGGAGGGATCCTAGAGGTCACCTACTCCAACCCCCTTGCTCAGTGCAGGAATTAGTCAACTACAGTACCCCACTCTGCTTAAAGGAGTGCACATCTTTTAAAAATGTTTTTAAATGATTGAAAAAAGCATTTAAAGGAGAAGTTCTTGTGGGGCTGTGCCTTTAAGAAAGGGGGCAGACCCCCCAAAAGCCCCACCATAGATAGCTACAGGCCTCTTTGAAAGTCAGGCAGGCAAAATGGGCAAGGCTGGAATGGACTAGAGAGAGCAAGAAGCCATGCAACTCCCACTGCCCCAGTCCTCCACTATAATCAGAAAAAGCCAGGAAATAGCCTGTTCTGTAAATTAATTTGTCATTGGGTGGATTAGATGTACAGTGAATGGGGATGGGATAGGGACAGACATGGGAAAGCAATGCAAGAACATACTTGTAGAAAACATTCGCAGTGCTGTTTTATGTCCATTTTGGCTGAGTGATAAAAAGTATTTGAGGACTGCAATTTGTGAGTAGACTCCAACTCAGACAGAAGAGTGTTCGTGCATCATTGCTCTACACTACTGCAAAAAGTCTGATAAGGTCTATATATAGTGAGCATGTGAACACATGAAGTCCCCTTATACTGAGTCAGTCCATTTAGCTCAGTACCTTAGCTCTCCAAAGAAAGGTCTTCCTAAGAACTACTGCCTGTGAGATTTAGCCTGAGACCATCATCATGTACACTATTTCTGAACCATGGTATTTTGGGCAAATTTCCTTACCAGATCTTGCCCCTCATGACGGTATCAGATTGAGGAGACAGTTCTTTCAGAGACCAGGGCCCTTTTGTCAGACTGTTAGCCAAATTGCTTTTGATAATTAATAAAGTTGGGGAATTATGATATTTAAGAGCAACTAAGGGAGAAAAGCCTTTGTATACAGGAGTCCCGCCCTTTCTAGTAAAACCAAGAATAAATGCAGAAACCAAGTTGTTTAGAGAAATGGAGTCTTTACTGAGGATTTTTCACAAACGTACAATAAATTCAAGCACACACACACACACACTTACACAGACCTAGGAGAATTAGATAGAAAGGGATAGCAACATTCACATTAGTAGGTAAAAATCATTGGTGGGTGATACATACCTGATCCTGGAGAGATGAAGCGATCCACAGGAAAAATAAGGGAGACTATAAGGGATTAAGGGTCATATTCTGTAACAGCAGAACATGTGGTTAGACTCAGACAGCACTACATCTAGAGTTAGCAAGATAGCGCAGATGGCCAGGCCAGCTCTTTTATGCTATTTTGGGGTTGGGGGTGAGCTTCACTAGCCACCTCCCTTGTTACGTCCCCTTGGTCAGTCCCAGGAAGTTTCCTATTCAAAAACAAGTTTCATGAGGAAGGGGGCTTAAGGGTTGGGCAAGGTTGCTTCTAATTACTTTAACAGTGGCACCTTTGGAGAACAATAGCTGAGTCCAGGGGTATTGTCTTTTGATGGCTCTGGCTGATGAGTTGATGGGTTTAGCTGGGCTGTGGCAGTCCATTAATCCACTCATGGCTGCAAAGATTTTGTTATGCCCAAGAGCCTATGTGCAGTCTCTGGTGAAGGTGAAGGGGGTGGGGGTTGCCTGCATGTTGAAGGAAAAGTTTTGCTCATGGAGTCCCTTCAGGATTTTAAGTCCCTTTTGCAGAATATGGCATTCCTCTATAGCAAATGATTGCTGGCGTCATGGTGCTTCATGTGGCTAGCTAGGGAGCTGGTCTCTCTTCTTCTGCACTGCGGGTAAAAGATGGCAGTAACCTCAGGAACCATTGGCACATCATCTCAGGAGGAGGCTTTTCCTCTGCTGGGGTGTGTCTGCAGCTGGCATCACTTTAGGGTCACCACACAGTTCAGTCCCTTTTGCACATTAGTTGCACAGTCCAGTTTATCACTTATGAACTATAAGTCCATAAGAGCGCTACAGGCGCCTTGCAGGGCAACAAGACCCACGGTCCAGTTACACTCAACAACTCTCTGTTGGCAGTGATAAGTTTATTGAGTTATATGCAAGATCCAGAAAGCCACTGTGTTAGAACTGAAGACTTTTGGTGGGAACAAGCCTAATATAGATACGTTGTCAAAGGCTTTCTGCTCACCTTGACACAGAGAGTACTCCATCTTTCTGTGTTATACCTCTGATGATGCCAGTCACAGCTACTGGTGAAACGTCAGGTCCTACAATGCCACACAACCCAGAAAATCTACAGCAACTAATTAATATAGATAATTCAAAGAAAAGCCTCTTTTTCTTCCCCCAAGCACACATCACATTCACACCATCCCCAAGATATATGTCTTGGTTATGAAAGATATATGTCTTGGTTATCAGCAGTCCAAGTTGGTACAGAGAGTCTCTCAAGGACACCTTCCCCTGGGAATGAAAAAGGAGGGAAAGGAGGCTGACTTGTGAAGTTATGTCTCATAAGAGTGCAAGGTCCCAATCTCACACTCGCTCACACCACCCCACTCCCCTTAGGAATTCCCTCCCCCCAGGACCAGTGGCAAGCAAAGTGTGGCAAGAGTTGACACCTTTCTACACTGGCGTTTTGCCTCACTTTCACTGTGCATTTCAGTAGGGTTTTCTTTGTTGTTCTGCATTCCCACCACTTTTACCGTGTGTGTTCATCGGCCCCCCCCTTCTGCATTGTTTCCCTCCCTTCACCCCTCAGTTCTCTCTCCCTTTGCTGTTGGCCCAGGCTTTGTGAGAGTGATTTTGGGGCAGGTTTTCCTCTCCCCTCATTTCCACACTGAAGCTAATTCAAAAGCAGACGTGTTCCCTCGGATTCCCCCCCCCGTCTGCCCATTCCCAGCCCCTCGGAGGCCACTTCCCCGCCTCCATTGAGGTCACTCCTCCCACCTCTTATGGGTCAGTTTCATGCTATGATTCTCCCCCTTCATCCGTGTACAAGCTCAATTTCCCATCTTTTAAATGTTAATTTTTTTAAGTGAGTTTAGTCTTGTGATAGATATGAATTTCTCACTCATCTGCTCACTGGCTCCCTTCCTCAGTTGCAAACCCAGCATGTGAGCAACCACTGGAGCCACTCCCCCTACCCCCGTGGTGGGGACTCGGGGACTTGGAAGCCACCCATGGCTCTGGAAAGCTCCCCCCACCAGTCAGAGTCCTGCTCATTTCAGTTGACCAGGAGGGAGGAGAGCACCCAGCCTGGGTGGGCAAAGGGGTGGGGGTGGCACTGGCTCTGGTTCCTCTCTGGGGGTGGAAGGGCAAAGTTGCAAAGAGCCGCCAGCTGACCCCGACTGCAGTGGGACCCCTTGATTGGAAACAAGGTGTCTTGACAGGCCTTCCCCCTCTTCCTCAGTTTCCCCAGGATGGGCCTCCCCTCTTCCACCAACCCCCATTCCCTGCCTGCACGGGGCTGCCAGGAGGAACTGGGCTGTTTGTGTGCTATTTCCAAGAGCAGCTGCTTAGCTCAATGGTTTAGAGATAAACTCTGCGCAGAGTAGCAAAGACAGGGAAAGTGGGCACTGGCAGGCCCCCCCCCGGGAGTCTATAAAAACCGGGGGGGGGGAGTCCAGGCCACCACACGCAAGACTGACACATTTGGGAGCAGAGAATCCACTAGTCATGGGCAAGAGGGAAAAGGGGGCTCCACAGCTGCTTGTAAGTTTCAGAAACACAGTCTTGTCAGTTTCAGGAGTGGGGTGTCCCCTTTTGCCCTTTCCTTCAGTTACCTTTCATTCAGACGAATGCTCAAAGGCATGCCCAAAACTTGAAACAGGAAGGTTTCAATGGAAGGTGCTTGCTGGAGGTTACTGTGTAGCTGCGGTAGGACAGAAATGTAAATTTTAAAAAATCTCTGGACGTCACCCCGACAGGTTATGTTTACATCTTAATTAAGCAAAAAATGCGGGTTTTTTAAAATACTGGGTTCGCAGCATGATGACTCGGACTACGACATGCTGAACGACACGCGTTTACTGTGCTTCACGCAAAAGACACACACAGCCGCGCACGGGCCAACTATACACGCCCATCCCAGACACACCCACAGTTCCACTGGGGGTTTTGAATCTCCGGCCAAAGGTCCTGTTGGAGAACTAAGGGTGGCCTCAGATCTTTGTCCCCTATTGGGTTGGGAACCAGGCTAAGGACTGAGGCTGCGGACTCCTGGTGGCAGTCCGCAGACACAACAGGTTTTGCTTGTAGATGCAGAATGCATACACAGAATACACAATACATAAACCAGAGGGGGGGGGGAAATAGTGCAGAGGGAAGGCAGGAAAATCCGAGGTCAAGCATTGAGGCTTGACTGCTGGGATCCTCTGGAGTAAGCTGCAGTGAGCTGTGCGCGCAGAAAGGGCCCAGAGCTTGAATGAGTTCTGTGTGCTCTATATAATCTCTGGCACAAAGTGAGCTGCTTTTTCCTGTAAAGCTTCCATTTTCACAAGGGCCCATTGAAAACCATTGATCCTGCGCAAACAGAAGTTTAGAGGAAAAGGCAGCATGCTGTGTAGCAGAGACTATCTCACATGCATAGACCAGATATATATGTTTTAATACTTATGTCTCACATTTTTACCCCCAAAAGGGATTCAGAATGATTCACAACAACAGGAAACAGACAGCAAACTCTGTATGTTGCAGTGGAGCCTGACCCCTGGGCATGGCCGGGCTTCCCTTCCGAATGTGCCAGCTGTGGTTCTTGCCGGCTCTCTGCTTTGCTGGAGGACAATGAGGCAGGGATGGATTTTTGCAGTGATGTGATCACAGGATCTGATATCTCAACCTGCTGTATCTAAGGCAGAAGAGGAGCAGCAAAGATTTATTAATAGCACCTGCTACTCAACTCTTTGGGATTGTTTCATTCAGTGTGTGTTTGTGTGCTTATGGGGGAGAGAGCCGGGCGGGGGTGGGGGCGTAGATTGGCCTATGTCTCTAGGTTCCAAGGAAGCATCTTGCTTTAAAAAAATATAGTTCATGTGATACCTAAGAGATTAATCTGTGAACCAGGAAGTACATGGTTCAAATGTTGTATCTGCCATAAACTCATTACTGCAGTAAACCACTTTAGGCAATCCACTATTTCTCCCCACCACCAAACACCCATTGTGTAAGATGGCAATAATAATGCAGCTGATCTTCTATACAGGGTTGTGATAATAATAATTAATTATCATATGGCAGTGTGCGTCATATAGCCAGGAGATCCTAAGATTGTCTGGCAGCCAGAAGTTCTAGCTCTTTAGCATTATGTACTACTGGTTGGTGAGCTAGACTTGTTTTTTGAGGCAAGAGACATTTCAGAGGTGCTTTGCTATTGCCTGCCTCTGCGTCACGACCTTGGGATTCCTTGGAGGTCGCCCCTCCAAATGCTAGTCAGGGTCAATCCTGCTTATCTTCCGAGATCTGACGGGACCGTGCTCGCCTGGGCCACCCAGGTCAGGGCACAGGGTTGTGGTGAGGATGACTGAGATAATGGTGTGGGCCCAACCAGTTTTTTCACTCCGTCTTGCCCAGCTACCTCCCACACAAAAGGCCTCCTCCCACGGTGGCTTCAGCTCACGCAGGCCCCATGATGCTTAGAAGAGCCCCTTGTGGTGGCCACCCCTCCTTCCTTTCTTCGCCAGCACGAAGGGTGGAGTAGCCAATCCAAGGCAAGGGAAGGGCTTTGGATGCCCAGAAGGTGCTGGTGAGTGATGAGGAAGACACTACTGTTTAGGCTCTGCTATCTAAGAATGACTTTTCCTAACATGTGGCGCAAACCCAACAGAGAAAGGAGCTCAAAGCCACCACCCTGGTATATGCTATCGCTGATGTTCCTCTGACTGATCCCAGGCAGAGCTGACCCGGCCCTTCCACTGCTTCTCCATATCACTGTTCTCTTTTCTTGGCTTTCCCAGACCCATCAATCCTGCCGGCCGGCCGGCCTGCTTGCCAGAGGCAGGACCCTGCCAAGCAGAGAGGAATATGACTTTCTTCCTCAGTTTCAGCCTCAGCAAACAGAGAATCGTAGAATCACAGATCTAGAAAGGTCCGTAGAGGCCATCTAGTCCAACCCCCTGCTCAATGCAGGATCAGCCCAGAGCATCCCTGACAAGGGTTTGTCCAGACGCTGCTTAAAGACTGCCAGGGAGGGGGAGCTCACCACCTCCCCAGGCAGCTGATTCCACTGTGGCACAACTCTGACTGTGAAAAAGTTTTCCCTAATATCCAGCTGGTACCTTCCTGCTATTAATTTAAACCCATTATTGCAAGTCCTGCTGCCAAGAGGAACAGCTCCCTGCCATCCTCTAAGTGGCAGCCCTTCAAATACTTCAAGAGAGTCATCCTGTCCCCCCGCCACCTCCTCTTCTCCAGACTGAACGTTCCCAAGTCCCTCGGCCTTTCCTTGTAGGGCTTCTTGGTCTCCAGGCCCCCGATCATCCTCATCACTCTCCTCTGCACCCGCTCCATTCTTTCCACGTCCTTTTTGAAGTACGGCCTCCAGAACTGCACAACATACTCCAGGTGTGGCCTGACCAATGCAGTGTATAGTGGGACTAGGACATCGTGTGATTTGGATGTGATGCCTCTGTTGATACACATCAAGATTGCATTAGCCCTTTTTGTTGTCGCATCACACTGGCTGCTCATATTTAACTTTTGGTCTACCCTTACCCCAAGATCTTTTTCACACACACACACACACACACACACACACGCATGCACACACACACGCACACACACACACACAGTACTACTCAGAAGTGTATCCCCCATCCAGTGTGCGTGTTCCTCATTTTTGTTACCCAGATGTAGAACTCGGCACTAATCCTTGTTAAACTGCATCTTGTTCACATCCACCCACTTGTCCAGCGTGTTCAGATCTTGTTGAATTCTACCTCTATCTTCTGGTGTGTTCGTTGTTCTTCCCAATTTGGTGTCATCTGCAGATTTAATCAGTAGCCCCTCCACACCCTCATCCAGATCATTTATAAAAATATTGAGAAGTACTGGGCCCAAAACTGAGCCCTTTGTCACCCCACTGGACCCCTCCCTCCATTCATATGAAGTGCCGCTGACAACTACTCTCTGAGTGTGGTTCTCCAACCAGTTCCCCGCCCACCTCACTGTCCCAGAGTCCAGTCCACAGTCCTCTAGTTTACCCATCAGAACATCGTGGGGAACCCTGTCAAAAGCTTGAATGAAATCTCGGTAAACATCATCAACAGCATTCCGTCGATCCAGTAAGCTTGTCACTCGATCAAAGAAGGAAATGAGGTTGGTCTGTCAGGACCTGCTGGGGACAAATCCATGCTGACTTCTCCAGATCACCAAATTGTCCCTTAGATGCTTGCAGACTGATCCCTTCAAAGTCTGCTCCAGTATCTTCCCTGGGACAGAGGTCAGACTGACTGGCCTGTAGTTTCCTGGGTCATCCCTCCTCACTTTTCTGAATATTGGGATAACATCTGCCCTCCTCCAGTCTTGTGGCACATCTCCCGTCCCCCAAGAGGTCTGGAAGATGGTAGACAAAGGCTCTGCAGGCTCTCTAGAAAGTTCTTTGAGCCCTCTTGGTCCAGGGGATTTGCACTCATTCAGTGCAGAGAGGTAGTTGAGAAGCAATGCAGGTGCTTCTCAACCACCTCTCTGCCCATGTCAACCAGCAGCCCGAATGCTGTGACTTGTCTACCATCTCTAGATGAGCCTGTTCTCCTGTTGGATGCCCCTCCTTTATGGCCCAAATATGTTACCCCCTAGAAGAGGGAGAGCTGCCTGTTCTCCTCTACTGGCACTGGAAACGACTCTCTCGTGGTAGTCAGTGGGCATCTCTCTACTAGCCACCCTTTGGGCATGAGGGCAGGTGGTGCGCAAAGCAGACTGGCAGTTGGTTTGAATTCTGTTCTGGGTCTGGCAGGGTCTCAGAAGCTTGGACTCGTTTGGGCAATCTGTGTGCCCTGAGTCCCTGGCTGAAGGAAACAGTCTTACTATTCAGCTTCCAGGAGCACAGTGAGATATGGCAGCAGCGAGAGATCCGACGTCACCAGCTCTAGGCCAGCCTGCCAATCCCAGCAGTCTCCCGGCCAGACTGTGGCTGAGCTCTGAGCCCGGGGTGGCGTTGGCATCTACTTCAGGCATCTTAGCCAACAACAAGAAGCCACAGGCCCATCCACTATGCCCAGTGCCAACAAGTGGGCGGACAGTCCGAAGAGCCTGAAGAGGGAGGCTGCCTTACACAGGGCTGGGCAGCTGAGGGGCTGCTGGTGAGGCGCTCCAGAGGCTGGCACTCTCCGCTAATCTGATCTGTTTAGGAAGCCACTCTGTTTCCCGGTGGCTGCTGCGGATGTGCTTGCAGGGGAGGCTGTCATTCATGGCTTGCGCATGGATGAGGGGGCTGGCGTAGCAGGCAGGGGATGCACCGAGCAATCCCATTTATAATTGCACGGACTGCTGCAAGGGGAATGTGGCCTGTCATTAGAGAAGCACTGCCGGGACATCAATAACCCGCTCCCTGGGCTCCTGGCACAGCCAACGTATTATTTACGCTCACATGCTTCATGCCAATGACTGCTGGAGTGCCAGCACTGCTGCCCAAAACTGGTGTTGTCACAAACAGCTGGCTCTGGCCCTGTTGGCACTCTCCTTTCACCACTGCTGATGCCGTGCTGGCTCTTTAGGGTGGGCAGATTCAAGGAATGTTTCTCCTTCTCAAAACAAAGGTTATCTTCCCTCTTACTTTCCTCTTCTCTGCTCTGGGAGGTTTGCATGCCCTGTTTCGGTTGACTCTGGGGGTTCAGGGGAACTGACTGTGGTTCCTTAATGAGAAGATCTGTAATGGACAAGCTGCCTAAGGCACAGTTTGCCCACCACAACAATCTTCCCCTGCAGTGCGCAGGTGTTTCCTAGGGTACACTTACAAGGCAGTGGCAATCCTAAGTCTACAGACAAGGGAGTAAGTCCCATTGAACGCAGTGGATGTACTTCTGAGTATAGTTGCTTAAGGGTGCACTGAGTGAAACCCAATGGGCTTGGCCAGGCCAGTGCCATGTGCAGACTGCACCTTAGATCATGCTCCAAATTCTTCCGCAGTGGACAGGGATACAATGGCAAATGCTCAAGGATTCCGGAGCAAAGAAAAAGAAAATTTCCTTGGGGTAGGTAAGTTTGAACACTACTGTCCTCTATCAAGAGCCCTTTCTAACCCCCTAGAATTCCTCGCTCTTCCATCGGCTGGGTCCCTCTGCAGTCTCTCTCTCGCTGAGCACCACAGTTGTCCCCCTCGGGCAGTGGCCAGCTAGCCTGGAATCGCCGGGCATTTGATTCCCCCACTTCCGTCCTGGGGAGCCTGAGACAGGCTTCTAGGAGCCCAGTTCTCTCGTTCCCTGCTGGCCCGTTGGTGAGGCTGCTGGCCGCTGGAAAAGGAGCAGGAAAGAGCAAGGAAGGAGATCGACGGTCCTGAGAATCTTCCCTGCAAGGAAGGCTAAAGAATTTGGAACTTTTCACTTTAGAAATAAGATGGAGGGGAGGGAGAGATGAGCGAGGTTTGCAAAATTATGCATGGAGTAGAAGAAGTGGATGGAATTAACTTTGCCTCCCTCTCCTAAAGCACCAGGTTGCACGGTTGCCCAGCAAAGTTGTTGGGTAGTAGATTCTGGACAGACAAATGGAAGTACTTCTCGTGACACAGAATTAGCTTATGAACTTCATTAACACAGAATATAATGACAGGGATCAGAACAGGCCTAGATGGATCTCACTTATTAGGGACAACTGAGCACCCTTCTCAGGAAAATGGGAGTTCTGTGGATGGCTCTGAAATACCTGCCCCTAATAAATTCACGTAGCCCTTTCCCATCGCACAAGACTGTGCCCCCACTTTGATACCTGCAGGGTGACACCCCCCCCCCCCGTTTCTCCCATCACCACACACCCCCTTCCCAAGGTGACCTTGGCTGTGACTTTCCCGTCTCTCTGGTGAACATGTTTCCCCCCACCCCCATTCTATTAATAGTTTTACCCAGGGGTCTTTTCGTAGAAGAACAGCTGCAGGAGCTCATTAGCATATGGTATGCTAATGAGCTATTAGGCTATTAGCATATGCCACGCCCCCTGACATCACCGGAAGTGATGTCAGAAGGGGAAGCAAAAGGGGGGGAAGCATCTTCAAAAGCCTCCCCTTCCCTTCCCCAGCTGGTCTGGGTGGGGGAGCTAAGAGAGAAGGGGTTTAAAGTTTAAAGTTTAAACTCCTTCTCATGAGAGTTGGGCCACAGAAGGAGAAAAGAAGGAAGGAAAGAGAGAAAGAAAGAGAGGGAAGAAGGAGGGAAACAGGGAAAGGAGGAAAAAAGAGAAGAGAAGAAGGTGGGAAAGAAAGAAAGAAAGAAAGAAAGAAAGAAAGAAAGAAAGAAAGAAAGAAAGAAAGAAAGAAAGAAAGAGAGAGAGAGAGAGAGAGAGAGAGAGAGAGAGAGAGAGAAAGAAAGAAAGAAAGAAAGAAAGAAAGAAAGAGAGAAGAGAAGAATGAGGGAAAGAGGAAAAAGAAAGAAGGAAAGGAGGGAATGAAAGAAATTCAGTGGCAATTCAGCCCCATTATACCCTATGGGCCATTGAAGTCAATGGTGAAAACATAGGGTATATTCTGGGGGCTGGAGGAGGAGGGTTTGAGGAAGAGGCTCCAAGATCACAGGATAGCTGATGGAGCCTCTCCCCAAGATACCCACCAAGTTTCAAGAACATTGGACCAGGAGGTCCAATTCTATGGACCCCCAAACAGGTTGCCCCATTTCCTCCATTGTTCTCTATGGTGGGAAAAAAAGTTATTTTTTTCCCACCATAGAGAACAATGGCAGGAATAGGGGCAACCTGTTTAGGGGCCCATAGAGTTGGACCCCCTGGTCCAATGTTCTTGAAACTTGGTGGGTATCTTGGGGAGAGGCTCCATCAGCTATCCTGTGAGTTTCGAGCCTCTCCCTCAAACCCCTCCTCCAGCCCCCAGAATATATCCTATTATGTTTTCACCATTGACTTCAATGGCCCATAGGATATAATGGAGCTGAAATTGACATTCGGCTGCCTGAAAGACTCTCCGGGACGCTGGCTGGGGGCGGGGCTTGGCTCCTGAGCTCCCGGAGCTGCGCTCCGGTGCGCTCCCCCCGAAAAGACCCCTGGTTTTACCCCCTTAAATTATTGATCTGTATTTACAGCCAGAGCAAGCACCAGGCGAATCTATTTCGACAAAGGAAATACTTGAGGCTGAAGTGGTGAGAGGGTGGAGAGGAGTCACTCAGGAGCAAGGAACAACAACATTGCTGAGAGCAGGAAAGGCCTGGGCTGGAGGCAGGGAGGCTGGAGGGGAGGTGTCTCAGGAAGGACGCTGACAAGCTCAAGCGTGTCCAGAAGAGGGCGACCAGGATGGTGAGAGGGTTGGAATCCAAGGCTTACGAGGAAAGGCTGAAAGAGTTGGGTATGTTTAGCCTGGGAAAGAGAAGGCTTAGAGGAGACATGATGGCAGTCTTCAAGTATCTGAAGGGCTATCGTGTAGAAGATGGAGCAGATCTCTTCTCTCTTGCTCCGGATTGCAAGACTAGATCCAATGGGTGGAAATTACAAGGGAGTCGTTACCGGCTAAATATCAGGAGGAACTTCCAAACTGTAAGAGTGGTTGAGCAGTGGAACAGACTGCCTTGGGAGGTGGTGGATGCTCCTTCCCTGGACATTTTCAAGAGGAGGCTGGATGACCATCTTTTGGGTATGTTGTAGGTATGTAGGGCTACTTTTTGGCTATGCTCCTGCAGAGTGCAGGGGTTGGACTAGATGACCTGCAAGATCCCTTCCAATTCTAACATTCTCTGATTCTATACGCTGGGGGAGCAACCTGTGCTGGAGATGCTCTAGGCCAGAGGTGTCAAACATCTGGCCTATGGGCCAGATCAGGCCTGTCCAGGGCTTTAATGTGGCCCACAAGAAGCCGCCTCCTCCCTCCTCCTCCCTGCTTGTGCTCTGTGCCACAACCACTGAACTCCCAGCTCTTTCCCTCCCCAACCTTCACTCTTCTGCTTCCCTTTATTCTTCCAAGCCTGGTCACACTCCTCTCCTTCTTCCTCATTGCTGGCTGCCTTCCCAGCTCAGCTGCCGACCCGAAACACAGCCAGCGGATTGGGCAAAGGGAAGGAGGGGTGGGGCCCGAGGGGGGAGAGGCAGGGAACTTCTCAGGGAAGTTCTTCAGATGCTGGAAGCCGCTGGTTTGAGGGCATCCCCACTGCAGAAATGCCCATTGGTCTCCACCCATGTCCCAGTTGGCTGCTAGCTCCCACCTCCTTTGGGGCTTTCTACTCCAGCCCATTTGGGTGCAGTTTCTTGCTTTGCTCTCCCATCATTTCGCCTCAGGCTGAGGGGAGAGGGTTGTGATAGCCAGAGAGTGAGGGAGGCAGGGCCACTGTGCCGCCATGGTTGCTGGCTGGGGGGGGGGGGCTCCGCACTTTGCCTTGTCCCCAGTCCTTGGCTGTTGCCACTTCTTGGTGTGCTCCAAGGGAGAACCAGGGGGAGCTTGTGCCTTGTCAGTGAGACCGAGGGGAGGGGCTGTCCAACTGCAAGACCAGTGAAGGGAAGTGCAGGTCTCCCCACCACCACCACCACCACCACTCTGGACAATGACAGCCACGGAGGAACGGCGGCAGGTGCAGTCAGACCTGGGCAGCAGGAGAAGCCAAGCTCAACAGCAAGACTAGGTAGGAGTTGGCAGCAGCTATGCCGGCTGCTCCTTTCTGGGCTTTGCCTCTTTGCTCGTCCCCCTTCTCCACCTATTCCCACCCAGTTCAGACCAGTATGGCCATGGGGAGTGGTCTCCTGGGCAGCATCCCAAGTTGGATCAAATCCCGGGGGGGGGGGAGAAGGGAAGGGAAGGGAAGGGAAGGTTCCGTCAAGCTGAGCAGCCTGAAGGATGCCGCCAAGCGCCCAGCCTGGGGCAGTGTGCAGAGGTGCTGCCGCCTCCTTCCCAAGAGGGGATGTTGCGGCTGAGCCAAGGTTTTTTGCTTGGAGCCATTTGCCTTGCATTGGAAGGGACAGTTCAAATGCTGGGGGAAACACCAAGAGGGAGAGCTAGAAGAGGGTGTGTGAACATTCCTTAGGAGAGAAGGATCCCATAATGATAGCCCCTCCTCCTCCTCTTCCTCCACATTTCTGAGCTCAGGCAGGTGCAGAGATTTGGCGGGGGGGGGAGGGGGAGTCTACTGCAAGGGAGTCTGCCCTCCAAAGAAACCATTTCCTCCAGGGTGATGCTCTCTATTCTTGGGGCTTGGAGGGCAACAGTGGGAGGGCATCCGGAGTTCTGTCCCTGAGGGCGGACTCCCTGATGGCACCTGGGCTTTGGCCACTGTGTGACACAGAGTGTTGGACTAGATGGGCCATTGGCCTAATCCAGCATAGCTTCTCTTATGCTCTGACCCGGTGTGCTGCAGAAGTGAAAAAAGGAGAACTCTTAAAATTAGGGATGATTAGGAATGGGATTGAGAATGAAACAGCTGATATTGTAATGCCCCTGTATAGAACTATGGGGCAGCCTCATCTGGAATATTATGTAGGCTCAGAGCAAAGGATTGGCCACTGTGTGAGACAGGATGCTGGACTGGTCTGATCCAACAGGGCTCTACCTTTGCTCTTATGTTTAAAGCTTGCTTGTATTTTGAGTAAAAAATAATATCACTAATTGAGTTTGCTCAACAAAGTAGCATTTATGTCAGATCCGGCCTTCATAACAAATGTGTTCGACGTCTCCTGCTCTAGGCATTTGGGATCGATGAAGACTGCCTACAAGACCTCTCTCTGCAAGATTCAGGAGACAGGCAAGCAAGCCTAATATGTATGCACACATCTGCATAGAAGCTGTACTGACATTTTCTCCCCCACCGGTGAAGGTTAATGTTTCCACTCCCTTCATCCTCATGTGCTGCCCTCGAAAAAAGGCATGATCTCTCCACCCCTTCCTTCCAAGCAATCAGTACACTGCCCTTCGGATGATGTAGTCATCCCTAATGGTGTGGCTGGATGGGGCATAGTTTGCTTGGTCATTGCAGAATCACCAGATTTCTAGCTGGGTACCATGGATTTCTAGCTGGGTCCTGGGCCTAGGTCAGTAGGTGTTTTCCTTACCATCCTCTCCAAAGCCCATGCAGTTCCCCAGTGCTTCCCACTATGGCCCTCTGACAGCTCTCACCTCCATCTTGTACTCCCAGCAGCAGCGGCAGCAGGCCTTTCCCCCAGGACTAACGTCCCATCCACCTAAGCGGTGGGCTGGCCCTGAATCTATGGCTAACGATAGGTGGATGAATTTGAGAGGAATAGCTGCAGAATAGGGGGAGCCCACCGCTTAGAGGGGGAGTACGGGGTTACAACTTAGAATCATAGGCAGAGTGAAGGGAAGGGAACAGAAAGCGAAGCCAAGTATTGCAGAGCAATGCCGAAGTAATCCCCCATCCACCCCCGGTATGCTACCAAATGATTCTCCGCAACCCCAAAGACTCCACTTTCCTTTCCTGCTGGGATCCACCACCCCCTCCCCCTGGAACAGCCCCCGCTTCATCAGCCGGCCCCAGGGAAGCCGCTATCTCGGCAGCTCAGACACAGGCTGGGCTCTGCTTCCAGCTGCCTCTGGGAACATCTGTGTCGGGTTCATGTTGGTGAATTATTTAAAGCTTTCTCTGGTGCAGCATAAAGATAATAAAGCCGGAAATGAAAGAATCGATAGAACGAATGGAATCAGGGCTGGGGACTCTCTCTCTTGTGACTCCAGGTGCAGGTGGAGGCAGATTTGGGGGTGGGGGTGGCTGGACTGGCACAGCCGCCTGTGCTCCAGGTCCTCCTCCCCTGCATACAAAGCCCTTATGAACAGAGCAGCTTCTTCCACTCTGAACTGTCACTGCTATGACTGAAGAGGGGGACAGCATTTTAAAGAGCAGTAGGGGTGGTCTGAAAGCACCCTGACTGAACTAAATAGAAACATGCTTTTTATCTGTGCCAAGCTCCAGAAAAAACAGCATGGTTCCAACAGGAAAAGCTGGCTGGGAGAGGCGCCTATTGTCCAGCATCAGTGACAATAGTAACATGCTTCCCTCCCGAGTGATAAGAAGAGCCTTGCTGCATCAGACCATTGGCCCATCTCATCCAAAATTCTGGTTCACATAATGGGCAATCAGTTGCCCTGGAGTTGTTGGCACAAATAAGCTTGTAGAGGCCAAGGCCTCCTCCAGATGCTGCACCCTCGCACAGGTGTTCAGAGGGGTCACCTGTGGTCATCATGGCTAGTAACTTTTCCTCCATCATTCTGTCTAATCCTCCTTTAAAAGCATCTATGCTTGTGACCATCACTACATCCACTAGCAGTGAATTCCACAGTTTAAATACTCATTGCCTTTTGTCCATCCTATCAAACTTATTAGGTGCCTCCAAGTTGTAGTATTGGGAACAGGGAGAAAAAGTTCTCTCTCTTTCTCTCTCTCTCTCTCCCTCTCCCTCTGTCTCCCTGTCTCTCTCCTTTGACTGCCCCGTGCCTGATTCTGTAAACCTCTGTCACGCCCCTCCCCAGTCATCTTTTTTTTATACAGTGGAAAGTTCCACTCTCTTTAGCCTTCTCTCATGGGAAAGGTGCTTGAACCCCTTAATCATTTAGGTTGCCCTCTTCTGTACTTTGTTTTCAGTCACTGAAGCATTTATATAGCTCTTTTTAAAATGTTTGCATGACTTACGCGTGGATATTATACAAATGTATATGTGCTACTTAAAAAAAAATGAGACGGCCAACCCAACTGAAGCACGGAGAGGAGGAAAGACTGATAAGGGGAGCTGTAATTGACATGCTGGTATTTATATTTGTTTGGCAAGTTGTGAAGGCTGGTGAGAAACACACTCTGCATTGTCCGACTATACCCTAACTTCTCTTGGCCAGCAGGTACTGACCCTCCTTCTGGTCTTCCAAGAAAACTTCCCTCCCTTTCTGACCACTGACCACCGCCCACAAGTCATGGTTTAGGAGGCTCTTCTTGATGAGGACCAATGGGCCGTTCATCCCCGGGTGACCAGGCCATGGGGGGTTGATCCAGCATTTTGTGCAGCTCACAGCAGTACTCAGAGCTGTCAATGGCTCTTGACTTCCAAAGTCTTTATGTGCCTAGCAACTAGCAACTTTCCTGCAGATTTAAAGCCTGTTCACACACAATGCCAAAAGCATCCTCAAGCTCCCCAACCTCTACGTCTGTATACATGTGAACATTGTTAATGCAGCAGATGAATAGATGAAAGCAATTTTTTTTATAGAATAACAATCTCAGCAATTTCACACTCCTGTTACAGCCAGGGGTCATTTCCTGCCGAAGTGCCCCAGAGTGGTGCTCCGGCAGTAAGGAGCCCAGACCCTGCCCCCCACCTTTCCTGGCCCGCCCATGGAGAGGGAATTTAAATGCCTGGGTTCCCAGCCCGATCTTCTCCAGGGGCCCCGCGGATTGGCAGGGAAGCCAGACATGTCTGCCTCCTTGCCAGTCCCTTCTCCAGCCAGTCTGCCTCAGTGGGTTGGCTGGAGAGGAAAGGGGGAGGTGGGCAGACATGCCCTCCTTTCCCTCTGAGCCTCTCCGCTTTTGCAGAGAGACTCGGGGGGGGGATTTAAATGCCTGGGTTCCCAGCCCAATCTTCTCCAGGTGCCCCGCATGCCCTCCTTTCCCCTGAGCCTCTCCGCTTCCACAGAGAGACTCGGGGAGTGGGGGGATTTAAATGGCTTTCTTTCCCTTCCCCAGATAGCGGGCTGGCTGGAGAAGGGAAGAGGAGTCTGGCAGACAGGCCCCCCTTCCCCTGAGCCTCTCCACTTTTGCAGAGAAACTCGGGGGAGTGGGGGGGATTTAAATGCCTTTCTTTCCCTTCCCCAGATGGGGAAGGGAGAGAAAGGCATTCTAAACATGCCTGGGTTCTCTGCCTGATCTTCTCCAGGGGCCACACAGCCGCAGGGCCTCTGGAGAAGATCAGGCAGGGAACCCATCATGCTTGCATGCCTGCCCTTTGTCAGGGGGTGTGGCATATGCAAATGAGTTATGCAAATGAGCTCCTGCACCTCTTTTTTATGAAATGACCCCTGGTTACAGCTCTGGGAAATAGTGTGTGTGGTGGGTCATTCTTAGCATCATGCTAGCCACTTACCAGAATAAGAGGTTGAAAAGCTAGGCTCCTCCATCCTTTGCTATACTGTATGCATCAAGTCAGGGAAAGAAAAGCCTGGTGGGAGATGTAGTACTCTTTTGTATTCATATCAAAGCAAACCATGGATGAAGAGACTTCTATTCTCATGAGATCAGAGAGCATTGGTTTCTGGATTTCTAACAACATACATCCGTAGTTAATGTGTATGCATATATCAAACAAGAAGAGGGCCTGTGTGCAAATACTATAAGTGAACCCAGAATATCATGCCAGCAGCCCAACTGAGATGGTCCCATTTTTTCCTCAGGAAAAAAATGCGCAAGAGCTACAAACCATCTTTACAACAATCATCAACACTCCCCATAATGAACAATTCCAAACAGAGGCGACCTTCACATGTCAGTCATAGCATGTGATATGCCACATTTGATGCTCCAGATGTCCCAATTGTAACTACATGGGTGAATCAAAATAATCACTCTCAAATGATTCAAATGAGTTTGCAAGGGGAAAGGATTATGTCTCTGAACAGCTTGTCTCCCATGTGTAAACTGTCATCCTAAAGTGGGCAGCAGAATTGTTCAGTTCCACTTTGGAAAAGGTATGACAGACCTGGATTTTAAACCTGGATACCTGCCACCGCCTCTGCCCATAATACAGTTTGCTCTCTCAAAGCCTCAGTCCCACTTCCAAATTTGTTAGAATCTGGTAGGGTTTTCAGGGAGGAAGAGGTCCTGACACCTCCATAGCCTTTTTTGTTTTGTACAATAGAGCTATTTGCACATGCACAGATTATACTAGAACTGAGGTGAGGTGATGATGTCTGGTAAATTACATGCCGGGTAAATCACCAGTCTGTTGCTGGTTGGAGCTGCAGATTTGCTCCAGAAGTCCTGGGGGTGGAAGCAGGGTTTCAGTAACCTAATCTGCCTAAAATGAAAAAATGCAGATCTGGCAACTGTGGTAACCTGGGCCTCCATGGAAAGTGAGGCATCCAATGTTACTCCCAGGCCTCACTTTCTGGGCCGGCATCAAAGGTGCCCCTTCCAGAGTGGGGAGCCTGACACCCATATCCACCCCCCCCCCGACTTCTGTCTTCAATGGATTTAACTTCAACCGACTCTTGTCTCCATGAAAGGTCAAAGGTAGATTGCAGAGGAAGCATAGGTAGTGTCATGGGTAGAACCAGGTGAGGTACTTCACTTGTACCAACAGCCATACCACAGTTCTCTGTAAAAGGCAGCTTGGGATGTCTTCTTCTAGTCCCTGTGAATTCCAGAGAACTTTTTCCTGAGCTGGGGTGGGGGAGGGGGACTGTAGGATATAAAGTCAACTGATATAAAGTCAACTGTGGCACTAGATTTATGGAGCAATGGCCATCATCCTTCCCTGTTTCACAGTCATGGACATTTCCCACCTGTCTGCCCTTCCCTGTACTTTTGCAAAATGAAGAAGAAGAGGAGGAGGAGGAGGAGGAGGATATTGGATTTATACCCCACCCTTCACTTGGAGTCTCAGAGTGGTTTACAAACTCTTTTCCCTTCCCCTCCCCACTACAGACACCCTCTGAGGTAGGTGGGGCTGAGAGAGCTCTTTCAAGAACAACTTGACAGAACTATGGCTTGCCCAAAGTCATTCAGCAGCTGGAAGTGGAGGAGTGGGGAATCAAACCCAGTTCTCCCAGATTAGAGTCTGCACACTTAACCACTACACCAAACTGGTTTGCTTGATGTTGCTCCTTTGTGGTTGCCTCTTCATCCCCCCCACCCCCACCGACACCACTGCTAGTCCTTTAGGATGGTGTAGGATGGTGGAGAGGAAAGGGGAGAGAAACCTCAATGGGAAGCAGAAGCATATATTTTATATGAGATTGCACTGCAGGGTGCAATGGGGAGGCTCAAGTGCAGTCTAATCACTGAAGTGCATTTTAAACTAAAAATTTCAAATTTGGGGCAAAAATCTATCTGCTTGAAAGGAAATGATTTTCTTGCATTGCCCCCATGGCAAAGCTATAATGAACTTCTGGCTGATTGTTGTGATCAGTATTTCCTTCCCATTATGCTTTCTGGAGCTGGTCTCATCTCCCCACTTCAGCCAGTGGAGTGGGATGGGCTCTTCTCCTGCCAAATTTCTAGCCACGAGGCAAAAAACTTTGCTGTCAGTGGGAGAGAGTTTGTAAAACATCGGGGTGAGAGACAACCTGGCAATCTTCCTTGAGGAAACACATGGTGTTCCAGGTAGTTCAAGGGGTCCAAGGCAGGGGGCAGAGTGGTTTCCCTCTGCAGTCCTCCTGGGATGACAGCAGTAGCAGCAGCACATGATGTCCTGGGTCCATGTGTCCTGGGTCAGCCAGAGCTCAGCAATAGCGAGGACTCCTCAGGAGAAGAGGAACCCCGTGTAGCCAGCCTTGAATTGACAGAAGTTGACTAGAAAAGGATGAGATGCAGGCTTGTCAGGATTTACAGCCAACAGCTGGTGTAGCCCTGATGCAGCAGGAGAACCTCAGTTAGCCGTTCCCAGCCTACCAGTATCTCCTGCACCCTTAGAGTGCCACAGACAGAGGCTGAGAACAGAACTACAGGCAAGAAGGCAGAGTACTCAATTCCTGGCCCAATGCCAGCTGCTTGCTGATGACAAAGATGAGTAGTTGCAGAATTACTGCTGCAAGTATGACCCTTAGGAATGGGGCTATAAAAACCAGCCAAGAGAGGCTGTTGGGCATGGAGGTAGTGTCCTGTCAGACTGTGCTGCCAGGATCTAGGAGACCCGGGTTCAGCTTTCCAATCTGCCATGAAACTCACTGGATATCCTTAGTCCAGTCACTCTCTCTTAACCTAACCTACCTCACAGAGCTGTTGTGAAGGTAAAACAGGAGAGGAAAATGATGTACCCTACCCTGAACTCCTTGGCAGAAGGGCAAGGTATGAATAAGACAGGCATCTGGTCCTAATCAGTTTGGGGCACTTCAAAGAAAAGGGGGGGCATTGTGGAGAGTGGATTCTATGGCATTGTACCCCACTGAGGTTCCTGTCCTCCCCAGGCTTCACCACCAAATCTCCAGGAGGTTCCCAACCTTGAGCTAGCAACTCTACCCCCCCATCCCCCCAGTCACTGCTGGTGGCCAGAAGGGATCTGGCACCCCTAATGAGGATTAAAGCCACCCCCCAATATACCCCAAATCAATCACTGCCATCACTTTACTGGGTTAAAGAGCAGTAGGGCACTTAAGTATCACAGGAAAGATCTAACTGGGGCACCAAGTTACCATTCTTCAATGTCCATCTACTTTTCTAAATTATTATCATACACTTCTTCCATAACTTGACTAAAGGGACTGGCATTAATCCCACCAGGTCAGAACACACAGGTTTATTAATGGGGGGGGGAAACCCAGCCTGGTAGTCAAGGAAATAAAAGAGCAAAGCAATTCCATTTCATACTTACCCTACCTAATGCAATAGGCAGCTAGGTTACATCTTACCTGGCTACAAAAGATTCAAGGGAACAGACAATAGTTGGAATCAGAGATCAAGAGTCTCTCTCTGCCTTCCTGTGTGGGATCTGGTGCTTAACAAAAGCCTGCATTTATAAGCCAGTCAGATACTGGGTGCTGTGATTCAATGATAACCCTGTTATTAGCTTTACCCTAGTAGTTGGGTGACTGTCTAGGGCAGCATCTTATGGAAGGGGCAATACCCTGGCCTGAAATGTAGACGGGAAAGACTTTTCCTTACTAGTGTCAGCCCTGAGGGATGTGGTTTGGCCATTCAGGAGGCAGGGAAGGCCAAAGGCCCTGCTGCTACAGAGAGGCAAAGGAGGAAGGGGCAACAGGCAAAAGGGAATCTAGCAGATCGGTCACCCAGTGTGGAGGGCAGAGAGAAGGAGTACGCTATCAGGAGCTGGAAACAAAACATGCCAAGATGGATGGAGGATGGAGGGGGGAAGGAGGAGGATGGGTAAGTGGCAGAATAGGATGACTTGCGAGGCCTAGCAGTGCCAGCGCTGGGCATTCTTCTGTAATGCTGTGGCAGTGAGGACACCTCATACTTGCTCTGGGTCCTTGCTCTGATCTCCGAAGAGAATCGAGAGAGGAAAGTCAGTGGGATGTCTTACATTCTGTGATGCTCATCATGTGGCCATTAGACTTATCCCACCCTTTACAGAACAGGCACTATGGGAAATGACCTAGGGATTATGCATTTGCATGACTGACCATTTTCCCTTCACAAATAGAGGCACCGTTTCCTGGTAGTTGTTCCATAGCCAGGTCTCTTTTTCCCAGCTGTTGGATTCATCACCAGGGCACCCCACAGGGAGCTCTTTTATTATGTGTGAACTGGCCCTTAATTGGTGTTTATGCTGCCTTTTGGAGAGAGTGGCGAAAAAGAAGAAGCCTACCTAATTGGTACACTACGATGGATACTGCCGGAGTCTTCTCCCTTCCGTCTCCTAACTGCAGTCTGTCTTCAGGCTGTGCTTGGGCTTTCTGCTTCCATGAAGGCTCACCTTCGGGGGGGGGGAGGATGGAAAACCACAAGCAGCGTCTGGGT
Organism: Gekko gecko; assembly: GCA_029375565.1. Taxonomy (NCBI): domain Eukaryota; kingdom Metazoa; phylum Chordata; class Lepidosauria; order Squamata; family Gekkonidae; genus Gekko; species Gekko gecko. The sequence goes on from JAPDNY010000003.1 coordinate 87,146,626, forward strand.
GGAGAGAGCAGAAGCTTCAGCTCTTACTTTTGGTCACAGTTCCATCTAGCAGGAGATGTAAAATCCTCATAAATATTATAATTTAATTATTGCTCTGGAGGCAGCCTGGGATCCAACATCTGGGAGGAGGAGAGGATGCGGGACTTTAGTTCCCCTCAAAAAAGAAGCTGGGAGGAAGGGAAGTGCCCTCCCAGTCCCAGGACTTCAGCAGAGTCGCGTGTGAAACGTCTTCACTGCAAATCTTATGCCCGTATACATTTCCAGGGCCCCCTCAAAACCACCAGTAGTTACCTGGGAATTCATTCCAGTTCATCCTCGGCTGTACAATTCCAGTGCTCCCCCCTCCCCATCTTCCCTGCCAGCCCAGACTGGTAAAATCCTGACTATCAAAAGTGTGCTGCTGACTCCTGCCTCTGGGCTTCTCCAAAAACCCTGCTCTGTTGTCCCCCAAAAGGGAGAGCACCGCAGTCGGCCTCAGATCAACACAGCTATCGAATGTCCAGAATTTAAACACAATTGCAATGAAATTAAAACTCTTAGTTAATCAATGAACCATTGGGAATTCAAAGTGGAAATACATGAGCTAGTAGGAAATAAAGACTGGTTACACAGACAATGGCACTGAGGAAAAAATGCAGCCTTCAGCTAACACTTCTATTTCCTGGCTAACAGGATTGGCTGTTTCTGCTCCCTCCAGCAACACCAATTCCTAGACCTTCTGCAGGGTCCTCTCGTACCTGTGGGTAACCTTTGCTGTATTTCAGGGTAACTCCGTGAACCAAACTACATGTTACTCACAGCTGCTTATTTCTTTGCTATGACTTTAATATTTCGACTAAGAAATAGAATCTGAGGCTGTAGTTGCCAACATAAAAGTGGGTAGGGAGGGAGAAGAGGCTACTTAATCCTTTCCCATTCTGCCCTCTGCTCAATATCCCCATCCCCCCCCGCCCCAGAGTGGAAAATATGAGAGGACAGCAGCTGGGTTGTATGATTTTGAGCACAGTAACAGCAGATAGCGGAAAGCGGCCTCCCTCCATCCCATGTCTCTCGCTCTCTCAATTGTAGCATCCAAGTCTGCTTTTTCAATTAAAAAAAAATCAAAACCAAAAATGTTAGAGATTGGGGGCTGGGGATGGACTTACTGCTGTGTGTGATCTACTGTTTGGCCCTGTGTTTCCCTATCCACTCCCCCTTCCAAGCTATTAACTGCCCAAGTAGTCTTCCTAATACATCTGTACTGGTATTAATCCAAAACCAAATACTGCATAATGCTGTATTACAATCAACCAAAATACCACAACACAGTGTGCAAAGCTTTGGAACTCCTGGGAACTCTCCATCAGAAAGAATGGCGATGATTCAAGGACAGTGTAGTATCCTGGTTTCACTGTCAGATTAGGATCTAGGAGACCCAAGTCTGAATCCTGACTGTGCCTCTGAAGCTTGCTGGCTGACTTTCAACCAGGCACGGACTCTCAGACTAACCTACCTCACAAAGTTGTTGGGAGGATAAAATGGATGAGAGGAGAACGGTGTAAGCCACTTTGAGTCCCTGTTGGGGAGAAAGGCGGTGTGTGTGAGTGTAAATGAAGTAAATAAATAAAATAAATAGATAAGGGCATGGTGAAACAGTCCCTCTGTTCATTTTTCATCAAAAGTCTCTTGAAAATGCAAAGTCTGTTGCAGAACATTGGATTTCTTAGGTTTCATGCAAAAATATTTCAGGCAGCAAAGGGACTACAAGGGTAGAAAAGCGCACTCCTGCCCAACAGGGAGAGAGGAAAAGGCCAGGACCCACCACACGAAGGGGCACAGGCTAAGGATCAAGCAGGAAGTTTGCCTGTTTCTGTTAACCCTCCGGGGGGGGGAACAGGTGATCAGGGGATGGCTGGGCTGCCGGGTCCCCCCGTGCCACTGTCACCGATGCCCAGACCCAATCGGCCCCATGATATGTTGGATGCCACTTTCAACGGGGATTCTGACAAGCTGGCCTTCTCCCTGCTGCAAGTGTGCAAATTCCTGAGGGACTGGGGACCTCGGTTCGCCACTGATGAGCACCGAGTGGATTATATCGGGTTGCACCTAAGAGAACGGGCGGCCGATTGGTTTCTGGGTCTGCACAACATTAGAGGCCCCGAGCTCTGTGATATGACAGCTTTTATGTGGCCTCTGCGATGGCAATACAAAGACCCCCTGGAATTGGAGAAGGCACGAACCCCCCTGTGAGCCTTGAGAAAAGGTAACAAGACAGTATGTGAATTCTCTGATGAATTCAAGATGTATATGGCCAAGGTACAAGGATGGCCTGAAGAGGTCCTGATTGAGCAGTATCATATCGGACTCAATCACCAGATCCTGGAGAAGGTCCTCAACTCCATCAGCCCACTGACCCTAGCTTGTTGGATCCGAGTGGCCAGTGATGTGGAAAACCAGCTCAACATGATCAAGATGTACATGCCCAAGTTGGCCCCGAGGACACCAGGGGGTGAAGGAAAAGGCCAGTGTTCCAAGGCTATAGAGTCCATGCAAGATTGGCACATGAAGCAAGGAGTGTGCCTGCGCTGCGGGGCACCCGGGCACAACACCGCCTTCTGCCCAGCCAACTTGCCACCTCCTGGAGGGAAGGCCCCTGAGCGGCAGAGCTTGGAGACACCAATGAAGTCAGGAGGGGCGTGACCCAAGAGCCCTCCAGCTGAACGCCACCCCAGACGGGACTTCATCAAGTGGAGATGAGACCACCCAGCCGGTGGGAAAAGGATGGGAACAGCTGTAAGAGGTGTGACCCAACAGGTCCAAAAGCCATCAGTGCCACATTCAGTGGACTGGGCACCCCTTATGTTTCGTGACTGCATCAGTAGTAAACCCAGAGCTGGGTACCCAGGTGTGGGTGAGGGCCCTAATTGACTCCGGGTGTGCAAGAGACTTAATCAGTCCCACCATAGTTACAAGGTTGGGGGTTCCTGTACAAACCCTCCCCGAGCCTCTCATCTTCACCCAAATGGATGTAAATATCAGACTGTGCCAGTGATCATGGGGATGGGGCCCCACTGGGGACAATGGGCTTTTGTGATCAACCCGATGGCCCACTTCTCCGTGGTGTTGGGGAACCCCTGGCTAACAGACCATGGACCTTAGGAGAGCCAGTTTGGTGTAGTGGTTAAGTGTGCGGACTCTAATCTGGGAGTACCGGGTTTGATTCCCCACTCCTTCACTTGCACCTGGCTGGATGACCTTGGGCAAGCCGTAGTTCTGATAAGAGCTGTCCTTGAAAAAGAGCAGTGTCTGTCAAGGGCTCTCTCAGCCCCACCTACCTCACAGGGTGTCTGTTGTGGGGATGGGAAGGGAAGGGAGTTTGTAAGCTGCTCTGAGACACCTTTGGGTAATGAAGGGCAGGGTATAAATCCAATCCCCTTCTTCTTCTTCTTCTTCTTCTTCTTCTTCTTCTTCTTCTTCTTCTTCTTCTTCTTCTTCTTCTTCTTCTTCTTCTTCTTCTTCTTCTTCTTCTTCTTCTTCTTCTTCTTTACAGTGGAGTGTGGGCGCGTTACATTTCCCCGACTCCAAATGCGATGATCATATGTGGAATGCTGAGTGGGGGGAAGTGCCCAGAGCTCTGCTGGAGCAGGTGAGCTTGGCTCAGGAGGAGCTCAGCTCAGTTCCAGCTGAGTACAGAGACCTAGCCTGGGTAATCGAGGAGAATGAAGCAGACGAACTTCACCCCCACCTTAACTCTGACTGTGCCATAGAAATCTTGCTGTGGCACAGAATGCTGAAAGGGAAACTGTATACTATAAGCCCAGCCAAAAAAGAGGAGCTGAAGAAGTTCATTGATAAAAACCTGGCTCGGGGGTTCATCTGGCCAGCCTCTTTGCCTTTTTCAGCCCCCGTACTCTTCCAGAAAAAGAAAGATGGGGGATTGAGACTCTGTATAGATTACAGGGGCTTGAATGCAGTGTCCACAATGAATGCGTACCCCCTTCCTCTGATCAAAGACCTCCTGGCCAAGGCCTCGAGGGGCAAAGTGTTCACCAAGCTGGATTTGCAAGATGCTTATTTCTGAGTGCGCATCTGGGAGGGGGATGAGAAGAAAATGGCATTCAACACACCATTGGGGCAGTTTGAATATCTGGTTATGCCATTTGGATTGGCAGGGGTCTTTATGAACTTGATTAACAAAGTCTTGCACAAGCACCTATTCAAGGGGGTCCTAGTTATCTTGATGATATCTTGATCTATTCACCTGATAAGGTTTCCCATGTAACTCTGGTGCGAGAGGTGCTAGAGACCCTGTATAAATTCGCTAAACTTTCCAAATGCGAGTGCCACAACAGTGTAGTAGACTTCCTGGGCTACCACATCTCTGGGGAGGGGTTGGAGATGGACCCACACAAGGTTGCAGATGTGTTGGGTTGGGAGGCCCTTCGCACCTGGGGACAACTCAAATCCTTTTTAGGATTCATGAGCTTTTACCACTCCTTCATCCCCAACTTCGCTTAAGTGAGTTTACCCCTCACGGACTTATGAAAGACTAAGGGGAAGAGGCAAGACAGCACTAAGCCGGGAGCTAAGCTAAACTGAACCCTGGAGTGCCAAAAAGAACCTGAAGGAGCGGTTCATCTCTAAGCCCATTTTACATCACCCTGATGAAAATAAAATGTTTGTATCCAAGTCTTATGAGGAAAGGCTGAACAAGTTGGGTAAGTTTAGCCTGGGAAAGAGAAGACTTAGAGGGGACATGATGGCAGTCTTCAAGTATTTGAAGGGCTGTCATGTAAAAGATGGAGCAGATCTATTCTCTCTTGCTCCGGATTGCAAGACTAGATCTAATGGGTGGAAATTACGAGGGAGTTGATACTGGCTAGATATCAGGAGAAACTTCCTAACCATAAGAGTGGTTGAGCAGTGGAACAGTCTTCCTTGGGAGGTGGTGGATGCTCCTTTGCTGGATGTTTTCAAGTGGAGGTTGGATGACCAACTTTTGGGTATGTTGTGGGTATGTAGGGCTATCTTTTGGCAATGCTCCTGCAGAGTGCAGGGGGATGGACTAGATGACCTGCAAGGTACCTTCCAACTCTAACATTCTATGATTCTATGGTCCAAGTTGATGCCTTGGATGTAGCCATGGGGGGCTGATCCTGCAAAAGGACGGTAAAGTCTACCCCCTGGCTTATGTGTCTAAGAAGTTCAATTTTACCGAGCACAATTGGGCGGTTTAGGACAAAGAGGCTGCTGCTATTAAGCTAGCCCTTACTACCTGCAGGCATTGGTTAGAGGGGGCCAGGGTACCTTTTGAGGTATGGACAGATCATAAAAACCTGGAAGCCTTGCACACCCCATGCTCAATGCCAAGCAGCTCTGGTGGGCAGAGTTTTTCTCCAAATTTTGTTTCACCCTCCAGTATCTCCCCAGAAAGTCAAATTTCTTGGCTGACACCCTGTCACACCTCCCCAGCATGCCAGCCAAAGGGAGGATGTGGTAGACTCTATGTTCACTCCTTCCCAGCTGGTGATGAGGAGTCATGCTGTAGCTGAGAAGGGGCAGGAGGAAGAACGGTGGGTGGCTAAGTTTAAAGAAGCCCTTACAGAAATGGATAAGGCAGAAGTTGCCAAAGACTCATCTCTCCAGCAAAATACAAATGGCTGTTGGTATCAGGGGGAGGAAGCTTTTTGTGCCACACGCTCTGTGGGGGAGGTGTTGCATTTTGGCCATGAATCCAAACTTGCTGGACATTATGAATATTTAAAGACTTTACATCCACTGCAATGCCAGTTTTGGTGGCCGGACATGCATGCTGACATTTCTCAATATGTGGGTTCATGCCAGACTTGCTTGATGGGGAACAGATGACCCGGAAAACCCCCAGGAACTTTGCAACTTTTAGAAACCCCCAGTCACCCCTGGGAAGTCATTTCTTTTTTAAATTTTTTTTTTTTTTAATAAAGACAGACGTTGCACAAACACACACACATAAATGGGGGGGTGCCATTACATCCTCAATTTATATCTTTAAGCACTTCATACGGTATTTGTTTTCCATGTTCCACCTTATGTTCTTACAAAAATCTTTTGCATATTTTAAAATTGAAAGTAATAAATAAATAAATAAATAAATAAATAAATAAATTCTCCCTTATGCAAAAATTTTGGAGCTTTTTCATAGGCTTTTATCCTCTTCTTCATTCTCTGATTTCTCTTCTTAAGTCTTAAAGTCTTAATTCTGTGCCTTTTCCCCTTGTAGGTGAGATAGGTATCTTCTGGAGATAGGCATCTGTACAGTCTTTTCCAGCACCATAATTCAAAAGAATCTATTCTTTGGTGTCCAGTCCAACTCTCACAGCCATACATTACTATTGGGAATATCATTGCTTTGACCATATGGACTTTTGTTAGCAGAGTGATGTCTCTACTTTTTATTATGCTGTCTAGGTTTGCCATCGCTTTCCTCCCAAAGAGCAGGCATCTTTTAATTTCATGGCTGCAGTCACCATCTGGAGTGATCTTGGATCCCAGGAATGTGAATTCTGTCACTGCTTCCATGACTTCTCCTTCTATTTGCCAAGGAGTGATGGGGCCAGATGCCATGATCTTAGTTTTTTTGATGTTGAGTTTCAAGCCAACTTTTGCTCTCTCCTCTTTCATTCTCTGCAGGAGGCATTTTAGGTCCTCTACACTTTCTGCCATTAGAGTGGTATCGTCTGCATATCTGAGGTTGTTGATGTTTTTCCCAGCAATCTTACTTCTGGCTTGTGATTCATCCAGGCTGGCATTTTGTATGATGTACTCTGCATATAAATTAAATAAGCAAAGTGACAATATACATCCTTGTCATACTCCTTTTCCTATGCTAAACCAATCAGTTGTTCCATGTCTGGTTCTAACCATTGCTTCTTGAACCTTATACAGATTTCTCAAGAGACATGTAAGGTGGTCTGGTACTCCAATCTCTTTAAGGACTTGCAACAGTGATTGTGTGGGCCACACAATCAAAGGCTTTAGTGTAGTCAATGAAGCAGAAGTAGATGTTTTTCTGGTACTCCCTTGCTTTCTCCATAATACAGTGAATGTTGGCAGTTTGATCTCTAGTTCCTCTACCTCTTCAAAACCCAGCTTGACTTCTGGCAGTTCTCTATCCACGTACTGCTGAAGCCTAACTTGTAGGATCTTGAGCATGACTTTGCTAGCATTTGAAATGAGTGCAATTGTGCGATAGTTTGAACATTCCTTGGTATTGCCTTTCTTTGGGATTGGAATGTAAACTGATCTTTTCCCATCTTGTGGCCACTGTTGCGTTTTCCACATTTGCTGGCATATTGAGTGCAGCATTTTAACAGCATCATCTTTTAAGACTTTGAATAGCTCTGCTGGGATACCATCACCTCTACTAGCTTTGTTGTTAGTAATGCTTTCTAAGGCCCATTTAACTTTGCACTCCAGGATGTCTGGCTGAAGGTCAGTGATCACACTCTCGTGGTTGTCAAGGACATTGAGGTCCTTCTTGTAGAGTTCTTCTGTGTATTCTTGCCATCTTTTCCTAATTTCTTCTGCTTCTGTTAGGTCCCTACCATTTTCATTCTTTATCATGGCCAGTTTTGCACGGAATGTTCCCTTGATTTCTCCAATTTTCTTGAAGAGATCCTTCCCATTCTATTGTTTTCCTCTATTACTTTGCATTGTTCATTCAGGAAGGCCTCCTTATCTCCCCTTGTTGTTCTATGGAAATCTGCATTCAGTTGGGTAAATCTTCCCTTTTCACCTTTGCCTTTTGCTTTCCTTCTTTCCTCTGTTATTTGTAAAGCCTCATCAAACAGCCACTTTGCTTTCTTGCATTTCTGTTTCTTTGGGATAGTACTGATTGCTGCCTCCTGTACAATGTCATGAACCTCTGTCCATAGTTCTTCAGGCACTCTGTCTATCAAATCTAGTCCCTATTCTTCACCTCCACTGTATATTCACCAGGGATGTAATTTAGGTCAAACCTGAATGGCCTAGTGGTTTTCTCAACTTTCTTCAGTTTGTCTGAATTTTGCAATGAGTAGCTCATGATCTGAGCCACAGTCAGCTCCAGGTCTTGTTTTTACTGACTGTATAGAGCTTCTCCATCTTTGACTGCAAATTATTTAATCAATCTGATTTCAGTGTTGCCCATCTGGTGATGTCCATGTGTAGAGTCGTCTCTTAGGTTATTGGAAGAGGGTGTTCGCTATGAGCAGCGTGTTCTCTTGACAAAACTGTTAGCCTTTGCCCAGCTTCATTTTCTTCTCCAAGGCCAAACCTGTCTGTTATCCCAGTTACTTTTTTACTTCCTTCTTTAGCATTCCAGTCCCCTATGATGAGGAGAACATCTTTCTTTGATGTTAGTTCTAGGAGGGGTTGTAGGTCTTCATAGAACTGGTCCACTTCAGCCTCTTCTGCGCCAATGGTTGGGGCAAAGACTTGAATTACTGTGATGTTGAATGGTTTGCCTTGGATTCAGACCAAGATAATTCCATCATTTTTGAGATTGTATCCCATTACTGCCTGTCACACTCTCTTGTTGACTATAAAGGCCCACACCATTTTTTCCATGGGATTCTTGGCCGCAGTAGTAGATATAATGGTCTTCTGAGTTAAATTCGCCCATTCCCATCCACTTTAGTTCACTGATTCCCAAGATGTCGATGTTCATTCTTGCCATCTCATTTTTGACCACATCAAGCTTACCTTGATTCATAGATCTTACATTCCAGGTTCCTATGCAGTATTGTTCTTTGCAGCATCGGACTTTCCTTTCACCGTCAGACACATCCACAACTGAGTGTCCTTTCGGCTTTGGCCCAGCCGCTTCACTCTTTCTGGGGTTACTTGTACTTGCCCTCTGCTCTTCCCCAGTTGCATATTGGACACCTTCTGACCTGAGGGGCTCATCTTTTAGCCTTTTGTTACTGTCCATGGGGATTTTCTTGGCAAAGATTCTGGAGTGGGTTGCCATTTCCTTCTCCAGTGGTAGTAGTCCTTATATTAACGCAGCTCGAGTTTAATTTCAGGAGGGCTAGCAGCCTGCCGTAAGCAAAATCCATCTCCCCCATAAATAGAATCCCTTCTTTTTTGATGTCTAAATTTGGTATTTCTCAAAACAGATGAACCATGCAGGTAGCTGCATTGGTCCATGGGGAGGGGGAGATCTAGAAGTAAAAGTAACGTAATACCTTTTATTAGGATCAGCCAAAATATCACAAAACAGGAAGCTTTTCCCATGATTTCATCTTGCTGGATGTTCACAAAAAGGGGGGTGAAGGGAGGGGCAAGGTGGTCCATGGCCTAGGGGAAGAAGTTAATATTGCCCTATTTAGTATGTTGTGACACTTTACCTACTGTATCATCTGGAAGTAATCTCAGGCAAGAAAAGAAAATACTCCATTCCATAATGGGAGGTAGGAAGGCAGATGTGGGGAAAGGGTTAGGAACAGGGCAAATCCTAGCTGGACCATGGGCTGCTGTTGAGACAGAGAGGGATGCCTGGACAGATGGGATGTCAAGGGGGCAGGAAGGAGGGTATAAAAAAGTGGGTTGGAAAGAGCCCAGAGCTACTTAAAAGTATTCATGGAAGAAGGAAGGGCCTTTGTCATTATAGACAAATGATCATCAGTCCCAAGACCATGTGAGGCCTTGTGATTCTTCTGACTCCAGTTTCGTACACAGAGTTGCATCATATTTTGTGGTGAGGTTTTCTGACACTCAGGTAATCAATGTAGGGTGAAGTTAGAGTGTTGAACTATTATTATTATGTTTTATTATATTTGTGGATCCTCCAATCCCTGCTACTGCAGGGCTCTGGGCGATGTACAACATTTGATAAAAACATCAAAGCCATAGAATAAAAGACAGAAACAGTGCTAATACAGCAAATCTAAAATAATCAGATGGCGAAGTTTCGCAATTTCTTCTCCTTGAGCCTGCCGGTGCAGGAAAGGTTATAAATCGAAAATAATAAATAAATTAGTCTGGACTGCAGCCACCTCATGGGGGGTTCAAGCTCCCATTCAATTATGAAGTCACTGGGCACTCCCGGGCCAGTTGCTGCCTCTCAGCCTCACTCACTTGGAAGTTTTGTCGTGGAGATACAGTGGAGGAGAACCGTACACATTATACTGAGCTCCTTTGAGAAAGGGTGGGATAAAAATGCGATAGTGAGGCATCTGCACCAACATGGAGTATTTTGAGAATCAAACTAGGATCTGAACGATCCCATCGTCCCATAAAGCTCAGTGGATTGCCTTGGGCCAATCACTCACTCTGTAAGCCAAACACACCTCACAGGGTTGTTGTGAGGATAAAACTGTGGAGGGGAGAATGATGTATACCACTCTGAGCTTCTTGGAGGAAGGACAGGATAAACATGTACTAAATAAATATTGCTGTTTGCTTTGTTGCACACCAAGCTGGGGCTATCTGATTACTTTAGAGTTTCATGGGCTTTGGGGACCAACAAATCTCAAACATTTCTGTTCAATTGGCCATGGTTCAGGGCTCAGAATGGGCCACAGGAGAAACAGGGCTTGCAGCACTTCAAGAGGATCTGAAATGTGTGTTTCCAGTGCCTGAATGGATGACTGTTGAGCTTTTTTCCTGGAGCTTTGGAACTTCACTCATATTGGCCCTGGGATTAAAAGGGTTTCAAAAGATCCCATAAATCCTCAGGTCTAGGAAATCCCATCAGTGTAGTCATGTATGAGAGACCCCACAAGTAAATTATGACTTGAGAAACTCCTTAAGACAGAACACAGACATGCTAATATTGCTGCTAATATTTGTACTTCTCTATGAATGAGCGTGCATGTCAGGACATAACCTTCATTTTAAAACTGAAAAAGCCACATTGTGTACTTGCTAGAGTCAGTGAGCTATCAGCCTCTTAATATGTTTTTCTTCCTTGAATATCAGGAGAAATCAACATTCCTTTGTTTTCTATTAGAGGAAAAACACCTTTTCAGACAGAGCAAATGTTTTGATTAATGAGTCCTCCAATTCCTTTCCTTCCATCCTGTTCCTTCTGGGAAATCAATTAAAATGGTAATCTCTTTTGTCATAATAGGAAATGTGGTCAGCCCAACCATGTGACTCATAGGGATTGTTGGTTTTTTTTAAGAGGTGCTGGAACTCTCAAGAGGGAAATGAAGTTTTCAGTCTATATACTAAAAACTCATGACCTTTTAAACATTTTCAAAAGCGTTTTGTTGAAGAGGTTCTGGAACTCAGTTCCAGTGCATTCCCCTAGAAGAAAAGCCCTGATACTGCTTTTGGTCCTAGACCAGTAAGGTCATCCTTCTCCTTCCTTGAACCGCATGGCCTTTTCTACCAATAAAACAACTCTCTGGACAGAATATAATAATTGTTCTGTTTTTCTTGATTCCTGTCATGCTATGGGACTCTGTGCTGATTTTCTCTGTGACAGAGGCCTTGTTTTCAATGGCCAAGTCTGTCTTGCATAACAACTCCTGAAATTCCAAGGAACTGATAATGATGCCTTTGCAGCAAAACAAGGCTTTGCTTTCATTTTTTTAAACATACATTTTTATTAGGATTTTACAAGACAATACAGAAATAACATCCATCAGATCATTAGGAAGTAATATACAACGCTGGGTTGTAATACGAGAGTATTGTAACAAAGTCACAATAATAAACTAGGAAGAAGACATTTCAAAAACATGTAGGCAAGGTTGCTAGTTTGTTCATAACATTGCATAAAATCAGGGCTCTTTGTGTAGCAGGAACTCCTTTGCATATTAGGCAACACACCCCGAATGTAGCCAATCCTCCAAGAGCTTAAAGTAGCCCCTGGAAGCTCTTGGAGGAATGGCTACATTAGGGGTGTGTTGTCTAATATGCAAAGGAGTTCCTGCTACAAAAAAGAGCCGTGCATAAAATTAATAAACATACAGTCAGTAAACTGGAAAGGTCCCGGTTCACTAATACAAAGTTCAGACAATCATGGTCTTAGGCTTCAGAAATATATCAATGTTCTGTATGTAGGATTCTCTGGAATTATGTTTGCTTCAGCCATATGAGTAATGAGAGGATACCAGGTTGCTATGAATTTCTTTTCATATTTACTCTTGGGAAGGTTTGATGTGTTGATTGATATTTTGCACATTATGAAGTGATCCCAAATACAATTTTGCCAAGCTTTAATAGTAGGGGGTAATTTGTTTAGCCAGTTTACTGTTATGGTATTTCGGGCTATGGCCAACAGTGTGTGAATAAGTTCTGTCATGCGTTTATTCCCGTGAGGATCTGTCCCGTTGTTAAGAAGTAGTGTTTCTGGTAAGAGAGGTGTTTGTTTGTTATCAGTTGTATGTGGTGGATTATCTGAGACTAGAATGATTGTATGTATTGGCAAGGCCAAAAGCAATGTAGAAACTCTGCCATCTTTCCACAGGCTTTCCTGCAGGAGGGGTCTATGTCTGCATTAGAATGGTGTGGCAGGTGGGAGGTACCATCTGGTAAGAGTTTTTATGGTTTGAAAACGTATGTTAAAAATTGCAGAGGAGAAGTTGGGGGATGCTGTCACAAAACTGGGTCCTCAAGACCTAAGTCTTTGCATGTTTCAGTAGAGTTGCTAAGTCTAAATTTTACCTCGATTGTTTTAGAGCTACAGTGTAACTTGATAACGAGCCTCTGCAGTAAATTGCTGGTTAGCTTAACAGTGGCCAGCTGTGAGCTGTCAAAACAACAACTTGACATTTCAAGATCTTTGACAGTTCTAGATCTAGGTTGATTGAGATCTGCGATTGGTCTGTCAATTAACTCATGACAGCTGAGCTAGCATATAGTCAGGAGTCAGGGACAGAGGTAACACATACACACGGGAAGAAGAGAGGAGGCTCAGAAGAAGCTGGAGAGTGATGGAAAGCAACCTTCATTTGAAGAGGCTGTGAGCTTGGAGGTGGAGGTTGTTGTTATTATTATTATTTCCTTGGTGAACTCTGCTTCTGCATCAGCTGCTGGGAAGACTGCTGCTCAGGGTCAGTGCAAGAGACTAGACAGCTAGGTTTTGTTTTGTTTGTCTTTGTTCTATGTACACACCCTTTCCCCTACATGTATGTTTTTATTGATGTGCTATATTTTGTAAGTAAATGTGATTTTATTTTAAAAGTAACCAGAATGAGTTACTGGCCCAGAACCCAAAATTATGCTACCAGAAAGATATTTTGAAACACTACCCAAACTTCCACAGCACCAAACTGATTTGATCAACCCAGCCTTAAGGGGCACATCCTGAGGGTTGTGACAGATACCCATATGGTTTCCCAGTCTTCCTCAGTTAGCCTGTTGCCACACTCTTTTAGCCATAGTTTTTGATATTTGAAGGGATTTATTGTCCAGTGAATTAAGAAGTTTGTAGACTTTGGAACCCCAGGTGTGTGGGTTCTAGATTATTTATCAGTTGTTCAAATTCCATTCTGGGTCTTTTAATCATTTCGGTTAAGATAGAGCAGGGGTGTCAAACATGAGGCCCGGGGGCTGGATCAGGATCCTGGAGGGCTTCTGTCAGGCCCGCAGAGGAACTGGCTATCTTCTGCTGCTTCTTCCAGTTCTGCTGCTGCTTCATCATAGGTTTGCAGCTTACAGGCACACACCTGAACAGCATACTCAAGATTGCAACAACACAGACATTTTGATGCAATCATTCAGAGCAAGAGGTGTCAGTTATCAGACATTGTTAAATAAACAAAATATTGCAAGAGTAGTAATGTTTTAAGCATGTTTTTTATTTTAAGTACAAAAAACCCCCATTGTGTTTGTACCCTTTATAAAGTTTATATCTCCGCTACCTGGCATTACATTTTATGACACACATGGCCCAACAAGGTCTCATTTATGTCAGATCTGGCCCTCATAACAAATGAGTTCATCACCCCTGAGACAGAGGATTCTATCATGTGTTTGATCTGTAAATATTGGAACCATCTTATTCTTTTCTCCAGCTTCTGTTCTGCCATGCTTTTTTCCAGGAGTTTCTTATTGTGTAACAAGTCTGTAAATTGGGTGATTCCAGCTGTACTCTAGGAGTCATACAGAGTGTTTTCTTGTCCTGGTATAAACCAAGGTTGGTTTAAAAAAGAGGACTGAATTGAGATTTTAGGTGTTAACCTGTGCTTATATTTGTACCAGATTTTCAGGGAGTTTTGCATGTATTTGTTTGTTGGTCTGTTTATTGATTTAGATAGCTTTGGGTTCCAGAAAGTGTCAAGCAGAGTGTGTAGGAGTAAGCTTTGACTTTCCATTTGTACCCAGTCTATGTGAGGTGATGAAAGTGCCTGGAGCAACACTGCTTGATTAGAGGCTTCATAATACCTACTGAGGTCTGGTAAGTCCAGACCACCTCTCCGGGATGTCTGTTGCAATGTTTCAAAGTTTATTCTCTTTTTTTTTTTTGTATGCCCACATAAATTGGTTTATTTTGTTCTGCCAGTTTTTTAGGTCCTATTGAGGGATTTCTGTTGGGATTGTGAGAAACAGGAGGGATGGTCTAACTGGTCAGTTTAAACAGAAGGAGTTCCATTTGGACATTTGAGCTTTGATTTCTGAGTGCAATAAACAGTTTTCCCAGGCAAATGTATCAAAGGAAAAGGAGGCTGTATAGAGCCAATCAGGAAGGGTACAACTAACCAGCTGACTTTAGGGTTACTAGAACGACCTTTCCCAGAATCCTTATAAATTTAAAGCTACAGTAGAACTTGCTATGCTTTACTGTTCTGATTTCTGCTGGGACAGCACAGGTGGCGTCAAGAGGTTGTGGTCCAAATAAATGGGAAGTCTTTTTTTATGTTATCTTCTGTGCATGCATTTAACCTAATAGGGTAGATTTCTAATTTTTTTTGGCTGAATCTGATCCCTGAGATTTGAGAAAAATTGGAGGTTATTTTCTGTATGTTATGAAGGGAAATGATGGGAATTCGTCAGATACAACATGAGATCGTCTGCATATAAACCTATCTTGTGTGTTTATGATCCTATGGAAATGCCTTTGATTCCTGAGTTTTGCTGGATAGCCTCAGCCAGAGGTTCAATGGCTAGAACAAATAGAAGAGGGGATAGGGGGAGCCCTGCCGTGTCCCTCTATGTAGGTTAATTTTGTGTGAGAGGTTCCAATTAACCCTGACTTGTGCTGTTGGGTTATGGTAAATAGCCTGAATAGCATTTTGGAATTTAGTGCCAAAACCCATTGTGTTTATTACTGACTTCAGATATGGTATTTCAATGCAGTCAAAAGCCTTCTCAGCATCTAATGTTAAGATCACTGCCTCTGCCTGCTTTGAGTAGTAGTGTTCAATGAGATTTAGGGAGCGATGAATGGTGTCTGTGGTATTTCTTTGAAAAATTAATCCAGTTTGGTCTTGATTAACATAGTGTGGGAAGATTAGTTTAATTCTGTTTGCTAGGATTTTTGTGAAAATTTTTGTGTCCACATTCAGTAAAGGTATAGGGTGGACAGAGGCTGGTTCTGAGTGATCCTTGTTAGGTTTAGGGATTAAGGTTAGAGTTGCCTCAGATCACATGGGAGACATGTGACCGGATTCCAAAATGGCATTACATAGGTTCCTTAGTGGGTCAGCTAGTTCGGTTTTAAAGGCCTTATAATATTCTGAGGTATATCTGTCAGTTCCTGGGGCTGTATTGGATTTAAGTTGGCTGATAGAATCAAGCACCTCTTTTGTAGTGACAGGTGTATCTAAGAGGGTTTTGGATTCTATTGATATGGTTCTTAGAAAATTACTGTGTTTTAAGTAATCCATGATTTGTGTTGGGTCTCGGTTTGTAGTTGCGTATAATTTAGAGTAGTAGTCAGCTACAATTTGGGGGGGGGTGTTGGGAATCCCCTTGCAATTGGCCTGTTGTGTCTTTTAAGGTGTATATGTGCCTGGCAGACTTTTTTTCTTTTACACTCCAAGCAAGGAGCTTCAAGGATTTAGGAGATTTTTGCCAGAATCATTGCTTAGTGTAAAGCAGGTTCATTTTGATGTTCGTGGTTTCAATTGCTTCTAAAATCTTTCTTTCCGCTTGTAGTTTTTTGTATATACGGGACCTGCCAGAGTGTTCGTGTAAATTCCCTAAATGTTTTATATTTGCCAATAAAATTTTCTTTTTGTGTTCTTTTTCTCTTTTCAGGTGTGTGGTGAGAGAGATTGCTTGGCCCCGAATCACAGCCTTGAGTGCTTCCCATTGTGTTATTTGGGAGACGCCGCAGTTTTTGTTGTCCTTGAAATAATTTTATATACTTTGAGTTAACTTTTCTTTTGGATAGTCATGCAATAAAATTGATGAGTTGAACACCTATAGTCTGTCCATTAATGTTTGTCTAAAGCCTTTAAGAGTGCAATGTACCAGGGCATGGTCTGATCAGGTTTTTTTCTCTATGAAAGCATCTGTTGAGGATGGTAATAAAGCTTGTGACATTAGAATATAGTTGATCCTGGAATAAGTGCCAGATCTGGGGGAGAAGTAGATGTAACCCTGAGTGTGTTGGTTCAGAAATCTCCAGACATCATAAAGGCCATTTCATTTAGATATTTAGTGTAGTTCTCTATGGGGATCTGAAGTGTCATGTTTTAGTTTCTTAGTGTGTGATTTGTCTAGATGTTTATTGAGTATGTAGTTCAGACCCCAACTGGCAATCTAAGTACAATACGGTCCTCCAGCCATTGTCTGTGGATCCTTTCAGGCCGATTTTGATGGCAAGGTGCAGATATACACACATGATGCTGGTCTAGATAGAGAAGTTATACTAAGAAATAAAACATCTACTTGGTATAAATTCATTAAAGTGGATCATCGCAGGGCACATTATCTGACTAAAATCTCTTTCATTAACTTGTGTTCAGCCTTTACATCCCTTCATTTCCAAACTATGCAAATATCAGTGCTTGAAGGCTGGTATACCAAAACACCAGCAATTGAGCGCCTTTGTATATGCGGTGGCTCAGTCCCTGAGGATCTGTGTCATTACCTCCTGGATTGTCCACTTTATTCACTCCCAAGAAAGAAGTTTCTTGGCACAATCTTAGATAAATTGGGCCCTTGCTCCACATCTGGAAATGTTTTAACTTTACTTGCAGAGGTGGAGCCGGAGTATTCATACAAGGTTGCACTTTTTGCCCTAGCGGCAAAGAAAATCTGCATCGAGTTGACTAAATCCTCTCCAGCTAAATAGCCAGAGCTACATCAAGGTATTTAAGGTCCCTTTTAGTAACCTTACTGCAAACCTTATTTTATTTTGTATGTTCTAATTTTTATCTTATATTATTTTAAGCTGTTTTATGCCAGACATATATATTTTTACTTCCTGTGTTTTAATGCAGATCCTGTTCTGCATTTTATAACTTTTATTGTATTGTATTGTATTTGTAACAGCCATTGGCCATATGCAATAAATCAAACTGAACTGAACTGCGTATGTAGTTCAAATCACCTCCTAGAATGACTTCCCCAGTTTTAAAGGATTGGAGAATTTGCAGAGTTCAATAACATTTACATCAAATTGGGTGCATATATTGAGCCAAGGGTGATCATTTGCCCATCCAGCTTCCCTTTGACAAATATGTAGTGCCCTTGGGAATCTCGTAAAGTATCTACATGTTCGAATCATATTGGTTTGGCTATGAGGATTGGGATGCCCCGGAATTTGGAAGTCCCAAGCGCCTGATATTGAGTGGCGTACCAAGGGGATCTCAGAACTGGGTAGTCAGAGGAGACTCTTGAATTAAGAGAATATCTGGTTTGGTTCTTTGAATTTGTGAACGAATGCATTTTTGTTTGATTTTGTTGTTCAGGCCACATACATTGAATGACATAAATGTGATAGGTGGCATGATGTCAATTAAGATTTCAGCAGATCTTGTTATGTCATTAGGCGGTGATATCCACTCAGCAATCGGGCTGGGTGTTTTAGGACCAGAGGACCCTTATATAAACCAGTACTCAGGTTAAATAACCTGCTCACAATTTAAGTATGACAGTTCAATAGTGTAGAATAATGGTATTACTGACCATCAAGTGAGGGTAACAAAGGTAGTACCCTACAGATGGAGTTTAATCCAAGTGATTGTATCAGTGGTGAAGAGGCTGGTATACAATGCATTTTCTAATCCTATTACTAATTGCTTCAAATTCTCAGAAAACTATATTGCAATGTTTCTAAGTAGTGACATTTAACCTAGAGACTTTGCTTGCCAAAGCTGTTTGTTATCCTAAAGAGTTGCATGTAACCCAGAGGCCCAGTGGTTCTTTTGTCTGAATTATCCTAACGAGTTGTAATTATCCTAAAGGGGTTTTGTTTGAATTATCCGAACAAATTGTAATTATCCTAAAGACCTAAACTACTTAAAAAATGTTATCCTAATCAATTGTGCGGTGTTGGCAACTAAGGTTGTACCTTAGAAAGAGATTTTAATCCAATTGGATGTGTTAATGGAAATGAGAATGTTATATAATACAATATCTTATCCTATTACCAATTATGTCAGGTTCTCACAGATCTGTGTATGTTTTACTAAAAAGAGACAATTAACCTAGATGCTTAGCATGCCAAGATTGTAATTTATCCTAAAGAGTTGTATGTAATCCAGAGACCATGAAATTCTGTTTGAATTATCCTAAAGACCTAAACTACCAAACAAGTGTTATCCTAAAGAATTGTTTTTTAACCTAAACTGCACTATTACTTGAATTAAGCTAAAGAGTAATATTTATCCTAAAGACTTAGTTTGCTAAAAGGAGAGTTTTCCAAAAAGCTGTGATTAACCTAAAGCTCTATCTTACTAGGTGATTTTTAAAGACACTTAAAACTAAATCAGTCTTAATGACCTTAACCTTACAACAGTGAGAGCAAATCAAAATTGCTACAATCAAAGGGGAGCTTTAAACCTTCTTTCATTCTCCCCCTTTTCCTCCCCCCACCCAGATGATTGGAAGTGGGAGTTCAAAGTATTGCAATCACTTACTATAGTTTCAGTGTTATAGCACTTGATGCAAAGTTCATGGTCATTGTGTCTTGACCCGCAGATCAGTTGGAGCATAAGTGCATTGTATGGGTAGATTATCTTGAGTCATGATGTGCTGGGACCTTGTTTCCCTTTTCTGGAGATTCAGCAGGAGAGAGCTTCCTCTTGTATTTTTTCTTGCTGATGTCCATGAGCTTGTCAATTTGCAGAGACTGTAGAAGGGAGAAGCCAGTGTCTTCATTATGAGCCAGGAGTTGGTGACCTTGATGGTGTACCAGCAGCTTCCCTTGTGCAGTCCACCTGTATTTATAGTTAGCTTCTTGTAGCCGCATGGTCATTGGCTTTAAGGCTCTGCATGTTTGGAGTGCCTCAGGGGGAATGTCTGGCAGGACTGAGATGTTGAGATCATGGTATGAAAGATGACCCTTTTGTTTAGCCAGCTGGAGGATTGCTTTGCGTACCCGAGGATCAGCAAAAGTGACTACAATATCTCTTGGATATTTTCTGTGGGGGACATTTGGAGTTCCCTGTCTGAAGGCTTTGAGAATGATAGGGAAAACTCCTTCCTCTGCCCCCATTTCAGATGCAATCCAATTTCCTATAAAGCATATGAGGTCCGAGTTTTCTTCAGTGCCCTCAGTCATGCCCCGGAATCTGAGGTTACCTTGTCTGAGAACTAATCCCAGTTGCGAAACTCAGTCTTTCAGGGCTTGTGAATCTTCTTGGAGCTTGTGAGACTCGTAATGAAGAGAGTGATTTCAACAGTGATTTCAGCTTTATTCAACTCAATAAGACAATCAGACAACACAGAGAAAACAGTGGAGCACAGCTCCCTTTTTAAACAGTGCAGGCTAACGAAACCACGCCCCTTCATAAGTTAACAGCCAATAACATTAGAGGGATAAAGACCAGACCAATGAGGTTTGTTCCCTCCATAACTATTATACAGTTCTGATTGGTTACAAATAGAGCAGGCTTACGATAACCAATAGGATTGTCGAGGCTTACAATCCTGGTCCTGACTTTAAGCTTAACATAGAAAAGAATGCAGTCAGTTCACCAGTCGGGACATAACAATTCCTCCCCCCTAAGATGAAACATTCCTATTGCATACATAGTCTTTTAGATAGGAGGGGGTACATCTATTTCTTTGAGACCTGTGCAGAGGTCTTTGCTCCTGTGGCTCTGGAGCAACCAAAGGTTTGAGGTGTCCAGTGAGTCTGGGGTGTCAGATACAGAGGGACCGGGTTCAAGAGTTTGGGTCTGCCCACACTCCTGGTCAGCCTTGGGCTCGGCAACACTCACCTCCTCACCCGGAGGCCCTCACTGCGCTTCAGGGATCCTCTCAGGTTCTGGGCTTGACTCTAGGCTGGAGCCAGCCCACCGTTCCCTGAGCTGATCTATGTGGTGCCGTACTTTTCTTCCATCAGGAAGCTGTGCCACATATATTCAGGAGCCCAAGACTTCTGAAAATATGGCAGGGAGCCATAAGTGACCCTCTGAGTAATTGTGCGTGAACACTTTGTACCCGACTTTGAATGATGGCACCTCTTCCAGGACCTTGGCTTGCTGGGGCTTAGACTCAGTAAGGTCCGGATGGAGCCGGTCAAGCAGAGTGGTTAGTTTGCAGCCCATTAACAGTTCTGCGGGGCTCTTCCCCATGGCCACACAAGGTGTAATGTGCTGCCTCAAGAGGTAAGAAGCTAGCTTCTGCCCCCAGTCCCCTCTTGGCAGGCGCTTGAGTGCCTTCTTAGCTGGTCGAACCATACATTCGGCTTGCCCGATTGTGGCTGAATGAAATGGAGCCGACGTAATGTGTCGGATGACATTGTCCTCTAAAAACTTAGCGAACTCCTCAGAGGTAAATTGGGGCCTGTTGTTGGACACCAGGATGTCCGGTAGTCCGTGGGTGGCTATGAGCCGATGCAACACATTGATAACAGCATTTGCACTCGTAGAGTGCATGTGAACCACCTCCAACCATTTTGAAAAGGAATCTACCACAATTAAAAACATTTGGCCTTGAAAAGACCCAGCAAAATCAACATGGATTCGCAACCAAGGCTTTCGTGTACTTTCCCAGTGTTGCACAGGAGCTGGAGGAGGCTCTGGTCACGATTGTTGGCAGATCATACACTCTTTGACCCATCCTTCAATTTCAGCATCCATCTTAGGCCACCAAACATAGCCCCTGGCAAGGGCTTTCATCTGCACAATACCAGGGTGACCAGAATGTAAAGCTTCCAAGACCCTCCCCCACAGCTTGGGTGGAACCACTACCCAATTCCCCCAGTGCAAACATCCTTTGCTAACCAACAATTCATTTTGCTGCGTACAATACGGCTTGAACTCAGGATCAACCTGCCCCGCCGGCCACCCCCTCCATGCCCAATTAAGGACTCAGGCGATCACAGAGTCTTTAGCCGACGCAGCGGCAATGTCCGAGGAGGTGACTGGGGTTTGAGATAGTTCGTCAATAGCCAAGATGTCACACGCGGGAGGAAGGTCAGCATCCAACAAAGGAGATGGGCAGCGGCTGAGGGCATCAGCATGCCCGATGGCCTTTCCAGGTCGGTGTTCCAAGTCATAGTCATAAGTCACCAAGAATACTGCCCAACACAACAAGTGCGGCGACATAATGTTGGGCGTCTGGCAGTCTGGAGCGAAAAGGCCCAACAGCGGCTTGTGGTCTGTCACAAGGAGGAACCTGTGCCCATACAAAAAGTCATGGAATTTCTTTATTCCAACTACGAGGGCGAGGCCCTCCTTGTCAATTTGAGCATAGTTTTTTTCCGCGGCCATCGGGGCTGTGAATGATATGCGATGGGTGCTTCTTTACTGTCCGGCATTACATGGCTTAACACAGCACCCACCCCATACGGGGATGTGTCGGCGGCCAGTACCAGTAGTTTTGACTCATCAAAATGAGTCAACACGGCCTTGGAGGACAGGAGTTCCTTAACAGCGGCGAAAGCTCGCTCCTGCCTCACACCTCACTCCCACCATACATTTTTGTGAAGAAGTGCATGCAATGGTTCTGCCACCGATGCCTTGTGGGGCAGAAAGGAATGATAGAAGTTGAGTGTTCCTAGGAATGATTGCAGCTCTTTTTTCGATTTTGGTGGGGGCGCGTTCTGAATGGCGGACACCTTGTCAGCAGCGGAGTGAACAACGTTGGCGTCAATTAGGAACCCTAAAAATTCAACTTGATCAACTCCAATACAACATTTTGAATGTTTTACCTCCCTGAACTGGCCCAATACTGCTCTTAGGGAAGCCGTCAACTCATTCTTGGTAGCCCCTGTGATTAAAATGTCATCGAAATAAGGGACAACCCCTGACAGCCCCCTGAGTAGCCCCTCTATGAGGCCTTGGAATATACCAGGGGCAACGTTAACACCAAATTGCAGCCTTTTTACATGAAACACCCCCTGGTGCGTCACAATAGTTTGTGCCTCAGCAGCTTCGTTGTCCACTGGGAGCTGCTGGTACGCCTGCGCAAGGTCTAACTTTGCGAAAACCTTGCCTCCCCCCAGGGACGCCAGCACATGACTAATAACTGACACTGGGTAGGAGTGCTGCTGCAAAGCTTTGTTGATTGAGCACTTATAGTTGGCGCATATACGTACAGAGCCATCAGATTTTACAGGGGTTACAATTGGTGTTTCCCACTTTGCATGTGGGAGCAGTTCAAGACTACCTTGTGCCACAAGTTTATCGAGCTCTGCCTCTATTTTTGTTTTCATAGCGAGAGGCACCTTTCGATATTTCAGCCTGACAGGCCTTACAGAGGGGTCTAGGTCGAAAGTGGTGCTGCACCAATTGCACTGGCTTCCAGTTGAGTACCGGGTCCTGTTTAAGGTGCTGGTATTCACTTTTAAGGCCCTGTGCATCCAGGGACCAGCATATCTGCAGGACCATCTCTCTCCATATGTCCGCTCGCCCTTGACTAGGGTTAGTGCCTTCTCTGCCCTGGCCCCAACCTGGTGGAACATGCTCCCAATTGAGATCAGGGCCCTGTGGGACTTATTACAGTTCCACAGGTCCTGTAAAATGGAGCTGTTCTGCAAGGCTTTCAGTTTACTAGCAGGTGCCCATTCATTCTGGCCCCTCCTGCCCAAACTGCCCCTTAAACCACCTTATGGTGCAGACAGCAGTCATCCCCATCAATTGTAACTGGACTGCTATTATATCTCTGCCTGCCTGGTCTTCAATGCAAGTGGCACAATGGATTATTATTGGTTTTTAATCTGGACTCCTACAGCTATGGTTTTAGAATGTTGTGTTATTGTTATATCTATGTTGTGACCCACCCTGAGCCCGATTGTGGGGGAGTGCAGGATATAAATCAAATCAATCAATAAATAATAGAATTGCAGCAGATACTGAAAAGTTTCAAGCCAGCATAAAACAGCAAAAGCATAGCATAAAAAAGCAGCAGAGGCCTGCCTCTAAAGGCAGCGTAGGCCAGAAAATGAAACATAGTCAGTGCAAGTCCTGTTGAAACATAAAACATTTTAACCTACTGCTAGAAGATTATCAAATCTGGCACCAGGTGGATAGTTGCAGAAAGACTTTTCAACAACTAAGATGCTGCAACAGAGAAACCTTGAACTTGGTGACAAATTTGTGGGGGAGGGCAGGTAGGATGAAGGGAAGCAGGGCCAATAACAGTTGCCAGGCAATGGTCCTTTAGGTACCTGGCCCCATACCACTGAGATACTTTCAGCTGGGACCAGCAAATGAACTGGCAATCAGTGGAGTTCTTCCAGTACTGGTAATATGCATTCCCTATCAATGGATCTGAATGCTGCAGTGCAGAAGTGTGTGGATTGCAGGAATAAGCATTTTGGATGCTCTTCTAGGTAGCATAAAGTCTGCTTAGTTGTAAATCAACATGCTTTTAATGGTTATATCAACCAATTAGTATGCACATTATGTTTAGGAAATATCTGAAGTACAAATGGGTAACTTGATTTAAATCAATGATTTAAACCCATTTAAATCACCAATTTAAATCATTTCAATTTAGACCCATCCATTCTGACTGCAGAGCAGTAACTTTGGGCCAGGTTGGGGGGACAGGGTGGAGCTCTGGGGCTAAATAATAAAGACTGGGAAACGTGAAGCAGAAGGCAGATGCTGGGATCTCATCGTCAGGCGTGTGGCTACTCCACAAAGTACCTGGTGGTAAATGCCACAAAAACCAATGATGTAGTTCCAGTGTCTCTGCTAAGTCAAGATGACAGGTAGTATGAACACGCTGGGCCCTCTTGGGGATGCCGCTGTGCTTGATATGAGCCAGCAGACCACAACAAATGCACGTGTGTGGGTAGGTGTAGAGTGGTCATAACAATAGAACGGAACAGCTTCCTCTCCTACACATACCCAAGTCTCGCCCAGCCTCACCCCTACATACCCTGATTAATGCACACACAGAGCTTTGCGTTAAAATTGGGTAGCACAGGCTATCCGAAGATCCCTGAGGACTAGAACCCAAGGGGCCCAGGCTGTGGGAGGCCAGTGGCATAATTTGGCCTGCTGCTGAGCCCCATGCCCAGCTTGTAGAGGACAGATGGGTTTGCACTCTCAGATGAGTTTGCACCCCTTCTTTGCTTTTGTAGTCCGGGCAGGCAGTCCCAAAATTAGCCAACGTATGTAAGATAATAAAGTCAGGGAAGCACAAACTTATGTGGATGCCCAGTGGAGCATTGCGATCAGTGGCAGTGTCTCAACTGATGGTAAGCATGCATGTGCACACACCAACACATCCCATTCTGAGATGGTAGGACGGGACCAGTCAAGGATTCTGCGGGGAAGCCCCATGCCCTCAGATATCACCGCGGCTGCAGAGCTTTAAGTGTTGCAGCAGTACTATGGGGGGTATTGAAAAGCAGCTCTGCACCAATAGAAGAAGAGTAGGGTTTTATGCCCTGCTTTTCTGTACCATAAGGAGTCTCTAAGCCACTTAGGGTCACCTTCCCTTCTTCTCCCCACAACAGGCACCTTGTGAGGTAGGGGCTGAGTGCTGAGAGAACTGTGACTGGCCCAAGGTCACCCAGCAGGCTCCATGTGGGGGAGGAGGAGTGGGGAATCAGACCTGGTCTCCCACACACTGCTGCTCGGAGGTACTAAACCACACCGGCTGGCTGCCAGTATTTACGGGATGGCAGAGAAATTTGACTGGTGGGCAAAAAGCAGGAGAGGTTGTTGATGCCTCCGCTCGTGACTGCTGCTCTTTGAGAAGGCCGGCCTCCTAAAGTATGGCTGGTTTAGCAGAAGCCTAGAGCAGCACAAAGTCTTTTAACAGCTGTGCAAACTAGTACCTAGAGAGCCCGGGGAGCCTGGCCTCCTGCACACCTGAGCGTATCCCACTGGGCTGATGCACAAGCTCTAAAGGCAGTGAGCAGAATGGCTGGAGTCACCCAGATGTGCGCGCGCCCCTAATTTAACCTTCTCAGAGGAGCCTCTCTGCCCCAGGCGGAGGAGATGGCTTTCTCGAGCGTGCCTCCCCTCACTTCTCTTCTGCCCTTGAAGCCCTTTCGGCTGCCTTCCCTGGGGCCGGCATGCCCCCTTGGCCTCCTCTCTCGCACTCCCCACCCCCCAACTCTGCCCGTGTTTCTTTAGAATAACATTCCTGCTAAAGACTTTAATCAGATTAGTAGCAGTGTCTGCAGTGCTGTTAAATCAATGTTCCCCAACACGGCTCGGCGGCTGGAAATCAATTACTGTTTAAGCCGTGCCTTGGTCCCTGGCCTGCGATCAATACGCCAGATGTATTACTCTCTTCGAGTCTTTCCGACTAAAAACCTTTCATTTGTGTAACAGGAGCTTAAGAGAGAAGACCGCCCCAGTGCTCCTTCCACCTCCAGCCCCCACTATTTAACACCTAGACAACCAGAGATCTGTGGCTTTGGGGACACAATGTGGCTTCAGGAGACCTAGGATGGGTCACTTAGGAAATAAGAATAGCAGGAAGGAATAGCCCTACAGTCTGGTCTGCGCCCTCCTAAAATGCAGTCGGGTGCACGTCATGTACATATACAGAGTTCAGAAGCTGACTCCTCCAAGTTCAGAGCTCTGATCATACTTAGCTTCCTCTCCTGTTTGTGGCCCTGGCTGGTACCCAGCAGCATCGCCAAACCGTCTGGCTCCAGCCCTCACCCTCCTTCCGCTGCCCTGCCCTGGAACCTCTTTGCTTTGCTGTTCTCCTAGCTTTGATCTCCCCCAGCTCTCTGTCCTCCGATCCCCTGGGCCTGTGCTCTTTGATCCAAGTATGTAGAATAAGCTGAATTAGTCACGATACGGATCTTTAATTAGCCGTGAATATTAATAGCTTGCTCTGTAATTAATCAGGCTTCCTGGGTCAGGGCAAGGAGGCTCCCAAGCATACAGAGGGCCAAAATTATGAGTGCCTACAACAGATTCCCCCCCATCCTGATATTAGTGCCCATTCCATGATATGGTCCCTTGTGACACAGCGTGTGTATTTAAAAAGGGAAGAGATTCCAGATATGGGCAGAAGGTCTTTTTCAGGCAATGAATCAGAATAATGTGTATTTCTCTCAGGAACCAGACAAAGCTGAGAGACGTTGACTAGTTGCAGCCAAAGGGCCATGGAGACCCGGGTTTGAGTCCCCACTTTGCTGTGGAAGCTATGCTGGGCGATCTTCAGCCAGCCATTTTCCCTGGGCCAAACTAGACATTATGGCATCCACAGGTCCCACCCGTGAATGCTGCCACCATCTTAGGGGTGAATGTGGGCCATTTAAAAATACTGCAAGGGAGAGTCCAATCCCGATGGGACTTGCAGCAAGGTGAGACCGGGTGGTCTGCGTTTTCAAGTTCTGAAACAGCTGCAGGGGGCTGTTTTGGCACTTGAAAAGACTACCTGGTCTCACTACACTGCAGCCCTGCTGGTATTTTCAAGCAGCCCAAGTTCGAATGGCATTGTTGCCCCTGGGTCAAACCCATGGATGCCATAATGTCTAACTTGGCCCTTTCTCTTAGCCTAACCTATCTCACAGGGTTGTTGTTTTGAGGATAAAATAGAGGAGGAGGAAACAAATGTGTCAGCTGCCCTGGGTTTCCATGAGGGAGGAAAGAGAGGGATAATGTATACATTAAAAAACATAGAGAGATTTCTCCTTTACCTTCAGATTTCTGCTACTGAGTCATGAAACTGTGCAGCTACGGCTTTGTCCCCCATCTCTCCCCCCCTACTTTTGTCCATTCCACCACCACCACTATACAGACACCTGGAGTTCTGCTCCGTAACAGCTGGGGGCAAGGAGTGCGAGAGAGAGAGAGAGAGAGAGAGAGAGAGAGAGAGAGAGAGAGAGAGAGAGAGAGAGATGATGGGGGGGGGGAATGAGCAGAAGTTGTACCTGTGGTCAGTGTTCCCTCTAAGCTGAGTTAGTGTGAGCCAGCTCACAGTCTTTTAGCCTCCGGCTCACACATTTTTGCCTTAGCTCAGGGAGGATGGCCCCAGAGCAGACTAATTTATGCTGGAGCCAAATTACTTGCTCACAACTTTAATGCCAGAAGCTCACAAAGCAGGACTTTTGCTCCCAGGACTCCACGGCTTACAGGGAGCCTTGCCTGTGGCGTCTTCTGTTTCAGCAGCAGATTTAAAAGTAAAGGGCACAACCTTACTTGCAGGAAACAGCACTGGAAGAGCTTTGCCCTTTCTTCCAGCATATAAGTTCAGAACCCTGTTCCAGGCTTCTCAGTACCATCTGTTTGGTCCCAAGGAAAAGGAATGTATTTTAGGTGCCATTGCCTCTTGGAGCAAGGCAACATCTATACACCAGTGAAGTGGAGTGGATTGGTGGAGAGTGGCCTGGGATGAATTTTTCCTCTGCTATCGGGTCTGGATCATTACCAGGCAGCCCAGGAATGATGATAATGGCTTCCTTTCCCCCTTCCCCCACCCTGGTTTCCTAGGCTCTATGCTCTATGTAATATATTGAGTAGCAGGAAATTTCAAAGATCCAAGATCATTAACTCAAGGTGCTTATGGCGCTCCCTTACTCTTGCTTGTTCTACGCATTGTATGTGGAGGTGCTGGAAAGTGATGAAAATTAATATTAACAGTGCCCATGTTCCTACAGATCCTGATGGTTTAAAAAGGACACACAGAATCTAATTCTGCAATGACTTGTATAAGCAGAAGGCAATACACCCCTTTATTATGATGTAGTCACCTGAGGAATACCTAACACAGCTGCAATGAGTTCAAATGGAAAGTAACTTACATTGATGGCAGGGAATTGATCTGGCTTCAACAAGCAGACTAGGTTTATAGAACAGCGGGATGATTCCTTTTGGTGCATTCTGTGGGTCCTGTGTGTGACACTAAAATACAAATAATGAGCTCCTATTTAAGTTTTGTGCATTTTGCTATGGTGCAACAATAACTCACCCTGACTGAAATATTTTCTTAGCTGTTGAAGTTGTCTTATAGTACACTGTTTTGTAAAGTGGGGAATACCTCCCCCAGGGGAAGGGATGTGCAGCCAGCTTGGTGTATCCAATCAGTCACAGACCAATAAACAGTCAAGGCTATTAGCCACAAGGTATAGATAAGAACTCTCAATCTGGGGCAAGTGATGCTCTGTCTTCTTGGGGCTTGGTGGTGGTGGGGCAACAGTGGGAGGGCTTCTAGTGGCCTGGCCCCACTGGTGGACCTCCTGATGGCACCTGGTATTTTTGGCCACTGTGTGACATAAGAGTGTTGGACTGGATGGGCCACTGGCCTGATCCAACATTGGCTTCTCTTATGTTCTTATGTTGGAGACTGGACTACAACCCTGATGGGATTTGATGAAAGAGCCACTGCTACCAGTGGGACCAGTTATTATAGACTGGAGATGAATGTGCCAGGCATAGAGGGGACAGCTGAAGGGGAAAGCAGTATGGGATGGTGATGATACTGTAGCTTTGGGTGCGCATAGCCATAATGATTTCCGGGTCTTGGATGGGGCTCAGATAATATAGGAAATGCAGAAGGATGGCTGAATTTCTTCAAATTAACCCAATGCTTTCTGGTATATTATTTTATTAAAATACTCATTCTTCTTTTCCCTCTGCTCTCCCCACAAACCCGTCTGTCCCCAGTATGTCTGTAACAAGGAGCGTGTATGTGTCCGTGTGTGCAAGTGTCTGAATATGTTTGTTCTGTTACTTTCTAGTCTGAATAAAGCTCCTGATTGCAATCCATACACCTACCCTGCTGACTTTGCTGTGCATGCTGTCACAGTCCCAGATCACAAAGATATTCACATGCATTGATTTCCCCCACGTCTCCTACATGCTGTTGACAATTGTTAATCCTCACTGTCAGTCCTGGGCCCATGGTGTGATTAGTAGTCTGGTGGTACCTCTCATGTGTCACACAATGTCTTTACACCATGAATCAGCATTTATGGTCTGGCAGAGGAACGCTGTGAACAACTGTCTGGCTAGAGAGGGCCTCCCTAGTCCCCATTTCTATCGAAAGGGGCTGTTCTACTTGTGTAATCTAGGCTTGCCAGATTCAGTTCCTGAACTGTTTAGTTGCACAGAAAGGAGAATGCCACCAGTCACGATTGTCTTCATTATGGAGCTACAGTAATGAGAAAAGCCACTTGTGTGTGTGTGGGGGGGGGGGGGGTTTGTCCCCCAAAGGAAAAATAGAGCTGCAGCAGACAAAGAAATGTGAACTACCAATTAAAAAAGTGTACCAATGGAGCTTTGTCCTTTCCTGCTCTCCTCCTACAGGGTAGCTAGCCACTTGATGGCATGGGGCAGGGAGCTCTGTCCCTATGCAACCCATAAACTGAAATCCTATGCAAACACATGAAGGAATAAGCCCTATTGAACTCACTGAGACTTCTTCCTAGGGGAAGAAGAACATCCATAGGACTGGAGGACTGCAAGTTTTATTTTATTTACATTGACTCTGAAGTACATCCCACTAGATTCAGTTGGGCTATGTGAGCATAAGACTGCAATTTAAGAATTTCTTGGAATACTTGCTTGGGAAATACCATTTTCTCTGCCAAGTGAGAACATTCCACTAAGGTTGCCAAGGGATTTTTTCCCCTTCTTGACAGAGCTCTTGTGCCTTTAACATATATAGACACTTAGCACTGGAAGCTTTTCTCAGCATCTGATATTCTGACAGTCATTTTAAGCAGACACCTGGAAGCATTGTTTTCCAAAGTAACTTTTCATATAGTCAAATAAGGCTTGCAAGGACATGTACTTTCCTGTCAGGAGCCTAGTAGTATGCTACTGTTAAAACACTACAGTCAGAAATATACTACTGTATATAAAGCCTGAGCCTAGTAGATGCAGAACTGCCAACCGATTAGGGTCACGGGCTAAAGTTTTCCAAAGATGGAGGGCACGGTGGAGATGTGACATGTCTTCTGTGAAGATTCATGCATCTATATGTTGGCCTATAGCAAAGATATGGGGCACAGAACAATTTCTCACCAATGACAGTCATCTGATAACCCCACTGCTGAAGGAGAGTACCAACTTTGGTAATGTGACAGCTTTCTGAGTCCTTTGAAGTCCCTGGCCTTAGAAGAGTGTAACTCTGTTTAGGGTGACACTGATGGTCTATAGATAGATGCAGCTTATAGCTCACTTTAACTCATTTCTCCCTCAGTGGTTTGTAAACTCCTACATGATCAGCCAGGGTTGATTCAATCAACAAAATCACCGTGTCTATTTTGTGTCTCTCATGCTCTGGAACCACTGCTTGTTGTCTACACCAAGCTCCTTTAATTGTTAGATCAGCAAATTGAACATTGCCTTGGATTTGATTGCTTGCTTTAACTGCTCAGGGCACTGAGGATATGTAGGATGGCATTGTATTTTGATTTGCTGTTCTGATCTTCTGGTGCTTTGTGGCTTTTCTTAAGGTAGCACCATAAGTTGCATTTCTCATCTGATTGTTGAGTAAATGCAAGAACAACCCCAGTTATGTTTAGCAGCTACAATTACTATGGTTATCATCAAAACAGAACGACCTGTATAAATGTGTCAGGATTTTAGGATTCTTCATGGATTTAATCTCACTTGAGAAGGCTGGTTAACAAAATTTGGTCCCCTGATGCACAATAGGGTGATTAGTGTACTAATTGTACACCTCAGGTCTGTGCCTGTTTGATTCCTATTCTTCAATTTCCATCTCCTCCCTGCCTTCTCCACTGTCTACAATTAAATTGTAAGCACTTTGGGACAGGGACTTGTCTTTTTTTGTTTCTAAACTCTGTTAACCTCCATATGCATTTATGATGCTGTAAAAGGAATGCTTGGAAGTGAGTCCCACTATTGGTTTATTCCCAAGCAAGTACACAGGTGATTGCTGCTTTAATGGGTTCTAGGCTTACCATGGGTTCACCTGGTATAGGAGCAGAAATAGCACAAAAATTCCTTCTTCCAGAATTCTGCCATAATATCCTCCCTCCTCTTTCATGGCTGGTGAGCCTGGAGCTTGCAGTCTGTGGGATAATGGATTCCAATAAAGAACTCTAACATATCTGACAGAGTATGGGAAGGTGTCGATCCAGGAAAAGCTGAGATCCCTCAGAAGAGGTCTGAAGCCCGCTGGACAGCCCCTCTGTTCAAGAATTCAGGAGAAACGGACAATAGCAGCCCAGAGCAAGTGCTGGCTGACTGCTTCAGGCACTGTCAATCATCAGCTTTGTCTCCCCAAACAAGGAGTCCGTGCAGTTGAGAGTCAAGCAAGAAAAATGTCTAATTTAACAAAATTAGATTCTCTAGCAAAAGCAGCCACAAACCATTATGCTATAATCTGAAGTCCTACTTCAAACTAACTATGTGTGTGTGTGTTCCTGAGATGCAGGAGGAAGAATGTCTGTCCACCCAGACTGAATATTCTAGTGGCTTGTGCATTCCATGGGAACCTCCACAATCTAAGCGCTTGATCCAGTGCCTGCCTACTCGTTATTTTAATTTTGCATTTCTATGCTATCCTTCCTCCAAAGAATTTAGAGGTGATGTACATGCATCTCACCTCCATTTTATCTTCACAACAGCCCTGTGAAGTAGAGTAAGGGACAGTAACTGGTCCAAGATCATGCAGTAAACTTCCTGCCTGAGTAGTAATATGAACCTTGGTCTCACCAGCCCTAGTCTGGCACTTGGATGGCTGCACTATTATAGCTCTTGCATGATATAAATTCAGGGACTATTCAATGGGGCTTACTCTCAGGAAAGTGTTCTTCTGATTGCATAGTAAATTAGGAATAATTACCTTATAGAAGGTAGAGCAGAAGTCCTCAACCTTTTTGAGCCTGTGGGCACCTTTGGCCACAAGGCGGCCAACACAGGAGGCAGAGCCAGCCCCAAAATAGCTGCCGTTGCTTACCTTCAGCCACACAATGAAGATCCCCGAGCGGTGGTGGCAGCTTGTCAGATCCCCAATTAAAACACTCTCCACAACACTTTTGGCAGTGAAGCTTTATTAGAGAGTCAGTTTGGTGTAGTGGTTAAGTGCGCGGACTCTAATCTGGGAGAACCGGGTTTGATTCCCCACTCCTCCTCTTGCACCTGCTGATGTGACCTTGGGTCAGTCACAAGCTCTGGCACAGCTGTTCTTGGAAAAGAGCAGTTTGTGTTAGAGTTCTCACAGCCCCACCCACCTCCCAGGGTGTCTGTTGTGGGGAGGGGAAGGGAAAGGAGTTTGTCAGTCGCTCTGAGACTCCTTTGAGCAGTGAGGGTGGGGTATAAATCCAATCTCTTCTTCTTCTACATATAGGAACTGGTTCTTTGTCAGGACTGAAGAAAGCACGCGAACTTCAAAGGTTATAGGTAAAACTCAATGCACCCCCACACCCCATGCATATGTCAGCAGTCGGCCACTAGCGTTTCTATGACAACCCTGAGAGACATACGGTTGTTATCTAGTCTAGCTTAGCAAAAGAGTCTCCAAGGCCAAATCTCATAAGAATCCACCGAAGGGTGCAATTTGAGGAATAATTATGGCTACTACAGACAGGCACTCAATCTACACACACTCCTCCCTCAGGAATTCTCTCCCCACAATGCATGACAAGGTGAACAGTGAAGCAAAGCAAAGAGAAAGTACAACTGAAACCCTGACACAGCGACAATGTTTTTTCAATATCTGCACAGCCAATCAAATTGCCAATGGCCCAATCAGAAGTCTTTCTGGGCAAAAGTCCTTTCTGACTCCACCCATTTTCTATAAGAAAGACAAAACGCAAAGCTGTGTATAGACCCTAAACAACTACTCATGAATTGTGTCCAAATAGTGTAATATATGACAATAACAATGCAATATGAAATCAATGTAGGGTACAAAGTACTATCTCTATATAATAATCCTCTTAGCGTATTGGCTGTTTCTAGTTCTCCCATTGGCTGTGCAATGCACTTCATCAGCCATTGGCCCATCAGCCGACACTCAAGAGTACTCACATGCCATTGGCTGGGTGCTGGGTCTGCTCCTCTTCTCCACCCACTCCCACTCCATCCAGTGTTCCCTGTCAGAATAACTGGCAAACGGCTGTCTCTCCTGACAGAGACACTTCTCCTGCTTGGCTCCTCTGTGGGACTAACTTTTCCCTCCGTGGCTGTTGGTAGGCAACCAAGCTTGGTTCTGTCAGTAAAAAAAACAAAGGAAGGAAACCTTTCCAGGCCTTTGTGAGGAACTCATTGGGTCCAGTCCTGACTAGGGTTGCCAGCTCCACGTTGGGAAATTCCTAGATGTTCTATGTCTAAGGAAGCCAGAGTTTGGGGATGGGAGAGGCCTCAGCTGAACAGAATGCCAAAGAGCCCACCCTCTAAAGCAGTTGTTTTCTCCAGGGGGGAAGAGATCTGTTGTTTGGAGTTCAGTTGTGATACCCATAAGAACATAAGAGAAGCCAATGTTGAATCAGGCCAATGGCCCATCTAGTCCAACAATCTGTCACACAGTGGCCAAAAATACCAGGTGCCATCAGGAGGTCCAGCAGTGGGGCCAGGACACTAGAAGCCCTCCCACTGCTGCCCCCTCTAGCACCAAGAATAGTGCATCACCTGCCCCAGACTGAGAGTTCCCATCTATGATACTGGCTGATTTGTTTTCAGTTCCCTTCCTAATAATCCCCAGCATAGCGCTGGCCTTCTTTATTGCAGTTACACACTGTCTAGACATTTTCATTGAGTTATCTACTATGACTCCAAGATCTCTCTCTTGGTCAGTCTCTGCCAGTTCAGACCCCATCAACGTGTATTTATATTTAGGATTTTTGACTCCAATGTGCATCACTTTGCACTTGGCCACATTGAACCCCATTTGCCACGTTGACGCCCACTCACCCATCCTCGACACATCCCTTTAGAGTGCCTCACAATCCTCCCTGGTTTTCACCACCCTGAACAACTTCGTGTCATCTGCAAATTTAGCCACTTCACTGCTTACTCCCAATTCCAAATCGTTAATAAACTAGTTAAAAAGCATCAGACCGAGTACTGATCCCTGTGGTACCCCACTGCTTACCACCCTCCACTGAGAAAGTTTCCCATTTATACTCACTCTGTTTCCTATTTATAAGCCAGTTTTTGATCCACAAGAGGACTTGTCCTTTTATCCCATGACTATTGAGCTTACTTAGGAGCCTTTGATGAGGAACTGTATCAAAAGCTTTCTGGAAGTCAAGGTAAATAATACCTATTGGGTCCCCCTTGTCCACATGTTTGTTCACTCCCTCAAAAAACACTAACAGGTTAGTGAGACAAGATCTTCCCTTACAGAACCCATGCTGAATCTGCCTCAATAGTTTTTGTTCATCAATGTGCCTACTAATTCTTTCCTTAATAACAGTTTCCACCAACTTACCCGATATTGATGTCAGACTGACTGGCCTGTAATTTCCCGGATCTCCCCTGGAGCCCTTTTTAAAGATGGGAGTGACATTAGCTACCTTCCAATCCTCAGGAATGAAGGCAGATTTTAAAGAAAGATTACATATTTTTGTCAGGAGATCCACAAGTTCACATTTGAGTTCTTTCAGAACTCTCGGATGAATGCCATCCGGGCCTGGTGATTTATTAGTTTTTAAATTGTCCATCAGTCGGAGGACTTCCTGTCTTGTCACCACAAGCTGATTCAGGTCTTTCAAACCCCCTCCCAAAATCGGTGCTTCTGGAGTGGGCAAGCACTTCTCCTCTTCCACAGTGAAGACAGAGGCAAAAAATGCATTCAGCTTCTCAGCCATTTCCCTATCATCCTTCACTACTCCTTTTAACCCTTGGTCATCCAAGGGCCCCACTGCCTCCCTGGCTGGCTTCCTACTTCTAATGTATTTGAAGAAAGTTTTATTGTTGGCCTTTATGTTTTTTGCGATCTGCTCCTCATATTCCCTTTTTGCTTGCCTGATCACAGACTTGCATTTTATTTGCCATAGTCTGTGTTCCCTTTTATCAACCTCACTAAGACTAGCTTTCCACTGCTTAAAGGAATCCTTCTTACCTTTTACAGCTTCCATTACTTTATTAGTTAACCATGCAGGCTTTTTCCTATACCTATTTGTGCCTTTCCTAACCTGTGGTATGTATTTTTTCTGAGCTTCTAGGATTGTATTTTTAAATAGTCTCCAAGCTTCCCCAATGGTTTTGACCTTCTCCACTCTTCCTTTCAATTTCTTCCTCACATGTCCCCTCATACCAGAGAAGTTACCCCTTTTAAAGTTAAAAGTGGTTGCGTCAGTCTTTTTGGGCAACTCCCTATCTGTACAAATGTTAAACTCAATGACATTATGGTCACTGTTCCCAAGCGGTGCAATCACTTTTACATCTCTCACCAGGTCTTGGGTGTTACTTAGGACCAAATCCAGGGTTGCCTCTCCCCTGGTAGGATCTGGGACCATCTTTTCCATAGCACAGTCACTGAGAGTGTCTAAAAACTCAATCTCTTTTTCCCGACTAGAACTCATATTGGCCCAATCAATGTGTGGGTAGTTAAAGTTGCCTATTACAACACAGTTATTCCGTCTAGCCACTATATTTAATTCAGTCATCATTTTATAATCCTCCTCTATCTTTTGACCTGGTGGGCGATAAGAAACTTCCACTGTTAAGCCTCCTTTTGGACCCACTATTTCAACCCATAGCATTTCCAGAAGCGAATCCAATTTTCTTACCCTCTCAGTCTTACTGGACTGTATACCCTCTCTGACATACAGAGCCACCCCACCTCCAACCCTTCCCCCCCTATCCTTCAGATATGATTTATAACCAGGAATCACCGTATCCCATTGATTTTCCTCATCCCACCAAGTTTCTGAAATACCCACAATGTCTATTTCCCCCTCCAACACCAAGCATTCCAACTCCCCGATTTTACTTCAGAGAGTTCTAGCATTTGTGTATAAACATTTATAGTTTCCCACGCTT
The DNA here is from genome assembly GCA_029375565.1 of Gekko gecko. Lineage (NCBI taxonomy): Eukaryota > Metazoa > Chordata > Lepidosauria > Squamata > Gekkonidae > Gekko > Gekko gecko. The sequence continues at coordinate 87,183,027 of JAPDNY010000003.1, forward strand.
GTTAAGCCCACAGACTTCCTCTTGCTGCCTCGAGACCTTGCCAGGCAGTTCCTATCATTAGCCACAGTCTCAGTGGACAATTGTAATCCATTTCCTTGTACAAAAGTAATAGCTACCCCTTCATCTCTTTGAGATGAGCCATCCCGAACCAGAGACTTTTCATCTCCTATCGGCTTTCCCCCAGTATTCAGTTTAAAAACTGCTCTGCCACCTTTTTGATTTTGAGCGCAACAGCCTGGTTCCTTCTTGGGACAAGTGGAGACCGTCCCTTTTGTACAGCTCCCTCTTGTCCCAAAAAGCATCCCAGTGTCTAACAAACTTGAACCCTTCCCCCCTACACCATCGTCTCATCCACGCATTGAGACTCCTGATCTGTGCCTGTCTCTCCGGCCCTGCGTGTGGAACAGGTAGCACTTCTGAGAAGGCTACCTTGGAGGTCTTGGCCTAGAGTTTCCTGCCCAGCAGCCTAAATTTCTCCTCCAGGACCTCACGACTGCATTTCCCCACATCGTTGGTGCCGATGTGCACCACGACCACTGGCTCCTCCCCAGCACTATCTACCAGCCTATCTAAAACATGCATAATGTCCGCTACCTTCGCACCAGGCAAGCAAGTCACCATACGGTCAGTACGCGGGTTCACCACCCAGCTGTCTACCTGCCTAAGGATCAAATCACCAACTACCAAGAGCCCCCCTCCCACCCTTCCCAGGGACGGTTCCTTGGTACGAAAGGATACCCGTTCACCAGCTGAAGAAGAGGTCCCTTCTTAGGGCACATTCCCCTTATCCTCAGCATGATGCCCCGTTTCCCCTTGACTTTCATGCTCCCTGGCAGCAGCTGGGCTGCCAGATCCAGAGTGGGACATATCTAACAAGTCCCCGAGAGTCTTCTCCGTGCACCTAACTGACTGTCTCTGCTTCTCCAGGTCAGCCACCTTGGCCTCAAGGGAGCAAACCCGCTCCCTGAGAACCAGGAGCTCCTTGCACCAAGCACACACCCATACATGTGACACTCCATGCAAAACATTGGATAGCCCCCAACCCCCTGCTGGCATTTTGGCTTCATAATTGTTTTTAAACAAATACTTTTATAAAACCCCTCTTTTAAAACCTTTTGTATTTATATGGTTCCTGTTGTAGAAGTCTACTTACCTTACTGGGAACCCAAGGAGCTGAGGTCTCTGGCTTTCTGGCTCTTCCTGGGCTTCTTACAGAGCCCCTAGGCTAAGAGCCACAGGCCAAGAGCCTCACCCTTTGGCTCTCACCCTTCAGCTCGTGCCAGAGGCTCATGCCTCTTGGAAGCTTCCTGCCTTAAATAGATGCATCCCCCAGGAGAGGGTGTGGCCAGCAGCTATTCAAATTCACCCTAGGCACTTAATTACAGGCAAACAATGACCCTTTCACACCCTAACTCCAGCAGCCAGGAGTCTGCTACAACTCACCCACACACTCCCAAATACAGTCCCCCACACAGTACCTTCTCAGCTAAAGCACATCTTATCTATTCTAGCCTGGCAAAAGAGTCTCCAAGGCCAACTCTCATGAGAACAGGCTGAGGGGTGCAACTTGAGAAATGGTTATGGCTACTACAGGCAAGCACTCAACCCCCCCACACTCTCCTCAGGAATTTCCTCCCCCAATACATGGCAAGGTAAGCAGTGAAGCAGAACGAAGAGAAGTGAAACTAAAACCTTGACAGTAGACCCTATGGCACTATACCCTGTTGAGTTCTTCCCCTCCCCAAACGCTGCCCTCCACAGGATCCATCCCCCAAATTTCCAGATATTTCCCTACTCAGAGCTGGCAACCCTACTTTCCCCTCAGTGCTTGTTGTTAGGCAACCAAGCTTGATTCTGTCAGTAAAAGCCAGGGGAGGAGACCCTTTCTATGCCTATTTTGGCCTTTGGAAGAAAACTCATTGGGCCCAGTCCTGATTAGGGTTGACAGCTCCAAGTAGGGAAATTCCTGGAGATTTTATGGTAGAGTCTATGGAAGCTAGGGACTGGGGAAGGGAGAGGCCTCAACTGAACATAATGCCAAAGATCCCACCCTCCAAAGCAGTTATTTTCTCGGGGGGGGGGAGAGATCTGTTGTCTGGAGTTCAGTTATGATACCTGGCGATCTTCAGGCTCCACCTAGAAGAGAAGAAGAGATTAGATTTATACCCCACCCTTCACTACCCAAAGGAGTCTCAGAGCAGCTTACAAACTCCTTCCCCTTCTCCTCCCCACAACAGACACCCTGTGAGGTAGGTGGGGCTGAGAGAGCTCTGACAGAAACTGCTCTTTTTCAAGAACAGTTGTGCCAGAGCTTGTGATGTCAGCTGCTTTGGTCCCCATTGCAGAGAAAGACCATACTTTTCCTCCTGGGGAACCATTATTGCCAATCTCCAGGTGAGGGCTGGAGATCACTCAGAATTACAACTGCTCTCTGGATGGCAGAGATCAGTCCCCCTGGAGAAAATGCTGAGATGACCCCCCTATGGCTGCCAATGTGACGTAGCAGTCAGGGTTTCAGAGCACAGTGCACAGAGATGGAAAGCTGAAGTCAGAGAGGGAAATAAAGGTAGGTAGATTATTGGCTGGGAAGGAGATAGGGTTGCCAACTCCAGGTTGGGAAATTCCTGGAGATTTGAGGGATGGAGCCTGGAGAGGATAATATTTGAGGACAGGTGGGGCCTCAGGTAGGTACAATGCCATAGACTCCACCCTCCGAACCAGCCATTTTCTCCTGGGGAACCATTGCTGCCAATCTCCAGGTGAGGGGTGGAGATCACTCAGAATTACAACTCCTGCCCAGGAGGGAGGTCAGAAGTCAACTGAAGTCAGAGGGGCAGATAACAGTAGGTAGACAGTTAGCTTGGAAGGAGATGGGGTTGCCAACTCTAGGTTAGGAAATTCCTGGAGATTTGAGGGGTGAAGCCTGGAGAGGGTGGGGTTTGAGAAGGGGTTGGATCTCAGACAGGTACAATGCTATAGACTCCACCCTCCAAACCTGCCATTTTCTCCTGAGGAAACATTGTTGCCAATCTCCAGGTGAGGGGTGGAGATCACTCAGAATTACAACTGCTCTTCAGATAGCAGAGATCAGTTCCTCTGGAGAAAATGGTGGTGGACTCTGTGTCATTATACCCTGCTGAGGTCACCACAGCAAATTGACACTGGGTGCCCAAGGCTGGGGCACTCTCCCAGAGCCTCTTTCTAGAGCTCATTGTATTTATTTCCACAACAGGTCTTATTCCTAGAATAACAATAAAGTCCAAAACAAAGGTCCAAGCAATAGATCGACGAAATTTCCAGGGAAAGTATTCATTTCATGAGTCTTCTTCTGAATAGGACCAATGGATAACTTCAAACTGCAAAGATCATTTTAACATTTGTAGAGTGAGGCTGTATACAGTTCACAAGTCAACTATCTTCAGAAAAAACAATTCTTATGAAAGACAAGTAAGAATGTAGCCTGTCTTTCAAATATGGTGAACATGATGGCTTGACCTTAGTACTTTGATATGCTCTGCAGACTTTCATAAGATTTGTTTTTTCTGAAGATTGTTGACTGGTTAACTGTACACAGCCTCACTCTACAAATGTTAAAAATGATTCTTGCAGTTTGAAGTTATACATCGGTCTTATTCAGAAGAAGACTCATAAAACGAATACTTTATCCGGAAATCTCGTCAATCTATTGTTTTGGACCTTTGTTTTGGACTTTATTGTTATATTTATTGTTATTGTCATATATTATACTATATGGACGCAATTCATGAATAATTATTTATTTTAGCATCTATACACAGCTTTGTGTTTTCTTTTTCTTATTATCTGTGGCTGGGGCTCTCCACCCATTTTCTAAACATGGTTGTGGAAGACAGAAAAATATGAGCGTATTTAAAGGGAGAGCATCAGGAACAACCCAGTCGTAATGAATCTAAAGTAATACTGCTGAAGTCCCTAAGTCCACGGTCATGATATTGTGCAGCTGTGTCATGATTTGCTCCAACCAAAACCATGCATCCCCATTCCACTGCCGATATTTTCTTCAATCTCCAACTGAACCTCTAGTTGTTCTGGATCTTCTTTTCTGACCTTCCTCTGTCCATCCCCCATGGACTACTGTTGTTTCAGGCTTCTATTAGCAGCCATCTTGCCACAGCTCGTCCGCAGTACAACTGCCACCTGGGCCATTAAGTCCTTTGCACATGCATGGCTCCTTCATCTTTTTGACCTGCTCAGGATCTTCTGACCTGTCATAACCAGTTATGGTACAACAGAAGCAAGCCATAATTCCTCCTGGTTTGCAGGCTTTGTACCCACAATAGAAAGAGACATGGAGGTAGGTCAAATTATTTTCGAAGACAGAATCCTAGAACAAAATCAGAGAAGCAGTGGGAAAGTAAGAGAAGCTGAACACGTGGCATCAGAAAGTGTGATACAGCCAATGTGGAGAGAGGCTGTTGAGCTGGGAATGATCTTATTCTTGCCTGATATAGACATACACATGACAATTTGTGCAGCATATCTTCATTTTCATACACAGTTATCTTGTGTTAGGCCTCCAAGTTTAGTTTTGCCTTGGGCATCTTGGAGCCTCTGGGCAGACCTGCAGAGGAAAATCTCTGTCAATATGAACCTCTTATGAATTGTGGATTCTAGTTTGTTAGGTGGGAGAAATACTGTACAGACTGACCTGAACATTTACTGAAGGTGAAAAATACCTTGTTAGATGAGACCTTTAAAAAAAAAAATCTCAATCGGCGACTGATAAAATCTGACCCGTGTTTACAACACTCAGCTGCAGGTATGCACAATAGGTGGATAAACTTGGTTGAAACACGATTTCCTCAGTAAGCAAAAGGCACATGCTTGAGTTTAGTTAACAAGAATTAGTAAACTTTGAACACTTTTTAAGTATATTGTGATTAAGGCTGCTTTCACCCTCACTGAATAATGCACTTTAACAATTGTCTGCAACTGGATTTTCCTGGGTGAAACTGAAAAACGCACTTGCAAATGGTTGCTAAAGTGCAATGAAAGTACAGTATCCCATGTGGGAGAAAGCAGCCTGAATTACAACTACAATTACAGTGGTAATAGAATGTGGGCTGTGGATGAAGTAGGGGTTCTAATCTGTGTCAAATGAGTGTGAAAGTGAAAGAGGGGGGTTCTTCCAATATTGCTTACATGAAGTTTGTCACAGTCTCAGTTCCCAAAGAGGATCGCACTGCAAATTACTTTTCTGATTACTCTACAATACCCAATTATTCATTTAGAAGAATCAACAGTAAATTACATTCACACGTTTTTATGCAGGCATCTCAAATCTACTAGGTTACCGCTAGCAGATTCCCAAAAGTTTAAAAGAACTAGGTGAGTGATCACACTTTTGACTGATTTCCCACAAGCCGCTGCTCCGCCCTCGCTCTTCCTTTTCCCCTGATTGTATCTGTCAGTTTCCCACTACTTGCTGCGTAGCTGCATTTTGACCAGCAGATTCACCTGATTTCCCCTGCATCTTTTCGATCCTGTTTTTTGAAATCGGTCTTTGTCACTTACTAGGCATAAAATCTGCAAGGAGATCAAATCAGTCAATCCTAAAAGGAATCAACCCTGACTGTTCCCTGGAAGACCAGATCCTGAGGCTGAAGCTCCAATACTTTGGCCACCAAATGGGAAGGGGGAGCCCTCCCTGGAGAAGAAGGCCCTGATGATGCTGGGAAAGACTGAAGGTCAAAGAAGAAGGGGGCGGCAAAGGATGAGATGGCTAGACAGTGTCATCGAGGCAACAAACATGAAATTAAGCAAACTCCAGAGCACCACGGAAGACAGGAGGGCATGAAGAGTTGGACTTGACTGTGCGACTGAACAACAACAACAACAGGCATAAAATCAGACCAGCATAAAACCACCAGCATAAGCCTTGATGCTAGAGTTACCAATAAACTAGAAAGATGTGACACAAAACACTTTGTTGTTCTACAAAGTTGTAAAACAGCTGTACAAAAAGCAGAGCTTTTTGCAGGACTCCACTGACATCGTTTAGAAGCTGGTCGATATGCCAGGGGTAACGCTAGGGGAAAAAATTGCTGGGGGGAGCAAAGTGTGGGGGGGAGCTCCATTTCACACATTCAAGCTATTGAGGGGGAGAAAACAGCTTTGTGTCCTAAAGCCCCTCACAATAACACTCTCTTTCCTTGGCTGTGCCTGTCTCACAGGATTGCCTCCATATCTCTTCAACACCACAGAAACGGCAGCAGGATTCTTGCAAGAGGAACTTTGTCCAGGTGCTGAATACGGAACCTTGGAGGGGCAAACAAAAGATTGGTGGTGGCTTGCATTATGCTTGTGGCAATCTGGTCAGAGGTGGATCTACATGTTGGGGCCCTGAAGTCTGAACTGCTATGAGGGCCCCTTTGCAACCAGCAGCAATAGGGCAACGTCCAACAAGGTCCAAAGGGCCCGGCTGCCCTTGCAAGGACCTCGAGGCCCAAATGGCAGAGAACAGGGTGTTGGGGTGGAGCCCTCGAAAATGGGCTGTATACAGTGAGCCCCTTCCCGCCAGCAAGGAGGCCTCGGTAACTGCTGCTATCTTCTTCAATGGGGTTATTCCACGGCAGATCACCACTATTTATTTTATTTTTTTTATTAACCACTACATCTCAGATTTCGATTAAAATTGCTGTACTGGTTTATCTTACGTGTCAAAGTCACTTGTGTGAATAAAAATTTCCTAGGCTATGCTTTATAGTTTTCAGGTTATGGGGAATGAAAATTAGGGGAATGTATACATGCATGATGCATCATAGAATGATGAAATAAAACATAGCAAAGACCACAGTTAATATATTTTGTTTTAGACACCTATGAGAATACATACTGCATGAAGCACATTACACAAAATACTATCTTTTCTGTTTTTTTCTAGCAACATATTCACATACCGTTTTCTCATATGAGAGCTTCCTTGCAATGTCATTTTCTGCGGACAATATGCATAAAGAATTTAAGCTCTTTTCAGTCATGGTAGATCGAAATTTGTTCTTTATAAAAGAAAGCTTTGAGAAATTCCTTTCTGCTTCAGAGCTTGTAATAGGCATTGTCAAGTACAACTTAAGCACAGTAGTAATATTAGGGAACACTTCAATCAGCCAGTTTGGTGTAGTGGTTAAGTGCAGGCGGACTCTAATCTGGGAGAACCGGGTCTGATTTCCCCACTCCTCCACTGTGCCATAGTTCTGGCACAGCTGTTCTTGAAAAAGAGCAGTTTCTGTCAGAGCTCTCTCAGCCCCACCTATCTCACAGGGTGTCTGTTGTGGGGAGGGGAAGGGAAAGGAGTTTGTAAGCCGCTCTGAGATTCCCTTGGTTAGTGAAGGGCAGGGTATAAATCCAATCTCCTCCTCCTCCTCCTCCTCCTCCTGGTGTTGCTCATAAATAAACTGAAGAACTTCTGTGCATTGCATTTTAGATGACATGTTTTCTTCTGTGTTCTGGGATTTCCTCAGGTGTAAATATTCTTTGAACTTGTAACACGTGTTTACTAATTTATGGTCAATATCATCTTTGTAATGCAATATTATCAGCTTAATATTGTCCTCATCAATTTCAGAATTGTTCATCAATTCTGAGAGAAACTTGAACCTTTTCACAATCTGCTCATATGGATCAATCCTCTAGCCTAACTGGATTACCAAGCAGTCATAGAGTTGATTTAGAACTTCTATCCCAAATTTTTCAGTTTCTTTCAGAGAAGCTCTTCCACTTGTTCCATCTGAAAATTTCTTTGTAACCATGCATTTGGAAGCATCAGAATAATTTGAGATAATATCTTCACACAAACCTTTTGCTATTGATTCATAGTGTACAATCCAGTTAGCTGAATTTTCTTGGAGTCCTTTAACAAATGAAAGTAAAGATAACAGCAGAAGATAACATTTAAATACATCAAAACCAGGAATTTGGAGTTTCTTATGTGTTTTGTTGAAACACTCAAGAACTGTTAAAACAGCATATTCCAACTTTACCGGCTTGTGGTATAAATTCTTTGCATCTCGTTTACATTCAGGGTTCTCTTCTGAGTCTTCAAAAATATGTTTGAGAGTTTGTAAAATACCTGTATATCCATTTTTAATTGCCCGGACTGCTTCATATTGTGCAGACCATCTAGTTACACTTAAGCTCTTTAAGGACAAATCTAGATTGCCATGTATGGAGATCCAGAAAAGAAAACATTCAGCTCCTGCAAAATGCTGAAATAGTCAACAACTTCAGGCAGAGTAGGCAATGCCTTTGCTCCAACAAGGCTGAGTGAATGCACTGCACATGGCACATAGTCTGCATACCTGCTGATGTTTTTAAAGAGTGCTTGAAGCCCTTTCTCCGAGCTGTTCATGTTAGATGCATTATCGTAGGACTGACCATGGATATTTTCATGTTCAGCTTATGTTTGCCCAGAACTTCTTGTATTTTGTTGAACAAGGTCGTGGATGAATGGTTTTCTATTGGTATAAACGTTAAAAATCTCTCACAGGGCTTTCCATAATAGCAGTATCAAACCAAAAGTACCAGCTGGTCAAAATGTGCCGGGTCAGGCATAGCATCAACAATAATAGAGTAGTATTTGGTGTCTAGAGCATTGATTTGAGTCACAAATTCATCGTGAACGTTTCCCCATTATTTCTATCAGTCCTTCATACACGGTTTTGGATAGATAAGTAATATTTACTTTTTCATTTTTACATTTCTCAAAATATTCCTGTAAAAATGGGTCAAACTCTGCAGTGTTCAATGGCCCCCATGACGTTTCCATTATTTGATGAGCCCCACTTCTCCTCATGACCTCTAAATGCTAAACCTCTTTCACTTAAAAACTTTATAACAGCTACAACTCTTTTCATTACTTCAAAATAGTATTGTATGTTTTTTCCCATCTGTTCCTCAAATTGCTGATCCAAAGTGTTTTTATTTGACTTTCTTGTTATCCAACACATCATTGCCCTCTTATGTTCCATGCTGTCTTCATGATTCTCCAGAGTTCTGAATACCTTCATCCAGTCAGAAAACCACCCTGTTGTAAGTAATGTTTGGCATTTAGAAAAGAGTTTGCAAGCAAGCCGTTGCTCTTTGAGTAAACTAACTAGGATCTCATCACAGTCTGACCATTTTTCAATCTTTTTTCAAAAGTTTTTGTTTGAGAAATTCTGTTTTGCTCCTTGTAAACCTTGCTGGATTTGGTATATACATTATCTGGGTTTCTTTTATTTTGAACTGATGTCTTGCAGTAAATAATTCTGTATAAAATCATTACCAACTCTTATGGGCCAGTTTGCAAGGTCACTGTATTTTTTGAAATCACTGAATTTGCTTCCTGCTTCCTGTTTCTGCTCTGTCTCTTTTCGTTCCATGGTACTTTCATGTTGACCACTGTGATTGTCAGCTGTACCAAAAGTGTCAACATAGGGGCTGAGTTCAGACTGGCAATTTGCCCTGGTAGAGACCCGGGCCAGCGACGATTCAATCCCGGCGTAAATTGGACGTTCACATAGGCACATCTGCCTGGCGTCCCCCACCCGTAGCCAGCCCATGCTGTTGCGCTTCACCGCTGGATTAAAAAGATACCTCATAAAACTGGTAGCAAATCCGAAAGCCCGCGTGTCACACGTTTCTCTGCTTCTGGGAAGTTTGAACGCGCAGCCGAAAAGCCGGGAGCAACCCGCGTTGGGCAGCAGCGGCCATGCTCCACTCTACTGCCCAATGCGGTGCCGGCGCTGCGGGGTCCTCCCCCAATCAGCAAAATGCGCTTATGCGCATGAGCGCTCATGCACCCATACACCCACAGCCAAATTAATGGGGAAACGCCGAATACAGCGCACCCCCGCATGCGGCAGTCTGAACGCTCCCGCCCGGCTCCGCCCCGCATCTTCCGGCAGCAGCCCGGGCCGTCTGAACGGGGAAACCCAGAACAGTTTATTCCGGGGCTTTTTTGCTACGACTGGCAACCGGGGCAAACTGCCAGCCTGAACGCAGCCAGGGCTGACGATTGCCAGAAAGAGTTCCTACGCTTTGTGCACCATCACTGGCTTCCCTGGCTTCACTGGCGCTTGCTTGGCTTGTTTCAGCTGTAGGTGTTGACAAAGTTTGACTAGACACTGTAAAATAGTTTGATAATTTTTGACATTTAGAAATTTCATCAGATTGTTTCTCCTTGAGTTTGCGTTTTTGGTATCCACTTAAGTACTTTCTTGAACTCACTGCTATTCCTCTTGGGGTCTTGATCTCTAAGTTGTTATTGTTATTAGTTCTACTGCAACTACATGGATTTATGAAGAACACATTTAAACACAAACATTAAAGAGACAATGCAACAGATGCAATTTAACATTACAATAAACTATATAAACAAAAGCATGGAGGTTTTCATAGGAGTCCCTGTTCATCCCAGTCCAGTTGCTATTGCTTCGTAGCAAGGCTTTTTAGGATATTATTGGCTACAAATATCTTCAGCCTCCACAAAGATGCACAGTACAAAAAGTCTAAACACATAAGTAATACTTAGATTGTAAGTCCAAGTTTACCTCACAATATTGAAATATCAGATAAGATCTCCAGGCTGTATCTGGGAGGCTACAGTTCTTCTTACTTGGATCCAGAATCCCACTTCACCTTTGTTTTACAAGAGCTCTCAGACTTGCACAGATTACTAACATTTACTTGCAGTACTCCAAAAGCAGGCCTTGAAACAGCGAGATCTGTGCGGGCCTTTCCCTCCCCTCATGGTGCAGCCTCTTCCTGGGCCGGGCCAAACTCCTTAGAAGCATTAACAAACAGAATACTAAAAACATGTATTGCAACAGTTCTAAATAATAATAATTTACCTGCAATAATCCAAAACAGGCCTTGAAACAACAAGATCTGTGCAGGCCCTTCCCCACCCTTATGGAGCTGTTGCTTCTTCCTGGGCCCGGCTGAACTGCTCGGCTGCTGGGAACAACCAGCCCACTTTAGGGGAAGCTACAACACTGGGCAGGCTCCATTCTAAGGTCAGTATTAAGTACTTCAGTATTAAGTGCTTATGACTCTGTCACTAAAATAACCTTAATTTAATAACAAACACCTAAAAACTCCATTAAAAACTCCAGGGGTCCCTGAAACTTAAGCTTCATTAGTTTCACAGTAGATCCGCCTCTGAATCTGGTTGTCTTTAATAATCCTGCATTAAAATATGAAGAAATGCATGGTTTGAATCATCTCCAGTTTCAATGCTACAAATGAGCCATTTTCCTTGGTGTGTAGCTATATAGGGTATGGAATCTAATTGCCATTCAGTTTCTCTGTCCCCTCCAGCTCTGCTTGGATGTGGTGACTTGGAAAGTGTCAATATCTGAATGGCTTTTTAAAAAGAAGCTGTTGTAACCTTTGATCCCTGTGTCTCCTGGAGATCAAGAATCTCAGTATTTGGCCTGCTATTGCCAGAGTTGATCACTGAGAATCTGTGAGATTGTGCAAAGCCAAGGAAACTGCTGTATGGGAAAGCTAATAATCACAGAAAAGAAATAACAGGCCGTTTTGGATCTTACCTTACACTTCAGATTGCGGGTGTGATCAGAGAAAGCCAGACAAGAACTGGGGAAGAGGGGGGTAACAAGAGTCTCAGTATACATTCAATATGCAATCCAGTATATGAGTGGCTGTCCCCACTCTTTTTTGTGTTGTTGTTGTAGTTGATGTGTGTGTTTTTTTTCATAGCAAAATTGAAATGAGGAAGTTTCCCTTCCACACTGCTATACTTTGTTTCATGTAGTGGTTAGGACTGTGGACTCTAATCTGGGAGAACTGGGTTTCATTCCCCACTCCTTCACATGGAGCTGCTGGTGTGACCTTGGGTCATTTACAAGTTATTTCAGAGCTGTTCTCTGAAGAGCAGTTCTCTCAGGGCTCTCTCAACCCCACCTACCTCATAGGATGTCTGTTATGGGGAGGGGCGGGGAAGGGAAGGGAAGGGAAGGGAAGGGAAGGGAAGGGAAGGGAAGGGAAAGGAGGCCACCCTGAGGGTGATTTCACACTAGACCTGGTTCAACCCTGTCCCCGAACTTATATTCTACACTACACTCAAGTTCACCCTTGTAATTATCTTGGGATATTTTTTGTTTCCACATTACATTGAGGTCACCCCAGTTTCGCCCCAGTTTCGCCCCACACTTGTCCCAGGATAAACGGATGCTGTTATAACCAGGGATAGTTGCACGGTATTATTGTGTCACAAGTTGAACTTTGATAAAACCAGGGGTGAGACCCAAGTGCGAGGTGAGACACCTTCGGGTAGTGAAGGGCAGAGTATAAATCCAATCTCTTCTTCTTGCTCTTTCAAAGCTGTTGTCCACACACTAATACACATACCTATCCATGTTTGTCTGCTTCCTGTTAGTTAAGATTTATCTCCCAGTATGCCTGTTGACAGAAATTAGGTAGATGCTGAATACAGAGAGGGGCTTTCCTGTAGTAATACCCTGGTTATAGGATTTTACCCAATGACTTCTTATTTTAAAAAAATCAAGGCTGCGCCAATTTCCACCATATCCCACCCCCTGAAAAGGTGCCAGTACCAGTGAGTACCACCTCAAAAAAGCCCGGAGTTTCCCTATCTATATGACCAATTTTGGGGCTTCAGGTGAAATTCATCCTGTTTATTCAAAAGTATAATCACATGGAAACAGCTTCTTCTAAATATCATTTTATTGCTGGTTTATTAGATGTCTTTTGGTCTGTATTTTTATATTGCTGTTTTGTATTATTATTGTTGGATACCTGTTGCCTGTACTTCAAGGAAGTAGCATTAATCCCAAAATAGATGAGTTATACCAACAGACTCAAAGTATCCAGGGGTGCTAAGCTGTAGACACCAGCAATAAAATTGTGCTCACTGCCTGCTTGCATCCCTCAGATGATACCTGCAAGATTAGACCTTGAGCAGCGTGGCCTGGAGAATCTGCTTCCCACCCTTCTGTCTTTTTAAGATTTTGTAACATCCAGTCTGGTGAAGAATTCTGGGGAGTCCAAAAGCTTGCATAATGTTTTGCCTCAATTTGGTTGGTCATAATGAAAGGCGTTACATGGATTTTATTCTTATTTTTAAGCCATAATAATGCCTCTTGTGAGGATCACCCAATTGGTGCCTTCCCTGGAGACGGGCTGGAGAAGGTGGCGCCCCGCAGCCCGGACGGGGGAGCAAATTATTCAGGCCACGTCGTCACCCCACTTCCAAGAGGAGAGAAGCCCGTCTGTTTGTGCAGAGCTGTGCCGGCGTCGGCTCCTCTCAGGCTCCGGTAAGGACAGTTTGCTTAAACTGCCCGACTTTAACAGCTCCCATTACCCTAACTGATGAGCCCCATAAAGTTTATGACTCTGAGTGTGCGGGAACCATGCTAACGGTCCTCGCCATCTGGAAAAGATGGCTCCACAGGGGCCATGTGCCCCCACCCACTGGAGTCTCCCCCCATTTCCTGGCTGCAGCAGGAAGGAGAATGCTGAGCCAGCACCTTGCAAAAAAGCATCAAGCATTCAGTCCCCCACGCAGGGTGGCGGCGTCAGCATCTTCTCCCCAGGGGGCCTACGGGACGGCAGAGGGAGGAACTTGGCAGAGCACATGATTTGAAGGGTGGATGAGATTTCTCCAGTTCCCAAAATAAATGGTGTGGGCATGTGAACCTCGCTAGGAAGGCCTTGGCATGAGGGATGCCACCTGGCAATTTTCACACTGGCCTAATTTCCAGCCCTCACTTTTCTACACAAGACTCAGCTGCGCGTTTTTTGCAGATCAGCCTTTAGGCAATGGGCACTTCTCACATGGGCGTAAATTTAAGCAAATAAGTGGGCAACACATGACTCCCCCCCCAGGCCAATTTCCTGGAAGGGCTGCCAACCTGCTGAAGGCGGGGGGGGGGCCTCCTTCAGTGCCTTTAATAGAAGCTGTAGAAATCAGCAGGCAATACATTTCAAGGCCTGGAGATAAAACATTATCACCCGCCAATATCTAGGGATTGGGTGGCTATTAAAAGCACACGAGCAGGGACTGGTAAAAAGTCGACATTTACTGGGAATGTGTATATTGTGCACCCATACTGAGTCCTACCAGGGAATCCAGCATATTTGTTGACATGTTTTCTATTCCTAAATTAACACAAAGCCTCTCTGAAGTGCATGGCTCTGGCCATCTAAGGTGCTAGAGCTAGGGAGTGAGGGACTCAGCATGCCTGGGCACTGAGGGGCGCTCCATCCCTCCAAGTGTGTGTAGATGTCATCTCCTTGAATAGGATGCGTCTCTCTGTCTTAACCTGGGAGCTGCCCTCTGACCCCTTCCCCCCCTCTCCATGGTCTTCCACGGAGACGCAGGTCTCTGCAGGTCTCTCCTGGGGATACAAGGCGCCCTCCGACTCCCACACACCCGTGATGCTGGACAAGCCGGCCACTGGTGACAGGGACACTCCTCTTCGGTTCAGGGTTCTCTCTCTCCTTTTGACTGCAACCTGGCTGTGAAATGGATCTACTTGAATCAACGTCAGTTTACCTTCTTTGCAGCCTGCTTCTTGGGAGATGTATTTACTGCACTCAGTAGCACACTTCTGTGGCTGGCAAATTCTGCTATATTAATGAAATATCGCAATAGTTTGAAGGTGGGATCCTTCCATCCTTCCTTCCTTCCGTAGCAAAATATAAAAAGTAAAGCAACTCTCCAGTTCACCACTGGAAGGCCTCACTTTGACTTTCTGCTTCAAGACCAACAAGCAGCAACTTCCCATGCTTTTATTTTTCTATTTATACTGTTTATGTGCTGCTTTTCTGGGAGGAAAGTTTAAGTCAGCTTACAAGTTAAAACAAAATATAGATTATTTTTTCAAACAGAAAAAAAATCCGAACTGCACACATCAAGAAAGAAAAAAGCTGGCAATAATGTAGAATCCTATTGAACGCGAGTGTGATGAAGTTCTTGGGGCAAGGAGTTCCAGAATTTAGGACCCTGCACAGGTTCCAGCATGGATTTCTGTATTTAAGCTCCTTTGGATCTTACAGCACGAGCAGGAATGTTGCCTGCAGATGATCCTTCAGGTACTTTGTACCCAGCTGTTCAAGGCTTTAAAAGTCAGGCACAGCACCTCCTGACAAGATGTCTCCATCTGCTACCATCTGAGAGTGGCAATGAATATTTTCATGTGACAAGGGTCAAAAGCTGCATGTAGTTCAAATGTCCTTTGACTGAGAAGATCAGGCATGTCAAAGGATACATCAAGCCCCTGGAAGAAGTGGTCGAAGCCTCTGCTTGGGCGTGCATTGCCCTGGGCTGCCGGCCGTCCCACAGTTTCACCCTTGCAATACTGACCTGATGAGGCTCACTGCTAGGACGTGGCACATGCCAAGGGCAAGATTTGGGGGATGACCTGAAGCCTAGGATTCTGTAGTTTTAACTGGTTTTTAAATTGGATTGGATTTTATGCTGTTGTAAACCGCCCTGAGCCCTGCAAAATGGGGAAAGGTGGTTAAGAAATCAAAATAAATAAATAAATAAATAAGATGGGTATGAGCAGCGTTCATGCAGCCATCCAGAATTCAGGTAGCTCTCCACGCTTGAACGTCCCTCAGTAGCCTTTGCTCACGCTCCTCTATTGTGCCCAGGGAGGGGGTGGTGTGGGAGCCTGGCATAGCTATTAATTCCAACAATGGGCCTTTAATTGGACTCTCCACTGCTTGTACAGAAATGCTGGTGCATGCCAGTTAAGGAATGTCTAAGGCAGCGATGAGTTCCATTCAAGAAAAGGGAACTGGTTCCCAAGAGTACTGAACACAGCTGCACACAGGTTCACATCCTGTTCATAAAAGCAAGTCTGGTGCACACAGGTACATATGCACACATGCAGTAGGTATGCAGGGAGGGCATACCCTTCACAGCGTATGCATTTATGCCTTCTTCCTGTTCAAAGACACCTACCACGTTGATGCAAATGTTACATGTACAATATACAAGTGTATATACCCTTCTTGTAGCATTGCATAATGCAAATGCATGGTGCAAGCTGTACTTGACTGTGCTGCTAATGTACCCACCACATTGCAGGAAATGAACCCACATATGCAGCTATAATTGAGGAGGGATCCATGCAACTGAGGGCAAGACATGTCGCTTCTGCGGTAAATATATTGGTACCATGTCAGCTTTGCAATCCATTGTGGGTGGGCCCTGGTGGTGCCAAAGGGTGTGACGGGGATTAGCGGAGGTGGAGAAACAATCGTTCAGTAAGTGGAAACTGGATTTCAGTCCATTGCTTATGGAATCCAGCAGAGTTATGAATTTAAATTCTCAAGCCTGTTGCTTAAAAGTATTTATACCTGTTTGCTTTCTGAACAGGGAATGAAACAATATGAACACTGCAGGGGGATGTGTTTGCACACAAGCCGTGGGCTGTTCTTGTTTGTGTTCTCAAGGATTGTTTGGTTTCACCCACACTGTTGCAGCTGGGATATTGTACCAGGCACTTGGCAGGTGTAGCGCTGAGCAAATGTCGCTTCCTTGTAATTTAAGTTTACTGTCTGGGGTGTAGGTAATTGCCTCGGTGCAGGAGTGAGAGCCGTCTTTGTGCTGGATCTTCTGACACGGGCTGATTCTGCACTCGCCTGTTCCCCTGCCGTTTGCCCACAGCCACGTCAGGAGCAGAATCTCCCTCCAACTGCATCCTGCTCTCACTTTCCTCCTGCATCACAGCTCTTTCCAGATTCTGCATTGTTTTATGGCCGTTCGGAGGTGACTGTGCAGTCCTCACGGCATTTCCCCCTGGGGGTATCTGAAAGTGGTTTCTCCCTGGACCCTTTTGCTCT
Source organism: Gekko gecko (assembly GCA_029375565.1). Classification (NCBI taxonomy): domain Eukaryota; kingdom Metazoa; phylum Chordata; class Lepidosauria; order Squamata; family Gekkonidae; genus Gekko; species Gekko gecko. The sequence continues at coordinate 87,199,884 of JAPDNY010000003.1, forward strand.
TCAGCTTCCGATTTGGAGGGAATAATAAGCAGACTACTTGTCACGGCTTTAGTCATTCCCCTGTTGTCCCTATTTCCGCTTCTATTTTGATGCTTCTAGCTTGGGGGAGAGGGGGGCGTTTGACACAGTCCTCCCCCATTTGCACATTTTCCCTCTTCCCCAAAGCCAATCTGCACACAACTTGGAGGGGGATATATTAAAAGGAAGGACGGGATTGCCCATTGGAAACAATGGGAGAGGCCTGAAAGCACATTTGTTTTTGTTTTTTTAGTTAAAACCCTTGGGAGGCCACCCCTCCCAACATACCAGCCAGCTAGCCACTGAGCTGGCATCCCTCTATGGACCATGCATGCCTGGAGTAGCCCACCGGCAGCTAGCCAAAGGGGTTGGGAGTGGGGAGGAGAGGAAAGAAAGGGAAGGGTGCCGTGTGCCCCATCCCTTGCCACTGTCAAACTCAGAACCTCATTTGCCTTGAGCTTTGTCTGTTCCATCTCATGGCCTGTAAACCACACTGGTTGGAGTGTGAATTTGGGCATGGGGGGGAGATGGTGAGCGTGCGTGTGTGTGCAGGAAACTGCTTTGCTTAACTGCTTTGTAATGGTTTTCTTAAGAGGCCTCCTGAGTGGGAAGTATGTGAAATGACCTTGAATGCCTGTCTCTGCTAGCCGGCCTGTCGTAGATAATGTAACTGTAGGTTCGCACGTGGGGGAGGAGGGTTAACAGAGTGTGCTAAGTTTTGGCGGGCTGATTGGATGGGTTGATTGGACGGGTCACTGGGTGTGTGTGTTATGTCCTGAGCTTGGAATACATTCCCATTGACATGCTGGTATCCTAAATGGCAATGCCTGATTGGCTACTCTGTGTAGCAGGCCAATCAGAGAACAAGGATTATGCTGGAGGGAAGCAAAGTGATTAGATGTTATCCTTGAATGACTATTGGTTGTTAACCGGACTATGGGCGTGGCTATGTTAGCCCGCACAGTTTAAATAAGAGTCTGTTGCTCTATGTTTTCATTGTCTGTTCTGAGCTGTACTGAGTTGCTGAATCACTATTAAAAGCTGAATCGCTTTTGTTGTGAACTGCCTACGTGTCATACATATCAGGGTGCTTGTTTGAATCATGTATAATTTCAGAACTGGCACTAAAGGAGTAGTGGTTAAGTGCGTGGACTCTAATCTGGGAGAACTGGGTTTGATTCCCCACTCCTTCACTTGCAGCTGCTGGATGACCTTGGGCAAGTCATAGTTCTGTCACAGCTGTTCTCTCAAGGACAGTTCTCTCAGCACTGTCTCAGCCCAAACCTACCTCACAGGGTGTTTGTTGTGGGGAGGGGAAGGGAAGGGAAAGGAGTTTGTAAGCTGCTCTGAGACTCCGAGTGAAGGGCGGGGTATAAATCCAATCCCTCCTCCTCCTCCTCCTTCTGCGTCTTCTGCATCTTCTTTGCTTTGACACAAGATGGTCTTGGTGTCAGGTAGTCCTGCCATGATGGATGGAGTAGGGGGGGAGGATGGGCCTTGAGTTGAATTGTGGTGTGTAGGGCGGGAGGTTGGGATCGTGGGGTGTAGATTTATGCACCTGGAGTGTTCGGATGGAATGCGGAGGGCGAGCTCTGCAGGCTCTATCTCTGGTAGACTTAACATCCTGACCTTGGTGGAGACAAGCTGTGAGCTTCCTATCGCTTTCAAAGCTACAGCTTGGCTGGGAACAATGGGGGCGGTGAGAACTTCATTAGTATAGTAACTTTCAGTTCTCATTCGCATATTAGGCATTCATTGGTGGAAGGGGGGGTCCCCATTCACCCCCTTTCTGGTATAACTGCTTGCTTTGTGTAACCACGTTATTCTGAACAATGTATCTGCTCCAGTAACCTAATATTGCAGCTCTATAATAAAGTGCTATTCTTGCTTCAATGAACAAGGCCTGGCGTTTAGCTGACTGAATTAGGGTCTCTGACAGTTTGTTCAGAATCCTTCATTTTTGGGACTGGTCGGAAACCCGCGGCTCCAACATGAGTGGCGGTGAAGAAGACACTCTCCCGATCGAAGAAGAAAAGAAGGAGGACAAGAAACCTCCTGTACCCACAGAAGCCCCTGGCACATATGTACCGGTAACACGGGGCCAGGAGTACGACTTTGGAGGGCCCTACGGAGATCCGTATGGGGCGGCCTACGGCGGGGTAACCACCCGAGTCAAGCAGCGACGAGATTGGGTGAAACCCCTGGCGGAGACCCATGAGACGTGGTTTGCGACTCCGAGAGCTTCAGTGCGAGTGAGCCACGTCGAGAGGTCGGTCTGCAGACTGACCACGGCCGAGGGGCTGGAGGACACCTGCCGAGACTCCGAGGGCCTGGAAAGTGCCGTGGTGAGACGGAGGTGCAGTGGCGAGCCGAGCCAAGATCGCCTGGTTCGCATCCTAGATGAATCCCTCGCCCGCATTCCCCAGATGATCGCGGAGGGCATCCGAGAGGAACGGGAGCGGCAACGGCGGGAGGAACCACCCACCCAACCCCCTCAAGACCAGCGACAGGCGCCGGTGCCGGACCAACAAAATGTACCGGCTCAACCCCCCGCTCAACCTGCGGGGCCGGGCCCGCAAGGACCGCCGGGGCAGCCACCCCCCGACCATGGGGGTTCCTGCCACCGAAACCGGCGGAACTCCTGGATGCGGACTTTGATGGAGATCCAGAGAAGTTTCCTTTCTTCCTGGTGAGGGCCGAAAGATTTATCGAGACGTGGGGCCACCTGTTCCAACGCGAAGACCGAATGGTGGATGTCATAGCCTCGCACCTGAAAGATGCCGTGGCTGACTGGTATGTGGGGCTCCACCAGGCTGACGGGTGGGAGCTGAGGGAAATCGATACCTTCATGTGGGCCATGAAAGAACAATTCGAGGACGTGAACGCCAATAAGACGGCTAAAGCAGCCATCCGTGCCCTCAAGCAAGGCGGCAAGTCGGTGAGAGATTACACAGCTGACTTCCGCAGGTGCGCGGCCAAAACTCGAGGGTTGAGCGACGGGACTCTAGCAGACCACTACAAATTAGGACTCAACGCGGAGATTCGTCGTTCAGTCACCAAGACCCAAGATCCAGACACATTAACAGGCTGGATACAAGCGGCCATCACCATGGAAAACCGCTTAAAAACTATCAAACTGGATGATGCAGCTGCGATGAATAAAGGGGGCCAGTCGGGCCCTACACCGGCTACGCGAGGGAAGAACCCACCACCGAACCCGAGACCCAAGGACGGCACGAGAGAACTTCGGATGAAGCAAGGTCTCTGCCTGAAATGCGGGGAAGGGGGCCACTTCGCGGCGAGCTGCCCAGGCTCCCCCGCATCGACTGGGGCCGCCAAGGGAATCAAGAAGAAGTTTGACACTTCCACCCCAAAACCGGTGGCGAAACCGAGAGGGGCGAGGGCCTTGCAAGCCAAGCCGCTCAGTGAGGCATCGGATTCGTCGGATGGCGAGACCGTGCAGCCGGGAAACGAGATGGACCTGCTGTAAATAGCGCTGAACAGCAGGTCCCGGACTCTCAAGCGCAGATCCCGGTGAGCAGACCTCCCTCTCTTTTCTTCCTCACAGTGACTTTGATGGACCCGGGTCTACTGACCCACGTGAGGGTGCGAGCTCTCATTGACTCGGGGTGTGGGAGAGACCTCATCAACCCCACACTAGTAACGGGACTGGGGGCGAAGGTAGTTAAGTTGACCGATCCCCTGATTTTCACGCAAATGGATGGCTCTACAATGAAAGAGCCTTGCAAATATGAGACTGTCCCCTTGCACGTGGGTATTGGGCACCACTGGGAGGAGAGGCCTTTTGTCGTTACCCCTTCTGCCCGGTTTCCCCTAGTGCTCGGGAGCGCGTGGTTCTTCGATCACGATCCACATGTCTTATGGGGAGAGGGGAAAGTGAATTTCATTGCCAAGAAATGCCAGTCCCACCTGTGGAAACCGGAGTGGGGTGCCCCGATGGGGGGAGTCCTTGGTGACGGCGGGGGCGGCGGAAGCAGAACTAGAAATGATTCCATCAGAGTACCGCGATTTGGCTTCCGTCTTTGGGGAAGAGGAAGCCGATGAACTACCCCCCCATAGAAACTCTGACTGTGCTATTGAAATTTTGCCGAATCAAAAGCTACCTAAAGGGAAGTTATATTCCATGAGCCCTTCGGAAAAGGTAGAATTGAGGAAATTTATCGACAAGAACTTAAGCAGAGGGTTTATAAGACCTGCCTCCTCCCCGTTCGCAGCTCCCGTTCTCTTCCGGAAAAAGAAGGACGGGGGTTGCGGTTGTGCACTGACTATTGAGGCTTGAATGCAGTCTCCAACACGAACGCTTATCCCATGCCCCTGATCAAAGACTTGTTGGCTGCGGTGGCTGGGGGAAAGGTATTCTCGAAGCTAGATCTCAGAGATGCCTACTTCAGGGTGCGAATAAGGGAGGGGGATGAATTTAAAACGGCGTTTAATACCCCCCTGGGTCAATTTGAATACTTAGTCATGCCCTTCGGTCTTCAGGGAGCGCCGGGAGTCTTCATGAACTTAATTAATGAGGTGCTCCACAAGTATTTATTCAAGGGGGTCCTTGTTTACCTTGATGACATACTTCTGTATTCCCCTGACCTAAAATCCCATGTGAAACTGGTGCGAGAGGTTTTACAAACGTTGCACAAGCATAAGCTCTTTGCTAAGCTGTCTAAATGTGAATTTCACAAGTCAGAGATCCCTTTCCTGGGCTACCGCATATCGCAAAGGGGGATTGAAATGGACCCTGACAAAATAAAAGATGTGGTGGGGTGGGAGCCTCCCAAGACTCGGAGGCAACTCCAAGGGTTCCTCGGATTCGCGAACTTTTACAGATCATTTCTCTCGAACTTTGCTCGAGTGGCTCTCCCCTTAGCTGATCTGCTTAAAACGAAAGGGAAGTCACCAGACTGCACTCGACCCGGAGCCAAGTTAGACTGGTCTCCGGAATGCCAACGTGCGTTTGACCAGTTAAAAGCCCTTTTACGTCGGAGCCTGTGTTGGCTCATCCAAATGAACTTAAGAAATTCATTGTGCAAGTAGACGCTTCTGACGTTGCTATGGGAGGGGCGATCCTCCAAGAGGGGGACGATGGTAAACTGCACCCTCTTGCCTATGTTTCCAGGAAGTTTAATGATACGGAACGGAATTGGTCGGTGTGGGAGAAAGAAGCGGGATCGATCCGCTTAGCATTGACGACATGGCGCCATTGGCTTGAGGGGGCGCGGGTTCCCTTCGAGGTATGGACTGATCATAAAAACCTCAAGTTTCTCCGCTCCCCTCGCTCCTTGAACGCTAAACAGCTGCGTTGGGCTGATTTCTTCTCCAAGTTCAATTTCACTCTGCACCACTTCCCTGGGAAATCTAACTCGCTTGCTGACGCACTGTCACGCCTCCCACAGCATGACAGTAAGAGGGAGGAGATTCGTGACTCTATTTTCACGCCTTCCCAGTTGGGAGGAGCAGTGACCACTCGGAAGCAAGCCAAATGTCCCCCTCCGCCCCCGACCCCTCCCTCTAATGACTGGGTAGTGAAATTCTCTACAGCTATGTCTGACGCTGATAGGGAGGAGGTACGGGGGGAGGAAGGAGTCACTCAGGATGCACATGGCTGCTGGAAGAAGAATGATAAACTGTTTGTTCCCAGCTCTCTCCGGGGGGAGGTGATGGGCTGGGCGCACGGCTCGAAACTGGCGGGGCACACGGGGTTTGTAAAATCCCTCCAACTCTTGCAGAGACAATTCTGGTGGCCTGGGCTACGAAAAGACATTTCATTATTCACTTCTGCTTGCCAAACGTGTTTGATGAGCAAGCCCAGACCCGGTAAACCCCCAGGAGCTCTACAACCCCTCCCCACGCCGGCTCGTCCATGGGAAGTGATCTCGATGGACTTTATCACTCCGTGTAGGAAGGGCCACGGTCTTGTTCCATTTCAAAGAGTTGTGTCCTGCTCGGTGGGGCCTTGACTTTGAATAACCAGTTCAAAGCAGTTAGGAGGTCATATTCCATTTTGGTGTGTGGGGGGGATTTATTTCAGGATCTGTCATGATAACACAGAATGTAGCCTGATGTTTTGTTCTGATGAGTAACAGCAAGGTGCGTGGGATTGGAAGGAATAGTACCTATTTTAAGCCAGTTTTATGGTGGTGTCTGGATGGGTTGTTTTGTATGATCTTTGATGGAGTGTGCTTATTTTCGTAATGTGGGACATGATTGAGGTTATGGAGCTTCTCTTCCAAAAACATTTGGTGATACCAGAGGCTCAACTGCTACAGAGGATAAGTTTCAGGTCTGTTGATCTCCGTGTGTGTTTTCTGAGCATTCCCCCTCCCCACATCCCTCGCAAACCTGCCACAAGCTTTATGATGCATACAGATACTCTGAAGACAAGGCCGATTCCAGTTCATCAGCCAGCACAGCGTCCCTTTTGTTGATGGTTTCTCCAGGGATGAAATTGGTGCCTGAGAGCACCAAGAGTCTGGAAGAACTCTGCCCACATCTCCCTGAGGGTTTGTCACCTTTCCCTTCTGATCAGAATGCTTGTCAAGCCGGCAGCATGATAGAGATGTCAGGCCCGACCTGGTGCTCCCCACTATGGGAGAAGTCGCCACCAAATGCTAACGCAAGCTGACGTTTGCTCCTAGCGGGACACAGAAGGACCTCCCGGAACCCATCTCTGAGACTGATTTAATGGAAGCCAGCCTCATCCACAGGGAGCAGCTGAACTAGACCTGGCAGGGCTGTCAGGCAAAGAAGCTCTGCATGTACACTGGGGCATGCCATTTCCCTGTCAGTCCATTTGAAGGAGGCACATGCATGTGCATGTGCAGTCCATTTGAAGGAGGCACATGGGAGCATGCCAAATTGCTGGCCAACAACATCATACCCTAGGGCCCTGCTGTGAGCCTCATGATTCTCCCTTCTGAGACAACTTTTTGGATCTGATGTGTATGTGTGATGTTCCCTCTAGCCCCAAAAGCATCAGGTAGGGCTATGCAGCCAGAAACTGAATAATGAAGATCCAACCCAAACCACACTCCCATTTAGAATATCAATCCCTAATTCAACCCAAATTATTTCTAGTTTGGGGAGCCATTACCAGCCTTCTGACCTGGTGCCTTATTATCTGGTTTATTCTCCCTGATCAGAGGAAGGGGACGGGTGGGCAGAAAGTGAAAAGAGGGTCTCCGCATCATCAGCAGCCATGTGGGGCCAAAGGCTCTGACCAGCTGGAAGAGTTTCTGAGGAACAGGAGCACACCCGGTTGGCATTTTTGTGGTCAGCATTTCCATTTTCTGCCAAGCATTACACTTATGTCTCTGGCTCGGGGAGGGCTTTCTCATGCTATTTGCTGGTTGCCTGAGCTACTCAGCTACCTGTGGATGTACATGTGCTTGGCTTGGCAGACAGGGGAAACGCTTCACTTGTATCTGTTGGCAGACAGGCAGGGCAGATGGAGGTACAGGCACAGAGGTTATGATTACCCAGCTGGGACATGCAGGCAATGCCAGCCAGTCTGCATGCCCTGCTGTGGACTAAGGGAAGCTCTTTGCTTGTCCCGGACAACAGGCAGGTAAAGCTGCAGAGACTGGAGCAGAATAGAAGCAGAGGCCATGTCCCCCACCCCATGGCAGGCCGCTTGCCTATTTGCAGTTAGACTTGGGGAGGTATTTATTTTATTGATTCATTTTAATATATGAATACAAAAGTAGAGGCTGTGGTTTCAATTAGAAACATGTTTCTGGGTGTAAATTCATTTTGTGGGAAACAAAATCTGCCTTTCCCCAGCCCCTCCAGGGAGGGAAGCAAAGAAGCAGGCAGTCTGGAGTATCCCTTAGTTGAACTTTGTTGACAATAAAGGGAGTCGACTCAAACGAACTCTCCGAACTTTCTTAGGTACTCGGAGGTTACAGCCTCCATGACCTAAGCCAATGGGGGAAAGGAGAAGGGAACTTGTGACCGGGGAGGGGGGTAGGGAACAAAACTCCCTTTATTGTCGATAACGTTCAACTAAAGGATACTCCAGACTGCCTGCTTCTTTGTTTTCCTCCCCAGAGGGGCCGGGAAAGGTAGATTTTGTTTCCCACAATTTTTTATTAGCCTCCAGGTTCTCCACTACTGCATAACCATTACATTTCTTCCCTTCCGCCACCCGGGAGGATCCATTTATAAACATTACTCTCCCATGTGGTAAAGGTGTATCCTCCGGGTTTGGGTGGCCCTTAACTTGGAGGTTTGTTAATTCCAGACAATCATGCCCCCCCCCGAAATGAAGTAACTGCCCCATTTCCAAATCCCTTGCCCCCCAAAAATGCTAGTAGCCCTGGTAGAGGGAACAGTCAAGCATTCTCCTGCTCATGTGTACAGAAAACAGAGGGTGGAGAAACAAGAATGCACGGGTCAAAGGAGCTAAATCCTGCCCAGGATCCAATACTTGAAGAAATCAAATTGGCTGGGAGAAAGATGCTGAAGGAAAGAGAGCAAAGCAAGATGAGGTAGGCTGGTGGAGAAGAAGACGGGGTTTCATTCCCTTTGCCTTCATGCTCCTTTGGGGAAAAATTACACACCCACACACGCCAATGCAGGATCCTGGGTAGTGCCCAGTAGGTACTTGCATGCCAATTCATGCCTCCCCAGGCTGTGTGAGTTGAGTTTCCATTGCCTTTGGAACAGAGCCACTTTTTCCTATCTACCGAAATTTGTGCGGGGATTCCCTTGGGTGAGAAAAGTAAACCTTGAGCATTTTGTTTCCGTGAGGGAGAGGGAGTTATACCCAGAAATGTGTTTCCCATTGAAACCATAGAAAAGACTATCCGATTGATATGTGAATCCCGCTACTTTTACTTCTGAAATTAAAGAATCCAGTCTGAATTTTTAAAATGAACACGGACCCCACTCCAAATCCAACTCTTCTTGTTTTGCGCATCTCGAGGATGACGTCCCCCACTGGCACCGGGGGTCAGAATGGCTGAGCTCGCCTTTGTGTGAGCCGGCTTCTGAGACCCGATACGGGGAGCTGGGCACGATGCCAGACCAGCAGGAGAACTGGGTCCGAGTTCCTTCTCAGCCATAAAGCTGATCCAGTTGCACAATCCCAGCCTGGCCCACCTCAGCGATTTCTTGGTAAGGATGAAAGGGGGGCAAGTGCCACGTAAGCCACTTTGAGCTCTTCAGAGGGAGAGGGGGGCACCACCCTGACAAACAACCCCCAACCCAGATACATGGCAAGTGGTTCCTTCTGTGTTCTGAAAAGCCATGCCCCCCGCCCAGCTTCAGTGTCTCCTAGCTGAGCAGTTCTGGGGAGGAGGAAGCTTGTCAGCAGCCTGCTACCTCTTCTGCCACACTTACTTCAGTGGGCTGGTGTCGCAGTAGAGCCTGTGCTCACAAGATTCACAGTAAATCTGTTCTGACCCCCTTTAACCAAGTCCCACCAGGCACTAATCCCTCCTGGGTCTGTAGAAGGTGTGTAGTGCCCTCGGAAGCTGCAGACCCCTTCAGTTTTCCAAACAGTTAGGTGCTCAGCCCCCTTTGAAATTCAGGGCCTGTCCTTGTCTTAAAACCCATCAATTTGGTGGCATCAAGTTTGCTGTTGTCTTCTGGGCCACATGATCCCTGTGCTTTCCTGCCCCACCACCTTTTCTGTCTAGCGTGGCCAGCTCTGGTTGGGCAATCTAAGGAGTGGGGCCTGGGGATGGCGGGGTTTGGGGAGGGGAGGGGTCTCTGTGGGGTACCAGGCCCTAGAGTCCACCCTCCAAAGCAGCCATTTTCTCCAGGGGAGTCGATTTGGGTTGGCTGGAGATCAACTGCAATAGCAGGAGATCTCCAGGTGCCACCTGCAGGTTGGCAACCCTATTTATCTCTCACGCTCCCATTTTTGGGAACAGCCCAGCAAGAGCGTGGCTTGCAGTGGTGTGGCTGGGAATTGTGGAACGGGAGTGGGGGAGCTCTGTGTCCCTACAGAACGCCTGACTTATGAGATGAAGGGTCTGGGAGATTTACAGCCTCCCCCCACATCTGCAATTAAACTTATTCCTGTTGCTGCGCTGGGGTGAGGAGGAAGCCTCTAGGGAGCCCTGTCAGTCCCCGTGTTCCTCTCTGCTCCTTTGAGCTCTTGTCACCCGGTGCAGGGAAAGCTGCCTTCATCAGAGGCATCTACCAAAATTGGATGGCTCTGGGCGAGCGGAAGAAATGGGCCTGCCTGCACTCTGCTTTGCACGGTCTGATGTCAAATACAGGAGACAGACAGAACCCCCCAGTTGTTTCCTGGAACAAGTGTCTGACTCTTTCTACCTTGGGACTTTCTCGCCAGGGCCCTCTGAAAGTAACAATCTTCCTTGATCATGTTTCTTGGAAGATCCCATTGTCAGACTTATTCCAAGTTGTGCACTCCCCGTCACCAGCCCTTGCCACAGCCCACTAAACTGCAGGTTCCAGAGCATTGTTGGAAAGCACATGATGCAGTAACCCTCCTGAAGCTAGGCAGATGTGGGTTTGTGAGGTGCCTAGATGGGAGACCGTCTGGAAACCCCACATATGCTGTCTTATGTACATGTAAGAGGGGCACAGCATAGATGCAATTAATAATTTTAATGATTACAGGTGAAGTTGGGGCTAAAATACATATACAAAAACATAAAAACAACAAAGTAAAACAAAATTAATTCCCCAAAACTGAGGACTCCGAAATACATTAAATCTGATAAGCTGAACAATATCCCCCATACAAATTTGTTCCCCTTTGATGGCATCCCTAAATCCATTGCCTTGCCTTGAACATGCAACACCTTTGCTTTTCAACAACGCCAAAACTTTTTACCCTCACTCCTTCCCACTTTTAAGGTGTGTTGTCCTTTAATTTCCAGACCCTTTTGACCCCGTTTTGTGCCTGTTTAACACATGGAAGATATTCGGTTCAATCAGACTAACCTTTAGTCCATTGTTATGGAGCCTCGGCTGTTGTCAATTTCTTGCTATGGGGACATAGGCAATTCTGCTGTATTCTCTCCCCAGTCATCAAGGTAGAGTAGGGCAACAGAGGAACTTGCGGGGAGGGGGCAGAACTGGGTATGAGTCAAGAACCAGCTAACACAGACACATACTTCCTGAGTTACTGGCAGCACCCCCCTAAGCAGAGCTGCACCCCTGTAAGCCCACTGACTGCAATGAACTCAGAACAGTGTAACTCTGCTTAGGATGAGACTCGCACACAGACTCCCCTCTAGCCTGGGAATGCCACATGTTGGGAGGAGGTGATGCTTGCTTGACCTCTGGTGGACCCAGCAGATTCAGTGTTGGGAGGTCTGCTGAGTCCTGCACACGTCTGTGGATGGAGACTGCGGTGGTGGTTTGGCCTAAACATATCAAGAGCCGATCCGTGGGGCAGGGAGCGAGGCACTATGCGCTGCCGACGGCCGTTTGCCTTGCCTTCCGAGCTGGCCACCTGCAGCCTGATCAGGGTTCGTGGGAAGCCCGGCCAGGGTCATTTCGCAGTCACTAATTTTTCATTAATTTGATTTCATGGCTGAGTCAGGTCATTAAAGCCTTTGGGAGAGAACTGCTCATCACGTAGATGCACAAAACAGCTGTCTGCATCTGTGGAAATAACAGCCTGAGACAAAAAAAAAAAGCCTCCAGCCCAGCCATTGAGTCTCCTGTGCTGCTTCACCCCATTTGGCAAGGGGGGAATGGCATGACCGGGCACATTGCGCACAGGCTGAGAAGCCATCTTGGAGGCACTTTCATAGTGCACTTCCATGCAGCTCTTCCTGTCTAAACCTACTATCAACTCGGTAGGGGGCTGTGCTGTCCGGCTCTCACCCTTACAGACACAGAGCCTGTATATTCAGCAAATCTGAATTTTTCAGAAAACACTTGCTTTAAACAACATGGGGGGGGGGATATCGGCATAACAGAAAGGTGGTGAATTCCAGGGAATGGGAGAGGGTGCAGGAGTCTGGGCGCATTCTGAATCTCACTGTCTTTCCCAGGATTGATTGCCCCGGCTTGAACATCATCCTCTTGTGCTGTTCTCAGAGTTCACTAATGGATTAGAAACTCCACTCTGTGCTGTAGGGCGCATTCTCAAAAATCGTTTAAATGTAGTTGCAAAAAGCAATACATAACAGTTTTATTAATTTATACATTATTAATTTGTATATTAATGGGTTTCTGTTGCAGCCGCCTAGATCGAGGTTGAATATCAGAAAACTGTCCCTGCTGAAAAATGTCATTGGGAACAAGAGGCCTGAACATGCTACGGAAGCTCTTTATTGGAGCATATAAGATGGGGTCCAAAATTTAAGATTTGTTCCTAAATGTCTGTCTGATACATCTATGAGTATGTGGCTGTATAATTATTAATGAAGATTAGTTAATCTTTAATAAATTTTAACCCTTCCTTTATCAAGATGAATACCTTCATAAAGGTGGGATTTCTCCCTGCTTTCAAAGTAGGGCCATGCTTGCCATCCTGTTAGAAGGTCTGTTAAATGCAGCACAACCCAAATCCTGAAGAGACGTGGCTGCACTGGGCTGAACCCGCTCTTGCCTGAATACTCATTGCAGCAGAATCCCGAGAGATTAGGGTCCTGGGGAGACAGGAGGACTACTCAAGTCTCTTCTCTGGAGGCTGCACTGCCTGTGGCATTCTCTTCCTCTAGGGCAGCTGAAGGGTTAACTAGTTCTCTTGCTTCTAATTACACGCACACTGCAAAGCCTGTGGAGTGTGAGACCCAAGGAATTAGTTGTGACTGGAAATTCATGCTCAAAGCACCCAACACCTGGTGATAAATGTGGCAGTTGTATGTAGGTGGAAGGAGGCGAGAAGGGCTCCCCCCCCAGTCTGTGTGTCCCTGCATACTAGGCCAAGGCCCACCGCTGGTATCCTTTGCACCCTGAAATGGCATCTGCCAAGATACGGGGGGGGGCCCTGCTGCTGCTGCTGCTGCTGCTGCTGCTGCTGCTGCACACAACCTCTTTATGAGCTTGTTTTCCAGTCACAGCGACTTTTAAAATTCGGGATTGTATTTTTTTTTTTTAGATATGCTATAATGAATGTGAGGGATGTGTAGTGGTATGATATAGCCCAGGGTGGCCAAACTGTGACTCCGGAGCCAGATGCGTCTATTTCGCACATATTGTGCGGCTCCTGGCAGGGCGGCTGGGGAAGCGAAGGGGAGGGCCGGCCTCCCCGATCGATCGGTCTTCCCTTCCCCAGCCAGGGTTCCCCTCCCTGGGAAAGCTTGAGGTGTGGGGGGGAGCAGCAAAAGAAAGCAACTTGAACTGTAAATGAGTTCTCAAACCCCGCCCACCCAGCTTACAAATATCATTGGACAAATGAATATCATTATCAATATCTGTTTTTACCCCTTTTGTTTTTATTTTTGGTAGTCTCATTTAATGTTAATAGGAAGCAAATTTGCATATTTTTCAATAAAAGCATGTGTAATATTCATGTCTTGCGGCTCTCAAACATCTGATGTTTATTCTATGTGTCTCTTATGTTAAGCCAGTTTGGCCACCCTGATTTGGCCATCAGATCCTGGAAGTTAAGCATGGTTGGTACTTGGATGGAAGACCACCAAAGAAGACTGCAGAGGACGGCAGTGGCAAACCACCTCTGCTTCCCCTTTACCTTGGAAGCCCTTTGTGTGTGTGTGGGGGGGTCACCATAAGTCCATTGCAACTTGATGACACTTAGCAGAAACATGCTAAATTGACACCTGAATCGGTGGTGGAATGTTTAGCAGATGGGATGCGTTGCCCTCTTGTTTGGTCAGACAGTCATCTTGGGTGTGAAATAAGAGCCATGCAATGGTTAAGTGAGTCAGATCCTTTTTCTGTTGCCAGCAGTACAATGCCTGTTTTCTGGTCTAGAAGCCTTGCTGGGGTCATCCACGCTTCCCCCACCTGAAATCACCCTGCCTCCCATCTTCCTTTAATATAGGGTGCCACGTTTATTTTTTCCATGGCAAGGATTGTTCATGTAACACCAGTATAGCATAATTCAAAAATTCAACAAATAACGTATTTCTTAACATAAAGGGAGTTATAGAGGTGTAGTCATGAGGAAATTAGGTTTGAAACAAAACTTGCAGAGCGGGAGAACCTTTGGTGAATGGAATTTACTCCTGAGTAGCAGGATCTTTCCCAAGCGACAGTTTTTGATGTTGCTGAATGTAGCACTGTGCACTGTGGGATCCACCCCCATTTCAGTTCTGCTTGCAGCTTAACAGGGGACTTTCCCTCAGAAAACAGGGTTGCCATCTCCAGCTCTGGAAAGTCCAGGAGATGGTGGGGAGTGCTTGGGGAGAGTGGAATCTGGAGAGGGAGTTCAAGGTGTGCGCAGCACCACAGAGTTCACTCCAGGAGGCTCCATTTTCTCCAGGGGAACTCACTGACCCCCGTGGCCTGGACGCCGGTTGTTAATTCCAGGACAATCCCAGGCCCCGCCTCGAGGTTTTGTGTAACCCCCCCCCCCCATCCCAGGCTGACTCTGCAGGCCGAGGCGATCAAGAAGAAGAAAGACGCAGAGGCAACCTGACCACGCGACCCAGCCCACGGGGCATCTCTGGCTCCCTCCTGCCCCCACCGTAGCCCCGACGGCGTCCCCCGCCGCCTTCCCGCGCTCCGGGAGGGGAGCCCTGCCGGGGACCGACCAGCCCGGCCTCGCGCGTCCTTGCTCGAAAGTGCCCCCCCGCCGCCCGCCGCCCCCGTTTCCAGCCGACCCCTCCAAGGTCACCCCGCAGGCTCCGTGTCGAGGGGCGCGGGACGGAGCCCGGCTCGCTCTGGTCTGAACCCCGGCCCCGCCCGGGCAGCGAGCGACTCGCCTGCCGCCCGATGCCCGGCGCGACACCGAGGGCGCTTCCCCGGGAGGGGGGCCGCGGCTTCCTTGGAGGGAGAGTCCCGCTCGCCTGCCGCCCCGCGCCCGACGGGCCACACGGGCAAGCGGAACCCCCGGCCCGCAACAGCTGCCCCGCCCGCCTGCCCTGGGCGCGGGCCGCGCGCGCGGCACTAAGTCGCTCCGAGGGGGCCAAATGTGCGCATTAATTCGGGACGGGGCGGCGGCGGCGGCCTCCTGAGCCGGCTTCCCGCTCCGCGCATCGCCCCGGCCGTCCCGAGCGGAGCCTCCGAGCGGCCATAAATCACCCCGCCGCCGCCGCCGCCGCCGCCGCCTCCTCGTCCTCGTCCTCCTCCTCCTCCTCCCCCCGGCTGCGGCAGGGCGCTGATTGCCGGCGCTCCGGGCTCGCCGGGGAAATCAGGTGAGTGCCCGGCGCGCTCCCGCGGGCTCGCCGGCGTTTAGGCGAGATTTATTCATTTGGCTTCCCCCGCAAAAGGCCTCCGGGGAGCGGCAGGCCGCGCAGTATTAATGTCGGCCGGGACGCCGCCTCGTTAAAGTGTCAGGCGGGCGGTAACTCCTGCGCCGCGCGGGTCCCTCCCCGCCTCGCTCCCTCCTTCCCTCCCTCGGGCGGCCAGGGGCGCGGGAGGGACCCGCCACTCTCCGGCGGCCGGCAGGCAGGCAGGCAGGCAGGGGACGGGAAGGGCGGCCTCGCCGTCTGTCCGGCCCTGTGGCTTCCCGTGGGCTGTGGCGGGTTCCCTCGCCGGCACCTTCAGCCCGGATTCTAGGCCTGCAGGGTCTTATTGCGGCTGCTCGGTGCGGAAGAAAATGCACTCTGTGCATGTTCACATGTATTCTTTTTCATTTCATGTTTTCCAGGCTAGAGGCCCTGTTTCCAGACGTCCCTGTTTGTGGTAGCCGGAGGTAGGGCTGGTGGTGATTGGCCCCTTCAGCCCCGGAAGGATCGCTCTTATTCTGTCTCTACAGCTGCTTTACTGGTATATAAGTAGTCTTCAGAAGACTTAACAGCAAGTGCTATAACTCAGACAGATTTCCTTTTGGGGTAAAAATGCACACACGTGTGCTCAGGCCTATTAAGATAGGTGTTGTGTAGCTTGGGTAATCTTTACTTAGGCAGGGCTGCTTATGTAAAGAAAAGAAAAGAAAAGAAAAGAAAGGAGGCACTATGGGCAAGTTTTGTGCAAGGTGGTCAATAGTCCCGGAAACTCATTCTTTCACTGTTTTGTGCACATCTGAATGTTGTTAAAGTGGGAAAGAAAGTCATTTTAAAATCAAATGTACAATCTGGTAGGTATATTCATTTCATTTGAATAAAGTGGCAAATTTAAAAGCCAAAATGCAAAGGGCATTTCATGTGACAGTGGCTTATTGCAGACGTGTTTCACAGGCTTGAAGTGCTGTGGATTTGAGAGCCTAACTGGATTAATGAGGTATGAAAAGTCCATCATCAGATGCAAGGAGGATGTTGCTTTTTTCTGAAAGGCTACATTTTTAATAGGGTAGATTCAGTTTCCCTCTCAACAAGGGTGGACAGCCCTCTTGCCAACTGGAAATGATGACTGTTGTGTTTAGGTAAAGCAATTGTGTCCTTGTACTTCTTTGCCTGGTTTGTATTTCAGTCTTTCCATGGTGGCCTTTTTTTTGGGGGGGGCGACTATTTTGGCACGTGTGTATCTGTGTGTGTAAAGCATTCCTGGATAGTACTGTTGATTTTGTTTAAAACTAAAAGGTGTTTGAAATTCTGGGACACAATCAGATTTGAGTGTTTAAGGCATAAGATCCTTCCATTGCTATGCAGCAAGGTCCTTTCCCCATTTATTAGTACTAGCTGATGGGTGGGGGGTAGACTTAGAACCCCCCCCCAGAGGTGCCTTAGATAGATCTGAGTTGAGTAACTGGTTCCCCCCTCCCCTGCCCACTCCTTTCCCAGGAGATGCAGCAACTACAACCCACAGACAATACACCTTACAGCTTGTGTGAAACATACTGTAATCATTTTTTCCCAAGGTTTTCTCCACCTCCTGGTGAAAGTTTGAAATATATATGGTTTGTGATATATATGTGATTCTCAAGACTTTAGCACAAGCCTGGGAGCCACTAAAAAGTATTGGACAATAGATAGACATTGGGAGAAATAGTTTAGAAAGCCACTGAGCATGAGGTTGCTTCCTGTGGGCAGCATAGCTAATAGTAATGCGATCTAACCAAATTTTATGACATCTCCCCCCCACTACCTGCTAGCAGTAAGGACCTTGTGGAGATATATAACGTTATTTTGTTTGTTTTGAAGCAGCTGCGGGTGAATTTCATCTGATGCCCCTGTTAGTTTTATGAATACAGCTATGTGGGTCTGCGTAGCAGAACCAGGTGATTCAGAGAGAGAGAGAGAGAGAGAGAGAGAGAGAGAGAGAGAGAGAGAGAGAGAGAGAGAGAGAGAACTCTCTGAGCTAATGGTCCAAGGTTGAGTATGAAGCAGCTGTTCTAAAGAGGTGGATGTCCCTTTGCTATTTCAGTCCCGGGTCCTGGGCATGTAGAAGCACAGCTGTGGCCCTGTTTTCCACTCTGAGCTGGAGGGCTCTTTCCTACCCGGAGCCTCTTGCATTGTGCTGCTTCGCATTCCCTCCACCCCTGCTGCACATTCACTCCCTTGAAAAGGGCCCATTTGCATTTTGATGCGTTCCTGACCTGCTTTTCATTTCCTGGGCAGGCGGCTCTGATTAATCATGTTCGCCAGGGCGCACAAAGCCACGTGGTACATCAGACCCACTTGTAGCTGGGATCTGTGATTTGGGCACATCTTGGCAAGGCTGGCAAGACTGTATTCTAGAGTCACATTCAGGATTTTCTCCTGAATCTGACTGGAGGCTTTGGAAACTTAGGTGTGTGCTGGGTTGGTATTGCACATGCTGGGAAGAGGACTTCTCCCCAACAGACAGGGATAGGGACAGGACGATCCAGGGCCTCATGGATGCCAAAGGACTGGGCATAATGAACTGCCATGCTGGGCTATGGAAAAGAGACGCTGAGGAAGAAGGGGGGGCTAAATCTACTCAAGAATCTATTCCTTCCATCCTAGTGAAAATATCTCCCTGGATCCTAACATTTAGAGTAGGTTAGGAAATAAGCCCTCTCTGTGCTCCCGGACAGCTTACTGGATGCCAAAAGGAGCATTGTGTGGACCAGAGGAATAAGGTAAAGGCATGGCTGTGCTAATATTGGGTTGGAATCAATGCTCCCTCTAAGCTGAGGAGTCTTGTGAGCAAAAATCCTGCTTTGTGAACTACCGTCATTAAAGTCGTGAGCAGGTGATTTAGCCACTGCAGAAATTAGGTTGCTCTCTGGAGCCCTCCTTCCTGAGCTAAGACAAAAAAGGGTGAGCCAGAGGCTAAAAAACTGTGAGCTAGCTCACACTAACTCAGCTTAGAGGGAGCACTGGTTGGAATCTGTTGACAAAAAATGTTCCTGGGGATGCTGCTACCATGTTGCTGTGCAGCCAGATTGCTGTCCATCCTTCTCCACATCCTTCCCCTCCTGTTAAAGGGTGGGTCTGTGGCTCACTGGTAGAGCACCTGCTTTGCATGCAGGACGTTCCAGGTTCAGGCCGCGGCATCTCCCAGTTAAAAGGCTCATGTTGGAGATGCTGTGGAAGACCTTTGCCTGGGATCCCGGAGAGCTGCTGCCTGTTGGAGTATCCGGTACTAACCTTGGTAGTCCAATGGTCTGACTTGGCATAAGACACCTTCATGAGTCCATTTTTTATTTTTTGCTCCCCGACTAGCTCCGATTAGCCACAGGTTTCCCCCAAACAACTTGGGAAACGCTTCTTCACCCTCCAGATGGCAGAAGGGGGGAAGGGAAGGGCTACAGAAAGACAGAAGGAACAGAAGCGGCAAGGCCTTCTTTTAGGTCAAGCATGATGATTAAGGGGTTGAGCTGTCATGAATCAATGAGAAGTTCGAAAGATTCTAAAAAAGGATTTTTGGGATCTAATAACTTTACAGGTAACTAACTTTAGTCGCTCCAAGAGCCGTTTGCCTTTAATGGGGAATGTCTAAATATCCTTCTAGGTGAGTAACATGACATTTGTAAAGGTCTTTAGTTAGAAGCTGATAGCATTTTTGTTTGATTTAAAGTAATCTTTGATATTTATACCCTGCTTTTATCCCCAGTGGGGGACCCAAAGCAGCCTACAACACCATTCTCCCCTACTCCAGGTTTTTGTTCTCAGAACAACAACCCTGTGGAGCAATGTTCCCTCTAAGCTGTGGAGTCTTGTGAGCAAAAATTCTACTTTGTGAGCTACTGGCATTAAAGGTGTGAGCAAGCAATTTGGCTGCTGCATAAATTAGTGTGCTCTGGAGCCATCCTTTCTGAGCTAAGACAAAATTGTGTGAGCCGGAGGCTAAAAAACTGTGAGCTAGCTCACACTAACGCAGCTTAGAGGGAACACTGCTGTGAAGTAGGTGAGGCTGAAAGAAAATGACTGGCCCCAGGTTACCCAGCAAGCTATCATGGCAGAGTTGGGATTTGAACTTGAATCTCCCAGGTCCTAGACCAACACTTCACTCCTATACCATACTGGCTGCTAGTAGTTTCTGAGTCAAGAGACTTTGACTAAATCAAGGCTGTATATCATATTTTCTTTCTTTGCCAGTCTTGCATGAGCTAGTTCCTGTGTTCAGTTTTACTGCAGTTGGCTGTAATGCAGTCAGTGGTAAAAGAGCACATGGTAAATTAACTGTTCAGGTGGGGTTCCTCTATAGGCGGCCGATGTGGGACTTCGGTGGGTTCCTGTTTTCAGGAAATGGGTCGCAGAGGATGTGATGAAGCAGCCGTGCTTTGGGTGCATCAGCTGCCTGCTCCCTTGCAGTGGGGGGAGAGCTAGTGGAAGTTGGAAGGTGATGTATGGCACTTGGAGCTTCTGGGACCAGGAATCCAATATCTTTTGCTGGCACAGTCTGGGCTCACTTTCTATCAGAACTTTTTTTGTCATTGTGATCAGACGAGGCTTCACAGTCCTGCTGTGCACCTGCGGGTGTTTGGGCTTTGTGGAGGGGTCCGGGGAGTCTCTCTGAGGAGGTCGGTTCCCGTGAGGCTGCTTCTAGGTTGCTTTTCTAAATTCAACTTTAGTGTTTGCTACTAGAGTCTCTAAACATTTGCATAGATTTCCATGAAAAAACAGATGCAGATTTATGCAAATCAGCACTGAAGGTTTCAGAAGAAACTTGCAGCTGGGGGTTGGGTGGAGAAGGGAGCAGCAGAACATGGGGGGGGGGGGTCGGGGGTCTTTGGCTCATAGCCCACCAATGAATGTGCATCATCCATAGTGCCGGGCATGGTGCGGGACCAATTATCGTTAGTGCTGACATTATTACCGTACGAATTGCATTGAGGACTTTTCTGCTGTGCCGAGGAGTTAACGCTCGTGGTTGCCACATTGTTCCCTGTGCTGCGTGCTCCAATAACCCATCTGTGCGCTTTACTGCACATTTAGCTGGAAAATTATCCAGCTGCTGCGTATCCTCTCTGTGCGCCCCCCCTGGGAGAGGGGTTGTCATCACGGTGCGGCTGGGGGAGGGGCAGCGACAGCCGTGAGGGGGATGGCAGCAGCCGGCGCTGGGGTGGAAAGGAAAACGGAGCCGTGGCAAAAATGCCCCCGAAACCGGCCGCCTGAGACTGGGACTGGGTAGAGAACTTATTAATTAAACCGAATGGAGGTGCCCAACCTCTTTTGTCAAATACTTTTCATGGTGCCCTGACCTGGGTAGCCCAGGGAAGCCCAATTTCGTCAGATCGCAGAAGCTAAGCAGGGCTGACCCGGGCAAGCATTAGGGTGGGTGGCCTCCGGAGAACACACAGAGGCTGGTTATATCCGGCCCCCTCTCTGAAATGTCCTCACCACACTCGGGGTCATCAGGAGTCACCGTGACTTCCAGGCTTGCAAGCACAGACACAGATACTCAGGAAAATATATTTTTTCATGATCAGTGGTTCTGTACATCCACCTCTTTCAAGATGATGCTCTCTGAGTTCTAGCTTTCAACACAAGCACCTGTTCAAGTGAATCGTATCACCCTATACAACCATAGCCCAGAAAGATGTACTGGTTTCAAAGCACTGGCCGTTTGCATTTAATTAAATTTTTTTTGTTTGCACCTGGTCAGAGTTCCATTTGTGCAGGGGCTCACGCGTGCTCTCCGTCTGGGAGGCAGGTCAACGTGGATTCCCAACCAGAGCTGTGCTTCTGAGGAGGCTCTTCTTAAGGCCAGGCTCTGAGCCTGTGGGAAGGTATGGCTTTCGTTTACAGCTGAGTTTTTCTTTTTCACTATGAGGACATATTTATTTACTTATTAAACTTTTATCCTGCCCTCCCGGGCGAGGCTGGGTCGGGGCAGCTTACAAGCAAGTAAAATCCTAAGATACATATAAATAATAAATACCACATTAAAATACTGTGTTAAAACCAGATATAATAATAAGATAATAATCTTGTGTGTCGGTACCGTTGGTCTGCTTTAGATGTTATAAGAAGATACTTCAGATGACATGAAAGGGGGGAATCGGCTCGGGCAGTCGTTAGGGGTCCAGCGGATCAGGGCTCTTTGCCATACAATGCCAGTTGGCCTTCCCGGTTGTAGTACCAGTGGGAGGTGGGGGTGGCGGCTCCAAAAGCTTGGCGGAAGAGCTCCGTCTTACAGGCCCTGCAGAAATGTAAGAGGTCCTGCTGGGCCCTGGTCTCCTCTGGGAGCTCCTTCCACCAGAGTGGAGCTGCCACCAAAAAAGCCCTGGCCTTGGTCATCACCAGCCTGGCCTCCTTAGTGCTCGGGAGAGCCAGCCAATCCTGGGTCCCCGATCGCAGCACTCTCTGGGGTATGTATGGAGAAAGGTGGTCCCTCAGGCATGGAGGTCCCTGGCCATAAAGGGCTTTAAAGGTCAGAACCAGCACCTTGAAGTTGATCCGGAATGCTACAGGCAGTGCAGGCTGAATGTGCTCCCGGCTCGGCCTTTCCCAGGGTCCCTTCTTTTGCCTCCATTGTTGGCCCTCGTGCCATTCTGTGCTGTTTATGCTGCCTCTTGAATCAGCCCATTCAAACATCTTCCTTGATCCCGGGTTGCCCTGCTGCCTCCTCTTCCCATCCGTTCCATAGTGGATCTGGTCCGTGGGCACTTGACGCCTATTGCCAAAGTAGCCAAGTCAGACCTCTCTGTCTTGGCAAGCAGTGATATGTTGGGCTGCCTCCCCTCTGCCTGATGTGTACAGGAAAAGGGGGGAGATGTGTGCCCTGCGTATTTGTGAAGGCTTTCCGCCCACCTTGACAGCAAGTCCCATGAAGGCAGGGCATGAAGCTGTGGGAGGATTCCGGGGAAGGCAGGAAGTTCAAGCCCTGCTGAATGTTCATCCTTCCCAAGATCCTGGCTCAGTAAACTGGGGGCGGAGCGGGGCGTGTTCTTGAGATTTCTTCAAGGCAGGCATTTTCTAGAAAATGTGAATCCTGTGTATCTCAGCTACCTACTGGGAGGGGGTGCTTGTCCCAGATGCTCACAATGTGATGCTACTGGCAAAGCAGAATACATAAGAGAAGAATGTTAGACATAAATAGGGGTGAGCACGGCAGAGAGAGAGGTTGCAATAATTCAAAGGCTGAGCGTACATTCCAGTTCTTGGGCCAGAATGAAATGCTAGCTGAAGCAGCATGTATGATCTGCTCAGGTCAGCATGGAAGGAACAGAGAAGGGGGCTCAGTTGACAGCCCATGGCAGAGTCACCAGGAAGCACTAGTCGTTTAAGCCTCGTGGGCAGAGGGAAAGCAAGGTCCTGTGGCTGACAGGAGTTAATTCAACCTCAGAATGACCCAGGGAAGATAATTAAACTTTGGAGAGTGCCATACGGGGAGATGTGAGTCTCGCTTCCAGCCTGAAGTATTGGTCACCTTTCTACATAGAATGGTGGGAACATAGTGAGGATCTATATACAGTATTTGGAGTGTTTATTAACTTCCTTTCCACCAAAAGGTCCTCAAGGCTCCTCACAACAAATCCAAGTATAAAACAATGTTTGTCATATTTTTATTTTAAGCCCGGAAAAATATGGGGGGAAACAGCAGACACCACCCCTCTCTTGACCCACTTCAGAGAAGAGAAGTTTTTAATTCAAGCATGCCGCTGCACTCATTTTCTCTATCTGGGAACAGCAGCCCAAAAACCCTCCCATCCATCCCAGCTCACCAGACTTTGGCTGAGGGCCTGTGCAAGGGCATTTTGCACCCGGTGAATTTCCTGAACTATCTTCAAGGGCAGCTCTGCATGTAGTTAGGTGATCTGCTCTGCCTGGGACCGCGGCGTGTGTGTCGGTAGCCAGGCTGGTGTTCCTGAGGGGCAGGGGCAGGTGCTGTGGCGTGCGGGAGCATCCCCGAGCTGGAGGGGCCAGGAGGGCCTCATCCAGAATCGTTGCAACACACCTGCTCCCAGATCAGCTTTATTTCCTGCCTTCCACAAGACTTCTATTTTGTCTGGGTTCCGTTTCAATTTATTTAACTCTACCCAGTTCTTCCCTGTCTCCACAAAGGGGTTCAGTCAGCTCTTCTGCTATCTCCCTGGATTTTGAGTGAAAAAACAGAGAGCGTACTGAGGGGACTGTGCCTTCGATCTCCAGAGATTCTCTCTGTGCAACATCATGTAGATGTTTAAAAACAAAGCAAGGGGGGATAGAACTGAATCTCGGGGTACCCTATATGCTAGTGGCCAACTGAAGTCTTCCACACCACCTACCAGGAACTGCTCTAAAGGGAGGAGGCAAGCCTTGATGTCAGCGTGTGGCCTGAGAAGCCCCAGACTCTTCCGTTACCTCCTCTCTGAATGTTGGATTCGGCCTGCAGCCCAAATGCCAGTTCTTGGTTTTGTTTTCAGCATTGCGGTCAGTACAATAATCATAAGTCCCCCCCCTTTTGTTTTTGTTCTTACAACTTTAAACCATTAATGGGTCCCTATAATCCCATAATTTCCCTTTTTGTTTCATTTTTCTTTCCCCATTTGACCTAAATTGGGGGCTGGGGGAGAATTTTGGGAAATCCACTGAATTGAAAATCCCTGCATAAACATTTGCACAGACAAAGAGATTATGAAAACATACCTGCACCTAACCTTCCAAGCACTGCAATACTCTCTGACCGTCACACCTTTATTTACAGTTACTTTTTGGCTGCTGTGACAATGTCATCTCTGCACCAAGGTGAATTAACACCATGGAATATGGTACTGAACATAAATCATGCTGTTTCCACATCCTCCTCTTCTGCAGGATGCAAGTGTGCTGATTTGATCCCTGTTCTTCACAGATGTGTCCCTAGGTGACATTGCCACACTGTAGAGTCACTCACAATTTGAAGCTTGGACCATCAGCCATTATTAGATGGGACATGTGTAATTCTTCTAAACCTGAGGGAGAAAACAATGGACCTGTTCCACAATGATTCTCAAGATTCTTCTACCCTCTCAAGTGCCTGGCTTTGACCCCTTACTGTACATCTCAACATTTTCAAGCGATATCTTAAGTAGTTAGTTTCCAATGGTTTCTGATCCCTTCACAGAAAGGGAGAAGTGCTTAATTTCTTCAGATGGAGAGGCAGACAGATGGATGTTGGAGCTTAGCCAGTTTGGTGTAGTGGTTAAGTGTGTGGCCTCTAATCTGGGAGAACCGGGTTTGATTCCCCACTCCTCCTCTTGCACCTGCTGATGTGATCTTGGGTCAGTCACAAGCTCTGGCACAGCTGTTCCTGAAAGAGCAGTTTGTGTCAGAGCTCTCTCAGCCCCACCTACCTCACAGGGTGTCTGTTGTGGGGAGGGGAAGGGGAAGGAGTTTGTAAGCCGCTCTGAGACTCCAAGTGAAGGGTGGGGTATAAATCCAATCTCTTCTCTTCTTCTCTCTCTTCTCTTAGCTTGGAGCTTTGCCTTGGAAATCCTCATCCCTAATCCCAAAAATATGACAGTTGGCTACAGTGACTAGATAGTGAAAGTACTTAAGGCATACTCCAAGGTATTCTGTTTTCCTCTTATACATGTCTGATTTCTGTTAAGAGGTCTAGAATTCAGGAAGAAAAGACTATGAGATGGGACCAAAAAGTTTCAGAGATACTCCCTGATGTGAGCTCTTCCCAATATTTGTTATCTTAATTCAGACTGACCGTGCAACCTTATGGCGGATTAGACCAGTCTAAACCCATTGCTTTCAAGGGGTTCAGGTTGAAGAAACTTGGCGTAAGATTGCGCTGTCAGTTACCTCCAGTTAGAGTAGCTGCCAGTCCTGTGACTTGTGTTCTGAACAAAGCTCCTCTTTCCTGTTTAAGGCTGGCTGAGTATAGCAGCTGGGTTCTTTGTGAGTCTCTTCCTTCTCCACTTCAGACTGTGGATGCCTTGGTTCTCTGCTAACCCATCGCGTTCCTTGAGAACATGCAAACGACGCGCACACACAGATTTTTATTCCACATTAACATAGCTCCTGAAATGTTCCAAGTGCAGTAAAAAGCACAGCTAATTTTCCCAGAGCTATTTTTTAAAGCTTCTCATTACTCTTAATTGTCCAAACTTCTTTTCTTTTCTTTCTGATTAAAAGCAGATTTTAAAAGAGCAATTCAGCACCGCAGCAATTTTTGAGTCAAATGGAGCCAGCCCCCTCCTCAGCTATTAATAACCCTCATACAGCTTTTCCCTCAGGTGTTGCTGGTAAAAGCTCTCCAAGAGTAGGAGGTGACAGCAGCTACCTACCCATCCATCCATCCATCCACAGTGGTGCCATAACATTGTCAAAAATTTGAAGAAAAAATATGCAAAGGACACTTTCGCACAAAGAACTGTTTCCCTGGTGTTGGGGAATCAAAGGATGGATCAGAGATCACAAAATTCTGGTGCATCATCATTTGAGCAAAGTGTGCAGGTTCCGGATTGTCCAGAATGGGTCAATGTAGCCGAAGGGGCTTAGAGTGAATTGGATCTTAATCCTCAGAAGTGGTCTCCTACCTCTTTCTCACAAGTGTGGGAAGTAAGCAGTGGGGTCCCACAAGGATTGATACTGGGTCCAGTATCATTTAATTTGTTCATAAATGATCTGGAACTTGGGGTAAGCAGTGTAGAGGCCAAGTTTGCAGATGGCACCAAATTATTCAGGATGGTGAAAACCAAGGCTGGCTGTGTTGGCAAGCATAAGGTGGTGCCCATTGGGACAACGAATCCCAACTTCAGGTATAGGCTATGGGATCTGGACTTGCCAAGACTGAGAGAGAAAAAGCTCCTGGGGCTGTAGTGGATATACTCAGTGAAAGTGTCTACCCAGTTTGCTGCAGTAATGAAGAAGGCAAACTCTCTGTTAAGGATTATAAGGAAAGAGATCGAACATAAAACAGCCAATATTATAATGCCCCTATATAGATCTATGGTGCGGCCTCAATTATTATTATTTATTTATTATTTTCAATTTATATCCCGCCTTGCCAGGGAACCCCACATCTCTAAAAGGACATCCCAGAGCTGGAAAAAGTACAAAGGGGGGCAACCAAGATGATTGAGCCCCTCCCCTATGAGGAAAGGCTGAACAATCTGGAACTTTGCAGTATAGAAAAGGGACAATTAACAGGGGACATGATAGAGGTTTATAAAATTATGCATGAGGTAGAAAGAAATGGCAAAGAAAAAACTGTTCCCTGTCCCAAAATACCAGAACTTGAGCACATTCAATGAAGCCGATGGGCAGTAGATTGAGCAAAAGGATATACTTGGAATCATAGAATGTTAGAGTTGGAAGGGACCTCGCAGCTCATCTAGTCCAACCCCCTGCACTCTGCAGGAGCAGAGCTGAAAGACAACCCTACATCATACCCGAAAGATGGTCATCCAGCCTCCGCTTGAAAACGTCCAGCAAAGGAGCATCCACCACCTCCCGAGGCCGTCTGTTCCACTGCTCAACCACTCTTACAGTTTGGAAGTTTCTCCTGATATCTAGCTGGTAACGACTCCCTTGTAATTTCCACCCATTAGATGTAGTCTTGCAATCCGGAGCAAGAGAGAATAGATCTGCTCCATCTTCTACATGACAGCCCTTCACATACTTGAAGACTGCCATCATGTCCCTTCTAAGCCTCCTTCCTTACACAGAGAGTGATCAAAATGTAGGACTTGCTGCCAGAGGATGTAGTGATGCCCACAAGAATAAACAGCTTTAAAAAGGGATCATATAGATCCATGGAGGATACGTCCATCAAGGGCTACCAGCCATGGTGACTGAGGGGTAACCTCCACATTCAGGGGCACTAATCCTCTGACCCCTAGGACCAGGAGGCAACATCAGGGGAAGATCTCAGCCTCTGTGCCCTGTTGTTGGCCCTCCAGAGGAACTGGTTGGTCACTATGTAAGACAGGATGCTGGACTAGATGGACCATTGGCCTGATCCAGCAGCACTGTTATGTTCCTGTGCAGAGGCCAGCAAGATCTGTACACAGTTACGTATACAAGAAGCTCTGTCTGGGTTTGCGCAGGGTCCTTGACTCCTCCACCATCCCTAAAGTATATCCTTTTTGAGTATATAATATGGATCACAATAACATGATGATGATTTCTGGAAACTGGGCAGAATGTTTGAACTTTCTAGAGCCAAGCCAGGAATACTTACAGATGTGTTTAGGAAACAACTTGTTATGCATATGTGCTACTTTTAAACACCAAAAACTTGTTTAAAAGTTTTTCAACAAGCCCTTTCTTTGGAGAGTCCTTTCTGAATTTTTCTTGGGAAGGCAAGTAGAACAATGATAAAACAGCATAGCAGTGGTTACTGTAGCTTTGAAATTCACACTTTCTCCCAGCAGGGTTTTGTCAGGACTCAGATTATGAGGAATGCTTTGAACTGTTTAGTCAGAAGGAACAAGCTCATTAATTAGGTAATCAGAGTTCTTTCTTTGGCCATCAAGAAACACTTATCAGGCTGCCCTTTGTAGTTCAAGGGCTCGATGCTCCTGTACTAGGAATTGGGCGATTTTCCAGAGACCAACTAGGATGCAACATAAGTCTCTGTGGGATGGGAAGCCAGCTTTCAGGGACAGAAAAATTCAGGTGACGATTATCACTTCTGGAGAGGAAAAATATTGCCAGAGCTGGTTCCTTTAGTACTATTGACATTCGTTCATACATCAGAACTGCATATGGAATTTCTTTCTGTAGTACAATTAGGCAGAAGAGGAACCGAGGCTATGAGTTAAACGTGGACACGGGTAGAATCCAGGTCCAAGAGTTCAGCATCTTTGGCACACGAAGCCCTGCAGGGCGGGTGGAGGGGAAATCGAGTCGTGGTGTGTCGTTCCCATATTTAGGCTGGGAAAGGGGACTTTAAGCAGATCCATCCACTGACTCCACATAGCAAAGTTGGGCCTTTTAATTTGGGCAGAGTTCAAAGAGGCTGAATGGGTGACTGCACAAAATTCCTTCAACCCTAAAAGCCTTTGGTGGTTTGAAATGCATGTGCCTTCTGGCGTGGCTGAAAGAAGAAGAGACAGACCCAGTCTGCTTTTGGATTCATGTGTACATTTGGGAACGGGTATTGGGGGGAAATGGAAGGATGGTGTTCTGCATCCTCTCTTGGCAAAGTGGGGGCCGACTGCAGTCCACAGTCTCTGCAGGCCTAGTCTGGGGCCAGCAGTGTGGTTGGACCAGTTTTGCTAAAGGGCTTACTACATGCTCCCCAGCCAGCTCTGGCTGTTATCTGCCTGGCCCAGCTGCCAGCCACACCACAGGCCTGCATGTGGGGATTCACTGACTCCATGACCTTGGGATAATCTTCAGAAGGATTAAGAGCTTAAATGTATCGTGTAATTGGCAGGCACTTTCACTTTGCCTCAGCAGAGTGGCTGGCCAGCCTGTGAGCTCCCCGAGGGCAATTCTTTTCCAGCTGGAGGGGGGGGGCAGTTCCCAGAAATGCATCCTTCCCTTGCGACTCCTGGCAGCTCCTGCTGTACACACACACAGACAAAACCCTCAGTTGAAAGACTGAGTGACGGCAGCTACCAAGTGCATATCCTAAGATCTGAGAGGTTGAGCTTCCAAAGACAGCCATGGCTGCTTCTCCATATCCCTTTGCCTCTGCAGATCGACAGGCGTTGCCAGCTTGCTTATATTCATTTCAGTGTGTGGACTGTTTGTGTGTGTAAAGGGCTGGATCACAGGGTCTTCCCCGCGGGCCAGTGACGGAGCCCAGCATCCCAGGGAGGACCCCCTGCCGTCTCGGAGTAAGGCGCTCTGTTAGTGCACCCCAGGAAGGATCCCGCTCAGCCTGAGACCCTGGAGAGCTGCTACCAGTCCAAATAGATAGTGTTAATCTACAGGGACCAGTGGTTTGATTCCATCCGAGGCAATTGGATATATTCAGTCTGCCTCCAGCTGTTTCTCTCCACCCCCTCTCTTCACTTAATCCTTCTTTTCCTCTTCTGCTTGGGCATGAATGATGTGTGTTGTTGTTTGGGGGGGGGGTATTCGCGTGTGCCTAATCTGGAACAATAGAGCCTGTTTGTGAACTAAGCCGATAATGGTGGGGCAAGAGAAATTTGAGTTTCAGGAGTACAAACCACCACGTTTTTTTACCCCAGAGCTTAAGCAAAATTCTGCTGAAATAAAATGTTTGAATCAAAGGTAAATGCTTGATTTTCAGTTTAGTGTTGAACTCTGTTTTTGTGATGAAATCTGGCTTCTTGAAAAAAGGAGCATCAGATTCTTATCTTAGTAAGGGTGCTTGGTACTTGGATTTCACAAGATATGATATTCCGCAGACCAGAAGGCCAGCAGCTCGCCAGTTCGAGACCCGAGTGCCGTGTGACAGAGTGAGCTCCCGTCTCTGGCCCCAGCTCCTGCCAACCCAGCAGTTCGAAAGCAAGAAATTGCAAGTAGATAAATAGATACTGCTTCAGTGGGGAAGGTAACAGCATTTCGTGCACCTCAGCATTTAGTCATGCCAACCACATGGCCATGGAGAAGTCTTCGGACAGCGCTGGCTCTTTGGCTTGGAAATGGAGATGAGCACTGCCGTCTAGAGTCAGATTTGACTGGCTTTCAAGCAAGGGAAACCTTTATCTTTACTTTTGATGCATACTAAAATCTAAAACTTAGTTTTGGGATTAAATAACCCTAAAGTCAGCAGACATATTTCAGTAGGAAAACCCACGCTTAAATAACATGGAGCCCGATCCAGTCTTTCCCTATTGACTTCCTTTGAAGTCCCACAGATTTAATTCCAAGTTAAGTTGTATGAATGTGCAAACTTAATCTTTTATCCTTGGGATTTCTGTAATTTGGCTTTTTGATCCCTGAATTCATCTCAGTCCCAGCCAGAGAAAGAATGGTGTCAGCAAGGTTGCCCTTCTCTGTTAAGCCAAGTTGACCCCTTTGGCTGGTCTTGCAGAAGAATTGACATGTCTGCTGGCCCTTGGAGTCCCTTACGAGGATACCACATAGCCTTTACTGAATGCATGGCTTAGCCAGTGGCCCAAGACACACCTTCCTGGCATGGGGAATCTTAGATAGCTTTGGCCTGCTGTGAGGTACTTCCTTCTACCTGAATGTATGAAAATCTGCTCTTTTCTCTCCTTGTCCCCATCCATATGTACACATGCACACACCTTGTCTAGCTAATGGTCCCTGACATTCCAATGAGATTTAGTGCTGAACCTGGATGCTGAATATTCATGAGGCGCTGGCCCCTGACAGACAGCTCCGTGCTGCGCTGCATTGGCCTGCTCCTACGATTCATAATTTGTTTTTCCTTTAATGTAAACCTTACCTGCACTCACCACTCCGACCTCTTGGGTAGCCAGACTCACAGCCAAGGTGCCTGCATCTGTTATCTTAGAAATGAAACCCTGGAGCCCTGTCCTGACCGTCTGACCCACACTTCCCTCCCAGAACTGGGAGATAAAACCCAGAGGTTCTGATTGTCCAGCTTCCCCCCACAAAGGGATCAAATTCTGGCATCTTGATTACTAGTGAAGGTCTCTGTTTCACATGCAGGATGCCCACACTTCTCTGCTAGAATTCTGGTCCCTGGTGTGGAAGCTGCTGAGAAAATTCTCGCCAGCTAAACATAGTGGTAGCACAGTGTTTGTGCTGGAGCAGGGCGTTCATGGAATTTTCCGGAGTCTGAAGAAAGGCTTGCATTTGTTCTCAAGACAATTCCTGTA
Organism: Gekko gecko; assembly: GCA_029375565.1. Classification (NCBI taxonomy): domain Eukaryota; kingdom Metazoa; phylum Chordata; class Lepidosauria; order Squamata; family Gekkonidae; genus Gekko; species Gekko gecko. Next base: position 87,230,974 of record JAPDNY010000003.1, read on the forward strand.
AGGAAAGGCTACAGAGTCTGGGGCTTTTCAGTATAGAAAAAATATGGCTGGGCGGTCATGATAAGAGTTTTATAACATCATACATAGGATGGTAAAAATCAGAAGTTTTTCTTCCTTGTCCCTTAGTACTGGAACTTCAGGACACTCAGTGTCTCTTGGTAGGCAAGAGATCCAAGGTGGGCAAAGAGGAAATAATCCCTTTACTCGATAACCAATAAAATTATGGACTTCACCTTCAGTGGATATGATGATAACTATGAGCATAAATGACTTTAAAGTAGGATTTGACAGATTAATTGAGGAGAGGCCCATCAATGGCTACAAATCAGGGTGACTAAAGGGAATTCCCTGACTGAGAAGGCAGTAGCCCTCCGAATACCCCTGCTAGGAGGCGATATCAGGGGGAGGCCGGGGCCTTTGTGCGGGTTGACCACTGTACGAAACAGGGTGCTTCACTAGAGGGACCACTGGCCTGATCCAATCCAATCTTCTCTTCTCCTCTTCTTAATGTCTTAAGAAAGTGGGGATCTGGTTTCTTGTTTTGCCTGCATTTGCAGTCCTGAGAGCATAGCCATCGTGTGTGTAGGGACCCTTGCCAGTCCCTGAAGGATCCCTGCTGCCTGCAGATTCCAGATTCAGAGCTGGTCTGCCCCTGTCTTGTCCAAATTGCAGATAATGCCAAATGACTACCCCTTTAGCCATGGAAAGAATCTAGGGCTAGTCCCAGGCTGATGGGGTCCGTCATAGGAATACCTTTCGGAGGCCCTCTGATATGATGGTCATGCAGAATTTCATCCGGTACACAGTCCTAGCCATCGTTTCAGGAAAATTCTCTTTAAATACCTTTTGGTGGTACTCTGGGAGGCAGCCTTGTGGAGTACTGTCGGTCTGGTGCCCTGGTTACCTGGGAGGTCTAGATTCAAATTCACGCTCTGCCAGAGAAGCGTGCTTGGTGACCATGGGCCAGTCACACGCTCCCATCCTAACCTACCTCTCAATGTTGTTGTGAGAATTAAATGGGGAAAGGAGACCCCCGTGTGTTGCCCTGAGCTCCCTAGGCGAAGGGTGAGACAAAAATATACTAGGCAGGTTGAGACAAAGCTGAAATAGAAGGCTGTGGTTTAAGGAGAGCTGGACAATAAAGGAAAAGGGACCAGAACTGGGAGCGATTGCCAGCTGGAGTCACTTTTTAAACGTCGGAGCAGATTCCTGCATAAAATATATATGTAACATTTCAGATATGAAAAGCCTTTTAAAGTGCACCTGAAGAGGGTTGCCAACTGCCTGGAGGAAAAAAATGCCATATTCCTTTAGTTGTGGAAGTGAGCAGCTGAATCTTTTTGTAGCCTGGAGGTAAATATCACCTGGTAAATAACATCTCCTTGAGCCTCTACTAGAGGGACAGGGCATTGTTTTTTCAAGTCAGCTGGCAATCAAATAGTGAGCAGGCCCCGGTACTTTAAAGGGGAAAGGCTGCTTTCTGTACAGGTGCTCCCTCTGCATCCAGTGAACGACACATGTGTTTTGGGCTTAAGTATCTCTGTAGTATGGGCTGCGGTGGCTCAGAGGTTAAGATGCTGAAGCTGCAGACCGGAAGGTCTGTAGTTCGGCAGTTCGAGACCTGACGGAGTGAGCTCCCATCTCTGGCCCCAGCTCCTGCCAACCTAGCAGTTCGAAAGCAAGAAATTGCAAGTAGAGAAATAGGTACCGCTTCAGTAGGAAGGTAACGGCGTTCCGTGCACCTTGGTGCTTAGTCACGCCGGCCACATGACCATGGAAACGTCTTCAGACAGCGCTGGCTCTTCAGCTTGGAAACGGAGATGAGCACTGCCCCCTAGAGTTGGATTCGACTAGTTCTCGAGCAAGTGAAACCTTTACCTTTATCTGTAGTATAAGGACAGGGATCTAAAATGTTTGAGGCTTGGTCACACATACTTATAAAATCCCTAACCCCCCCCCGTGAGGGCTTGAAGTTTGCATTTCTTGGATGCCAGCACTTTGGCAGAAGCCCTGAGTAGCTGCCTTTGTTAATCTTGCCTTCGTATTCTGTGAAGTTAATGTTTGATCATTAAGCCTGCTTTGGTTAATGGCTGACTAGGCTCTTTTCACAGCCTGCTGAGTCATGATTCCAGGGAACCCTAAATATGGCCAAGTAAGAAATTGCAACCCATATTCAATCAACACCAGTTGCGCTGGTCACTGCACCATTTTTCTGGTTGGGCAAGATGTCAGATTCTGGGTGTGCTTGCCAGTTTCTGCCAGCTGTAAAGTTTTCCTGCATCTCCGGCTGGACTGGCCATGAGCTGAGTCATTGCCCACAGGGTTGGCCATGATTTGTTTCTAGTGGGCTGCGCAACTGATTTTGTCTGATGGGGATATTTAAGAGATTACATGCTTGTATTGTTTATTCCTTGTAGCTAATCTGTTTCCTCCCTATTCCAAAACCAGGTTTTGGTAACACCCTTTAGAGAATCTCCCCTGAAACACTGGCTCAGATGCATAACTGTGGCCCGCACGTGGTTCCACCCCTGCCATGTGGTGTCCACCGTTTTCCAGACAAAACCCTTATACTTTTAATAGCAGCACTCCAAATGGGAAATTTCTGTTGGTTTTCTTTCACTAAACCGTACTGAGAAGGATAAGACCGATGGAGTTTCTGGCTCTGGAAAGTAAAGAATAAAAGGAGGCAACCTTCTCGCATGTTTCTGTTTTCCCTGGCTTAACAATGAAACGCTCTGTGGGTCCAGCTCCACTGTCCAGGCTGGGCCCTGGTGCAGATGCCGCTCTCCCCCCCCACCCCGGTGCCTGGGCCCGGCCGTGCAACGTGCCTGTGCGCTCTGGGGAGTCGCAGCCTCTGTCTGAGCGGAGAGGCAGCTTTGGTGGCATGGAGATGCTTACGATGGGCCTCTTAAGTATGTATGTATGTATGTATTCCTGTGCATGTATGAAAGATGAGGCGCAGCTTGCGTGTGTGCCATGGGGGGCTGGCGGGGGGGCAGGGGCTTTGCTGACATTTCCCGTTGCGCTCGCAGTGGTGTTGCGGCTCTGGTGGTTCTGCACAAATTGCATAAATATTCATTGGGAAATGTAAAGAAATTTGACTGTCCCAAATGATTACATGCGCCTGCCCTGAAGGGCGCGATTACTCCCGGCCTCGTTAGGCGGAGGGGCTGGGGCCTACTGCGGAGAGAGCGGATGATGGATGAGGGGGAAGAAGCAATCCCAGCCTGGGGAGCAAGAGGACAGCCCAGCAGGGGTCCAGCCCAGACGGAGGCATCCAGATGAGCTCGGGGGCGGGGCTGTCGGCTCAGGTCACCCCCCCCGCCGCCGCCGCCCAGGGAACTGCATGGGGCGGGCACGGAAGAACAGCTGCACAGCACTTGTGCATGCCAGTAAGGGGGTGGGCTGGGGAGTCAGGAGCACTTGGCAGACAAAAGGTTGGCATGCCAGCTTTTCAGGAGTAGTGTCCAAAGCGAGGGTTGCCAACTCCAGCTTGGGAAGTTCCGGGAGATGTGAGGGGAGAGGCTGGGGAGGGAGCGGAGCAGGGCAGCGGTCCCAGGGACTCTGCCCTCCGAAGGTGCCGTTTCCTCCAGGGGGGAACTGAGCTCTGCAGTCTGGAGATCAGGTGTAATCCCGGGAGAACTCCAGGCCCCACCTGGAGGGTGGCAATCCCATCTGAAGCAGAGCTTCCCCCTGCTAAGCTCCTTGAAGTCGGTGGGCTTAGAAAGCTGTAACTCGGCTTCAGGTGGCTCCGTTGGGCCTCTTTCCTTTCGTAGTTGAGCGGTTTGCTTTGTGAGACGGGTGCTTACTTAGCCCCCAACATTTTGTGTATGCGTGGGGGGGGGTTGATTTATTTAGACATGTATGTTGCTTAACCCTTTCATGGGCCTGGTTTCCCGTTCACTCCTGCCGGGGCGGTGGGTCTGGTTGGAGCACAGAATCACCGGGGTAGAAAATGTTAAAGAGCCCGGCTCCTCGCTTTTCGACTCTGAACTCCGCCCCCCGCCCCCGCAGCTGCTCTTTTCTCCAGAGTCACTGGCACTCCACTACCTGCATTTGCATGGGTCCTGTAATTAGGTTTCTTGCATTTATACTTTTCTGGCTTACTGAACACTCTTTTGACTATTTTATTGTTAGAAGTGTTAGAAATAAATATGTACCAGAATGCTTATGGAAGGTGATGTGTCAAAATTTGCACAGTTCCCTTTAGAGTGTACCTGTGGACAGTATCAGGTATCATACGCTTTATTTAATTCATTTATACCATGCCTTTCTCCCCAATGGGGACCTGGAGGAGGAGGAGATTGGGTTTACACCCTGCCCTTCACTCAGAGTCTCAGAGCGACTTAGAAACTCCTTTCCCTTCCCTTCCCCTCCCCTCCCCACAGCGGACACCCTGGGAGGGAGGTGGGGCTGAGAGAGCTCTGACAGAAACTGCTCTTTTCCAAGGACAGCTCTGAGAGAGCTGTGGCTTGCCAAGGTCATCCAGCAGGTGCAAGTGGAGGAGTGGGGGAATCATTCCCGGTTCTCCCAGATTAGAGCCTGCGCACTTAACCACGACGCCAGACTGGCTCTCAACTTATGTAATTCTCCTCTCTTCCATTTATCCTCATAACAACCCTGTGAGGTAGGTTGGGCTGAAAAGTGTGACTGGCCCAAGATCACCCAGTGAACTTCCCTGGCATGATTGGGGATTCAAACTCGTGTCTCCCAGTTCCTAGTCTGATGCTCTGTGTGTGATTTGTTACATGCATATATATTGGTTCTCTCACACGTGCCTTGGAAAAGCACCCTTTAGTCCTACTTGCACTATTTGTGCTACGCAAAAATGCTCCCTGGAGGAAGGGCGGGATAAAATGTAAGAAATAAACTATTGAGACAATGCTGCTATGTGGGGTTACTCAGAGTCCTACTCAGGTATTAGGGTTGCCAGGTCCCTCCTGGCCACCGGTGAGGGATGGGGGGGCGGTAGGTGGCCGGGTCCAGATTAGGAAACTCCTCCTGGAGATTTGGGGATGGAGCCTGAGGAGGACAGGGACCTCAGTGCAAGGGCATAGACTTTCCAATTTCCCGGGGGTGGGGTTGGGCCAGAGGCATTGCTATGCGGGGTCCTTAAAAGAACTAAGGCCCTGTGACATCATAGGGAGGAGCCAGTGACATCACAGGCCATTGTCACTATGGAGGCGGAGCCATGTGGGATTTAGGAAGAGGCTCCCCAGAAGTTTAGGGGGCCTGAGAACGCCGCTAGCCATGCTCCTGGGCTGGGCTAAACCCAGGAAAAGATGGGAATTGGCCAGTGGTTATAGTGGTATCTAAGCGGTCTCTTGCTGTGTCATTTATTTAAATCCACTTTTAGAATAGTGACTTTAAGATCTGTGAATATGCATACCATGTGCATAAGACAAACAAGTGGTCACAAATTTGAAAGTAAGGAGGACAACACAGAATAGCCTTTAGGGGAACATTTTAAAAGTTTTCTTGTTTCTGCTTTATTCATAAAGGTGACTTGGTACTGAAATTTACTACATTATGGCATCACAGATGCCTTTGTTTGGTAATTGCATGGCTGAAGTCTCTGAGCCGGTATACCAGTTGTTGTGCACTCAATTTCTGAGCAATGTACAGAGTTCAGAGTAGCAGCAATCTTCTTCTCATTTCAGACTCATATCCTGCAAGTGAATACAAATACAAGTTCCAGAACACTGAGCCAATTCCCAGGGGCTGTCATTCCACTTTGCAACCTGTCATTCCAGTCCCAGAGCACTGAGCCTATTCCCAGGGGCTGTGCTGTCATTCCACTCTATGACCCACTCTATGACCTGTCATTCCAGTCCCACAGCACAGATTCTATTGCTAGGGATCATCATTCTACTCTGGGGACTGTCATTCCAGTACCAGAGCACAGATTCTCTTCCTAAAGACTATAATTCCACTCTGGGGGCTGTCGGTCTAGTCCCAGAGCACAGAGTCTATTCCTAGGGCCTGTCTTTCCACTTTGGGGGCTGTCATTCCAGTCCCAGAATAGCCTATCTGGGCCCAAAAACCTTAATGGAAAAACCATTCCACATTTTCTTTGCAACTTTTTTTTGTGCTGCAATGTATTTCAGTGGAGCCCATGAAAGTCAGTTGGCATTCCTGGCTCCAATGGGCATTCCTTATCTCCTATGGGCCTTCAAGCCTCTCCCATTGTTTCCAATGGGCAATCCTTTCATTCCTTTTATACATCCCAGTTAGTTGTCCCTTTGAAACTGTACCACACCATTTTAAGTAACAGCAAAATGAAGAGCATGAACAGAGTGCACATTTCTTGTCAGTGTTCTTTCTGGGCTGCACACCAGACAAAAGGATATTTTAAAAGGCCTCTGATCTGTATGTCCCCCCAATCTTTTTCATGCAGATGGGCTTACCATTTAAAAATGAAATGGAAAAATTCAAAGACGAGCTTAGGAATGGTTGAAACAGCCCCTCCCACCATGAATAAAACAACTGTTCTCAATCAAGGATACATAGGTAAAGGTAAAGGTTCCCTTGCTCAAAAGCCAGTCAAATCCAACTCTAGGGTTGCAGTGCTCATCTCTGTTTCAAAGCCGAAGAGCCAGCGCTGTCCGAGGACATTTCCACGATCATGTGGCTGGCATGACTAAACACCAAGGCGCATGGAACACCTTCCCACTGAAGTGGTACCTATTTATCTACTTGCAATTTCTTGCTTTCGAACTGCTAGGTTGGCAGGAGCTGGAACTAGAGATGGGAGCTCACTCTGTCATGCAGCACCCGGGTCTCGAACTGCTGAACTACTGACCTTCCACAGCCTGCAGTTCAGTGTCTTAACCACTTGAGCCACCGCAGCTCCGTAAGGATAAATAGACCCAAGTAAAATCAAATAGAGGCACTTTCCCCCAAAATGTCAATTGGAGCCCAGCAACTATGTTGGGCCAAACAGAGGCTTTGCAGTCTGACTTTTGCTACATTGAAAGTGGAGAGAGCCAGGGTTAAGGACTATATTTTCTTTTCTGACAGACACCAAACATATTCAAAGTCTGATATGTTCTGGATATCAAAACCTTAGTTATTAGCCTAGAGCATGCAAAGATACAACCAAAAACCTGATGGATCCAGCCGCAAGAGACCTTCTCTTCCTGTTGCAAGGAATGTTATCAAATCTCTTTCTCCACTCAGCTTTTCCTGTCTCCAGAGATCTGTCTTCCTAAAGACTCTCTAGCACAGAGGTATCAAACTCATTTGTTACGAGGGCTGGACCTGACATAAATGTCATTTTGTCGGGCTGGGCCAAGTGTGCCATAAAATGTTATAAAGATTATTTCAGATGCTGAATGGCAATAGCCAGCTTGATCAGATTGGGTGTGATATGCAGAGGGGTAGTAGGGGTAGAGATATCAGCACTGGTAATGAGACAGGAAACCTAGGTCTCAGTTTGGTACAAGAGGATTCAGTCCAGGAGGAGACAAAGAGTAAATGGAAATAACTCTGAGGAAGTGAGCAGTGACTCATTAAAAACACATACCCTACCACAATTTTGTTAGCCTTTAAAGGTGCTACTGGACTCTTACTTTTTCTACTGCTATTACAAACCACAACATTCAAAAACCAGTGGGGGAACTTTTTAACCTTCCAGGACATTCAGTTGCTGACCTAAGAGTAGCAGTTCTCTTACAAAGAAATTTCAAAGGGAAATTAGAAAGAGAGACTGCTGAATTGCAACTGATAATGAAGTTCAAGACAATGCAAACTCCTGGACTGAATTGAGACCTAGGTTGTTTCTCTCATTAACAATGTCTGCTATTGTCATTTGGCATCTGAAATCACTTCACTCTCCAAGGCAGACGGACTCCCATTCTAGCTGTATCTGAAGAAGTGACTGCAGTGACTCATGAAAGCTCCCACCCTGACAGAAACATTGTTAGTCTTTAAGGTGCTCCTGGACTCTTGCTCCCTTTCACTAATAAGGAATGCAAGCTGTACTGTTAGGTTTACTCCCCTTCCCATCCGTTAGAAAAAGGGGATCCCCCCCCCCTCTCTCTCTCTCTCTCTGGCATGCTCTCTTTAGCATCCCCCTCCGAAGTCTGCAGGCAAACAAAAACAGCTGGAAGAAAACGTCGCTGATACTGACTCTCACCCTCTCTCTCCCTGGCATGCTGTCTTTAGCTCCCTCTCCCCAAAGAAGTCTGCAGGCAAACAAAAGTATATACCTGGAAGAAACGTCGCTAGTCTTCTTAAAAAAACTATCAGACTCCATTTTCCTCTCTAGCTCTTTCCCTCCCCCTCCCTCTCCAGAGGAGGAGGGGGAGGAGTCGTCACCCAATCAAAGGAAGGCTTTCTTTCTCTCCTCTCCCAAGCAGGAAATAGGAGAGGCTGGGGAAGGAGCTGTGATGCCGGAAGGAGGAGGAAGCAGCACAGAAGCAAGCTGCTCTCGCCCCGGCTGGATTGCAGGAAAGTTTTGAACTCAGTATTGGCTGGCTCTGGCTGCCCTGGGGGAGGCTTAGTCTCCCCTGGAAAATTTTGGTGCAGGGACAGCCCCTGAGGGCCCCCCCCCGTAGTTTACACCTATGCCTCAGTGCCATAGACTCCATCCTCCATAATATCCATTTTCTTCAGGGGAACTGATCTTTGTAGTCTGGAGATGAGCTGTAATTCCAGGGGATCCCCAGGTCTCACCTGGAGGCTGGCATCCCCATGAGGGCTTATTCACAGGAAAGTGTTTTTAGGATTGCACTGTAAATCCATTTGGAGATTCATCTCTGGCTGGGCAAGGGATTTGTACTTCCAGGAGACAACTGATGCTGTTATACTTCAGCCATCCCCGTCCCCCATAGGGTTCCTGCTTTTGTTGCCAAGCTCAACGGTGAGTCCTCTTCTGGCCCACTAGGACCTGCAGTGGTATCTTTACTGTGCCATCCTGAGCAGAGTTACACCTTTCTGAGTGCCTTGATTTCCATGGACTTAGGAGGGCGTGACCCTGTTTTTGATGTGGCTCTTAATTGCTACCTGTTGTCCAGCTTGAAGAAAGGGGAGGGGGGGGAGACACAACTGTTTCCACTCCACCCGTCCTCTGCTTTCCTACATAGGAGAGTTCTGGGCTGAGCAGCACAGTCAGGAGAGTGGAGGGCTGGCCTCTTGTCCAACCCTGGATTGCTTGTTTCAGCCATTTAACATCAGCCGTGGACAAGGATGAGCCTCCTGGTCCAGGTGCTGAGAAGGGGGAGAGGAGGCCGAGGGTTGGACACACGCAGATTAATCTCAGCAGAGCTGATCAAGGTGCTGCGGGGAGGGGGGAGCAGGCAGTTTCATTTATTCTTTTCTTTCTGTCTCTCTTTGGCACACGAGGTTCCCCACTGTGTCCTCAACGACCTCATGCATAATAGCAAGCCCAATCTTATTAATGCCGCCCCACCATGCGCTCCTTGCTTACAGCTGCTGCTCACCAATGCAATTTCCCTATGATATATGGGGGAAATAATTGAAGTATATTTGAAAATGTATTGAGAATTACCACATGCACAAGCCAGAATTTATTGGGGATATATCATTTTGCAAACAGGCCATGCTGACTGCCTCTGGGGATGCCGGCAAAAGGGAATTACCAGCTGTGTGTTCTCAGGGAATCACCCAGTTGTGGGCACTATGCTATGGGAATAGGTTCTCCGCAAGGAATTCATCCCCCTTACCTAGGAGCGCCATGACTCCTACTATAAGAGTGCCCTGCACTTAGACCAAATTTAATGGTTTGTTTGTTTTTTGTCCTGTAGCCTTCTGCTCCTGTGCATGATGCTGGGCTCTGCATTCCAACGTGTGGCTTATATTTTTAAAATAATTACAGCAAGAGCAAAGATTATGAACCGTGTGAGCAAGTGAAGCAGAAGTCAGTTGAAAGGGATCAGCCCTTCAGCCAAACTTCTCTTTCACATGAGAGGGAATTTCCTGGCATAGTGAGGAAGACCCAGATAGATTGCCCAGTAAGTTGTGTGTCGGAAACACCACTGAAAATTTGCAGAGAACTTAGGTTTGCTTTTCCAGCATGAACAGTCAGAGTCAAAGACAAAATTGCTATTAATTAGCTCTTAGAATGAATTCCATGGACAACATCAGGGAGGACTAGGGTATCAGTGGCTGCTAATCATGATAGATATCTACTCCCTCCTATACCAGAGGTAGTATGCCTCTTTAAAAGCAGTTGCAGGAGAGCACAGGCAGGATAATCCTGTAGGCAGTCTCTCTGTGTGTGGCCTTCCTAGAGGTATCTGGTTGGTCACTGTGTGATCACTGATAGGGTTGCCAGGTCTCACTTTACCTGTGGCAGGGGGCTCCCAGCTCCTTGTTGGGAGTTTTCTGCCCCTCACGCAAAGCGCACAGGGTGCAGTGATTTCACCAGTAGTGACATCATCATCTTAGGGCCATTGCATGACGACGCTCTACCATTCCCCCCCCCCATGTTAGGGCGTTGCATGATGATGTCACTACATGATGATGTCACTACTGGTTGGGGGTGGGGCTTCCCTCACCAGCCAGCTGGGCGGTGGCAGATTGGGGACGCCAAAATCGGGGGATCCCTTGGTCCAACCAGGGGGATCACAACCCTAGTGGGTGAACAGAATGCTGGACTAGAGGGGCCTTCTTATGTTCTTACTATCACTGTACCTATTTCCTAAAGTTTACTCTCACTTTTACTCAACTGCTACCAATCTAGTGAACTTGTTCCAGCCTGGTTTTCCTCCCAGATAAAATAAGACCTCTAAGAAGAAGTTGGAGATATGGATGTGCTTTGACGTGACCAGTAACCAGTGGCCAGTGTGACTTGCATATGGTGCATCTCTATTGGTCACACAGACTCAGTTGAATTGGCAAGTGTCATCTTCCAGGGGACAGTCTCCAGGGCGTGGGGATGTGTCAGTTGGGGTGGTCCAAAGATTGTTTTGGGGTGCAGCCAGGCCCCAATGTCTGCCTGTGTGATTGTTCTGGGGGCCATCACACTTTGGAGCAGCTGGCACAAGAACCATGCTTTGGACCAGGACATGACATATGTCCCCTCGAAGGGGAGAGTCCGCTGAACATGCGAGTGTATGACATGTGGCAGTCCAGTCTTTATTTTGGGTGCAGGGGCCACTTCCTTATTCAAATCTTTGTAATACAGGCCTCTGTGAGGCACTCCGAATAGAAGCTCATGGCTCCAGAACCAGTATTTGGACCAGGCATCACTGTGTGTCATCTTGCAGGGGGCAGCCCCCAGAGCATGGGGATGTTTCAGTTGGGGTGGTCCAAAGATTGTTTTTGGGTGCAGCCCGGCCCCAATGTCTGCCTGTGTGATTGTTCTGGGGGCAATCACACTTTGGAGCAGCTGGCACAAGAACCACGCTTTGGACCAGGACATGACATATGTCCCCTCGAAGGGGAAAGTTCACTGAACATGGGAGTGTATGACATGTGGTGGTCCAAACCTTATTCCAGGATGTAGTGGGCAGTCAAACTAGTTCCTTATTCAGATCTTTTTTTCAAATACAGGCTTCTTGTGTGCACCTGAAATGGAAGCCTGTGGCTCCAGAACCCGTGTTTGGACCGGGCATCACTGTATGTCATCTTGCAGGGGACAGTCTCCAGAGTGTGGGGATGAGTCCTTTGGGGTGGTCCAAAGATTGTTTTGGGGTACAGCTTGGCCCCAGTGTCTGCCTGTGTGATTGTCCTGGGGGTGCCTCACTTTGGAGCAGCTGGCCCAAGAACCGTGCTTTGGACCAGGACACAGCATACGTCCCCTCGAAGGGAAGAGTTTGCTGAACATGGGGGTGTATGACGTTTGGGGCTCCAAATCTTATTTTGGGATTCAGAACTTTCAAACTCTCCTCACTGTTTTTGGATGAATAAGGAATGAATAAGGAACTGGGAATAAGGAACCAACTTCAGCCTCATCTTTTCCTTATCGTACCTATGTCCACATCTTTCCCGTTGTAAAACATCTTTTAATGATAGCTCTGGATGAGGGAGAAATTACATAATTTTGAATGGTTCTTCCTTTGAAGCTTTGATCTGCTGCTGGATTGTGGGGACAGGAGCCCTGTCAAGTCCCACGGGGGCTGGAGCAGGGAACATGGCATGGTGGCCTAGGTGAGAACTTGAAAGCTGGTTAGCTGACAGGTCAGGTGAAATGGAAGCTGCCAAGAAATGTTTATGTGATCATGTGCAGAGTCTCTTTCTCCAGAACAAATTGTATGATGTGTTTATGAGCTTGGTGGCTTGTGTGCATGGCTTAGCTGATGAAGAAGGGCAGGAAACTGTGACAAATGGAAAAAATGCAAAGCTGGGTGAGAACAAGCTGTGTATGCACTGATTCCAAAATTAGAAATGGTAATTCCTTATGATCCACTCGAAGGTAAGTGGAGTAGAACACTGATCACAGCCAGTCCACAGAAGACTAATGGATTGGGAAAAGTCAAATCACCCTTCATTGCCAAGCAGGTCAAGCAAATAGACGTTGCCCAGATGCGAGAATCTCAAGCAGGAGGGTATTGAATCTCAATGACGGGACTCCACTGCCTCTCCTTAAACCAGGGGGGGTTGCACTCAAATGCTGATCTACCCAATAGCAGGGCTGGGCAGCTTTTCACAGGTCCTGCTCCAGCACCTGTCTAACTTGCAGCAGTTCAGCAGGTGAAACTTTCCCTTATATCTAGCTGCTATACTACCTCTTGATACGTACTTTTACTTCCTTACCCGAATTGCACATGTTCGATGTGATTACCTCACTACTGCCTTCTGCTTATGTTACAGATTTAATGTCAGAAGCTCATAACCTTACCTATCTGTCTTCCCATTTTGGTTTTAGTGAGTCCAAAGATGCAGACAAACCCTACTTCATCTCATCCCTTATTCTGCAGAAGTAACATCCCAGATTTATGAATGTCTAAATCAGGGCCATCATCTCTTCGGCTGAGCCCCCACTTCCCCGCTTCTGTGGTTGAGAGCTGGTTCCTGGACTGTAGCCAGACTCCCAAACTGTGTCCCCTTCCCTTCTTCATTTCTTGTGCTTGCAGCAAAACTTGGGACATGGAGATTTGATCAACCACTTGTGGAACTGAGAATCCAGGATAGATGGCTCTGGGAACAGAATAGAGGGTGAGGTTGAAGAATCGGCCCACATGACAGAGGGAAGGGAACTGCTAGAACCGGAAATAATATATCTGTGCTGTAAACAGAGGGAATTACTTCCCGGTGGGTTTCTTTACCTTTGTGCAAGATTTCTTTAGAGGCCAGTTTGAGAACCCGGCTGGGTAAACAGGTAGTTGCCTTATTCCTCCTTGCTTCTTCGCAGAGTGAAGATTCCACTTTAGTTGAATTACTGCCCACAGTGATTTATTATTTGACTAACATCCTGCAGGAGGCCCTATGGACTGTCCTGGAATCATTTTTGGCATAGCTGCCATCTTGTTCTGGTTGGTTTAAATCTGGTTTTATTTATATGCTTATTCCTATTTTGTTGTGTATTTTCTATGTTGTGCGCTACCCTGAGCCCACTTGTGGGATAGGGCGGGATATAAACTTAATCAATCAAACAAACAAATAAATTGAGCTGTCTTCTTCTACCTTTGCCATTCCCAGAATGCCATTCAAATTTAATTTGGCTGCCAGTGAATTTCCCAGAATGTAAGCTGTGCAGCAGGTGTCTTAGGCTTCTGGGTGGACCTGCCTCTTGTATTTTTGGCCTCTGTCCCCCTGCTTCTGTTAATGTGGGGTTGGGTGTAGGATGGGGTAGACAGAGATGTCCTAAGTGTTTCCATGCCTTTTCCAGGAATCCTTCATACTGTGCAGAATTTGGGAGCCTCTTCTGTAATCAGTGCTCTGTTTTTTCTGTGGGTGGAGCAGGCATATAGACTTGGTGTTAGCAGCCAGACCCCTCCTCTCGCAGAGGGGCAGTTTATAGTGTAGAGAGGCAGAAACACTCTTCTTAAAATATCATCGGGGGGGGGATTGTAAGAACAGGACACCGCCTGGCCCAAAATGACACAGAATGAATGCCAGTCAGAAACAAGCCTGGGCAAGTATTTTTGGAAGGTGAATAACAGTGGCTGTCTACTGCCCCCTCCACACCCCAGAGAGATGCATAACTGTAGGACAATGGGTCTCCCAAAATCTACTGACTCACCCTTGGACTAATCTCAAGTCCAACCTTACTTCCCCTGCACCCACTTACCCTAATTATGAAACAATCAACTATCAGTTGTAATCACCAAGCCATTAGCTTCCCATCGGGTATTTGCAGGGTCATTAAGCTCCTTTCATACCCTTTGCATAACTTAAGAAAAATCATCAAGTTATTGTTTTTGGGTCATCATGTCAGCTTGCCCTGAGGACCTGTTTTGCCCTATATCAACAGCACTAGCCACTAGTGCAGTATGTGTGTGTTCTTAGATCCAACCCCCCCAATCCATTGGGTCTTCTCTTCCTCTTTCTGACGAAGTGCTGGCTGTTTTGCTGCTGCCTCTGTGGACCTTTTCCCTCCAAGACTGGTAATTATAGCCCTCCCTTGAAATCACATTTCCCCTTTTCACCTTGCTTTTCCTTCACTAGCTCTGTGTGTGTGTATAGTGTCTGTACAGTTTGATTTTTATTCTTTCTCTTTTTAATAAAAACCTCTCTGGTTGACCATCTGCCTGGTTTATTTTGAGGATTCTCTTTTTTGGGTATTTTGTGTGTGTGTGTGTGTGTGTATGTGCTTGTGAGCCTGGAGTCATGGTGACTTCTGGCGATCCGTAGTAGGGCTAGGATGTTTCAGAGAGATGGCTTGATATTACCTGCCTCTGCGTCCCGACCCTGGTATTCCTTAGAGGTCACCCTTCCAAGTACTTGCCAGGGTCAGCCTTGCTTAGCTTCCGAGATCTGACGAGATCAGGCTCACGTGGGCTATCCAGGTCAGGGCATTTCGAGAGTTCTCTTAAGAGGGACTCCCCCGTAAACATAGGTGGAGAATCCCAGTTACCCCTCTTGCTCTGTCTCCTTTAAGCTATTCCCCTACTAAATAGGAAACTGCCTCTTTGGGTAACTGTGGCTTTCAGACTCACAAATGCCTTCGTGAAACATTCCTCAGTTCCCTTGTGTGGTTTGGTCCTGCCATTTCTATATAGCTTATAAGAACTAAGAACATAAGAGAAGCCAGTGTTGGATCAAGCCAGTGGCCCATTCATTCCAACACTCTGTCACACAGTGGCCAAAAATATCAGGTGCCATCAGGAGGTCCAGCCAGGACACTAGAAGCCCTCCCACTGTTCTCAAAGGAGTTTGACAGCTCCAGGACTGCTCTACTGTTACAGGCCACCATCTTTGTTGATGAGAAGCTGTTGAGGTCATGCAGCAGGAAGAAACAGACATGAAAATGGCATGTAGGCGATCAGCATGGTTTTACAAATGCTTTGATACCATTCCCCAGGTGCAGGTGGGGGATCCCCCACTAGCCAGGTGGCTGGTGGGATGAAATTCCCCTGACCCCCAATTTCTGTGTGCGATGTACTGATTTCACCCAGAAGTGACATCTGCATGTTGGTGGCGTCAGGGGGCAACACACTGCTTTTGGGGCAAAACTCTATGGTTTGAGATCATTTTTACTATAGAGTTTTGCCCAAAAAGCAGAGCGTCATCCCCGATGCACTGACGTCACTTCCAGGTGACATCAGTGTGCTGCACGACATCCCTGCCCACTCTCAGAATGCCCCCCAAATCACCCCGCTGGCACGGTGAAGGGATCTGGCAACCCTGGTTTGGTGGCAGATTACTGGTAGTTTTGATGTCAAGCAGCAGAGCCGGATGAGATTTTGATGGATAAAGGGGTAGGGCCTAGCAAATGTTGGTGGGTCAAAGTTGTCTAAGTTCCAGTCAGGGTGTAGGTACACTAGAAAAAAAAATTTTTAATACCACCTCATTCAAAATACAGGTTCCAAGGCCGAAGTATGGAATGAGCTGGTAGAACACCGGATAATAAAGAGCATTGGTTCACATGTACACGTGGCAGGGAAGTGTTGAGGGAACTTTTGATGACGGAAAGGCAAGACTGAAGGTTGATAGGGTTCTGAAATGACAAAGAATGGATGCAAGGTGCTGAAATTCCCCAGTTACATATATATGCTTAGCAAAACACACCCCGATGGGGCACGTCTATCCTCTAGCATAGCAGAGTTGGTATTGGTAGTAAATACACTCCAGAATTACAGAGCAATAAATATTTATTTCAGTAGCTCTTTTTAACACCAAAGTGTGTTAGCTCTGTTAACTCAGTGATCTTTGCAACAACCCTATAAAATATGTCACTGGTGTTATCCCCATGTTATAGATGTGTGAGATAAGATGGAATTTGACCCGAGCCCATAGCTTGTGCTTCTATATAATTTCTCAGATGTGTCAAGGCTACTTTTGGCCTCCCCGTCCCCACGGCTCTGTGGGCTCGAGGTCTCAGGTCCTGGGGGGCGGAGGAGGAGGTTAAGTCACCGCCCTCCTGTCGCCTGAGGGCACCACCATTGCTTCCTCTCTCTCTCTCTCTCTCTCTCTCTCTCTCTCTCTCTCTCTCTCTCTCTCTCTCTCTCTCTCTCTCTCTCTCTCTCGTGTGCAACTCCCTGGAGTCTGCCTAGCCGTCTCCTCCTTGACCTCCGTCCTGAGCCTCTTTTATAGCCCTTCCAACTCCTCCCCACTGTGACTGCCCCCCCCGTCTCCCTTTGATGGCTCCTCCCCCTCCTTTAGGCTGTAATGCCCCTCTTGGGGCCAGGCGCTTCACATCTAGGTGGCTGTGCAGTTTCCCCCTTGTCCCCCCTGCTGCCCCTTTCAGGAGACCTGCCCGCCAGGCCAGGCCTTGCAGCGTGGGTACGGGGCTGGGCATGGAGGTGGCCGCTGCCCCTGGAAAGGACAGGAGGCTACCGGGGCCAGCCGGTACGCCGTATGGCCGCACTCTCTTCGGGGGCGTTTGGCTGTTCACCCCACCGTTGTGGCTACCACCATGGACCCGATTACCCTCTTCTCCTGTTGCCTGGGTGAGTTCACCCGCTCTGCTGGCCTCTTCTTCATCCCCCAGGGGCATGGGGGGCAGCGAGTCCCGGCCAGGTGTCTCGGGGACAGGACAAATAAATGACATGTATGCTGTTTGAGCAATCTGTAGAAATTGCCTGGCACATGAGAAGAAGAAGAGTTGGATTTATACCCTGCCCTTCACTCAGAGTCTCAGAGCAGTTTACAATCCCCTTCCCTTCCTCTCCACACAACAGACATCCTGTGGGGTAGGTGGGGCTAGAGAGCTCTGTGAGAACTGCTCTTGAGAGAACAGCTCTGAGAGAACTGTGACTGACCTAAGGTCACCCAGCTGGCTGCATGTGGGGGAGTGGGAAATCAAACCTGGTTCTCCAGATTGGAGTCTGCTGCTCTTAAACCACTATACCAAGCTGTCTCTCTACAAGCTTGTAGATTTGTAGCTTCATCTTCAGCAATGTGTTGTTCATCCCCCTCTCTTCCATTTTCTCTTGGGACCCCCCTGTTGAGCGATATTCACTCAGCCATGCTAGCTCTCAGACATTCTAGTGTGCATCTGTGGTAGAGAGCAGTGATTTAGCTGCTGCCTCCTGGGCTCTGGGCTCAGAACACGGTCATGGGCTGTCTGTTTGATCCCAAGGTACTCCTTGCACTACCAGCCGCCCAGTAGTTTCCCTTAACAGCTGTCCAAGTTTCTTGGTCCTGAACTCAGGGGAATCTGGCCTTCTCCAGGGTTTACAAATACTGGCAGTAAACGCACAGATATCTTAGATTTGCGACACTTTCTCTTTTACGCATTCTAGCCAGAGATACCGACATTGGGGGCGATGGGTTGGGATAAGGGGCAGCAGTTGAGATATACATTGAGGGGATGACAGAGGCCGGGGTCCTAGGAGCAGCTATAGTTAGAGAGGGATATTGGCAAAGCCTTGGATGCCAGAGCAGGCTTTTCTGCAGCAGATCCAGTCTTTTTCCAAGCCCTGCCATTGATCACTATGACCATGACGACCTTCCACTCTGAGTTTTGGATAACATTGTCCCCTGCTGAAAGCTGGGGAAGGCCCTCCCCCATTTCATTTCTCTCACATTACCACACTGAGCACGCATCCTCCGCAGAGGAAGGAGGGAGGCAGCAGGTGAGTTGGCCGTTGTAGGTACTGTTGGGAGCATGAATCTTTCATTTCCTGTCAATATCTCTGGCCGATATTGGATGGAGAGCAGTGCCGATGGCCCTGTGATTACTGGGGTGGGGGAAAATTGACTTGATGGTCCCTGCTGGGATATTCATGGCTCTCGCATGTGGAGGGAGGCAGCACTCCAAAGCCCCATGTGTCGGTCAGGACAGAGAGGCAGTTGTGGGATAGATCTTGTGGGAGCCTGGCTGCAATGGACACACTGCAACTGCACCATCATTCCAGACCCATCATTCCTAGGATGATGTTGCATCCTCTCCTAATCCCTGCAGCTTTTACCTGGCATAGATACACCTACGCACCTGCACACTGCCCTTTCCCAGTACCTGTGTCTAAGCCGCTGCAGTGAAGGGAAGAATGGATATATGGGATCCTGGCATATTGGAGCATCGTGCCTTGCTTAGATCCGCTGCTGCTCACTCCAGCTCATCCCATTGGGCTTGCACCAATTTGGCAAAGCGCTGCAAGAAAGCCAGAGTTTTCAGCAGATCCACCAGTACCTGCTCCCCTAGAAATGATTACTGGACATGAATTCATCCCCACCTGTCATGCCCGGCTTTTTGGTTGCTCAGTTGACCTGGGCGTCCTTGCTTCAGTTGCTGTTAGCAACAGAGAAGTGGTGCAAGGCAGGCGCATTACCCACCTCTTTTCCCTCAACACATTACCACTATTCAGAGTGCACATGAATGTGATTTGGGGTCTTGTGTCAATGATCAGTGTACAGTGTACAGAAGCATAAGAACATAAGAGAAGCCAAATGTTGGATCAGGCCAACGGCCCATCCAGTCCAACACAATCTGGGTCACCCAGTGGCCAAAAATACCAGGTGCCATCAGGAGGTCCACCAGTGGGGCCAGGACACTAGAAGCCACTCTCCACATGTACCCTTCTGGCCAATCACAATGGGCATTAATGGCCTTTCAGAGGAGAGCCCCCTTCCACTTACCAAACCTCACTTTCTTAAAGAGCAGTTTCCATATTTTAAATCTCTCTCTCTTTCCCTCCCTTTCCCCCTCCCTCCCCCCCCCCCGTTCAGACAAAAGATCTTTACTTCTGGCTCATATCCTGAAGGCTTCGATAGAAATAGTATTTGTGTAGTTGGCTTCAGACAACAAGATTTTTTTAAAAAGACAATTAGGGAACTAATGACGTAAAGATACAAAACAGGGCGAGAGTGGTCGTCTTTGATTGGATCATATGTTGTGCATGAGACTTTGTGCAAGCTTTTTCGTTATATGCCGAAATCTCACTTCTGTCTGTGGGAGAATTCTCTTTAACTTGCATCTGTGCAACTTGCATTCCATCATTAATGGCTCATTAGAAGAGGGCAGACAGTTGTTCATCAGATCCACTAAAGATAAGACAAGAAGCCATGGATTTAAAATTAGAGGAAGGCAGGCTCCTGGGCAGCATCAGGAGGAAAACTCCCCGTCCTTTTAGGATCTGTCCCATTGTGAAACAAGTTACCTCTAAGGGAGTTTCTGTGTAGTTCCCCGGAGGTCATAAAGGGAAAACAGAAGAGCAAAACTGATGGTGGGAATGTTTTAGGCATAGGAGATCCTATTTTACAGCTGGCGTTCTGTTGTTATGATACTGATTTTAGTAACAGGCGGTAAATATCACTGCTATGACTGGAAACAGATAATACTGCTCTGGTATCTTGAAAGTATTATAGTGGGAACCATTGCTGCCTTTGAGGTATGCAGACTTTGTCTCTGGAAAACGGGTATACAATTTTGAAGTGTTTCAAAAGCCCGCCGGTCCTTTTTGACCAGGGAGGTAACAGACCCTGGGCAGCGAGACCTCTGTCGTCCCACCTTCAGTCCTCAGAAACGGTTGTCTGGCTCCAAACCCCGTTCTGGCTTGCATAGCTCTATATCCCTAACCAGGAATAGTGTCAGAAGACAGTTTAGGGAAAGTTTTCTCTCCTCTTGCCACAAAGACCCCCAGCAGCCATCGCCCAGGGAAGGTGGCCTAGTCTTCGATCAGGGTCTCTTTTTCTGGGATTTCTGGCCGCTTCCGGTCCCCCGGGGCTCCCCCTTGCCCTGCACACGCCCTGCTGCCTTTGCCATTCACAGCACGTCCCAGTTCCCCCTTTAATTGTCTCCACACAGCTGTTATCTTTAGTGGCAGGAATCAGATCGGAAATCAGGCCGGGCCTCGGTGCTCCCCTCCCTCCACCCTCCGTTCTTCTGGCTGTTTGAAAGCAGCTATAAATACCAGCTCTCACCTCTGGCGCTGGGAGCCAGGCGGGAGCGCTCAGGGCCCGGCATTGATCTCAGCGCTGGGTATGCACACGTGCGTTCCTTTATTTGTGCTGGTGACAAAAGGGATGATCACAGAGCCCAGGCTTGAAAAGGGCAAGAGGGAAGGGTCGCGCCAACACCACTGTTGGCATTGGAGATGCTTTGGGGCCGTGTGAGAAGAGAAGGATGGGATTTCCACTACGTGGCTTTACCCTGGCAGGGGTTCTTCCTCTCTCTCTCTCCGTGCACCGTCTCCATATGTGGCTCTTCACAAACGGGGGTGTGGGGTGAAGCCCAAATACACGAGCCTGCCAAAAAGGAGGCAGGGGTTGTGGAGGGCAGTGGATGTTCTATGTGTAATTCCTCTAGTTAGTGATGTGATACAACAAGAGGATGGGGGGAAGCAGTAGCAGGGGCATGCAGTCTTGGTACAGAGAAAAGATCTGGACCGTACACACACATGGTGTTTCTCAGAGGTTCCTTGTCTGTTGCACTGGAGACTCCACACAGTTGCTGTAATGCAGTAACCCTCAGCTTGGTGTCTGTTGGCACTGTGGTGTCCGCAGATGTGTTTTCTGGGGCCCATTTACTCCTTTGCTAAAGTGTCTCTTCCCCAAAGCAAGAGCCAATCCTGACTTTTCTGCAAGTTATTGGAGCAAGAGGTGCTTCAGAAGAGCCCTGAACTCTGATCACCTTTGTGTCTCCAGGAAGCACCCATTTGGAAACAGTTGTTTCCATCATAGGGGAGGGCACATGGCTGTGTGTGTGTGTGCACATGTGCGCTCACATGGAAGTCATAGTTCACTTCTGGCGACCCCTACCGGAGGCCAGTGCTCCCTCTAAGCTGTGGAGCCTTGTGAGCAAAAATCCTATTTTGTGAGCTACTGGCATTAAAGTTGTGAGCGAGCGATTTGGCTACTGCATAAATCAGTTTGCTCTGGAGCCCTTCTCCCTGAGCAAAGACAAAAATGTGTGAGTCGGAGGCTAAAAGACTGTGAGCTGGCTCACACTAACTCAGCTTAGAGGGAACACTGCCGGGGGCTTGGGTGGTTTTCAAAGAGGTGGCTTGATGAGCCTCTCTATGTGTCTGGTCTCTGGTATTCCTTGGAGGTCACCCCTCCAAGTCCCTGCCAGTGCCGCCTTGCTTAGCTTCTGAGATCGGGCGCCATTGGGCTCGCCTGGGCTGTCCAGGTCCCAGGGTTTTTGGACTGCCACCAACTCCCACGGCAGCCATTTGTGCTGGACCCCCACTCAGTGCTATCAGCGTTCCAGAAGAGCCCACCGGCTCAACGAAGTTAAGGTCCCCCGTGGCAGTGCAGGAGATGAACTTACCACGTGGCGAGGCACCACTCCACAGAATGTTTCTCTTCCACGGATCCCAGGGAAAAGCTGGCAGTGCCATAAAGGTGGTCCGAGGGATGCCGCTGGTGTACAGGCAGCCACCCGGAGTTTCAGTGAGATCAAATTGTTTGTGCTTTCTTAATGAGGAGTGTTAAGTGGCCATACTCGGGTGTGATGAGTACATACAATACGGAGGCTGTTTGTGTGCCCGTGTAGTGCAAGCCACACTCAGTCTCAGTTTCCCATCTTCAAAAGGAATGACTTAGTCCTTGGGGGGGTTGTGGTGATGAATGAGAGTCTGCAATAAAGTCTTCTGCATGGCACCAGTGCCACCCTAATCAGAGTTACACCTTTCTAACATTGTATCCAGTGGACTTTTCATAAGGGCATAACTCTAGAATGGTACTGTGCAAGTAGAAATCATTGACACCGAAGCATCGACCCATCATGTTTCTGGTCTTTCTTGCAGCTTCATGGTCTCCAGTTCACATGAGCTTCAGCTTACCAAGTGCTTTATTCTACCCCTGACACAACCATGCATAGGCGTCATCTTCAGGGGGGCTGGGGAGCTCAAGCCTCCCCGAAAGTACTGAGCCCCCTCCGAGGCAACTGGTGTCAGCCAGAGCCTTGCTACCCTCCCTCCCGTCCTCCACCCCATTTTGAAAGTGGAGGGTTTTCCCCTCCGCTTTCTGAGACTGTTCGGCTGGGCTGGGAGGGAAGCTTCCTCCTGGAAGCTAAGCTCCACCCACAGTTCCCAGCAGCCCCGCTCAGTTCAACGTGGAGAGCTGCACGTGGAGGCTAGCTTTGAGGTAGCACATGCTGCCTCTGCTTGCTGCCGCCACCAGCCTGAAGGGTAAGTAGGTGGGGGTGTAAGGAGTGGGGGATTGTTTCAGGTGGGGTGGGGTGGGGTGGGGTGGGTGGGAGCCCAGGGCTGCGCCACCCAGCCATCCTGCAAGTCCAAGCGGCAGGGGAGGTGGGAGAGGATTGGAGGATTGGGGAGGGGAGCTGGGCAAGAATGGAGGGAGGGGGAAGGTGGGGGGGCCCTTCTGTGGCCTCTGGTTGCCCCTGCCATCGGTGAGTGGCTTGCTTTCTCCTGCAGTCCAGTTTAAACTGGGCTGCAGGAGAAAACAAAACCCAGGAACCCTTGTGCTGCACGGAGCACATTGCTCCAGGATACAGAAAATCCTGGGCTCACTTTCTCCTGTAATCGGGGGGGGGGCTGCACTTTCTGTCCCTCTCTCGCTTTCTGTTTCTCTTTCCCTTTCCCTTGAGATGTGTGAGAGCTGGAAATGCTGGGAAGCTGCCCCACCCCCACTCCAGGGCAGGCTGCTTCCCTTCCAGTCTGACTTCCTTCCCTTCCCTTCCCTCTGTCTTTCACTTCTCTCTCCCAATCTATATGTTTTTTTCCCCAGCTTCCCCCCTCTCCCTTGCTAAAATAGCCCCAGTTAGGATTGCCAAGTACCCCCTGGCCACCTCTGGGGGATGAGGGAGGGTGGCGGGAGGGTGGCCCAATCCAGGTTAGGAAACTCCTGGAGATTTGGGAATGGAGTCTGGGGAGGATGGGGACCTCAGTGGGGCACAATGCCATAGAGTCCACCCTCCAGAACATCATTTCCCCCCCCAGGAAAACTGATCTCTTTAGACTGGCAATGAGCTGTAATTCCAGGGGATCCCCAGGTCCCACCTGGAGGCTGGCATCCCTAGCTCCAGTGCTGAAATTGGAAGCTCTGGTTCTGCTGTGTGACTTGGTGCATGCAAACCTCTGGCATTGGCTTACATTTGCCAAACCACCCAGGTGGAGGAGGGGAGGGGTGTCATTCTACCAAAAATGAGAGTGTTTGGGTTTCTCTGTGAGTTTGAGGACTGGAACTGGCACTGAAGTGAGATTGGAAAAGTTTGTGTGGCTTTCTTGTGTTACAGTAATAATTATGCTACAATACAGTTTGTTAGTCCTAAAGGTGCTACTGAGTGTTTTACTATTTTGTATGCTATGGCAGTGACATGAGAGCCAATTGAGCTGCTGTGGGTCCATCTCATGCTACTGACAGTAGTTATACATTACACCTTGCCCAAATGGTTCTGGGCATTAAAGCGCACTTGCCCTGGTGTGATGTAAAATGCTAGCAAGTCATAGCCAACTCATGGTAACCCTGTAGGATTTTCAAGGCAACAGACATTCAAAGATGATTTGCCATTGCCTGACTGTGCATCATGTCCCTGGTATTCCTTGGAGATCTCCCATCCAAATACTAGTCAGAGCTGACTCTGCTTAGCTTCCAAAATCTGATGACATCAGGCTAACCCGAGCCATCTGGGTCCATGGCATGGTGCTGTGTGGGTGCTTCCCAGGCAATCATCTTCAACCTATTCTTGGGAGCCACAATCATTAGGAAAGAGCCATGTGATAGAAGTGTAATAATAATTTACTCATAGTTGCAAGAGCCAATAAGATTTGAGTTTGATGGGGGATTGGGCAAATTGATCTAAGGAACTGAAAGAAGAGAAAGTATTAGCAAGCTCAGTGGTTAAGGATTTGAATTGAATAGAGCTCTTTATAGTCCAATCCTGAGGACACTGAGAAAGAATGTCTGAAAATGTCATACAGGTTTCTGTCGACCTTGCAATAGCATTGTAGCTAACCCCAACTAAGAAACTTCCATGCTGTTTCTATAATTTCTCAAATGTACTTCACACCAACTGTGCATCTCCATTCCTTTCTAATTCCTCTCAACTATGTACAGCTTTCTATGTTGTGCTTCATTTGGACTGCTTTGCTTTCTCAGTTCCTAGCCCCCTTCTTTTCTATAACCATGGATCTACATCCCCTTCCTCAAGCCTTGCTGCTTGTCCCAACTCTCTAAAGTCAGACCAGTTTGGCCAGTGACAACCGAAAATACATCTGTCCAGGAAGTTCAACTAAATTCCACTAGAGGTTTTGTCACCACTGCTACATCACTTACAATATAGGTTCATGTTCAGGCTATAATTTATGATGTTTTAGTTTGGGAAGATCTATGTTCTTGGTCACATCAGTTGGTGCTATTTTTTTCCTGTAAATTAAAATCCTCTTCCATCCCAATGGACTCTGCTGCTCACATGTTGTCTGTCAGTCCCCTCTTTATTCCACCCTTCCTCCAGTCTCCCTTCCCTTATATTGACCTCACAACAATGGCAATATCACCCAGCCTGATGAAGGGGGCTTTGACTCTTGGAAGCTTATTCCCTGAAACTCTTGTTGGTCTCTAATATGCTCCTGGACTCAAATCTAACTGTCCCAGTATCACCGAGTAAGTGTCATGCAAAATGTAGATCTGAACATGGGTCTCCTCAGTCCACACTGGTCTTCATGCCATTGGTCCATCTACTTCAGCATGGTCTGCTCTGATGCAGGTGAGCTCTACAGGCTCAGACAGAGAAAGATCCTTTCCAACAGCTGTTCTCTTAGACCTCCTCGGTTTAAACCTTTATCCTTTGGCACGCAAAGCATGGTCTCTCTACCATCAGTCCATCAGTGTAATCATTATCTGCTCAGACTGGCAGTGGTTCTCCAGGGTTCTTTGCAGAGGATTTTGCCCACGCCCATGCCGTGCTTTGTTTCTGAGCCATTGGGGCTGGGGGGGAGGATGCAGGCGGGCTGCTTTTATTTGTAATGCAAAAGTATATTACCTCTTTCTAACAACATATGTCCATGCAAGATGTACATATGTTCACTGTAATATGTAAACAGGGCTTTTGTTTCTCTGAGTGGTGAGCAGGAAGAGAGGGAAATGGCAACAGATATGTTCTTGGTATGTACACCATCCAGGGAGAATACTTAACACTTAACTCATGTTTATGCCACACATCATTATCCTTGATTGGCATGCAGATCAGAGGCCTTTTAAAATTTCCTTTTGCCCTGTGTGCAGTCCAGAAGGAACATTGGCAAGGAATGTACACTCTATACGTGTGGTACAGTTTCAAAGGGACAACTAACTGGGATGTATAAAAGAAATGACAGGATTGCCCATGGGAGAGACTTGAAGGCCCACTGGAGATAATAGGAGCCAGGAATGCCACATGGCTCTGCCTCCATAAATAGTGACAATGGCCTGTGATGTGATGTCACTGGGCCTGGGTTCTTTTAAGGACCTAGCACAGCAATGCCTCTGGCCCAGCCCCAGCCCCCCTGGGAAATTGGAAAGTCTACGCCCTTGCAACCATGCTGTGTAATGGGGAGGGGGCTGATGGGAAAAATGGCTTTGGAGAATGGCTGTTCCTTTGCTCTGGAGAATGGAGACCGAATCATGACTCACTGCGTCTGCCTTACAGGTAATTGCACTGGAAATGGTCGATCACGCCTAGAGATCAGATCAGCCCTCTGAATCAGGTCAGCGATCCATCTAGTCCAGCGTGGTTTTTCACACAGTGGCCAGTCAGTTGCTCTGGATAGCCAAAAAACAGGGCATCGGCCTCTCCCTGATGCTGGCTCCCAGCCCTGGTATCCCGCTCTGCTCAGCAGAAGATGGGGCCAAGGAGACCCTTTAGGCTATGGGCCCGGGTGACTCCTCAGTACCCCCAGCCTTGACCTCCTGCTTCACATATGCCTGGTTAGTCCCTACTGTACTAATGAGTTGCCTCCACATTGTGCAAGCCTGTCGAGAACTGCACGGCTTCACCAGCAGATCCCCCCTATGAAGAGACCCTGGGATCAGGCACAGCTCTGTTGGAGGGGAGTTCCTGGCATACCAGGAGGCAACTGGACTATTAATAGCTGCTGCTGGATGGGGGGGGGGAAGGTGTTTGGGAAATGGCTTTGTGATTAGGACAAAGAGGCGGCAGCAGCTTTGCACTCTCTCTTCATTAGGAAGGCTGGGGCCGGATGTGCTCACAGCTGCCAGTGTCACAGGCGCTAACAAAGTGGCTGGAAATAGCCCAGAGTTGCCTTTGAAATCCCAGCAGGAAAGAGTGGGGAGGGAAATGGAGTAAGGGGGGTGTCCGCAAAGGCACGTGGCCAGGCGAGCGACAGGCACACTCTCCACGAGGTGCCTATGTGGAGAAAGGCAAAGCTTCCTTCCTAGGCAGAACTGGCTGCTGCTTGGCTCTTGAGTTGCCTTCCTGGTGTGATGGTGGTGTATCGCCAAGGAGTCCCTCTGGCCTGCTGTGGAGTTCTCTTTCAGCCCCTTGATTCGTCCATTTCCTGACTTAGTCCAGGCTCAGCTGGGCAAGATAGAACCAGACCCTTTTTTTCCTTCCTGCAGTCAGGTGCTGCCAGAGGGAGCCCATCTTGAGGGAGGGACACTTTGGGAGGCCTTGGTGTTTGCTCCTAACAGTGGGAAACTTGGAGACCGTTCCATTATACCTGAGACCCCAGTTGGTCGCTCATTTGATATCCATTAATCCTTACCTGGTCAGGGCCCCTCTAGCTCTGTCCTATTATTTATAGAAATTAATGATAAAGCCCACTGAAAAATCAACAGAAATGTCAGGAATAAGAGACCTCCAAACCTTGCAGTAGGGAACCACCCGTGCCATTCTCAGCTGCAGTAAGCACGCATCGCATCCCTAAACGCCTAGTGAGCCTCTGCCAGGGAGGCACAGCCAGTCACAGGTGCGCGGGGGAAGTCTTAGGTGTTCTCCACCTCACCTCCGGTGTTCACCAGCGTTACTCACTCTGCTGGTGCCTTGTGGGAAGCTGGCCTAATTTAGACCCAAAGTCATCTTCCAGTGCATTCTCCCCACCCGCATAGTTTTTTTGCTATGGCCACCTCGGCTTGGTGGTTTGTCCTGATAATTTCCCCCAGTTTCACTAAAATTGTATGGTCTGCTTCAAAAATTCTCCGTTCCTCTTACGTTCCTCTCTGATAGCCAACGAGAAACAGATCCCCATATTAACAGTGGTGTTTGAGTGTTCCCTCTAGCTAAGCTCCCCACCACCCATCCCATCTCTCAAGTCTGGTCTTTCCTTGTGGCTCTTTTGTATGTTAAATCCTTGCAAACCATTTCTCATCTTCAGGCTTTCCAGCACAGCCGCTTCCTCCCTGCAGTGGAAGGCAGTAATGGCTAGTGATGTCTTGTCTAGCCAGGTTCAAAAGTGGACTTGACAAGTTTGTGAAGGAGAGGAATATCAACAGCCCGGAGGTGGGGGGGGGGTGTCCAAAGAATACATCCTCATGCGTAGGTTGTTCTTAAGCTTTAAATTGCTGGAGGCTGGACGTGATCAAGAGGGGTACAGATGCTCTGCTAGGTCCCGGGGCTTTTCCTGTGCCACTTGATACATCCCTGTCTGGCTACTGTCAGGGAGAGGATAAAGACAGAGAGCACCAGGGTGCCTTGGGGGTCCCCAGGCCAGCCAATTTCTCTGTGATCTGCACCTGGACTCCCTTCTGTCTTCTGTGTTGTGCTCGGTGACCTCCTCTCTCCCAATTAGCTCCATTTTTTGGTGTGTGTGAGCGTGAAAGCTATTACCTCATTAAACAAGCCTTAACCTTCTCTGGGTGCCCCATTGCCGTTATTTGAACTAGGGTCTTGCCGTGTCCCTTAACCTGACTATTGTCCCATCCCTCCTGCCCGCCCCGCCCCCACTCTTGGGGAGAGCCACATTTGCAGTGACCATCCACCAACCGAGCCGCCTTTACTCCCATCTCTGGCATGAGGCTTGCCCCTTTGGGAGGCTCGGCAGCTTACTGGTTCTTCCGGCAGCGGCTGTTTCAAGAGAGGAGCTGCCTGTCAGCCACCTGCCCCAGAGCTGAAGGGCTTTGTCCCCAAGTGCCTTATTGAGGAAGAAGAGTGCTTGTAAGAGCCACATGTGGCTCCCAGGCCCCTGCGTTTCACTGCCCTAGAGAGACCTCACTTATTTATTCTGCTCGTTTTAGCTGGGCAGGTTCAGGGGGGCTCCTAATCGTGTACAATATCGGAAAGTCCCTTTCTCCCCCACTCTTTTTGTTTTTTGCACACGATCACAGCGGTATAGATTTCTGGAACATCCACGTAGCCTTGCAGACATGGCTTTTTTCTAACCTATGCACCCCACTGGAAGGACATGAAAATGCTTTATACTGAGTCAGACCAATAGTTTGTCTGACTGGCTTCAGGGTCTCAGAGGGAGGACTTGCACGTTGCCTCTGTGATCCTTTTAACTGGAGGATGGGAGGGGGGAATTGCCCCTTGGACCTCCTGCATGCAGAGTAGATATTCTGCTATTATGCCATGTATTGCAGGCAGCTGAGGCAGAGGGACGGGCAGTGCATTTACCAGGTACAGTGATGAGGCAGGGATTGTTCATGCTGTGCAAACATTGCTGTAGGGGGTCCCTGGAGTCCAAGCAGTGTGCACCTGGGTAAGTGGCTATAACCACTGGCCTAGACATTCCAGCCCCCAACACTGGCAGTTCCTGCACTGTCCTAGCCCTTTCTACCCCCACAGCTCATTAGTGAGCGCCTGTCATTGCAGCATCCCCGTGGCACAGGCCTCTGCTGCCTCCCATCCCAGACCTAAGAGGTGTCTATGTGTTGCAAACATGCCAAGGACAGCACAGGGACCAGAGGAGGCTTGGCGGAATGCCACTGCACGTCTGTGGGCATTCACAGGCAACCGCCCGCTTCGTCAGATGAATGGATGGAAGGATACTAAACAGAATGAACTACTGGGCTGAGCTAGTAGGATTATTTTAAAAATTGAATATCCCCCCCCACCCCCCAAAAAAATCTTTTGCAATTTGACACTTTATGTTCTGTGTGTTGAGAATGAGACGCTAGTTTGATCCCTGACACCCAAGAGAGAGGTTGCCTTGGAGCCAAGATCCACAGGGCGGGGGATCATTACTCACAGAGTAGATAAACAGTGGGCTGGGCCTAGTGGTTGTTTACACAAAAAAAAGGGTAAGCTGTTCTGCCATGCAAACACTGAGACTTCTACCAGAATCTGTGAGCCAGTTTACTTTGGCACAGCATCTCATGGGTCTGAGGTGTTAGATGCTGCTCTGTCATGCGAGACATTTAATCAGAAACACACATGGCAATGTGTCTCTTACAGGTATCTGGTGCACTGGGACCAAGCCCCATAGCTCCTGCACTAGACTTGAGCATACAGGCTCCCCTTGCACTCTTCCCCCCCCCCCCACAAGCACCTGGCATATGCCTTCCTCTGCTAAGCTGGCCCCCTGCCGCAGCCCCTGGAGGGTTGACTGCAGCTTGGCACAGAACTGCTCCATGCCCCATGAAAGCTGATTCTGCTCGGCATTGGGTGCCCGTGGGGTGGGTAATGCAGCGAAGCAGTTGGATGGGGAAATGACTCTGTCAGCTGAATGCTTGTGGGAGGATCATTGCTGAGGAGAGCACAACGGTGTGAGAGGCCTTGCTAAGGAACGGGGAGCCGCTTGTGTCCTAAGCCCCGCCAGGACGTCCAGCATCAGAGGGACGCCATCTGTTCCACTGAGTCTTGTGTTGCGGACACTCTCCCTTTTTAAAAAAAACAACACCCAGTTTCTCCAGCATCCCCTGTCCAGTTACAGACTCTGTATTCTGTCAACTTTCCCTTTCCCTTAAGGCCACTTAGAGTCCCTCTTCTCCAGGCTCAGTGACACAAGAAATAAAGGCAAGAAGTGACGTTATTAATGGATAAATCCTTGTGGGGTTTTTGTCATGAACTCTGCAGTGCACACAAACACCACTAAGTGCAACTACAGGAAGATAAGACAGGATTAGGCAATGCAAGGTAAAATGTGTCTCAAGGCAAGGGTGGGGGAAGTTTTTTTTGGTTTTTTTAAATCAACATGGGGGCAGGAAGAGGAGGGCTCTGTGAGTGCAAGGAATGCCTGCAGAAACTGAAACAAGGTGATTTCTTCCCCTGAAAAACAAACAAGGAGTAACAGGCATCACACTGACTCATTGCCACTGTTTGATCTTGCCCAGGCCAGAATGGGGGGGGGGAAATAGGGGAGATTATTGAGCCTTGTTAGATGACTCTACTGTGCCTCTATAGGGAAGCACATCTCTTGTTCTGAAGAGCTCTGATCTAGGGCTATGAAAAGAGGCAGGAAAGGTAGGTGTTATGTCCTGAGACCAGGGGCTGGTGCCAGCCAGAGACAGCCAAGCTTCGATCCCAAAGACAATAGGGACTAGGCTCCTGAAACCCCAAGTAAGGAGCCAATAAGGTCTTTGGCGGGAGATTTGAATACACCATCGGGGTGTTCCCCCCACACTGTATATAGTTGGCCACCCGGCCATTAGTTGATGCCTGATGTAAAGTACCAATAAACGTGTCTCCACCTATGTCGTGGTCCGAGTCCTGATGTACCGAACCCGGTACTTTACAGTGGTGGCAAGGATGGGATTTGTTGAGCGGACCTGAATCACAGCATCGAGCATCACTCCAACCGACACCGCACCGCATCACTCTCGAGCACTGCGAAGCGCCCCGTGTTATGGACACCACTCCCACAATGCAATTGAGCCATGGCTTCCGCTTATGGAAGCCTCAACAAGTTCGATCCCTCACACCCCAAAGTGTGGGACTCATGGACAGACCAGCCGATGTGCTACATCGAGCTAAATGGGTTCACCGATGCAGGAAAAAGACGAGCCCTTCTCCTGAGTTCCTGTGGGACCAACACCGTTCAGCTCGCGAAGAGTCTACTGGTCCCCCGGTCCATCCTGGAGTGTTAGTTTGAGGAGATAATGGAAGCCCTCAACAACTACTTCAGCCCAAAGCTGACCTTCCTGGCCAGATGGATGGGGTTCCGACAGCGGGTGCAGGCCCAAGGAGAATCCGCTGCCGCTTACATGGCCACCCTGCGTGCCCTCGCAGTGGACTGCTCCTTCCCGAAGGTGGCTGATAACCTACTGACCCAATTCATGTGGGGGTTGTCGGACGCCAAACTGCAAAGGAAGATGATTGGCATCCGCCAGATCACCCTAGAAGAGGCCATGCAGCTCGCCCTAGCGCACGAGGCATTGCACCAGGAGCGCCCAGCAGCCACAGCACACCAGGTCGGGACAGGACACAGCCTGGAAAACTCAGACGAGGAGGAGGTCTGCATCGTCCAGCAACAGTGACGTTGCCCGCTGCAGGGGCCGCTGACCAACAGTCACTCCAGTAAGGCCCCCAGCTGCTCCCAATATGCCAGCTGTGGAGAAGCCCATGAGAGGAAGACATGCCGCTTCTGGGACGTGACCTGCCATGGCTGTGGAAAACAGGGCTATCTCGCCAAAGTCTGCAGGTCGAAGGGTTCCACGCAGCCCCATCGTTACACTGCCACCACACACGAGTCTGCCGCTGAGACCTCTGATCTCTACCTTCTCACTGACCAGCTGCTTCAGGTACTGCGCCTCCCCAACTTGTCAGCCACCCCGAAGATCCAAGTACAAGTCTGGATCGAGGGGTCCCCCTGTTCCATGGAAGTGGACTCGGGATCGGCGGCATCCATCATATCCGTGGACATGCTGCTCAGACTTTGCCCTTCAGGGGGACCCCCTCTGTGGCCCTCGCCATTAAACTTGGTGGATTTCCAGAGAAATCCAGTCCCAGTCAGGGGGTCAGGTCCTTCAGGGTGCAATACCAGGATTTTGTGGGAAAGCTGGACTTGGTGGTGGTGGAGGGTAACCTTGTAAGCCTTCTGGGCAGAGCCTGGTTTGAAGTGCTGGGTATAACGATTTGGGGGGGTTAATAAATGCTCACCGTGGGATTTTGGGGAGGTCTGCCAGGAATTTCCCGTGGTATTTGATGGGGCCCTGGGATGTTACAAGGGTCCCCCAGTGTCCTTACAGCTCGACCCCAATGTAGCCCCCATCCGCCAGCGGTTCCGCACGGCGACCTGCTCCTTGTGACCTAAGATTGAGGCCGAACTTGACCGGTTGGTGGCCCAAGGGGTTCTTGAGCCGGTGTCTCACTCTCCTTGGGAGACCCCAATAGTGACCCCCGTAAAACCGAATGGGGACATCCACATCTGCGCGGATTATAAGTGTACTATCAACCAAACCCTCCAAGCACACTTGTACCTAGTAACGGTGGTGAGCCACGTGCTGGCGTCCCTAGTGGGGCAACAATTTTCGGTAAGCTGGATCTTGCACAGGCGTACTAGCAGCTGCTGGTTGATGAGGCCACGGCCATGGCCCAGATGATTGTCACACACCGGGGGGGCATTTAAAGTTAAGAGGCTGCAGTTCAGGGTCAGCGTGGCCCCTGGAATATTTCAGCAACTAATGGACACTTTGTTGAAAGGGATCCCTGGCATGACGCCATTTTTCAATGACATCCTCATTGCCGCCGCGACCCCTGAGGACTTCGTGTCCCGTCTCCATGCCGTTTTGGGCCGTTTAAATGAGGCTGGACTGAAAGTGAAGAGGGAAAAGTGCCTCCTGGGGGTGCCGGAGGTGGACTTTCTGGGGTTTTGGGTGGACGCAACAAGACTACACCCCACAAAGGACAAAGTGAAGGCTATTGTGGAGGCCCTGGCACCAAGGTGCAAGGCAGAGCTGCAGGCTTTCTTGGGCCTCATTAACTTTTATCATGCATTCTGCCGCACAAGGCTGCTGTGGTGGAACCCCTACACAGACTGTTGGATAAATTGGCGCTGTGGGCATGGGGGTCGTGGGAGGAGGCGGTGTTCTGGGGGGTGAAAAATTTGTTGATATCAAATGCTGTTCTCGTGAATTTTGATGAGTCCCTCCCTGTGATACTAGCGTGTGACGCTTCGCCTTACGGGGTTGGGGCTGTGTTGGGGCACCTCCTGCCAGACGGCAGAGAGGTGCCGGTAGCATACTACTCAAGAACGCTGTCCCCCACCAAGCGCAATTACATGCAGATAGATTAGGAGGGTCTCACCATTGTGCTGAGTGTAAAAAAGTTCCACAACTTTGTGTATGGCCGGCCTTTCACGATAGAGCCAGTTTGGTGTAGTGGTTAAGTGTGTAGGCTCTAATCTGGGAGAACCGGATTTGATTCCCCACTCCTCCA
This sequence comes from Gekko gecko, assembly GCA_029375565.1. Lineage (NCBI taxonomy): Eukaryota > Metazoa > Chordata > Lepidosauria > Squamata > Gekkonidae > Gekko > Gekko gecko. The sequence continues at coordinate 87,264,698 of JAPDNY010000003.1, forward strand.
CTTGCACCTGCTGATGTGACCTTGGATCAGTCACAAGCTCTGGCATAGCTGTTCCTGAAAGAGCAGTTTGTGTTAGAGTTCTCTCAGCCCCACCTACTTCACAGGGTGTCTGTTGTGGGGAAGAGAAAGGAGTTTGTAAGCCACTCTGAGACTCCACGTGAAGGGCAGAGTATAAATCCAATCTCTTCTTCTTCTTCTTCATAGTCACTGACCATAAACCGCTCCTGGGGTTGTTTGCGGTGTATAGGCAAACCCCGCAGGTCATGTCGCCCAGGGTTCTCCATTGGCCCCTGTTCTTGGCAGGGTACCAATACCGGCTGGAACATCAGCCGGGCAAGGCGATGGGGCACGCCGATGCTCTGAGTTGGCTTCCGCTTCCTTTGACAGACGGGGATCCAGCTTCCGCCCTGGGGGTGCTCATGCTGGAAGGTCTCCTGGATCCCCCTATGCAGGCATCGGACATAGCTGCCCACACTCTCCCAGGTCTTGGGCTGGGTGGTAAGGGAGTGGCCATCAGCTTCCACAGGGACAGAGTTCATGGCATATAAGGCAAGGAAAGATGAGCTCTCGGCCCTTAAAGGATGCTTGCTCTGGGGAGATAGGGTGGTGATATCGGGAACCATGAGACAGGGAGTCCTACAAACACTACATAAAGCACACTTGGGCATAGTCCGCATGAAAGCCCTAGCTAGGAGTTACATGTGGTGGCCCGGGATAGACACAGAGATCGAGACATGGTTCCAAGGGTGCAAGATTTGCCAAGAAGTCTGCCCCAACCCTCTGAACGCCCCAACATAACAGTGAGAGTCCACCCAGAAACCATGGTCCTGGCTCCATGTGGATTTCGCTGGGCCATTCCAGGAACTACTCTTTCTAATAATGGTTGACTCCTACTCCAAGTGAGTAGAGATCAGCCCAGTATCAACCACATCCTTGAAAGTGGTCATTAGGTCCCTCCGCCGGATCTTTCCACACACGGCTTACCGGACACGATCGTGTCAGATAACGGGGCCGCATTCACCTTGGCTGAGTTCCAGGGCTTCCTTCAGAGGAACTTCATCAGACACATCCGATTGGCCCCCTTCCACTTGGCGACAAATGGCCAGGCCAAAAGGATGGTCCGCACCACCAAGGAAGCCCTGCGCTGAATAGCAGATGGAGACTGGGGGTTCCGGCTTTCCAGGTTCTTCCTGATGCAGAGGACAACCCCTAACCCGGTCTCCGGCCACCGGCCAGCGGAGCTGTTGATGGGCCGCCGCCTGGCCACCCTCTTGGACTGGCTCCACCCCAACCGCACGCCCAAGTCCCAGAAGTTAGTCAAGGAAAGGGAGGCACCAAGGGGCCCCAGAGAACTCATCTATTTTAAAAACTTCGGGACGGGTCCTCCATGGGTGGCCGGTCGCATCATTAAACCCACTGGCCCAGTGTCCTATGAAGTCGTCACTGATGGGGATCGACTGCTATGGAAGCACATCGACCAACTACGTCAGCGACAAGCACCGGAAGCCTGGGGCGCCTTGCCGTCACCAGACAACCCAGAGGTCCCCAACCAGTCAGCCAATGAGCAACCTGCAACGGCAGAAGGGCAGGAGCGCCTTCCCCAACAAGAAGCAAGACCGACCACAGAGGCCATGGAGACCCCATCACCGCCACAGCAACTGCCAAAGCCACCCCCAACTCCAGCTCCTGAGCCACTGGCAGACAGGTCCAACCCAGACCCGGGGCCGACCCCCAGGAGATCTCTCAGGGAGCGCAGGCCCCCTCCTATCTGAAAGTAGGGAGGGGCGAAACCATGGGGGGAGGGGTGTTATGTCCCGAGACCAGGGGCTGGCGCCAGCCAGAGACAGCCAAGCTTCAATCCTGAAGACAATAAGGACTAGGCTCCTGAAACCCCAAGTAAGGAGCCAATAAGGTCTTTGGCGGGAGATCTGAATACACCAATAGAACATCGGGGCGTTCCCCCCTCACTGTATATAGTTAGCCACCTGGCCGTTAGTTGACGCCTGATGTAAAGTACCAATAAACGTGTCTTCGTCTATGTCGTGGTCCGAGTCCTGATGTACCGAACCCAGTACTTTACAGTAGGAATGCCCTGGGAACACAGAACTGGACAAGATGATAGGTTAACCGCCTGTGCAGGGGGTGCCAGGGCACTGGGGGACAGAATGGCTGCATCAGTACTATTGCCAAAGGACCAAGATTTCTCCTGTCCTTTTATGGAATTGAGAACCCTCTTGCCTGCCTACTTCTTGCCTTGTTCTCTGGCATCTGTGTGGCAGACCTCTCAGGCAGCTCTAGGCTGGGACCCTCCCTTTGCAGTCTTTGTTCGGGTGGCCGGTAGATATGACAGAACAGCACCATAATGTACCCCCTTCCCCCAGCCTAGGTTGTATGGGACTGATTCCAACTTCTATGCCTTATCACAGGAGACTGATTCCATTGCAGCCTTAATGTAAAGTTTCTCTGTAGTACATCTTGCTTGCCTTCTCCCTACTCTCCATGGTCAGTTTTGCCCTGGTGTATCAGCACCCACTGCCAAGCTCAGTACAATACATTTTGTAGTCATTGAGACATTGGGTTGCAACTGCTGGGCATTCTTAAAGAAGAGGAAGACAGAACTTGCATTTTTTTCTCTCTCTCTCTCTCTGTTCATTTTATGCCCATTTGGGGGGCAGACTCGTGTTCTTATTCCTGGGGAGTTGTCCTGGCTCATCACAGACATCATGCTGCTGGTGGTGGGTGGCTGGAGTAGGCTTTTCAGGGCTGCCTGTTGCCTTGCCATCTGCCAGGTTCGTGTGCATCAATGCTGGAGGAGTCCATGGGTCTAATCACTAACATTCCAGGTCAAGGATGATTTTTTTCACACTTCTCTGCATTTTGAGATATTGGTGCAGAGTGTGCTTCTTTTTCACTGGATGCAGAGTTGCTGTTCATTCTACTTTCTGACTTTCAAATCTCATCCATATTATTGAATTTTGATGAGGTCCGGCTTTAATTTTTCCCATCTCACTAAAGCAAATATCTGCTGACTATGGGATTTCTCTGAACAGAGCCCTAGGGCTGTTGCTTCTTGGTTTTTGGCACAGAGCTCTAGGAGTTTTGGTTCTTGATTTGTCGCTCTGGCAACCTGAATATCACCATGGGAGGGAATACTTGAACTCTTTGCAGCTCCAAAGCTTTTGCACCAGTTGCTAGCAGCTCCTCCCAGTGGCTTGGGATGTGGAGAAATGTTTCACTAGACAAGGACCGGGGGAGGAACTTGAATTCCAAAAGAGTGATTGCAGGATATCCTGTTGTTCAGATGGGAACCAGCACAATTGGAGGCTGTGCATAGGAAGCTCTTGTGCCTTTTGTCATTCATGTCCATTGAAGCACTCTTCTGCCGTTGCATTCCTTCTCTGCTTTCTTTCTCCATGTTTACCAAGAAAAGAGGACCAATTTCACAGTGATCACGCTTAGACTGTCACAGGCCCGTAGCTAACAACTTTTTGCTCAGGGGGCCCATGTTTTTCTCAGGGGGCCCACCACCAATGTTCCCTCTAAGCTGGGGAGTTTTGTGAGCAAAACTTCTACTTTGTGAGCTACTGCCATTAAAGTTGTGAGAGAGCAATTTGGCTGCAGTTTGCTCTGGAGCCATCCTTCCTGAGCTAAGACAAAAATCTTTCTTTCCCAAGCTGTGCTCACCTTGGTTTTCCCTCAGCAGAAGGGGAACATATTTGTACAGAGAAATCAGCCCAGCACCCAGGCATCAGGTCACTGCTACTGAATCATCCAGACACCGCTTTCCACTCAGTACCATCCAACTGGGAGGTGCCAAGTAAGTTCAGCCAAGCATTTTGGTTCCACAGGAACTTTGATGGGAAAGATCTGCACAGAAAACTTGCATGGGCTTTCACCACCAATCTTTCTCTCTGAATGCATATGCACATTAAAAATAACTTCTATAGATAATCTTTACCTCCCCAGAGTTCCTGAGCTCTTGAGACCAACCGGGCCATTACCTGCAGCCCATTCCTCTCTCTCTGCATTAGAGTATTTAGTGCGGCTGCCTTTGCCAGGAAGCGAAGTCGCTATTATCTATCCCGCTCCTTCCACTTCCTTAACTCTCTTTATCCTCTACTTTGCCTCTTCCTACCTGAACATACAGGGCAGCATCTTCACAAGAGCTAATCCACCAGGAGAGCTGCTGTTCCCATCTTCATCCTCAAACTTACTCCACGGAGGTTGAGACTGCACGTGTAAAATATACTTCCAAATTTCTGAAGCATCACAGAACCCATGTGTGGACCAGCATTCAGAAATCATGCACCACCAGAACGGCTTTCACATCCTCCAAAATACAATGCTCCACAGTGGAGGCAATTCACACATGCAGTTGCTAACTATGGTCAAGCAAGCAAGGAGAAAGCACGCGCCTTTTCAAAAGCACTTGGGGATCACAAAGTCCTGCAACACTTCAGGGACATCTGCAGCTATAAATGGTCTGCCACTCCTAGTAGGATAGATATCGTTCCGTCCCCCCCCAGCCGCCACCAAGCAGGTATACGGCAAAGCACAGTTACTCTTCCAAAGTTTAAATATCACAGACAGTTCTAGAGACCATCCCTTGAAGCCTCAGCGCAGAAGTTAGGGCTCCCCGCCACGCGGCACACGTGTTCGTCACATTCACTCCTCTTGTGCTGGCTGAGTGCACAATTCAGGGGTAACGTGTGAAAGTCTCCCCTGCAGATCCCCTCCCCTACCCCTTCCCTAGCTAGGCTTACCTCACCGAGGCAGGAAGCGTTTCTCTCAAAGGTGCTGCATAGTCCGGGCTTCACTTCACATCGTGCCACCGCACTTGTGTTACAACAAAGCCTCCGGGGCTCATTTAAAACATTTCCTCTCCGCCAAGTGGTCTCCACCCCTTGAGTTTCCTATTCTTTTCTCTCGCCTGCCTGCCCCCCTCCCCAAGTGGGGTCTGCTCAGGTGTCTCTTGAGGAGCCTGGCACAGCAGGGCTGGTCCGGGAGGCAGCAAGGCCAGAGAAGGCACACGTGGCGAGGCGTTTGGTGGCCCATCTGGCTGAGGAGGTGCCTTGTTTGGGTGACTCCTGGGCGGGAATTCTTCACCGGGCGTGGCTGGCAGCGCAGGGTTAATCGTACCTATTTCCTGCTCTTTGTTCTGGAGGCGCGCAAAAAGTTCTGTGCAGGTCACTCGCTCCCTGCCGGGGTTTATAAGCGGGGCGGACACGCGTGGAAGGAGGGGGAGAGGAAGGAGGGTTGAGCAGCTTCGAAGCCACCGGGCAGAATGGAGAGCAGCCGCTGCCTGAGGACGGTCGCCCAGCTGCTCGGCCTGCCCTCTCCATAGATCTCACAGTAGGGCTCAGCGGCACGGGTCCTATTCCTCCGGCGGGCGCACCACGGGAGCAGGCAGGTGGCGTGAGCGGCTCCCCAGCGAGGGCTGGGGGAGGGGGCGGGGGGAGGAGGGGGGAGCAGAGGATCGGGAGGGGGCCCGCAAAACCCATGGGGGGGGTCGGGCCCCCAGGGCCCCACGCAGGCTACGGGCCTGGACTGTCAAATAAAGGTTTTGCATGTGCACACATGTGCATATGTGCATGCTCGAAAGAAATACATTTCTGCACCCAAGTTATCCAAATTCTGCATCAGGGAAAGCAGCATTCTGCAATGTGTATAAATTAGACAAATGCAACAATCTAGTTTACTTAATATAATTTCTTTCACTTCAGCTTCCCGTCAAAAGGGGGCAAGGTGCTGTGCTCCCAATGACTGGAAATCCTATTCAGCCAACTGTTTGGCTCCTGAGGGTTTCAGCAGGACACATCGACACAAACTGAATATAATTTTCACATCCATAATTACTAGAAACTTTCACGAAAATGTCAGTGGAGATTCTCAAAAAAATTATTCCATACTCCAGGCCACATTCCATACTTTTCAGAAGACGCTGCGGAATCTGATTGCTGCCGTGTCCACGTGAGGAGGCCGGCCTCGGCCTTAGGCTGGATGGCCTACCTGCTCATTGCCTGCCTGTGTCTGCGTGGGCGTGTCAGAGAGAGGGGACACAGGGCTGCAGCTGGGAGAATTCTTGGCACCTCTCTGCCTGGCAGGTGGCCCGTGCTTGTGGCAGAGGAGTGCAAGTGGCTCCTAGCAAGGGGGCTGCAAAATGCTTTCCTGGCTGGTGTGGGTGGACGGCCCGCATTAGCCAAGCCTTTAGAATAACTCTGCGTCAGAGATGGGGAGAGGACAGCTCAGGCCCGCGGCAGGCACGATGCAACTCGATTAAATGTTCTTTTTTGTGCACACTCAAGAGCATCAGGGAAATGTCATATTTACATAGAAATGATACAGCCTCATTGGGAGAACACAGGCAATGATGGACCCGTTCCGTCTCTGGTGTTCACAAAGCGGGGGGGTGGGGGGTGCCAGACCACGTCAGGCCCTGGCCAGTGATGCCCGACAGATCTTGGCCTGGGCCAGCCTCTACTGTGACTGCACCCACCCACCCACCACTAGGCATCCATGTACATCAGGAACCGTGGGACTGTGACCCGTTGAAATTGTGGTGTAACTCGAGACTCTCAAGCCAAGCAAAACTGCAAGGTGGCTCAAGTAAACCCATCAAGGGTGAACATCGGTTGCATCCTTGCGCCTAGTCATCCCTCGTCTTCACATTGTGCTGCTATCAGCAAACTGCCTCGGCTTTGGCTTGAAGAAGCAGACAAAATTTTACAATAGTGTTAGAGGCATGGGATGGGAAACCTTCATTGGCTGCAGCTCCACTGGGCTGTCAGGAGGTGCTCTGGGCCCCCAGGCTAAGATTCCTTCTGGAGCCCAGTTCTGTACTGAGCCTGAACTGTACTGGCAAAAGGACTTCGCTTGGGATGCAGGACCATAGACTGCTGCCAGGATCCTAGAATGGGCCAGTGGGGAGACAGGCATCCTGGAGTAAACCAGCTGGGAAACAATGGAGTGTAAATAGCCTATCGCTGGGAGTGGGGTGTGTCCTGGGTATAGCCTTTCTCGGCATAAATACCCGGCTTCGGCCAGGGATTTCCAGTCTTCTTCCTCTTGCTGAATCACTATACTAAACTATGAGCTGATTACTTGAACGCATCTGAACCCCCAGGATATTTCAAGCCCCTTCCAATTACCCAAACATGGTATGAAAATAGGATTGCTGACTGGAGATTTGGGGGTGGAGCCTGGGGAGGACAGGGTTTGAGAGGGAGGGGCCTCAGTGGGGCGTAATGCCCTGGAGTCCGCCTTCTGAAGCAGCTGTTTCCTGTAGGGGGACTGACACCTGCTGACTGGAGATCAGTTATAATTCCAGGAGATCTCCAGGCCCTGCCTGGAGGTTGGCAAGCCTGTATGAAAAAGTCACATGGCACGCCTGGTTTCACTACCCTCCCAAGTGACCAGGGCCCCTGGAGTTTTGTCCCCTCGTCCCTCCTTCCAGCGGCTCTGGAGTTCCTTGGTCCAGATTGACTGAGATTTTAGAAATGCCCGTCCAGCGTTGACGCTTCACACGTGTTAATCATAACCCAAAGCGGTGTGCCATTGGTGCAGCCACACCAAACAATCTATTATTTATTTTGCTTCCCTTATTTACTGCTGTTCTCCCCGGTGCTGACCCGAAGCGTCTTTTATCGTTCTCCTCTCCTCCATGCAGGACGCAGGATGATCTTGACGGGCTGGGGAAATTGGGCTGAAACAAAATGGATTTCATCAATGGGGATAAATGTGAAGTTCTGCATTTAGATAGGAAAAATCAAATGCATAATTATAGGTTGGGGGAGACCTGTCTTGGCAGTAGTATGTGCGAAAAGGATCTAGGGGTCCTACTAGGCCATACACTGAACATGAGGCAGCAGTGTGATGCGGTAGCTAAAAAGGCAACTGCCATTTTGGGCTGTATCAACAGAAGTACAGTGTCCAGATCACATGAACTGATAGCACCACTTTACTCTGCTCTGCTTAGACCTCACCTAGAGTATTGTGCTCAGTTTTGGGCACCACAATTTAAGACGGATATAGACAGGCTGGAACATGTCCAGAGGAGGGCAATGAAGATGGTGAGGGGTCTGGAGACCAAGTCCTGTGAGGAACGGTTGAAGGAGCTGGGTTTGTTTAGTCTGGAGAGGAGACGACGGAGAGGTGATATGATAACCATCTTCAAGTACTTGAAGGGCTTTTATCAAGAAGATGGGGTGGAGTTATTTTCTGTTGCCCCAGAAGGTCGGACCAGAACCAACAGGTTGAAATTAAATCAGAAGAGTTTTCGGCTAAACATTAGGAAGAACTTCCTGACAGTCAGAGCGGTTCCTCAGTGGAACAGGCTTCCTCGGGAGGTGGTGGGCTCTCCTTCTCGGGAGGTTTTCAGACAGAGGCTAGATGGCCATCTGACAGCAATGCTCTGATCCTGTGACCTCAGGCAGATCCTGAGAGGGAGGGCAGGAAGGGTTGCCTCAGGGCTTAGTGCTTGAGGCCCTTTTTTTACATGCCCAGGGAAATGCTGATGGCCATTTTGGGGTCAGGAAGCAATTTTTCTCCAGACCAGTTTCGCCGGGGATCCAGGAGGTTCTTTGCCATCCTCTGGGCCTGGAGCAGGGGTCACTGGGTGTGGGGGTGTGGGGGGGACTATTTGTGAATTGCCTGCATTGTTCAGGGGGTTGGACTAGATGACCCTGGAGATCCATTCCAACTCTATGATTCTATGATTTTATCCTTAAAACAACCTTAAGAATTAGGGATGCCAGTCCCCAGGTGGGGGCAGGAGATCCCCCAATTTTTCCTGCTCTGCCCAGTGGCCAGGCAGCTGGCCAGCAGGGGGGGGAGCCCTGCCCCCAACAGTCCTCCATGGTCTCGTTTGAAAAGAGCGGGGGATGTGCATGCTTGCCCTGCAAGTGGCACCCGCTCTTTTGAAGTGGGGGCTACCTGAACCTGCCCGGCAAGTGGCAAGCTTGCTGCTTACAGGGCAGGCATGTGCAGCACCTGCTCCCCCCCCCCCAGCCGTTTACAGGGAACCTTCCTTTTAAATGGTTGGGGGAAAGTGGGAAGACCTGCATGTGCGGCTCTGCATCCTTGATGTGATGACGTCCCTCTGTGTGATGTCATTGCGTTGGGGACAGCCCTGCCCTCTCCCGGCATGCCCCCCAAACCTCCCCGCCAGGGAGAAAATGGGACCTGGCGGCCCTACTGAGAATGTGTGACTGGCCCAAGGTCAGCCAGCAAGCTTCCAGGGCAGAGTGGGAATTCAGACCCCCTGGTTCTCCCACTGTAAACACTGCTCTGCAGTGATGGGCCTTTGTGTGGTTCACAAGGGACTTTCAAGCTCCTGGTTTGCACCACTCAGGACACAAATACGTTCAACAGTAGTCTCTTGGGGATTTCCACCACCTTTCTGAACCAGATGCCCCTCTGCTGGCACAACTCCTCCACAGACAACTGTGCCCCACTTTGGGAATGCACACACAGCTGTTTCCTAGGTGGCTCTGTGACACATTCTGTTCTCCCTGTATTAAATCACAGTGTTTTTCTAAATTGTAGCACCTAAAAGAAATCTCCAAACTTCAGTAAGGAAGGGACTTCAAGTCTATACATTTTGTGATAAAAAAGAAGCCCTCAAAATGATGAAGCTGAAATTCTTACATGCCCTGCTTTCCTGGCATAAATCTCAGGTGCCTCTCTGGGACTTGGAGGCTGGAGTATGTCAGCTGGCCCACTTGGTGTCCAATGACCCTTGTGCATTTATGTGCTGAATGGTGGTTTTGTCCTAACTCCTCTCTCATCTGAAGCAGCAATGGGTATGTGAGTTTCTTCGTTCAGAGATTCCCTGAAGCCAAACAGGCAGTCAGGGCAGATGAGGCCACAGTTTTTGCTGGGAGGAGATCAGCAGAATCCTTGGTGCAATGACAGCACATCAGCCAGCTGAGCTATCAGACCATCCAACTGCTGTCTCTGTTTGGGGAACAGCAGCTGTCTGGTTGTGGGCTGCAGGGGAATAAGCCGATCAGGACTTCTCAAAACTAAAACTGTGCATGAGTAGCAGGGTTGGGGAAAGGATGTTGCTCCTGGATGTGGTGAGAGTCAAAGGGCTCCTGGCCTGGGGACTCGGCATTGCTCTAAATACCTTTGAACCACTTACCAGTTATGAAGGTAGATATAGGTGTCAACTATGGGGGGGCTCAGTGGTGGGGGCCCCCATCAAAATTTTCCAGGGGAGAATGAGACAAACACACACACCCCGGGGCAACCAGGGCCAGCCGATACTAAGGTCAGAACTTTCCTGCAATCTGGCTGAGAGCAGATTGCTTCCTGAGTGCACAGAGCACACACTGATAAAATTCTGTCTGGCTGCTTTCTTCCTGCAGCTGCTGTGGTCGCAGCTTCCTTTCAAGTCTCAGCTCACTCAATTGTGGTTGGCGGGACTCAGGAGACCTACAAAGCTTAGCCTCTGCTCCATTGGTTCAGGACTCCCCCTCCTCTTCCTTGGGAGGGGGGAAAGGGAGGGCGAAGGAGAGAGGGCATGCGAGAGGAATAAGCTTTCCTTGAAAACAGTAAGCAGACTTCCGGGGTGTTGTGTGTGTGTGATACTAACCACACAAGGTTGTGTTTCACTCTTTGTTTTATCTTATTTTATCCTTTTACTTCTGTCAGAGCTGTTCTTGAAAGAGCCGTTCTCGAAAGAGCTCTCTCAGCCCCACCTACCTCACAGGGTGGCTGTTGTGGGCAGGGGAAGGGAAAGGAGTTTGTAAGCTGCTTTGAGACTCTGAGTGAAGGGCAGGGTATAAATCCAATCTCCTCCTCTCCTCTTGTTTTATACTTTTCATATGATTATACTTTCCCCTTCCCTTTTTAAGCCACCCCCCCCCCATTGCTTGTTGCCCGCCCTTTTGCCTGACCGGATTTATTGCAGTCAGCTGCTTGATCTCTCTTTTTCTTCACCTTTTCTCTGTTATACAAATCCCGCTCCTGTCACCCTTTTTTGGGTGCCGTTGAGTGAAGAACAGGGTGAGTGGACTCCTCCACTTGATTTAATTTTACACTTGCCCAAGTGAGGAGTTCCTCCCTCCCCCCTTCTCAGAGTTTTTGATATTTGAAATTCTTTCTTCCTTCCTTCCTTCCTTCCTTCCTTCCTTCCTTCCTTCCTTCCTTCCTTCCTTCCTTCCTTCCTTCCTTTCTTTCTTTCTGCATTGGAGATTTGATGTTGAGGTCTCCCAGCAGTTGGAGCAAGGAACAGCTTTAAGGCTTTTTTTAGGGGGGGAGTTCCTTTTGATTTCCATCTGAGGATGCGCACATACACGCAACAGCTTATATTTTGAATAAAACTTTGTTGGTCTTGAAGGCACCCTGGCACTCAGACTTTATAAGGCTCTATTCCCCCCCCTTACTTTGATCTTTATCACAATTGCCAAAGAAAGGAAGAACAGCCGAGAGGGGGAGGGGAAGAGCTTCATAGCAAGGAAAAACCTGTGAGTCATTCAGACCTCCTGAGCAAGCAGGGGGGTCGTTTAATGCAAGCTGCAACCTTAGTGTGACTGTTAAAGCCACCACTAAGCTTTTACCACCAAGGGTCTGCCTTGTTTGGGGAAATTAGCTATGCGGCAGGGGAGACTAGAGGGGTACAGGGACAGCACACCAATTATATACCAAGGTCCAGCACAGTAGGAAGACTTCAGATTTGAAGTGTATATTAAATAGGTTTTATTGAAGGATTTCCCTAATTACAAGCACACTAAGCATTCAAAAAGAGCAAGCAATACGGAACTAAGAAAGCAGAGGTGATTGATAGCGAATAGAGGGTTCAGTTACGGGGTAACACAACCTGTCCAGATGTGCAGAATCCATGGAGAAGGGATTGTGACCCAAACATCATTTGGGGATGGACTGCCAGTTGGTATCAGGGCAGAGGCACTATCTGAGACCATGTGCGTGGACAGATATAGACATTAGAGAACAGTGCTGACCAATGGGAGGTCTTGAGGGGCTTGCCGCAGGTGAAGACAAATGATTACCTGGGCCAATCATGGGTCCCAGGGGGTATGGTTGTCAGAAGGGGCACGGCCTAGGTGTGAGCAGTGAGGATTAACAATAGCCATGATGGGATTAGCCAGGTGCGAGGCAATTTGGGCTGGAAGTGTCCATTGTAGGACAGTAGGTTGGCCTGGCGTTTCCCTGGTGCCAGACAAAAGAGGTGATGTTTCTTAATGTGCGGCAGGATGAACCTGAATGGGAGACCATTCACTAGACATGGAGAATTAATGTTTACCTTGATAGGTCTGGCGTAGGTGTAAGAATGCGGATATTTTAGATATATAGAGAGACAGGAATGAGAGGATTATTCTGAAAGTATTTCCCGACATACAAGTGAGATTGAAGTTGGAGCTGGAAACATGCAACATACGTCATCCATGACAGTAGCCCAGACCAGAGACTCTTTGTCCCTGCCTGCCTGTACCTTTGACAGACAGAAGACTGGCCGTTTGGTCAGTAGAAGATGCCTGAGGCGAGAGCAGAGACTTGCCCATCCTTGTCCTTTTGGACTGAGCTGACAGGAGAGGGGGGTTGCTGGCGTGGAGGGTGCTTGGCAGTACAGCCAGCCTGGAGAATCTTCACTTGACCTGAGTTTTCCCAGCCAAGATGTGGTTCTTCTTGCTTCCCAGCAAAAGCCACTGTTTAAGCCAAACCTGGCTTTATGAGGGCACTGCTTGTGAAGGTTCAGAGGTTGTTTTGGGGTGTCTGTCGGGGTCAACAACAAGCAGGCCCAAACACACTCTCCAGGGAAAGTTATGCTTTATTGGAATACTGTTCCATTGCCAAGTAGTACAGGTACATTGTCAGGAATAGCGATTAGTGTAAGGGACTCAGTACATATACTCTGAGGCTTCCTCTAGCTAAGCAAATGAAATCCAAGTGCGTGCGCACGAATCCTCCCAGCGGGACATTACATCATAAACGGGAGACTCTCCCCAGCCCCCTGAGAGCAGAAACATTCACACCGATAATGGAGCTCAAGCTCTCCCTTCTCGTCAAGGTCACACTGATAGCGCTGTCTGGCGGGGCCAGTTCTCATGGGTGAAGGAGCGCCTCCCTTACGTTACCCACAGTAGTCAAGCAAAGCAAGCACGCGCACATGCGCATAGGTTGGGGATGAAGGAAAACAAAGAAAACATGGCAGCTAGCTGACAGTGTCTCTCTCTTGAGAAAGACTACCCTGGATTCAAGGCCCAGGAGGCTGGTTACACAGTGCAGCACTGGATCAGGTTCAAGGTTCTGTTTTTGACCCTCAAGGCCCTCAGCGGTCAGGAACCAACATACCTTCAGGACCACCTCTCCCAGTATGCCACTGGAAGAGCATTACACTGAGGGAATAATAACTTCCCAGTGGTCCCCAGCCTGAGAGAAGTCCAGCTCTCCTCAGCCAGGGCTTTGTCAGTCCTGGCCCCTGCCTGGTGAAACACTCTGCTGGACGACGTCTGTGCCCTGCGGGAGTTATTACCTTTCTGCAGGGCATGTAAGGCAGAGATATTCCATTGGGCCTTTGGTTATGGACAGCGATTGGGCACTCTCTGGCACTCTCATATGCTCCCCCCCTTTCCTTGTAATACCTCCCCCTAGGGATGCTGGGAACTGAGATTTTTTCTGTCATCCTGTATATGTATATGTACATTGTTCTTACCTACTGATATTTATTGGTTGTTTTAATTTAGATTTTAATCTGAGACATGTTGTGAGCCACCCTGAGCCCTACTTGTAGGAAAGGGCGGCCTAGCAAATCTAATTTAGTAAATAAAATAAATAAAAAAGCATTTAAAGGATCCCCTCTCCCTCCCTCCTGCAAGATTTAAAGGGCCCTCCAGTTGACTGGTGGGCCATGTGCTCCCCACTGATCAGCTGATGGTCCCTTTAAATCTTGAAGGAGGGGAGGGAGAGAGGTGGCTGTTGATGGTCAAACTTGGAGTGGGGCTTCCCCCCTGCCAGCCAGCTGGCCGGCAGCAGATTGGAGATCCTAAAACTGGGGGAACCCTGCTGGGACCTGGGGGATGGCAACCCTAGTAGTAATACCTACCTGATCAAACCCTTGAGGCTGATCTTGAGATGGAAAAGGAAATAAGGGAGGTGACTAAAAAAGATAATGTTGTTATACTGGGAGACTTCAACTACCCTCACATTGACTGGGTAAACATGTGCTTGTGTCATGCTGTAGAAATGAGATTCCTAGACATCATAAATGACTGTGCACTGGAACAGTTGGTCACAGAGCCAACCAGAGGGGTAGCGATCTTGGACTTGGTTCAGAGCAGGTCTCAAGGCTTTGTGAGAGATGTAGAGCTTGTTACACCAATTGGGAATAGTGACCACAATGCTATAAAGTTCATCATCCAGGTCAACGGAGAGTTACCCTTAAAGTCCAAAACCGTAATATTTGGTTTCTCAAGAGGACCTTTACAAAAATGAGAGAACAATAAAAAGGAAGCTGAAGGGGAAGCATAAGAGAGTGAAAGTCTTCACATATAGTCAGCCTAAACTATCCACAGGGTTGTCAGGTTCTCCCTGGCCACCCACAGGGATGTGGGGGGGGCGGTGTATACCTGCCAGTTCCAGGTTGGGAAACTCCTGGAGAGTTGGGTTTGGAGCCTCAGGAGGGCAGGGACCTCAGTGAGGTACAGTGCCATAGACTCCACCCTCCAATGCATCCATTTTCTCCAGGGGAAAGGATTAGGAGTATGCAAGAACAAAAATTTGGCCCAATTTGTTTTGGCCGAATCAGGCCGAATCTCATTCAGCCCCCTGAATGACTCCCGAATGCCACTTTAAGCAATCCAAGAGGATTCGGGGATCATTCGGGGGGGGCGCCAAATCACTTCCGGGTGGGGGGGCAGGCAAGCCAAGGGAAGGCTGTTTAAACTGCCTTCCCTTCCCCCAAGCGAGGGCTTGCCCGGGTGCCTCGCAGTCACGGGGCACCCGGACAAGCCAAAGAAAGGAAGGCAGTAAATTGCCTCCCCATGCATTCCTCGGCTCGCCCGCCAAAGCTGGCAAACCGAGGAAGGCTTCCAAAGCCCCCCCCCACTTTCCCTGGTGGGGGGATGAGCAAGCCAAGGGAAGGATGGCTTGCCCGGGCGCCTTGCAGCCGTGGAGTGCCCGGGCAAGACAAGGAAGGGAAGGCAGTTTAAACTGCCTTCCCTTCCCCCGAGGGATGGCTTGCCCGGGCACCTCACAACCGCAGCGCACCTGGGCAAGCCAAGGTGTGTGGGGAGGCATTTAAATGCATCCTCGTGCGTTCCCCAGCTCGCCCACTAAAGCGGGTAAATTGGGGAAGGCTTCCAAAGCCCGCCCCCCTTCCCTGGCTGTCCATCGAGGCGGGAGAGCCAGGAAAGGCCTAGGAGGGTGCGAGGAGGCTTTTAAATGCCTCCCTGTGCTGCCCCTGGGACTGGGGCTGCTTTTCCGGCGAGCCCCTGAAATGCCACCTAATTAGAGAATCTGATTCGGCCCACAGCTGCCCGAAAGGGGGCTGAATGGGCTATTTTCAAGGGTGCATTTGGTTCGGATGAACTGAATGCACACCCCTAGAACTGATCTCCATAGTCTGAAGGTGAGGCTGGAGGCTGGCATCCCTAAGGGTGGCTGTGAGGATAAAATGGAGAGGAGGAGAGCAGTGCAGTCTGTTTGGGTCCCCATCGGGTAGAAATGCAGGGCGTGACTAAAGCAAAGGAATAATAAATGCTGCAACCTTGTTTCCTTTACAGACGTGCTTTCCTGAAGTTTTCTGTTTTACACATTCTGCAGAATGATTAAAGTATTGATTCTAATTCTGCTGCATGCATATATTGATCTTATTCATCATCAGTGGATGCTGCGGTTGATTATCAGAATGTCCATCAGAAATCAGAAACTAGGGATTGACGCTAGGTGAATTCCCATGAGGGATCACTCATCAGAAACCTTCTGCTGTGGCTGCACAGCTCAGTTCTGCACGTGTGGGATTTCATGCTGAACAGTTCTCTCCAAGCCCTGGACTCCCTGCACTTGGACGATGATGAGGTTAAAGTGAAGTTCCAGCAATGGGTCTGACTACCGAGATGCATCACTGCTAAGGGAAAGGAGACAAAAATCACCCTGTAGGGCCCATGGAGCTGGCAGGGCTGTTATTTGCTTTCATATGATGTTTAGTTTGTTGGGGGGTGGGGTAATAAAAGAAATCTTTGTCTGGAGGCCTGTGGTGGTGCTCAGCAGTGTGTGTGAATGTATATATTCTTTCTGCTGTACATTCCCCAAATGAAGTCTATCAGTGGGTTTAAGTGACATGCAGAAAGGTATCAGCTGGATATTAGGAAAAACTTTTTCACGGTCCGAGTGGTCCAGAGGTGGAATCAGCTGCCTGGGGAGGTGGTGAGCTCCCCTTCACTGGCAGCTTCCAAGAAGAGGCTGGATGAACATTTGTCAGGGATGCTCTAGGCTGGTCCTGCACTGGGCAGGGGGCTGGACTAGATGGTCTCTGTCTGGCCCCTTCCCACTCTGTGGTTCTGTGATCCTGTCCATCCTGCGTTTGGCTGTAGAGGCTGGTGCAGGAAACTCAGTACAGCCCCAGCGAGAACCTTTGCCCATGCCTGCTGATGCTCATTTCTGGAATGGTGTCTCCTGGGATGGTCACGTGGCAGGGAAGAAGGGCCCCTTGCTATGCAAACAAGCTAGAGGACAGCATTCCATTAGCCTAATCCGGACTTAGGTTTCTGGAGGACTGAATGAAAGTCAACAGTTTATCTTGTACAGAGTCACGTAAGGCAGCGTTCTGGATCCAAGAAAAGAGTTTCTGTTCGAGTGGAGCTGAGAAGTCTCTCTCAGGGTACAACAGTGTTCTGGGAAAAGGGGCACAATGCTGGGACCAGTGTTCCCTCTAAGCTGAGTTGGTGTGAGCTAGCTCACAGTTTTTTAGCCTCTGGCTCACACATGGCTCCTGAGCAACCTAATTTCTGCAGTGGCTAAATCACCTGCTCACAACTGTAACGCCAGGAGCTCCCAAAGTAAAAGTTTTGCTCACAGGACTCCACAGCTTAGAGGGAGCATTGGGTGGGACTGGGTCACCGAATTGTAAAAAAGCAGGTTGTGGAGGGAGTCCCTCATCTCTTGCTCCTCTCCCGGCCGCTGAGGATTTATTTCCTGCCCTGCAGCTCCTTCCCTGCAGCGTTTATGGTTACATTTCTATCCGTGCATCAACCGCGATTGATGTCCCCCTGTACGCAGGCAGCGGCCGTAACTCACACCCGTGACTCGGGCTCCCGGCTCGTTACTCACAGGTTGGTGTCAGCCCCATGAGTTACAGCCTTGCTGTGCTGGGAAGAGTGCACGGAGCAGGCCGGCGGGTGGCTCAGGCAGAGATATTAACCAGAACTGGACAGAGGAGAGGGAATCCTTCCCATCTCCCCCTTCTAATCTTTTAGCCTATTGCCAGGGCATAACTGCAAGCATATCTCTGTGTTCCTCAAGCTCTGAGTTCCTTGTTTGTGGTCTACCACTGCTTGCCATCCCTTAATTTTAAAGTGTAATCGTCTTGCTACAAATGAGGGCCACTATCTAAAACATAATGGGTAGCCATTCCTTATTTCAGAGGTCTGGAATGCTGTAGCATTCCGTGAAATAAAATACACAAAATCCATGGCATTTTTTCATTTTGGAAATTTCACTCTAGTACTCTTAGGGGAGGTGCTGTAGCCAATGAAGGCAGGGCCAGTGCGGATCAGAATCCTTGCACCGGTGAGCCTTATTGTAAGGCCCAGGCTCCTCTGTCCCATGAGCTTGCTCCCCAAAGCCACGTCACTTACATAAATGAGCACATGGATTCCAACCAAGCCAGCAAAATTTGTAAACAGGCCTACAGGTTGAAAGCAGAGCTGGTTTTGCACAAGCGATTATGCCCTGATTAGGAATATGTTCATGCTGGCGTTGTTACCTTAGAACTCCTTACAGAACTGAAAAGACAGAGTGAGTTCCTAGGTATCTGTCTTTATCTAAACTAGGATGGAAAGAGATTGAGGAGAGAGTGTCTAGCCCTCATGGCAGACAAAGGGGGGGGGGAGAAGGAAGTGACGTGGCCAGAAGGAAGGAATTCTTCTAAGAGTAAACAAATGGACAACAGCGGAATAAAAGAAACGTATAGAGAGAGTGCCTACTGTCCCCTCTGAAGTCCTGATGTCTGTGCTAACATTATACAACACTGCACAGTCCACTCCCTCCAGCACAGGTTGCTAGAATGAGGATTGCTGGAACCGAAGAGCAAAGCCTGAGTTGGGATAGGCTTAGTTTGACTACTGGAAGGTCTTCATGCCCACCAACATATGTACACCCCAATAGGCAGGTGCAGACTTCCCCTGTTTCTCTTTGAGAAATCCTTCCCCCATTATCATTCATCAGTTCCTAACCATGCATTTTAAAAAATGCCATGTATAATAAAGAGATATAAAACAGAAATCCGGTGGTCCCTTAAAGACTAATGACATTTATTCCCGCATGAGATGTTGTGAGCTCATTTCTAATGCTTATTGGAAGGAAATAATTTCAGAGGTATTTATAAGACCGTGAGTTAAGAGTCATAATTCTTTCAGATGTTATATATATAGTCTGTATATAAAGGGAATCTTCAATGGGTATCTTAATACTTTATTAATACTATTAAGGTACTCAGTGTGGAAAGATACTCAGAATGGAAACATTTCTAAGGTTAAGCAGTAGAGTGTTTGCTGTTCTAGTTGGTTTGTAACTTCTGTTACTAAGCAGAAGCTGACCACCTACAAATCTTACCTTGCTTTAGTGAAGAGAAGCTGCGTTCTCTGCTTTAATGTTGTAGCGGAGCTCTTGAAAAGTACAACTTGCCCATGCTAATGGCAACCAACATTAATGTGGATGAGATGGACTGGAAATAAAAATCAGGTGTTAAAACTTCCAAAAGTGGTCAAGGAACTAGAGTAGCACTTGTCATGGTAACCTGCCCTACTGTCAGGTTTAAAATCAAGTAGATCCAGTCATTCTTGCACAAAGAAAGGTTTTATTGGATTATCTTGCTAAAACCCACAGTAGGAGGTCATTGTCAGGAATGGGGGACGAAGCAAAGCAAGCTAACTTATAGTGTGATGCAATGAAGCGCCTAGCAAATGAAACTTGTGCACTCGCGCGGGAACTCCCGGCGGGAGAAATACTTCATGAACGGGAGACTACTCCCCCTCCCCTTGCCTTCCCAGGACTGGAAAATTCTCAGTGAAACAAGAATAGTCCAAAGCCTACATTCAAGGCCACCGTGATAAGGAAAAGCGGCAGGGAAGAAGCTCCCACGTTTCTGCCTGCATAGCTACGCAAGCGCAAAGCAGGGTAGGGAACACAAAACAATGGATTCAGTGAGAAACATCAAAGGCATTTTCTGACATTCTGCCCTTCCCAAAATACCACCCACCCACCACTCAGGAAGGAGAGAATGAGGGCCCCCCAGGTTTATTTGGATATCGAGTGTGAAATACTTTCAGGTGATCAGGTGCATTAATATCAGACACTTTCACCCACTCCCTGTGTTGGGGCCCGAAGTGTACCCATTCAACAAGGTACAGGAGTTGTCCACGGAGAATCTTAGAGTCCAAAATGTCAGCAATTTCGTAGTGCTCCTCATCGTCAACCATCAAAGGGGGGGGAGGTGCTGGAAGCTCAGCTTGCCATTTAGTCGGGGGTAATGCAGGTTTGAGGAGGCTGTAATGGAAAATTGGATGTATTGCTTTAAGAGATTTAGGCAAATCTAGTTGTACAGTTACTTGATTTATACATCTCAACACTTTGAATGGACCAATATATTTCCAAGCAAGTTTCCGGGACTGTTGCGCTAGTCTTAGGTTCTTGGTTGAAAGGTAGACCGAGTCTCCCGGTTGCAATTTCCAGCCACCCGCCCTCTTCTTGTCTGCCTGCTTTTTGTACTGTGCCTTGGCCTCATTCAATGTCTCAACAATTAGGGGCCAAGAGTCCCGGAAAGTTTTACACCATGCTGAGGCTTCCCCAACAGTCTCACCGGGCTTCAAAAAGGGAAGAGGGGGCTGTCATACCCCATGGCAGCTTTGAAGGGAGACATCTTCGTTGAAGCGTGCCATGAGTTGTTGTACGCAAACTCCGCCAGTGGTAATAAATCTACCCAATTGTCTTGTTGATAGTTAGAGAAACATCTTAAGTATTGTTCTAAAGTCTGGTTTACTCTCTCCGTTTGCCCGTCGGTTTCAGGGTGATAGGCAGTACTGAGGGCACGTTCAATACCCATTAGAGTCATTAACTCTGACCACAACTTTGAAACAAATTGAACCCCCTGTCGGAGATTATCTTGAGTGGTAACGTATGTAGCCTGGCAATGTGTTGGAGGAAGGCTTTGGCCAAGACTTTGGCTGTTGGCAGACTGGGGAACGGTATAAAGTGAGCTTGCTTAGAGAATAAATCCACTACCACCCAAATGACCGTCATATGTCTAGAGGGGGAAGATCCGTGATAAAGTCCATAGAGATTACTTCCCAGGGTCGGCTCGGGGTGGGTAGAGGCTGTAAAAGACCTGGAGGTTTTCCTGGCCTGACTTTGCAACGATTGCACGTCGGACAGGATTGTATATAAAGGGATAAATCCTGTTTCATCCGGGGCCACCAGAAGCCACGTTGCAGCAGTCGTAAGGATTTTACATATCCAAAGTGCCCCGCAGCTTTTGAGTCATGGACTGTCTGCAACATCTGGGACCGGGTAGCTTCGAGGAAAAAATTTTATTTCCCCTGTACCAGCAGCCGTTCGGACCACATTTCACATCATCCCTGGCTTGTAACTCACTTGTTTCTTGTGTGGTGATGTCAGTGGCAAATTGTTTTTCCCAGGTTAAGGCCTGGATGGGGTTCAATTGTGCTCGTTTGGTTTTACGGGTTACAACTGCCCCAACTAATTGTTCAGGGGTGAACATAGACTCTCGTATTTCTGTCCTCTTACAGAGGTGTTGGGGAAGGCGGGAGAGAGCATCTGCCAGATGATTGGATTTACCTGGGAAATGGTGAAGGGTGAATTGAAATTTAGAGAAAAACTCAGCCCACCGGAATTGTTTTGCATTTAGATTCCGGGGTTTCCGCAGTACCTCAAGATTTTTGTGATCAGTCCAGATTTCAAAAGGTACTCGGGACCCTTCTAACCAGTGTCTCCAGGTGATCAATGCTAAACGTATAGACGCTGCTTCTTTATCCCAAATGGGCCAAAATCTCTCTGTATCATTGAATTTTTTGGACACATAAGCAAGGGGTTGTAGTTGCCCCTGAACATTCTCTTGCAAAATCACCCCACCCATAGCGGTATCCGACGCGTCAACTTGGACCACAAACTTTTTTGTCTCATCGGGGTGTGCTAGTATGGGTTCAGACGTGAATAACTGTTTTAGTTGTTCAAAAGCTTCTTGACACTGGGGGGTCCAGTTCAAAGGGGCCCCTGGCATGGAAGCCTTAGATCCCCTCCCCTTAGTCTTTAGCAGTTCCGTGAGGGGGAGGGCTACTTGGGCAAAGTGTGGCAGGAATTGACGGTAAAAGTTGGCGAAACCGAGGAAACTTTGGAGCTGCCGCCTGGTTTTGGGGGGCTCCCACATCAACACATCCTGGACCTTCTTTGGGTCCATTTCTAACCCCGCGGAGGATATGCGGTACCCCAAAAAGTCAATGCACTCCTGGTGGAATTCACATTTTGACAGTTTGACAAACAGTTTGTGTTCTAATAGCGTTTCTAATACTTTTCGCATAAGGGCAGTGTGAGATTCTTGATCCGGGGTATAGACCAAGATATCATCCAAATAAACAACCACCCCCTTGAATAAATAGGGGTGTAACACTTCATTGATTAAATTCATGAAGACCCCTGGTGCCCCCTGTAAACCGAAGGGCATAACCCGATATTCAAATTGCCCCAGCGGGGTATTAAATGCAGTCTTGTATTCATCCCCCTGTCTGATACGGACCCGAAAATAGGCATCTCATAAATCCAGTTTAGAAAACACTTTCCCCTTTGCCACCTCTGCCAACAAGTCTTTGATGAGGGGCATTGGGTAGGCATTAGTTGCAGACACTGCGTTTAGTCCCCTGTAATCCGTGCAGAGTCTGAGCCCCCCATCTTTTTTTTACAAAACAATACGGGTGCTGCAAAAGGGGATGATGCTGGTCTAATAAATCCACGGGCCAGATTCTTATCGATAAAGCGGCGTAGTTCTTCCTTTTCAATGGGACTCATGGCATAAATTTTCCCTTTTGGTAATTTCTGGCCCGGAAGGATTTCAATCGCACAGTCGGAGTTACGGTGGGGGGGTAGTTCATCAGCTTCCTCCTCCTCAAAAACCCTGGTTACATACCGGTAATCCTTAGGGATGCGGTTAAGGTCCTCCGTAGCTAAACAAGCTCGTGGAGGTTCATTGCATGGGGTTTTTCCCCACCCTGGGTCCCATTGGTGCTCTGTACATTTCAGGGAGATAAATTGTACGCTCCCTTCTTCCCATAGAATGTAAGGATCATGTCCATGTAACCAAGGGCTACCCAACACTAAGGGAAACTGGGCTTGAGGGGCTATCACGAACGAGCGTAGCTCCCAGTGGTCACCAATGCCTACTCTTAAAGGAACAGTCTCAAATCGGCATGGTTCCTTCATTGGAGACCCATCCATTTGCGTGAAAGTTATCGGGTCTTTCAAATTGACAACGGTTGCCTCCAACCCCATAACCATAGACGGGTTTATCAGGTCCCTCCCGCACCCTGAGTCAATGAGGGCTCGAACCCGAATATGGGTCATCATTGCTGGGTTCATCACCAGAACAGTCACAAAGAAGAGAGAGGGGTAATTGCTCACCAGTTTAGGCACCTCAGGTACTGGGTCCTGCTGTGTAGCGCCATTCACAAACAGGACCAATTCGTTTCCCTGCATCTCACTCTCCTCCTCCAGCATCATGGTATCCGCTTGGTCGGGGCTAGCAAAAAGAGCCCGTGTATTGCGTGGTTTCGCTGTACCTTTTCTTGGGGTAGGGGTTGTCCATCTTCTGGGCTCCTCTTGTGGTAGAGCTCTATTGGGATCCCCTTTTGGGCAGGATGCGGCGAAGTGCCCCTTCTCCCCACACCGCAGGCAGAGGCCCTGTCGCATACGCTGATCTCTCATCCCACTTGGGGTGGACGTTGGTTTGGGTCTGGCCTGGCCCGCCGCAAGACTCGGACGGTTGTTGCCCAGAGATAGATCCAGTTTCATAACACGTAAGCGACTTTCCGCTTTTTCGGCTTCCTCCATCCAACCCTGGAGGGTGCGAGGTTGCTGAGAGCTGAGGACATTATTGCGGACGTCTACAGCTAGTCCCATTCGATATTGTTGAGCCAAGACCGCATCGGTCCAGTCCCGAATTTTCACTGCGTGCCTTTGAAACTCCCTTGAATACTCCCGCACGGAGAGTTTGCCTTGTCTGAACGTGCGAAGGAAGGCTTCAGCTTTTTGGGCTGCCCCGGGTCCTCGAAACGGTTTCTCAAGGCCCACATGAAGTCATCCACATTCCCCAATTCCGCTGCCTCCAGATCATGAAGGGCTACATACCAACTAGTAGCACTCCCCCGGAACCTGGACGCGATAAACTCCACCTGTTGCTCTTCGTCTGGGAACACATAGCCCCAGCTCCGCTCATCGTGGTAGACGGCGGAAACTGACGGTGGGGGAAATGATGTTGATTCCTGACAATTTCTGTCAGGTTTAAAATCAAGTAGATCCAGTCATTCTTGCACAAAGAAAGGTTTTATTGGATTATCTTGCTAAAACCCACAGTAGGAGGTCATTGTCAGGAATGGGGGACGAAGCAAAGCAAGCTAACTTATAGTGTGATGCAATGAAGCGCCTAGCAAATGAAACTTGTGCACTCGCGTGGGAACTCCCAGCGGGAGAAATACTTCATGAACGGGAGACTACTCCCCCTCCCCTTGCCTTCCCAGGACTGGAAAATTCTCAGTGAAACAAGAATAGTCCAAAGCCTACATTCAAGGCCACCGTGATAAGGAAAAGCGGCAGGGAAGAAGCTCCCACGTTTCTGCCTGCATAGCTACGCAAGCGCAAAGCAGGGTAGGGAACACAAAACAATGGATTCAGTGAGAAACATCAAAGGCATTTTCTGACACCTACACTCAAAGCAAAATAGTTGGCAGGTCTTCAGGCTGGCTAGGGGATTGCAGGCACAGCAGGAGGAGTCGGGCGTCTCATGGCAGTAGGAGAAGTTGAAGTCCTATGGCCAGGTTGCATGACAAGCAAGTGGAGCTGAATGCTGGAGGGAGAGGCAGGGGTGGTCTTAATGATTCTGGGGCCCTGAGTACAAGTCCAGGATGGGACCCCAAAATCACTGCTGCCACCACCACCCCTGGGGCCCCCTGCTCACCACCAGGGCCAAGTTAAGGGCAACCCATGCCCTGTGTGAGTTGGGTGGGAACCATCACCAGAAGCTGGCTGCCCAAGCCTCAGAGAGAGCACACACAAGCGGCAGGCACCAGGGGCTGTGGCGGGAGCCTCCCCCCCCTTTCCCCTTCTTTCTCCCACCTCCGCTGGTGTGGCGGGGCCATGGGCAGTCAGGGGAAGGGCAGCATAAGGTCTGAAGCAGCTGCCCCTGTTGCCCATTGGCTAAGGCCCTCCCCGAGGCGGGGAGAGTTCACTCAGAACTTCATTTTTGGTATTAACACCTGCTTTACAAAGAGCTCTTAGCCTGTTGTTCAGGGTTCTCAGCTAGGCTTGTTTATGTCTTACCAGGTGACCACCAAACACAGGAAGAGTCACTAAAGCAACTGCCTGTATCACTGGGTTTCCCAGTGCCTCACCTGTGCTTGTGCTGCTACTAGCAAACCCTGCAAGGCACAAATGCTGGCAGGCTGTTAATTACAGGTGCCGCTTGGCTGGCGCAGCAGTGCCCCGTTGCTTTCCTGGCAGAGCTGTGTGGCGGGTGACAGACTCCATGATAAATTGATATCCCGTTTAGCATCAATTTCCCCTTCTCTGGTGGCAGACAGCTTCTCTAATGGGAAGGGACAAGCACAAATGAAATAACAGGCGCTGATGGAGCAGGTGCCGCTCTTGTGAGGCAGATCCAGGGGTGCCAAATGCTCTGAGTAACTTGCTGGTCGTACAAGGATTTTGATGCTGCATACCCTGTCTCCTTTCTTGGGAGAACACATTTTCTGGGTTTTTGGAAGGACTGTAAAAGTTAGGTGAGTTTTTGAGTCACTAGGGGACGCAAGGTTTTCAAGAGGCACCATCTGTCTTTCCCCCTGCAGCACTGACTGCAGAGGCGTGCCCAAGCATGCGATGGAGCGGGTCTCCCCATCTCCTCATGAGAATCAAAGGTTTCCCAATGAAGATTTGATCAGCCAGCGTTCAACCTAAATCTTCACTTCTGGCCATCTCCTCCCCATCCTCAGATCCTTCCCTTCTGGTCTGGCCATCTCAGATCCTGAAGAATTCACACGCAAATTAAGCAGCTGCCCTCTGGCTCTCTGACTCTCCATTGCAGTTATTGGTGTGAACCAACAATACCCTTTGGTTCATCATAGCGGCTCAGCCGGCCATTTCCTTCAACTGGCTCCTTAGGACAGGGTTGGGGGTTTAAGGTGCCACCTAAAATAATTTTTAGCTAAAAATTGGCTATTTTTTTTTTTAAACCCTGAAAATATTAAATTTAATATGTCCCAAGATAATTGTGTGCAGATGCTGTGTTTGTTGTTGTTCAATCGCACAGTCGAGTCCGACTCTTTGCGGCCCCATGGACCAGATCACGCCAGGCCCTCCTGTCTTCCGCTGTCCGCTGCTCAATTTCATGTCCGTTGCATCGATGACGCTGTCTAACCATCTCATCCTTTGCCGTCCCCTTCTTCTTTGACCTTCAATCTTTCCCAGCATCAGGGTCTTCTCCAGTGAGGGCTCCCTTCTCATTTGGTGGCCAAAGTATTTGAGCTTCAACTTCAGGATCTGGCCTTCCAGGGAACAGTCAGGGTTGATTTCTTTTAGGATTGACTGATTTGATGTCCTTGCAGTCCAAGGGACTCTCAAGAGTCTTCTCCAGCACCATAGTTCAAAAGAATCTATTCTTCGGCGCTCAGCCTTCCAACTCTCACAGCCATGCATTACTACGGGGAATACCATTGCTTTGACCATGTAGCAAAAAACAAAATTGTTGAGGAGGGGGTTATTATAAGGCAAAGAACCAAACAGCTGGAACCCCCTTTACCTCACCTGACTACTAGGATGAAATGAAATGACCAGCAGATGGTTCCGCAGCAAGAGGTAGCAAGGATCTGGTCCCTCACTGGCTAGGCTGAGGTGCTTTACCATCCATTAACAGGTTCTTGTGGTCTCCCTGTTCCAGAAATACAAAGGTATCCCACAGCTACAGAAAGACTGGTTCAAAATAGGAATCCCACTGAGACCTCTTGTAGAAGAGCTGAGAGACTTGTCTCCAGTTGCCTGTCTGTACAACTATGCAATGCAGAAAGCAATCTTATTTTAGAAAGGGTGGAAATGCTAAGGTATTATTTCTTGTGGCTGTGGTTAATAGGATGAACTGTGATTCAAATTTAAATGGCACCTTGGCTATGAATTGGTTATTAGTTGGTCAAATGCAAGCCTTTGTCTTCCAGCCTCCTATGTATAAATACATAATCACATGTTTCATGCACAGATACTCTTAAGTAGCAGAGTTGAGGAAGGCCTCCGCCTAGGAACTGGGGAGCTACAACCAGTCATAGGAGACAGTGCTGAAGCTAGATGGATGGATGGATGGTCTGACACGCTTTAAGGCAATTTTATATGCCACATGGGAATAATATTAGTGGCCTAACTCATGGAAGGGGCATTTTGTAAGGCTCACAGAGATACTGCTTTGAGTACTTGGGAAAGCTCAATATAAATTAACTAGGAATAAGGCCTGTTGTGGAAATAAATACAATGGCTCTAGAAAGAGGCTGTGGGCACTCAGTGACAATTTGCTGTGGCAATCTCAGCAGGGTATAATGACAGAGTCCACCATTTTCTCCTGAGGAACTGATCTTTGCTACCTGAAGAGCAGTAGTAATTTTGAGTAATCTCCAGCCCACCCCCAAGATTGGTAACAGTGGTTCCCCAGGAGGGAGTGGCTGGTTTGGAGGGTGGAGTCTATGGCATTGTACCTGTCTGAGGTTCCACCCCTCCTCAACACTCACCCTCTCCAGGTTTGACCCCTCAAATCTCCAGGAATTTCCCAACCTGGAGTTGGTAACCCTATCTTCCTCCCAGCCAACCATCAACCTACCTTTAGTTTTCCATCTCCTCCCCCTCCCTCCTAGAGAGCAGTTGCAATTTTGAGTTATCTCCAGCCCCCACCTGGAGATTGGCAATGATGGTTCCCCATCAGGGAATGGCTGGATTGGAGGGTGGAGTCTATGGCATCATACCTGTCTGAGGTGCCACCCCTCTACAAACCTCACCCTCTCCAGGCTCCATCCCTCAAATCTCCAGGAATTGCCCACCTGGAGTTGGCAACCTGATCAGGACTGGGCCCAATTAGTTTTCTCCCAAAGGCCAACATAGGTGTGGAAAGGGCCTTTTACTGACAGAGGAGAAAGTACAGGTGCCAACTCTGATTAGGGAAATACCTGGAGATTTGGGGGGTGCATCTTGTGGAGGGCAGCATTTGGGGTGTGTGTGGAAGGACTCAGCAGGGTATAATGCCATAGAGTCTACCCTCCACAGCAACCATTTTCTCCCGGAGAACTGATCTCTGTCATCTGGAGGTCAATTGTAACAGTGGGAGATCTCCAGGTCCCACCTGGAGATTGGCAACCCTAGGGGAAAGTCAGCTGCACAGCAGGGAGTTGAAGAAAATGGTTTGACGGTTGCTGGCCCACCTCGTTAGCCAGCCAGCCATGCTGAAGCTAAGCAGGAGAAAGAGCCTTTTTCCATTTATTCTGACAGGAAAGTGGCCGTTGGGGGGGGGGGGTTATGCTGAAAGTCCTTTGTTTTTTTACTCACAGAACCAAGCTTGGTTGCCTACCAACAGCCGCTGAGGGGACAGTCCCTCACAGGAGTCAAGAGAACTGTCTTCCTCAGGAGACAGAGCTGTCTGCCAGGGGGAGTGGGCGGGGAAGAGGAGCAGACCCAGCACACGGCCAATGGCACGTGAGTACTCTTGAGTGGCGGCTGATGGGCCAGTGGCTGAGGGAGGGCATTTTACAGCCAATGGGAGCGCATGGAATCTTACGAAACCAAAAGATAATTATTATAAGGAGAGATTGCAGTACAGTATTATTTTCGCATAAGTTACAGAATCATTGTAATGACAAGCCTGTCCATCGGTTCTTGAAAGTCCAGTGCATGTTGCATTGTTCATACCAGCCCAAAATTGTTCTCCTGCCCTTGTAATGCCTTTGTGCATCATAAGCAGTTTAACGTTTAGAAGGGTGGATGAAGATGGGTCGCTGTGTTTGCCTGTTGCAGTAGGAAGGAGCCGGAGTCCAGGAGCACCTGAAAGACTAACAGAAGTTCTGTCGGGGTAGGAGCTCTCCTGCGTCAGGGCTCGCTTCGGCAGATCGGAGGAAGTGTGACCCAGGGAAGCTCATACCCTGCCACAAAGCTGAAAGAGTAGATTTGGGGGATGTGGCCCAGATGGGTTCTTCACATACCTGCTGTGCTCCCCCATCTTTATGATAGGTAGAAGAATTGCAGAAGTGTAAAAACAGCAGACTAAACATAGATCAGTTAGCCCTTAACATATTGTTATGGTTTTGGCTTCTTCATTACTATGAGTGGGTCTGTTGCTGGGCAATTAATGGGTGGTTGAGAATATTAGCAAAAGCACCATCAGTGTTCTTTAATGGCTAGAAATCTCTCTCCTTTGGAAGTTGACACTCTTCTGTTAGTTTGTGGGGCCGAGGAACAGTGTTGCACTTTGAATTTGGAAAGAGATGGGCAGGAGAAGAGATCTGACTTGAGCTAGAAGGCAAAGCTCCTTGAGCGCAGTTTCTGTTGGAGAATCTTGCCGCAGAATCAGCATCTTTGCAACCCTTTCAGGAGCCGGTTTGCTCCCAGTAGGCTCTGCCTGAATACTTGTAAACAAATAACATTACAACCACTATAAGTCTCTGGTGTTCTCCCTTCCAAAAGAAATTAAGCCCTCTAGCACCACCCCTGGAACTTCTTACTACTCAGGGAAGTGGGGAGTGCCAGCCAATATAAATCTGTCTAGTGGCAGTAAGGCCAAACTAAAACATGGTGAAAAAGTGAATTTTTGAACAAGGTAATATCTGCAATCTTCTTTTGTGACTGAAAGTACAGGATGGGTGGTGGTGAATTATTATTCTGGATTCAGACAAAATAAGGGTGTCTTCCCCCCTCCCAATACATGGCTCCAAAAGTGCTTTAAATTTAATGTAAAAGCTAAACAAAGTAGATTTTAGTCTGCTTTACCAATAAGATAACGTGTAAAAAGTGCTTGCTATGCATGGAATACGCCCTAAACTGCTGCAGAGGTTTTGTATCTGCATCCAAGGTGTTCTCACCTGCTCCAGAAAGCATGCTGATACTTTGACTAACTGCAGAAGCAGGTTAGCCAGACAGGTGTCTGGACTGCCTTGTATGCTCTCGAGTCCCCAAGTTTCGCAGAATGGAGGGAGCAGAAGGGGATGGGGAGAGGATAGCCCCACAGGCTTTGTTAACCCCAAGGGCCTGCAGCTACCACAACAGGCACCGGCCCCCTACGGATGCCCCCTAAGACTGTGGCTTTAATTGCAGGCAACTCCAAGAGATGTTTCCCTTGGTGAGTCTAACTCTGCCCCGTTGTGTCTCAGGGTGTCTGGGTGTCTCGCTTGGCTTCCAGGTGCTGCTGGGCACATTCAGAATCCTAGCCGTAGATGCTACCTCAATGGGGCTTTGTTGTTTTGTTTTTGTTTTGTTTCAGGGGTGGGAAGGAGTTGTGTGTGCTAGGGTTGCCAACCTCCAGGTGGTGCCTGAAGACCTCCCAGATTTACAACTGATCTCCCAGACTATAGAGATCAGCTTCCCTGGAGGAAAGTGCTGCTTTGGAGGGCGGGCTCCCTGGCATTGTCACCCCACTCAGCTCCCTCCCCTCCCCTCCCCTCCCCAAACCCCACCCTTTCCAAGCTCTACCCCCTCCCAAATCTCCAGGAATTCCCCAGCCCAGAATTGGCAGCCCTATTGTGTACTGGGCATGGTATTTAAAAAATGCAAAAATGGCAGAAGGCCACTGTTGGCACTGGTGGTCCATGTGCCCCTTCTTTTGCCCAGGCAAGCCAAGGAGCTTAGTTGGGATCAGTTAATCTGTTCAAAGCTTCTATGCTAAGCGTGGTGCTGCAGTGGAGTCAGCTGCCCTGGGAGGGGGTGCCCTCCCCCTCCATCTTTAAGCAGCAGCTGAACAAAGACTCGTCAAGGATGCTCTGGGCTGATCCTGCACTGAGCAGGGGGTGGGACTAGATGGCCTCTGTGTGGCCCCTTTCCGGCTCTGTGATTCTAGGATTCTGTAATCCCCTACCCATTTGAACCTGATTGCAAAGTCCAAAACCCTGGGCTCTAGGTAGGAGCTTCTGAGCAATTCTTCCAGTGCATGCAGTGCTTTGTGTGTGCACGCTCCACTGGCTGTGCTCCATCCTTTCTCTCCTGTCCAAGGGAGAGAGAGAAACGGAGACACCAGTTTCTGGGTGATGGGCCTGGAGCTGGGTACAGGGCCAACAGATGACAAGAAGGGAAGTCTGTTATGTGCTAAAGCATAACTACCGCACCTGCTGTTGTTACAGCCAGGCAATCATACATCACAGGTTGGGGGATGGGGGATGCAGGTAAGCACTTCAAGAAGACCCGGGAGACTATACTGATGATGCAGATAAGTGAGACTACTGAGCCCATGAAGTGGCTCTTCTGCGGAGTCAAACAGCAAACATCAAGTTGCATGATGGACTCTGCAAAAGGAGGGAACCCCAGGAAGACTCTGGGACCTGCCGGGGGTCTGCTGCCTCCGAGGATTCAGTGAGGCACAATAATGGTGCCGGATGGATGAGTGTTTCTTTCCACACGTCTGCCCTGATTCACACATATAATGGGCCTGGGATCCGAGGGAGCCTCTAGAATCAGGAAAGTGCAAGAGAGGGCTGCTGATGGTCGCCTGTCTTGTCCTGTGCAAACACACCACACCTGTTGGCGTTTTGTGCCCGTGCTTATTTCTCCTTTTGAGAGCCAGAAGGAGAGAAAAGAAGTCAGAGTAATTTGAATAACTTGATTTGATTTGCTGATGCTTTTTATGCTCACGATGGAGCCTGCTCTTACTAACTTCTTACCAGAAAGCCAAGGTGGTCTGATACCATCTCCGCCATGTGTCCCAGCACTTCCTAAGCAGCTGGACTTCCCAAGCAAGAGGAGACCAAAAAAAGGCCAAGTTCATGACCCAGAACATCTCTTTCCCCCCCTCTCCCTTTTTAAAAAAGCCTTCAGCCTGATGAAGAGATCTGGAGAGCCTGAAACCTTGTGCACTGTTTAGTGCCCATGTGGTTGGTTGCCCCCCCCCCCCAAAAAACCCCTTGTGCTCAGCTGGTAAGAACCTGCTTGTGGTCCCTGGCCCGAGAGACATCCGGCCGTTCTCGACCTGGTGGAACTCTAACCTCTGTGCCCTGCAGGACAATTGTCACCGTTCTGCAGGGCCTGTAAGGCAGAGATGTTCCACTGGGCCTTTGGTTGAGGACAGTGACGGCATCCATCTGGCTGGCACTCTTACCTCCTCCCCCCACAAGGTGGTCTTAATCTGGAAGTTTCTACCACCATCTATTTAATTAGAATATACCTGCATTTTTACTGTAATTTTAAGGTTTTTATTCTTGATAGGTCTGTTATAATGGCTTGTTGTGCACCGCCTGAGCCCTGTTTCAGGGAATAGGTGGTATAAAAATGGAAAATAATAGTAATAATAGGTGTTACGTGGATTTTTGTCTTTTGGATTTTTATTTGGACCAACTCAGCCACTGGAACGTCTGTTGAGCTAAGGGGAGGCAAGGTATGGAAGGGGATGGTGCCCCCCTCACTCCAGAAGCCCACCCATCCCATTCAATAGGCAGACATTTGAAGGATGACCTTATAATAGATCTTCCGAAGGCTGGATCCTTTCTGCAGGCAGAAGAATTTCCACCCAGGGAGCATGACTTCCTGCCCCCCCCTCCCCCCCTGCAGCCCAACAGGCCTCCCCCCGATTCTGCCTCCGGGGCAGCATTTCAAAGCAGCTGCAGGGGGAGGGGGAGGAGTGAGCGTTGTGCTCTGTGGACAGGAGGGTTTCCATTTGTAGAGACGCCCCACTGGATCCCTTCTGATGTCTAAAGTTAAAGTCTGCAAATGAAAACTTGGAGTATCTTTCATTAAGAATGTGTGATATTTTCTGCCTGTGTGGTAGTAAGAGTCTGGATTAGAGGAAGGGGACAGGACCCAAATATAACTCAGACTTTTTAGGTAATTCTGGACTTCATAGCACAGCCCTCCTTCTGCATGCACACAAACACCCTTCTGCTCCGCTGAGAGGAGGGGGGGGCTACCTTCCCCTCTGCACACACTCTGCCGCCTCCCTCCCTCCCTCCCTCCCTCCCTGACCGAGTGCCCTCCTCTCCTGCCAGCCTCCCCCCCCTCCCTTGCTGGTGACTCAGCAGGTGCATAAAAGATTCATGTCTCCTGTCGGTGGATTCCCTTTCTCCTCAGGGGTCTCCCTGGTCAGGCTCAGCATCCTTCGGTTTACGAGATCTGACAGGAGGGCAGCCCGAGGTAGGTGGCTGCGGGGAAACGGCCTTTCACGGCACAGGGCCAGAGGCTGAGGAGGGGGCTGTTGTGGTGGTGGTTGTTTACTCAGGTTTCAGATCTCCCCACACCAGTTTATTTGTGCTTCTCCCTCCCCCAGGCAGAAAGAGCTGGGGATCCCGGGCCAGGGGTCTCGTCCTGCAGGTACAAACCAGGTCACAGCTCTGGCCGGCCACCTCTCACTGCAGCCCCTGCCGTGAATGCATCCCGGCCTGCCCCATACTGCTGCAGTATCATTACGGGACTTTATGGCACTATTAGCTTTAAAGTTTTATAAAGCACTGCGCAGGTGACAAGTTAAAGAGCTGACATCAAAGAAGGAGGTTTCTTGTTGACGAAGGGATGTGTATCCTGGAGACAGGAGCATAAGCTCTCCACTGTGAGGGACTTACATGCATGCGATAGCCAGGCTGAAGGATATACAATGCATTAAATATAAATACTGTTTTCCTGTAAACATAAAATGTTATGTGCAGCGGTAAATATATTACATATCCATGTAAGAAACGCATGTTTGCAAATGTATGTATTGGGGTGCATACTGATGATTATGTTCTGGGCAGTAGGCACAGTGTGAACACAACAGTAATTTCACATTTCTCTATAGCTGTGTGGCCTTTCATCAAACCATGTGTTCAAGGTGATCTCCTGAAAGGGGGCTGGCCCTGCATGGGCATTCTTTACCATGCAAGGGCTGCCTCCACACTGCAGTCCCCTCCTGCACATTATCATTTTGACACATTTGTACTTGAGTGTAGTAGACTATGTTTAAGATTTTTGTTTGTTTGCAAACTTCAACATACATATATACATTCCTGAAGCGAATGATTTCCCATGGCTACCCCCTTTGTTTTCCCAAGTGTCCAGTGCTGAGTGTGATGTGATACAGAAGCTTGATGAGATCTTATTGATACGTGGGCTGAAAAGTGAACTCTGAATTAAATGAATCAAAGGCACAGAAGCATCAATGTTTTCCAGAAGGCTGCCCACCAGATGGCCTAGTGAAGTCTCGAGTGCACAGTGTTCTCAAGCCAGACCAAGTGCATGGGCCCCAAAAGATGATAAGCACATCAAGAAGCATAATGGGAACTCCCTTACTGACCCCCGAACATGACTTTTTGGCAATCAGTTTGATAGTACTTCAGCAAAAAGATCAAGCTTTCTTTGACACATAAAATTCCCAGCAATGTTTTGAGAAGTAAAATGTAGTTGGACATGCAGAATTCCACCTGATTTTTGGAAATATCATTGAGCTTCCTATCTGTGCCAGATACAGAGAAGACCTTCAAAATTACTTGGTAGGTAGCCACCATCCTCTTCTCCTTTTTAAACACTGTGTACAAAAACATTCATATGCATTTCCTCTCGTCTCCCTTTCTGGGGTCTTAATGGACTATGCTTCTGTGTCCTAGGTATTTCCACCCACCCACTGCTAAAAATTCTTTGTAGTCATCAGCCACACCACAAACCACTGGTGTTCCCACCCCCAAAGCTAAACAGCATAAGGTCAGTTGCGCTCTACAATTCCTGTTTTCCAACTACTTTCCAAATTCTTGCCTTGTCTTGAAAGCACAACCAGTGAGTCCCTTGGTGCTGATCATGCAATCCCCCTTTCAGGTCCAGCAGCATTTTAGATGCAAGCAGTTGGATGTTCAGGAGGAGTGGGAGTTTGACTCAGTATCCCCCCAAACAGACACACAGTATCCCCCCCCCAGACACACACACTGTTGTTGTTCAGTCGCACAGTCGAGTCCGACTCTTCGCGACCCCATGGACCAGATTACGCCAGGCCTGCCTGTCTTCCACTGTCCGCTGAAGTTTGTTCAATTTCATGTTTGTTGCATCGATGACACTGTCTAACCATCTCATCCTTTGCTGTCCCCTTCTTCTTTGACCTTCAATCTTTCCCAGCATCAGGGTCTTCTCCAGTGAATGCTCCCTTCTCATTTGGTGGCCAAAGTATTTGAGCTTCAGCTTCAGGATCTGGCCTTCCAGGGAACAATCAGGGTTGATTTCTTTTAGGATTGACTGATTTGATCTCCTTGCAGTCCAAGGGACTCTCAAGAGTCTTCTCCAGCACCATAGTTTAAAAGAATCTATTCTTCGGCGCTCGGCCTTCCTTATAGTCCAACTCTCGCTGCCATACATTACTACGGGGAATACCATTGCTTTGACCATGCGGACTTTTGTTGGCAAGGTGATGTCTCTGCTTTTTATCATGCTGTTTAGGTTTGCCATCGCTTTCCTCCCAAGGAGCAGGCGTCTTTTAATTTCATGGCTGCAGTCACCATCTGCAGTGATCTGGGATCCTAGGAACGTGAAGTCTGTCACTACTTCTACGACTTCCCCTTCTATTTGCCAAGGAGTGATGGGGCCAGATGCCATGATCTTAGTTTTTTTGATGTTGAGCTTCAAGCCCACTTTTGTGCTCTCCTCTTTCACCTAAGCAAGAGGCTCTTTAGGTCACTTTCTGCCATCAGAGTGGTATCATCTGCATATCTGAGGTTATTGATCTTTTCCCCAGCAATCTTAACTCCAGCTTGTGATTCATCCAGGCCAGCATTTCGCATGATGTACTCTGCATATAAATTAAATAAGCAAGGTGACAATATACATCCTTGTCGTACTCCTTTCCCTATGCTAAACCAATCAGTTGTTCCATATCCGGTTCTAACTGTTGCTTCTTGACCCTTATACAGGTTTCTCAGGAGACATGTGAGGTGGTCCGGTACTCCCATCTCTTTAAGAACCTGCCATAATTTATTGTGATCCACACAATCAAAGACTTTAGTATAGTCAATGAAGCAGAAGTAGATGTTTTTCTGGTACTCTCTTGCTTTCTCCATAATCCAGCGAATGTTGGCAATTTGATCTCTAGTTCCTCTACCTCTTTGAAACCCAGCTTGTACTTCTGGCAGTTCTCTATCCACGTACTGTTGGAGCCTAGCTTGTAGGATTTTGAGCATGACCTTGCTAGCGTGTGAAATGAGTGCAATTGTGCGATAGTTTGAACATTCCTTGACATTGCCCTTCTTTGGGATTGGAATGTACACTGACCTTTTCCAATCCTGTGGCCACTGTTGTGTTTTCCAAATTTGTTGGCAAATTGAGTGCAGCACTTTAACAGCATCTTCTTTTAAGACTTTGAATAACTCAGCTGGGATACCATCACCTCCACTAGCTTTGTTGTTAGTAATGCTTTCTAAGGCCCATTTAACTTCGCTTTCCAGGATGTCTGGCTTGAGGTCAGTGATTATACCATCGTGGTTGTCAAGGACATTGAGGTCCTTCTTGTATAGTTCTTCTGTGTATTCTTGCCATCTTTTCCTAATCTCTTCTGCTTCTGTTAGGTCCCTACCGTTTTTGTCCTTTATCATGGCCAGCTTTGCATGGAACGTTCCCTTGATTTCTCCAATTTTCTTGAAGAGATCTCTAGTCCTTCCCAATCTATTGTTTTCCTCTATTACTTTGCATTGTTCATTCAGGAAAGCCTCCTTATCTCTCCTTGCTGTTCTCTGGAAATCTGCATTCAGTTGGGCAAATCTTTCCTTTTCACCGTTGCCTTTAGCTTCCCTTCTTTCCTCTGCTATGAGGACACACACACACAAGGGTCATTTTGTACAAAAAGGCATGCAGGGGCTCATTAGCATAACTTATTTAAATATACCACACCCCCTGACATCACCAGAAGTGTGCCAGAAGGCAACACCCACCACTCAGGCTCCACCCCAAAAATCTCCAGGTATTTCCCAACTCAGAGCTGGCGAGCCTACCTGGAGAAAAACGGCTTCAAAAGCACAAAGAAAATAGTCAAGATTTTAATTGGTTTCAATATAACAAACATCTCTCATATATAATTGTGAAGTGAGATGCCACTTTCTGAACATTTCACATGCTCCTAAATCAGTTGGTTCCATAATGTCTCACTCACAAGCTGTCCCTATCCACTGGCTGCGTTGTCTGAGTCCCAGAGGTTGTCTGCATATGCGGCCTGATTGGCCTTTGCCTCTAACATTCTAAACAGTTTGCTGTTGCTGTTGGGAATCACTGAATGTGTCCTGAGGTGAAACATATCCAGATCTTCCCTTAAACAGTCACTGGAGTTGCCAATCTTCCTGTGGGGTCTGGAGATCTCCCAGAAATCACCATGTTCCTCAGCCATAGCACATCATTTCCCCTACAGAAAATTTCACAGCTGTTCAACTGATCTCCAGATGACCAAGAACAGTTCTCCTGGAGACAATGGCTGGTTTTGGCAGTAGAGGTCGTACTCCTTTTCCTATGCTAAACCAATCAGTTGTTCCATATCCGTTTCTAACTGTTGCTTCTTGACCCTTATACAGATTTCTCAGGAGAAAACCCCATGGACAGTAACAAAAGGCCACTGCATAGCCCCAAATTAACATAAGCCAACCTCCAGGCGGCACCTGGAGATCTCCAGCTATTATAACTGATGTTCTCCTGGGGACAATGGCTGCTTTGACCAGTGGACATTATGGCATTATACCCTGTTGAGGTCCCTTCCCACCCCTGCCCTCCCCAGGCTCTACCCATCAAATCTACAGGCATTTCCCAACCCAGAGTTGGCAACCCTGTAACTCGCTATGGAACTGCTTTCCAGACCCTTGGAACCCAGAAGACATGGCATAGGAGGTGCTTTTCTACCTTAGCTGCCACTGCATAGCCCCAAATCAACGTAAGTCAGGGGTGGAGGGAACCATACCTGTTACCATGAGGCTGTCCTCCCATACTACCCACTTGGGGCAGCAAAATGACTTGAGGCAGCCCTGCCTGATAGCTAAGCAGAAGGAAATAAACACGGCTTGCCTCCCTCTATTTTCCCCTTCCCCCTGCCACCCCACCAGCCACAGCCGGGACACTCACCTGGAGCTTCCTTCTAGAGCTCGTTGTATTTCTTCCCACAATGGGCCTTACTCCTAGTTTATTATCAAATAAACAACTCTACAATTAGTGATGAGACAGGAGCAGCAGCAATCTTCTTCTCACTTCAAACTCATATCCCACAAGTGAGTACAAGTCCCAGAGCACTGAGCCTTTTCCCAGGGGCTGTCCTGTTATTCTACTCTGTGATCTGTCATTCTAGTCCCACAGCGCAGATTCTATTGCTAGGGATGAGGGATCATCATTCCACTCTGGGGGCTGTCATTCCAGAGCAGCCTATCTGGGCCCAAAGACCTTAATGGAAAAACCATTCCGCATTTTCTTTGCAACTTTTTTTGTGCTGCAATGTATTTCAGTGGAGCCCATGAAAGTCAGTTGGCATTCCTGACTCCCATTATCTCCAATGGGCCTTCAAGCCTCTCTCATTGTTTCCAGTGGGCAATCCAGTCATTCCTTTTTTAAATTTATTTTATTGATTTGTATCCCACCATTCCGGCCTAGGCTGGCTCAGGGCAGCTCCCAACAAGATAAAACATCATAATACATAAAACATATTCATCATGTTGATACCATTTTGATAAGTCATACAGTAATATAAAACAATATTAAAGTGCTAGAAATTCTGGTATTCAATAGTTCTATTGGTCCGCTTCATCATTGGTAGGGATGGACCAGGCAATAGTCTCAGGGACATCATAAATAAGGATGGACCAGGCAATAGTCTCAGGGACCTAATGCACAGGGCTTCCACCATGGCGAACAGTTGTTCTTGGTGGTGGTGGTGGTAGTACTGGAGGCAGTGGTGGCGGCTCCAAAAGCCTGGCGGAAGAGCTCCATCTTGCAGACCCTGTGGAACTGTAAAACGTCCCGCAGGGCCCTGATCTCCTCTGGGAGCTCATTCCACCAGAGTGGAGCCGCCACCAAAAAAGCCCTGGCCCTAGTTGTTGCCAATCTGGCCTCCTTGATACTCGGGAGGAGCAGTCGGTTCTGGGTTTTATACATCCCAGGTTCTTGCCAATGTTCTTTCTGGGCTGC
This sequence comes from Gekko gecko, assembly GCA_029375565.1. NCBI lineage: Eukaryota > Metazoa > Chordata > Lepidosauria > Squamata > Gekkonidae > Gekko > Gekko gecko. The sequence goes on from JAPDNY010000003.1 coordinate 87,303,476, forward strand.
ATACAGAGCAAAAGGAAATTTTCTGTCTCTGCTACTGGACTCTTACTTTTTTTCTACTGCTATTACAAACCACAACATTCAAAAACCAGTGGGGGAACTGCTAAGAGTGGCAGTTCTCTAACAAAGGAATTTCAAAGGGAGATAAGAAAGAGAGACTGCTGAATTGCAACTGATAATGAAGCTCAAGACAATGCAAACTCCTGGGCTGAACAGAGACCTAGGTTGTTTCTCTCATTTCTCTGCTGTTGTCATTTGGCATCTGAAATCACATCACTCCCCAAGATATACAGATAGATGGACTCCCATTCCAGCTGTATATGAAGAAGTGAGCAGTGATTCATGAAAGCTCATGCCCTGCAAAAAAAATTGTTAGTCTTTAAGGTGCTGCTGGACTCTTGCTCCCTTTCACTAATAAGGAATGCAAGCTGTATTGTTAGGTCCCCCCCCCATCTGTTAGAAATTCAAAAGGGAATCCATCTCTCTCTCTCTGGCATGCTCTCTTTAGCATCCCCCCCCGAAGAAGTCTGCAGGTCAAAACAGCTGGGAAGGAAACACTGCTGGCACTGACTCTCACCCTCTCTCTCTGGCATGCTCTCTTTAGCTCCCCCATCCGAAGAAGTCTGCAAGCAAACAAAACCTTACCTGGAGTCTTCCTAAAAGATCTACTGGCTCCATTTCCCCCCTCTCTGGCGGTTTCCCTCCCCTTCCTTCCCCAGAGGAAAAGGGGAGGAGCCCTCAGCCAGTCAAAAGGAGGCTTGCTTTCTCTCCTCTCCCAAGCAGGAAATAGGAGACGCTGGAAAGAGGAAGCTGCTACAGAAGAATACAGAGCAAGCTGCTCTTGGAGGATTTAAGGAAAGTTTTGGCTGGCACTGGTTGCCCCGGGGGAGGAGCAAAGGGAAGGAAGAGCATGTGTTTGCTTGCAAGGGAGGAGGGGAAATGTTGCTACTCCTGGAATGGTGTTTCCCCTCATTCCCCCTCAAAATGACCCCTGTATGTGTGTGTGTGTGTGTGTGTGTGTGTGCATTCTTCCTTCCCTGCCACGAAGCTGATCAGAAGCATTTTAGCTTTTATGAAAGGGCTCTGCGTGTGCCATCTTGCCCCTCTGTTTGAACAAGCTGGCGCCATGCATGGCAGGGGCTTCCAAGCAGAGGAAAAAAATAATTACTGTGTGTTCCTTCCCCATCCCCCACCAGCCACAGGCGGCTGTGCTTGTTCCACGGCCACAGGAAACGCCAGGAAAATACTGTCCATTTGAGCATGATGTTGCATAAATTGTTATTCTTGGCTAATCTCAGAACTGTTTGTTTAAATCTCAGTTTATCCAGAAGTTGCTTTGCTGTGGCCATTTTCTTGGGTCAGGGTCCTGCACCTAGAGTACACCTACACCTTGATGGCATCCAGTAAAGTTGATGGGCAGTAGATTTAGCATGGACAAAAGGAAATGCTTCGTTACACAATGAGTGGTTAAAATGTGGAATTTGCTGCCAGGGGATGTAGTGATAACCACAGGCGTAGGTTAGACAGATTCATGGAGAACGGGACTATCAGTGGCTACCAGCCATGGTGACCGGAGGGAGTCTCTGCATTCATTGGTGTAACCTCTGTAAACCTCTGAATACCACTGTCAGGAGGCAACATCAGGGGAAGGCCTTGGCCTCTGTGTCCTGTTGGTGGCCCTCCAGGGTGCAAGACAGGTGCTGGGCTAGATGGGCCACGGTTTGATCCAGCAGGGTTGTTCTTATTTATTTATTTATTTATTAGTTCAATTTATACCCCGCCCTCCCTGCCAAGGCAGGCTCAGGGTAGCTTACATAAAAATGCATATATAAATACAATTAAGACCATACATAAAACAACCAAACAGTCAATTATCCATTTTCCGAAAGTGCCGGAAACAATACTCCATTAAAGTGCCAGAGCAGAGATTCCTAGATCAAGCCATACCACTACTTAGGTGACAGTCCTGATGGTATTCGCACATGGGCTCAGTTTGATTGACTAATTTATGTGGCGAGACAGGCCTGGTAATGCCAGGGCACCGGGCCACTCCTCGGTATTTAAGGCGGCTCCTGATTTAAAGCCTGGTGGAAAAGCTCCGTCTTACAGGCCCTGCGGAACTGTAAAAGTATTTCAGTGGCCACTGCAAAGCACAGAAGAGCCAATTTTGAATGATTTTGAAACCTGGATGACTAATTCTGTGGCTATTTTCTTTTCTTTGGGTAGATTACAAGCTAAGCCTGCCTAATGTCCAGTGAGCTGACAGGATGGTCAGGAGCAGTGCTGAGTGAGGAGGGGAGGCTCTTGGGCGGGTGGACTTGCAGAGCCGGCAGAGGCAAGGCTGAAGCATGGGCCTCACGGGTGCCCTAGTGAGAGGCGGGAGAGAATTCCTGGTTGTCGCAGGGCAGCCTCTTGAGCTGCAAGGAGGAGATGCAAAGACTGGCAATGGACAAAACGTACCAATCTATGACTAACAACCAGGGGAAGACCAAAAAACTCCAAACCTGTTTGTGCCACCCACAGTGCAATAGAGGAAGGGTAGGATGTACATGTGAGAAATGTATGAAAGGGCCAATCTGCCTACTATTTCATGCATTTCTATCTGTCCCTTCCTTCACAGAGCACAGAGCAGCATCTCCCCGTCTCTGTTTTACTTCATAATAACCTTGTGATGTAGGTTTGACAGAGAGTGTCTGGCCTAGGGTCAACCAGAGAGCTTCAAGGCAGGGCAGAGAATTGAACCTAGGTCTCCCATATCTTACACAGATAGTCTAACCACTACACCACACTGTTCAGTGCTTCTTGTAGTTTACATAAGAACGTAAGAGAAGCCAATGTTGGATCAGGCCAGTGGCCCATCCAGTCCAACAGTCTGTCACACAGTGGCCAAAAATACCAGGTGCCCTCAGGGGTCCAGCAGTGGGGCCAGGACACTAGAAGCCCTCCCACTGTTGCCCCCCCCCCCAAAAAAAACCCACCAAGAATACAGAGCATCACTTGCCCCCGACTGAGAGTTCCTGTCTATACCTTGTGGCTAATAGACATTGATGGACCTCTGCTCCATATGTTTATCTAATTCCCTCTTGAAGCCATCCATGCTTGTAGCTGCCACCACCTCCTGTGGCAGGGAATTCCACATGTTCATCACTCTTTGGGTGAAGAAGTACATCCTTTTATCTGTTCTAATCCGACTGCTCAACAATTTCATTGAGTACCCACAAGTGCTTGTATTGTGAGAAAAGGAGAAAAGAACTTCTTTCTCTACCTGCTTTATCCCATTCATAATCTTATAAACCTCGATCATGTTACCCCTCAGCCGTTGTTTCTCCAAGCTGAAGAGCCCCAAGTGCTTTAACCTTTCTCCATAGGGAAAGTGTTCCAACCATTTTATCATTCTAGTTGCCCTTTTCCCAATGCTATAATATCCTTTTTGAGGTGTGGTGACCAGAACTGAACACAGTATTCCAAATGAGGTTGCACCATTGATTTATACAGGGGCATTATGATACTGGCTCATTTGTTTGCTTCCCAATAATCCCCAGCATAGCGTTGGCCTTTTTTACTGCAGTCACACACTATCTCGACATTTTCATTGAGTTATCCACTACGACTCCAAGATCTCTCTCTTGGCTAGTCTCTGCCAGTTTGGACCCCATCAACGTGTATTTATAGTTAGGATTTTTGGTTCCAATGTGCATCACCTTGCACTTGGCCACATTGAACCCTATTTGCCACGTTGATGCCCACTCGCCCATCCTCAACAGATCCCTTTGGAGTGCCTCACAATCCTCCCTGCTTTTCACCACCCTGAACAACTTCATGTCATCTGCAAATTTAGCCATTTCACTGCTTACTCCCCACTCCAAATCATTAATGAACAAGTTAAAAACCATCGGACCCAGTACTGATCCCTGAGGTACCCCACTGCTTACCACCCTCCACTGAAAAAATTGCCCATTTATACTCACTCTCTGTTTTCTATTAATTAGCCAGTTTTTGATCCACAAAAGGACTTGTCCTTTTATACCATGATTTTTGAGCTTGCTTAGGAGCCTTTGATGAGGAACGTTATTAAAAGCTTTCTGAAAGTCAAGGTAAACAACATCTATTGGGTCCCCTTGTCCACATGTTTGTTCATGCCCTCAAAGAACACTAATAGGTTAGTGAGACAAGATCTTCCGTTACAGAACCCATGCTGAGTCTGCCTCAATAGTTTTTGTTCATCAACGTGCCTACTAATTCTTTCCTTAATAACGGTTTCCACCAACTTACCTGGTATTGATGTCAGACTGACTGGCCAGTAATTTCCTGGATCTCCCCTGGAGCCCTTTTTAATGATGGGACTCTTACCTTTTACAGCTTCCATTACTTTGTTTGTTAACCATGCAGGCTTTTTTCTATACCCATTTGTGCCTTTCCTAACCTGTGATATATATATTTTCTGAGTGTGTAAGATTGTAGTTTTAAATAGTCTCCAAGCTTCCCCAGTGGTTTTGACCCTTTCTACTTTTCCTTTCAGTTTCTTCTTTACATATCCCCTCATATCAGAGAAGTTACCCCTGTTAAAGTTAAAAGTGGTTGTGTCAGTCTTTTTGCGCAACTCTCTATTTATACAAATGTTGAACTCAATAACATTATGGTCACTGTTCCCAAGTAGTGCAGTCACTTTTACATCTCTCACCAGGTCTTGAGCATTACTTTGGACCAGGGGTCTTTTCGTAGAAAAAGAGCTGCAGGAGCTTATTAGCATATGGTATGCCAATGAGCTACTAGGCTATTAGCATATGTCACACCCCCTGACATCATCAGAGTGCCTAACAAAGATAAGAAGGTGGGAAAGAAAGAAAGAAAGAAAGAAAGAAAGAAAGAAAGAAAGAAAGAAAGAAAGAAAGAAAGAAAGAAAGAAAGAAAGAAAGAAAGAAAGAAAGAAAGAAAGAAAGAAAGAGAGAGAGAGAAAGAAAGAGAGAGAGAGAGAGAGAGAGAGAGAGAGAGAGAGAGAGAAGGGAAGACAGAAAGAGAGAGAGAAAAGGGAAGAAAGAAAGAGAGAAGGGAAGAAGGAGGGAAAGAGGAAAAGGAGAGATGGAAAGGAGGGAATGAACTAAATTTGGTGGCAATCGGGTCCCATTATATCCTATGGGCCATTGAAGTCAATGGCGAAAACATAGGGTATATTCTGGGGGCTGCAGGGGAAGGGGTTTGAGGGAGAGGTTCCAAACTCACAGAGTAGCTGTTGGAGCCTCTCCCCAAGATACCCACCAAGTTTCAAGAACATTGGACCAGGGGATCCAATTCTATGGGCCCCCAAACAGGTTGCCCCATCCCCTCCATTGTTCTCTATAGTGGGAAAGAAAGTTACTTTTTCCCCACGGTGCTGTTAATAGCTCTGGGGGGGAGAGAATTTGAAGGAGAGGCTCCAAATTTTCAGGGTAGCTTCAGGAGCCTCTCCCCACATACACCCCCACGTCTCAAAGTGACTGGACCAATGGGCCTAATTCTATGGGCACCCAAACAGGTTACCCCCATTACCTCCATTGTTTCCAATGGGGAAACCCAGCCAGCAGCACTTAAGGCAGGCAAGCAGGCAGCACCAGCAGTCAGACTCTCCCAGAGAATCTCAGGGAAAGTGAACTGTCTTGGAAGGTGCTTGTTTGCCATGAGAACAAGTGGCACATTCCAGAACAAGTGGCACTGTGGCAGTGCAAGCATGGCACAGTCATTGAGAGTATCTAGAAACTCAATCTCTTTTTCCTGACTTGAATACATATTGGCCCAATCAACGTGTGGTTAGTTAAAATCACCTGTTACGACATAGTTTTTTTGTCTAGCCACTGTCTTTAATTCATTCATCATTTTATAATCCTCCTCTATCTTTTGATCTGGTGGGCAATAACAAACTCCCAGTGTTAAGCTGCCTTTTGGGCCCACTATTTCAACCCATAAAATTTCCAGAAGCGAATCCAATTCTCTTACCCTCTCAATCTTACTGGACTGTATACTCTCTCTGACATACAGAGCCACCCCACCTCCAACCCTTCCCCTCCCGGTCTTTCGATATAATTTATAACCAGGAACCAGTGTATCCCACTGATTTTCCTCATCCCACCAAGTTTCTGAAATACCCATAATGTCTATTTTCCCCTTAACATCAAGCATTCCAACTCCACGATTTTACCTCGGACACTTCTAACATTTGTATAGAAACACCTATAATTTCCCATACATGTTAAGCCCTCAACCTACCTCTTGCTGCCTCGAGACCTTGCCAGGCAGTCCATATCGTTAGCCACAGTCTCAGTGGACAATTCTATTCCATTTCCTTGGAGAAAAGTAACAGCTACCCCTTCATCTCTTTGAGATGAGCCATCCCGAACCAGAGATTTTTCATTTCCTATCAGCTTTCCCCCAATATTCAGTTTAAAAACTGCTCTGCCACCTTTTTGATTTTAAGTGTCAGCAGCCTGGTTCCTTCTCGGGACAAGTGGAGACCATCTCTTTTGTACAGCTCCCTCTTGTCCCAAAAAGCATCCCAGTGCCTAACAAACCTGAACCCTTCCCCCATACACCATCGTCTCATCCACGCATTGAGACTCCTGATCTGTGCCTGTCTCTCCGGCCCTGTGCATGGAACAGATAGCACTTCTGACAAGGCTACCTTGGAGGTTCTGGCCTTGAGTTTCCTAGTGCCTAAATTTTTCCTCTAGGACCTCACGACTGCATTTCCCCACATAGTTGGTGCCAACATGCACCATGACCACTGGCTCCTCCCCAGCACTATCTACCAGCCTATCTAGAACACACGTAATGACCACTACCTTCACACCAGGCAGGCAAGTCACCATACAGTCAGTACGTGAGTTCGCCACCCAGCTGTCTACCTGCCTAAGGATCGAATCACCAACTACCAAGAGCTTTCCTGCAGCAGCAGCAGATGTTTGCAATGGAACCCAATGATGGGTAGAACTCTGTGCCCACTTCCTCCTGCCATTGTATGTTGTAAACACAGGACAGGAGAGAGGGGAGTAGTGTTCAGATAATTCCTCCTGTATCCCCCAGCCCTCCCCCAAAACAGTCAGCTGCACATGTCCCAATTCATAGCATCTACTCCCTAGCCCGCACAATTGTCCCATGGCATTTCCAGTCCAGGAAAAGGTCAGAAAAAAGCAATCCTTAATTATGATTAAGCAAATATGATTAAGCATTGCTACATATGAACAAACCTTTCTCCTTGTGTCACTGTGTCTGGCAACCCCCTCCTTTGCATGCCTGGTGGTGGGTAAGAATTGATAGCTGAGTTGTCGTTATGTTCATTTTTATTGATTTATTTGCATTTTTATTCCTAATACGTTTTAATGTGCAAAAAGATGATTGCACAATGTTAATAAAAACGCTTGTGGAAGGAAAAGAAGTTTAAGGTTCAGACTTCACCTCCCAACAGTTCCTCAGACTTAATTATCAGGTGTGTGGGCCCTTATTTGGATCGGGATGACAACAGGAAGGTAGTTGTTGTTAAGCCTTTCCTTTCCGTGTACCATTTCCCCATCATGCAGTGGCCTCAGGAAGGTGCTTTTTGCCTTGTTGGGTCAGCTTAACGTGTACTCCATTGCAGTAAGGACCGTTTTCCTCATTCAGGCACATAGTGACTCCTTGGTGCTGTTTCATTTTGGGAGAATGATTTGAAATGGAGGCTTTAAAAAACGCTTTGTGCCATAGTGAGTTTACTTACTGCAGAGAACTTTTGTAGAGGCATGTTTTTTAAAAACATATAATAAACATTCCTTATGAAAGATACACCAACTAATTCTGTCCGTCTCCCTGAATTATCTGGTGATTCTCCCCCTCCCCCACGCCCGCTGCCCACGGCAGATCCGGTTGGTCCTCAGTGAATTCAAGAGAGTAGGTGCAGCAGCTCATGGGTTTTTCCCCACTCTTCTAGTCCATCTATTATATATTGTCCTTTGAGGGAGGCAGGTAGAAACGAACAGCATGTATTTATTTAGCACCTGAAAACTGTGCAGCTTGGCTTGTTTGCGAATGTTCTAGGCTGCTTGATAGAAACCATCTGAGATGGCATTGACAGCACGGCAGCAGAAGTAAAAGGGCAGGCGGCCATCAAGACATATTTGAAAGTCTATCCCGAACTGAATAATTTGCTGGTTTTTATGGGAAATCAGTACAGATCATACATTGGTGAAAACATTCTCAGGGTCTGGAACTGCTCCTGGGAATGTTCTGCTTCATGTGGACCTCAGTCTGGCTTCCCCACAAGATGAAACTCGGAGTGATGGCCTTAAGTCAATGGGAGATTCATGTGGGAGAAACCCAGAACCCAAAGCACTTAGGATTACTAAGGCTGGCACTTTGTTTGGACTGGAAACATACAGCAAACCCATGTAGTTGTTTTGATATTGGTGTAATGTGATTCTACCTGCTAATACCAGATGAAAGACTAGCGGGGCCTTTTTCCAGCAGAATTTTCCTAATGGTATAAAAGGGCAGCCCTGTGCAGAGCGTATTACAGTAAAGACTGAGAGGGCATGGATTACTGTGGTGTGTTCTTGGTCTTCTGACCAAGGATGCAGCTGTGGAAGACCAAAAGAAACCACTCTGTGCCACTGCCACCACCACCACCTGAGAGTCTGTCCAATAGGGAGCTGTAGGGTCTGAAAATTACTTTGTGCTTTCCCAAAGGAGCTGTAGAATTACTGTCTGTCTTATGGTTGACTAGGAATAAGGCCCGTTGTGGAAATAAATACAATGGGCTCTAGAAAGATGCTCTGGGAGAGAGCCCCGGCTTTGGGCACTCAGTGACAATTTGCTGTGGCAATCTCAGCAGGGTATAATGACAGAGTCCACCATTTTCTCCAGAGGAACTGATCTTTGCTACCTGAAGAGCAGTAGCAATTTTGAGTGATCTCCAGCCTGCCCTCAAGATTGGTAACAGTGGTTCTCCAGGAGGGAGTGGCTGGTTTGGAGGGTGGAGTCTATGGCATTGTACCTGTCTGAGGTTCCATCCCTCCTCAACACTCACCTTCTCCAGGTTCAACCCTTCAAATCTCCAGGAATTTCCCAACCTGGAGTTGACAACCCTATCTCCCTCCCAGCCAACCATCAACCTACCTTTAGTTTTCCATCTCCTCCCCCCTCCCTCCTAGAGAGCAGTTGGAATTTTGAGTGATCTCCAGCCCACAGTTTTCAGGGAATGGCTGGATTGGAGGGTGGAGTCTATGGCATCATACCTGTCTGAGGTGCCACCCCTCTTCAAAACTCACCCTCTCCAGGCTCCATCCCTCAAATCTACAGGAATTGCCCACCTGGAGTTGGCAACCTGATCAGGACTGGGCCCAATGAGTTTTTCCCCAAAGGCCAACATAGGTGTGGAAAGGGCCTTTTACTGACAGAGGAGAAAGTACAGGTGCCAACTCTGATTAGGGAAATACCTGGAGATTGGGGGGTGGATCCTGTGGAGGGCAGCATTTGGGGTGTGTGCGGAAGGACCCAGCAGGATATAATGCCATAGAGTCTACCCTCCACAGCAACCATTTTCTCCCGGGGAACTTGTCATCTGGAGGTCAATTGTAACAGTGGGAGAGCTCCAGGTCCCACCTGGAGATTGATAACCCTAGGGGAAAGTCAGCCACACAGTGGGGAGTTGAAGAAAATGGTCTGATGGTTGCTGGCCCACCTCGTTAGCCAGCCAGCCATGCTGAAGCTAAGCAGGAGAAAGAGCCTTTTCCCATTTATTCTGACAGGAAAGTGGCCATTGGGGAGGGGGTTATGGGCGGGGGAGGGGGTTATGCTGAAAGTCCTTTGTTTTTTTACTCACAGAACCAAGCTTGGCTGCCTACCAACAGCCGCAGAGGGGACAGTCCCTCACAGGAGTCAAGAGAACTGTCTTCCTCAGGACAGAGAGCTGTCTGCCAGGGGGAGTGGGTGGGGAAGAGGAGCAGACCCAGCACCCGGCCAATGGCACGTGAATACTCTTGAGTGGCGGCTGATGGGCCAATGGCTGAGGGAGGGCATTTTACAGCCAATGGGAGCGCATGGAATCTTATGAAACCAAAAGATAAATATTATAAGGAGAGATACTGGGGCCCACAGTTCTTCAGAAAACAAGCAAAATGTCTTTCCCTTCCCCTGGGAAATCCTAGATTATGTAGGGAGGCAACTTCCAGCAGGCAAGGACTTACCATTTTGACAGACAGTCTCTCTAGTCATGTTGTTTTTGTAGAAAAAGCCCAGCAGGAACTCATTAGCATAATAGGCTACATCCAGCAGCAGAAACTCATTAGCATATTAGGCCACACCCCCTGAACACACAGCTCATTAGCATATTAGGCTACACCCCACATGGTCATCCAACCACACCCACTTTTTGTTTCTTATTCTGTTTACCTTGTTTGTTGTCAAAACCCAGGGCTCTTTTTGTAGCAGGAACTCCTTTGCATGTTAGGCCACACACCCCTAATGTAGCCAATCCTAATGAGTTTCTGCTGTTGGGTGTGGCCTATTATGCTAATGAGTTCCTGCTGGGCGTGGCCAACTCGGGAGCCAGCCAGAACTCCATTCCTGTGCGTTCCTGCCCAAAAATAGCCCTGGTTTCCACTGTCCAGCATACAGTGTGTGGTGGCTGGAGCAATGTGCCTGGGAGTCCCTTCTTGCTAGCCTTTGGGAGCCTCTGCTGAGCCTCAGGAGACCGTGGGTGCAGGGGTTGGAGGGAGGAGCTGGGGAAGCTGCAGGAAGAGAGGCCTGGCTCTGTCTTTAGAGAAGCTGCAAGGACCCAAAACTGCAATAGACAAAGACCAGTCAACATTTACCTTGCTTTTAAAAATGCTGCCCAGAAGTGGAACTGGCCCACATAGTTCAATGTTCATATTTTCTAGTGAGGCCTACTTACATCTTACATCTGTGTTAGAATTCTTTGTGATTTCCCATTGCTGACATATTATCGTAAGAGTTTGGGGGGTTGTGCCTGCTGTGGCAGCGTTCCAAGCTCCTCTTTGTAATTGACTGAGAAATCACATTTTAACCACTTAAAGTGGACCCAGAAAGTGGAGCCTTTCTGTGGCAGTTCTGTGACTACTGGTCCCCTTCCTTGACCGCAATGACCTGCGGTGATCCATGCAATGGTCACCTCAATGCTGGACTACTGTAATGCTCTCTTCATGGGGCTGCCTTTGGTGCAGCCAGGCTGTTGGTGGGCGTCCCTAGGTGGGAGCACATCCGGCCTGTGCTGAAAGCGCTGCACTGGCTGCCTATAGCGTACTGGATTCGCTTCAAAGTGCTGGTGCTTACCTTTAAAGCCCTATATGGCCAGGGCCCAACATACTCGAGGGACTGCCTTTCCCCACATGTGCCACAAAGAGCACTTCAGTCGGGGACACAACATCGCCTGGTAACCCCAGGCCCCAGGGAGGCCAGGCTTACTGCAACCAGGGCCAGGGCCTTTTCAGTGGCGGCTCCTACCTGGTGGAATGAGCTCCCGGCGCTCTTCTGCCAGGCTTTTGAGTAGGAGCCGCCACCACCTCTACCGCGATCGTTACCATCTGCGGTAGACTTAAGGGATGGCCCCAGGAAGATCATCCTTGCCTCGCTGTGATCAATATCGCTGGATGGGGCCGAATAACATCGAGTGGCAGCCTTTTGGAGAAACTGATCCCATCTGGTTGAGGTCTGTTTATTATTGAGCACTTTAATATGGAATGTTTTATCTGTTTCTATGTTGTTTTATCCTTGGCACATGGTTGCCCTATTGTGGGCTGCCCTGAGCCCGTTCGCAGGGAGGGTGGGGTAAAAATGAAAGAAGAAGAAAGAAGAAGAAAGAAGAAGAAAGAAAGAAGAAGAAAGAAAGAAAGAAAGAAAGAAAGAAAGAAAGAAAGAAAGAAGAAGAAAGAAAGAAAGAAAGAAAGAAAGAAAGAAAGAAAGAAAGAAAGAAAGAAAGAGTTGGAAGGGACCTTGCAGGTCATCTAGTCCAACCCCCTGCACTCTGCAGGAGCAGAGCCGAAAGATAGTTCTACAACATACCCAAAAGGTGGTCGTCCAGCCTCCGCTTGAAAACGTCCAGGGAAGGAGCATCCACCACCTCCCGAGGCCGTCTGTCCCACTGCTCAACCACTCTGACACTTAGGAAGTCTTACAGTCATACTCAGCTGGTATCATAAACTGTGCCCTTTCCCATCCATGAGAGAGGAATTTTCCCACATTATTAAATTCATTCCCAAAGGAGGTGCTGTCTGGCTCTTGCCCCAACATGCAAATAGTGCAGCTCTCCTGCTTCTCAGGCTGAGGTGCCATATTGAGCACCCCTTGCGCACTCCAGTGGGAAATCAAAAAGGCAGACATAAGAAAGATGAATGTCATGTTCTGGGGTTCTCCTTGGAAGGCTCCGTGGGCACTCGTTGCTGTAGTCCTTATCCCCCCCTTCCCCATCTTGTCCTGTATGATTTTACTTGTGAAAATGCAGGGTGTCAGTGGATACAGGTCTGCTATTTTCATAGTGGTCTTTTGGTTTATTTTTGTTTGTTGATGGCTACACAGATGCAGTCTAGTATTTGTCGTTGGTTGTTGCTCTGTAAGTACTTGGCTTCGGCCCCATCATCGGTGACACACACATGACCTGCCCGTGCAGCAGATATTCTGCATGATATGGCTTTTGCATGAAGAACACGCTGGATTTCAAAAAATTAAATCTACAAAACTGTACAAAAGTGTCACTACCTACACCATCTCTTAGATTCAGTAGTTTACATGTTTAAAAGTATCTGGGTATGTGTAGCTTTCTCTTTGCCCGCCCTCCTCCCCATGCCTTTCTGGCGGAAGCCTCCCACTGCAAGAGAGACCAGCATCTCAGGTTCAGCCTCTGGTTATGCAATTTTTATAGTTCTAGTTATACTACCTTCTAGTTATACTACCTACACCATCACTGGACATAAAGCTCATCCTCATCCAGGTAACGGGGAAGCCTTTTGAACCTCTGGCTACCTTTGACTTCTTGCATTTTGAAGTTACCTCTCTGACTTCATTGTGTTCAGCAAGGAAGTACTGAGTTCTGCACTCTGACCCTCCTTATCTGCACCTTCACGAAGACACAGCCATTCTGTACCCAAACACCTCTTTCCTGCCCAGAGATGCTTCTGGGCTCCACCTCAATTAGAACCTCCCCACCTTTGGTCAAGAAGGCCCTGCATTTTCAGAATGTCCCTTTCAGAGAACCACCTGAGCTTCTTGCTGTGCTACTCAGACCCAAGGAAAGGGCAAAAAGCATCTTCCCCACAATTCAGTCACTGGGTCACAGCTACCACCCAGCTTTGCTGTGAGATGATGGGTACAGTGCTTCCTGGTCCAGTCCAAGCCTGTTTCCCAAGAGCTCTTGCCACACCCTCAGTCTTCAGCAGAGGAGTCCCTTTTCTTGGGCTCTACAGAGTAACTACCTGGAACCAGCCTTCCACTATGCCCTAAGTTCATAACATCACCTTCTCCTACTTGTACCAGTTTTTTCCCCCCTACCCCATCAGTAATATGCACAAAGACTAGGAAGAAGATAAAAGGGATGCTAACCTGTCAGTGATCTGTCTCCAAGTGGTCATCTGGGCTTTCACACAACCTGCCACTCTTCCCCTCAGGGTGTTCTTTTGTTGGGTTGCTCTGTTACTTGTTTGAAACAAACTGAGCAGGATGATGAGACTCCTTCCCGGTGGGCACGTGCAGTCAAAAGAGAGGAAGAGATTGGATTTATACCCTGCTCTTCACTACCTGAAGGAGTCTCAGAGTGGCTTACAAACTCCTCTCCCGTCCCCTCCGCACAACAGACACCCTGGGAGGTAGGGTGGAGCTGAGAGAGCTCTGAGAGAACTGTCCTTGAGAGAACAGCTCTGACAGAACTATGGCTTGCCCAAGGATTTTTGTGCCTTAAAAGTAAGTCTAGAAATGCCCAAACTGAAGCTCTGCCCATGTGCAAAGCCAAAGCTCATCAGGGTAAATGTACAGATGACCAACTGAGGAATATCAGCGATGGGTAAAAACATGTTTGTCTATCACTGTCAAACTAAACTGCATGACCTTCTGGGGGGAAAAAACATTCAAATGTTCATTCAGCCACACATCTGCACTTGGTCAGGCAGTTATTAAAACACTGTTCTCCTGTCAAGGTATCCTACCAAGGTTTTATGAACCCTGTCTCAACAAATCCACCAGTTTGTCTGTACAAAGTAAATGAAACACATGTATTTGTTGAATTATATAATGGCTAAAATGTGTACATGCATGTATTCAGGCATATCATCCATGTTGTCATATCACTTGGGCATATTTGTATATGCTGGAGTACACAAACAAGTGACTGCAAGCCGCACATACCTACTACTTCAGTAAAAAAAAACAAAAAAACATTTAAAATACTACAAGGCGGTACTGGAATGCAAAGACTTCCATGTCTTCCAGATCCACAGTGCCCGTGAAAGGCAGATGATCACTAGGCTAAGCAAACTAGTTGGCAGCAGAGTGATAGGTATCACTTTGTGTACTTGCTTCCATGTGATCATCTCCACTTTTTGCACTGTGGTGCTTTGCCTAACTAATTGAAAACAAATCAGCCAGTATCATCATGCCCCTGTATAAATCATTGGTGCGACCTCATTTGGAATACTGTGTACAGTTCTGGTCACCACACCTTTTTGAGCATTGGAAAAAGTGCAGAGAAGGGCAACTAGAATGATAAAAGGGTTGGAACACTTTCCCTATGAAGAAAAGTTAAAACGCTTGGGGCTCTTTAGCTTGGAGAAACGACGGCTGAGGGGTGACATGATTGAGGTTTATAAGATTATGCATGGGATAGAGCAATACTTTTCTCCCTTTCTCATCAGTTCTAACCCGAACTGCTCAGCAACTCCATGAAGTTGCTGAGCGAGTCGGCTTAGAACAGATAAAAGGAAGTACTTCTTCACCCAAAGCGTGATTAACATATGGAATTCACTGCCACAGGAGGTGGTGGCAGCCACAAGCATAGACAGTTTCAAGAGGGAATTAGAAAAACATATGGAGCAGAAGTCCATCAGTGGCTGTTAGACACAAGGTATAGCTAGGAACTCTCAGTCTGGGGCAGGTGATGCACTCTATTCTTGGTGCTGGAGGGGGCAGCAGTGGGAGGCCTTCTGGTGTCTTGGCCCCACTGCTGGACCTCCTGATGGCACCTGGTATTTTTGACCACTGTGTGACAGAGTGTTGGATTAGATGGGCCATTGGCCTGATTCAACATTGGCTTCTCTTATGTTCTTAATTCTGGATACAGAATGTAAGCAAGATAGAAGATGGTCTGCTTGAATGCATGAAAGCACCTCTTCAACAGATGGTTGCCCAGGAAGCAAAGGATGAACTTGTCGCCTAATCTATGGTCCAGTGACAAGTGACATAGCAGAGCCAATCCCTACTCCAGGTCACAACATTGGACTCCAATGAAAAGCATTTGCATGTGCTGCCTGTGGCACTGACGGGGAAACTGTGTGCCATTCTGGAGCAAGTGTAAAAGGAAACATCCACAAATGATAGGAGTAGAATGAGACCCATTTTTGCAATCCAGAAGTGCAGTACAGTTGCTAATCACAAGGAATGCTGAAGGAATGTATAAGTAAAAATTATGGATGGATATGCAGATAAATATACATTGAGTGAGGATTCAGAAGAAAGAACCGCCCACTTGAACAATGAAAGCAAGAACAGCAAGAAATGTCTCTTGAAGATAATAAGTGTTTCATTCATAATCATTTCCTTGGTAAAACACATCTCTGTGAATGTAAAACATACCTCCTTGGGGCGGGACAAGTACACTGCCCCAGTGTTCAACCCCCTGGTACAGAGGGAGGAAGCAAATGCAACACAGCTTCACCATGGGGAGCAGGGACTGTGCTGCCAGGCTTGAGTAGGGTGGGGGAAACCACAATAACTTTTTTAAAAATGTACACCCACATATTCCCTTGGGATAGGCAGATACAGCAGGGAGCTTGGATTGACCCTGGCTCCCTCCTGTGTGTCCCCACCTAATGTGTGACGTGATCCTGACAGCACAGTTCTAGGCAGAGTCACACCTTTCTAAGTCATTGAAGTGAAAGGACTTGGAGGGGTGTAACTCTGCTTAGGATTGCACCATAAGGCATACAGTTGCTCTGTTAGCCAAACGATACCTTCTCTGACCAACCTGAGTTCTTCAAGACAGCAGGCAGGAGCCTTTCTCTCTCCCACTACTCAAAATCTTGTTAAATGGAGGTGCCAGGATGGAACCAGAGGCCGCCTATGTACAAGGCAAATGCTCCTGCAGTGAGCTTCATTGTGCCTGATAGTGGGTGTTCCCCTGCAGGTGAAATACCAGACTGGGGTAATGAGGATTTACTTGGAGGGACATTGCGTGGGGAGAAAGGGTTTTAAAAACTCCCCGAATGCTGCAGTACTTCTCCCCCCACCCTGCTACTTTTAATCTTTTAAAAATCTGTAGGGGACCCTAATTGCAATTCTTTTGGATCGCATCAAATTTGGTCCCAAGTGTTGTCCAAATCCTCATCTTCCCTGCTTGCATAAACATAGAAGCACATGTCTTGATACTACAAGGAGGCCTGTTTAGAAAATACAAGAACAGTGTTCCAATCTGTAAGAAAAGGTGGGAACCAGCACCCCAGGGAAGGCCTGGAGCTCCATCTCAGAGCAGCTGTAAGAAACAACCAAAATAAAGATCTAGCTGGGTTGTTTGGGGCTTGGTTAAGTCTTGTGTCCAGGTAGGGGACTCAGTTAACATTAAAACAGTGGAAAAAGTAAATGCTGCCATAGCGTTGTCCCTGCATGAACTTTAATAGCGGTACAATAGTACCTCTGTAAACTGCCACTGCTCCTCTGATTTTCCTTTGAGAATGTGGGGAGGGGTTAGACTACAGTTGTTCAGTGATGAGGGAAACACTCTCTGCTTATGCTCAGAGGCATTTACTTCCAGTATTCCTAGATTAAAGCCTAGCATCAAAAACACATTTTTGTGTGCTGCATCCTGGCACAAATGAAATCCTGGGCAGGATGCCATTTTCTTTGTAATTTATACTGAATTGTGTTGGTGGGGCAAAAGGGGGAGGCACAGCTAGGCAGCCAAAGTTAAAGAAGGGCAGAGCTACACAATCAGGCATGAGAGGTCTTTTTCTCTCTTTAATTCAGACATTTATATCCTGCCTTTTGGTACCATGTACCTGTAATGCAGTGCACCTGGTCAAATACCAGTGTGATAAAACAATTACAAATATATTACGAAATATATAAAAGAGCATGCAGAACACCAGGTTACATGTTGCTTGACTGTGTGAACATCCTTCTGCAGAGAGTGTCTTGGGTGGGCTTCTCTGCCCTAAACAATTCTTGGTGCTTGGGGGGGGTCAACAGTGGGAGGGCTTCTAGTGTCCTGGCCCCACTGCTGGACCTCCTGAGGGCACCTGGTATTTTTGGCCACTGTGTGACAGAGTGTTGGACTGGATGGGCCATTGGCCTCATCCAACATTGGCTTCTCTTATGTTCTTATGTTCTTAAGCTCACCCCCATGCACAATGTGCACCCATGAATGGCAGAACAGGAACAGCAATGCCATCATATCCAGCCTGATGCAATAACACAATCTGAGCAAGAGTGTATGTCCCACAGATGTCCCACTACAGAGACCCATAAATGTACACAGATGGCATATCACTGACCCAAAGCAGCACCCAAACTACCTTTGCACAGAGCACCAAAAGATGGAGCCACCTCACCCTCCCCACAACAACATACTACCTACAGGACACGCAGGTGCACCCCACCAGCTCAGTGTTAGCAACTCTTAGAACACAACAGAATAGATGCAGATGATATGCAAGCAACAGTACTGGACACCCACATGCAAGCACAGGTGTTTGCTAATAATACTTATATAGTAACAGAGCCGTGCCATGCACGTCACAAGAAGGAATGCAGAACTTCGAGCTCTGGGCTGCTTTCTTGGTGGTCCCTTCCATTCTAGAGTTCAACTGTATCTCTCCACTTATCAAGAGGAGTTGCCTGCGCTCTTTTCATAAGCATGTTCTTGTTAATTCCATTGCACAGATAATAGAAACCATATGGCTGGAGTGTCAAACATGCGGCCCATGGGCCGGACCAGGTCCCGGAGGGCTTCTGTCAGGCCGCACTGTCTCCTGTTTCTCTCTCCAGTTCTGTTGCTGCTGTATCGTAGCTTGCTTTGCCAGACTCTCTTAATCGCTGAGGAGAGATAGGCAAGCTTCTCTTCCCTGAACTGGCTGAGGCTCCTCCCCTTTCCAGGGGGAGAGAGGGAGTGAGCCAGAACTTGCTTCCTGGCCAGACTGCCTCAGTCACACAGGAAACAAAAGCAAGCCTTTCTTCCCCTCCATTGGCTGAGGCTCCTCCCTGAAGGGAGAGAGGGAAGGAGGGAGAGCTTGCTTTGCTTGACTGCCTCAATCACACAGGAGAAATACAAGACACCTTTAAGACCAACAATTTTTTATCCAAGGTATGAACTTTTGTGTGCCTTGCTACAGTGTGTGTGCTTTGTTGGGCTCCTTATGCTGTGGCTCTCCTGGGTGCAACTGAGTTCCCTCCCCCTTTTCACTGTATTCATACCCTCATGATCCAATCTTTCTTAGAAGGAAAGCAATGTGAACTATATAGATGAGGAATAACAACAAGCCAGTGAGGTGGATTAGGCTGAGTGTGTGTGTCCAGACCAAGTTCACCCAGCACATTTCCTTTGGGGATTTTAAAGTTAGACTTCCCAGATAGTAGGCTGATACTGATCACTGAAGACTATAGTTTTGTAGACAAACACATAGCCCTCAGTCTGTGCCATGATGCCTTCTCATGTTCTTGGCCAGCACACAAAGCAATTTATGTACAAAAGCGTGCAATGCCCATCCATTTCATGTTTTCCCCTGGGTCCTAGACTCAGAACTTTGAGCATGAGATTTCTGTACTAAATGTCAATAAATCAAAAGTAGGTTTGCAGCTTACAGATACACACTTGAACCGCATACTCAAGATTGCTACAGCACAGACATTTTGATGCAATAATTCAGAGCAGTTATCAGACACTGTTAAATAAACAAAATATTGCAAGAGTGCTAATGTCTTAAACATGTTTTTAAGTTAAAAAAAGATCTTTAATCGTGTTTGTGTCCTTTATAAAGTTTATATCTCTGCTACCTGGCATTACATCTTATGACACACGTGGCCCGGCCCAGCAAGGTCTCGTTTATGTCAGATCCGGCCCTCATAACAAATGCTATATGGGGTATGGATGTTACCTGGTGCTCTTTTTCTAGTGGCCTCCCTGCCCCCCCCCCCAATCCCAGGCTCTCTCCTTTTAGACCTCTCTGCACAAGTTGAACAGCCTGTGGAAGAGCCGGCCATGATGGCTGCCCCAGCCCCTTTGGCAGCACTTGTGTAATTGGACTGGACATCTTGTCATCCTAGATCTCCCCAAAGCAGTGCTGCCTGCCGCCCTCATCGAGAGCCTGACCTGTCTACGATAACAAGCACTGCAGGAGGAGCACCGGCCCTTTCCTCTCTCTGCCGCAGGTCCAGAAGGCCTGGGCTGGCAGAAAGACTTGTGCAGAGACCAGCTGGGCTCAGCAGCCACACTCTCTTCGATTAGATCAAAATTAATGATAGCCCAGATTCCGTCCCCTTTAGGCATGGGGCCGGGCAGGCAGCTTGGCAGAGGTCTGAATCAGGGCAGAGGAATCTAGAAAGTGGAGATGGTGGCAGATCCGGCCGGCATGGAGCCAGGGCTTAGCCAGCTCCCAAGCTCGCTACGGCTCCTTACAGCTGCCACCCATGGCGCTTGAAGGGGCAGCAGGCAAGCTCCTGCCTGACTCAGTGCAAGTGATGGTGCACAGCAGGGGGGAGCAAGGCTACCAGCTGGCCAGGCTGCAAACCTTGCAACTGTTTTTAAGAGGTGATTATTTATTCTGCTGCTTGCCTGCCTTTGCACCCATTCCTGGCTTGCCTGCTCAGTTATTCCCAAACACAAACTCACCCTTCTTGGTAAGGTTGGTGTGGTGGAGCACCTTCATACTACATACAGTTGCAGCTACCATCTTCTGGTACTGTATGGTCTTCTGCCATCAGGGAGCTCTGTGCGCTGTATTTTTTGGAGCCTGTACCTAAAAATGTGCTCTTGCATGCTGAAGAATGCAAGTGTATATATGAAAAGTCCATATATACTTCATCAGAGCTTTGGAATTAGCTTCAGCTTGCTGTCCTTTGGAAACATTGTGGCAATCCCAGGACTGCTGCTAAAAAATGTGTGAGAGCTGATGGAATTTTGGTTGTGTGTCCAAATTGGCTGTTTAGTCTGGAATAGCCATTATTCAGTTTTTGCACAAAATCCTGGTAATATTGTTAACCCATTACATTACAGCATTTTCTGTGTTGCTTTTCCTTTTTTAAAAAAGCCTGGTTGGTAGAAATACTTTTTCACCTAAAACACATTTGCTTTGCAAGCTATCCATTTGTGGACTGACATTATGCTACAGAAATTTTCTTGGGTTTTCTCCTATCAGTTGCTTCAAATCAGTTTCCAGACTAATTAATTGCTTCCTGTCCACTTGTGCTGTTCCTGAATGGAGCCTTAATCTTATTTCAAAGCTAGAGGTGGCAGCTTTATTTACTGCTTTTCTCTACGCAGCCATAGCAATTGTTCATTCATTTTTGGTATTATTTTATTCACAATAGTTGTACAATTATGAAATTACAGTAATGAAAAACGAAATAAAATGTATAGATAATTATTTTGGTTGCAAAGGGGAAAGCAGTAATTAATGTCACTCCCTTCCACACATGAAAAAATGAAGGAACAGGAGAAAGACCTTGTCAAGATGGTTCATGCTCTGGTAGCATCTAAATTAGACTACTGCAATGCTGCATAAGTGCGTGGACTCTAATCTGGGAGAACTCAGTTTGATTCCCCCCTCCTCCACTTGCACCTGGCTGGATGACCTTGGGCAAGCCATAGCTCTGATAAGAGCTGTTCTTGAAATAGAGCAGTTTCTGTCAAGAGCTCTCTCAGCCCCGCCTACCTCACAGGGTGTCTGTTGTGGGGAGGGGAAGGGAAAGGAGTTTGTAAGCCGCTCTGAGACACTTTTGGGTAGTGAAGGGCGGGGTATAAATCCAATCTCTTCTCTCTTCTCTTCTTCATCTTTGGGTGCCTCTGCCGCTTGTGGTTATAAGGGTGGCAACCTAGGAAAGGGCCTTCTCATCCATGGCACCAAAATTATAGCATTCACTCCCCAGGGAGATTTCTCTGTCTCCTATCTCCTATCCTTGCCTTCCCCTAGCAAGCGCAGTCTTTTTTGTTCTGTCTGGCAATCCCTCACTGAGTCTCATTCTCCTACTTGTGTGTTTTAACTGTTTTTATCTAGTTATACCTGTTTTGATCTTATTTCAATGTTTTTATTGTTCATGCCTTGGGAACCCTAAGTTGGTTGGAAAGGTGGCTTACAAATGTTTAAAGTAATTAAATAAATAATTATGAAATAGGCAGGTAAGAATCTATTCATAAATGCCATGGCCTCTATCCTGTGACGTAAAAGAGGAAGGTGATGAAAGAGAAGCCTGCAGCACGAAGAGGGACTTTTGCTGAACAGGATTTACGTGCCCAGGTAAACCTGCCCGTGAGGATTGGCACTGTCTGGGTTGGGTTTTTTTTTTTAACGAAGGATGTCTCTTAAGTGGTGTGCAGAACCACCATTGCTATTCTGCTTGCAGTTCAGTGTGAAATCCCCCAGGAATACAAAGAGGGCCCAGTGGAGAAACGACCTCCGTCGACTCAGCTCCCGATGGCAGGACTATACCGCCCCCCCCTCCACCTTGTGCTCTCCCCCTCCCCCCATCTTCTGCACAGCTCCGGGGAGGCGTTTTGTTTCCTTCTGGGCAGCTCAGGGATCTCCGGCTTCTAATAAGATACCCTTTTAAAGGATGCTGGGACTGTGCTCTTGAAAAGGAGCGAATGGAGTGGCCGGCCTCTTGTGAGAAATTCTCCCTCTCCCTTACCTCACTGGGATGCTCCAGCTATGGGAAAGGGAAGACTTGATGCTGGAGGAGTCTCTAGGGCAATTGATTTAAAATTAGGAGGAGAAGTGACATTCAAGGAAGCCCCGTGCCCGGGTGGGATGCCAGTGTGTTAGGAGTGATGAAATTATTTGTGGGTACAACTGTGCAGTGGAGAATCTATGGGCTATTACCTTGTCCATTGTTCTGTTCATGCTAAAGGCAGTTTTAAAATAAACCTAATTTTGGCTGGTTTAGGATAGGTGGGGCTCAGAACAGAACAGATTGGTGTTTCACTGGAGTTCATTTGTTGGAATCCGTGTGGTTAAGCCAAGTTTGTGCGTTGGATTGGAAGCTGTTTTGAAGGTGCGGGTCATTGTTGCGCAAGGCAAGCTAGGCTGGGTCTCTGGTACTTTGAGTGAAAAGGGCTGCAAGTTTGTGTGGTCCCTGAAATCCCGGTTAAGTTTGGGATCTTTTGCTCTGCCAGAAGTATAATGAATGCTCATGGAAGGTAAAGAAGAGCCCAACTGTGGCTCTTTGGTCATGTGTGGGTTGCCCTGGGACTTCAAGGTAACAGGAAGAACATTTTTAAAAAATATTCCTAGCATGTGGCTCAGAGGTTAAGATACTGAGTTGCAGACCGGGAGGACGGCAGTTTGGCAGTTGGAGACCCGAGTGCCGTGTGACGGAGTGAGCTCCCATCTCTGGCCCCAGCTCCTGCCAACCCAGCAGTTCAAAAGCAAGAAATTGCAAGTAGATAAATAGTAGATAAATTGCAAGTAGATAAATACCTTCCCTTCAGTGGGAAGGTAACAGCGTTCTGTGTGCCTCGGCATTTAGTCATGCCGGCCACATGACCACGGAGAAGTCTTTGGACAGCACTGGGTGACTTAGGCTTGGAAGTGGAGATGAACACCACCTCCTAGAGTCAGATTCGACTGGCTTTTGAGCAAGGGAAACCTTTGCAAGCATGTGTGAGTGAATGGTGGGGCCGTAGCCCTGCCCTTGGCAGAAACTCAAGGGGAGGAACTCTTGGGGGACTGCAGTCTGGAGTGGAAGGGCAGGGCACAGCTGGCACGGCAGGGTTCAAGAAGTGACACTTCAAGGATGGGGGCAAGGCTCTCTCTTGTATATATCCAAGATTAACTTGCAAAATAGTGGCAATTATCCAGAGATTTGTTGTAGTTTCTTCCTGTACCAAATAATTAGGTGATGCTATATGTGTTTTGAAACAAGGTGGGTTGGGTAGTCTGGGGGTTGGAAATAAAAAGGGGACTCAGGTAGAGGTTATGTCTCAGTGACAGAGTAACATTGTATTGGGTGCACACATGCCTATGAATGGCACTGATCTGCACGTGCTGCATTGCATGCATGCACACATATTCTTGGATGCATTTCACTGATCTTCCAAAAAGCAACAGTAGCACATTGCCATCATCATCACTGTAGTTCATTTCAAGAGTTGAAAATGTGTGTTATTAGCATTCCTTAGTGGGCTGCTGAGATGCCTTGTTTTGTGCCCTGGAGACTCACCAGCTTCTCAGCCTGGGGACTTTTCAGAAGCATTGTAAGATCTCCAGTTTGGACTGGCCTTTGAGCCCCAGGTTCATGTCTGTGGGGCATAGAGCTCTTTGAATGATGTCTTAGTGTGATGGAGTCTGAATTTATTATATGCTTTTGTTACTCTACTTGGGAATTGTGTGAGTTAGAACTCTCAGTAAATAAATTTAATGCTCAGTCCCCTTCCAACCTCCATCCCATCCCAACCTCTGTCCCATCCCGAGACACACAAGTGAGAGGGCTAGGCAGTGTCAGGTTCAAAAGCAAGTAGATCCAAGCATTCTTAGGAGTAAGAAGGGCTTTATTGGAATACAGTGCTAAAACCCACAGTGTAAAGGAATGGTGGAGCAAGCTGTTCAAGCATGGTTATAGTGTGATGCAAAAGGCAACTAGCAAATGATCTGCAAGTGCGCGCATGGGAAACTCCCGGCGGGAGAGTTACTTAATGGGCGGGAGACGACTCCCTCCTCCCCTCGGCTTCACAGGAATGGAAAATTCTCATAGACTTAAGAATAGCCCAAAGCCTGCATTCAAGGCCACTGTGATAACACCGAGCAGCAGAGAAGAAGCTCCCACGTTACAGCTAGCATACCTACGCAAGCGCAGAAGCAGGGACGAGATAGGGAACACAGAACAATGGACACAGTGTGAAACATTAAACAACCATTACTGACATTCTGCCCTCCCCAAAATACCTCCCGCCCACTTAGGAAGGAGAAAACATTGGTCCTCCCAGCTTTTCCGGCAATCGGGTGTGAAAGTCCTTGATTTGTTCAGGGGCTTGCATATCTGTGACTTTCACCCATTCCCGATGTTGGGGCCCGAAGTGGACCCATTCCACAAGGTAGTACAGTTGGCCTCGCAGTATTTTAGAGTCCAGGATGTCAGCTAGTTCATAATGTTCCTCGCCATCCACCATTGGGGGGGGTGCGGGATGCTCCGGGCACCACTTATTTGGAGGGTACGCCGGTTTGAGAAGGCTGAAATGGAAGATGGGATGAATGTTTTTAAGCATTTTTGGCAATTCCAGTTGTACAGTGATGTTATTTAAACGATGCAGGATTTTGAAAGGGTCAATGTACTTCCATGTTAGTTTTTTCGAGGTTTGTGGCAGGCGCAAGTTTTTTGTAGACAGGTACACATAGTCACCAGGCTGAAGGTCCCAACTCACCGCCCTCTTTTTATCAGCCTGTTTCTTTTACTGAGCTTTGGCGGCATCCAAAGCTGCAGAAATCATTGGCCAAGAATCGTGAAAAGTTTTACACCAGTCCATGGCTTTTCCCCTGGTTTCCTCACACTTTAGGAAAGGCAGAGGGGGGCTATCATAACCCAGTGCTGCTTTAAATGGAGACATCCCTGTCGAAGCATGCCATGAGTTATTGTATGCAAATTCTGCCAAGGGTAGCAAATCAACCCAATTGTCTTGTTGATAGTTAGTGAAACAACGTAAGTATTGTTCCAGGGTTTGATTAACTCGTTCTGTTTGACCATCAGTCTCTGGGTGGTATGCACTGCTTAAGGCTCATTCTATATCCATGAGAGCCATCAATTCAGTTCATAATTTGGAAACAAACTGGGTGCCGCGGTCGGATACTATCTTGATTGGCAAAGCATGGAGCCTAACAATGTGTTGTAGGAAGGCTCTTGCCAACACCTTGGCTGTTGGTAAGCCAGGGAAAGGAATGAAGTGGGCTTGCTTGGAAAACAGGTCAACCACCACCCATATGACTGTCATGTGTTTGCTGGGGGGTAGGTCTTAATAAAGTCCATGGAAATAACTTCCCAGGGGCGACCTGGTGTTGGCAACGGCTGTAATAGTCCCGGTGGCTTTCCCGCTCTGGCTTTGCATCGGTTACAAACCAGGCAGGATTGTATGTACAATGACAAGTCCTTTTTCAAGCGGGGCCACCAAAAACTGCGCTGTAATAGGTGCAATGTTTTCACATACCCGAAATGCCCGGCTGGCTTTATGTCATGGGCTGATTGCAATACTTCCAGCCGAATACTCTCGGGCACAAAAAGTTTGTCTCCTTTGTACCAACAATCATTAGATTTACGCACCAGATCTCCCTGGGTTTGTAGCATTTCCTTTTCTTGGTCAGTGATAGCTTTGGCAAAGCGTTCCTCCCAGGGCGCACTGGAGGACTGGGGAACCAGTGCCTTTTGACTTTGTGAGTCACCACAACCCCGGTTAGTTGGGTTGGGGTGAAAAACGATTCTCGCACTTCCAGGTTTTTTTTTTTTTGTAAAACTCTCTTAAAAAAGAGAGAATTTTATTCTTTTTATAAGAAAAGGGAAGGGTAGACAGATGGAGAAAGAAAAAGGTGGAGTGAAATTTTTTTCTGTTAGTGAGAGTTAGTTTAGGTTAATAACCAATACCAAGATTTGGCATCCATCATGGTTAGAAGATCTTCTTTTTAACTAAAGCAAAGTCCAAAATCACTCTGTTAATGCAGTTAGTAAAGTCCATTGGGGTTAGAAATTAAACAGCTCCTTCCAGATGTAACACGAACAGTCCTCAAAGTATCTTCTTCTTAAATTTCTTCCAGTTATGGATTAAGTCCATTTTAACTTTGAAGTCTTCCGTTCCATCACCTTCCCCTGGGCTGCTGTCTTCTGCACTTATCCCAATTTTGAATGCTGCATCCTTCTTCCTGCTGGCGTGTCTCTTCAGGAGTTTCTGTGTTTTGAAGATGAAATCCTTCTTCTTTCTTTTCTTTTTTTTCTTAAACTTCTGGCCTTCAAGCTTCCAGGGCTCCACAAACTCAGCAGATGAAATTAGATCTCCCGTTTGTCGCCTGCTATGCTCGACATCCCCTTCTACTGGCAGAGTATTTCTTTTTATAAAGGCGGAATAGGCTTTGGGAGCCTTATCCACCTCTTCTTTTAACTTTATCGCTTCACTGCCAGTTAGGGGTGCCAAAACATTTGTCAAGGTAAATCCGAGATCTTCTTTCTCCTCTTCTTTAGCGCCCTGGAAACCTGGAATCAAATTCGATTTCTGTTCAATCTCCTTCATCTTTCTAGTTGTTTCCAATATCTGTTTCTGTCGACTGATGAGAACACTTTCCATTTTAAACAAAGTTTGGTTGATCTTCTGCAATTGTTCCAGCAGGGGGCACAGCATCTCCTTTTTCTGTTGATTGACAGCAAGCTCTTGGGGGGGCTATCTGGACCGGAAGTCCCTCCTCTCTTCTCTTCCGGTGTCTGCCGGGCTTGTTCCATTATCGACATTTTGTTTTTTTTGTTTACTTTTAAAAAGTTCGTGCCGCATCCCCCAGGAAGCTAAGATGAACACATTCTTCCATGCAGCCCCAACGGTACTTTCACCAACACTTTGTTTTCTTTCTGCCCCCTTCGCGCTCCCTTTGAATAGCTTGCTTCTCGAGGGGGGTGGGGACTCCTCCCTCCTCCCAACGCTTATACGCATGCAGGGGGGCTCCGATGTACGCTTCAAAATAGATCTTCAACTCACGATTCGATGCCACTACTTCTTTTTATGTTGAACCATAGCGCTGTTTTCACTCCTGGAATTCGGTGGCGCCGCTAAGTCCCATTACGGGCACGCCGCAGCGGGGCCGATTGGGGCGGGGAGAAAGCCTCAATTTCCCGGCTGTCTGCCGGCAAAGAGGCTACTCCCCAAGCGCCCCCGGTTCGGAGCCTTTACCTAAGGCTCACTAGGGTCTTTCGCATATGCGAAGACCCCCCCTAACTGCGCGTGGGCTAACCGCCTCCGGGAGCGTCCCGAGAAGCGGCCGCCATTCGCGACGCCGGAAACCGAAAACCTCGCACTTCCAGTTTTTTACTAGCGTGTTGGGGTAGACGAGAGAGAGCGTCCGCCAGGTGGTTGGATTTACCTGGGAAGTGATGAAGGGTAAACTGGAATTTAGAAAAAAAATTCAGCCCATCGGAACTGCTTGGCATTGAGGACCCGGGGTTTCCTTAGTACCTCGAGATTTTTATGGTCAGTCCAAATTTCAAAAGGAACTCGGGCTCCCTCAAGCCAATGGCGCCAAGTGGCGAGTGCCAATCGGATAGAGGCTGCCTCCTTGTCCCAAATGGGCCAGAACCTCTCAGTATCATTAAACTTCTGAGATACATAGGCCAGCGGGTGAAGGTGCCCTTGTGCATCCTCTTGGAGGATCGCCCCCCCCCATTGCGGTGTCTGATGCGTCTACTTGTACAATAAATTTCTTTGTCTCATCAGGGTGCGCAAGTACAGGTTCAGTCGTGAATAGTTGCTTAAGTTGGTCAAAGGTTTGCTGACATTGAGGGGTCCAATCTAGGCAAGCCCCTGGCTGGGAAGCCTTGACTGCTCTCCCCTTGCTCTTAAGGAGGTCTGTGAGTGGGAACGCGACCTGAGCAAAATGGGGAAGGAATTGGCGGTAAAAATTGGCGAAGCCGAGAAAACTCTGGAGTTGCTGTCTGGTATTGGAGGGTTCCCACTTTAATACATCCTGGACCTTCTTAGGGCCCATTTCAAGACCATCAGGGGATATGCGATAGCCCAGAAAATCAATGCGCGTCTGGTGAAATTCACATTTTGAGAGTTTGACAAACAGTTTGTGCTCCAACAACCTTGCAAGCATCTCTCGGAGCAGTGCAATGTGTGTTTTCAGATCTGGGGAGTACACCAAGTTATCATCCAAGTAAACAACCACCCCCTTAAACAAATAGGGCTGCAGTACCTCATTAATCAAGTTCATGAATACCCCCGGGGCCCCTTGGAGCCCGAAGGGCATAACTCGGTACTCAAATTGTCCCAGTGGGGTATTAAAGGCAGTCTTATGTTCATCACCTTGTCTAATGCGTACTCTGAAGTAGGCATCCCGCAGGTCCAACTTAGAATAAACTTTCCCCTTAGCCACCTCTGCTAGCAAATTCTTGATGAGGGGCATGGGGTAGGCATTGGTAGCAGAGACCGCATTAAGTCCCTGATAATCCGTGCATAGTCTTAATCCCCCGTCCTTTTTTTT
This sequence comes from Gekko gecko, assembly GCA_029375565.1. Classification (NCBI taxonomy): domain Eukaryota; kingdom Metazoa; phylum Chordata; class Lepidosauria; order Squamata; family Gekkonidae; genus Gekko; species Gekko gecko. Next base: position 87,332,062 of record JAPDNY010000003.1, read on the forward strand.
ACAAAACAACACTGGGGCCGCAAAGGGGGACGAAGCCGGTCGGATAAATCCGTGTGCCAGGTTTTTTATCAATGAACCTACGCAACTCCTCTTTCTCCATGGGACTCATGGCGTATATTTTCCCCCTCGGCAATTTTTTCCCTGGGAGAATGTCAATAGTGCAGTCTGAGTTGTGATGAGGGGGCAGTTCATCCGCCTCCTCCTCCTCGAAAACACGAGCCAAGTCCCTATACTCTGTGGGGATACGGTTAATCTCTTCTGCGGCCAGGCAAGCCCGTGGGGGATCATTATCAGGTGGGGTCCCCCAGTCCAGGTCCCACTTGTGTTCAGCGCACTTTGGGAAAATGAAACGCACAATTCCGTCCTCCCATAAAACGTACAGATCATGTCCATGTAACCATGGGCTGCCCAGGACCAACGGGAACTTGGCTTGCGGGGCTATTACAAACGAGCGGAGCTCCCAGTGCTCCCCTGCCCCCACGCGTAAGGGGACGGTCTCGAACCGACAGGGCTCCTTCATGGGTGACCCATCCATTTGGGTAAACATGATGGGATCTTTCAATCTGGTAACCGCGGCCTCTAACCCCGTAACTAGAGAGGGGTTTATCAGGTCCCTCCCGCACCCAGAGTCAATAAGGCCTCAGACTCTAATGTGGGTCATCATGGCCGGATTCATTATGATCACAGTCACAAAGAAGAGAGGGGCAATTGCTCACCATTTTTGGCGCTTCGGGGGTAGGGTCCTGCTGAGCTGCGCCACTTACAACAGGACCTGCTCATTTCCCTGCATCTCAGTCTCTTCTTCTTCCAGGAATGCCGGATCCATGGTCTCTTGGTTGGCAAAGAGAGCCCGGAGGTTACGCGGCTTGGCAGTGCCCTTTCTCGGTGGGGGTACTGGACGCCATCTCTCCTCCTCTCGTGGTGGTGCCCAGCCAGGGTCCTCCTTAGGGCAGGAGGTGGCAAAGTGCCCTTTCTCCCCACATTTTAGGCACAACCCTTGTCTCATGCGTTGATCTCGGATCCCGCTCTGGATAGGGGTTGGTTTTCCCCTAGTCTGGGTTGTGGAAGTGGTAGGGTGGTTATTCCCAAGAGACATATCCAGCTTCATGATGCGAAGTCTGCTTTCGGCCCGCTCCGCCTCTTCCATCCAACCTTGGAGGGTGCGCGGTTCCTTCGAACTGAGGACATTATTGCGAACATCCACTGCTAGTCCCATTCGATACTGCTGGGCCAAGACTGTGTCTGTCCAATCTGTGATCTTTGCAGCATGCTTTTGGAACTCTCTAGAGTACTCCCTCACGGTAAGCCTCCCTTGCTTGAAGGTGTGGAGAAAGGCTTCCGCCTTTGGGGCAGCTGCCGGATCTTCAAAGCGGTTTCTCAAGGCCCACATGAAGTCATCCACATTCCCCAGTTCCACTGCTTCCACATCATGCAAAGCCACATACCAGCTGGTAGCGATTTCCCAGAACCGAGATGCAATAAACTCCACCTGCTGTTCTTCGTCGAGGAACATGTGGCCCCACCGCTGCACAAATTTCCCGACTTGCAGAATGAAGAAGGAAACGCTCTCAGGGTCTCCATCAAACGTGATCTCCAGCATATCCCTGGGTCGTATCATTGGCGGGAGGGGCACCATCCCCGGTCCCGGTGCAGGTGCAGGCAGTGGCTGGGGTGCTGGCACCGGGACTGGAGGCGGGGGAACTGGCAGAGGCTGGCCCAGGGCCGGCTGCCCAGGGATTGGTCCTCCTGGTAAGGGTCCACCTGGGACCGGCTGTCCGGGAACCGGTTGACCTGGAGCTGGTTGCCCTGGAATGGGTCCTCCTGGCACTGGCTGTCCGGGAATTGGTTGACCAGGAGGAGGGCGTCCTGGCGGTGGTGGTTGTCCAGGGCCAGGGGCAGGGCCAGGCTGGGCTAGCAGGTGCGTGCAAATTGCTTGGTCCATCATCCCCGGAAGGGATTGCATCAGCTTGCCCATGTCCCACATCAATCTTCGGGTGTCATCCTCAATAGTGTCCATCTGTGAATCTGCATCCTTGCTGGGGCTGGGCCTCACTGGCCTGCGGGGAGTACGTCCCTGGGGTAGGCCAAAGCTTCCACGGGGATCCATTAGACTGTCCCGGCTTTGGCTCCCTGGTAAAGAGCATGTTGTTTGGGTAGTGTCCAATAAATTCCTAGTCCAGTCTCGTTGCTTCCGTTGGGTGACCCACTTGTCCCACGGGATTGGGGCACTCTGGTAGTAGGTCCGGGGTATCGCCCCTCCATGGCTTGGGATCGATCTCGCCAGGCTGTAGATTGGGAGGGTGTACGAAGCTCCCAAGGTACTGGTCACTGGAGGGGTGATCGGTCCCGCCTGGCAGTACGGGACCAATGCTGTAGTCACAGAAACCGTCGTTACCGGTAGGACCGTCACCGGCACGGTGGTAATGGGAACAGTAGTCACTGGAACCGTAGTCACTGGCGTGGTGGTCAATGGAACCGTCACCGGTGTTCCTCCGGCACCGCTCATCCTGGCAAGGAGAGGCGTAGGCCGGCGAGAACACAATAGTGGATTCCTGACAATTTCTGTCAGGTTCAAAAGCAAGTAGATCCAAGCATTCTTAGGAGTAAGAAGGACTTTATTGGAATACAGTGCTAAAACCCACACTGTAAAGGCTATTGTCAGGAATGGCGGGGCAAGCTGCTCAAGCATGGTTATAGTGTGATGCAAAATGCGACTAGCAAATGACCTGCAAGTGCGCATGCGGGAAACTCCTGGTGGGAGAGTTACTTAATGGGCGGGAGATTACTCCCTCCTCCCCTCGGCTTCACAGGAATGGAAAATTCTCATAGACTTAAGAATAGCCCAAAGCCTGCATTCAAGGCCACCGTGATAACACTGAGCAGCAGAGAAGAAGCTCCCAAGTTACAGCTAACATACCTACGCAAGCGCAGAAGCAGGGACGAGATAGGGAACACAGAACAATGGACACAGTGTGAAACATTAAACAACCATTACTGACAGGCAGGAATATCCCCCTTTGACACTGCTGTTGTTTAACGCCAGGTCAATTAATAATGTGACACTGTGCAGCTATATAACTGCACAAGCTGTTGACCTGGCATGTGTGACCAAAATCTGGACTCGAGAGGGCGAGACAGTTGCCCTAAAAGAGCTAGCCCCTCCAGGTTTTTCGGTCCTTCATCAGTCATGAGCTGTGGGGGTGGGGAGTGGTGGCAATACCGTTCCAGGAGGATTTCAGCTTTAGGGTGCTCCCCGTTCCAACAATTGCTGGCATGGATTGTGTTGGCCTGGTTTGGGACACTGAGGAGAATTTGGCTGTCCGTTTGGTGTACCATTCGCCTAGTGCATTGGGGCAGACAGCCTACCAGGCCTGCTGGAGTGGCTCTGGCGTTTCTGAGACTGATAGTTCTCAGGGACTTCAGTGTCCATGCCAACACTGCAGACTCCATGCAGGCTGTGAACCTGGTGTCACCCATGGCAGTACTAGAACTCTCCCAGATTGTATCAGGTCCCACACATCAGGCAGGCCAGACGCTAGATTCGATTTTGGGCATGGGGATAAGTGAGACGGCTAGAGTGAGCGTGGCAGCAAAACCGCGATGAAGCGGCAAGACCATCTCATAGGACGTTTATGAAAGCCTATGAGATGGCGGAGATGAGAAGGAGCTCTTTGCAGCCACCATCTCATCCACTAGCTCACACTCAGCACAATTGTTTAGGGTAACTGGATCATTAACTTCTCTCACTGAGAGGCATCAAAATATTAAGAAATTGGCTCTTAGCTCTGAAGTCTTTGTGAGCCTTTTTGCGGGAAAAGTCTTGTCCACCATGCCCTCACGGCCACTATTGATACAGGAAGTGCACTGGAGGCCCTGTGGCCATCTTTGGATTCAGTTTTGAAAATTTTCAGTTGGCTTTCTCGAACCGATATCGACAGGATTCTGGGTGCTGTGAGGCCAGCCACATGCCTATTAGACCCGTGTCCTTCATGGCTGGTGAAGGCTGGCAGTGCAGGTATGTGGGGGCCCCTGGTGAACGTTATTAATCTGTCCCTGGATTCAGGGGTCTATCTAGAGGGGCTGAAGGAGGCTGTGGTTGTTCTAGTCTTGAAAAAGCCAAGTCCTGAATCCTGCTAATCCAGCTGATCACCACTCAGTCTCAAAACTTTCATTTCTGGGTAAGGTGATTGAAAGCAGTTGCTGAACAGCTCCAGAGTTTCCTGGATGAAACATTGGCAATGGATCCATTCCAATCCGCCCTGGCCGTGGGACAGAGACAGCATTGGTTGCCCTCACGGACAATCTTCGTAGGCAGCTGGATTGAGGTGGGTTGGCGCCACTGATATTGTTAGATCTTACAGCAGCGTTTGGCGTGGCCAGTCATGATCTTTTGATCCACCACTTTGGCAGTGTAGGAGTTCATGGGACAGCCCTGAAGTGGCTGATCTCGTTTCTCCGTGATCAGGGACAGAGGGTGGCGCTAGGAGGAGAAATGTCAACCCACTAATATGTGGAATGCCTCAGAGGTCAATTCTCTCCCCGATGCTGTTTAATATCTATATGCGCCCCCTTGCCCAGCTGGTTTGGAGTTTGGGGCTTGAGTGTCATCAATATGCTGATGACACCCAGCTGTATTTGCTGATGGGTGGCTGCCCAGACTCCACCCCCCAAAATCTGGCTGAGAGTCTAGAGGCCGTGGTGGGATGGCTGAAGCAAAGCCGGCTGAAGCTGAATCCAGCTAAGATGGAGGTTCTATGGTGGGGGTGTGATTTGGGATTGGGGAGCCAACTCCCAGCCCTAGATGGGGTGCCTCTGACACTGGCACCTATGTCAGGAGCCTGGGGGTGGTCTTGGACCCCGCTCTGTCTATGGAGGCCCAGGTCACCAACATTGTCCAGCAGGCATTTTTTCCACTGCGCCAAGTCAGACAACTGGCCCCTTACCTGTCTCACCCCTGGCTACACCTTGCCACAATAATCCATGTAATGGTCACCTCCAGGCTGGATTACTGCAACTCGCTTGGCATAGGGCTACCTTTGAAGCTGACCCAGAAGCTCCAACTGGTACAAAATGTGGCTGTGTGGGTCCTTACAGGAACCCCACGGAGGGCGCACATCCATCCAGTGCTGCACAAGCTGCACTGGTTGCCCGTGGAACAGGGGATCAGATTCAAGGTTTTGGAGCTTGCCTTTAAAGCTCTTAACAGTCAGGGACCTACACACCTTAAGGATGGCCTCTCCCGATATGTCCTCTGAAGGGCACTAAGATCAGCAGGTAAGAATCTTCTTGTGGTTCCCGGCCACAAAGATATCTGGCTGGCCTTTTTGGCCCTGGCTCCAGTCCGGTAGAACTCTCTGCAGAACGACATCCGCGCCCTGCCTGACTTATTAAAACTCCACAGGGACACCTAAGGCCTTTGGTTGAGGCCAGCAATGGTTCTTCGCATCTGCTTGGCACCCCCCCTTCTCCCCCATGACTGAACACTAGATATGCCATCTTGTCCTTAAAATGTTTTCCAATACTGAAATGCTGAATGTTTTATCATTGATTTTTTATGGTTTTAACTGGTTTTATAATGTATTGAATTAGTTTGTTGTAACCACCCTGAGCCCCACTCAAGTGGGCAAGAGCAGGCAAGAAATCAAAATAAACAGGTTACCTAAAATGCCAGCCCCCTTGCATCCTAGGTATGGAGTTGGGGGGGGGCGGTTTCTGAAGGACCATGGAGAAAGTAAAGTTAGGAAGGGAGAAGCAGCAGCAAAGTCTGTCCTGTCGAGATGCCGGGATGGGTTCCTGGGCTCAGAAAGTGGGCCCCAAGTGTCAGACTCCTGGACCCCCCTTACTCTCAACAACACTCTCGGGCAGCGATTTGTTTATGGAGAAATAATGGTGTTCCAGGGCAGGTCTGTCCCCTGTCAGAACCGGGGTTCTGGCAGGCGAATCCACAGAGACAGACAGTTCAAACAAGCCCCCCCCCAATTACATCCAATCACAGTTCCCAGCTCTCCCGCCCGGCTGTCCTGCTCCGCGCCCCCTCACCTGCCTGCGCGAATCCAGGCTTTCTTTCTCTATGCTGGCCAAGCGGGCACCGTTGGGCTCCCAGGTCGTCCCTGTCCGAGGGAGGCATCTCCGGGGGGGGGGTGTCACACTGGCCGACGGCAGAGCGCTTCACACGCGGGGTCACCCGCATCCCCCCCCGCCCGGGAATGGCCTCCCCCTCGCAAATCCTGGCAGACCAGAGGGGGACTTTGACCCCGGGGAGTCCCTGCCGCTCTGCCCGCCCCCCGCCCTCCCCCTGAAGTCCTGCAGCTGCTCCCGCAACCCCCCCCCGCTGCCCGGCGCAGGCAGGAGCGCGTCCGGTGAGCGGCGGGGCGGCGACATCGCCCAGCCTCCTTCCGCTGTCCCTGTTTTCGCCCCCCACCCCGCCGGGGCTGCCGCGCGGTCTGCCGTGAGGGCCGCTGGTCGTGCCGGGGGAGCCCGCGGGGATCCGGGGCCGCCTTCCCGTGCGCGCCGAAGGGCGGGAAGGGCGGCGGCGGCTGGCAGGCGTCTGGGAGAGGAGGAGCGCCGGGGGGAGAAGGGGGTCTGACTGCCCCAGCCGCCTCCGGGCCCGCATAGCCCCCCCGACCAAGGCCAAGCCGGCTCGGCGGCCCCCAGCCCCGTTTCCCCTGGCCGGCGCGGCCCTCCTCGCCCCTCCCGCCAGCCCGCGAAGGAGGCCTTGGCCCTGGGGGGGGGCGGCTGCGAGGCCGTCGGCATCCCGAAGGGGCCCGGCCGGGGCGTGTGGCGCTGGGGTCCCCTTGGCGGGCGAGGAGGGCCGGGCCGGGCCGGGGGGGGGACGCAGGCGGGGACACCTTCCCACTTCCAGGCTGTCTGGAGGGGAGGGCGAGCCTGGCCGTCCTGCGGCGCGACTGCCGGGGAAGGCTGCCCGCCCGGCTTCTGGGCAGGCATGAGCCCGGCCTTCGGGTTTCCGGCTTTCGCTCCCTAGGCAGCCCTCCCGCGCTCTTTGCCGGCGCTCCTTCCCGCTCCGCTCCGGCGCGGGGGGGGTCGTCACTGAGCGGCAGCCCGGGACTCTCTGGGCCGGGGAGACGAGGGGAGGCGGCCGGGTCGCGCGGGGTCCAGCGCCCCCTCCCCAGCCCCACCGGCGCGCCGCCCCAGCTCTCCCCCTGCGGGAAGCGTCCCGGCCTCCCCCGCGGCGGGCCGCCCCCCCTGCCCCGCCCCACCGCTCGCCTGGCCGCCGGGCTGGGCCCGCAGGGAGGGCGGTCTCCCGCGCAGGTCGACGGGGCGGACTGGCCGCTGGCCCCGGCTGCACCGAGGGAAGGTCGCGCCGAGCGGCCGGGAGGCGAGAAGGGGGCCGCCGGGCCAGGCACCCTCGGGGGCGGCAGGCGCAGGGGCTCTGCTTGGCACGCGGCGTCAGGCTCCGCCGCCGGCCCCTCCGGCTCGGGAACACGCGTCCCGGGCAGGCGACCGAAGGCCTCGGGAAGTCCCTGGGCGCGGCGGCCGAGGGGCCGACGCCGTGCCGAGCAGCCCCCCGACGTGCGGAGCCGAGCGCCGCTCTCCTAGTCGCGGGCCTCGGAGCGGAGCTTCCCGGGACTTCGGCTGCACCCCTGCCGGCCGCCCGGCATCCCCAGGCAGGCCGAGCCGGCGGGCCTCTGCCCTGCCTCGGGCCTGGGCGGGCGCATCCTCCGGGCTCCCCCTCGCCCCCCTTCCCCCGCTCGGGCCGGGCAGCGGGCCTTTGGGCCGAAGGCGTCCCGCGGGCGGCCCCCGCAGGCCAGGGCGGGCAGTGGCGCGGCCGGGGCTGCGGGCAGGCTCTGGGCAGTGCCGCCGTGGCGACTCCCTCCCGGCCCGCCCGCCCCCGCCGCCGCCCGAGTCCCCGGCAGCGGCGCTCCCCCCGCCGCCGATCGATGCGCCTGCCACTTTTTGCCTCTTGCTGGTTCCGCGGGGAGCGGGATCGATAAGAGGAGGCGGGGGGGGGGCGTCTCCCTCCCGCGCGCTCGTTCCCGCCCCCCCCCTCGCTGGCCGCTCCTGCTCCAATTCGCCAGCCCTGCAGCCGGGGGGGGGGCGCCGCAGCCTCGCCGCCCGTTGGACCCTACCCGCTCAACTTTTTCCCCCTCCAGCCGCCGCCGCCGCCCTCCTCGGCGAAAGGGCGCCTGAGACCCCCGGAGATGGCCGGTGGGCGTTAGGAGGGCGCGGTCCGGGCAGCGGGAGAGGGACTCCCTCGAGAGGGGCAGGGGAGGCTGGAGCCCCTTCCCGAGGAGCGTCGCCACCAGCCCGGAGGAGCAGCAGCAGCAGCAGCAGCGAGAAGCCACCCCGGCCAGGCAGGCAGGCAGGCCGGCCGGCAGCCTCGCCTCCTTCCCTGGGCGCGGACTTGGCCCGCTGGTGAGCGATTCAAACAAGTGGCCCCGGCGTCACTTTGGAGCGGGGGAGCGCGGGGAGCGAGAGAGCGAGAGAGAGAGCGCGCGCGCCAGGAGGCTCCCACTTCTGACCGGCTCTTCCCGGCGGCCGCGTCTCCCCCCCTCCCCACCCTTCCTCTCCCCCCCCCCGCTTTTTATTTGAGGATGAAATAATGTTGACATGCCTTGAATTATTAAGTATCCCCTGGATTTTATTAGCGCGCGATGCCTAAATGCTGCCTGTGTCTGGTGGGGTCTTAACGGGGCGTGCGGAGGAGCGGCACACACGGCAGCCGGGGGAGCAGCAGCAGCAGCAGCAGCAGTAGCTGGAAGCTCTGACAGCTGGGCTCGTGCAGATAAGGCAGCGGAAGCACCAGGAGGAGGAGATCACTAGTGAGACAAGAGCCAAGCCGCCGGCAGCCAGGAGCTCCTGGGGGACCGGGCCCAGGTTTCCCGCCCCCCACCCCATCGCCCTCCACCACCACCCCCTCCTCCTCCTCCTCCTCCACTGGGCTTGCTGGTTTCGGGGCGTCCTGCAGCAGCCAGGGGAGAGCGGCCGGTGCCGGGCACCCCAGGCTCCCGCTGCCTCCCCTCTCTGGGGGGGTCGTGTGCTGCCCGGTGCCTCTGCACAGATGCCGATTGAGATTGTCTGCAAAATCAAATTTGCAGAGGAGGATGAGAAGCAGGCGGCGAAAGAGGAAGGGGACAAGGAGAGCTTGCTAGAGGAGCCCAGCCGGCCACGCCACCGGAACCTGGCTGCCTTTGCGGGCACCAGCACCTTGCACGGCCTTGGTCACGTTTGCCGCTCTGGGCAGGTGGGCATCCGGCAGGCCCTCTGGGCACTTGCCTTTGTGGCCTCGCTGGCCTTTTTCTTGTACCAGGCCGCCCGGTCAGCGCTCTTCTACCTGGAGCACCCACACGTCACCAGCTTGGATGAGGAGACCACTCACAAGATGATCTTCCCGGCTGTCACCATCTGCAACATCAACCGCTTCCGCCATTCTGCGCTTACTGATGCCGATATCTTCCACCTGGCCAACATGACTGGACTGCCGCCCAAAGACCGCGATGGACACAAGGCCTCAGACCTTCTCTACCCTGACCCAGACATGGCTGACATTGTCAACCGCACTGGACACCAGCTGGATGACATGCTCAAGAACTGCAGCTTCAGTGGGGAGAACTGTTCTGCGGAGAACTTCAGCGTGGTGAGTCCCTGCCCTGCCCTGCCCTGAGCTCTTCTTCCTCTTCCGAGAAGCAGTGGTAGGACTGAGTGCCTTGATGCTGCTGAAGTTCACGCCAGGACTGAGTTTGCAATTGCAACTCAAGTTTCTCTCTGGGAGAGAATCGGGCTCCAGAGGCGTGGGTGATGGGAGGCTATGTCAGCTCTCAGGCAGCATGCAAGACCTGGGGGGAGGTGTGCACGTAGGCTCTTTGGGCACCAAGGGAACTGTCCATGTCTGAGACTGGACAACCACTCTTATCCAGTTAGGTGAGATCACCATGTAATGTGAAGGGAAATAGGAGCAGATAACCCTGTGAGTTATGAGCAGAGAAACCATAAGCTCTCAGGATGCCTAAAGCGAATGGGAGGGGTGCCTGGGTGCGTGTAGAATGCAACCGGAGGTTCTGGTAATTCACTACAATGAGCTGGGGAAGAAGTGCTTCTCTCAGCTCCGAGAAGACCATACTCACCACTCCGTACCTGTAGTGGCCCCGTCCAAGTCCCAACCAGGGCTATACAGCAGCCACTCTGCCATTCTCTTGGCACTTTCTGTCTGCTGTGGATCAGCTTGTACGATCACGGATGCTTCCCGCCAGGTGGAATGAGCCAGTCCCGCACTTGCTCTAATATTGAGTCTGAAAATCACAAATCCCGCTGTGGTTTGGGGAAATAAATGTGCTGAGCAGGCGGAATACCTGATGGGACCCTTTTCAGACCATAATGACTCTGGAAATGAGCTGCTTCTCTCCTACGGACACCGGAGGCTTGCTTCGCCTCCCGATCGCTTTGTGTGGAGGGGTGGGGAGTGGTTGGGGGTGTTGCAGGACAGGAAGAATCCTGGAAGCTGCGGCTGGAGGCACCCGATGGGTCCAAGGTTGGCTTCCTGGCCAGGGTGGCCACACAGACTCTCTCCTGTCCCCAAGATTCTGCTTTGCCACGAGATGTCCGGTGTAGCACAGCCATGGGAACATGAGGCTGGGAATCCAGGAGCGCACCTTTCCCTGTGGCCCCTTGGAAATCCTGCCCTACAGCTAGCGGGGATTGTTTAAAGTCCTTCCCTGCTTGAACTCCTTGTGAACGGTGTCAGAATACTAGGCTGGAGTGCAGAGGGAGGGGCAGCATTAACCACAGTGCATGTGTGCATGTGTGCAGATACAGACACCCAAATCCAAATTCTGTCCTCCAGGTTGTAGAATCTGGAAACGTCATGTAAATTAAGCCCTGGCTTCTGGCCACTGGAAGTCCTGTTCAGGTCACCACAGTTTTACCACAAGCTTCTAACAATCAAACTACAAGATCCTTTGTTGTTATTACTGATATACATCACAAAAGACTACCAGAAGAGAGGGGCATTTCACTTTCTCAGCCAGATTTTTGTTTGTCCTGCAGGGGAGAAAAACCACAGGTCTCCGTTTTCTCCCCACAGGGCAAGCAGGAGTCTGGGCAGTGGTATTCTGACAGGGAAAACAGTATGGAGAGGGTTAAAGTCTCTCATCATTAAAAATAAAAATAAAAAATTGGCAGCCTCCTGCCACTGCGTTTCAGTTACAAAGTAATCATTGGGAAATCCACTCACAGATCTCTCCTGTAGTGTGTTGCTTGGCCTGGAGATTTTAGTAGGCGTCGCCTATCTATTTGAGCCTGCCTCTGCCTCTTGAAGGACTAGAAACTTGCTTTTTTTACAAACATAAAAGTTTTGCTTCTCTGGATGCTCAGTTCTGATCCAGTATCAAATTCTATGCTTGTGGTATTGTGGACTATAGATAGCGGTGCCCCTGGTGCCATCGGGGGGAGGATTGTATGCTGGGGAAGAAGGCCGGTGGGTGGAAATGTGTCTTCCAGCAGCAGCAGCAGCAGCAGCCGCCCAGTGCCAAAGATACGGCTTTGATGTGCGGCTTCACAGGGAAGGGGGCTCAGGGCGGCCCTCCAGGAGGGATAGGAGAGCGGGACCTTTGTGTCTGTTTTTGCCCACTTCAGCAGCAGTCTCTGCACTTGCCTGTGCGAAGGGGCCGCGGTTTTGGGGGCATGGGCAAAAATGAAAGGAAGTGAGCATGGGGGAGAGTCAGAGACTTGAGGACCATGCCCTTTGGAAGGGCCGCTGTGGCGGCTCGTGTGGGTCAGGTTCCCTTGCTGCAGCTGCTGCCTACAGCGGCTCTGGCTGTTCTCTCGCCACCAGGCTGCCTGCTGCCCGCGTTGTTGCATCGCATGATGAATCCCCTTTAAAGATCCTGTAAGTAAGAGCGGTGCTTGGTAAATGATCTCCCTCTATTTAGCGTCACAAATCCACATTCTTTATGGGACGGCAAATTAAGGGGCCGCTGGGAAAATTCCCAGCGTAAGCATCTCGTGTGCAGTAAAGCCCGGCCAGCGTAGTAAATCTTGGTGGGCCATTGCTGAGCTGCAGGGAGTCTCCCTCCCAGCACTGGCCGGTCGGCGGTGGGCCCTCTCTACGCCATCTGCGTGTGTTTGTGCAGGAAGGGGGTGTTGTTGGAAGACAGGCTACAGGCAGGAAACCTCACAGTCCATCATTTCCCCTGTGACAGATACGGAGCTCATCTGTGAGCGAGCCAGCCAGCCCTCCCAGAGCGTGCCTTGGACTCTCAGGCTGCGCTGAGCAGAAACACACACACACCCCCCCGCCGCCGCCTGAATTGTGCGGGGGAAATCAATGGCCTCCTTGTCCTCTGCTGGACGGGAGATTCCCTGGCAGCCCTGCTCTCCCTGGCCTGGCATGCTGCGCTTCAGCCCTTTTCCCTTCCCCAGAGTCCCTTCAGCAGGGGCATGGGAGGGCCACGGGCTTCTGTCCAGGAAGCAAGAGGAGGGCTGGAGAGTTAACCTCTTTGGCGCTCAGCCGGAGCAGCTTCTGGCCAGCCTCCTGGGCTACTCGGAACGGTTTGTGGCTCAGCTGGCCCTCCTCTGGCCCCTCCCTCCCTCCTCCAGTCATCCTCATTAGGTGACTCCGAAATCGTCACCCACTACCCTTTACCCAGCCTTGCCGCTAGCCAAGATTTTCTGGTCCTGGCACGGCCGGTGAAAATCCCCTCTGCAGGGCGGGCCATCTGCTGCCCATCAGTGCTGGCACGTGAATGTCAGGCCTTTTCTCCCGGGGTGGCATGCAAGGGCATACAGTTTGCTTGGCAGAGAGGCGATCTTGGCAGGAGGGTGAACTCCAAGAGGTGGGCGAGGGGGCTTACTTGGCAGTGGGCAACGAGGATTTGTGTTGATTGGCGGGAGGGAGATGTGCTCTGGGGATGTGTTCAGGCACACACCACCCTGCACACTCAAGAGAACAATTACCCAGCTGGCACCTGCTCTGCAGGGGTTCCATTTTCAGCATTTGGAGGGGAGGCTAATGCATTTCTAAAAATTGAAATCGATGTCAAGAGCCTTTTTTTAAAAAAAATATATATATATATATATATATATATATATATATATATATATATTATATAGTCTCTGCTGCTGGCCCTACCCCTCTGTTTGAGAGGTTGTTTGAGGGAGCTTCCCAGCGCTGGCCGTCGCCACAAAGCCCTGGGCTATTTGGGGAGGGCAGCAAGAAGGCAGCCCTCCGTGAGGAAGTGTCGTTGTGAGAAAGGGCTGTCGCTGGGCAGGGAAGGAGATGGTGTGTGGGGGGGGGCAGGGTTCTGAAGTGCCGTGGGTCCGGCTGGCCGGGTGTCCGGAGAGTCGGAGGGGTGAATGAATAGGACAGCGGCGGCCAGGCGGAGCTGTATGGCTGCACTTGGGCTTCTGTGGTCCAGGATTTCAAAAGGGATTTGGTGGGGATGGTTGTTGCCGCATTAGCCGCTTTGTTTGGGCTTCTCCTCAGGAGTGTTTTGACTGAGGCTGGAGGACAGGAGCGTGCAGAGTGCGGGTGGGGTCAGGGCCCTGGAGGAGCGGAGGCGGGTGTTGATCCTGTGGCATTCCAGGCTCAGAGCAGCAGGGATCCCTGCCTGGTATATTGTGGGCTTGAAGCACAAAGGACCACGCATTTCTCTCCAGTCCTGTCCCCCCCCCCATTGCTGTTGCTCAGCCTGGCTTTGCCGCCTCCTTTCCCAGCCGTATAATCAGTGGCACCCCATCTCAGTGCTGGGGCTGGCGATGACCTTTCCTCCACAATCATACTTAATAAATGTCACATTTTCCAGCCTATTTTTACTCTGGGTAAATGAGTTCCCTGCGCTGCCTCCCCCTCCACCTGCCGCCTCCCTCCCTGCCCGTTGGTGCAGTTCCTCGGCCACCACTGTTTGGAGGCAGCAATGCAATCCATTCCCCCAACCTCCACAATGTGTGTGGGGGGGGAGAGAGAGAGATTGTAGACAGCCCTGCCAAGGTGGGCGGCTAGTGGGGGGAAGGGGCATGCTTGTTTCTCAGGCCAGGAGAATCACAGACGGATCTTGAATGGATAAAGGCAAGTTTCAGTTTCTAAGCTGCTATATGTGGCTGATGGGTAAGCATTTTACGTGATGTTTTGGGAGAACTTGTTGCCATCCTGGGCATTTTGGCGTCTGGTGGTAGGATCTGCCTTTGCACAAAAGGCCCAGCTCCCTGTCTTGGCACCTCTGTCCCCTTTCCCATCAATATCCCTTGTCTGATGGCAGATACAACCATGCCAACTTTACCAGCTCTCTTTTTGTGCTGATATCAGCACAGATTTCCTCTATGGTAATATGCAGTCCTCTGGTCATTTAAGCCCCTGCCTTTGCTCTGCTGTGCTTTGTCCAGCTGGCTACACTGCCTCTTCTCACTTGCTTTGGAAGCAGCTTCCCTGCTAACCCGTTATCTTGGCACAGAGTGGAGCTGGTGCCTGGCGCAAAGAGCTTCTCTGTGGGCCCATCCTATGTGACCGTTCTTCATCCCTGCCCTGGAACGGTTGCTGTGTGAGTTGTAGTGAGGAACAAAGACCTGTATGTCACTTAAAAACTAACCAATTTGTTGCAGGGTAGAGCTTGCTTCTTCAAGACAGTGATGTGGATGACTGTGCATCTGATAAAGAAGATTCTAGGCAGTCCACAAAAGCTTACTGAGCCACAATAAATGTGTTAGTCTTTAACATGACACAGGAGTCTTTGTAGTTTTTGCTCATACTGAGATCCGTACATTATTCAGAAATCTAGTAGCTGTTAGAAGCCGCAGTTTGTAAGTCACTCGATTATATTGCGTGTACAAGATGAAAAAAGACAGGAACGTGTCCCTCCCTTTGCCTCCCCCTTTAAACAGAATTCTCTTGTACACCCCTACTCTCTGGCGGTGCGTTAGACTTCTCTTGCACGCACACACATGTTCATAATTTAATCAGTCAACATTTTTTGTTCTGAAATACGAGCTTTGTCTCTTGAAAAAAAATCCAGTCCACACCGGGTGACATGAAAATCCCATCTGTGGAGAATAGTCCAGGATGGGCTCAGTCTCACACGCAACAAGTGATAATCTGCACATACGTAACACATCCCTTGGTACAGTAGGAGCTATACTTTCTTTGTGCTCCCCCCCCCCTTGTTTTACCTCTTTCTAGTCCAGTCTCCTCCGCCAATTCTGGGATTCCCAAGGCCAAGCCAATCTATTAACCCCACTTTGCAGTACATAAACTCTGGGAGAGGTCACCACCCCTGTTTCTGGTATCTGGAAACTGTGCCCTAATCTGCCCCCCAGCTCATGACTCTAGTATGGGGGGGCAGGTGAAGAGACCAGAGCGCAGCCGCAGCCACAGAAGGGTTCTCAGCCCTGGCTCTGCAGTGGGTGGGGGCCAGTACCGTGCTCCGTCCATCAGAGCTTCCTGCAGGCCAGAAAAAGCTAATAAGAGGGGATCTGTGTCCAAAGCATCTGAATAAGTAACCAGTCCCAGAAGCTGATGCAGTCTTCAGGCCTCTGCGCCCCTTCCTTGACTCAGCCAATTGCTTGTGGTCCTGTGCAAAGATATACTTCCTTGGCAAGAGTGATGCATTCCCATACTCTGTTTTGAGAACCGGCAAGACCTGCACAGTGTAGTTTCCTCTTCCTTTCTTGCTTTTGTGACTCCTCAAGGTGCAGAAAACATAACCTCTTGCAGATGGAGAACTCCACTGGAAAATTTGGTACCTGTGTGGCAGGCTTGGTACTTATTGTCCCCCCCACACACACACACACAAGTTGTTTCATACACCTCTTGCACAAACAGATCCTTTCTGTACAGAGTCACTTAGTGAGTATGTTTTGAGATCCTGGTGCATACACTGCCCATAAGAATGGACAAGTTTTTAGGCCTTCCATATTCAACACCAGGACTGCTCATGTCTCCGTCTCCCCTTCAGATCAAACATAAGAACATAAGAGAAGTCAATGTTGGATCAAGCCAATGGCCCATCCAGTCCAACACTCTGTGTCACACAGTGCCCTAAAATACCAGGTGCCATCAGGAGGTCCAGCAGTGGGGCCAGGAGGACACTAGAAGCCCTCCCACTGTTCCCCTCCCCCCAGGCACCAAGAATACAGAGCATCCCTTGCCCCAGACCGAGACTCCCTATCTATACCTTGTGGCTAATAGGCACTGATGGACCTCTGCTCCATATGCTTATCTAATTCCCTCTTGAAGCCGTCCATGCTTGTAGCTGCCACCACCTCCTGTGGCAGGGAATTCCAAGTGTTAATCACTCTTTGGGTGAAGTGGTACTTCCTTTTATCCATTCTAACCCAACTGCTCAGCAACTTCATTGAGTGCCCATGAGTGCTTGTATTGTGAGAAAGGGAGAAAAGTACTTCTTTCTCTACCTGCTCAATCCCATGCATAATCTTATACACCTTGATTCATGTCACCCCTCAGCTGTTGTTTCTCCAAGCTAAAGAGCCCCAAGCGCCTCAACCTTTCTTCATAGGGAAAGTGTTCCAACCCTTTTATCATTCTAGTTGCCCTTTTCTGCACTTTTTCCAATGCTATAATATCCTTTTTGAGGTGTGGTAACCGGAACTGTACACAGTATTCCAAATGAGGTCACACCATTGATTTATACAGGGGCATTATGATATTGGCTGATCTGTTTTCAATTCCCTTCCTAATAATCCCCAGCATAGCGTTGGTCTTTTTTATTGCAGTCGCACATTTTCTCAACATTTTCAGTGAGTTATCTACTACGATTCCAAGATCTCTCTCTTGGTCAGTCTCTGCCAGTTTGGACCCCATCAACGTGTATTTATAGTTAGGATTTTTGGTTCCAATGTGCATCACCTTGCACTTGGCCACATTGAACCACATTTGCCACATTGATGCCCACTCGCCCATCCTCGACAGATCCCTTTGGAGTGCCTCACAATCCTCCCTGGTTTTTACCACCCTGAACAACTTCGTGTCACCCACAAATTTAGCCACTTCACTGCTTACTTCCCACTCCAAATCATTAATGAACAAGTTAAAAAGCATCAGACCCAGTACTGATCTCTGCGGTACCCCACTGCTTACCACCCTCCACTGAGAAAATTGCCCATTTATACTCACCCTCTGTTTCCTATTAATTAAGCCAGTTTTTGATCCACAAGAGGACTTGTCCTTTTATCCCATGTTTTTTGAGCTTACTTAGGAGCCTTTGATGAGGAACTTTATCAAAAGCTTTCTGGAAGTCAAGGTAAACAATATCTATTGGATCCCCCTTGCCTTCCTTTACAGAACCCATGCTGAGTCAGCCTCAATAGTTTTTGTTCATCAATGTGCTTACTAATTCTTTCCTGAATAACAGTTTCCACCAATTTACCTGGTATTGACATCAGACTGACTGGCCTGTAATTTCCCAGATCTCCTCTGGAACCCTTTTTAAAGATGGGAGTGACATTAGCTACCTTCCAGTCCTCAGGAATGGAGGCAGATTTTAATGAAAGATTACATATTTTTGTCAGGAGATCCACAAGTTCACATTTGAGTTCCTTCAGAACTCTCAGATGTATGCCATCCGGGCCTGGTGATTTATCAGTTTTTAAGTTGTCTATCAGTCGTAGGACCTCCTCTCTCATCACCTCAATCTGACTCAGGTCTTTCAACACCCCTCCCGAAATCAGTGGTTCTGGAGTGGGCAAGCACTTCTCATCTTTCACAGTGAAGACAGAGGCAAAAAAGGCATTCAGCTTCTCAGCCATTTCCCTGTCATCCTTCAGTACTCCTTTTACCCCTTGGTCATCCAAGGGCCCCACTGCCTCCCTGGCTAGTTTCCTGCTTCTAATGTATTTGAAGAAAGCTTTATTGTTGGTCTTTATGTTTTTTGCAATATGCTCCTCATATTCCCTTTTTGCCTGCCTGATCACAGACTTGCATTTTATTTGCCACAGCCTGTGTTCCCTTTTATCAGCCTCACTACCTTTCCACTGCTTAAAGGAATCCTTCTTACCTTTTACAGCTTCCATTACTTTGTTTGTTAACCATGCAGGCTTTTTTCTATACCTATTTGTGTCTTTCCTAACCTGCGCTATATATTTTTTCTGAGCTTCTAGGACTGCAGTTTTAAATAGTCTCCAAGCTTCTCCAATGGTTTTGACCTTTTCTACTTTTCCTTTCAGTTTCCTCCTCACATGTCCCCTCATATCAGAGAAGTTACCCCTTTTAAAGTTAAAAGTGGTTGTGCCAGTCTTTTTGGCCAATTCCCTATTTATGCAAATGTTGAATTCAATAGCATTATGGTCACTGTTCCCAAGTTCCTTGCAGCTGAGCTAAGCCCTTCATGGGTTGCCTTTAGCTAGATGGTATGGGAGTAGGGGCGGGCAAAAAAGCCACATCAAATCTCCCAGTCTTTGGCTTTTACTGTAGGCTTTGTTATTGCATTCACTTCAATATATTGGAAGTCCAAGGGCCGTCTCTCCAGACGATGGGAATTATGGAGGGAGCCGGTTGCCACAGGCCACAGGTCTGAGTCCCACGCCATCCTCAAGGGCCAACTCGGGAGCGTGCTGTATCCCTGGCTTGTGCCTGTTTAGGATCAACAAAAGGCCTGCCGAGGGCAGAGCTGGTGGCTCTCCGGCATCTCACCTCCAGGCTGTAAGGGCCTGCCTGGACTTTGCCAGTCTCAGCTGAGCAAAGACTTGGTGGAATGGCTGGCAGGGGCCCCACTTCTCCTGACAGATATTAATTGTTCCCCAGGAGCAGTTAATTAACTGGGGCAGGAACGCCGGCAGCCTTGGGAGAGCGAAAGCCTCATTAACTCCTCGTGGGGGGGGGGTCAGGGAGGGAGGGGGAAGCAGTTGCCTGAAAAGGCTGGGGCATTTTTCTTCCAGGATGTATGTATGCTAGGCCAGAATGTGCCCTGTTGGGCAGGAATCCAAGTTCTTACCCACACCAGAGAAAAGATGGATATCTAAGATACTATTGGCTATCGTCTCTCTTCTCTCCTCCTTCAGATTTCCCAAGCAGAGTATAAACTGAGGGAAATCAGCCAAACTTGGAGGACAAAGCCCAGGCCTGGAATAACACAGGAGGAATCTGAGCCGCGACAGTAGCCGGAAGAGAGTCAGCAGCTAGCGAACGCTGAGGGATACGGAGGGAAACTCTGGGTCAAGCAGGAGGAGCGGTGGAGGGTCAGAAGATGCTGCTGACCCTCTGGGGTCATGGACTTCGGGGCTCAGAGAGGTGACCGGTCAGGCGGGAGCAGGCCCACTGGGGGCACAGCAATGGCTGGGGGGGCTGCGGGCTCCGCACAGTCTCTGTGATTGAGATCAGATTGCTGCCATGCATAAAAAAGCTATCTTCATAATTATATTTAATGAATTGACTTTAAAAGCTCTTATGCTCTTATCTGGGTTAATTTAATATTACACACTTAATAAGCCTGTCTATAATACTGCCAGGAAGCACGTGAGGCGCCCCGGCCCGGAGGAGACTCCTTCAGCCCTGCCTCCCACTCGGCACAGGAGGGGACTCTCCCGAACGTTTTGCCTCTGACTCTCTCCTCTTCACCCTGGCTCGGGGGCTCAAGCGGAGCTTTCCCTTTTATGGAGATACAGCTCTCCCCATAAGAAGGGGGATGAATCAGCCCACAGGACCCTATGGCCAGAAAGTCCAGCATGGCTTTGAGAAGATCCCTTGTTAGATCCCCAGTAATCTGCCACATGATCCCTCTTTGGCACAAAATCTGCTTTGGAACTTGAATCTTACAGTTGGGACAAAACTGCTCAGAATCCCTTGGAGGGATTTTTTTTCTTTGTTAACTGAGGTTTTCTCTACCACCGTTCCTTTTCCTTGCCCTGTGTCTAGAAGAGATGCAGAACCACAAGTGCAGTGCTTCCCTGATCTGGCCGTCGACTTCCTTTTGGTTAACTGTTTGAGAGCAAGCATGGAGTAATAGTTAGACTAGGATCTGGAGGACCCAGGTCCGGATCCCCCACTCTGCCATGGAAACTTGCTGGGGGACCTTGGGCCAGTCACCCACTCTCAGCCTAACCTACCTCACAGGGTTGTTGTGAGAGTAAAATAGAGGAGAATGATGCAAGCT
Organism: Gekko gecko; assembly: GCA_029375565.1. Taxonomy (NCBI): domain Eukaryota; kingdom Metazoa; phylum Chordata; class Lepidosauria; order Squamata; family Gekkonidae; genus Gekko; species Gekko gecko. The sequence continues at coordinate 87,352,113 of JAPDNY010000003.1, forward strand.
GTTTTGAGTCAACATTGGGGAGAAGGGTCAAGTACAGATGAAATAAACAAATAATATCCCAGCCAGATGGCTAGCAGGTCCCAGAAATATCTCAGTATATTGAAGTGAATGCAGTAACAAATTCCTGCCCCCTTTCAGCATATATAGAGACTGGGAGGGGCACAGTGGCCAAAAAATGACCATAAAGCCATATATACCCTAAGCTCCCTCAACAGATCCCTTCCTTGCATGATCTTTCTGAGCAGCCTGTTTGCTGGCGGATGATGATTTCCCAGACAGGGGAAGTCTCTTCCAAGCAGCCGGGGAAGTGCCTGGCCGCTCCGTTCTTCTCAGCATCCGGGTGCATTCTGCTCCAGGCCACAGAGACATTGCCCTGGCCATCTTCTCCTGTGTATTTAGCACACGGTAAATGCCAGAAAAATCTTCTCGGATGGCCAGTTGTTGCTTTATTGATCCCAGAGAATAAGGGTGTTTTAAAAAAAATTGTTATGGAAGGCAATGTTTACTCTGTTTTTAAAAATCAGGCAAAATGGTAAGTCCTATTTCAGATATAATGTAAGACAGGAGCCTATTCAAAAAGCTTTAAGAATTAAAGAAAGAAAAGGCAGTGTGGTGGGTCAATTGCAGCCTCCAAGAGGCAGAAGCCAGTCTAAGTCAAACACGGTGTCACTCTGGAAATACTCCCGCTCCTGTGGATGCTTCCTTCCTCCTTCCTTCACGGCTGCAAGCCGGCCCAAAGCCATGGGGGTTGGGGGCAATGCCCCCCCCCGATCAGCTCCACCACCCCAGGAGGGTGCCAGACCCCCTCGGTTTTGGGCATGGAGTGGGCAGACTGGCAGTGGGGGCTCCCAATAGTATCGTTTTGTGGAGAGATCAGTAGCAAGATAATCCTGCTGGGATCCGCTGCCTGCCTGCTCTGTGCTGAAGGAGGCCAGGCTTCCCCTTCACTATGGCTTCCCTCCTCCTCCTCCTCCTCCTCCTCCTCCTCCTCGCTCACCAGCCCACAGGAGGAGGCAGCAGCAGAGGGAGAGGCAGCCTGGGTCACGCATCGAGCAGTGAACCCACAGTCCTCCCAGCACCAGGCCACGAGGCTTTGGGTATTGGGGTGTGTATTTGCGCTGGGATGTCCGGGTGGGGCTGTTCCACTCGGCCACTCCTTGGCCTCCCCTCCGGCTTTGCCGTCTGGCCTCCCCGGGGAAGGGCCACCCACCAAGGGAGGGAGCCGTGGCTGAGCAGGAGGGGCTTTTCACTGTGCTAACATGATGAGCTCCATTAATCTAATTCACCACTGTGCTAAAGACTGTGCCCCCTCTTTGCCCCCCCCCCATTTTCTGGCTGTGGGGCTGCCTGCAAGTGCCCAGAGGATGCCTGAGGGGTCTCCCTGCGCCAAACGGGGATGAATAACTCCAAAGACTACTGGGCAGATTCAAAGATGGACTTTGTGCATGGTGATCAACCTGACCTAGCCTGGAAGGGGATAGAACAGAAAAGGCCCTAGCCAGATACACCCTCCAGCACTGAATATTCCCCCTTCCCATATATTTATTTATGTATTTAAAATATTTATCAGCCCACATTTCTCCTTGAAAGAATTGAGACCCATCCCTTCATACACATGGCTAACTTAGGGCTGTTTCTCACATGCTTCTATTTATGACTTGCAGGTGAACATGTGAACTGCCTTCATGGAAGAATGTTATACTTGAGATGCCAGAGAATGTATGAATGCTCCGTCTGTGATAAGGGCTGCTCATACATACAAGGCATCAGTTTATTGCAGATACTGAGTGATAAACATTTGTGCATGAACTTGTCCTTATGGAGGGGTGGGTGGAGACCTAGGATTCATGTGTCTGTATTCTTTTTTGGAAGGATAAAGTAGGAGGGAGTTATGTTTGTATGTTGGTTCATTTGGTATCCAACTGGTAGCATGATGTGTGAGGATCTACTTGCTGTAGTGGGCTGAAATGAAGCTGCACCTTCAGATTCCTCTTATAAGTTGCAGTAGCACCAAGGGAGATCCATTTCTCTGACTTCATGCCGATGCTAGTGCTCAAAATATGCCCCCCCCCCATCAAGGGTCCTTTAGATACTGTTTTTAGAAAGCTATATCGGAGCAGATTGGTGAGTCTGGAAGATGGTGTTTATTTACCTTTCTCCCGAGTAATTCAAACACTGGCCAGAGTGCTGCTGTGATCGTTAAAGGCTTTAGGACCAAGCAGGTAGGATCAGTTACCACCCAGCCGGAGGATATGGTTCTGTGAGAAGAACTCGAGTGATTGGCTCCATCCTTTGTAGTGCTTGGCCTTTATCCAAGATAGTACTGCTACGGGATAATGGTACATCAAGTGGCTCCCACACTGCTGGTATAACATATGAAGCACTCCTTAGCTAGGGCTCCGTTTGTGCCAGGGTAAGCATGCAACCTTTGGATAATGTTGGCTTGGGGATATGTCAGGTGAGGAGACTACTGGCTCATAGAGTTTGGCAGGAGGATGATTTATGTATGATATTTTGTGACCTCATTAATGTGGTCTCTCAATGCAAAACTCAGTAACTCATCATGATTCAAGAGCAGAGATAATAACGATTGGTGCCATTTTAGATAATGGATCCCAAATAAGAAAGCCATCAATTGCACTGGGAGGCAGTGGGTGCAGAGGCTCTGCTGCTGGAGAGGAGGACGCAGACTGAAGGCCAATTAATATGACTGGTTTTCGGGTGGGAAACTCATTCTATTTTTCTCCCTCAGCTTCTACTTGGGAAAGTGATCTTGTGAAAGCTTCGCCATGTGGCAAAAGTGCCAGTTATCACAATCAGCTGAGATTGATTATTGCACCTCAAAAACAGTCATATGAATTATTAACTGAACATTGGAGCGAAGACTTCCGCCATCCTTCCTTTCACTAAGGCACATAGTTCTTGATAGCGAATTGCATGATGGCAATCAAATGTGCCAATCTGTGGCAGATTCTCACCCACAGTGAGATGCAATTGTGAATGAAAGCTCTTTCCAGAGTCAAAAGAGGAGCAGGTATCCTGCATGGCTTTGGGGGCAGGGAGGAGGACTGGTGGTGTCAAGAGACTTTCTCTGCAAGGGTGTCTTTATTGTACTGAATTCATGCCCGATCTTCCCAGCTGTAACTGTGGACCGACTCTTGGGGTTCCTGGTGTAATACTCAGGTGTATCTTGATGCCAGGTGTCCTCAGCTGTAAATATGTGGGAGGCAACCACATTTCTACACTGAGGGTTCCCAGGCTTTCTGGCATAAAGCGTGTGGCAGCGTCTCTGCCATTAGGCACTGCACACAACGTAGCGTGGAGAACAGAAGGTTTACAGAGCTGCGCTAAATGACGCAAATGGTTTGAGGGCTGTAAAGAGGGACGGTTTTATGTCAGACGACTCTATAAAGCACGGCTGTTCTGCCATTGATGAGATATTGGGCTTTATTTATAGAAGGCCGTGATTGCACTAGAGGCCGGCATACTCTGAATGCCAGCCAGAGCCCGGGGACAGGAGGGCGACTCATTTCCATGCAGCTGCCGTCTCTGCTTTCACATATTAAAGGGGAAAAATTAACAAGTCTGCAGCCAGTCAGGTGGAAAAAACAATAATTGTTTAAAGCTGTTTCTCCCTTTCTGAACAGCACAATGCTTGAGACTCTGCAACACACGTGCAGCACTGAGATAACAAAAGGCCAAAAGGTCAGGGCAGACTTAACACAGAGGCGAGAGTCTCCATCTCCTCTGTCCTCTTCCACAGCGAGCTTGTGCAGGGTTCTGTCTGTCTCTGCCACTTTGGCAGCCCACAATTAAATCATGTGCAAAGCAGAGCATCCTAGGAAAACACACGCATACTGGCTGCCCATCAGTTACAGGCTCAGTTTAAAGTATTGGCTATCACATGCAAAGCACTTCGTTGGCCTCGGAGCCTCATATCTGCAAGACCGTTCCACCATGACGGCTTCTTTTATCGGAGCAGGGCCTCGTGCAAGTGCCAACACGCAAATGGGTAAAATCAACAACTGCCCATCCACGTGCCGCCTCTATTGTGGCTTCTGCCTTGTGGGATGGCCGGCCTGAGGGGTCGGGAAGTCTCCCTCTCTCCTGGCTTTCTGCAGACTATGCAAAACTGAACTATTCAAGAGAGCTTTTCTATGCAGGCAATAGGGTAGCACCGTACAAAATGGTTCACAAAGCTTCTTGAACCAATTAGTCTAAATATAATCCAAGTAGTATAGACAGTGTTCTATCACAGCTGTTCTTGAAAGAGCTCTCCCAGCCCCACCGACCTCACGGGGTGTCTGTTATGGGGAGGGGGAGGGAAAGGAAAGGAGTTTGTAAGCTGCTCTGAGGCTCCGAGTGAAGGGCGGAGTGTAAATCCAATCCCTTCTCTTCTTTGTTTTCTTATCCTAATGTCTATAGTTTTCTGTAATATGGATCCTACTATGAAATTCATTCAGTGTGTCATGTTAACATTTATGCTTTGCTTCAGTTCTGTTCTTAGACTTCTGGATGGTTCTATGACCCGGACCCAGTTTCATTGTTGATCGAATGCCCCCCGCCCCGCCCCTGTTGATTGCGTCGACTCACTCTGTGTTATCTGGCTTGAGTCCCCCAAGGGAGGAAGGCAGACTGTTAAATAACATAAATAACATAACATAAATAATAAACATTTCTCAGAGGCCCAAGTGACGGGCCTGTCAGGTAGCACCAGGACTGCTTGGGTACACCACGGAAAGGACACAATTCCGGGTATCTTTGTGATTACCCTGGCACTGATTCAAGAAACAGGACAGAAAATCCCAAGAATCACAGTGCAATCCTAAGCATAGTTACATCCTTCTAAGACCCTTAAAGTCAGTGGGTTTAGAAGGGTGAAACTCTGCTTTGAATTGCATTGCCAGAGTAATGACTTCTGTCCCCATGGCTGGTCATGACATTGACAGTCAGCTGAGGGAAACATTTTATTGCTCCCTCCGTTTAGCAAATATAAATAGGGAGGGCATGTAAGAAAGTCATTGTCAGAGGCTGTTCCGCAGCTGCAAAACTCCCCGTGATGCCTAAATCTGAATGTGATGCTTGTCTCTGATGTTTTATTTGGGCATGTTTTTATTGATTGGGGTTATTGTGCATGATTTTTAAAACATTTTTGCTGATGATAACTGCCCTGTATCCAAGGGACAGTTTATGCAAATGTCACTAACTTACACAGCCTTATCAGTATTTTTCATGATTCCTTATTCGCTGCTAGAATGGGAGATGCTTCCTAAGACAGTATGAATGAGGCTGTGCAAATGCAGGGTAATTGTACAAAGGCAAAAGCAGAGTAGTTACTGTCAGGTGGGGAGAAGAGGGGCCAGGTCACTTTGTGATCTAGCTCCAGTTCATGCATTCAGTGGCTGGGGACAGTGTACGCTCTACCCCCATGCCAACGTGGTGTACTGGATAGAATGTCAGACTAGGATCTGAGAGACCCAGTTTCCAATCCCCAGTCGGCCACGGAAGCTTGCTGGGTGACCTTGAGCAGTCACACACTCTCAGCCTGACCTACTTCATAGGGCTGTTGTGAAGATAAAATGGAGGAGAAGAGAATGAAGATGGCAGGGGCCGTGGCTCAAAGGAGGAACATCCACTTGGCACGCGGAAGGTCCCAGATTCAATCCCCAGCATTTCTGATTAAACAGGTGATATGAAAGACCTCAGCCTGGAGAGCCACTGCCAGTCTGAATAGACGTTTTTGATCTTGATGGACCGGTGTTCTGGTTTCATGGTAGGCAGCTTTACGTGTTCCTGTGATCTAAGCAGCTTCGAGTCCTCACTGGGAAGAGAGGCAGGGTATACATAGTTAAAACAGGCAGCATGCACATGATTGTGTGCGTGCCCACATGCACCAAATCCATGTGATCCTTCTTGCTAAATGAGGTGAGGTGAGACTATGCTAATCCTGTTTACACAAATACTATCCATGTCACACAATACTGCTGGTGGGCAGTGGGAGGTACACATGTGTGCTGCTTCCACACAACACATGCAGCATCCTTGGTCAGAAAGTGGGTGATCAGCCCATCATATTAAGGTGGTCTCCACTCTTGTTTACATCAGGCCATAAGAGCTAGTGGGTCCCCATGGTGAGAATGGTGGGCTATAAACAAACAAACAAACAGTGTGTGGAAGTATACGGCATTTTAAGTGCTCCATTGCTGGACCTCTCCACCAGCAGAATCAGTCCCTGGTTTAATGTAAAGGTACTGTGCATGTAAAGTTTCCTCTTTTGCTCATCCCAGCTCACAGGTGTGAGTGGCACTTGGACTCCTTCCATCTGGCCAAGGGTGCCCCAGTAGCACACCAAATTCCACCAATTTAGAGACGCCTCTCCTCTCTTTGGCAGGGTACTGAAGGCAGTGAAGAGGCTCTCGAAATCCTGATACTTCTTTGTACACTTCAGTCCAACCTATCTGGCCGTCTCTGATGGTGTTGCCTTTATTGGCCTTGTCTTTGCATTTTGTGGGACTGGGATTACATGCCTTTGGTAGGCAAGTCAGTGCCCTTTGCTTTGCAGATTCTGCTTGGTCAGGAGAGAGAGCCTGTTAGAACTGCAGGGAAGGATGGAGAGCCACAAAGCAAAAGCAGTTGGAAGCTCTGAATTAAATGTTAAATAAGGAGTCTTTCAGGGAATGAATTGAGAGATTGGAGGGATGGGGAAAGCGAAGCTGAGAGAGCGCCTCATCATCACTGTGCGAGGGGGCAGACAAACTGCTCCAGTTCCAAGCAGGTACCACTGCCCAGGCCAAAAGAGCTGGAGGTTTTGACCACCACTTTGCATTAATGAGCCCAGTCTCCGTTCTGCTGGGTCCCTTCCTTCTGCTAGCATCTGCTAGGAAGGAAGGAAGGAAGGAAGGAAGGAAGGAAGGAAGGAAGGAAGGAAGGAAGGCAGGAAGGAAGGAAGGAAGGACGGTGGCCCTCTGAGCAGACCAGCTTCCAAATGGGATCCCCCACCTGAGACCCCAATGACCTAAACTGCAACTGAGAGCCAAACCACACCAAATGTTGGAGGTCTGTGATCAGATCTTGTTAGCAGTTAAACCCCTCCTCTTTGAGGGGCAGTTTAGTGCTAAGAGAGAGATAAACACCCTTCTGCAATGTTACCCCAAAATCATATGTGCAGAGCACCACCTGGCCTAAGAGTGAAACTAAAATGGATCTGGTACAAGCAAAATGGATGCTGGCCAGGTAAGACCCCGGGGAAATATTTTGGCAGGTGACTCCTAGAGGCTGACCAACTAACGACCCTCCTCCCCACCCTAAAGAGATGTGTAATTATTAACTGTGAATTAGTATGTGAATGTTTTTTATTGATGTACACCAGGAGGGAGGTTTAGAAATCTAAATAAATAAATAAATAATTTAAACAATGGATCCCCTAAGAAAACATCACCTCACCTTGGATTAAACTCATCCACTCCCGGTCATGCTTTCCATCGCCCATTTACCCTAATTGTACAATACTTAATGCTATTCGTACTGTTGGGGAAATGAGGAGTGTAAGAACCTTTTCATGGACTCCCATCCCCTCACTGTGCTTAATTTTGGGGAGGGAGAGAAGCTGGCCGTGATCCCAACTGCAGAGAGAGAGAGGAGAGAGAGAGAGAGAGAGGGTTGTTCTTAACCAAAACTCAGTTTATTCCATTACACACTTTTAAGTCAGAAAATACTTTTGTAGCATGTCAATATTCAACATAGAATATTTCAACACAACCCCGGTGCATAAATAGTGCACTCGTTGTTCTCTACAGGATATCCTTGGTTGCTCTGCCAAGAGAGTGGTTGGCCAGAACAAAAACAAAGAAGACTAAATTCAGACATTAAGTACCTTCTTCTACCCATGGGAGCTAATGCAACTGTCAGTCAAGTCTGTTGCTAAGCACCTGACGTATACCTGACGTACAGGACAGAGCTCAGCCCTTTCTTTCCATCTCTGGGGTCGGGAAGGTCAAGGAAAGTCAGGGTGACTCAGACAAGGAAGCTGTGTACAGATACCCTATCTATTTAGAATTTGATAGTGTATAAACATTCCAGAAAGCAAAAGTCATGTACAGGATTATCAATATCAGAAGGCCACAGCACCAGCAGAGTCCTGAAGCCTCCTGGGAAACAGAACCAAAGATTCAACTATAACTTTACTATAGAAATTAGAGTAACAAAAGTTTAACAGAGGACTGAGGCTCAATCCAGGCCCTAATTCCATGACACATATGTCCAGTAGTTTTTCCCATCCTGTACTCAAGGGTCATCAAGAAACATTAACACCTATAGTTCATCTCATCGAGGTTTCCCATCCTCAAAAAGCCATCATGTCATTGGGGGGGGGGGGGGCAAATGCCAGACAGCCCCAGGGAGAATTTTTCCTATTACTGCCAGCGCTCTGTACCATAGCAGTGTGCTTGTGTGTTCTTGACATCAAACCTCACACCCCCACTGGTATGTGGGTCCTCTCCTCTTTCTTCTCAGTGAAACACTGGCCGCCTCACTGCCTCTGTGAACCTCAGTCTTCTAGACTGGTAAATATCACCTCTCCACAATCTCTGTCTCCCTGCTCCTCCCTCATTTTTTTCTTTGCTAGGTTGTGTGTTTGTGTGATCTATTTGTATGTTTTAGCCCTTTTATTATTTTTCAATAAAACAACTTGCAGTTAAACATTTGACTGGTTTATTTTGAGAGTTCTCCAAGGGAAAATCCTGGTATGCATTGGTGGAGATCCCAGTTACCCCCTCTCACTTGTCTCCATTAATTTCCCCCATTAATTAAGAGATTGCCAATTTGGGCAATAGTCTCTTCCACCACCTTTCTTACAATTTAAATACAGCTGCAGGGGAGAAGTGCCTTGAGCAGGTGTGGAGCGGTGGGAGCCCTGTGCTTAACTCTTGCCCCTGTGCCTTCCCTTGGCTGAAATCAGGTGCCTTCCAAAGTGGCTGTTGGCCCCACAGGAAATGTCGTGGCACTGATAGGGTCAGGCGGGAGGACCTCACTTCAAATCAGTCCTTATTTGTAAAGCAATTATCTATTCATTTTATTGCATTTTTAATCCCACACTTCCTCCAAAGAGCCCAGGGCAGCAGACTTCATTCTTCTTCCTCTGTTTTGTCTTCATAACAACCCTGTGATGTAAGGTAGGCTAAGAGAGAACAACTGGCCCACGGTCATCCCGTGGTCTTCATGGTCTCCCAGTATAACACTTTAACCAGTACAGTACACCAGCAGAACCAGTCTTTTAAAGATCCTAGTCTGTTTGACTTGGTGTTTATCTGCAACTGTGGCCAATCTGTTTCCCAATACTTTAGGGGAAAGTGCAGGAAGAGAGACATATTGAGGGATTCTATCCCCTGCCAGGTACTCCTGTCTTATCCATCAATTGACTGCATTTTCTCTGCTTGACTCACTCAAAAGAGCAATCTTTGCTGTTAGTCATTAATATTATCTTCCATTTATGCATTGGATCTATTTTGAATCCATCAATATTACTAATTGTTATTACAGCACGTAGCAATGAGTTTCACATGTTAATGTTTTTTTAAAAAAATGTGAACAAAATGCCTGGAATTAGTTTTATTTTCTAAAGAAGTTAAATGTGTATGGATATTTCTTTTAAAGTGCTGCACTTTCACTGCACCTTGAATAGTCCTTTGCAAAGCAGTTCCCAACCAGTCCAAAACAGGGACAGGGAATCTCCCTGTTGGGAGTAACATGTGAGCTGTTAGGATTCATTGAGTTCTTTATCAGGTAGAATGAGAAGCTAAAAGAGAACGATGGTTGCCGCCATCTCAGTACTTAGAGGCAATGAGATGCAAGTTGGGAGAGGGCAGGGCTTAAAACGACCTGGCAAGGGGCATCTCATTCCCTCTCTCCCACTGTTTTCTCTTTCCCTTCCCTGAAAACCTCCAATAGCCTTTCCCCTTTTCCTACCTCCTTTCCTTTCCACCCAACCACCAACCCACCTATGTTGACATGCCCCTTGCCTTCACCTTTTCCTCCTTCCTTCTCCCTTGCAGCCGCTACATGGGGAAAGAGGGTCCGGGTGAATAGCGCCAGCTGCTGGACTGGGTCTAGTTGGGCAGTACTGGCTGCCAGGACAAGCCCAGTTGTACAGTGGGTTCCACAGGACTTGTAGGGGGCACCTCATTTTCCCCACGACTCCCCACTCCACACGATCTCACCTCCTCCTCCTACTGGCAAATCCCGTATCTTCCCCTTTCCCTGCTTCCTTCCTGCCTTCTCACCCGCCCACCAACCTATCTTTTATCTGCCCCCCCCCAGTCCTCAAGTGCATTTATTTATATATTTATTTATTTGCGGTGTTCTTACCCGGGCCTTCCTCCACAGTGGGGAGCCGCAGCAGGCTCCTCTAGCCTCCATTTTATCCTCACAAAACAACCCTGTGCAGCAAGTTAAGCTGGGCGAGAGCGGGGGTGTGACTGGCCCCCCAGGGTCACCCAGCGGGCTTCTATGGCAGAGAGTGGGGGATTTGAACCTGGCTGTCCTGTGGGAATGGGCCACGGTTGAACAGTTTCAAGCAGCCAATCCTGGCCAGGTCATGCAAGTCCCGTGGCAGCAAATCACCCAGGGGTTGCTGCCGGGCCTGGCCCCAATGACTCCTCCCTTGAAGGCCAAAACAGCCCTGGGCATTTCTTTGATGCCACCACCTGCCTCTCTGCGGTTGTCCCTGTTGTTGCCAATTGTTTGGAATGTTAAGGGCTTGGCTGCACTTTCCTCTTGGTGCTGGAGTGAGCAAAGCCTTCCCGAAGTTCGAAGTTCTTCCAGTTCAAGGTATTCCTTCCCCTACTTTGTCTCTTCTGTTAATTATCTTGTAATTCTTTTATCCTGTCTTTTTATATATTGTCCTTTTATAAATTGATGTCCTAATATTATTTTTACATCTTCCCTGGTACAGAGTGCTACATCCCCAGAATGTTTAAGTTATCCTTTTCAGTCCTGCAATTTTTCCCCAGTTCTGTTTCACTATGGGGGGGGAGTGGTACCACAGCTGTGCTTGTTACTGTATATGTGGACTTGCTGTTGGTTTATATATAAGGGTGCTGAAGCTATTTTCTGTAAAAAAAAGAAAAAAAAGTTATCCCTTTCATAATTACTCCTAACATCTCAGCTGCCTCTGACAGCTGCAGCCCATTGATCTGATGTTTGCAAGGAGCTGAGGCCACAAGGACTCCCCTAAATCTCTTTCCTGAGTAGGAGCAGCCTTATGTAGAACCCATCATAACTCTTTACCCTAAAGAATGATGGTTTTTCCCAGGGTGCCTCACTTTGCACTTGCCGGAATTAAATTTAATCTGCCATTTCATTGTCCCCTTTCACAATTTTAAGGGATCCTTTGGGAAATCCTTCCAATGCTGAGCTATAGATTTAAATTGTCTTGAGTAAATGTGTCTCATCTGTAGATTTCTCTGTCCCCCCCTTTACTGTCCATCCTCTTTTTTTGTGCCACTTTTGAGCACATCACCCAAAGGACACCCTCAGCGCCTGGCCTATTGTTTACCCTTCTCCAGGATGAAAATGGACCATAGATCCTTTGCCCTTTGTGTCTTATCTTGTAATCAGTTGCTCATCTGTGAAAGGGAGTCCTGATCTTATCTCACTGCTACTTAATCCTCTTTAAACCCTTCTGGTTGAGAATTTGTCAGGAGAACTTCCGAGAAAATCACATCTCCTGTCACTACCTTCCCATCCATTCCTCTCATCCTAGGTAGGACTTTCCTTATCCCCTACCCCCTTTAGTGTTTGCAGGCTCTGCGTATAACAGGAGTAGTGACTCCTGGTGCCACGAAGGAGCAGAATTTCCTTATGCCTTGAGACTAGTTCTTTTAACTAAACTTGAGCATGGGTGTCCAAGGGCTATGTTTGGTGTAGTGGTTAAGTGCATAGACTCTAATCTGGGAGAACCGGGTTTGATTCCCCCACTTCTCCACTTGCACCTGTTGATATGACCTTGGGTCAGTCACAAGTTCTTTCAGAGCTGTTCTTTCATGAGCAGTCCTTGAAAGAGCTCTCTCAGCCCCGCCTACCTCCCAGGGGGTGCCTGTTGTGGGGAGGGGAAGGGAAAGGAGTTTGTAAGCCGCTCCGAGACGCCTTTGGGCAGTGAAGGGCGGGGTATCAATCCAATCTCTTCTTCTTCTCTTCTATGTGACTTGCCAAGAGCTACTGTTGCCATGTGCCATGGTGCAGTTTTGTCTGTGCACCCGAAATGATTGGTCACATGGCACTTGTGCACAACACCTGGATTCTGTTTCTTTCCACACAGGCAATGCAAGGCATAGTGGACTCTGCAGACAGGGTGTCCCTTCCCTCGTAGTATGCATTGGCAATGCTGGTTTAAAACCATGCTTTTACAGGCAGGAGCTCTGGAATTCACTGAGGAATTCCAGGGGTTGCATTTGTGAAGCCTGTATCCCGTAGACCAAAACGAATGATATAAATTAGATATATTTTTCCAGATGCATTTAGTTTTATCTCTAGTTTGTTTTGGGAACCTTTTCTTACAAAGTTTGAAGTTTAGCTCAGCTTTTATTTTGAATGATTGTCAAAGTGGGGAAAAGAGATGGCTCGCAGAATGAGTGGGGTGCAGAGGTGGGTCTTGTAGGAAGTCGTGTGGCAGTACAGTTGTGCAAAATAGAGAGACAAAACCCTCACCCCCCTGGGCATTTGAATGGCCATTAAGGTTTTCTACCAGTTACCTGCTTTCAGTGCAGTCACAGAGACTAGAAACTTGGGTTCTTGTTAAAAACTCTAATTCATCCCATATCTGACACTCTGTAATCATCACCATGAGGATTTCGACTTAACATGAAGCACAAACACATATTTAATAGCTGTATCATCCTTGCATGTGGGGTTACAGAAAGTACAACCCACTGTGTTCTGGACTGGAGACAAAGTCTCCTCCTCTCATTGGTCAGAGTGGCTCAGCTAATCCTACTTGCCTCGAGAAATCGTACTAGAAGTTATATGGAAACCTTGATTTATAATCCCTGCTATCTTCTTGGGCCAGATCCAAGTCTTGGAGGAAGACTCACTGGATCAGCATTTCTTCCCCATCCCATTGGAGTTGGGTTGGTTAGAGATGCAGAGGAGAGGAACATATGGAAGAACAGGTATTGCCACATGCCCAGTGGCACTTGGGACCTGGTGCTCAGAGAGGGGCCCATCTCGCCCTTTGAGACCCAGAGCAGGGGGAGAATTACAGCACAGGGATGCAAATGAGGGCCTGATGGATGCTGCTCTGCAGGCCACAGATGTTGTCAGAGTAGCCCCACCAAGGGGAGGGTCCCTGCGGTGACAGCAGTTCTGCTGTGGCCCCTGACTTCCTGCTCTCCTCCCCCAACCTCTCCCCACTTGTCTCTCTGTCTGCAGCCTGGGAGCTACTAATAGCCAGCTCCGTTGTATGAGGAGCACAAGGGTGATAAATAATCTCTGAACAGAACAATTAAGGCTGTATGAGGCAGCCTCTGACTCCCCACCCCCACCCACCCCCTCGCTCTTGTGCGCAGCGTCCGGGACTCCTAAGGCGGCGAGAATTCCTCTTCATTAATCAAAGATCAGCTACAATTACACTCACTAATTATTTCCAAAGACTCTTTTGTATTTTCTGTCTCTCCAGCAAAATGCTGATTGGACTCTGCAGAGGTTCTACTGCTCTTGGAGAATGAGAATGGGAGGATGAGGATGGGTGGTGGCAGAAGATTGCTCCAGAAGAGCCCAGCCTTTGGTCTTGGCTACCCACCCAGAGCGATGGCTGAGCAGTGTGGGAGCAGATCGTGCATGTGCCCACCCCAGAAGAGCCCAGTGGAGATTTCAGGGCAGGGCGAGGTCAGGCTGCAGCTCAGGAGGGGGTTGGGGAAGGATATTTTGTTTAAAAGTGTCTGAATTCTGTGCCCAGAAATGATATTCTGGAAACTGAATTAATTATTAAAATTTAACCTGTCATTGGCAGCGGTCAAATGAGCAGTTTGATCTGATATCATTGTTGTTCCCTTCCAGATTTAAAGTGCACTATCAGATAGCAACATATGCTTCCTGCTCCCCAGTCGTTGGCACCCCATTCTGACCTGCCTTTGAACCAGAGTTATTGGGTGCTGGGGAAAGTCCGGTCTTTATGGATGTCAGTGTTTTCACCCCACATTTCCAGATGTCTGAACTCCCATTGCAAACTCAGGCTGGTTGGGAAGTGTGAACTTTCCTTTCTGTTTCCACCCCGCCTCCCTTTTTGATCAGGTAGCGATGTGCGCATAAGGGCATAATCACCCCTGGGTCTTCAATCACCACTTATGTGTTTCTTTTTTACAGGCAGTTTACAGATCTCTGTCTCTCTTTCATGGGAGCTTCTCAAGACTGTTTTTCTTAAGAAAACCTCTAAAGCACAGTTTCAAAAACACTTTCCCCACACTGCACTACATATCTCAGCAGCCTCCTCCAGCAATCCCATTGGCCACCAGCCACCACTATCCTGCCAGGAGTTTGAAGCACTGCTTCCAATACACACTTGTGCACATGCTTAGAAGAGAAACAATTTAAAAAGCCGCGTGACTGCAACAGTAATCTGATTGCTCAGCCATAGAGTGAGCATGCTGTGAAGCAGGTTAAGGGTGGGATGTATGATCAAAACTCTCAGTTACAAAAAATACTGGATTAATTAGAGGTGGAGCCAGACTGTGCTAAGCCTGCTGTCTGACCACAGCCAGTATGCTGTTTCACCTGGCTGCAGGGAGGAACCAGGATTTTGACAGACTGCTGAAGGATTCTGACCATTAGATTGAAAATTTCACTTGGAAGTTTTCAGGCAGTTTCAAACTTATCTCCACAGTCACAAGGGCAAGAGCTTTACTTTCTCCTTAAAATGAAACTTGAGGCTATCTGGATCCTGTCCTCCATAGACAATTCTATATTTGTGCAGCACAGTTATAGTTGCACAGAAGATATACAGATCTCAGTTTGGGGTTGTGCACTGCTGCTACATGTCTACATGTGTACATGTCTGCATTTATCTCTGTGTCTAGTGGAGTGCACATTTTCTTCCAGTATTTAAAAGATACAGTTTACTGTTTTTTAAGTCCATGTGGGTCAACCGATGGCAAAAAAGTGCAGCTTCTGTAGACTCTGTGGAGGTAGACTGTTGTGAACGTCTACAGGGTGAGCTATCCTCAGTTTTGCCTTTTTCTCACTGTATCCTGCAGTTTGTTTTGGGTCCTGTCCCCCCCAAGCATTTAGGTTCACTCTCACGCTGGAACATCCAGCACTGCCTCCACAAGATTTCCTGTAACAACGCCACTACATTTTCTGCAACAGAGTAATTACATATGAGTATATTGCACAGGAGCAGTTTGATTGGCAGGTAGATGAAACTGTGGCTGACCTGTCAAGGACTACAAGCATTTTTGGACAATCTTTGCAGAGGCCTTTGAGGTTTTGTAAGTACGTCTCAGACCTATAGAGTATGTACATGTTAAGCACTGTTAAATCGGGGAATGGGGTGAAGGAAAAAGGGAAACAAAATGCTCTGAAGCAAATAACATATGTTGAGTTCCCTGGCTGGGGGACAGGAAAGGACAGGTAAGCACAGTCTCTGGCAGGAAAAGGAGACTCCACTGGCATGGTGAGACAGCGACCCTGTGCTTCAGGGTGGGGTGCCTTCAGCTTCACATGACAAGGGTTCACCCAGCAAAATAAATGTGAAATTGCACCTGAAGCTGCATTTCTGTTTTCTAGGGGGAAACAGCCCACCCCCTCAGTCTGGACCGAAGGCCCTGGCTTGCTCACCCTTCCTTCTACCCATTATAATCGGATGGTTTCATATGCTAGCTGTGGCCCCCTTCAGTGAAGTACAACTTGCTCCGCTTTGTCCCTGACAGCAGCAAACCATGCACTTGCTCTGCTGCTGGGGAGACCCTCCATCACCCGGACACGGCTGGTGCTGATCATATCTTTTGGTGCGGAGCCGTGCCACAATCCTTCCCGGGGAGAGTTCATTTCGGCATTACTGGCTCTTCCCCCCCCATGCCCCCTCGCAGCTCGCCTGGCTTCTGCTCCAACATCCTGTTCTCTTATCGTGTGACATGGCCTTAATTAACTCTGGCCTGATAATCGGCCCAGCTGCTTCTTCCCAAGCAGTGACCTGCTGTGTACACACACACATGCGCTCCTCAGGTCACTGCTGTGATTGTGCTTAGGGAGATGGGCGTGTGCCACTGTGGTGGAGTGGAAGGAAGGGGCATGGTTCAAGGCCATCTCAGGATGGTGCAAATAATCTTCCAAAGTTCATCCTTGCACAGACACAACAAATACACATTTGCCCCCCAAACAGAAAGAATCCAAACTTCCTTGTTTCACAAATACAATAATGTGTAAAAAAGAACATGTGTGAGTAAACACTCCACATAACTGCCATTGATAGTGCAAGCACACATCTGTGTTGGTCATAGTAAAGCCTTCTGGTATGAAATGTGACAGTACTGTATTTGTGGCCTCATTCTCAGAGGATAGAAGAATGACTCGTCAGAAAGAATGTATAGCTTTGAGAACTCCATGCCGGAAATGACATGTGAAAGTGGAACATATAGCCTTGCAATGGACAGTGAAGAATTGCAAAGTTACGGTTTTGGTGATCGCCATGGCAGTCATCTTCTCCTGGGGCTCCAGGAGAAGTCTGCCAGCATCTGCGGCTGGGTGGGGGCATGAGTGTCCGCGTCACCCCAGGAGTCCCAGGTGGGACTTCAAGCCAAGGGGCGCTAGAGGGCCCCTCCCCCAGTGCACCAAGCTGGAGAAGGGGGCGCTTCTCCATGCCCCAATGGGCCCGCCGTAGAGCG
The DNA here is from genome assembly GCA_029375565.1 of Gekko gecko. Taxonomy (NCBI): domain Eukaryota; kingdom Metazoa; phylum Chordata; class Lepidosauria; order Squamata; family Gekkonidae; genus Gekko; species Gekko gecko. Next base: position 87,368,984 of record JAPDNY010000003.1, read on the forward strand.
TCCCGAATGGGAACAAGATTAGCACACTGGAGCAAGTGCACAGTGATCAAGCGAGCATGAATGCGGAGAGACAACCACCGAAAGTGTGAGTCGAGTTTAAGCAAGAAGCACCTGCGCATTTGTGTCCCCCCTAGCGAAAACGGGGGGGGACTTCCCCCGGTAAGGACTGCTTGCAGGCGATTTTAAAGCTGGAAAAAGGGGGGGGGATGGCAAGGGAAAGCGGAGGAAGTGAAATAAAGAGTTTGCGTGAGTTTACCGGCTAGATTAAGAACTTCCAGAGACTTTGATGAACTTTTGCTAACTGTAAATAATAACCAAACATGGTGCCGCCGAAAGACGCGAAAGACAAGAAACCGAAAGTTAAACCTTCTTCTGGAAGTTCCAGCCCTCTAAGTGTGGTGCCTAGACAGGACCAAATTGTGGAACTCCAAAGGTTGCTGGCGGAGGCGCTTTGCCCTCTGCTGGAGAAAATCACAGCTATAGATAATAAGCTTGATGCACAGCAAGCACAGATGGCGGTTAACGCAAAGAAAATCGAAAAAGTGGAGCAAGAACTTAAAGAGATTGGGTCCAACTCGAAAAAAATGAATAAAAAGCTACAGGTGCTTGAGAAAAAGTGCCAAATCGAAGAGTCTCGTGTATTACAGCTACAAATGGAAAGGGAGAGCTACATCTTGAGACTTCAAGGTATTAAAGAGGAGAATCTGAGATAAATCATCGGTGACTTGTTTGCCCCTTTGGTGGATATGGCATCGGACCAGCTTCAAAGTGAAATAGATACGGTCTTTCGATCATATTTGGAGTATATCAGAAAGAACAATCTGCCTGGGGAAATTTCTATTAGACTCTCCCGAAGGAGAGTTAGAGATCAACTCTTGAAAGCGACCAATGGGACTACCTTGAAGTGGAGAGGCAAGGAAATTAAAGTTACGAAGGACATTCCATTTGAGATAAGAAGAAAGAGGAGGAAATACTGAGACTTGGTGACATTCCTACAAAGCCAGAAGGTCATGTATAGATGGTTGGTTCCCAAGGGACTAATCTTTTGGTATGCAAACGGTAAAGAAAGGATTGACTCAGCGGAAAAGGCTTGTGAATTTTTGTGTCAACATGGTCGTCCACCAGGAGAGGGAGAAGGCACTCCAGATGGCACCAAGGAGAGTGAAGAAGAGACTGGATCTTCCGCAGAGGACTCAGACTCTAAATTGGGGCTGCAGCCCCTAAATCAAGTTACCATTTAAGGGGAGAAAGTAGATTGTGAATGTTCTCTGGAGTATCTTAGAAAGAATTATATTAGTAGGAGGCAGCTCTTTATGAAACTATAATTGTATTAGTGAGTGAAAAGTGAATAATATTTTAGTGAGATGATCATTTTCAGTGGAAGTCAATTCACATTTAAGAGGCAGATTTTTATTCAAATCGACTGTATGATCACCGACTCTTGGGTTTTTAGAGGTTATCTTTTCTTTCTCCTGTAGTTTGTAGTTCCCCACCCTGGAATTTTCTGTTGTAGTTTTGTAGTATATAGAAAAAGCAATAAAAATCCCCTTTGGGGGGCCAAAAAAAAAAGAAAAAAAGAATTACCTTGCAACTGGTATTCTGGGTCAGAAGTCTTAGAGCAGCTGTGCATAGTGCAGCAAACACCATGGCTGTGTTTTCACTGGTACTTCCTAAAGCAATATGGATGGCGTGCATCTGTGTACATGTGTCTGGAATCTCTGGCCACATAATTGTGTCAGTCCTGTGTTCACACACGTATGTCATCTACACTGCTGCTACAGGAAACCCCATTGTAGCAGCAGTGTACACACAACAATCATGTTTGCCACAAAAAGTATATTACTGTCCTAACCGGATAATTAGTCGGTTTATGAGATGGATGCAGAGGCTTAGCTGTGTTAGCCTGTGGTAGCAAAATAAAAGTCCAATGGCACCTTAAAGACTAACAACATTTATTTTAATATGAGCTTTCATGAGTCACAGCTCAGTTTTTATTTTCCTATGAGATCAATCCTGCGTACCTCAGTGGAAGGAATGTGGGTCTTATCTGCCCCTTGGAAAGTTGGTTCTTGGGGTTGTGAGACTTGCTGAAATAAGAGCCGCAGGTAGGGGAGCTATGGTGAGGAGAGGGGGGAATTTCCCCCCCTCCCCACTGCAGCTCCACAATTCATACGGCTTTTAGTCCATGCAGCTTCCCCAACCTGAAGAAACCAGAGATCAGAAGGTACTTGGGGAAGGGAAATTCATTCCTTCTGCTGACATTACTCAGGGTAAAGCCCAGGGTCTGAAGCTATTTCAGTGAGGCTGACTTTGAAATATTCTTAAACTACTCCAGGTAAAATGGAGCATGCCATTGCCTTGGCAACATTTTATTAATGGTGTGTGTATGGGGGGGACATTTTTCTGCGGGGATTTTGCTTAGTAGGAGGTAGGGTTGCCAACTCTGGGCTGGGAAATTCCTGGGGATTTGGGGGGGTAGAACCTGGGGAGGGTGGGGTTTGGGGAGAATGATCACTCAAAGAGTGATTAACACATGGAACTCAATGCCACAGGAGGTGGTGGCAGCTACGAGCATGGACAGTTTCAAGAGGGAATTAGATAAACATGTGGAGCAGAAGTCCATCGGCGGCTATTAGCCATAAGGTATAGATATGAAAGTCTGGGGCAGGTGATGCACTCTATTCTTGGTGCTGGGAGGGCTTCTGGTGTCCTGGCCCCACTGCTGGACCTCCTGATGGCACCTGGTATTTTTGGCCACTGTGTGACACAGAGTGTTGGACTGGATGGGCCACTGGCCTGATCCAACATTGGCTTCTCTTATGTTCTTATGAGAGGAGGGGCCTCAGTGGGGTCTAATGCCATGGAAGAGTCTGCCCTCCAAGGCATCTGTTTTCTATGGGGTAACTGATCCCTGTAGTCTGGAGATGGTTTCTAATTCTGGGAGATTTCCAGTCCCCACCTGGAGGTTGGCAGCCTTATTAAGAGGTCTCACCAGCGTGAGCCAAGGCCTTTGCGGGAGAGCAGGTATGGGGATGGGGGAGGGTCCTCCTCAGGCAGCGTCGATGGCAAATGCCTTCTGCACCCCAGAGAGAAGGGAACCACCAGTCGCCTTAGTACCTTGCCCTCCTTCCCCCATTCAGTCCCTTGCAATCCATTTTGGGCTTCGTTTGGGGGAGCCGTGGCCAAACAAGCCAAGCCCAGTGGATTTTGCTCCCCGCAAGTACTGTGTGGGCAGCCTTCACTGCAATGACTCTGACCAGCAGATCCTGATCCACTGGGTCCCACAGACAAGCTCCTACCCCACACAGTACTTTCTGTCCGTGGCCATTTATTTCCAGAGGTGGGAGTCTGAGCTGCTTCTGATTCTTGTCTCCGCACTTCTTCCCAATCTTGCTGGGTGCTTAAAGCAATGTGCAGGGCAAGGGGGATTTGGACGGGTGCCCACGCTGGGCCTGTGTCCTTTGCTGCAGGGAGGGGGAGTGGTTCCCTGGCCCCGTCCTTTGCCTGCGCTCCCCAGCCTTCGTTTTCCTTGCCCTCCACACACAATTGTTATGTCACTAGTAGCAATCAAGTACATTCTTGGCACTCCATCTGCGATGCTTGGCAAATATTAGCCAAGGGAGATTATTTCAGAGCAAAGTTTGCAGATGGGAATCTCTGTATGGCTGATCTTCTCAGACTGTGTTGGATGCCTCTGCTTTCCTCCCTTGCTCCCTCTGCTATTTACAAGCAGATAAAGTATAATTTATGGCTTCTTCCATTTGTTGTGGGGCACAATGCATTAATCCCCCCACCCCATCTATTACTACTGCCCCCCTTCAAATAGAAACAACTACATGTAGCCAGAGAAGAATATCAGTTAGTCATATGATCCGTAGGGGATACCCCTTGCTGCCTTTCCCTCTACAAGGGAAGCTCAGTTGGGGGGCGCGGAGTAGTTAGTAAGAAGAGAGAAAAAGAGATTGGATTTGTACCCTGCCCTTCACTACCCAAAGGAGTCTGAGAGTGGCTTACAAATTCCTTTCCCTTCCCCTCCCCACAACAGACACCCGGTGAGGTAGGTGGGCTGAGAGAGCTCTGAGAGAAACTGCTCTTTTTCAACGACAGCTTTGCCAGAACTAGTAATTGCAGGTTTTTCAAAATGTGAAGGAGGGAGCACTTTGTGACATGACATTAGGGGAAGCCTTTGTGAGGGACAGGCCCATAGCCACAGCGAGGCATTTAGGGGCGGTGCCCCCTCACTCGTGGCCCGCGCCCCATAACTGCCCCTGCCCTTACCTGCTGGCCACACTCGTTTGCCTCGGCCACTAGAGGAGGAGAACCAGCTGGCCGGTGCAATTAATACTTGGCAAGTCTGTTCTCTCTGCTACAGTAGCAGGTGGGTGAGGCCTGCCCCTACTCTAGCACAGAGCACTCAACCCCTGAGTGTTAATCACACTGGCCTGCCGGCTCCTGTAGCGGCCAAGGGGGGGAATGAGTGCGGCCGACAGGTAAGGAAGGACCCTTCTCTTCTTTGCCTGCTCGCCTGCCGATGGGATCTCTCCCCCCACCCCAGTTTTCCCAATGCCCCCCACCCCAAATTTTCTGGCTATGCCCTGGTGTGTGTGGGGGGTCCCTTTGTATCAGCACAGCTGAGAGAGGTCTCTGAGATGGGGGGGCATGTCTGTGGAGACAAGGACGTCCAGTATAGGCTGGGCCTTCCCTTTTTTTGTTCTGCTAGTGAACAATCTGATTTGTAGCATTGCTGAAGCTGTGAGGAGTGCAGACCTGATCGCTTCCTGGATAGAAGGCAACTGGGGCCCCCATAGGCCCCCATGTCTAAAAGTAAAGCAGGAAATAAGTAGAGGGAAATGAATATGTATGACTTGACATCCATAACAGGAGTAGAAAAAAATGGTTGGGGAGAGAAGCAAAGGAACCACAGAGCAGGCTCTCTGTGAGCCCCCCAGCAGAGGCTTGTGTGCACCTGCTGGAAACGCACTGATGTGTTGCGAGGCGTGGAGCGGGGTGAGTAGAGGTTCAGGTGGCTTTTGCCCTCCTTTGCCTTTATGTCATTGCCCATACCTACCTATCCTTAAAAAATGGGGGCAAGAGCATTTCAGAATAAATATGCAAATAATTCCCTATATATATGAGTTTCAAATATGCTCAGGTTAAGACTTTGCCGAATGTTCAATAGAAGGAACCTAATGACAAACATAGGCCTTGGTCCAGCCAAAGGTGAGCTGCACACTGGTCACTGAGGGTCCTCCCTGAGAAGCTCAGTTTTGTTATGCATATGAATGCAGCGCGGTCCACTATAGCAGAAAATCAGCCACCCTTTATAACATGGCTTATTTGGGACTAGGAACTCTTTCGAAATGTCATTTGGAGTGGGGTGGGCGGGCTAGAAGATCCTGGAGAGCCCCACGCCTGCCCAGTGAATTCCATTTGCGACAGTCCCCACAGGCTCCATACAGGCCTTCTTGCCCTAGTACCAGCCCCACCTCATGCCTTCGTGGCTGATGCGCAAAACCTTTTTAGCTTGCTGAGAAGGGGGAATTACAGGCTGGGTGTGGAGTACTGAATCTTCCACAAAAATAACATTTTGATTTCATCACCATATACCGCGATTGCTCACAACACCACTGCAAAACATTCTAGAGGCAGAATGAATGGTGGAGTCACCAGCCACAATCAATATGTGGCACCAGCTATTTCCCACAGATTTTAGCGCTCCCTTAGTCACCCTGTAATTCTCATCCATGTGCTGAAAGCAGCATCTGAATGTACCCGCTGGGGCCGAGGATATTTGTGATGCCATTCCCCCAGAGCTTGCCCAAGCCAGGCTGGAGGCACTTTGGTGGGACGTATCGTGGCCTTGGCATGCCACGTCCTATCATGTCTGTTCCATTGATTTAAGCACTGCCAAGGGGGGGGATATAATCAGCCTTTAGCTGCCTGCTTAGGCATCAAGAACAAACCCATCAGCCAAGAGAGAATCACAGAGGGGCTGGGGCCAGGGCTGGAGCAGTCCCAACTCTTTAAAGATGCAAATTGGCAATCAAAGATCAAAGCCGTGGAGTTGGCATAATCTCCCTTAAAAGGGTTCCATTATTAACAAGTTGAGCTTGTAGTTCACCCTACTTCACTTGCAGCTCCTGATGAGGCTGCCAGGCTGTGCCCTCCCTCTTGCTGCCACCCTTCCCTTCCGCTGGGGCGGGTAGGAGAATGAGAGGCAGAGGAATGGGAAGGTCTCGCCCTGTTTGTTTTTCTCTCATCTCTAATGTGTTGGTGTCAAATTCTTCTTGGCAGAAACAACAAACCTCTGAATGGAATCACGGAGAGACAGGAGGAGGAAGGGAGAGGAAACGATTCTGGTAAAGCCACAGGCGCAGCACTCTCAGTCCCGCCACCAGCACCCCAGTCACCCTCTCCTAAACCTCTTCCCCCTCCCCACCTTCGCATATTACCCCCCTCCAGTTTTTCTGCTGCTCCTGAGCTGCTCTGTCCTCCTTCCCTCCTCCTCCAGTCCTGGCTGATTTAGTTGTGCGGAAAGGAGGACTGCGTCTTCCCAGGGCTCATTTCCTGCAGGAGCGCACAGGAGCAAAGCTCTGGCAGTAAGGAGCCCAGGGGGTGGGCACATGCAGCAAGCCCCACCCCCTGCTCCCAGCAGCCCCCCTCGCCTGGGTCAACCCAGCAGAGTGGTGCCTTGAGCTGGCCCTTGAGCTGCTTCGCCACTGCCTGGGCTGTGGCACCCAGCCCACCCAAGCTCTGCCCGTCCTCATGCTGGCCTTGATGTGGCGCCTCTGCAAGGCGGGCCCCAGTGACTCCCGCGAGGCCTGCAAGGAGCTCCGCCCCGGCTTCCTGCACCTCTGCCCCACCACCACCCTGGCCCCCTACCTGCTCGAGGCCATGTGCGTCCTCTGCACTCCCCTCCTCGACCCACAAGCAGCCGTGCACTTTCCTGCGCTTGCCAGCCATCCAAGAGTCCAGTGGCACCTTTGAGACCAAGGTTCATTCAGGCACAAGCTCTCCCTCCTCTCTGAGGGCAGATCTGCGCGCTCCCCCCACCCCCCCATAGCTAGCAACCCAAAACAGTCCAGTGGAGCCTGAGCGGCGGCTGTCGCCTTCTGACACACTTCCGGTGATGTCAGGCTGTGTGTGACATATGCAAATGAGTTATGCTAATGAGTTATGCTAATGAGCTCCTGCACCTCTTTTTCTACGAAATGACCCCAGTGTCTTCCTAAACCTGGAGTCGGAAATGAGGCACACAAGGCCGTGGCACAGGTTCGAGATCACACACCCGGGATGTGGCCATTTAGCCCTCCTGTGGTAGGCAGCCGCTGTGGGTTTCCCTCCCCCTTCCCAGGCAAACGGGGCATTCTGGACTGGGGGGGTGATTTGTGTGGAACAAAGAGGTGGGGGTTAATTTTATGTTAATTATTCAGGAACACAGCCGGCTGATTTTGTTTGTGTGCCACAAATGAACCATGATTGGAGACAAAACACTAGAGAGGAAAGATACAATGGAAGGCACCACTGATTATAAACAACAAAAAAAGGAAAGACTAATTTATTTGAGAGCCACATTTCGTTCTTTCTTTCTAAAATTTATATGCCGCCTTTCCAGAGACACGGCCGCTTTACACTTTATGGCCCACACAGGTTTTTGTCTGGGTTCTCCCCTTTGTCTTTCAGACCTGAGTTGCAGGCTCCCCTCAGTCCCCTTCACACAATGGCCGATTGGGATTGGAGCCATGACGGGAGGGGTGTCAGCCTCACCCTGTGGTCGTTTTCCCACCCTGAAACAGTCCAGGGGGGTTCTGTTCTCCCCGTTCCTAGCATGTCCCCATGTTTTCAGGTCACAAAAATGGCACCGGGGGGGGGAAGGGGAGTCTGAAAACTTGTCTCCACCACAGTCTTGATGCAAGTCCAGCACTGCATGGACAAGAATTGAGGGAAACATGCAACTTATGTCTGACTGAAAGCCAGAACACGGAACCCCACAACAACCAGTGTAGGCCATAATAGGGGAATCAGCACTTTGTGCGTCTTAGGGGAGGGTGTGGAACGGACTGCAATGCTAGGAGAAGAGGTGGGCTACATCTGGAAGCAAGGAGTCCATCCTGGACATCTTCCAACATTTGTACCAGAAGTGCTGTGGCCACCAGTGTTTATCTGCTGACCTCATTGCTTCTCCTTGTATCAATTTGTGGATTGAAAACACAGATGAGCTGAGCAGAAATTCCCTTGTTTTGGAGTGATCATCTGGTGCTCACCAAATCAGCGGTGTCTTCAATTCATGCTGGTCATGGTATGACAACCCAGCCCCCCTTTCTGTTGGGAGAGGGCCTCTGTCTCCACCACCAACCCACATACAGGAAAACCCTGTAGAGGCGGACGGGGGTGGAACAGTGGGATCCCCTGGGCTGCATGGGATATTTCCAGCGCCATTGATTCTAGGTGGAAGACAGACTGCAGAAGGGTTCAGGAAGGGGACGAAGACTGGGAATGGGAGAATAAGGTGGATGGAGATCAGTGGACCTATCCAGTCAATTGACCACTTCTCATTTCTCCTCCCAAGACAAGCCAGAGTGGCTCTATGCAGGGAGAGCTGCGACAGGACCTAAACCAGATCTTCTGCCACAGACTCATCAGGCATCCAGTCTTCCTTCCTCCACCTGTAAAATGGGTCTGATTGTACCCTTGTGAGGATGAGCAAGATAAAGTTTGTAAAATGCCTTGCTTGTTGCAAGGCAGTGAAAGGTACTGAGTTAAGAAATCTTGCTTTGGAAGTTGTGAGGACACAGCTGGGCAGAATGTGTGTGAGAGATGGATATCTTGATTTTTTATTTTAAAAAGCAGCCGTGGTGGGAGGAGGACTGTTGGATCAGGGCTGTCATGCTGGGGCAGGGGGGAGTGTGAGGTTAACCTGTCCCGTCTGTCCCATTTCCTGGACAGGAATTAGTGCTCCCCAAATATTGCTGGCATTGGCAGAGGAGGAAAGACATGTTGCCTGTCCTTTTATCCCCTCCTGCTGCAATCAACAGCAGCTATTCTGTTGGGAAAATGGACCAGTGGGAAAGGTTGTAATCCCTGTCCCTACCCCATAGCCTTGATCCCAGTGTGTGCCCGCTCGCCCGCCCACCCCAGTAGCTGCTTTGATTTATTTAAAATATTGTTATGCTCCTTTATCCTGCAGTTAGGGACACAACTGAAGAGCTCTGACCACGGTTCCACCTTCCAGAATGAAGAGTCCTCCTTTCCGTGGACAGTTTACATGGAATGTTAGCCTCCCCCCCCCCGGGCCCAACGCAGGTGCCCGCTATTTGCCCCTCAGCTGGCCCACTTTTACCTGCTGAGGAGATGCTTGAAAATATAAAGTTGCCATATATGGATTTGGACCACTGGTGTATTTGGCTTACTTTGAGTAGCCATGGCCAATGCTCCCTCCACGCTGTGAAGTCCTGTGAGCAAACATTCTAATTTGTGAGCTACTGGCATGACAGTTGTGAGCAAGTGATTTGGGTTCTGCATAAATTTCTTTGCTCTTGCGCCATCCTTCCTGAGCTAAGACAAAAATGTGTGGGCCAGAAGCTAAAAAACTGTGAACTAGCTCACACTAACTCAGTTTAGAGGGAACACTGGCCATGCCCCCCCAGGGCCTCAGACAAAAGCCTTTCATAGCCTTGCTGCTTGAGACCTTTTAAGCAGAGATGTCAGGGATTAGATTTGGAACCTTCCATACACAAAGCACGCTTTACCATTGCACTGTGGCAGTATCCCCAAGACACCTTCATTCTGAGATGTCTCAAGGCCACTTCACATGTGGAAGACTACAAAAGGTATGCATGCCAGATTCCTGGCATGTGTACATGTTTGTTTTCTGCACAGGTTAGCATTGTGTGTACATACTCAAGCTGAAATGTGGGAAACAGGGCTGGAAAGTCAGCCACCTTGCATACAGGCTTATCATGGCTCTTCTACACAACTGGGCTACTCTGATTTCCAAGAATTGCGGACCCTGGATACACTACTGGGTCCCTGTCAGAAACCCACAGCTGACTACCTCTGTGGTTAGGCAGGCAATGGAATTCTGGCACCATCATCCAGGAGCTTGTGTGATGATAAATCTTATCAGCCGAGAAGCACATCCTTTCCTGGAGAGATAGGCCCTGCTCCACGCACCCAGGAACACAAGTCTTGCATCTGCACAATGTCACTGTGAAGGATTTTGCAGATAACACCCTGGCTGGGGCGGAGATGGATTCTCTACTGGCATCCAGAAGTGAGATAGAAGCAGAGGCTTTTTGTCTGGGTCTACCTTCTCCCTTAAACCTGAATGTTTGCTGTGATACAGCCAGGCTATTAGCAGGGGGGATGGGAAAGCTGAAAAATAGTTTAGAAAAACCACAAAGACACACAAAAGGCAAGCCAAGCCCCACCTCCGCAGCAAGTCCCCAGAGAGCCCTCGCTCTGAATGCACAAGGAATGAGGTTGTTGTAGGCTACTGACTTGGGATCTCACAGTGGCTGAATCCCTAACAAACAAAGGGTAAAAAAACAGAACAAATCTTTTTTGCGATGACCAGCTGCTGGTAGGCAAACGGACTGGGCTCTCAATGCACGAGGCAGATCTCATTATAGGAATCATGATGTCTCCCAAGGCAAAGTATATGCCCACCCTGGGGATCAAATCAGGCTGTTGTTACAAAACGGGTATGGAACAGGCTTGAATACCGCCTACGAGTGCCTATGTTGTGTGTGAATTCTTTTTGAGTTTTATGAGAGGTCTGTGTGCGGTCCCTGATTCCATAATCATCCACTGGATTGATATTGGGGACAGAACCCAATGTTCTGATGATTTCAGTTTAAAAAACTTAAGTTTCTGGTCTTTCAAGATTATGAAGACTGGCTTAAAAGTATATGGGCAAGTCTGATAGTATTTACGAAATCAGGCAGGAGAGGAGGCTGGAGCAGAATTTCCAGGGGTTGGGGAGCACAGCTGTGTAACTTGGCTGCAGCGAAACCAAAAAGGAGTTTTGTGGTACCTTTGTAAAGATTCTTTCTCCTTTCCATCATTAGTAGAAGCAACATTAATTGCCCAAAAGAAGCACAGACAAACTGGCTTAATTTACAAAGGTCACAGAATCCGGCACCTCTTGGGGCAGAATTAGGGTTCCTGTGGCAGATGTTTTGCTTCCTTAAAGGAGGGTCTAGACAGCTCTGCAGATAGCGATATATTGCTACGGAGGAAAACCAGAGATGTGAGCATAAAAGGACTGTGTGCCACTGATGGGTGGTGGGGTGTCTGTTCCCCTAGCGGCGCAATCATTTTTAAGGGGGTAAAATGTGAATTGAAGAAGTGTTCTCCCTGTTCCCCCTGCAGCCACACTTCTCCAAGCTGCCGCTGCTGTGCTTGCTCTCTGAAACTGCGGGCAGCCCGTGGGGTAGGTGCTGGGGCAGTCACAGTTACCACTCCTTCACAGCCTGAACCTGTGCGGTGGTGTGCACCTTCCCTCATTCCCTACTAGGTCGTTGCCTGAATTGAAAGGAGCATCAGAATTCAAGACCTGAAGATTTCAGGGCTGTTTTCTCGTCGTCGTCTTCTTCTTCTTCTTTAAAAAAAACAAGTGTCTAGTCCTTAAAGTTGTGCAAAGAAAGGCCTTGAAAGCGTGTATCTCCCAAGGAGAAATGAATCCGCACGCCCCTCCTGGACGTGCCCGTGCGCCTTGCAAAGCACATGCCCCCGGGGCTTTCCGCACTTTCCAATCAGCGCCGTACCTTTCCCACCCAGGCTACGCGCCAGGAGACTCGCCCCCGCGCCCGGCACAGAGGCGGAGGCGGCGTGCCCGTGTGCCGGGGCCCGCTGGCTGGCTGGCTGGCTGGGCCGGGGGAGGCGGCGGCGCGGGGGAGCGCGTGGCGTGGGCCTGCGATAAGGGCGCCGAGGGCGCTGCTCGGTCCTGGCAGGCCCCCGCCGCCCCGGGCCGGTTTCCGCTGAGCCGCGCTTCCCGCCCTCGCTGGCTGGCTGGCTGGCTGCTGGCGCGCGCGGCCGGCCCGGGCCTGGGAGCGGTAATGAGATGGAGGCAGCAGAAGGACGGCGCGATAAGGCAGCCGGCTCTGCCCCAGCAGATTAAATGCCGGGATTAAGCAGGCGGTGCCAGCGCGGCTGGCGTTTTATCTCCGCGGCGCTCTCCCCTCTCATTCTCCCGCTTGATAGCGAACATTTCCAGAGCTGTCAAGGGAAGAAATTGCTTGTTAACCCTTGGAGGGCCCCTTCCAGCCCCCCGGAGCAGCAGGAGCGGCGGCGGGTAGGGTTGGGGGGGGGCAGGCACCTTTCGCAGCGGGAGCCCGCGAGGCGGGGGGAGGCCCCCTCCGAGAAAAAGGGAGATCGCGGGAATGGCTCGTGGCCTCCTTGGGCGGGACAAGGCACCCCCCCCTCCTCCTCCTCCTCCCCCCCCCCGCAACAAGTCCTCCTCCCCCCCCCCCCGGGATTGCCCGCCCCGCCCGGAAGGCTGCAGTGCCGAAGGGCGCGGCCCTGACCGCCAGGCTGGGGGCACCCGAGAGACCGGCGGGTTCCTTGTGGCAGAAGACGCTTCCATGGGCAAGGGCCCCCTGCCCCAGAGACACGGTGGGTGTCTTCAGCCGGCCAGATGCACCCGCACCTTGGGGTCAACGGTGGGTTCAAATTGTAAGGAAACGGGAGAGGTGACTGGCTGTGGCCTGAGGGCGCAAACCTCAGAAGGCGCCGCCGCCCAGCTCCTGATGTTGCAGGCCCGCGAGGGAAAGGGAATGTTGCCCGTTGCCAGAGCCCAGCGGAGAGTCCCAGAAACCCTCCTCCTCAGTCCCTTCCCCTCTCCTGGCTGCCTGCCAGCTGCCCGCCTGCCTCTGAACCAGCCTGAGAGGCAGGATGGGTCGCCTGTCCATAGGGGTGCCCAGAACTCTTTTTTCTAAGGGCTGATGGCTAATGCAGACCTTGCTCCAGTGCTCTCATAAGGACACCAGAAGAGCCCTGCTGGGTCAGACCAGGGAGGGTCCATCCAGTCCAGCCTCCTAGTTCAACTGGAGGGCCAGCAACAGGGCAGAGAGGCCGAGGCCTTCCCCTGAGGTTGCCTCCTGGTTCTGGGATTCAGAAGTTGAGTGCATCTGAATGTGGAGATTCCCCTCAGTCCCTGTGGCCAGTAGCTATTGATAGACTTATCCTCAATGAATCTATCTAATCCCCTTTTAAAGCTAGCTATTCCTGTGGCCCTCACTACATCCTCTGGCAGTGAATTCCGTATTTTAATCAGTCTCTGTGTAAAGTAGTATTTCCTTTTGTCCACCCTGAATCTACTGCCCATCAGCTTCATTGGACGCCTCCCTTTCCCTGAGTCTACCCACGCCTTGTGTTTTCCTTCCCATGACTTCCGTCCTCCCAAATCGCCACACTGGGAACATTTTATTTCCCTTGAAAACATGCCTCCTCCCACTGGGCACCCCGACTTTTTCCTCCTCCTCCTCTTCCCTTTGAGATAATGGAGCAGTTCTGGCCTGGTGCGAGGCTCTGCTGGCATCCTTCCGCCAGGCTGGAAAGTGACCATTTATCCCTGTGTTTATCTCTCCTCACTTTTCTGCCTCAGTGTCTCTCATCTCTAGATGGCTCCATTCTCTTCACAGACTCAGCTGGGGAGAGACGTTTGTCGAAGGCTTTGCTGAAAGTCCCAGTAAATTCCTGTCCCTCTCTGCAAGGAAATCATTCTCCTCACTCCTCAGCTAAGGAGGGCACTGCTCTTCTCTGAATGCAAGCAGAAGCCTCCTAAAAATGTGCCAGTCTCAGATGCTGTGCCTGATCTTGGTAAGGGAAGTATTCGTGGCTGACGCGTGCTTTTGCACATTCCCTTCAGTATACTACTAACCCATCTGAATTTGCCCCTAAAGTCTCTGTGGGATGGGATTGAAACAGGATACTATTACTGAGTCAGGAGGCATCTGTGAGGTGACCCAGGTCCGTCTGGGCCATTCCTTGCCATCAAGGACGTGTTCCCTGCCCTAGCGAAGTGGTCCAAGAAGAACAATATCCCCCCAGAAGTACAATATTCCCATTCTGACCTCTGGGCCCCTTACCAGCAGTCAACTGGGGGCAAAAATTTCTTCAAGAGAGTAGCCACTGGTGGGTTTCTAAAACCCTGGTCTGGAGCTAATGAGACAGCAAGAGTGGATCTGTGCAGAGGAACCAGGCACTCATGTGAAGGGTGAGGAAAACCGCATGTCCACACTTAGCGCAGGAGGCCACCATGTGCCAAGTGTAGTGCAACATTTAGGAGCCCCAAATCCAAGTGAGCCCTTCTGTTTCCCAGACAGGCCCAGGCAATCTGGCCCCAGCTATTCCAAGGTACATGCAAGCTCCTCTCAGGCCTTTATATATTTAAAGTTTTTGTAATAACCCATCTTTCTGGGGGGGCTCCAATGTACTTTTCACATACAATGAAAGTAAAGGTGGTATAATATAAAAATAAAATGTAATAATCAATAAAATAAATAAATTAAAAACTGCGTCAAAAGGTTGCAGGGCAAGAACAAAAAAAAAACACTAAAAACATAAGAAAAAATATAGTAGTGAATGGTAATAAAGTTGGGGGGTTCCAGTGAAGCCTCTCCCGTTCCAGGGGATTAAACCACTTTAGCTGCATTTTGCTTTAAAAAAAATAAAAACTAAAAGAGGAGAAGGGGACAGGGAAGACAAGTATGTGTTCTGTCTGGACTTTTCCATGCATCTTCCTTCTCTCTTCCCGAGGTTTTATTTAGAATGGCTTCACACTTTATAGGGCAGCAGCTGAGCTGGCCACATTTCTCACAGTAAACACATAAAACAGGACAGGCAAACACAGGGCCCTAAACACACAGTGGATGCATGCCAAACTGTGGGGCTCCCCAGTTTGTGTCCGCTGTATGTTTAGGGACATGCCACTCCCAAGCACAGTTTATATGTTTACTGCACAGGAACTCCAGGGCAGCTGCAACAAAACAATGATCACATAAAATGGAAAGCAGTTTTCTGCCCCTGTCCACATTTAACCCCTTAACAGTGTGCTGTGTGGGTTGGTAGCATCCCTGTAACATACAATGGCTAGAAGCAATGTGCTTCCTCATAGAGAACAGAGAGCAAATGAAACAAAAGATCTCTTCTTTTGCCACTTCTGAGCCACGGGGATCAGCAGTGGAGAACTGGGTTACATGTGAATTCCTCAAGCAAAAAGTGACAAGCAGAACTGGCCCCAGGAGGAGAAAGAGAGAGGAAAGGTGGCATCATTCTGTGCAGACAATGCTGAACAGTGGATAAAAGGGATTCTGACCCCAAGTGCAGAATCTTGAAAGCGTCCTTTCCCCCTTCCTCAGCAGACAAAAAGTTAATTCCTAAAAAGGAGAGGTGTTGACGCTCTGGTGTATCTGGAAACCATGTACTCTGGACAGAAGATCCCTTCTTCCCAGTTCCAGTTTGCAAGGGTGAATTAAGCTGTGGTTATTTAATTAAAGGAGAAAGCACACTGCCCACGTTCAGAGGCATTCTTTTTTGCTACTGTTAGCATGCATGCTTCACAGCAATAGTGTTCACAGTCCAGGGCAGACCTGGACTCAAATTAAACCATGCTTCCTAAAGGCTGTGCTACCCAAACATGCATGCACTGCCTTTTGCCAATAAAGTCTTTTAAATTAAATTAAATTAATTGCCTGAGACTCAGCAGGGTGGGTAGGGAGGTTTAATTAATGTTTCATCAACGAGGTGCAGATTCCTTGGGAGTAGGAGGCAATTGCCCCAGGGCATCATCAAAAACTCAGCAGTGATACTGATGCATAGGAGCAAAAATTGGTCAGAAGTGCTAAAATTACTTAAAAGAAATGTCAAGCTAAAATTGTGAGAAAGAATATCACAGGGTTCACATCCAAAGGGGGGGGGGGAGCACGCCAAGACCAGCCAGAGGGCGCCCTGTCCAGTCTCCATCCACTCAGCAAAGGCTGAACCACAAATCTGTGGCAAACGATTCTCAGCAAGCGGGAAATTGCAGAAGGCAAGAGGAAAGGGAGTCCCACTGAATCAATTACAGTTGTACCCTACCTTTCACCCACCCCCAAACTTAAAGTGACATATAGATTCCCAGGATACCACCACTGACCAGACCCAGCTAGTATTCGACAAGTTACTGCCTTAAAACTCTACCCTGGGCCACTCAGACAGAGAGCAGCAGTCGATGAGAAGGCAGGTGACTGTAGGGCAGAGTGGGCTTCCTGCTGCGCAAACTGGAGGAGCCGGCTGCCTTCTGCTTGTCAGCCCCTGGGAAACTGCTCCAGAGCAGGTGAGAGCCGCTCAGCATCAATGGGAAGGCCATTTCCTTAACATAAAGGTTCCAGAAGCCCAGGGATGTGCCAGGTTTAAAGGCTCATTGTTGAGCATCAAATGTCACTAGGGCAGAGTCAAGAGGAGCATTACCAATGGCTAATGGCCCTGTCATTTGGAAAAGGACTGTATACATTTCCTAACTGCCCTGCAGGAACACAGGCAGGCGCTGAGATTGTGGTTCCTAAACCTTACCCCCCCCCAAGCAATGGTTCCCCCTGTTGGAAAAATTGGCAAAAATACTTAAGATATTCAGAGTTTGCAATGGACCTTTGCTTCACTGGAGAGGAGGCATTTCTTTCTGTGTAAAAATCTTTATTTCTAAGGGAAGGGTACACAGGAAAAGCTACAAAATAGCAGACCTAAGGCTACATCTCTACAGCTGTAGAACAGACTGACCACAGGGTCTCTCAGCAACTGTAATGGAGATTCTTCTTCTTCTTGACCCCAGAAGGAAATCACCTGAATGCCTTAACCACTGATTATTAGTAAATAGGCTTCCCTTCCGCAGGCTTTTGTTTTCATTGGCTCTGTGCCAGGTTTCCTTCCAGGTCAGTCTAAACAACAGCACACAAGGTAAACAGATTAACCCTATAATGACTGAATTAGACCTTGCAGCACACACATATTTCCAACACCTCCCACCCATATACTTGTGGATTACGACCCCATCTGTTAATGCATAACACAGACCTTTGCCCCGGTATCAATTGCTGGAAGCCAGTGAACTAATCCTCAAGGGTCCCGTGAACCTCCTAGGCCTGTGGGTACAAGCTGCTAGTCCCTCTGGCCCCTTGGTCTGATCCAGCAGGACTCTGTTAATGTTCTTGTGTACCGATAAATCTTCTGCTCCCCTCCCCGCCTTCAGTGGGAAACCTCTGAGCTAGGAACTCCCTCCACACCTGTCATCGTGCTCCCAGAAGACTCCCCGCTGAGAGCCACAAGCCAGAATTTCCTGTAGTTAACGGAAGCTCTTAATGCATGAAGAGTGGAAGGAAGTAGGAGAAGCTGAGAATAGAGGAGAGGGTGGAAGAAGGATAATTCTGTGGAAGCAATTATGGTGTGGTGGCTAAGCGAATGAGGCGTGAAAGCGGAAGCTACTTGTTCAGATCTCATCTCTGCCACAAGTTCAGTGGGTGGCCTTAGGCAAGCCACCCTCTCAGCCTTTGTTTCCAAAATCTGCAGTGGAGAAAAAGTGATACTAGCCTATTTTACAAGATTCTTGCATAGATCAATAATGTGTGTAACATTTTAAGCCTTTGTAGGGAATGCTATAGAAATATTAGGTATTACTATGAAAAATCCTACAACCAGCCACATAAGAAACTCGGAACGACGCTGTATCTTGGAAGGCAGCGATGCTGACTGTGAGACGAAGGACCGGCAAACAGAGCAAAATGCATAAGATGGGTGGAACTCTGTCTGTTGGGACTGCTAAAGAAGGAGGGAATTTGCAAAAGGTCATAACAGTACTTTACAAAATTAATGCTAAATGAACCATGATGCAACATCCGTCCGTCAAAGCTCCTCCTAGCCCCTTGGCCAGTTCCAGCACTTCACAGGAAGCAGCTGGAGGTGGTGAAACTCTGCTCTCTCTGGGCAAACTGGCAAGGCAGCACACACGGGAAACCATACAGGTCAGTAGACAGAATGAGAGGAATGGAGTGTCTTCCTGGTGTAACTTCTGCTGGCAGAAGACAAAGGGGATAGGAGGCCTGGAGATTCAGTGCCAGAACTGAGGCTGGGCAGACGCCAGCGTAGAGTCTGAAGTAGGCTGTTTAGTCTGCGAGCTGATTGAGAGCAGCAGGGGACGAGGAGATGAAAGCATTTTGTTTCCCCAGTGTGAGATGCATGCAGTACACAGGGGCAACACAAATGTTAAGGTATCCGAGGCAGGGCTTAGGACAAGGAGGAAAAGAGAGGGGAGGGGGAAGGCAAAGGAGAGGAAGGGAGGAAGTATCAGAAGCAAAATCCTATCCCACTGGGTTAGAAAATTGCTGCAAAATCAGGCTTGAAATGAATTGAAATTGCTGAATCCAAACGGATCTAATATCCCAAGCAAAAGTGATGGAATGCTGGTATCCGGGCTGTATTTCCTTGGCAGAGCAAACAGGTGGAGAATGTCAGTATGCACGCTGGAGGAGGGTCGGGGAGTTTCAGGAGAGATGCAGGGGGAGGGTGCGGGGAGCTCGGACCAAAGAGTATTAGCCACCGGGGGACCGGTGGGGCTGGGTGTGGCGGTTGATGCCACCAGAAGGTGTTTCTGTGGCTTGCAGAAAAGGTCTGGGAGCGAAGAGCCCCCTCTCTGCTGGACACCACCTTTGCGGAGGTCTCTGATGTCCAGGCCGTGCCCCTGCTCTGACTTTGCCACTTACAGAAGTTGCCGCTCCTGCTAGTGTCCCTGGCTCCCTGGGCCGTCTCCCTTGGCAACGGGCACTTATGTGACTCTGGCTCAGCACTCTCACTTAGCAGGCTCTGCTTCCAATTTCCATGGCTGCTTTCATGGATGTTGCGTGCACTTCCTCTATAGCCCTCAATCTCTGTGCAGCGTCCACAGACGGGAGAGCACACGTTCCTGGTGCCAAGAGAACCCTTTTTTAATTTTAATATATATATTTTGCACTGTGATAGCCAGGTGCTGCCTGACCCCTGTGCTTTTATTGTGGTAGGCTCTGTGAGAACTGGAGAAAGTGTGGCCTTCCCAGCTGCTGCAGCCTGGGAAATGTCGCCAGCCAGTTTGGCTATTGAGTTTGGGATGCAGGAGTAGATGGCTGAAGATGTCCTGAAGGCAAAGGTGGGCAGGCAGAGAAGATCTGGCAGTGCAGCAATCGAAATATCCTCTCAAAAGCATCTTTCTTTCCCCGGTATGACATAATCCTCTGTTCAATAGCCTGGGAATGGGGAAGCAAAACCCCACAAGAAACGAGAATTAATGAGGGCTAGTGTGGTGTAGTGGTTAGAATAGGATCAGGGAGAACCAGATTCAAATCTCCACTCTGCTCTGGTGTCAGGTAGCCCTGTCATGTGAATGGTATGCAGAGGGAGTACTTTCAGTCTCCCATCCTTTGTTCTTTCCTCACGGTCTGTTATCAGGTCTCCGACCTTGTATTTTCCAGCTGCTGGAGTCTTTTGCTGGGAACCAACGGTTTCTAGATGTTGTGCTTAGCTTTGCCTGCTTGCTTTGCCCACGCGTGCAAAATGGATTCATTGGCTTCAGCTATGGGGGGGGGGTGTTTGAATGTAGTATAACTTAGAAGGCCTTATTGTATGCAACCATTACTGACACAAGCTGTACACGTGTCTTTAGTTCTGATTAAACATTGTCTTCTGAAGAAGCCCTGTGTTGTGTGACCTGACTAAGGAGCCTGACATGTGGAAGCTTGCTGGGTGTCTTTGGGCCAGTCACACACTCCCAGCCTAGCCTGCCTCAGGGGGCTGTTATTGTGAGGACAAAATAGAGGAGAGGAGGAAGAGGATGTAAGAAGAAGAGGAGGAGTTGATTTTTATACCCCACGTTTCTCTATCCTGAGGAGTCTCAAAACGGGTTACAATCTCCTTTCCTTCCCACCCTGGCCTGGACAGCCCAGGCAAGTCAGATCTCGGAAGCTAAGCAGGGCCAACCCTGGCAAGGACTTGGAAGGGCGACCTCCAAGGAATACGAGGCAGGTAATATCAATGCCACTTTCCTGAAAATGTCTTAGCCCCACTAGAGGTTGCCAGAAGTCACCATGACTTCCAGGCTTGCAAGGACACACCCACACACAAATACCCCCCTCCCCCCAAAAAAAATCTCCTTCCCTTCCTCTCCCACAACAGACACCTTATGAGGTAGGTGGGGCTGAGAGAGTTCTGAGAGAACTGTGACTGGCTCAAGGTCACCCAGCTGGCTTCATGCGGAAGAGTTGGGAATCAAACTCGGTTCTCCAGATGAGAGTCCACCACTCTTAACCACTACACCATGCTGGCTCTCATAAGGTCCTCACTGGGGAAGAGAAGTGGGTTGTAAATGTCTATACAAATAAAAATAAATATGAATCAATTTTGGCTCCGATGGCTGTCAATGAAGCAGGTGCTCCACACTTGCTGCAGGCCAGCATCTATGCCTCACCCATGCATGATCCAGCTATGAGGAGCCTCAGACATCTGGGCCTCAGACGTCAGAGATCTCACAAATGCTGCTAACCTTTGTGTAAGGTGATGAGCATAGATAGCAGTGCATCCATCATACTGCTTACACATACGCCCTGTAAAATGCTTAAATGCTTGGAGTCAATTTGGAGAAAGACAAGCAACTGGTACAAATTGCTCATAATTATTCACTGATTAGTTGCAGAGGGCGAGGATCTACTCAGCGACACTAGTGCCAAGCTGACACGATTCAGTAACATATCCCGTAGGGTGGCAAGAAGGGGGATTATTTGGGTGCAGTTGTGGGAGTTCTCTGTCCTCTGGTGCTTCTTATTCCCATGCTGCTTCCAACAAGTACACGCTCACACAATCTTATCATTAACCCCTATAAGATTCTCCTCCATAAAGCCAAACTGGTCTACTTTAACCTTGGAAGAGCTATTTCCCCAGGGAAGAGCAATCGCTCCATTGTACAACAACATAATATGGTCGATACTTTGTCCAGTCCTAGACGCAGTGTCACCCACAGCCAGCATCCCCCTCCTCAGCCATGGCAGCTGCGTGCATAGCTGACATTCTGCCCCCCCCAAGGCCCCTCCCCCCAGGTCTATTGAGGTACAATTTCTGGAAGGCCCGTAACAATTTAGGAGCATTAACATGGCAATCTTCCACCCACTCATCATGCGAGGGGTTCAAAATCTTTCCACTGAACCAAATAAAACAGCTTATTTCTTTTGACCCTTGAATCCAATATCTGAGCAACCTCTTGATACGGTTCACCATCCAGAATCAGAGGAGGATGGGCTGGAGGATGGGGTCTCCACATGTTCGGTCCAAGGTCACGTTTAAGGAGGCTGAAATGAAAGACAGGATGTATTGTCTTTAGAGACTTAGGTAAGTCCAGTTCAACAGTGACCTCATTTATTTTGCGCACCACCTTAAAAGGCCCAACATATCTCCAGCCCAACTTCCTGCAGGGCTGGAGCCCTTTGATATTTTTAGTAAACAAATAGAGTCACCAGGTTGTAGGTCCCATTCAGGAGCCCTGTGTTTATCCGCTTGAGCTTTGTAGCTGGCCTTGGCTTTATCGAGAGTCTTTTGAATGTCAGACCAGTGATCCTGCAAGCCCTTCCACCAAGTCTGGAGGCTCCCCTCCTGAGGCGCAGGCAGGGCGTGCCGGCCCTCAGGGGTGCCAAACAGCACACCGCCCCCCCGAAACCCCACCACCACCACCCTAACTGGGCACCCACCGCCACCTCCCCTCCGGTGGCAGGGGCGCAGGAGGAGGTGGGGGCGGCATAGCAGCGGCCAGCGATGACGGCCCCCAGCAACACGTTTGCACCGAACTTTCTGCGCATCAGTCCCAGCGAGGCAGCGCAATCAGTCCCAAAGCCTCACCTGGCGACCCCAGCGCTCTCGCCCACCAGAGTAAAGTGCTTTCCTCCCATGGACAGTTGGGTATTTCTAGTGGCTGTAGGGTCCCGGGGGGGTGTTCCCCTGGCCAAGTTTTACTCATCAGGTAAGTCTGACATGACCCGCCATATTGAGATACGTCCGACTTCATGTGTGGCCACCAGAATTGACGCTGCAGCAACTGGAGTATTTTTAAGTAACCATAATGCCCGGCCAGTTTGTATTCGTGCCCGTGGTGTAACACTTCCCCCCGCAGGGATAGTGGCACGAACAGCTGGCCCTCTCGATACCAGCAACCATTCAGCTGCTTGGTTTTAAGGTTCCGGGGAGGGCGCAATGCCTCCAAGTTCTTATCAGTATAGATTTCGAATGGCGTGTGCGCCCCCTCCAGCCAATGCCACCAGTGGTTAGTGCTAGCTTAATGGCTGCTGCTTCCTTGTCCCAAACTGCCCAATTACTTTTGCCCAAGGGTTTTGGATATGTAGGCTAGAGGGTGCAGCTTCCCCTCCCCCTCTTGGAGGATCACCCCCCATCATCACATTGGAGGCATCCACCTGGACAATGAATTTTTTATTTTCATCAGGATGTTGTAGAATGGGCTCGGAGGTGAACAGAGACTTGAGCCGATCAAATGCCTCTTGGCACTCTGCAGTCCACTCTAGGTGAGCACTCGGTTTCGTGCTATCTTGCCCCTTCCCCTTTGTCTTTAATAAGTCTGTTAGGGGTAAGCTCACTTGGGCAAAGTTGGAGATGAAGGGCCGATAAAAGTTGGCAAATCCAAGGAACAATTGGAGCTGGTAATGGGTTCACAGGGCCTCCCACCCCAACACGTCAGCCACCTTCTGCAGATCCATCTCTAACCCTCTCTGTGAAATACGGTAGCCCAAGAAATCAACTTCCAGCTTGTGAAACTAACATTTGGACAGTTTCGCAAACAGCTTATGTTCATACAGAATCTTAAGGACTTCCCAGATCAGTTTCACATGGGAGTCCTTATCTTGGGAATATAAAAGGATATCATCTAGGTAAACAAGGGCCCCCTTGAACAAGTGCTTGTGTAACACTTCATTGATCAGATACATAAACACCCCAGGTGCCCCTTGCAACCCGAACGGCATCACCAGATATTCAAACTGTCCCAGTGGTGTATTGAATGCAGTCTTAGGCTCATCACCCTCCCGAATGCACACCCTGAAGTATGCATCTCTGAGATCCAGTTTAGTAAAGATTTTCTCTTTCGCCACCTCCGCTAGGAGGTCTTTAGTCAAAGAAAAGGGGTATGTATTCAAGGCAGATACCGCATTCAACCCCCGGTAGTCAGTACATAGTCTCAAGCCCCCATTCTTCTTCTTCCAGAATAGGGCCACAAACAGGGAGGAGCTGGGGCGGATAAAACCTCTGGCTAAATTCTTGTCAATGAACTTCCGCAACTCCTCTTTTTCAGCAGGGCTCATCGAATATAATTTTCTTTTGGGTAACTTATGGCCCAGCAACAATTCAATGGCACAGTCAGTGTTGCAGTGGAGGGGGGAGCTCATTAGCTTCTTCTTCCTCAAACACCCTAGCCAAGTCTCTGTACTCTGCAGGGATGGCGTTTAGTTCCTCTTGGGTCAGGCAAGCCTGGACTGGCAGGGCTGTAGGAGCTTCCCCCCATTCCACCACTCACGCATGCCCCTGGCATATAGAGGGTCCCTTCACCCCATGGGATATATGGGTCATGGTCCCGAAGCCATGGATTGCTGAGGACCATGGAAAAGTGAGCCATTGGGTTAATCACAAACCCCTGTTGCTCCCAATGCTCCTCCGTCCCCATGATTACTGGGACGATCTGGTATTCACAGGGCTCTTTCATGGTGGAGCCATCCATTTGCATGAAAACTAGCAGCTTTGGGAGTCTTTGTACTGGGACCCCAACCCCATAACTATAGAGGGGCTTATCAAATCCCATGCACACCCCAAATCTATGAGGGCCCGCACCCTGGCTTGGGTTCCCATCTCTGGATTGATGACTGACACAGTCACAAAAAATGGGGGGAGGGGTGCTGCTCATCGTTTTTGGCACCGACTGCTCTTGGACCTGCTGTTTCACACCCTTTACAGCAGGCCCTTGCCTTTTCCTGCCGGCTGCGGGTTCTCATCACTGCTGGACAAGGTGCTATCCAGGACGTTGGGTGGGGTACCCAACTGAGGGGCTCAAGGGTGTTTCGGCTGCTTAGCTTCTCCTTTCTTGGGAGTCTCCAACCCCTTTTGCTCCGGAGCCTGGGTCATGGTTGGAGTGAAGATCATGGGGCAGGAAGTGGCCTGGCTCTCCGCAGCGCAGGCAGAGCCCCTGTTTCATCCTCTGCTCATGT
Source organism: Gekko gecko (assembly GCA_029375565.1). Lineage (NCBI taxonomy): Eukaryota > Metazoa > Chordata > Lepidosauria > Squamata > Gekkonidae > Gekko > Gekko gecko. The sequence goes on from JAPDNY010000003.1 coordinate 87,393,235, forward strand.
AGTGGCTCCTTCCATTTGGGTTGCTGAGTTTTCACTGGGGCCCTGGGTGTCTTGGGAAAAGCCTCCGGGGTATGCATGCGGATCATCGGGAGCCTATTCTCGGCGTCCCTGGCTTCTCTTATCCATGCTGCCAATGACACTGGGTTCATGCTCCAGAGTACAGTCTCCAAAATTTGGTGATTTAACCCCAGCCGGCCCATCGGGTGGTGGCCCCATGGGAGCTCCTGGTCCAACCATACCTGCTGGCGCTGGCGGTTGGCCGGGTCCCGGTGCTGGGGGCAGCAGCACTTGGCCTGGCGGTGGCTGCTGTGGTGGGGCCAGTTGTGCCAGTCCTCCTGGTGGGCCAGCTGGGCCAGCAGGATGTTGCAGGCATAACTCGTGTTGCACCGTTTGTGCAATCATGTGAGAGAGGTCGAGGAACATCTCACGCATCTTCCTCCGGAGGTCCTCCTTGTGGCATCTCCCTCCGGAGGTCCTCCTTGTGGCATCTCCCTCCGGAGGTCGTCCTTGTGGGCCTGGAACTGGCAGCTCATCTGCTGTATCTGGTCTTCAGTGTCACCACCATATCTCCCTGCGTCTCGTACGCTGTCCACAGCAGGAAGGTAATTGTAGTGGCTAGCCCCCCCCCCCAGCTGCGGGGTGGTTATTCACGACTCTCTCATGGTCATGGACATTTGGGCCCACAAATAAGGATCATATCTGGGCTTCTCCAAGCTGTACACCTCTGCTCCCCCACTCACCCAGCCACTCGGGGTGATGGGGAGCCCTGTCATCACTGGGATTTCCTCAGCAGAGGTAACTGGAACTTCCCCGTTCTCTTCACCACTCATGGTGAGATGCGAGGTTCAGGGACAAAAAGGATACCTGACACTCTGTCAGAGTCCTGCAACAACCAGTCCCCACAACTTTCTTTCCAAAGGAGTAAAGTTTATTGGAGTCAGTAAAGGCAAGTCATCTGGACATACATTCAGTGTCAGGAATGAAAGTAAGCGCGTGTAGCTGAATAATATACAAGATTCAAAGGGGTCAGGGGGATGGACCAGAGCCAATCAGAATAACTGCAAAAGCCCGCCTAAGCTACTGGCTAAGAATTCCCAGAGAATAGAGTAACAAGGTCACAGGCTTAAGCTGCAAGAAGATAAGGAGGCAAGGAGGATCGAAACTTAACATTCCAAGTCGGGCATAGACAGAGACAATGCACCCACAGCCAGCATCCCCCTCCTCAGCCATGGCCACTGCATAGCTGACACCCAGCTGTTAAAACGGAATTGCAGAAAGCAGAGCAGGGAAAGAGTTTTGCCCTGAGACTTGGAGACCCACTGTTGCTCAGGATAGACAATACTGGACTAGATGAACCATTGGCCCCAGAGCCAGTCTGGCCTTTAGATGGACTTGGATGATTGCTTAGGGCACCTGAGGAAGAACACCAAAAGATGCTTGGGGCACGTTCTGGCCAGTGTTCCCTCTAAGGTGAGTTAGTGTGAGCTAGCTCACAGTTTTGTATCCTCCAGCTCACAGATTTTTGTCTTAGGAAGGATGGCTCCAGAGCAAACTAATTTATGCAGTAGCCAAATCACTCGCTCACAACTTTAATGCCAGTAGCTCACAAAGTAGAATTTTCTGCTCACAAGACTCCACAGCTTAGAGGGAACATTGGTTCTGGCCAGGGCTGGATCCGTTGCAGCAAGTGGCAGATACAGGCAGTGCCACTGACTCCAGGGCTGCTATTCAGATCCCAGGTGCACTGTGTCATCAGCGGCAGCACTGGAGACCAGGCGTGCTTGCCCAGCCTGCCCTCCCCTCCCCGTGACCCCACCCACCCCAAGCAGAGGGAAGGAGGAAAAGGAGACAGCCACTCGCTTCATCCTGCTCAGCTAGTGGCCACAGTTCCATGCATACCTGGGGCACAGCAAGGGGCCGCCCAGGTTGTGCCAGCCCTGCAAACGGCCAGGTTACGGTGGCGTTGTATGCCTGGGTCATGGTGGCCCTGCGCATACTGGGGTGACAAGGGCCATCGAAAACTCTTGGGCTGGCTCTGAGTGGTCTGTCTCTTGGGAGACAACGGCAGCTGTGGATAGGGCTTATTGCTGTTCCTGGCTTTTATTTATTACTGAGAACGTTGCCTCTCGCGCAGGTTCATCTCACAGCTGCCATTCTCACATGCAGTGACCCCACAGCTCCAGCTTCCCACTGTCCCCGATGAGCAAGTCCAGGAAAATGTCGGAAGTCCCTTGAAGCCTCAATACCATCTCTCCTCCATCAGTGCTATTTTCTGTTCATGCCGTCTAGTAGAACAAAATGCCAGGGATTAGCAGAGGTGAATTTCCACCAGGATCTGCATAGCCAAAGAAACTGAAGGCTTAAGCCGGGATCACCAAATTCAACCGTGACTGACTCTGGGGAATCTAAGTTGAGGCTAGAAGTGACTGATGTGTAGCAAAGGCACCTCTTGCATGTGGGGCTGGTAGGTGACCTTACAGGAAGAATGAGCCTAACCTATTGCACAATGTTGAACATATATTCTCTTAAGAGTATGCAAGTTCTGTCAGAACTGTTCTTGGAAAGAGCAGTTTCTCTCAGAGCTCTCTCAGCCCCACCTACCTCCCAGGGTATGTGTTGTGGGGAGGGGAAGGGAAAGGAGTTTGTAAGCCGTTCTGAGGCTCCGAGTGAAGGGCGGGGTATAAATCCAATCTCTTCAAGTGAACATTTCATCCTCTCTCTCTCTCTCTCTCTCTCTCTCTCTCTCTCTCTCTCTCTCTCTCTCTCTCTCTCTCTCTCTCTCTCTCTCATTCACACACACACATACACACAGAAACACACACACACACCCCATCTGGAGAGATACACCTCCTCAGTAAGAATTAGGCCTATGTAATCTAGCCATGCTTGTGTCTACTGTTCAGGTCCTGCATACTACAACAGTCTTTGCTGGTGTTGCTTCTGTTTATTAAACAAAGCATAGCTTAGGTATCTCTAAAGACATTTTTAAAACCTCTTGGTTTATAACATATTTTTTTCTTTTTTAAAAAATAAGGGACTTTCATCCACCAACATAGGATGATGGCTTTCATTTAATATTCTGTTATTATGCAGTGCAAAACAGCTCTTCATATTTCATTCATTGCTTGCAATTTATAAAGGTAATCTTAGCAGTAAAATTAATGTAACCAGTTCATTAAAAAAAAGTGTGTGCAAATAGCCCACTAATTAGTATTTAGGCTGAGCCAGGTGGGAGCCCCAGAGACACAGGGGAGGAAGGCACAGGCATCCTGCTGTATTCATACCATTATGCCATCTAATGGGGGGGGGCAGAGCACAAAGGATCTCCTGTGCCACATTTCTCCTAGGGAGTGTGAGCGGACCGTCATGTGCTGGCATTCTGTCTAAAATGGAGAGCAGGGAGCTGCACAGCTGAAGACCAGGCACTCCACCAGGGCTAGACTCAAAAATTATTTGGGCCCTGGACTGCTGGGGAGTTCTGCCTTCCCCCCCCACCCCGGCTAGGACAGAAGGCTGCAGTGGGCTAAAACTAGACTGAGTCCACTTTCCCATCTTTATCCAAACCCCTGAATAGCATTTAATGCTGCAGTTTCCATAGCCAAGCTGGATTCTCATGGTTCTACAAGCTAAGGGCAACAAGACAACCCCCCCCCCCCGTTCTAATAGGCTCCAGTCTCCCATTGGAACCCCCTTCTTTCCCATCCTCTGTGGACCCCAGAACGGGGTGTGTGTGTGTGTGTGTGTGTGTCTGTGTGTGTGTGTGTGTGTGTGTGTGTGTGAGGAGCTTTAGAGAGAAGCCAGTGCTGGAGGAAAGTTTGATGAAGGCTGGTAGCATAAAAGCAGAGCTATTTCTGTCAAGGTCAGAATGTAGAGGAGGTGGCGGTGGCAGCGGCAGCAAAAGCTCCGAAGAGCAGGAAAATGAGGAACCTCGTCAGGAAATTACCCTGCTAATGGGGTCTCCCTGGTGCACCGCAGGCGGGAATCCCAAGCTCTCTAGAGCTCGAATGGAGATGGAGGAAAGAAACAAGCACGGGGGTCACAGGAAGACAAGGGATTGGGCCATGAACCAGATAGGAAACACAGATAAACTTGAGGAAGGGAGGAAGAAAGAGAAGCCCGAGGAGTAATTTTAGGGTTAGCTGGGGGGGGGGGGGGTGGAGACAAAATAGCCTATTCAGGTAAGCCTTCCTACATCTTCCTGCTGTGGAGGCCAGGCATGCCCGTTTTCAAAAGCCCGGGGCCAGAGGGCTCTGAGAGTGGCCGGGCCTTTGTATGCTCTTGCCAGGGTGCTAAATTTTGCTCCAGTCACAGAACAGGATACCTCAGAGGGCAGAGGCCTAGTCTCACCCAAGGAAGCCTACCCAGTCCGGCAGTGGTGGGCGTGGGCCCCTCTTCACAGGACAGACAGTTCCCCTCGGATAGCGATGGACTTCCCCCAGATTACCTCCAGGGGTGAGGTAACTTTGGACTGCTGGTTTTAGCTGAAACCAAACAGGAGAATCAGGTAGAAAGCAAACTGGGCTCTTTGCGAAAGACCGGCCGGACAAGGCTAGCCTGGGGGATATTCTGGGGGCAGGGCCTGGGGACGTTTCGGGGAAGAGCTCGGTGGGCTGTGATGCCGTGGCATCTGGCCTCTGCAGCTGCTGCGTCCTCCAGGGGAGGGACGTCTGCCCTTCTGGGAGCACTCGAGGCCCCACCTGGAGGTCGACGTGCCTTGGGGTGGCCCGGGATTCTCCCAGAACTGCAACTAATCTCCAGGACGGTCCCCCAGGAACCTCCAGACTCTGTGATACCACGTCCCCACCTCCCTCCCTCTCCACACTGTGTCCCCTGCCAGACCCCCCCCAAATCTCCAGGAATTTCTCAAGACCTCAGAGCTCCTTATATTGGAACATGTGCACGCCCACACACACCCTACAGTTTCCATAAAGGCAAAGGCCGTAAGGGTTTGGAGGAGGTGGTTACAATGGCCGAGGGCACAGGGAGGGGGGTCTGGGCTTCTTGCAATCTCATCACGTGACTTAAGGTGGGCAGTGAATAGCTGGAAGGGTTGCCCGCTCTGGGCTGGGGACATTCTGGAGGGTGGGGCCCTGGGGAAGGTGGAGTTTGTGGAGGGGGGCCCTCAGCAGCAGAGAATGGCACAGGGGCCGCCACCCAGCACGGGCATTTTTATCAGGGGGGTGATCCCTGGCATCTGGAGATCAGTTGTAACTCTGGGCGATGTCAAGGCCCCAGCTGGAGGTTGGCAACCATGATATCCACCTCAAAAGCCAAGCCTACTGTCCTCCCTGGCTTTCCAGTTCTCGTTCAGACTTTCCTCATAGTGCCCTCTAGCCAGTCTTTCCACATATATCTGGCTCCCCTTGACCCAGTTTCCGGTCGCATTCAGTTTCTCGTCCTCTCTTACACTCAGCCGCCCTCATTTCTGTTAAGACAGATTCAGGTGGGGTCGCCGTGTTGGTCTGAAGCAGCAGAACAAAGTTCGAGTCCCCCGGGGCACCTTGAGGACCAAGAAAGTGTTATCCAAGGTATCAGCTTTTGTGTGCAAGGCACACTTCCTCGGGCACAGTGAAATGGGAGTTACCAGTCCAGCATGGGCTTCCGTGTCAGTGTATCTAAAGAAGAGTGCGTGCGCACGGAAGCTTATGCTCTGAATAACACTCTCTTGGTCTTAAAAGTGTCACTGGACTCGAACTTTGTCCTCTCATTTCTGTCATTGTCCTCTCATTTGTCTTGGCTCCTCTGGGGCTCTCTCGTCTCAGGTGTCCGCAGGTAAGCCACTCACGCCCCTCCAGAGCACGATCAGAGCAGTCTTGCCGAGGGTGGGCAGGTTCTCTTGGCTGCACTGTCCACAGCCGTGCCCAGTTCTCATCCTGTGGCCTTTCTCTTGTCTCCGCTCCCCCCCCGAGCCCCCTCCCCTGCCTCAGCCAACTTCCCTGGTTCTAGGGGCTGCCCTTGTCCGACATAAATCTCCCTTGGCCATTCCACGACCATAAATCTTGCAGCTGCATCTCCCCGCTTCCTGACACCTGCCCTGCCCCGCACCATCCACACACCCTGATTTAATGCCAGGCAGATTTCATTACTGCTGCCGGCTCTCCTCCCTGTGTCGTTAATGAAGATGTTAAAGGAAAGAAGCCCTGCCCCCGACCTCTGCGCCCCCGCTCCTGTCCTCCTCTCAAGTGCATCCGCTACACCCATGAATCTCTGTCAGCACCCGAGCCGCTCACAACGGAGAGGCAACGCGAGATGTAGCGGCACCCTCCCTCCCTCCCCTCCCTCCCTCGCCTCCACCTGGCCCGAGCCTTGCAGACGGGTTGCTTCCAGCCCATGCTGTCTGTTGGCCAGGCACCACGCTCGCTTTCCCTGTGTGTGCTCATGCCACCATGGTTGCTGCAGGCTCTCTACACCATATTCCCCTCAGAATAAAATCATCTTCCTCTCCTTCAAGAATAGTTGCAAGTTTCTGCCTAGGATGAACCCAAGGTAGACCATGAGGTCCTCAATGAGTTTGCTTTTGCGCCCTAAGAGTCTCTGGCTCAGCAAGCTGCCTAGTAGCGACGCATGCTTGATATATGCCCCCTGCTTTTGCTTTCTAACGGGAACTGCAAAAACAGGAGATGGGCGTCAATCACGGGGTGAACTCAACTTAACATTCTTACTGGTGTTGTCTTTCTTGGGGGGAGGCTTGAAATAGAAGATGGGAGGTACCACTTCAGCCACTTTCTTACCAGTGCTGAGAATGAGGCAATAGAGGCTTATGTTCACCTCTGGTCAGAAACCCGGCAGCCCATGGTTAGGGTTGCCAACTTCCAGAAGGGGGCTTGGACATTTCCCAGAATTACAGCTGATCTTCAGATGACAGAAATCAGCCCCTTGAAGAAAATGGCTGATTTGGAGGGTGAACTTTATGGCATCGTACCTTGCTGAGCTCCCTGACTAGCCCAGCCCCGCCCTCAAATCTCCAGGAATTTCCCAGCTCCAAGTTGGCAACCTTAGCTACAGTACACGACTAGAGGGTAATTAGCCTGGTGGATCACAAATGCTGCAGCCCTACTCTGAAGTAATGTGGATGATCTCGCTGCTGCTGTAGTGATGTGCTAGTTCCAGAAGAGTTTGCATGGCCTTGCGCCCCCCCCCCCCCCATGCTTCACTTTTGGTTGAGAACCTCGGGGAGGACTCTGCTTTGTTGGGAGATTAGATGGATGGGTTAGGGCTGCCAGCTCTGGGTTGGGGAATTCTTGGAGATTTTAGGGGTGGAGCCTGAGGAGGGCAGGGTTTGGAGAGGGGGAGGGACGTCAGCAGGGTATAACACCACAGAGTCTGCCTTCCAAAGTGGCCATGTTCTCCAGGTGAACTGATCTCCCAGTTGTAATCCCAGGAGATCTCCAGCTACCACCTGGAGGATGGCAACCAGATGGATGGGGGTTATGAGTTGGGGCCTTTTCTGTTCAGCCACTAGCAAGGAGATCTCTTCCCAGACTGGTCTGCTTGAACCCTAGATTGGGGGTGGGGGTGGGGAGATGGTTAGCTGAGCTGTAAAATGATTTGAATATTCTCCTCTGCAGTAGTTAACTTGGGTTTTTTGATAGTGTATTAATTTATTGACTTGTTTTATTTATTGTTTCTTATCTGAGGCGGTGTAGAACAAACTTAGAAATAATGCCTTAGATGCCTTTACAGTGCTGTGTGTGTATTTTAACTATTCCGTTAACCTCCTCGTTTACTGTGATGGGAAGGCAGGAAATAAATGTTATACATAAAATATGTATTTTAAATAAATTACTTTGAGTGTCCTGATACAGTGACAATGAGCAGGCAACAAAAGAGACTGTTTTCCATAGTTCCACATTCTCCAGCATAGCACAGAGTTGCTGGACACCCAGGTTGGCCATCAGGACTGCAGGAAAAAATGTCCCTTCATCGCACGGAGGCAAATAACATCAAGTGATAAACAACACCCCATTAAAGTCACTATTAAAAGGACTGGACATTTCTTTCTCCAGGCAGTTGGCAAGCCTGGTTGCAACCCTGCTGTTTCCCCAGTCATTTTAAGTTTGCCACGGCCTCTGGGGAGGAAGCCGTGCGAGTTCATCCTACTAATTTCCTCTCTCCGTTGTGCCTGTTGTGTAGGAGGCCCCCTAAATCCTCTTAAGGATGTTTGGGGGGGGGTAGCAGGAGGACTGTAGGAGGAACTGGCGGGAGAAGCACAGCCTGCCCTGTCCTCCACTCCCTTTAGGAAATGTGGGGTCATCCCTCATGGCATACTTCCTTGGGGTAAAACACCACTCAGGAAATCTGCTTCGGGTAAGTCTGCAACCTGATAACCTTCGTTCCACAGGCCAAGGAGAAGACCAAAAAATAAAAATGAGTTCAAACTAGATGTCAGGTTCAAAAGCAAGTAGATCCAAGCATTCTTAGGAGTAAGAAGGGCTTTATTGGAATACAGTGCTAAAACCCACAGTGGAAAGGCTATTGTCAGGAATGGCGGGGCAAGCTGCTCAAGCATGGTTATAGTGTGATGCAAAAGGCGACTAGCAAATGACCTGCAAGCGCGCAGGCGGGAAACTCCCGGCGGGAGAGTTAATTAATGGGCGGGAGACGACTCCCTCCTCCCTTCGGCTTCATAGGACTGGAAAATTCTCATAGACTTAAGAATAGCCCAAAGCCTGCATTCAAGGCCACCGTGATAACACTGAGCAGCAGAGAAGAAGCTCCCACGTTACAGCTAGCATACCTACGCAAGCGCAGAAGCAGGGACGAGATAGGGAACCCAGAACAATGGACACAGTGTGAAACATTAAACAACCATTACTGACACTAGAGTGGCCAGAGTATGATGGGGGGGGGTCTTCATGGGGCACCCTTTGTCCCCAGGCTGTGAGCACTGGCTTCCTGGAGGGATCTCTCCCCCCCCACCCCGTTTTGGGACTGTCTCCCTAAATCTACTGTTGATCTGGTAGTTCCGTGTGATTCAACTATCTGGTTCTCTCTGATTTGGGTGCCTTTCTTTTTAAAAAAGGTCTTCCTATCCCTGCATATTTGAGGAAGGAACTTCATACCAACTCAGGGGGAAATATACCTCTCTGTATATCTTTTCATTGCCACAAGAACATTTCTGTATAAGAGCCAAAAGGGGTCTGTAGAAAGAGAATTCCCAAGAAGAAACTGAACCTCAAATTATATTGATATCAAGGCAAGAGCCACATAGCCAAAGGACTGGGAAGATATATCAGGGGAGAAGGTGATAGTTATTGATTTTCAAGGCATTCAAAGCAGATCTAAGCATTGTACAAGTACAGGAAGGTAACAGGAAGGTTGAACTGTGCCAGAGATGTCGGTATGTGAGAGGGGGGGTGGGAGGATGAATAACAGGGTAGCAGCAAACATTGCTAATTGTCCCATACACGTATCTACAATTCAGGCCCTCGGTGCTCCACTGCTTCTATCAGATAGGCCTTGTTTGGGTAGGCACGGCTGCCCCAGACACCACACACAGGCAGGGTTAAATCAACCTATTAGGCAGGAGCTCCCAGCAAAATGACATTTCCTCTCGCCCAGCAGAGCCAGGAACCACCGTCCTCAGCGCTGAGAAAAACTAATATAAAGCTGCCCTTGTGTGAAGGGCCCGATGGTATCAGGGCTGGTGCAATAAATCTCTGCAAGGAACACATTCGCAGAGACCAGCAGAGCCGCAGCCACACATATGGCGATTCCTCCCTCTCAGAACACCCCCCGACACACACCCCTGTCTTCTTTGCAGATCTCACACATCCATCACCGCACAGGAGCATGCACGGCTACCCCTTTGCCCCCAGCCGCGACCCTGCACAGACACACACGGCTGTTCCTCACCCAGTAGGGTCCCTTCCCTGACACACAGATACCCCTCACCTCCAAAATACAGATGCACCTAGTGGTTTGTTTTTTAATGGACAGGAGCGCTGCAGCATTAAGGACTGAATGGCAGGCAGAAATTCATCACGTGCCGCTTTTCCCGTGGCAAAGTGGCTCAGTGGTAGAGCATCTATTTATAGTGTGTAGAAGTTCCCAGGGGCAATCCCAGTTAAGAGGACTGGGTAGTTAGTAGGTGATGGGAAAGAGCTCCTCCGCCTGAGACCCTGGAGAGTTACTGCCAGTCTCAGCGGACAAGACTGTGACCTTGATGGACCCCGAGGGTTATCAGAGAGTTGTCAGGCAGCTCCAGGTGAAAAAAGGAGAGAGGATCCACTTGTCCGTTGCCTGGCTGCCAGAGACAGCAGTCGGCCCACAAAAGGCCGTGACTGTGCTCAGACGTCATGCGTGAGGCATTCAGCTGCCCCGCAGAGGAGAGGAAGCCACTTCCAGTCTTGCCCAGAAACTCCTCCCTCCAGAGAAGAACACAGTTTTACTTTTGGATTTCTATTCAGAAGGAGAACACGTACAAATAGGTGTCCCCATACACAGACGGAGAAAGAATGGGGGTGTTTTCTGAACACCTGCACATGTCGATAGCTGATCCCAGCCATACCCACAGTCAGTGCTCCTGACATGCCCATTTACACTCCCTTGTGCACATTAGGCACATGCCTCATGCCACCTTCTGGCCTTCTCAGAAAGACACGTCGTCTGCATGGTTGTCCCACCTCTGAGATGCATACAGTCACCCTCAGATCTCAAAAATAAGGGTCATCTGGAACAGGGAGATACTGAAATATTACACAGCCCCATAACCTCTGGGGTCTGGCAATCGACACGCAAACACCCTCCCTCCCTCCCTCTGCCCTTTGTCTCCAAGGGGGTTGGCAGAGAAGGGGGGCAGGCATGGCTGTTTGTGAGCCCAGGGACAGCGTCTTCCCGGCTCTCCTCTCCCCCCCCTGGGCTCACATAGATTAACTGTGACAACTGGAAAGCGATCTGTTGGAAGACTACTTGAGTGTGTTTAAGACTGCCTGTGAGATTACCAAGGTTACTATTTTGGCTAGCCACTCTGAATGAGAGCCATTTCAAATGTGACCTTTGAAGAAAGCACACCGTAAATCCACGTGGCATAATCACTGCTCTGACGTGGAGCTGCTGTTACTCATGCCAGTGTGTAAACATGAAACAGATATGAGAAACTGTTTGTCTACACAGTGCACCCACTAAAGGTGCAACTCCACAATTCCCTAGCATGTGTGAATGCACTCCGTCGGCAAGGCAAAACGCTGGAAGTGGGGGGTAGAGGCAAGCGGGGGCGGATCTTTTAAAATCTTGATCTAGAGACAAGTGGGACAGTCCCATCTCCTTGCAGGTGCTGCCACCTGCTGATTGCCTGAGGCATTGGCACCATGAGGAAAGGCAACTTTGGAGGATTCAGCAGAGCCTGAGCTGAATATAAATCTAATTTAAAGATCCAAGATGCATCTAGAGGCCCCCACCACCACTGGCCCTGCAAGGAAGCAGCATTCCACAAACTTTCCTTGGGTGCCGTTCCACCTCGTAGCCTCCTCATGTGAACGTTTGTACCTCTAAATCCTAAAGCCAGATTTTAATTGCAAAGAGTTCTCCTTTAGATACAATCCTAGTTTCAAGAGGACCTGATTCATAACCTGAGTTTTGTCAAGTTACTTAAAGACAGCTGGAATGAGCATAGAGATGTTACTTCCACCTCTTAGAGTTTGGTAGTGCCACTGTCAGCTTACTGTTAAAACAGGAAGGATCCTGGACCAGAGTTAACATGGACTTTGACCAAGTCATCGTTAGGCAGCAGGAGAATGCCTTGGTGGGATGGGGATCAGAATGGTGTGATCAGAAGTATTTTAAGAAGATGTAGGGTATATTAGACAACGCAGGCAAATGAGCAAATGCACGCTACATGAGTAAATTATGAACAGGTCCTGGATTAAAGCAGTGCAGAAACAAACATGCAAGCTGGCGGCCTCTTGAACGTTAGTAGGCACTGGCAGGGCTTGCCAAGGCAATAAGCTTCCATTGCATCAGAACAAGAGGTAATGTTTTTGAAGTCCAGGAATCCTGCTCAAAAGCAGCTGCTTCCCACATCGTGTTCCAGGTTGCGTCATGGATACAAATTGACAAGAGTCTTTCCAGACAGGGAACTGTTGCAGGCGCAGCTCTGGGCCATGTAGTGAGACGTCTTTTTGGAACTCAAGCCTTTTCTCTGTTCCGAAAGACCTCAAAACCTAGCATAGGAGACAATGAAACCAGGCGCAGTCATTCATTCTCAAGGTGTGCAGGGCAAATTAGCTGTTTCCAGTGTTTCCATAAGCTCCTTTCCTACCAAACTGCCGCATCCAACAAGCTTAGAATTCTGATAAGCTGCCACATCAAAAGAGGCCCCTGAACCTCATGGACCGTGAATTGGGGATTCTGTTTCTAGGGACGATCAAGAGAACTCTCTGAAGCTGGCAGTTCAGCCACTAATGTAAATGGGTGGATGATCTCAACAAGGGATAGAAAGGCATTCTTGGCAAAGATAAAACATCAAAAATAGAATTCTGCACCAAGTAAGGGAGACGTTGTTAAATGAATTCAAAGCCACATTTTAGCATTATTGGACCTTCCTCCTTTAACTGGATACCTTAAAATGTGACTATTCTATTGCACAATAAAGTTTTTAAAATGTCGATAAGGGGGGCCCAGGGTTTCATTAAGCACACTGAAGAGGTACAAACCGCCCTGTTACTGGTTTGGATAGAAATCTTGCAGTGTTCCTCTTCCTGATTTACTTCCTCTCGCTCCTTCGCCCTTTAGAAACAAAAACTTTGCACTATATACTCTCTGCTGCCTAGATGCCTTGCTGAGTTCTTTTCTAATATCTAGGCAAGTATCAGAACCTTCTGACCATTTATCAGAAGTGAGTCCAATCTGCTTCCTAACTCCGGAACTCGCCCATTTCACGATGCTGCCTCAACACCCCCCATCCCTTTTTAGCACAAACTGCATCCACTTTACAGTATGTGAGTTACTGTTTAAGGTGCTACAGAATTCTGTTTTATTTTTAAAGCATATTCTGCATACTTCTGAAAAATATGCTGTCTTTCAAAAGTGTCCTGCTATTCCAGATGCTGGTGTCCTTCCTATTTGGCACTATTTAGGGTTACTAACGAGTCTGAAGAAAAATATTCTGTCCCTTTAAGAGAGGCTTAACGTGTGGAAATGGGCAACTGAAGCATTCCATGGCATGGCAGTATATATCACTTGGGAAAGAAGATCCCATTGAGTAGGGCTTTTTTGGTAGAAGAAGCCCAGCAGGAACTTATTAACATAATAGGCCACATCCATGATAGTGCAGCTCATTAGCATATTAGGCACACCCCATGCCTTCCCTTGGCTTGCCCGGGCACCCTCGGCTGCGGGGAACCCAGGCAAGCCCCCCCTTGAAGGGAAGGGAAGGCAATTGAAACTTGGACAGGCCAGGGAAGGCATGCCTCCCCAATCCTTCCCCCCCGGCCCACCTGCCTCGGAGTTGCTGGGGGGGGGGGTCGCTCTCCAGGCCTTCCCTCTGTAGCCAGGCACACAGAGGTTTTGGCTGTAGTGGGCATGGCCAGCTCTGAAGCCAGCCGGAACTCCTTTCCTGTGCATTCCTGCCCAAAAATGGGCCTGCCATTAAGTCTCTATTAAAGGGGGCAGGCAGGATTGAAATGTTGAAAACAGCATTGTTTAATGTGAAAGCAGGATTGGTAGTTTCTGATAAAGCTCCTTTGTTTTTAAGGACCGCCTGACGAGAAGTTCAGCTGTTGAAGAGCTTAAATTTCTGCCCAGAGCCCAGCTATCACAGGTGCAGGAGCTCCGTCCGGAGGAGAAGTTGTCAGCCGGCCAGGGCCAGGACAATTTCTCAAAAACAGGCCCCTGGCCTCACTGTCTGCCAAGGCGATGTACTTCTTGCTGGCGAGCGAACAAACCCCAGTGCCTCCTCCGTGGCTGGCACCCCGCAGCCCTCAGGCCTGGAGGGGAAGGGAAGGCTGCCTCCCACAGCCTGAAGGGGACGGGAAGGTCGGAGGCAGAAGGGGCTGGTGCCTCCGCAGTGCTTAATGACTGAGGGAGATCAGCTCCAATTGTTGGGTGTAATCAATATTTATTAATTACCACAATTAATTGTGATGCAGAATTAGGGCAGTAATGAGTGGAGTGTGTAATCAGGAAGGGCTCGTTAGGCAACCTGCAAACCAGACAGGGGGCAAGCTGGCAGACAGCCCCTCGGGAGTCTCTGGGGGTGACAGGAACAACGGAGACAGACAGGAAGGCCGTGGAGGAGGGAGGGAAGCGGGCGGCAGGTGCAGAACAGAACCCGACAAGGGGGATGTTGTGGGCTCCGATCCCCCGGTACTCTAGTATCTGTTTTAGGCCCAAACATCCCTTCTTCACTTCCCTTCATCGCCCCCTTCGTTCCCTTTCCCCAAAGAGTATCAGGCATCACCCTGCTTGGTTGGAGTGAGCTGGCCTCTCACCAAAGGGAGCCTCGAGGTAAAGATGTCCCGTGTTCATCTCCTTGGTGGGTCTAGTCTCCCTCCTCCTTGTGTGAAAAAGGGAGTACACCTCAGCATCTCCAGCATCATCCAAGGAGACTCTGGAAGAGGTTGTCATTGGGAGCTGGGGTGGGCCCAGTCAAGATGGAGACCACTAGGTCATCCCCAGTTCCTCAGAACCATTAGCCTTACTTTGGTGAAGAGGGAGCTGGCAGAGAAGTAGATACCATGATTGTTGGGAGACAAAGAAGAGGAGGAGGAGGAGATTGGATTTATACCCTGCCCTTCACTACCTGAAGGAGTCTCAGAGCAGATTACAATCCCTTTCCCTTCCCCTCCCCACAACAGACACCCTGTGAGGCAGGTGTGTGCCCTGGCTTGTACAAGGCTTCCAGTGTTTCTCAGGGAAGAAGCTGAGTCACTGTCAAAAGTGCTATGTCAAAAGTGCTGACTCAGTGCCCTGGTTCATAAGACATCAGAGATTCAGGAAGCAGATGTGGAAGCAAAGCAGAGTGAATTGCAATAGGGGAGAAATCTTGGGCTCTCCCACCCTGACAGACACGTAGATGTTTTCTCTGCTCAAGATTCTAGAGAACAAAAAACACCTGGGCATGCCAAGTATGGGGCAACTACCTGAAGGACGTGTGTGAGAATGACTGGGGGATATCCCACCACGCAGTGGTATCAGGACATCACGGCAAGTTCCGTCTTCTGGATGCCCTCAAGCTCCTTGGCCAAGGAAGGCCCCTTAGCTGTTGGGAGGAAGTGGTGGTGTGGCCAGCAAGGGGATGTGCAAAAAGGGTTTTGCGTTGCATGTCATTCGGATGTATCTCTCAAGGTGGAGATAACATGTGCTGTCTCTGATATGGGTGGGCAGAGCCACGATGGTAGCACTGATTCTTTGTCTCTGGACCCCTTAACCTGTGCAGGTCCCTCCAGTTTCTCAACCACAACGGCTTCTGGCATTGTTGCTCCAGTGGCACTACAATAACCCATGCTCATTTTTCAAAGGTCAGAATTTCCCCTCGGAACACTTTGGGGAACATCCGGTGAGTACCAGACGCCTGGCCACGTAAGCCAGCAATATGCAGTAACATCTTCCATCTTCTATGTCTGTCTGCAACTACATTATCATGAAGGGGTGAGGGATACAGATCCACAGCCACCAAACCTCTTCTGCTGTGAATGGCAGATTGTTGAGCAGGCTGTTAACTAGCGGCCGTGGCAGGGAGGTGGAAGAGTGACTGAGGAGAAAGAACCAACACCCCGCTCCAAAACTCCCCTGAGCCAGGCTGACTGCGAAGCGGAGCTCCACCCGCCAGCATCTTTCATCCCCACCCAGTGCAAGGGCTGCCCAGCCTCCTGAGGGATCTGCTACGCATCGCGATAGAACCGCCCGGGCGCTTGGGGGTCGCCGTGGACACGCGAACATGTGCTTATGCCAACTAGCGCAGCTTGGAGCAGAAGACAATAGAAGGCTAGGATCCTAGAAGGCACCAGTAGATGGATCCGGACCCTAGTCAGAGCCAGTGGGCAAACAATACCTTGTAAACAGCCTGTCGGGGGATGTGGGCCGTGTGTTGGGTGTGGTGTGTTGCAGGAATATGAGCAGGGCTCTGACCCTGCAAGTTTGTCTTAGTTTATAGCTGAAACCACTAAATAAGTATGGGCTGATCACTCTATGCATCTGAACCCAGGACGTTTCAGGATCAGAGAGTGCTTCTAGTTGACAGGAGTGCTCTGGGGATTCTGTGGCCAGCTAGCTAAAACTGAAACAAAAATGCAAGCTGGCTCCGAAACTCCTCCTCAGGGATAAACAGGCCAGAGTGCCACGGAAGGGAAAGGAAGGGAGGGAGGGAGGATGGGAAGACTGCCCAAAACAGGTCCAGGGTGAAAACTGGACTGGACTGGTATGGCAGGGCGCCCGAGAGTGCACACGCGCGGAGCTGTGACAGAAGGACCTCCGGCCTGCAGGTTGCTCATCAGGATGACCGTGGCAGTGAACTACTCGATGTCTTGATGCCAGTTTACTTCAGCTGGCTAAGGAAAGAAGCACAGGGGTTTGTTCTCTGAATTAGATGGTTAGCAAAATGCTCATGGCTTCCCCTTTAAGACCAAGATTAGATGGGATGAAAACATAAGTCAATTAGGCCTCGTTAGAATGGCACAGTCCACAAGAATGACAATGCTAAGGGTTCCCTGTTCCGCCCTAGACCGTAGAGCCAGCAGTCCTGGAATGCAGCACCTTGTCCTGATCTGTCCAGAGAGCAACTGCAGCATGCAACACTCCATTCTCAGCTATGAATCACCCAAATCCAATGGATATTGGAGAACACGACCCCCAGATTTAGCACGGCATATGGGAACACGGAGTGTGAGACAGTCCACCTTGGGCCGTGGACTCCACCATCTCAGCACGCTGTGCTCCACTTGGACTACAGAGATGATATAATTGTAAAACATGAGCCCTGGTAGATTACGCCAGAGGTCCATTTGGTTTGGCATCCTGTTTTCCACAACAGCCGGCTAGATGCCCTCTAAGCAGAAAACGGAGCTCAACCCCTCCTCCTGTGGCTGCTCTGCCCAAGTGCTGGCATTCCAAGGCGCAGGGTCTTAGAACACGGAAGTTCCGTTTAGCCCCCGTGGCTAATTGCACCCCAGACAAGTGAGGCGGCATTCCCGCAATTCAGTGTTCTACCCCAGTCCGTGACAGGGTGGCGCCTATGAGGACGGCAATCCCAGAATGCCACTCTCCAGCCTGGCTCCTTGGGATGAGCAGTCCCAGAGCACAGCCGTCCATCCTCGCGTGTGACGCGCCACTCCCAGGGTGCAGTGCTCTGTTGCGATGATCCTAGGAGCACAGGCAGCACACACTGTGGGGTATCTGGGTGCTTCACCACGCAGTCTTTGAGCGACTCAACTGAATGGGCAGAAATTGTTTCTGGCTCTTGACATTCCTCAGGGAGGTGCCGCGAACACAGCAGTCTGCTCCGACTGATCTTGGAGAGGAGGCCTGATAGTGAGGCCGCCCCACTGCACAACACTCGCAAACAAAGCTTCCGTGCTGCCACGATATCTGCAATAAATTGGCGATGGTTCCCTTTGACCACTGCAAATGCTCCACTTCTGCATGTTGAAGGTGCCACAGATCCAAGGGCATTGTTGGCTGTGGTTTGGGTGCATGACATGGCGGGTGGGGGATTCTCTGGGCCCTGCATCACAGGATGGGGGGGGGGAGAGGTAGCGAGGGGATCCGTTAAGGTTAGATTCCAATAGACAGTGTCTCAGGGGATTTGATTTTGAACAGGTCGGCACAGTGTCCATTGGAGCTGGCAAGGCAGGGATTTAGTACTCAGACCTAGTAATCCAGACACAGACCTCGTGGCAGTTCACTCTGTTAATGCACAGGGCACAGGTTCTTAGTGTACTTTCTAAAGAGGTCCTGACTGGCAGGTATTTGCTGAGTATAGAACCCAAGCATGAGTTCATGTTCCTAAGTAAATGTGCAAAGCCTATGGGATGATCCACACAGCCTTCCCCCCTCCACCCAGGGGAGTAAAGAACTCTCTGCCGGCACCTTCAGGCTTCTCCCATCGGAGACGGGTGAGAACGACGGAGGAATTCAGGGCAAGGGGGTGGTGTCGGTGTTGGGATCTGCCCCTCCCCTCGCTAATCACAGAGCAGCCAGGAGCTCTTGACACAATTGGCACACTGTGCAGGGGACTGTGCGTTCCCTGCAGAAAGGAAAGCATCTCAGACAAGGATCTTGGCTTCCCTTGGGAAAAGCCCGCAGGCAGAGCAGACTTCAAGGGTCCACATTTCCCAGCAGTATCTGTTGAACCCGACGGCTGATGAAGATGACGCTGTCCTGCTGCCCGGATGGGTCTCCTCCTGTGCCCAGAATGGATGGCTCCGTGGCCCAAGCAACCACCCGCTTCCTGCGTCTGACCAAGCTTCATGGGCTGCACTACATGGGCTCACGGCAGCAGTCATGGACACAGCGCCTCCTCTGGAGTGGGGCCATCTTGGCATCACTGGGGTTGCTGTGCACATGGTCGACCAACCGGGTACAATATCTGCGCTCCAAGCCAGTCCATACCAGGGCACACATGCTGTGGGCCCCGCGGCTGCACTTCCCGGCAGTCACCTTCTGCAACTACAACCCGGCACGCTTCCTGCAGCTCACGAGGCCTGATCTGTATTCAGTAGGACGCTGGCTGGGGCTGACCTACGAGAACCACTCCCTGCTGCCCACCGTCCTGGAGGAGCTGCCAGAAGAGCAACGCCCATGGCTCAGCTACCTCGCCAACTACTCACGGTTCCTGCCACCACGCCTCTCGCCACACACCATGGAAAGCTTCTTCCATCGCCTGGGCCATCAGATAGAGGACATGCTACTGGAGTGCCACTTTCAGGGCAAGCCTTGTGGGCCTCAAGATTTCACCCCTGTGAGTGGCTCCCATTCTCTACTCTGTCCTGGGAAGGAGAGGTAAAGGGCTGCAAGGAAGCGTAGGCAGGATCGTGTGAAATCACTTGGTTAACCCCTGAAATACTTTAATCTCCCTTGGTAGAGGCAATGAAAAAGATGAGCTGTAAAAAGGGAGGTTTGTTTATTTTTTCAGTGCTTGTCTGTTAGGGAGTGCTGTGGTTTTCATTTGCATTAGCAAACTGAATTGAGTGGTATGATCCAATGAATATTTGTTCCAGGATAAAAGGATGCCATCTTGCTATGTGCCCTAAGGATTCAGGCACAGGGCAGCAAACTGCCACCTTGGAAGGCAATGGTGGTCCCTTTCACATCATCACTGTTGGGATGCCTGGGTCCACTCCAGCATTCCTCGCTCTGGTAAGGAAAAAAAACCCCTCTCGATTTATGATCCAGACCATCGCTGCTTATTCTTGATCACTTTACAACTGATTCCCAGATTGGTGCCGCAGAACACAGCGCCAGGGATGCCGCCGCTGCTGCTGCTGCTGCTGCTGCCATGAAGGTGTTTTCTGCTCTGTTAAGAATCCCACATAACTTCATAGTGACTCAAAGTGACGGTGGCACCATGGGGGCCTCTGTGGCTATTCCTGGCCTCTATTCTCCCCAGAAATATTACTGCCAGATACCCACCCATCCATGGCCAGTGGGAGTAGGTTAAACTTGCCTTTATTATGTCTGGTACATTTGAACATATAAGCTGGTTTAGTAATATTGGTCCAGCTAGCTTAGAGTGGTGTGCTCTGACTGCTGGTGGTTGTGCAGGATCTCGGGCACAAGAAAGACGTTTCCCACCACCTGCTTCCTGAGATCCTTTAACTGGAGGTGGCACAGGCTGAGCCTGAGACCGTCTACATGCTGCACACGGCTCTTTTATCATGGAGCCTTCCCAAAAATAATTTCTAGCGATGGGCATGAACTGGCTCACAAGGGCTGTGTTCACACACACAAAACAATCCACTCTCAGTCCACTTTCAGTGCACTTTCCAACTGGATTCTTACTGTGTGAACTGGCAGGATCCAGTTGGAAACGGCACTGGAAGGGGACTGGAAGTGGATTATTCAGTGTGTGTGAACGCAGCCAAAGTAAACTTTGTGATGAACTTTGAGCGGTTTTGTGGCTTGTGAAGCGATGTTTGTGGAACGGTGACAGGCACGAACATTCCATGAACTTTGGTGCTATTTCTGGCAGTTTGTGGTGGTTTGTGAATGGAGACATTTCCAGACAGGCCATCTCCACTCAATTAAACTGTTTACAAAACTCCAAAGCAACAGGGGGGCAGATTTGCCGGCCTTGGAAACACCAATAGGAGCCCTCCAAAGCTTCACAGACACTGCTGGCTGCTAATAACAGAGTTCAGAATGATCAGAATGGGATCAGAATGATGTATATACTCTCAGCTCAGCTCCACGCCCTCTCCTCTGTTGGCTGTTAACAGTTACACAAAGAGCCAGGGAACTCATTAAAAGCACACCACCAGAGCACATTCCCTCCTGCTTGTGAACTTCTCTCCCCTGCTGGGGTTTGGGGGTGTTAGGTGGACTCAGGGCTCTAAGCCACCTTGTCTCTCTGCTCACACCAAGCAGAGGGGCTTAGCTACTGTGTGCCGCAGCTGGGGATCCACATTTTGATTGTGAACTCTTCTCCTTTGCTGAGGGTTTGGAGATGTTAGGTGGACTCAGGGCTCTAAGCTGCTGCGGAGCCAAGCAGAGGGGCTTAGTCACTGGGTGCATCAGCTGAGGGCCCACATTTTGATTCTGAACCCTGCTGGGGTTTGGGGGTGTTAGGTGGACATTGCTTTGAGCCACCCCATCTCTCTGCTCACAATGAGCAGAGGGTCTTAGTGCCTCAGCCGAGGACCCGTATTATATACCCTCCCATCCCTCCTGCTTGTGAACACCTCTGTGCCATGAAGGCGAAAGTGGGTGCAAATGGTGCTCATCATGAGGGAAAGAAATCCTCCATTACCCATCATACCACAGGCCTCTATCTCTGGGCACCAAACCCATCCTGCCAGCTTGCAGGAACCCGCTCCTAGCAGGGCATCCCCAGGGGTCTTAGAGCCTCCTTTCCCTGATCTGTTCCTGGGGCTCTCCACTGAGGCAAAGAGCTGTTAGCACTGCCCAGATACCAGCAGTCGCTAGCACTCGTTGGAGAGAAAGACGCAGGCAGCAGTGGTTCAGGGGTGAAGCATCCTTCCACACAGTTCCTTGCTGCTTCTGCCTCGAGTACACCCCACCGTGGCCCCTCCAGCCCAGAGCCAGAAAGCAGCTGTCTCTCCTCCCAGCTTCTCCGAGCCTGGGGCCCCATTTCCAGCCCACACTTTGGAAACATTTTCCCATCTCCCCAGTGACCCCTGTTTGGCAGAGTGCCCGGTGTGCCACACCTGCATCTGGATGGCAGCAAACCCCCAACACGACACTTGTCCCATCTTCCACAGGCACCTGCAAAGGGTGCACCCCACTGCGTTGCTATCAGGGAAAAGAATGGCAGCCCGTGGGAGGAGCAGAAGCCCACTCCCTCCAAGAGGTCACCCCACTGGGGATGCCAGCAGTGCCATCCAGAAGGGCTAAGTGGAGGGCCCATGAAGCAGTCACTTGCCTCATTGGCGAGAGGATTGCTGTGGGTGCTGTGGGTGGCTAATCCTTCTCCCTTGTGGAGGATATCGCCTTTCGCTGGCTGCTGCAACACCTGGCTCCCTGGTACTCCGTCCCCTTGCAGAGGACCATGAGCCGATGAGTCTTGCCCACAATGCACCAGTCCACAGTGGCAATGGTCAAGGCTGAGCTCTCCAGAGCACCAGGCAGAATTGTGCACTTCACAGCAGACCTCCAGAGCAGCCAGCAGCTTGGCTACCTCTCCCTCTCTGCCCACGGGTGGCAACCAGAGGACCTCTCTGTCCAGACCGCTGAGGCACAGCCCAGGCCCCAGAAGGCCACAGTCCTGCCACCAGGCTACAGAGTGGTTCTGCTCTGTGCGCAGGGGATGGATGCAGGCCACACAGTGCAAAACATCACCACAGTGAGACAGAGTAGCCTGAGGGAGAGGGTGGGCAGCAACATCATCCGTGGATACATAGTCATGGACACCAATGCCAACATACTGGTGGTGGTGAAGGCTGTGCACCTCAAGCGCATTGTCTGCCTGGCACCCATGTTTTGCCTGATGGTGAAGGATGCTCTGGGGCTGAGTAGCACTGTCAAGGCCACCTGAGATGCTGCCACCCATGAGATGCAGTCCTTGCTGGAGACCTGCCAGTGCCTGGCCATCCACTTCTTGTGCAGCATCTCTGTGAGAGATGCAGCAGGGGGCGATGATCCTGAACACCAGCTACACCATGATTGCACACTTGGTGGAGCAGAAGAGCATGGTGCAGGAGGCAGAATCCTAGAATCACAGAGTGGGAAGGGGTCATCTAGGCCATCTAGTCCAACAGCCCCCTTGCTCAATGCAGGGTCAGACTATAGTATCCCTGACAAGCGTTTCTCCAGCCGCTGCTTAAAGTCTGCCGGTGAGGGGGAGCTCACCACCTCCCTAGGCAGCTGATTCCACTGTGGCACAACTCTTATGGTAAAAAAGCTTTTCTAGCCAGTACCTTCCCCCCCCTTAATTTAAACCCATTCTTGCGAGTCCTCTCCTCTGCTGCCAACAGGAACAGCTCCCTGCCCTCCTCCTCTAAGTGACACAGCCCTTCAAATACTTAAAGAGAGCAATCATGTCCCCCCTCAACCTCCTCTTCCCCAGACTGAACATTCCCAAATGCCTCAGCCTTTCCTTATAAGGCTTAGTCTCCAGGCCCCCAATCATCCTCGTCGCTCTCCTCTGTACCCGCTCCATTCTGTCCACATCCTTTTTGAAGTGAGGCCTCCAGAACTGTACACAAGACTCCCAAGTGTGGCCTGACCAAGGCAGTATAAGGCGAGACTATGACATCTTCCAGTCTGCATATCGTTGACACACCCTTAGATCACATTAGCCTTTTTTGCTGCTGTCTCACACCGGCTGCTCATATTTAAATTTCAGTCCACCCGTACCCCAAGAACTTGTTCATGCACACTGCAACCCAGAAGTGTATCCCCCATCCAGTATGCGTGTTCCTCATTTTTGTTACCCAGAGGTCAAACGCAGCACTTATCCTTGTTAAATTACATCTTGTTCACATACACCCACTTTTCCAGCATGTTCAGATCTCATTGAATTCTATCTCTGTCTTGTGGTGTGTTCACTGCTCCTCTCAATTTGGTGTCATCTTCAAATTTAATGAACAGTCCCTCCACACCCTCATGCAGATCATTTGTAAAAATATTGAAAAGTACTGGGCCCATAACCGAGCCCTGTGGCACGACACTGGACACCTCCCTCCATTCAGATGAAATGCCACTGACAACTACTCTCGGAGTGCGGTTCTCCAAGCCAGCTCCCCGCCCACCTCACTATCCTAGAGTCCAGTCCACAGTCCTCTAGTTTACCCATCAGAACATCGTGGGGAACCCTGTCAAAAGCTTTACTGAAATCCAGGTAAATAACGTCAACACCATTCCCTCAGTCCAATAAGCTCATCTCCCAATCAAAGAAGGAAATGAGGATAGTCCGGCAGGACCTGTTGGGGACAAATCCATCCTGACTTCCCCAGATCACCAAGTTGTCCTGTAGTTTCCTGGGTCATCCCTCCTCCCATTTTTGAAAATTGGGATAACATCTGCCCTCCTCCAGTCTTGTGGCACATCTCCCATCCTCCAAGAAGTCTGGAAGATGATGGACAAAGGCTCTGCAAGCTCTCTAGAAAGTTTTTTGAGCAACCTTGGGTGCATACCATCTGGCCCGGGCGATTTGTACTCATTCAATGCAGCCAGGTGCTTCTCAACTACCTCTCTGTCCATGTCAACCAGCAACCTGGATGCCTTGCCTTGCCTACTACCATCTCTAGATGAGCCCGTTCTCTTCTTCAGCATTGAGCCTTTCTGGTTTCTCTCTATCCTCTGTAAGAGGTTCTCCATTTTCACCCAACGGTGGGTCCATCACCTCTTTTACCTTGTGTTTGCTCCTCACATATCTGAATAAGGGTTTCTTGTTGTAGTGAGCCTCCCTGGCCAGCTTTAGCTCACTGCGAGCTTTGGCCTCTCTGATGGCTGACCTGCAGTGCCTGGCAACCCGCAGATACTCTTCTTTAGAGGTACGTCCTTGCCTCCATTTCTTGAACATTTCCTTGTTTTCCCTTAGCATATCACAGAGTTCTCTGTTCACCCACACTGGCTCCTTGGATTCCTCCATGACCATCCTGCATGGGTAAGAGAAGCTCAGCATCAGCTTCAACAATTGGCTGACTCTTTCCCAAATGGTGCATGTCCTCATGATCTTCCAGGACACCACCAACATGCTCTACACCCATATGGCCAGCCTGAGGCAAGTCATCCCCCTGATTTGAGGACTGGAAGGGGCGCTGGCATCTACACTGCAGCCAGGCTCCAAGGGGATGCCTGTTCTCCCAAGGGTCAGGGCCTTGGCACGGAGGTTGCAGGTGGGCATCACCACCAGGTTGCATCCTCTCTGCAAGGAAGGGAAGCCTGTATCTGTGAGCCCTGGATAAAAGGCAGTATTGCCCTCCAGAATGCAGAGTTCATGCAATGGAAGCCTGAGCTCTGCAGAGACATGCAAAGGCTACAGACCAGCAGACATGACCAGAGGGGTCAGCAGGCTGGAGAGGCTGGGGGGGGGAGCCGCAGCCCAGCACCTCTTCCTCAAAGCGCCCAGCCAGGGAGAAGCCTCGCTACGGGTTGTCAGTGGTAAACTGGGAGATCGGGAGCAGTGGGGTTGCCAGGCATGCCATGGCGGAGGATTCGGCAGAGGTGATGGTGAGGGAGTGCCTCCCTGAGTCCCCTGAGCCCACCACCACCGATCCCCCAGAGTGCTGGCCATGCAAGGCTGCCATCTTTGCCGGCTTATCTTGTGTGGCCATGAGCCTCCTCTCCTGCCCTTCCACCAGTGTCCAGAGCCAGCGGGTGTTCTCCCACCAGGGAGACATTCTCAGCCTCCCACTCCCACCTAGATCCAACCAGGGAGGGACGAGTTGACCTTCCTCAAGGTCAACCCCCCCCCAGGCTACCCCTCTCTGGACTTTACAGGGTAAGATACAGGCCTCCTGTTGTCCCCCTGCATGTCCCCCCGTTCCTCCTCCTCTCTGGGTGATGCAGCATGCGGGTTGTGGCCCTTAGTGCTTGGGTGGGTGGGTGGGTGGGTGGCTGTCTCTGTCAGGTGGGGGTGGGCTCCCTCATGAAACAACATCTACCTCATAAGACAACGCCTACCTCTTGGAGCAACATCCATCTCAGCAAACCTCTATCTCAACAATCATCTGCCTGTACAAGCGAGCCCGTTTGACTACCCCCTCCCAAATCACGGCAGGTGATCTCTTATTTCTACAATGTGTTTCATCATGGTGAATAACCAGAAATTTCACCTAGGGGTGGGCTATGGCCAGAGGAGCCTATGTGTTCGGTCCCGAGGGGGCCAGGGAGCATTGTGGGCACACCTCGCTGGGTCCCAGTGCCGGCCAAGCTGTCGTGAGGCTACTTTCGGGAGCCCCTGTCAGATCTCTGGGGATGTCTGCCTTTCTGTCTGTCATTCTGAATCTGCCTTTGGAGACTTGGGGGTGGCCTGGCCAGGCTGACATGTGTTTCCATTCCTCTGCACAGTAGAAGAATCCATTGTGGTTGATGGGTGTGCTCTGGACCTGGGTGCTTCATCCCGGGGGGGGGGCTGTGAGACGGGACACTTCCCTTCCTTGTCTGGTGCAGCTGGGGTACCCGCCAAGCTGTCATGGTGTCACTTTGAGGAGCCCCTGTTGGGAGTCTTGTCACGTCTGTCTTTCTGTTGTTCCAAATCTGCCCTTGGATAATTGTGGTGGTCCAGCCAGCTTGACAGGTCTTTCCGCTGAAGAACAGTAGAATACACCATGGTGCTTCACACACACCCCGGGGAGGGGGTCTGTGGGAGTTGTGAGCACACTTCCCTTGCTCCCCACCTTCAGTTTCTACTGCAGAGATTCTCTGGGGCTTTGATTCTGTTTGCTGGGCTTCTGTTGCCCTTGCTTTTTTTGCTGGTTTCCCCCCTCCATTGGAAACAATGGAGGATGGGGCACTTTCTTGGGGGGGGGGGCATAACTCACACACCATTAATCAAATCATCACCAGACTTGGAGGGCAGATAGAGGAGACTCAGCCAGAGATCCCCTGAGAGTTTCGTGTCTCTAGTGTGCCGGGGGACATTCTACCATGTCATGAACCTCACTAACCAAACCATTTTGTTTTGCCCCAAAAAGTTCAGGATGGCCTGTGGATCCCAAACTGGACACATCATGAACCACAAACTGAACAGCATTTTCCTAGTTCATACCCATCCCTAATAATTTCCCAGCCAGCCATGTTATACAAGCCAGCAAAAGAAGCCATAAAAGCATTCACTCTCTAAAATCATAAATTCTGAATGATTGCTAAAGTGTTTATCATCACAGATGGGGGACCTTGATTGGCGGGACTTCACTTTATAGCAAAACAAACACAGAGAGACCTCATAGGGCAACCCACAAGGGACGGAAGGAATTACGGGCCTTTAGCTAGAAAAACTAAAAACACCTGAGATTCCTTTCACCTGGGAAAGACTCACACTGTTGCAGTAGATTTTGATTCTGCAGCAATCCCAATCCAAGACTTGTCTCTTAGTGTACTGGTAAGAAAGTAGCATTTGAGAATGAACATGAAATATAGGCTAAGCTTCCATTTCACTTTTATTATCGTGGTAATCAATATTGCTTCTCTCTAGTAACTCAACAGCATTCCTATTGTGCCTGTAATCTACCTTCATAAACTGCTTGCTTGTCTTGACAGAAACTGTAAATTCTGATTAAGGTAACAAACTGAGATGAGCAAGGTGTGTATCTGGACTCCACCGAGGCAACAGATCTGAAAATATTGCTGATTTATCCCACGAGGTTCAGGAGACAGAATGCGCTTCCTCCTTGACCTGGTGAAACTGGAGTCGGCCTGGGGGGGGGGGGGGGCAGAAGCAGCTGGTGGTAGAATGACTGGGGTCAATATCCTGACACAGGACAAAGAGAGGGAATACTTATGCAGGCTGTTTGGGGAGAAGAGTTAGTCTTCAGTGGAATATTAGAACAGAATCACAACTTCTTGGATGAAACAAGTCCCTGGACTTGGGGATTGTCCCCTTCTAGTTATCTCCCATCTTAAGCATTCGCTGGGCTTCAGTGATTCTGCAGAGGAGTATACTCTCTCACACGTACACCTCACCCACAACCTACTTTACACAAGGCCTTCAAGGATCATGTGCAGATTACCAACTTCATTTTGTGGGAAACAAGGTATGTCTCCTGCTTCTCTGAAGGATATAAGCATTTGTGTGTCCCTCTCCTTCTGGTCATACAGTCACTCCTCTTGGACTTAACATAAGAACATAAGAGAAGCCCATGTTGGGTCAGGTCAACAGCCCATCCAGTCCAACACTCTGTGTCACACAGTGGCCAGAAATACCAGGTGCCATCGGGAGATCCAGTAGTGGGGCCAGGACACCAGAAGCCCTCCCACTACTGCCCCCCTCCAGCACCAAGAATACAGAGCATCCCTTGCCCCAGCCTGAGAGTCCCTATCTATACCTTGTGGCTCCAGATGTTTATCCAATTCCCTCTCGAAGCCGTCCATGCTTGTAGCCGCCACCACCTCCTATGGCAGGGAATTCCAGGTGTTAATAATCACTCTTTGGGTGAAGAAGGGGTTTTTCCCAACTCTCCAGCCTGAAGCACATCAGATTTCTCTCTAGGCGGGATCACAATAACCAGGTAGCTGGATAAAACAGGCTGTTGGGAGATGGATTTTATTTATTTATTTTATTTTATTTTTCGACCCCCTGCCTCTCTCCCCAGGGGGAACCCAAAGCAGCTCACCTTGTTCTCCTCCCCTCCGTTGTATCCTGCAGCAATAACCCTGCGAGGCGGCAGAAAAGAGCAAGAGTCCAGCAGTGCCTTAAAGGCTAACAAAACGTGGGGCAGGAGATGTGCGCATGCGCGTGTGTTTCGTCTGCTTACCTGGAAGTCATGCCTGACTTCTGGCAACCCCTACTGGGGGCCTGGACATTTTTCAGAGAAGTGGCTTGATATCGCCTGCCTCTGCATCCCTCCTCTAGTACTCCTTGGAGGTCCCCCTTCCTCCGGGTCCTTGCCAGAGCCGTCCCTGCTCAGCTTCTGAGATCTGACGGGATCAGGCTTGCCGGGGCTGTCTGGGTCAGGGTGGTCTGGAGGCGCTTCTGTGAGTTGCTGGTCCCTTCTTCACATTCAGCTGGAATATGAGTCCATCTGTCCTGCCTGACATAACAGACGCGAGTCCCTCTGTCTCTGAGGCTGGCTAGGCTGCGGGTGTGTGACTGGGCCACGGGGACCCAGCAAGCTTCTTTGGTCAGCTGGGGGTTCCGCGGCAGACTGGGAATCAGATCCGGATCTCTGGGGTCCCAGGCCAGCACTCCAACCTCTCTACCGCACTGGCTCTCTATGGGCAAGGTGAAAACGATGGCGAAACTGAAGACAGAGGCTGCATCGAGACCAAGAACGGCAGGAAGTCTGCTCTGAGTTCGAAGCTATAAGCCTGGCAGGGATGAGTGGGACATTGCCTGCTTCTGGCTTTTATGCTACTTGTTAAGCTTGACGGAGCCGGACAGTCCCCTCTAACCAGTCTCCCGTTTCTCTGCAGGTCTACACACGCTATGGGAAGTGCTACACGTTCAACGGTGACAGAAACAAGCCACGGGTGACCCGCCAGAGCGGAATGGGCAATGGGCTGGAGATCATGCTGGACATCCAGCAGGAGGAGTACCTGCCCATCTGGAGAGAGACTAGTAAGAGCAACAGAGGTGCTGAGCGAAGGCAGAAGGGAGGGAGCGCCGGAGGCTCTGTGGCAGGTTGCATCTCCCCCCCCCGCCCACGCCTCACTCCCCCTGCCCTGCCCCTCGTCCTCCTCGTGCCTCCGGCACCAGATCCTCCCTGATGGGCATCATGGGCATCCTCACTGACAGCTGGGTGGCTAGTCGTGGCAGGGGCAGGATGCTTAGATCAGCCCTGGGTCACTCGAGGATGTGCAGAGTGGCCAGGGTTCTGTTCTCTGTTCAGAGTTAGAGTTCAACGGGAGAAGAGAGGTGGCCTAGGAAAAGGACCAGCGAGATGCAATTATGACTGTGTTTCCGATACAATCACAGGCATGTGACCCAGTTTACTAAATTGCATATAAATCACATTAGATACATAAGAATCTGATGGTCGGGTGTGTTCAGACTGGTGTTTGACAACAAATCGGCCTCTCGATAAGGCAATAAGGACCAGCCCCGACAGTGGCCGGGAAAGATGGAGACATATAGACGTAAAAGAAGGCATGGGTATTGTACTCACAGAGTTATACAGGTAAATTTTTCCCACTAAAGGTCTGGCAGAACAGAACCATCATCATGGCTCCCATTTTCTTCCTCTTGTAGATGAGACGTCATTTGAAGCTGGAATTCGGGTGCAGATCCACAGCCAGGATGAGCCCCCGTACATCCACCAGTTGGGCTTTGGCGTCTCCCCAGGGTTCCAGACCTTTGTGTCCTGCCAGGAGCAGCGGGTAAGGGATCTAGGGCAGGGAGGGAAAAGCTCCACCTGCAGGAAAAGCACACCTGGAGACTGTGCAAAGTTTGAGAACAGTTGAGCATGTCGGGAGATGGGCCTCAGACAGGAACAAGGTAGCAGATACAGGCAAGGGGCCACACCCAATGAGGCGAGGATAAAGCAAGGAATGGCTCCTTCCCTGGAGTCCCCCGAGGGAAGATCTTTAAGGTTGAATTAATAAAGTCAGGCCAGCATCCTACTAGGAATTATATTAATCTAGCCTTGAATTTAATTGGAACAGAAATGCATAGAATTCTTCCCTGGTCTGTTTTAACCATCCAAACCACCGAGTGAGAGGAAGGATGGTTCTCAAAGTGTCTTAGTGGGACTAAGCGAAGACATCTCTCCTTTCCTTGTCCCGTTCCATAGAAGCCAGGAGTCCACTGCTACAATGGATTTCAGTTAGAGGATAATACTGCGGGTTAGAGTGGGCATTTTAATCAAACCAGTTGCTTGCAGAGGTGTTAAACAAACCAGCA
This sequence comes from Gekko gecko, assembly GCA_029375565.1. NCBI lineage: Eukaryota > Metazoa > Chordata > Lepidosauria > Squamata > Gekkonidae > Gekko > Gekko gecko. Next base: position 87,423,350 of record JAPDNY010000003.1, read on the forward strand.
TCTGACAGCTGAAGGAACAGCAATATGACACTTTGTGATGCCGTTCAATCAACTCTACTGTATTTCTTTTTTTAAAAAACAAAATTTTTATTGGGATGCATTCAACATTGTTAAACATTGTTACCAATACAATTAAAAAGATTTTCATCCCATCCCCCCACCCCCCTAATAGGCTTCCAAAACTGCTAATAACAAAAAAGAAAAAGTTAAAAGGTAATCAAGCTTAGACTTATAACAATCGACAAACCAGGTAACACAGTTCTGATACATAAAAACCTGACTTTTTCAAACATAGTTTCCAATAAAGGTACAGTACAATCAAGTATTCATTTCACTTCTCATTCGGTTTCAATACAAATCAAGATTGTACATTTTTCCTTTAACTCTACTGTATTTCAATTAACTCTCATGCAATTTGAATGAAGATGCTGAAGTGTCGGCAAACCTGCTGGGGTTTTAGTCATTTTTCTTTTCTAATGTAGTAGGTGTATTTTTCCTACAAATTTAAAAAGGGGAACTGTAGTTCAAGAAATACTAGGATCTCTTATGACTGAACTCTCAATGCCTCACGAAACTGCAATTGTCAGCATCATTTAGGGGTAAGTCATGAGAGTTAAAATGACATAAAACCAACAGAATTTTGAAGCATAGTGTGGCCCCTGCTGGGGGCAGTGTCATAAGTGTCTTCCATAGTAGGCGGAGACTTATCTGGGCTCAATGATGCTTAATAAGGCTCCCTTTTGTGCCACGAATGAAGTCCAAATAGGTCTCCACACAAGCACGGCTCCCTTCCCCCGCCCACTCTGCCTTTGCCATGAGCGGATTCCACCAGGCCTGACCAGATCTGGCTGCCTCGTCTTGCCCAAGGCCACAGCTCCTCCTCATCGGTTCCCCTTTCCTCCTTTCTCGACCAGTTTGCCGCCATCTCTGCCCCTTTCTCCCTTGACCTTTCATCTCTGGGGCTCTGCCTGTGCAGGCCAAGCCCAGCAGGATGCCTCCCTTCTCTGAGCCCTGTTCCTCTCCTGACCCCTTGCCTCGCCTTGCCCCACCCCAGCTGGGTTTGCCTAGGGCCGGCCAGAGACTGTTGCTGACAGCCCAACCTCCCGCCAAAGCCTCTGGCTGGCAAAAATTCCTGCCCCTGCTGTTGTGCTCAGCGAGTAATTTGTGAAGAGGGAAGCTCTCCTACGGGGGTCAACCCCCCCCCCCGCTTGGGCCACCAAGATGGACTGCCAACCCAGGCGGTGCACCCCTACCCCAACCCCATGGTGGATCCATTGCTGCCTTGGACCTCTGGTGCCATCTCTGTGTGACACACAGTTACACCCCTAAGTGGAAAAAAATCCCACAACTCTCCCTTCAGGGAACTTGGGCACAACAGATGTTTTTTTCCTTCTAACCTGACAACAACCCTGTGAGACAGGTTAGGCAGAGGAAGGGTGACTGGCCACAGGGCCTGGCTACACGGGGACCTGGACGAGGCCCTCCCAGATGCTTGCCTGACACCTGCCTGCTGCACCACCCTGGGGAGAGTTACCACGAAGGGCCTCGGAGGAGGGGCGGGTGCCTTAGTGACCCCTCCTTCACAGGTGCTGTCATCAGAGGAAGACTTGAGATGCCAAAATTTAATTCCTGTAATCAGAATGAACTGTTAAGAGCTATTTCAAAAGGGGACACACAAAAGCCCAAAGCAGATGCAGCCTTTTAAAGAGAAATGTTCCCTAATCAGGCATTCAATTAATTACAGTGAATGATATCTGCCTTTTCTCCCTCCACAGCCATGTTAAAATTAAACTCTACCAATGCCACCTAGTTTTGTTTTAAATTTAGCTCGGCTTCCATGCTAAGCAATGGCCAATTTTAAATGCTTCACACATACCAATGAATTGGCATATGCAGAATAATCCGACTTCTCTGTAGCCTTGCGGCAACTTCGATTATTCATCAGAAGGTTCATTCCTCAGCATTACAAGGAAAGGCATTTTCATAGCAAAAAGTGTTGAGTCAACATTTTGTTATTTGAAGGTCTGTTTCTTTGCATTCTGGCAGCATCTGTTTGAAGGAGACTGTTTGGTCACCTCAGGGATTAGCTTTTCATTATACACTGATCTCAGGCACACACACACACACCCCTTTTAGTGATGTTGTTTAGAATGTATACAGTGTGTTTGAGCACACTGCATGCATTATCTCACTAATCCTTACAATAACCCTGTAATGTAGGCACAGTGGGAGAGGAAGGAGACATGAAGGCAGAGAGAACAGTGGCCTGCCTATAGCAGCTAAGTTTGTAGGTAACGATAAGATCTGAAGTAGGGTCATGCTTAGTTTATGCTCTAACACTGCAATCTAGCGTATACTTACCAGGAGTAAATTTCACGGAATTCAGTGGGACTTGCTTTCAAATAAACATCTCATTCCGTCTGTCATGTTTTTATCCCACCTGTCCTCCAAGGACCTCAGAACAGCACAGATGGTTCTCCCCTTCTCATTACAACAGCTTTGTGGGGTAGGCTAGGCTGGAGAACAGTCCTAATCCGACACTCCAACCACTGTACCACATTGACAGTCATGCTGACCTTGAGCTCTTAGTTGCTATATGCAAAGCACTACCCGTTTAGGACAAAAACTGTGTTAGAATAGTTCTTTTTCTCTTAGTGAGAGTACAAAGTGTGTATTCTTGACCCTGAAATGTCAAGCAAGTCCATAAATATCAGACTTAGCTATATTTCCAACCTTAGTATGGAATTAGTTAATCTTGGGCATGGGACTGAACTTCTGTGCTGAGAGGGGCAAGGACCAAGTAACCCCAAGTATATTTATGGCATAGCTTATAGGGCTGAAGTGCTGGAGAGCTGAAGTGGAAGATGGGTTTGGATGAAGCCATCAATGCACTGGGAGGGGCCCTCCCTGGTTCTCTGTCGGCCAGGGGACCACTTTCTCTTGGCACTTATCTCCCCCCCACCCCCAATATCCTGCAGCTAACATATCTGCCCCAGCCTTGGGGGAGCTGTCGAGCCAGTGTGAAAGGGGAACAGATTCTGCCCGGCTATGAGACCTACAGCATTGCCGCTTGCAGGCTGCAGTGTGAGAAAGAAGCTGTGGTGCGAAACTGCCAGTGCCGTATGGTGCATATGCCAGGTAAGTTTCCTAAGTCTCCTCCTAAGCCCTGGGGGTTCCTGGGCCCCCTGCTGCTGGGCACACAAAACGTGCATGCTCCTTCTGCACCAAATCCTTGCAAGTTTCCGCCTTTGTTCTTCTGTCTCAGTTCTTTTAACAGCAGTCTGATATGCAGATACTTTTCCTATCTCTTATATCTGTGCTGGGAAAAACATCATCTGCTAAATTTCTGGGTGTCCTACTGCTATTCATGGCACAGGAGCAGGGCCCCCACCCACAGCCTCTTCCTCTTCTGTGTCCGGTGACTTAGGTGGTAGCAAGTAAAAAAGAATATGTTGTCGAAGGCTTTCATGGCCGGAGTTCATTAGTTGCTGTAAATTTTCTGGGTTGTGTGGCTGTGGTCTTGGCATTGTAGGCATTCTATGTTTCGCCAGTTGACACAGAGAGTCCTCCATCTTTCTGTGTTATACCTCTGAGGATGTCAGTCACAGCTGCTGGTGAAACGTCAGGTCCTACAATGCCAAGACCACAGCCACACAACCCAGAAAATCTACAGCAACTAATAAAAAAGAATACCTGATCCATTGGAGGCAGACCCCTTTCTGTGAGTCCTTGATCGTTATGGTACAACTTCATGACTTTGCCTTACTGGCAAGCACAGTTGGGCTTTGGGGCATTCTTGAAAAAAATAAAAACAAAACTATGCCCTTTCCATCTGTCATGTTTTTACCCAGTGCTTCCTCCAGTGAGCTCAGAGCAATGTACACGGGTCTCCCTTCCTCCATCATAGCCTCACAACAATGCTTTGAGGTAGGTCAGGCTGAAAATGCGTGACTGGCCCAAGGTTAGCCAGCAAGTTTCATGCAGAGTGGGAAGTGGAACACAGATGTCTCCAGTCCTAGCATGATGCTAACCGCTAAACAACACAGTCATGTCAGAGCCCAGACTCCTAGGGCTGGCCGTAGCCCCTCTTAGCCCATCTCACCTAAACCAAGGACTGGTGTGCCCCTTTCACTGTCCCCACACCCACAGATGCATCCGCCATCTGCCACCTACCTGATCTCGTTGTTGTTCGGTCGCACAGTCGAGTCCAACTCTTCACAACCCCCTCCAGTATCTTTGCCAAGAAAACCCCATGGACAGTAACAAAAGGCTACCTGATGCCATCTCTGCTCCACATATCTCAGCCCTCTAAGTCCAGAGGAGAGAGTGTTTTTATTCATTTATTTATTTATTTATTTATTTATTTGGATTTGTATCCCGCCCTCCCCGAAGGCTCACATGTACCTCATTCCTGGCTCTCGTTCCAGTACACTCCTCCTCTGCCCATTCTCAAAGCTAAATGCATCTTGTGGCCTGCTTGCTGCTTGGGTTTCCCCGGTCTCCTTGGACCACCGGCTCACTCCTTTACAGTTCCCTTGCTGCTTCTGACCTGCAGAAGCATCTGCCCTGAGTTAGCAGAGGAGAGGAAAGGTTCTTCCACATGTTATTCCAGGCCACTTCCTCAAGTTGCCTAAGGGTATTACCAGCCTTCACCCTCCCCACAACCCAATAATGACATAAGAAGTGGCGTTCTGGGTAAAGGGGACACAACTAGATCCTTCTAGGCATCTCACTAACCAGGTCCTCCTCTTCCAGGTAACGAGTCCATCTGCTCACCCAATGTCTACATTGAATGTGCTGACCACACGCTTGGTAGGTATTTCCCCAGATACTGACCAGCCCAACTGGGGGACGTTTTGGGCAGCTGATAAAACTCAAGTGGGGCACCTGGAACTTGGGGATCAGCTGGATTGTTGGTCCTTTGGGCTCCAAGGGTTGGATAGCCGTACCAGCTTTGAGAGTCAAATTGACTAGTACAAAGGAGGCCAGTAGCTGTCACCCTGTGGAATGGAAGAATGCTATGTTTTGGGGATGGACATAGAGAACTCCATAAATTCCTCTTTCCCAGACAGCTTGTACGGGCACTTCATCCCAATGGTGGTTTATTAGACAGTGCAACCCATGAGCCAGGATACAACTGGGGCTTCCTTTGCCATATCATCGATGGGTGGGTAGTGGGATGCTTTGGCAGTTCTCCCCATTATGCCTAATACAGGCCTTTCCACTCACAGATACAGCTGTTGAGGATTCTCAGGAACGCTGTGTCTGCCCTACACCTTGCAATTTGACACGCTACGGCAAGGAGATCTCCATGGTGCGCATCCCCAACAAGGGCTCAGCCCGCTACCTTGCTCGCAAGTACAACCGCAATGAGACCTATATTCGGTGAGTGACTCATTGCTGATAAGATCTAAAATCTAGTCTGTCGCTGAGGCCAATAAGGGGATGCTTCTGCCACCAGCGGGTGGGGAACTCCCCAGGACACGATAAATAAGGCCAGGGGGGAATTCTGTTGGCAACAAAGGGGGAAAGGCCACCCTATGCAACTCCTCCTCTCTCTACCTCTCCAACTGTCCTCAGGGAGAACTTCCTGGTGCTGGACATCTTCTTTGAGGCACTGAACTATGAGGCAATTGAACAGAAGAAGGCCTACAACCTGGCAGGGCTTCTGGGTAAGTGAACGCGCTCAACTACCCATCTGCTTGCCACCGTCCCTGTGCTAGGGCAACGGCTGCAGATACAAAGCAGGTGTCTCAGTCGGTAAGCAGTCTGAAGGGACCCAGGCTTTGGTCAAGCAGCATGTTGCTACAACAAAGGAGTCGTGCCAGGTGAAGGCTGCACAGGTTCTGGTAGCACTTCTTGGACTCTTCTGGTGATGACAGCTCCTAAACTAGCAGCTCAGAGACAGCCCAGACGCTCCCCCCTTCTGGCAAGTCATCACAGTGGTGCAGAGAGCAAGACTACAAGTGATGGCGGCCATGGGTCCATCCCATGGCCACCAATGCCATTTTAGAACCATTTGTTGTTCTTTAAACATTGCTGAAAGGCCCCAGTCCAGAATGGGCGTGCAGGATGGCAACCTCAGGAGTTCTTGTCTCCCCCCCGCCCCGTCCCCGGGGTGCCTTTTCAGGTACAGAGACAGTCCTTTCAGCACTTGAAAAGGTATGTGGGGAGGGAACAGTGGAGGTAACATCTCGCTTAGTCAATCCTGGACCCATTCCAGTCTGGTTTCTGCCCTGGCCATGAGACAGAGACAGCGCCCGTCGCCCTCACAGATGACCTCCAGAGACATCTGTGTCGGGGTGGGTCAGCGCTGCTAGTGCTTCTTGATCTAATGGCAGCATTCGACACAGTCGATCATGACCTATTGACGCACCGCCTCGCCGACATAGGAATTAGGGCGACTGCCTTCAAGTGGTTTTCCTCCTTCCTCCACAGAGGGTGGCACTTGGTGGGAGGGTCTCCCAGCAACACTCCTTGGAGTGTGGAGTGCGACAAGGGGTGATCCTCTCACCAGTGCTGTTTAACGTCTCGCCCAGTTGGTACGGAGTTTTGGGATCGGTTGTCAGCAGTATGCTGATGACACCCAACTCTTTCTGTTGATGGACGGCTGCCCGTAACCTAGGGGCGATACTGGATGCCTCGCTGTCTATGAAGGCCCAGGTCACCATTGTTGCCAGGTCTGCCTTTCATCATCTTTGAAACAAAGGGACACAAGGAAAACTGCGGGAGACTCAGAGTCTGGTTGAAAGCAGGGACCCCAGCCTCTCAGAGAAACCGCCAACAAGCTAGCTTCCTCCTTGAGTCTAGGTAAAGGTTCCCTTGCTCGAAAGCCAGTCGAATCTGACTCTAGGGTTGCGGTGCTCATCTCCGTTTCCAAGCCGAAGAGCCAGCGCTGTCCGAAGACGTTTCCATGGTCATGTGGCCGGCATGACTAAACACCAAGGTGTACGGAACGCTGTTACCTTCCCACCAAAGTGGTACCTATTTATTTACTTGCAATTTCTTGCTTTCGAACTGCTAGGTTGGCGGGAGCTGGAACTGGAGATGGGAGCTCACTCCGTCGCAGCACTCTCGGGTCTCGAACTGCTGAACTACTGACCTTCCACAGCCTGCAGTTCAGCGTCTGAACCACTTGAGCCACCGCAGCTCCTTCCTTGAGTCTAAAGTTCCATATTTATTGAGCGTAGGGTCGTAAAGCCCACCATAAATCCCATTAGCTCCAGTGGTTACACATTGCCAGAACCGCCCCGAATAGCTGACAGTGTTTTTCCACCAGCTGCCCCTGGCAGACCAACAGACCTTTGACTCTGGGTTTGCCCAAAGGATTGAGCGAGTGTGCTCGCAGCATCAGGGGTCTTGTCACGTAGGCAGATAGTGGCATCTGTAGAATTTCCCTACAATCTTAGGTAGGTCAGGCAACAGGCTCCTTACCTATCCACCCAAGATCTGGCCACTGTGACCAAATGCAATGGTCATTTACAGGTTAGATTACTCTAACTCGCTCTATGTGGGCTTACCCATGAACCTGATCCAGAAACTCCAGCTGGTGCAAAATGTGGCAGCTCGGCTATGTGGGTACACATTCAGCCAGTGCTCCACCAATTGCACTGGCTACCAGTTGACTACCGGGTCCATTTCAAGCCTTGAGTGGCCTGGGACCAACATATGTAAGGGACTGCCTCTCCCCATACACCCTTCCAGAGAGCCTTGCGCTCTGCTGATCAACATCTACTGGTTATCCCTGGTCCAAAGGATGTCTGTTTAGCCACAACCAGAGCCAGGGCTTTTTCAGTCCTGGCTCCCACCCAGTGGAACAAACTCCCGCTTCACATCAGGGCTTGAGAACAAGCTCCCACTTGAGATCAGGCCCCCACAGGACTTATTACAGTTCTGCAGGGAGCTGTCCCACCAGGCCTTCAGTTGAGGCGATGGACGTCGAACAGCATGGCCTCCTATGCAAAACGGCCCTACTAGATTTGCCCATGATTACTGTTATGTATTGAGCCTGAGTCAGCCCTCTAGATATACCGGGAACTGGTTGAGCTTGCTACTCTAGAACAATAGCTTGCCAGGATCCTGGAGTAGACCAGGAGATAAGCAGTGTAATGTAAATAGCCTATCCTTGGGAGTGGATGTGTGTGTGTTTGCTTTATAAGCAGGGCTCAGACCTTGCTGGGTGTCCTTGTTGTGTTCCTGAAATCACTGAATAAACTAGAGCTGATCACTGCAATGCGTCCAGAACACAGGATTTAACATTGGCAAAGAGGATGGGATCCTGTTGAGGCAGCCCAGCGCCCACCAGCACCGCACTGTGCACCAAACTCCAGTGCCACGTGCATCACATCGCTCCTGGGACGACGACTGCCACTCCAGGACACTTTGACGCATTCAATGCCACCGTGGAAGACTGGGAGTCTTACATCTCCCAGTTCAAGTTTTTCCTTGAGTCTTCCGAGATCAAGGAGAAGGAAAAGAAGCACGCCACCTTCTTCCAAGTATGCAGACACTCGACCTTCAAGATCGCTCGCTCGCTGATTCCTCCCATGGAACTCAAGAACACCAAATATAAGATGATTTTGGACCAGCTGAAGGAGCACTTCTCACCAAAGTTATGTATGCGGGCCGCCAATGGAACGAAGTCTCCTAGTTCCCCCTAGCATCCACCTATAGCGAGTTGGCAGGAAATTCGAACCCCCCCAATGGGACTGTGGGTGTGCTGGGAGGGTGTGTATATAGTTGGCCTTGCAGGGCTGTTGTTGTTGTGTTGTGAAGTACCAATAAACGCGTCACACTACATGTCGTTGTCCGCGTCCTCCATGCGGTCAACCCAGTACTTTATAGTAGTGACGAGGATGGGATACCGGGCACAGGCCTGAACATCCTACCAGCATAGCCACAAGCACCAACACTGAGGAAGCCACCGCGCCCCGCATCACTCCCAAGCAGCACCGCATTGCGCCCGGCTCTCCATGTCTCCACTCACTGCACAGCACTGGACAATGGCCTCCGCCCAGGGACACATTGAAACGTACAACCCCACACATCCCGAGTCCTGGGATTTGTGGACGGACCAGCTGACATGCTACCTGGTGTACCACGATGTAACTGACAGGGCCAAACAATGGAACCTCCTCCTAAGCTCCTGTGGCACAGCCACCATCCGGCTAGCCAAGAGCCTCCTGGCCCCTAGGTCCATTCTCAAGTGCTCATATGAAGAAATCATCGACGCACTGACAAGGTACCTCACACCAAAGCCTATGGCACTCGCCGGGCGCATGGAGTTCCAGGGGTGCCTCCAGAGGCCGGGGAAAATGGCCGCAGCGTATCTGGCCGCGCTACACCAGCTGGCCATGGAATGCGCCTTCCTGAAGGTCGAGGACAACCTCCTCACCCAGTTCGCGTGGGGCATCAGCGACGCCAAGCTTCGCCGGAAGATGATCAGCGCCACCAGTATCCAGCTCGATGAGGCCTCGCATTGCGATTGACCATCGACCACTGTGCACCTCGTCCTTCCTGACTCGGTGCCAGCAAACTCCGACAAGGAAGACGTCCACCTGGTCCGGCCAGTGGACACCAGAAGACACCAGGAGCCAGAAGACACAGGGAGTCGCCACTGCCAGTTCCTCCAGGAAGACCACCGACAGTGCCATGTGCGCCAGCTGCGGGAGGCACACGCGAGGAAAATATGCCGGTTCTGCAAGACCACGTGCCACACTTGCGGGAAAAACGGACACTTTGCCCACGTCTGCCAGTCTAAAGGAAGCCAGCACCAGCAGCTGCTCACTCAGCCACGACGCCAGACTGCTGCCACCTATGAGACTGCCGAGGAATGAGCCGACCTCTACCTTCTCACAGACCGGCCATCTTTCCAGGTACTTCACCTCCCCAACCAGTCGGTTACCCCAAAGATCCAAGTACAGGTCAGGATCGAGGGGTCCCCCTGCACCATGGAAGTGGACTTGGGGTCAGCGGCGTCCATCATCTCAGGCTCTGCCCCCATGGGGGACCCCACTTACGCCCCACGCCCATCAGTTTGGTGGACTTTCAGCAGAGCCCGGTTCCGGTCCGGGGGGTGGGGACATTCCATGTGCAGTACTGGGGGTTCAAGGGTGCTCTGGACTTAATCGTGGTTGAGGGAGACCTTGTTAGTTTTTTGGGGAGGGCCTGGTTTGCGTCACTGGGCATCTCAGTGGCGGGTGTCAATAAATGTGTAGCACAGGACTTTGCTGATGAGTGTGGGGAGTTCCCGGGAGTGTTCGACGGGGCGTTGGGATGTTATAAAGGGCCCCCAGTTTCCCTACAACTAGACCCCAATGTGGCCCCTATACGGATGCGGTTCCGCATGGCCCAGCTAGCACTCAAGCCCAAAGTCGATGCAGAGCTGGACCACCTGGTAGCTCAAGGGGTCCTGGAATCAGTGTCACATGCCATTTGGGAGACGCCAATTGTCACCCCAGTAAAGCCAAATGGCGAAGTCCGCATCTGCGCAGACTATAAATGTACGTTGAATAAGGCCCTCCATGACCACTCATACCCGGTACCAGTAGTGAGCCACGTACTGGCGTCTCTGGCGAGGGCCAAGATTTTTGGAAAACTCAACCTAGCCCAAGCCTATCAACAGTTACCGGTTGATGAGGCTACAGCTACAGCACAGACAATAATGATGCACCGGGTGGCTTTTAAGGTGAAAAGGCTACAGTTCGGCATGAGTGTGGCCCCATGGATTTTTCAACAATTAATGGACTCATTGTTAAAAGGGATCCCTGGAGTGATGCTGTTTTTCGACGATGTCCTCATTGCCGCGGCCACCCCAGATGACTTCACTTCTCACCTCCGTGCCGTCCTACATCGATTCGACTCTGTGGGCCTGAAAGTGAAAATGCCTTCTCGGGGTCCCGGAAGTGGAGTTTTTAGGATTCAGAGTCGACGCGTCCGGCCTCCATCCTGCAAAAGACCAAGTTAAGGCAATTGTGGAGGCCCCGGCACCCACTTGTAAAGCAGAACTACAGGCGTTCTTGGGACTAATAATTTTTTACCACGCCTTTCTGCCACACAAGACGGCGGTTGCCAAACCCCTCCACTGCCTCCTAGACAAGTCGGCTCCTTGGTCCTGGGGCCCGAAAGAAGAGGTGGCCTTCCGGGGGGTAAAGGCGCTTCTCATTTCTAACAATGTGTTGGAACACTTTGACGAGTCCCTGCCAGTGGTCCTAGCATGTGACGCCTCCCCCTATGGCATCAGTGCCGTCCTGGGCCACGTACTCCCTGATGGCCATGAAGCCCCATGGCGTATTACCCCAGGACCTTGACAGCCGCTGAGCGCAACTAAGCGCAAATAGACCAGGAGGGCTTGGCGATCGTGGCAGGGGTCAAGAAGTTTCACAACTTAATTTACGGCTGGCCCTTCATGATTGTGACAGGCCACAAGCCTCTCCTTGGCCTGTTCACCGTGGACAGACACCCCAAGTTCTGTCGCCCCATGTCCTCCAGTGGTCCCTATTCCTGGCAGGCTACCAGTACGCCCTGAAGCACCACTTGGGCAAGGCGATGGGACATGAGGATGCACTGAGCCGGCCGCCACTGCCCTCCACAGACTCCGATCCTGCCCCCGTGCCAGGAGTGCTGCTTCTCAAAGGCCTTCTGGATCCTCTGCTACAAACTGCCGACGTTGCTGCCCGCTCCACCCACGACCCCATTGTCTCCCGGGTCTTGGGCTGGGTGGTGAGGGGATGGCCCAAGGCATCACCAGGACCTGAATTCATGGCTTACGTCACTCGCAAGGATGAATTGTCGCCCCTCAAGGGGTGCCACCTATGGGGGGACTGAGTCGTGATTCCTGACGCCCTGAGACAACGGGTCCTCACAGCACTACATGAAGCACATCCAGGCATCATACGGATGAAGGCACTGGCTCGGAGCTATGTGTGGTGGCCTGGGATCGACGTCGAGATCGAGTCTTGAGTCTGCAAATGCCAGGCCTTCCAGGAGGTCTGGCCAAACCTGCCTAGCACACCAACGCAGCCGTGGGAGTCAACCAGAAGACCATGGTCCCGGCTCAACATCGATTTTGCCAGACCATTTCAGGGACTGCAATTCTTAGTAACGGTTGACTCCTACTCAAAGTGCCTGGAGATAAGCCCGGTGTAGACCACCTCCACGAAGGCAGTTATCTGGTCCCTTCGTCGGAACTTCGCTACACATGGCCTGCCGGACATGATAGTCTCCGACAACAGGACAGCCTTCACATTGGCAGAGTTCCAGAGCTTCCTCCAGCGGAACCTGATCTGGCACATACGATCTGCTCCCTTCCACCCCACGACCAACGGTCAGGCAGAAAGGATGGTGCGCACTGCAAAGGAGGCCCTCAGCCGGATAACTGACGGGGACTGGGAGTTCCGACTAGCCCGCTTCCTCTTAACACAGAGGACGATGCTGAACCCCGTCACTGGACACAGCCCCACGGAGCTGCTCATGGGACGGTGTCTCACGACGTTGCTGGACAGGCTGCACCCCGACCATACCCCAGACTCCAAGAGGACAGTCGAACAGCATGACGCTCCACAAGGGTTCTTCCCATGAGATCCTGTGTTTGTCCAGAACTACAGGTCCGGCCCCCCCTGGCTAGCAGGCAAGGTCATCTGAGTAACAGGCCCAGTCTCGTACGAGTTCTCTATGGAAGATGGCCGACTATTCAAAAAACACGTGGACCAACTACGGTGGCGACAGCTTCTGGAGGTAGGAGAGTCCACCCCAAACGCAGTAGAACCAGGCACCTACACCCCGGAGGCCAGCCCAAAGCCCCGAGTGAGGAAATTGCCCCACCAAGCGAACCTACACCAGCCCTAACCAAACCAGAGACACCCTTACTGCTTCCACAGACGCCCCAACCACAGGTCATTGCCAGTCAACCACAGGCCACTGCCAGTCAACCACAGGCCACCACCAGTGACCCAGTGCCAGCCCTCCAGTGTTCGATCACGGAATGCCAGCCCGCCACATATCTAAAAGATTACGTCACCTAGGTGGAGTCAGAACTATGGGGGGAGGGGCGTTATGTATGCGGGCCGCCACCAGGGGTCCACGGCTACAGTGTGGAGCTTCGCTCCCTAGAACAATAGAATGAAGGCTCCTAGTTCCCCCTAGCATCCACCTATAGCGAATTCATAGGAAATTCGAACCCCTCCAATGGGACTGCAGGTGTGCTGGGAGGGTGTGTACATAGTTGGCCTTGCAGGGCCGTTGTTGTTGTGTTGTGAAGTATCAATAAATGCATCACACAGCATGTCATTGTCTGCATCCTCCATGCGGTCAACCCAGTACTTTATACCATCCATCATCACTGCCCACCACGTGTTCCACACTAGGAACCAGGCTGCAAATGAAGGCCTACATTACAGTGCTCTGATGGATCACAAGACACTGCAACTTCCACGACCTTGAGGACGCACTCTGAGACTGGCTGGTATGCAGCCTGCGTGATGAGTGGATTCAAGAAAAGCTCATAGCTAAGGGAGACCCCAGATTCAAGGAGGCCATGGAATTAGCCCTCACTGCAGAAACTGCCAACCAGTTCACAGCAGAAGTTCAGCAAACAAAAAGCCTGCCATCATCAAGGAGACCTACCTCCACAGCCCACCATGTGGACACATCCGAGGAGGAGGAAGATGAGGTTCTGCAACTACAGTGTCCTACTCGGTGTGGCGCTCACCCCTCCACTCCACCACGTGCTGTTAACACCACCACACCAATGCCATGTGCCAGCTGTGGGGAGCCCCATGAGTGAAGATCCTGCCATTTCCAGGATGCCACGTGCAGGAGCTATGGAAAGGTTGGCCATATCACCCAAGCCTGCCATTCCACAGGAAACCAGAGCTGACCGACAGCAAACCCAGCATCCATGCACACTGTGGAATTGCAGGTACTGAACTTGCCCTGGGACACCCCTGACAAAATTACAGTGACGGTCCTTATTGAGGAAAACCCTTGTAAAATGGAGCTCGACCCCGGATCCTCCATCTTCATAATTTCGGAGGACACCTTTAAGAGATTCTGTCCAAGGGGTGGCCCTCACCTTGGGCCTGTTGGTTTCACCTTGAGGGACTTCCAACAGAACAAAGTGGCCGTGAAGGGGGTGGACAAGTTCTGAGTACAATAACAGAATTTTGATGGGCTTTTGGACTTGCTGGTGGTGGGGGAACAGGCACACGAGTCTCCTAGGACTAGCCTGGTTCGTGCCCTTGGGGTTCCGAGTGACTGGGGTGCACCACGTGGCCACAAAAGACTTTCAGCATGTGTGCAATGAGTTCCCGGCTGTCTTTGATGGGACACTCATTTGCTACACCGGACCCCCCATCTCACTCCAGCTCAACCCAGAGGTGCAGCCCATACGGCTAAAGGCTAGATGTGTCCTGTTCGTGTTGAAGCCTAAAATAGATGAGGAGCTGGATAGGTTAATGGGCCAAGGGGTTTTGGAGCCAGTTCCGCATGCCCTCTAGGAAACCCCAATTGTTACACCTGTTAAGCCCAACAGGGACGTCTACATCTGTGCAGACTACAAATGCACCATAAACAAGGCACTGCAGGACCACTCCTACCTGTTTTCGGTAGTCAGCCATGTCTTGGCCTCTCTAGCAGGTGCAAAGGTCTTCAGAAAGTTGGACTTGGCTCAGACCTACCAGCAGCTACTGGTGGATGATGTGACCATGGAAGCCCAGACTATAGTGACACACTGGGGCACATTCCGGGTACAGCAACTGCAGTTCCGGGTCAGCATAGCCCTGGGAATTTTCCAGAACCCAATGGACTCCTCCTTAAAGGAATGCCCGGGGTCCAACCCTTCTTTGACAACATTTTGATTGCCGCCCCCACAGACGAGGACATCGCCAGTAGACTGCGCACCATCCTGCAGCGTTTCCAGTCAGCTGGCCTCAAGGTGAAGTGGGAAAAGTGCCTCCTGGGGGTTCCACGGGTTGAGTTCCTGGGGTTCTCTGTCGACGCGGAGGGCATCCATCTGGCCCCAGACAAGGTGCGCGCTATCGTCAGCACTCCTGCACCAACCTCCAAGCCAGAACTCCAGGCCTTCTTGGGGCTCCTGATCTTTTATCATTCCTTCCTGCCCCACAAAGCTGTACTTGCGGAACCACTTCACTGCCTCCTTGACAAAAGGGCCCTGTGGGTCTGGGGCGAGAAGCAAGCCACTGCATTCCAGGCCATCAAAGAGCTGCTCACTTCCAATGCCGTCCTGGCCCACTTTGATGAGACGCTGCCCGTCATCCTCACATGCAACGCTTCCCCGTACGGTGTCGGAGCTGTCCTTGGACACAAGCTGCCAGCCGACTGGGAGGTCCCTGTGGCTTATTACTCCCTCACCTTGTCTTCAGCCGAGTGCAACTAAATCAACAAGGAGGCACTGGCTATCGTCACAGGGGTGAAGAAATTCCATGGCTACCTCTATGGATGGCCATTCACCATCATTACAAACCACAAGCCCCTGCTTGGTCTGCTGGCTCCAGATCACCAGACCCCCCAGATGCTCTTACCTCACATGCTGCACAGGTCAGTCTTCCTGGCAGGATACCAATACTCCCTCCTTCACCGCCCTAGGAAGGCTATGGGATATGTCAACGCTCTCAGTCGCCTGCCGCTCCGCTCCTGTGATCCCGACCCTGCTCTTGCGCACCCAGACAGCCCTCTGCAGGTAATTGACGTGTCTCACCACACCGCAAAAGACTGAGTCCTCTCCTGCTTTTTGGACTGGGTGGGGAGGGGCTGGCCCACCAGCCGGGTGGGCCCAGAATTTGCAGCTTTCTCCTCCCACCGGGACGAGTTATCAGCCCACGAGGGTTGCCTACTGTGAGGAAGCTGGGTGGCAGTTCCTGCTCCCTTGCGCCAGCAAGTGCTATCGGCCCTGAATGAGACGCACCCTGGAATCATGAGGATGAAAGCACTGGCCCGAAGTTACGTGTGGAGGCCAGGCATGGACAATGAGATAGAGGCCTGGGTCAAGCGCTGCCAGACCTGTCAAGAAACCTGACCGGAACCACACAGAGCACCAGTGCAGCAGTGGGAATCCACCCACAAACCATGGTCCCGGCTACACCTGGACTTTGCCAGTCCCTTCCAAGGACAAATATTCTTCATTTTGGTGGACTCATACATCAAATGGCTGGAGGTTATGCCCATCGCTTTCACCTCCTCTAAAGCAGCAATCCAGGCCCTCAGATGGATTTTCAGCGTGCATGGCCTACCCTATACAGTAGTGATGGACAATGAAACAGCCTTCACTTTGGGGGAATTCCAAGAATCTATGAGCTATTACCTCATCTGACACATACGCTACACTAGCTTTCACCCAACCACCTGTGGACAAGTGGAGAGGATGGTGCGGACCATGAAGGAGTCCCTCCAGTGGATCATCCACAGATACTGGGACCATAGGCTTGCGGCCTTCCTTTTTGGCCACCCAGTGACCCCAAGCACCACCACTGGCCACAGCTCAGCAGAACTTCTTATGGGCCAGTGTCTAACCGCCCAACTGAATCATAGAATCATAGAAAGTTAGAGTTGGAAAGGACCTTGCAGGTCATCTAGTCCAACCCCCTGCACTCTGCAGGAGCATAGCCAAAAGATAACCCGACATACCTACAACATACCCAAAAGATGGTCGTCCAGCCTCTGCTTGAAAATGTCCAGGGAAGGAGCATCCACCACCTCCTGAGGCAGACTGTTCCACTGCTCAACCACTCTTACAGTTAGGAAGTTTCTCCTGATGTCTAGCTGGTAATGACTCCCTTGTAATTTCCATCCATTAGATCTAGTCTTGCAATCCGGAGCAAGAGAGAATAGATCTGCTCCATCTTTTACATGACAGCCCTTCAAATACTTGAAGACTGCAATCATGTCCCCTCTAAGTTTTCTCTTTCCCAGGCTAAACATACCCAACTCTTTCAGCCTTTTCTCATCCAAGTCTTATGAAGAAAGGATGAAAGAGTTGGGTATGTTTAGCCTGGGAAAGAGAAGACTTAGAGGGGACATGATTGCAGTCTTCAAATATTTGAAGGGCTGTCACTGACAGAGTGGACAGACTACACCCTGATCAAGCTCCTGAACCTTACCCGTCTCCAGAGTGCCAGGAAGCACCCAGAGGATTTCCCCCCAGTGACTCCGTCTATGTGAGGAACTTTTCCAGCGGTCCTGTCTGGTTCATCCATGTTACTGGACCCCTGTCCTATGAGGTGTCCACCGATGATGGTCAGGTCCTTTGTCAACACATAAACCAGCTCTGCCACCATCTCCTCCCTGCTGAACCAGAGTTGCCATCAACAGTTATGGAAGATTGTGATGTGGAACTGCCATAACCATGGAAACCAAAAACCACGAGGGAATTCCTAGCAGACAGTGCACAGCTGGATGGCCAAGTGGGCGCCATGCCTGATCAAGCAGCCACGGACTCTCCCTGCTTCACACCAACATCAGCGCCACAGCCTTCGGCATGTCAGCAACGTCAGACCAAGGTCCAGAGACAGTGACCCCTCAGATAGAGCCATGACATTCAACCCGTGAATGACGCAAACCAGCATACTTGAGAGACTTTGTCTGTTAAGGGGCTTTGGAACTTAGGGGGGAGGGGTGTTATGTATTGAGCCTGAGTCAGCCCTCTAGATATACCGGGAACTGGTTGAGCTTGCTACTCTAAAACAATAGCTTGCCAGGATCCTGGAGTAGACCAATAGATAAGTAGTGTAATGTAAATAGCCTATCGTTGGGAGTGAGTGGGTGTGGGGTGTGGGATGTTTGCATGCTTTATAAGCAGGACTCAGACCTTGCTGGGCATCCTTGTTGTGTTCCTGAAATCACTGAATAAACTAGAGCTGATCACTGCAATGCATCCAGAACCCAGGACTTAACAATTACCATCTGTCCAGCTGCTGGGGCTAATATAGGAATGTATGTTGCCATTTTTAGTTAACTGTATTTTAATTTTAATTTGTTTTAGATGGAATGTTTTAACATTTAATAATGAATTGACATGTGAATGAAATTTTGATGTTACCCACCTTGTGGGAAGGGTGGGATACAACTGCAAGAAAATGCAAGAAAATTAATAAATAAATTAGATTACTGCAATGTGCACTACATGGGGCTTCCGTTGAAGACTGTCTGAAAGCTAGTTAGTACAGAATTCTGCAGCCAAAGTGCTGACTGGAACATATCACTCCATCTACCCTGGCTTCTGGTTTGCTTATAGGCTCAATTCGCGGTACCGCTATTGATCTTTAAGGTCCTGTATGGTCTGTGACCAATATATACTAAGGGCCTCCTCCTCCCATGTGAACTTTCCCCTTTCACTCCTGTCCATCTCTGGAGGCCCTGCTCCAGTTGCCCCCGCCATCTAAGGCTAAACAGGTGGCAACCCAGGAAAGAGCTTTTTTGGTCCTGCCATCAAAACTTTGGAACTCCCTCCCCAGCAAGATTTGTCTGTCTTCCTCTATCGGCATCCTCTGACTTTTTTGTTTTGTCTGGGATACTCCAAATAATAGTTCTTGGCCTTCCTCCCTGGCTCTGGTGGTGTTTGTGTATGTATTTTCATTGAATTATTTTATAATTTTAAATGCTTCTAATTGTTCAAATGTTTTAATGTTTTTATGTTCACCACCTTGGGGACCCTTATTGGGTGGAAAGGTGGGCATAAAATGTTTTAAATTAACGAACAATAGCTCTTGGAGCTGTTGTGCCACTCCTGTTCTAGATTGAGGCCTTGCAGCATTTTTTTTAAAGAACTACAAATTTTTCTGAAATGGTGGCACAGTCATTTGTAGTTTGGCTCTCAGGCACCTGGACCTTTTCTCTGCTCCAGCACTTGTTCAAGCTCCCTGGCATCTGAGACACTGTGGACAAGAGACCCCTCTGCCAGGGCGTCCCGTCCCACCTCCACTGTGCCTGCTCCTGGAGTTGTGTCAAAGGCGCACCTCTTCCATCCTGAGTCGGGGGGGGGAGAACACCGACTGACAGAGCTCTTACGAGAAAGAGGAGAATAGCCCCAAAGAAAAAGGAGTGACACTAACCCTCCTGCCATTCTGGTTCTGTCTCCACCTCTCCCTAATAACCCTTCCTCTGCTAAACGACAAAGCAGCAGTTGCCCCGCCCGGGACGTTGTCACTCTCCCCACCAGCGAGCTTTTCCCGGCAGCTGGCCTGCTTTCCGTCTCCTCCTCCCCCTCCTAACTGTCTTGTTTCCTGCTAGGGGACATTGGCGGCCAGATGGGCCTGTTCATTGGAGCCAGCGTCCTCACTGTCTTGGAAATCCTGGACTACATCTACGAGGTGAGGGCAATAGTAAGGCAGGCGGGAAAGTGATTGTGTGGAACTTGCTCAGACTTGGGGTGGAGCAGTGCCCCGCAGGGTTGGCAAAGCCATCCCCACACTTACCTACAGTTTGGGGGCCTGGCTGGGAGACCACGGAGCCATCAGGGCAAGAGAAGCCCCCCACGCACACAAACACACGCGCACATGCCACTAGCATCAGGACCAAGTGACGGCAGCAACATTGGCCGGGCAGGGAAAACCCTAGCCCCAGGCACGCCCACGTGGCCCAGCAGAGGGCCCAGCTGGAGGGCTGCAGCAGCAGCAGCAGCAAAAGGCGGAGGCAGCTGGGGAAGGCGGGCGAAAAGGCGAGCCCAGGCAGACGCACTCACCAGGAGCAGCCTGGGGAGAAAGCAGGGACAGCTGGCTAGGGTGACCCACCTGTCACAGGCTGAGGGGCCTGGAGTAGGCCAGAGGCAGGAGCCGCAGAAGGGACCCCTGGCAGGGGTCGGGTGTGGTGACTTCCTGGGAGCATCACCAGCCAGCAAGAGGCTGTTTTGAAGCCTCAAGTCAGGCAGGGCAGATGAGGACGGGAAGCCCAGAGAGGGAAGCGCCCTGGCTCCGAAGCGGGGAGTGAGCTGAGCCCCACCCTGACTGGGGGGCACGGGCAGAGCCCAGGCTGGCCCCGCCTCCAGGCGGCAGGCCTTTATCGGGCACAGCTCCGAGGCAGCCATGGGAGGACAGGCCCAGCGGCACCTCGCCAGTCAGGGGCCTGCCAAAGACTGGGGGGGAGGGGGCTAAAAGTGTTGCACATTTCCCTCCTCCACGGCCCTTTGCTGAGATGCGTCTGGAGTGGGCTAAAGAAAGGAGAAGTCCGGAGGGCTCACACACCCTGGAATGCAGCCCTCAGGAGGGGAAGTCTGAGAAGGAGTATCAAGCTATGCCCGGGAGCAGAAGGGGGTGGGGAGGTAGAACGAGGATTCACACACACATACACACACACTCACTGCTTTCCCAGCCATTTATGCCCCTCTGCATGAGACTGGCAGCCTCCCCACACGTTGTGATGACCTTTTCTCAGCAGAGGGAATGCCTTCCCCTTGAGTTCGTAACACCCCCTGCCTGCAGAACTAGGACCCTGCCTGCTGCTAGGGGCTAGGCCAATAACATCTGGTCCAGCAGGATATGGCGTCACTCAGCTTCATCCTTAGCCTTTCATTCCTTGACTCTAGCGAGGGCCTTTCACACAGTCATTGCCCATGCAGGGCTTCAGCTACTCCAGCCTGCTTTCTCCAGGGCTTTATAACTCTAGAGAAGCTGTTACCCTGGAGAATCTGGATGCCGTCCAGCACAGTGACACAAAGCAAAGAGAGTGAAGGGTGAGTTCCTAGTACCTGAACCAGTTTTGTATATGTGCCAAATGCTTACATATATACCCTGTAGGCTGCAAAGTACACATATCCAGCCACCGTTCTTCCGGTCTCTTTCTTTGCCTCCCAGGTGATCCGTGACAAAGTAGCCCATGGCCTGAGACGCACGAAGCCACCTCTGAAGAAGCCTTCGGGGAGCATTGCCACCTTGGGACTGGAGGAGATCAAGGAGCAGGTAAGCCACAAGTGTAGACTGGAAGGACCAGTGGAAGCGAGTGAGGTGCAGTCCAGGGCTTTCCCAACTCTGAAACCCATCGGCTGGGCAGGAGAGACAGAGAAAAAGAACAGGCACAGGATGCTGCTTTGGTGGATCCTCACAACACCAATGATGTCAGAAAACAGTGTGGAAAGTGTGTGGGTTTTAGACCTGTGGGTTTAGACATGAGAGTGTCTTTTGGGTCCGCTTTGGGTCTGCCTGTCCAGTTTGCGGGAGATGCGTGTTGTTAGGGTCTTTCACACTTGTATCTTAGCACCTGGTAACTGAGCACATTTTGTGACGTGTAATATAATGCTGATGATAACTGCTGTTGTTAATAACAGCATAATGCCTCAGCATTACGTTCAGTACAATAGTTTAGAAGGGAACAAGCCCTGCCTGCAGACGGACATAAAGGGGCCTAGTTCAGCTTGCACACCTGATTACTGTCTGTTCCTCATGTGCAACAAATTCAGGTCTGGCTTAAACCCAATACTGTGTAAAATGAAGCATTAATATATACAACGCAAACAGTACAGTGCATGCAGTACAAACAGGACCTATATACAGTGCATGATACAGTAAAGTATTACAACTGATGGGCTGCCAGCTAATTAAGACACCATTTCATTGTCTTCTTGAGAACTGTTTCTGTTACAGTCCTTTTGGAGCCTGGCCTTGTACAGTTGTTGTAGACTGTTGTTTACATCAGCCAATCACAGAAGAAAAAAAGAGGACATTTAAAACATACATCTGTGATCCAGTCTCTCATAATACAGTTCTGATAATTTTTCATACACAGCTGTGATAACAAGGAGGCTCTAGTACTCAGTACCTTTTGTAGTTTCCTACAGAACTCTCCCCTCTTTTTCACCTTCTTAAACCCAAAGCTGGCATCTAACCTGGCACATGCCCAATGTTAGCATGCCAGAGATCTGTAGCCTGGGCAAGCATTGAGCCTGGCCTGTGTAGCAAGATTGCACACTTAGTGGCCCTGTTTAGATGAGATGCTGGGCATGTGCCATGTTACATAGATTTAAATTAGGCCTTAATGTGCTGAAACAAGTGACATTCCCTAGCTGGTGTCCTCAGCCAGGATCCAATTGGCATGGGAAACTGATGATAGTGACCAGAATATGGGATATTGATTACTTCCTAAGAATCTGAGCTACATGATGAAATGGAGAAGTCTGCTTTCCAAACAGAGAAGATAAATCAGACTTGACTTCAAGAAACTGGAGTCAGCACCAGTGACTACAGAGAAAGCCGTGCATCCAAGGAGAGAGCTTCCAACTGAAAATGCATTTAGCAAAGTTTTTCTTACAGTGTATGATCAACTGGGAGCCCCAGGCCAAATCTTGCCCCTCTGCAGGTGTTCTCTGGCTTTTGCATTGCTAACAGCAGAATCATTGGAAGAGTGCAGATGGGCAATATTCATGGCAACAGCAGTTGGTGGGAGTCCTTGGCAGGAAACTGGGTTTGAGGCCTTGACTCATCACTTAATCCCTTCTCAACAAGATTCTTTCAGGAAAACTCTTTGCTGACCAGAGGTTTACAGAGAAGTCCTTTAGCTTTTTAGAACTCTCTCTCTTTCTGTTCCTCCAAAGTGAAGAGAGGGCATTCTCAGTCCGGATGATAAGTCCAAGGAAATACATCAAAGGACCAAATGGATACTCAGCAGACACAGTTGTGTGTAGAAATTCACCCACCTCTGTGGACTGTCAATGAAGCAAATTGGTACAAAAAGAGAAGATACGAGGTACAACTGGATATGGCTGAGTGAGTAAACATAACCAACAATAGTAGCTGTCCCCCAGATAAAGGATGTGACATATTCTACTGCTCTAGCTCTAAGAACATGAAATCAGAGAGTTAACCAGTGTCAGCATTCAGAAAGCAGCCCATGATATTAAAAGAGAGGACAGGTAATATGAAAGACTCCATTATTTGAAGAGTTTGAAATAATACTGCAGGCTGTTTGCTCACCTATGAAAAGGAGCTACCTAAAGATTGTATATCTCATAAGTCGCTGATAAATCTCAGACCTGAAGCAACTAAGAAGCTGATAGGGCTATTCAACAGTTGAAAAGCATTCTGAGGAAATACATGAGATTTAAATAGAAGTTAAAGTTGTTGCCTTATTAGAGCCAAATAAGTGTGCAGAATTTTTTAAAAAACCTTAGACCAAGACTAGTGACTGTATTCCACACACAGAAATAGGCTTCAGCACACCAGTTATCTTCAGCACACAGCCAAATGGCTGCTGCTAAGGGGAAGAAGAAAACTGGATCCAGTGGTGAAAAAGCTGAAAGCAGAACTGAATGGATTACCCCATTCAGAAAATCACTGTGTGGCTAAAAAGCACGGCCGGATCGCCCATAGGGCGAACTAGGCGCTCGCCTAGGGCGCGCCGGCCTCAGGGGCGCCAAATGGCGCCCCACTCCCCCCGAAAAGCGCCCCCGCCGCCGCCAGACCCCCACCCCCTTCCCGGCTTTTCTGGGGGTCCCACAGCTGCGGAGCCCCAGAAAAGCCGGCGCTGGGAGGGAGGGGGAGGCGGTTAGACCCCCCGCCCCCTTCCCGGCTTTTCTGGGGGTCTCGCAGCCGCGGAGCCCCCAGAAAAGCCGGCGCTGGGAGGGAGGGGAGGCGGCTAGACCCCCCGCCCCCTTCCCGGCTTTTCTGAGGGTCCCGCAGCCACGGAGCCCCCAGAAAAGCCGGCGCTGGAAGGGAGGGGGAGGCGGCTAGACCCCCCGCCCCTCCCTGGCTTTTCTGGGGGTCCTGCCCCCTTCCCTGGGTTTCCTAGGGCCCCCGCAGCTGCGGAGCCTACAGGAAAGCCAGCGCTCCACCCGCCCCCCGGTCTCCAGGCCCCACCGGGAGGTTGGCATCCCCGGTGGGGGGCGTCCCAGGCTGTCCTGCCTAGGGCGCCCAGACACCTGGAGCCGGCCCTGCTAAAAAGACCACTGCTGTCTGCACATCCAGTTCCCTAGATCCAAGCAAGGAGTCCAGAAAGTTATCCTAAGGAATCTCTAGTTTAAAAACTTGAAATTGTGCAGAACAGATTATGAGAATATTTAATTTTCATTTGCCTCCTGTATTTTATTGTGGAAAATGTATTTGTGAAAAAGTTTCCTCCTTTTCTTCTTTCCACTCCTTACAAAAGTGTTTTGGCTGAGGCTGTGATAGAGGCTTTGGGAAGGGGACCAAGGACAGAGGGCAAAGAGAAACCCTGCCGGGGGGCTATAAAAACATCTTTAAAAAAAATTATTAGTTTATATAAAGAAAGGCACGACAGAAGACAGGAGGGCCTGGCGTGATCTGGTCCATGGGGTCGCAAAGAGTCAGACTCGACTGTGCGACTGAACAACAACAAGTGTAAAGAAAGTAGGGAAGGGGAAAGGAAGGAAGGAAGAAAAGAAAAATACAGAAATATTCAAGTTCCAGTTTCGCATTCTGCATGCATATCTTCCCATTACAATTTCACAACTATTTCATTTATAGTTCTTATTATTCTTTATGTAATCTCTCTTGAACTACATAATAATTTTCAAATGCACTTTGTTTTGAATAGAATCCATCTGTCTGGTAATCCTTACTATATCTAGATTCCACTTGCATTCTAGTCCACCAGTCTTAATTTATTTCATTTTTCTTTAATTCTTTCTAACAGTTCTGTGTATCTAATAACTACTTCCTTTGAAGTCAAAGTTGGTTGAGAAAAAGCTTTCACTGGAGACACCCATCTTGGAATTTTAATATATATCAGTGGACGAATCTTTTCCCACATTGTCAATAATGATATTCCTATCATATGATTTTTAAAATACTTATATCCAGAAGCTTTCCCATAGGAGTGCCATCCCAGTTTTAAATTGTATCCTTCTGGAGCCATCAGTCAATGATCTTCAAGTAGAATCCATTCTCTCAGCCAAACCAAACTTGCTGCTCAATAATAGTTCTTCCAGTCTGGTGCTCCGAAGCCATCATTATCTTTCACATCCTGCAAGGCTTTTAGTTTGATTCTTGGCTTTTTCCCTTGCCATATAAAATGTTGTGTCAATTTATTCAATTCGTCCAAAAAAATTGTTTAATGTTTATCAGCAACATCTGAAATAAAAATATCATACATGGTAAACATTCATTTTCAAAATTGCTATTCTGCCCATATCTTGCAATACTTTGTTATAATTATCTTTCATCAGGGAACTATATTTCGCTGTAATATTAATACCTAAATATTTGACTTTCTTCTCCAGTTGAAATCCAGTCAACTCTGCTATTTCAAGTCTTTGTTTCAATGTCTTATTTTTCATAATCATTTTCATTCCCACCATTTTTCCATATTCATTAATCGGATTCCTCAGTTGTTGTACAGAATCCATTGGGTCTTCTAAGGTAAATACCAAATCATCAGCAAAGGACTGTAGTTTATATTTATTTTGTCTTATTGATATTCCTTTAATAAGGGGATCTTTCCAAATTGCTCTTGTCAGAACTTCCAAAGTTAGTATAAACAGCAATGAAGATACTGGACAACCTTGCCTTGTCCCTTTTCCAATCCATATATCATCAGTCAATTAATTGTTTACTACTACTTTCGCTTTCTGCTTTGTGTATATAGCTTCAATCGCCCTTATAAAATTAGTCCCGAAATCATTGTCTTCATCTGTTGAATATGAAATTGTCAGCTGACAGTCTTTTCCAGTTGGGTTTCTAGTTCTCCAAACATCAATCAGTTTGTATTCTTCAGCCAATTCTAAAAAAGATCTTGGAAGTAAGCCTTTAGAAGATTTAATCTTCTTAATAGTTTTCCTGTCTAGGTCTTGATCAAAAACAGATCATTCAAATATCCATGTAGTCATATTTTGTTATAGTTTCCTTCACCATTTCAAAAAATTTCCCCTGCGATTCATTTGGTGCATATATCACCACCAATAAAATTTTCCTGTCTCTAATATCTATTTGAAATAGAAGAAGTCTTCCATTTTCTAATGAAGATACCAAAATAGGTTTCAGTTTTTCTTTAACATAGACAGCTAGTCCTCTTTTCTTTACATTGTCCAAATCAGTAAATAACTTACCAAGATAATGTTCATCTTCACGTCTAATATGTGTTTCCTGCAAACATACAATATCGACATCTATCTTCTTAGGTTGTTTAAATATCTTTCATCTTTTCTCAGGTGAATTTAGTCCATTTACGTTTGCAGAAAATATCTTCATTGTTGATAGATCCATTATGGTCGATTCTTATTGCTACCATTTCTATTTCTCGTCATTCTTTGTGGCCTTCCTTCCATAGATGATTTTTTGGATGTACTGGCCTCAAGTTGAATCAGAGAGTCCAAAGCAGTCCAACCTGTCCACCCTCAATGATGTTGCTTCAGCTTTCTCTTCAGCTTTCTTGTTATTCCCTTCTTATTTTCTATTAGTTGTTTTCTATTAGTTGTTTGTTGTGATCAGCCATTTTAACTTTTACAACTCCAATCTCTGTATTCAAATTCTTCATTTGATCTGTGACTTGTATTAAGGCACCTGGCTTAAGTCTGATTGAAATCTGTCTTGCAAGTCATTCTGTACCTGGCTTAAACTTGAGTGGAATTTAGTTCGCATATCATTCTGAGTTTGGCTCAGGCTAGTTTGAAAACTATCTTACATATCATTTTTTAATTAATTTTTTTATTAATTTTCTACAAAAAAGGAAAATGACAAAAATGACAATATACAAGACACACTAACACAGAACAAGCAAAAAGCGTGCACTCATTGTAATTAATTTTGTTTTACATAGATAATATCCTCCTTATATGCACCTAAACACGTTTAATAGTATATACGTCAGAAAATATTTTAATAAATGTAATATATAGTTATGGTGTGCATCTTTCCAAATACACCTCAATCCATTTATAAAGTCTTGACCATGTTTTTTGAAATATTTCTTCTTTTTTATCTTGTAATTGTAAAGTTAGTTTGTCCATCTCTGCCGTTTCTAATAATTTGTAAATTATTTCTTCTTTTAGTGGAACTTCTTTCCTCCAGTATTTTGCATACAAAATCCTAGCTGTAGTTATCACATGTATGATCATATAAGCGCCTGGTTTTTTAAATCTTTCTGGAATAATATTTAATAAAAAAATTCTGGTACAAATGGTACAGTTGTTTCTTACATTTTTTGTAATATCTGGTGTATCCAAGCCCAATATTTTTTCATTATATTACAGGACCACCACATATGGGAAAAGGAGCCAGTATTTTGTTTACACTTCCAGAATACATTTGACATATTTGGATAAAATTTTGCTAAGTTACCTGGTGTTATATGCCATCTATAAAACGTTTTATATATATTTTCTTTATAAGGTATAGCTTTGGTAAATTTTATATTAGTTTTCCATACCTTTGACCATTGATCTAATTCTATGTTATGGCATATATTTTGTGTCCATCTAATCATTTGAGATTTCACTACTTCATCTTGCATTTTAATGTCTATTAACAGTGTATAAAATGCCTTTATAAAATTTTCATCTAAATGGAATAAAGTTTTCTCCAAGTCTATAGATTTTTCATAAAAACCAGTTTGTTTGTCTTTTACATATCTACAGTCAAGTTGTGATCTTTCCCACCAATTTAAACAAATGCCCTGTTTTTGGAGAATATCTTGTGTTTTTAAATTGTTTTTCTTATCTAAAAGGTCTTCATATCTCCACATTTGATCTTTAGTAAGTAAGGTAGGATTTATAAAGGCTTCAAGTGGTGAGACCCATTTAGGGATTTTTATATAGAACAAACTTCTTCCCATATCTTCAGAAGTGCTGCTCTTAAAATTTGTTGTTTAAAATGTTTATACATGTTGTTTTTTTCATACCATACAAAGGCATGCCAACCAATGTTCCCTCTAAGCTGTGGAGTCTTGTGAGCAAAAATTCTACTTTGTGAGCTACTGGCATTAAAATTCTGAGCAAGCGATTTGGCTGCTGCATAAATCAGTTTACTCTGGAGCCATCCTTCCTGTGCTAAGACTAAAATGTGTAAGCTGGAGGCTAAAAAACTGTGAACTAGCTCACACTAACTCAGCTTAGAGGGAACACTGGATGCCAACCTAATTTCAAGTCATGACCTTCTAACTTTAAAATTCTAGGATTTTCCAGGGTAATCCGTTCTTTCATCCATATCAAGGCTGCTGCTTTGTAATAAAGATGCCATTCTGGTAATGCAAATCCTCCTCTTTCCTTTATATCCTGTAGTACTTTCATCTTTATTCTGGGTCTTTTGCCTTGCCATATAAAGTGCTGAATCAGTTTGTCCAATTCTTTAAAATACTGTTGATTTCTTAAAATTGGAATTGTTTGGAATAAAAAAGAAGTCTAGGTAAGACATTCATTTTTACAATGGCTATTCTTCCCACAAAAGATACTTATAAGTTTTTTCAATTTTCCAAGTCTTTTTTAATTTCAGTCAAAAGTTTCATATAGTTGTCTTTTAATAGTGAACGGCATCTGTTAGTTAAGATTATCCCTTGGTATTTTATTTTATTCTGAACTTCAATATTAGAAATCTCCTGTAACGTATCTGATTTTTAGTACAGTTCTTTGTCAATATTTTTGTTTTCTTAAAATTAATTTTCAGACCAGCTAGCTGTCCATATTCCTTTAGAGAATTCAGGAGATGGATGATAGACGTGTGTGGTTCTTCCAAAATGAATATAAGATCATCTGCGAATGCTTGTAATTTATATTCTTCTCCCTTTATTTTAAGTCCTTTTATCTGTATATTATTTCTTACAATGTCATTCAGTGTCTCTAGAGCAAAAATAAATAGTAATGGAGACAATGGACACCCTTGTCCAGTTCCTTTTTGTATTTCAATGTTCTGTGAGAGGTCCCCATTTACCATAACATTTGCATATTGTTTAGTGTAGATTGCTCTCACCATTGTATAACAATTTTCACCACATTGCCAAGTTAACAGTTGTTCTAACATAAAAGACCAACTGAGGTTGTCAAAAGCTTTTTCTGCATCTAGAAAAATAAATGCCATTTGCTTTTCTGGGTGTGCTTCAAAATACTCAAGTACATTCAAAATAGTTCTCACATTGTTCCTCATTTGTCTTTTAGGCAAAAATTCTGCTTGGTCTTGGTGAATTATTTGTAACAGGACTCTCTTCAGTCTGGCAGCCAAGATAGATGCAAATATCTTATAATCCACATTCAACAATGAAATCAGCCTATAATTTCTAATTTCTTCCTCATCTGCAGGGGTCTTTTTGTAGAAAAACAGCTGCAGGAGCTCATTAGCATATGGTATGCTAATGAGCTATTAGGCTATTAGCATATGCCATGCCCCCTGACATCACCGGAAGTGATGTCAGAAGGGGAAGCAAAAGGGGGAGGCATCTTCAAAAGCCTCCCCTTCCCTTCCCCAGCTGGTCTGGGTGGGGGAGCTAAGAGAGAAGTGGTTTAAAGTTTAAACTCCTTCTCATGAGAGTTGGGCCACAGAAGGAGGAAAGAGGGAAGGAGAGAGAGAGAGTAGAGAGAAGGAAAGAAGGAAGGAAAGAGGGAAAGAAAGAGAAGGAAAGGGAGGGAAAGAAAGAGAGGGAAAAAGGGAAACAGGGAAAGGAGGAAAAAAGAGAAGAGAAGAAGGTGGGAAAGAAAGAGAGAAGAGAAGAAGGAGGGAAAGAGGAAAAAGAGAGAAGGAAAGGAGGGAATGAAAGAAATTCGGCGGCAATTCGGCCCCATTATATCCTATGGGCCATTGAGGTCAATGGTGAAAACATAGGGTATATTCTGGGGTCCGGAGTGGAAGGGGTTTGAGGGAGAGGCTCCAAACTCACAGGGTAGCTGATGGAGCCTCTCCTCAAGATACCCACCAAGTTTCAAGAACATTGGACCAGGGGGTCCAATTCTATGGGCCCTCAAACAGGTTGCTCCTATTCCCTCCATGGTTCTCTATAGTGGGAAAAAAACTTACTTTTTTCCCCACCATAGAGAACAATGGAGGGAATAGGGGCAACCTGTTTGGGGGCCCATAGAATTGGACCCCTAATCCAATGTTCTTGAAACTTGGTGGGTATCTTGGGGAGAGGCTCCATCAGCTACCCTGTGAGTTTGGAGCCTCTCCCTCAAACCTGCTCCCCTCCAGCCCCCAGAATATACCCTATGTTTTCATCATTGACTTCAATGGCCCATAGGATATAATGGAGCTGAAATTGACACGCGGCTGCCTGAAAGACTCCCCCGGGATGCCGGCTGGGGGCGGGGCTTGGCTTCTGAGCTCCCGGAGCTGCGCTCCGGTGCGCTGCCCCCCAAAAAGACCCCTGCTCATCTGTATCTGGTTTAAGAATTAGGGTGATCAATGCTTGATTCCATGTCTCTGGTATTTTCTTCCGTGCAAGGATTTTCTGTATTGTGTATTTCAATGGTAGTGTTATTTGATCTTCAAAAGTTTGGTAAAACTCTGCTGGGAGCCCATCTGGGCCTGGAGTTTTCTTTTTTATTATTATTTTTTAATCACTTCAGTTAGTTCAGCAAAAGAGACTGATTCAACTAAAGTTTTTCTTTGATCCTCTGTAAATTCTTTACTATTATGTTTCATTAGAAATTCTTTAATCTGTTTTTGGTTGGCTTCTCTCTTCTGATAAAAGTTCTTATAGATGCTCTCAATGATCCTCTTTAACTCTTTGGGGATACTTTTTTCTTCTCCCATTTCATCTCTCAGTATTTTTATTTGTTTCCTTTCTGATTCTTTTCTTAATTTTTAAGCTAACCATCTTGTTAGTTTATTTGTGTTTAAAAAATAATTTTGTTTTCCATGCATAACTTTTTTTGCAATTTCTTGTGCTAAAAGGCAGTTAAATTGGTGTTGTAGACTTTTAATCTTAATCCTTATTTGTTACAACGAGGGCTTTGTCTTCAATCTCTCTTCTTCTTTGATTTGCTCTTCAATCCACATGTAAGTTTTTGTTTCCTTTGTTGCCTCATCCAAACAATCTTGTCTAGTGAGCCAGCCTCTTGCATAGGCCTTAAAAGCATCCCAAACTATGTCCATCAAGATGTAAGGTTGCATGTTTAGTTTAAAAAATTCTTAAAATTCTTTTTTGGAGTCTGCTATAAATCTTGGATTTTTTAGAAGCCACAAATTCATGGTCCATCTAGGGGTTTTGGTTTTTTTAGTGTCTTGCAATGTCAGAAGTAAAGGGCTGTGATCGCAAACGTTGATGGTAAAATCTCTACATCTACAATATCATTTATCATAGTTGTTGAGATCCAAGCCATATCTAACCTTGACCAAGACTTGTGTCTTGCTGAAAAAAAGTGAAGTCTAATTTGTTTAAATTTCTGGTTCTCTGTGAGTCTACCTGTCAGGTATGAAATCAAGTAGATCCAGTCATTCTTGCACAAAGAAAGGTTTATTGGATTATCTTGCTAAAACCCACAGTAGGAGGTCATTGTCAGGAATGGGGGGCGAAGCAAAGCAAGCTAACTTATAGTGTGATGCAATGAAGCGCCTAGCAAATGAAACTTGTGCACTCGCGCGGGAACTCCTGGCGGGAGAAATACTTCATGAACGGGAGACTACTCCCCCCCTCCCCTTGCCTTCCCAGGACTGGAAAATTCTCAGCAAAACAAGAATAGTCCAAAGCCTACATTCAAGGCCACCGTGATAAGGAAAAGCGGCAGGGAAGAAGCTCCCATGTTTCTGCCTGCATAGCTACGCAAGCGCAAAGCAGGGTAGGGAACATAAAACAATGGATTCAGTGAGAAACATCAAAGGCATTTTCTGACATTCTGCCCTTCCCAAAATACCACCCACCCACCACTCAGGAAGGAGAGAATGAGGGGCCCCCAGGTTTATTAGGGTATCGAGTGTGAAATTCTTTCAGGTGATCAGGTGCATTGATATCAGATACTTTTACCCACTCCCTGTGTTGGGGCCCAAAGTGTACCCACTGAACAAGGTACAGGAGTTGTCCACGGAGAATCTTAGAATCCAAAATGTCAGCAATTTCGTAGTGTTCCTCATCATCAACCATCAAAGGGGGGAGGTGCCGGAAGCTCAGCTTGCCATTTAGTCGGGGGTAATGCAGGTTTGAGGAGGCTGTAATGGAAAATTGGATGTATTGCTTTAAGAGATTTAGGCAAATCTAGTTGTACAGTTACTTGATTTACACATCTCAACACTTTGAAAGGACCAATATATTTCCAAGCAAGTTTCCGGGACTGTTGCGCTAGCCTTAGGTTTTTGGTTGACAGGTAGACCAAGTCTCCCGGTTGCAGTTTCCAGCCACCTGCCCTCTTTTTGTCTGCTTGCTTTTTGTACTGTGCCTTGGCCTCATTCAATGTCTCAACAATTAGGGGCCAAGAGTCCCGGAAAGTTTTACACCATGCTGAGGCTTTCCCAACAGTCTCACCGGGCTTCAAAAAGGGAAGAGGGGGGCTGTCATAACCCATGGCAGCTTTGAAGGGAGACATCTTCGTTGAAGCATGCCATGAGTTGTTGTACGCAAACTCCGCCAGTGGTAATAAATCTACCCAATTGTCTTGTTGATAGTTAGAGAAACATCTTAGGTATTGTTCTAAAGTCTGGTTTACTCTCTCCGTTTGCCCGTCAGTTTCAGGGTGATAGGCAGTACTGAGAGCACGTTCAATACCCATTAGAGTCATTAACTCTGACCACAACTTTGAAACAAATTGAACCCCTCTGTCGGAGATTATCTTGAGTGGTAACGTATGTAGCCTGGCAATGTGTTGGAGGAAGGCTTTGGCCAAGACTTTGGCTGTTGGCAGACTGGGGAACGGTATAAAGTGAGCTTGCTTAGAGAATAAATCCACTACCACCCAAATGACCGTCATATGTCTAGAGGGGGAAGATCTGTGATAAAGTCCATAGAGATTACTTCCCAGGGTCGGCTCGGGGTAGGTAGAGGCTGTAAAAGACCTGGGGGTTTTCCCGGTCTGGTTTTGCAACGATTGCACGTCGGACAGGATTGTATATAAAGGGATAAATCCTGTTTCATCCGGGGCCACCAGAAGCCACGTTGCAGCAGTCGTAAGGACTTTACATATCCAAAGTGCCCCGCAGATTTTGAGTCATGGACTATCTGCAACATCTGGGACCGGGTAGCTTCAGGGACAAAAATTTTATTTCCCCTGTACCAGCAGCCGTTCAGACCACATTTCACATCATCCCTGGCTTGTAAGTCACTTGTTTCCTGTGTGGTGATGTCCGTGACAAATTGTTTTTCCCAGGTTAATGCCTGGATGGGACTCAATTGTGCTCGTTTGGTTTTACGGGTTACAACTGCACCAACTAATTGTTCAGGGGTGAACATAGACTCTCGTATTTCTGTCCTCTTACAGAGGTGTTGGGGAAGGCGGGAGAGAGCATCTGCCAGATGATTGGCTTTACCTGGGAAATGGTGAAGGGTGAATTGAAATTTAGAGAAAAACTCAGCCCACCGGAATTGTTTTGCATTTAGATTCCGGGGTTTCCGCAGTACCTCAAGATTTTTGTGATCAGTCCAGATTTCAAAAGGTACTTGGGACCCTTCTAACCAGTGTCTCCAGGTGATCAATGCTAAACGAATAGACGCTGCTTCTTTATCCCAAATGGGTTGGAGGTAGCCGTGGTCAACTTGAAAGACCCAATAACTTTCACGCAAATGGATGGGTCTCCAATGAAAGAACCATGCCGATTTGAGACTGTTCCTTTAAGAGTAGGCATTGGTGACCACTGGGAGCTACGCTCGTTTGTAATAGCCCCTCAAGCCCAGTTTCCCTTAGTATTGGGTAGCCCTTGGTTACATGGACATAATCCTTACATTCTATGGGAGGAAGGGAGCGTACAATTTATCTCCCCGAAATGTACAGAACACCAATGGGACCCAGGGTGGGGAAATCCCCCATGCAATGAACCTCCACGAGCTTGTTTAGCCACGGAGGACCTTAACCGCATTCCTAAGGATTACCGGTATGTAACCAGGGTTTTTGAGGAGGAGGAAGCTGATGAACTACCCCCCACCGTAACTCCGACTGTGCGATTGAAATTCTTCCAGGCCAGAAATTACCAAAAGGGAAAATTTACGCCATGAGTCCCAGTGAAAAGGAAGAACTACGCCGCTTTATCGATAAGAATCTGGCCCGTGGATTTATTAGGCCAGCATCATCCCCTTTTGCAGCACCTGTATTGTTTTGTAAAAAAAAGATGGGGGGCTCAGACTCTGCACGGATTACCGGGGACTGAACGCAGTGTCTGCAACTAATGCCTACCCAATGCCCCTCATCAAAGACTTATTGGCAGAGGTGGCTAAGGGGAAAGTGTTTTCTAAACTGGATTTACGAGATGCCTACTTTCGGGTCCGTATCAGAGAGGGGGATGAATACAAGACTGCATTTAATACCCCGCTGGGGCAATTTGAATATCGGGTTATGCCCTTCGGTTTACAGGGGGCACCAGGGGTCTTCATGAATTTAATCAATGAAGTGTTACACCCCTATTTATTCAAGGGGGTGGTTGTTTATTTGGATGATATCTTGGTCTATACCCCGGATCAAGAATCTCACACTACCCTTATGCGAAAAGTATTGGAAACGCTATTAGAACACAAACTGTTTGTCAAACTGTCAAAATGTGAATTCCACCAGGAGTGCGTTGACTTTTTGGGGTACCGCATATCCTCCGCGGGATTAGAAATGGACCCAAAGAAGGTCCAGGATGTGTTGATGTGGGAGCCCCCAAAACCAGGCGACAGCTCCAAAGGCATTTTCTGACACTACCAAACTAAATTCTTCTGCCAATTGTAAAAAGTATTTGGCAATTCATTTCCTTGCTTCTGTTTTCCTGTTTGCTTTCTCCTGTCTAAGGCTCTATCAAATACAGCATTGTATCCTACAATTATACAAATTTCTTCATAAGTTTGTTTTGAAAGAATCTCCTGTAATGATTTATAGAATTTCTCCTGTTCCTGCTTTGGAGCATATATATTGACTATCAGCATTGTTTTACCTTGCCTCTGGATTTTCACTATCAAAGCTCTTCCATCTTCTGATTCATATAACAATTCTGGATGTAGATGGTCATGGACATATGTAACAACCCCTCTTCTCTTTTCTTTTCTTTTCTTTTTTTTTTGTATCCTCTGACACAAAGATTTTCCCAAACTTTTTTACTTCTAAAAATTTCTGGTCTGGGCATTTAATATGAGTTTCCTGCAAGCAAATGATATCTAACTGCATCTTCTTAATTAGTTGAAAGATTTGTCTTCTTTTTTGTGGGGCATTCAATCCATTAACGTTTCTAGAAATTATTTTTCTTTCTATCCATCTTTCAGATCTCTTTTGCTTCCATTTTTTTCTTATCCTGCAATCTCGTGACAACTTGAAGTGGAACTGTCTTATGTTTTTTCTTGCCAGGCTCTTGCTTTGATCCTGATGCCCCTTGTTCCTGAGGTTCCTTATCTGACTCCTTTGAATCTTCTTCTTTTCTTTGGGCTCCTAAGTCTTCTCCATATATCTCTAAGAAGTCCTCTGCTTTAAATGTTGAGTTTATTCTATGTCTTTTACCTTCTTTTTAATTTTTATTTTTAATAATGAAAGTTAGGAAATAATACAGAAATCAACCCTTATAAACATCTCAAACACGACTGTAAGGTGGAGGTTACATACTCTGATATTGGTATAACATTATAGTATTTAGAGTTACATGAAAAGGAAATATTTTCAGCTACACGAGCTAAATTGTGATCCTGAAGGACTGCCAATGTTCTTAGTAACTTTTTGTAGCTAAATTTTGACCAACTGGTACATTAACCTAAAGCTAGTAGCTTAAATTTTGTCTCTGTTATGGATTCCCATTTGAGCTTATCTACATCTAGTTTTTCTAGCATCCAGTACCATTTATCCATTAGTACCCATGTTTCTCTTTCAACTGGATCTGTGGTAGTAATCATATTGAATTTCTCTAACAGAAAGTATTTCCATATCTTGTGCAGCCATTGTTGGGTTGTAGGGGGAGAGATAGATTTCCACTGTTGGGCTTCATGAGTGAAAAGAACACCCTCAGGGAGCTACTATCTGTAAGGTATTCCATTTTTCCTTAAAAGGCTTGTAAGTCGTGCGTGTTCTTATCTTTTTTTCTCTCACCCTTCATGGGACTTCTTTAAGTATTCTGATTTCAGTTCCCTGTATTTGAAGAGGTTTCTCATTTGAAGTTTTTAGAATAGTATCTTGCATGGTTCTCTTATGGAATCTTACATGTATTTCCCTGGGTACTTTATTTCTTCTTGCATATGCCAAGTTCATTCTGAATGCCACATCAATTTCTTCAGTAATTTCTTGTGTGGTTTCTTCATCCATATAATCTGCTAAAATTTGTGCCATATCTGCCTTGACATCTTCATCTTTTTTTTCAGGAATGTTCTGAAATCTCAAAATATATGCTGCTTTTTCAATCTCCAATCTTATAATTGTATCTTCTATCAGTTCTTGCTTGACTTTTATCTCTTGTATTTGCTGGCCCATCTCCTCAGTTTTATTTTCTAGTTGGTTAGTTGTCTTCACCAGAGTAGATATTTCTTGTTTATTTTCCAAAACCTGTTGTTTTATTTCATCTGTTTGAGAAGTCATCTGCAGGGCCAAAGAGTCCAGTTTTGCTTGTATAGGTTCCACTGCATTACTGACAGCAGAGGGAATTGAAGTTTCAATTGCCTTATTTACAGCTAAGGCAACACTTTCTTTTATAAGTGTCTGTAAATCCTGCACAGACATTTGGGCCAAACTGGAGGCTACCATCTTATCCTGAGGGGAGGGGGTTACATCTGGGGTGTTTTAAATATGTCTAGTGGAACAAGAAAACACTCCCTAACCTCCCCAAGCCAGGGTAAGATGGTAGCCTCCAGTTTGGCCCAAAAGTCTGTGCAGGATTCACACACCACACATGTATACACTTCCTCGCTACTACCTTATCAGTTGTTGATATTACTAAAAGAACACTTTATGCTTAAACAAAATCTCACAGTCTAATTCCACCACCACTGTTTAACACACCATAGACATTGTTATCTCACACAGATGACGCTTTCCTGTTTTTCTTCTCTTGGACCTGCTGCTTCTTTGTGCATGACCGAGACCTGGGTGTGGGAGGGGGAGATTGTAGTTCTCTCCTAACTTGCCCCCACCAGGTTTTCGGTCCTTCACCAATCACAGACTAGGGGTGGGGGGAGGAGTGGCTCTATTCATCTGGGAGGCTTACTCCTTCAGGGTGCTCCTGTCGCCAAAGATCACAGGCATTGAGTGTGCCAGTTTGGTGTGGGAAACCGGGAAGAGTTTGGCAATTTGGCTGGTGTACCAACCGTCTAACACACCAGCCAATAGTCTGTCATCCCTGATGGAGGCTGTATCAGGCTGGGCATTGGAACATCCTAAACTGATAGTCCTGGGTGACTCTAATGTCCATGCTGATGACGCGGCCTCTACTAAGGCAACGGACCTGGTGTCGTCCATGGCGGCACTGGGACTCTCCCAGTTTGTATCGACCCCCATTCAATGAGCTGGGTACATGCTTGATTTGATTTTTGTGGTGGGGGTAACAGTGGGCCAAATTACTGCTTCGGCAGTCCCTTGGTCAGACCACCATGCCCTGAGGGCCTGCCTGAATGTTTCACCCCAACCTTGTTTAGGCAGCAAGCATATTTTAGCTCGCCTGTGGAGCCAGATGGATCCAGAGTGGTTCCAGAGGGTTCTGCGGGATCCAATGCCCCCTGGCAGCTTGTTAGATGAGCATATAGGGAACTGGCGCAACCCACTCTCCGCAGCCATCGACGAGATCGCTCCCCGGCACCCTCTGTGCCCTCATTCTAGGCTTGCTCCCTGGTTTACCCAGGAGTTGCGGCTTATGAAATGAGAGCTCAGATGGCTAGAGAGACGGTGGCATCATGCTCGAGACAAAGCTACAAGAGCATCCTATAGGATGCTTCTTTTTTGCAAACCAAAACAATTTAAGACTGTTTTCACATTCAAGCAAAAGTTCCAGCTCCCTCTACAGTTCCCCAAGTCACAATCTAATTGTCTCAAAGAGTTCCAGTTCCAGTTTAATTAAGTCCCAAAATATTCCAAGTGTAAAAAAAAAACACCCAAGTCCAAATCCAAGAGCAAATAGCAAAGGAAATCCAAACATCTTCTTTTATATTCCAACCAAATCAAGTCCTGCAGATCAAAGTCAACTTCCCAGTAATACTTTTAAAAAAAGGAAATAGCCCAATCTTCTCCAGATCGAAAAAGCCAGTGTTCTCAAAATTTATAATCCAACAAACAGGCTTTAGACATTCTCTCTCACTCCCCACCTCCTCCTTCTCCAAATTTCCTTCTGTGAAGTTATTTGTTACAACCAGATAGTGGGGGGGAGAGCTTTAAACCTTTAGTTATAACTCATAGTCTTGAGAAAATTGCAGGCAGATTCTCTTTCTTCTTTTATCATTGAGTCATTCTGTAGCATGCGGCTAAAAGCCAGGACAGCTGCTGTACCCACCGCGTGAACAAGGCTATCTTCGGATCTCTCTACTCCCAGACTAACCAAGAGGAGTGACCCAAAAATTCACCCCACTGACTTCAGAGACCCCCTCCAGGAGCCTTCTTGGGTCTAGAATCCTCTAGACCTCCCCAAAGGTGGGCCGGTTTGGTACATCTCTGGAGCTTCTCTGAGACACAGCCAACAGCACTGCTACATAACCAGGAACTTGGGGACATCTTTCGAGAGCCATAGGGAGGTCCTGGGAGCTGTCCTGAGCCAGCACATTTACAGATTTGCTTTCATGACAATGAGGATTGAGATCCTGCTTTTCTTTTATATGAACGTCGTGATTCTTAGGCTGAACAGCTATAGCCCTGGGCATTTGTGAAGCCACTGACTATAAACCAATTTTTAAATAAAGGAAAAAATACTGATTGTAGCAACTGCCAACTGCTTTCCAGGATCATCCCTGACTGTTCTTTCTCTGTTCAAGGTACATTCACATGGCCTCTTAGACAATACACAGAAGAGAGATTTCAGAGAGTTGTGCTAACTGCAGTAGTTTTTGTAGACAGTATGGAGTGTAGTCTACTGTGAACTGCAGAAGACACTTCCTGAAATGAGCAAAAACATCTGAGATTCCCCAGATTGTTTGGCTAATGGCCTCATTACTAGGTATTGGCAGTTTTTCATTGAGATAAATAGGAAGAAAAATAGGTGGCAGAGATAGAGAATCAGGGTCTGTCTGCTGTTTAGTCACCAATGTCTTTTGATAGTTTCTTTTTGCCTCTGCAGATCTGTCTGTCCTGACAACCTTTGTACTGCTAGCCAAGGGGGGGGGAAAGGCTCAAAATCTTTGAGTGAGGATGTTCTTACAATGCTTAGTGGGTATAATAAGGACTTTCTTAAAACCACTAGTACAAGGCCTCCAATTTGTGCCACTTCTCCTGTGAAATGATGATAGCTGCTGGAAATCATATCCCTAACAAATGATGGGCACACCTGCCCCACCGTTTGGCTGAAATGGCTGTGAGCCATTTCACTGGTCGGTTTCACTCCCCCCCACACACTTCCAAGCAGGGGGAAGCAAACTGGACTGGTGAAATGGCTTCCAGCCATTTAAGCCTAACAGTGGGGCAGGCCCAGGCCCACCCATCAGCTGTTAGATTTAAATGACTGCCAGTCATTTAGCCCTTCCCAGAGGATCCTCCCCTTTCTCCCAGCCATGGCAAGCTTTATCCAGGAGAAAGGGGGATCTGAACTGGCTGGTTCAGTTCAGGGTATTTTTGACTAAGTTCAGTTTGGGGTTCAGTTTGGGGACTGCCCTGAACCCCGAACAAAACCAGAATTTTTAGGATTGTACCCATCCCTACTTGGAAGTCACACTAAGCCATTCTTTCTCACTCAAACTGCCCATTCCAAAACCAGGGAGAAAAAAATCAGCAACCTAGTTTTGTGGCTCAGATGCTGGCAGGAATGCAGTGGTATAGAGATGCACAAACACTCTGAGCTACCCATACTGGCTCTGCTAAATGTTGCATCCCTGCCTGGTACTCTCCAGCCCATGGAAAGTGTTGAATATGGGGGGGTTCCATGGGTGAGAGACCCCAAGTCTAGTGATCGGCTCAGCTTTATTAGTGATTCAGCAGATACAAGGCTGAATCCTCATGGCAACAGCCCAGTTTAAATAGCATGCAAAACCCACACCCAAACACACCCAACTCCCAATGAAAGAAGAGGAGGAGGAAGAGGAGGAGGAGGAGGCGGCAATTGGATTTATACCCCACCCTTCACTACTCAAAGGGGTCTCAGAGCGGCTTACAAACTCCTTTCCATTCCCCTCCCCACAACAGACACCCTGTGAGGTTGGTGGGGCTGAGAGAACTCTGACAGAAACTGCTCTTTTTCAGGAACAGCTGTGCCAGAGAACACAGAAGATCATCCAGCAGGTACAAGTGGAGGAGTGAGGAATCAACCCAGTTCTCTCCACGCACTTAACCACTATACGAAACATAACATTAGTTTCTCATTGGTCACCTCCAGTGGGCTACTGTTCTAGAGCTCCAAGCTCAGCCAGTCTCTGGGACCCAGTCCTGGAATATTCCAGCCCTAATACATAACAGAAAGAAGATCATTGTGGAACTAAATTGCATCTTCCATATCATTACTGGAACTGTGAGACCCACACAGTTGCAGTGTTGTCTGTACTAGCTTGGAAGCACTGCCCCACCATCGATTCACTGCAAGATAGTATGTCATCAAGGACGGTCACCCTTTGTTTAGACAGAGACTGAGATTCAGCTACAGATTCAAGGCTACAGAACCTGTGAAATAGAACGGAGACTGAGAACTTGGAATGCTATAGCTGCTGGAGTGGAGAATTGATGACTAATTAGTGTCTACTGAAGTAAGCTTATAGTGAATCCAAGCTGGCTTGCGCAATCTGTATAAGAGACCTGGGCAGGAT
Organism: Gekko gecko; assembly: GCA_029375565.1. Lineage (NCBI taxonomy): Eukaryota > Metazoa > Chordata > Lepidosauria > Squamata > Gekkonidae > Gekko > Gekko gecko. The sequence continues at coordinate 87,464,246 of JAPDNY010000003.1, forward strand.
TGATTGGGATTTGACCTCCTGGGTCATGGGCTGGTGCCCCTTGTGTGAGCCACCTGAGGATGGGGCAGTATTGCTCTTTCAAGCGCCATCTCCTTAACCCAGCCATTGGTTCCTCCTGACCCATCCCAGTTCTATATTCTTCCAGGTCTGGGTTTTCCAGCTTCCTAGTTTCTACTGCCTGCTCTTTGGACTGAACCTGACTTCATTTCTTTTTAACTTTGGTTCTCCATGTGCTACTTGTCTGGATTTTAGCCGCTTTCAAGCACTAGCTTGCAATACTTTGTTCTTCCATGTTGACCTTGATGCAAAACTCCATATTGATCTTCTCTCATTGCTCCATTCAACTCCAGTCTCTATCCTGCCAGGATTCACATATCAGCTCCCATGTACTTAGCTGTCTAAGGCCCAGTATTGACCAAACACTAGTAACTTAGGGCCAGTTCAAGAATTTTTAATTGCAGTGGTAAAGACCTCATTGAAAGACTCCTAATTTCTGGCTCATATGTTTGAAAGTATTCCCATGTGAAAAACTTGACAAGCAAGTGTAAAAGAAAAGATTCCATGCTGTCCTCTGTGATGGAGGAAGTTATTCATAAGGGGTGTGATTTTCACATGAATCATATGGACCATAAATAATCAGTAAACACTCAACTGAGAGTTGTAAATGCCCAACGCTTCTGGACACATGTTAACCTCGGTTTCAAACACAGGTCTCCTCTCTGCAGGTTGCAGCATTTGCTTCAGAAGCACATAGCAGAATCCATCTTTCCCACAGGAAGAAGCCATCACAATGGAGTTGTGTTGTCTTTGTAGAGTGTATAAACTGGCAGAAGAAAGTTTTGATGTGCAATTTAGCATACATGTCATTGAGGACCACTTTGTGCTATACATTTTGTATTCAGGTTGGGCAACCATCCTTGAATGCAAATATCTTATGAAAAGCAGTTCATGAGTATTGTGTAGGCTATGATGTGTTTAAAGACAAATGTGGACAAACACGACCTAATCAGAGAACAAGTATAAAGAAAACAGTTGTGAGAGTCTGACCCACAAATCAAGCAGTCAACAAGACTTGCAAAGTGCGGTACCCCACTGCTTACCACTCTCCACTGAGAAAATTGCTCATTTATACTCACTTTCTGTTTCCTATTAATTTGCCAGTTTTTGATCCACAAAAGGAATTGTCCTTTTATCCCGTGATTTTTGAGCTTACTTAGGAGCCTTTGATGAGGACCTTTATCTCTTTTTTTTTTTGGCCCCCCGAAGGGGATTTTTTATTTGCATTTTTCTATAAACTACAAACTACAACAAAAAAAGGGAAGGGAAAACATCTACAACTAAGGAGAAAGAAAAGATAACCACAACTAAGTAAAAACCCAAGAACTGGAGATCATCAGTAACAGTTGTACACGTGTTAATCATAAAAAAAAGACTTATATAGCATTGAGCATGATCAAATAGTCACGGTTCTGCATCAAATTAACCATTTTCCCCGTTCAACAACCCTCCCCAGATCATCTTAAAAACAAAAACTTTGCAAATAAATGTAGCCAAGAGAACACTGTTATGGTACTTGACTACAGCAGCAAGACTGACTTTTGCTCAATGTTGGAAACAAGATAAAGTACCTGAAACATGGGAATGGATTAAAAAGACGTTGTTTTTAGCAGAAATGGACAAATTAACAAGAAAACTAAACAACGAAGAAGATGAAATTTTTTTTGAAGACTGGAAAGACTTTCAAAAATACTTGTTGAAAAAATTGGGACATTAAACGCGGCTTGATCTGCTTTGATAGTTATTAAGTGAAAAATGAAATAGAATTAGATTTCTGAATTGTTACCGTTTGCTAGAGAAAATAAGTTTAGGAATAATTGTAATAGAATAAGAGAGATATTAATGGGGTTGGAGCGGTGCGGGAAGTCTTGTTTGGGGGGGGGGGAGAAGGGAAATTAGAAAAAATGGGTATGTAGGTTGGTTGAAAATGTTTGAACATGTGATATATCCAATAATAAATTGTATTTACCAAAAAAAAAAAAAAAAAAAACTTTGCATAGGCTTTCAGAGTCTCAGTCTTCATTTTGCTTTCTCTTTACGTTCTCTCAGTTGATAGCTTTGTTTGGGAGCAGCAGCCCCCTTTTCCGCATCAGAGTCTTCGTTGGAAGACACAGAGTCCAATTCGCCAGTAGATTTGCTATCTTCTTCTTCTTTCACGTCCTCTTCTGGATCTCCCAGTTGCAGCCTCAGGAACTCACATGCTTTAAAAACAGAGTCAATTTTTTCCTTTTTATCCTTTATTTTGAAGGTGACGCCTTCGGGAATCAACCATCTGTATGCAATGCTATTTGTTTGTAGAAAAAGAACCAAGTCCTTATACTTCTTCCTCTTTCTCCTTATTTCAAATGGAATATCTTTTAAAATTCTTATATTGTTGCCCCCAGTTTTCAAGGGTGTATTTGTAGTCACCTTTAGAATTAAGTCTCTTAGATGCCTCTTCGAAAATCTCACCACAATCTCCCCTGGCAGATTATTCTTCTTGATGTATGTAGAGTAGGCTCTATAAGCCACATCCATTTCACTGAATATATCTTCCGCTTTTAGATCTGTCACTGGGGCTAATGCATCGCTCAGCAATTGCTTTAGATTCTCGTTGGGGACCTCAGTAATCTCTTGGAACCGGAGCACCATATTTGCTCTCTCCATTTGTAGCTGTAACACTTGAAATTCCTCCGAAGCTTGTTTCTTTTCTAGCATTTGCATCTTTTTTCCTGCTTTTTTCGAGTTGGCATCAAGTTCCAAAACTTTCTCAGTGACCTGCACTGTTTTTTTTGTAGTTTCCGCAAGCTGAAGTTGCTGTGCTGCAAAATTCTGGTTTAGAGTTATTAATTGCTGGCTAATGTTGGTCATCTGGTCCAGTAGAGGGTGTCTGCTAGGAGTTTAGGGAACTCTATGGTCTCTTCTGCCCTTGGACTCATGTCACCTGGTGCTTTCGGTTTCAGTCCTTTGTCGGGTCTTCTCTCCGCCATCTTTCCGGATTGTTTACTTTAGCTGAAAGTTGTTAAAGTCTCTGAAAGTCTCTAAACTGCTTAGACTCACACTGGTAAGGTTCTTGAAACTGGGTTCTTAGCTTTTTCTTCCACTCCCCCCTTGCTATTCTGCTTTTAAATCTCTACGTGTGGGAGGGGCCCCTCCCCCGCTCACTTCTCATGCCGCTACCGGGGGGGGGTGCTTTCTCTTTAAAATGCCAATTTTTCGCTTTCACTTAACTCACTGCTCATTGCTCATCTTATGACTTCGCTTCATTCTGTTTGTTCGCTCGCTCTCCAATGCTTGTTCCAGCCAGCAGCTCTAGCTCCATACAGATGCATAGTGGTCGGACCGTTGGAGTGGAGAAGCGCCTCAATTCCCCAGCAGCACGCTGGTGAAGAGGCAACTCCTCAAAAACCCCATGGCTGAGAACCTTTACGCCAAGGCTCCTGGGGGGTAGTGATCACTCACCCCCCCTCCAAACCACTAGCGCGCAGATCGGGCCCCCGGATCAACCAGGAGGCACGTCTGCTAGTGAGCTGCCATGAACCGGAAGTCCAGATGATGAGGACCTTAATCGATTTATTGTTGTAAAGCACTTTGTGCACAAGAGAACTTTTGTACTACTCTAACATTTCCTAAGGAAGATCCAATTTTGAAACATTGTTATATAATCCAAAGACGAGATGTACCCTTGCACTAGGATTTTCTTATGATTTGTAGGAATTTATTTATTGTGTTATAGTGCTTCAGACTGTAATACATAGTAAGCATTTTCTTTGCAAGTCTTGTTGACTGCTTGATTTGTGGGTCAGACTCGCATACTGTTTTCTTTATACTTGTTTGATGATGTGTCTTAAACACAAGAGTACTGGTTGAGTTTGCAGGTATGTGTTGTTTGTCCTCATGTATGATAATGTCCTCACTGTGTAAATCATTTGGGGTCTGCATATTATCTGGTCACTTTTGTATGAAAGGAGGAGAGAATTCTATACAAGCAGTGAAGGCTAGGTTTAGTGCACAGTCAGATCAGGCATTTGCTGGGCCCCTGCTCTGGCAAGGGATCCACCATCCCAACCAGGCCCGTAGCCACAGTGGTGCACAAAGGGTCAGGGCCCCACTAATAATTTCTCATGCCCCTCCAATCAGCATAGGGTTAGGGTTAGTGAACCCTTGTTGTGAAATCTATCACAAGTTTTCTGCCAATGAATGAGGGCATTTCATTCCCTTCTCCCACCTCCTTCTCAGGCTTTGCCAATGAGAGAGAGGTTCTCCTTCTCTCCTCCTGCCTCCCTCCTAGGCTTTGGCAATGAGAGTCTCTTTCCCTCCTCCCTCCCAGGTTTTCCCTTTGCACTTTGCTTCCTGCACAAAATGGTTGATCCAGCTGCGCTTTGAAGCATGTGACAGTTCTTTTCCCACCTTAGCTTGCTAGCTTGTACCAATCATGGATTCCTTTGATCTGGAACACTGTAGCATATTAAGGTAGAAGGGGTTGTGTGTGTTTTTTGGCTCTGTTTTGCCTTGGGTAGGGAGTGTTCAAAGGTGGTTGGGATTCAGAGGGGGTGGGTAGCAGCAGTAGCCTCTGCATTCTGCCTTTCACAAGTGGATTCAGGACCATCTTACAGTGTGTGTGGGTGCCCATGCAGCTATTTTGGCCCTTGAAAACACTTGGGGTGAGGAGAAGGAATTCTGCACCACAAGCCCACAGTGGATCAGGGCATCACAGCATTTTAAAATCACTATAAAATGGTGATAATTAATTGGTGCTAGCAACAATTTTGTCTCCTTTTTAACTGGGCTCAGCAAGGGGGGGGGCAATCTCTGTCTCTGTAGAGGGGAGCCTCCCCAGCTTTTCTTCTCATCTGCGTGAAGCAAAAAAGCCATCCTCCCCCAGCATGCCAGGCAAGCTGTAGCTGTGAAGGAAAAGTGTGTGTGAACATACGCATGAGGGTTGCCAACTCCATGTTGGGAAATTCCTGAAGATTTGGGGAATGGAGCCTGGAGAAGGCAGGGGAAGGACATTCATCAGGTATAATACATAGAACCATAGAATCATAGAGTTGGAAGAGGCCATACAGACCATCTAATGCAAACCCCCTGCCCAATGCAGGACCAGTCTATCCTCTGAAATAGCAGTTTTCTCCATGGGAAGTGATCTCTCTAGTCTGGTGATCACCTGTAATTCTAGGAGGTCTCCAGGCCCCACTTGGACGCTGGCAACCCTATTGCATTCCAGCCTGAGCACCTATAGCTATCCTTAAGTCTTCCTATAGCAAGTTATGTAGGGACAAGCCAGAGTAGGTTTTAGGCTTTTGTGTGTGGGGGGTGAGTTCAGTGGAAGATGGCATTGTGAAATGTACCTTCTTCTGTGCTCTCTGTTAGCAAAGCCTCGTTTCATGCTCAGAGGAAGAAACAGACATTTTTATGGTGACACATGGGTGCTGGGGATTCCCGTTTAGCACACTGTGACCCAGGAAAGTGAAAGTGGGGCAATATGGGGGTGGGGATCTTCATGCATTTACAAGACTCTGTTCATCATGTGTAAATAAAGGAAGAGGATATTTGGTTTCAAACAAAATGGATTATCGTTTAACCTTCTTTGGAGAATGATCCCTTATAGAAACTTTGCACTACATCATAGCTCACTCATAACAAAGGAAATAAATGATGAAGTGCTCACTAGGGTTGCCAGCCTCCAGGTGGGGCCTGGGGATCTCCTGCTTTTACAACTGGTCTCCAGCTGACAGAGATCAGCTCCCCTGGAGAAAGTGGCTGCTTTGATGGGTGACTCTATGGCATTGTACCATGCTGAGGCCACTCCCCTCCCCAAATCCCACCTTCTCCTGGCTCCACCCCCAAAGTCTCCAGGTATTTTCCAACCCAGACCTGGCAACCCTAGTGCTCATCACCACTGTACTCATTTCCCCCCACACACACACACAAAAAAAATTCTGGCTACAGGCTTGATCCCAACCAATTTGCCATTGTCACTTTGAATGAGAGAAATCTCATTTGGCACATCTCATCTCTTTCACATTAAGTGGGCTCAGAGCGTCTTGCCCAGGGTACCCCAAATGCTGAAACTGCATATAATGTAGCTGAATAAGAGCAAATGTGTCTGGGATTCAGAGGGAACTGTATTGTTTGCCTCTAATCCCACATAACCACAAAGGGTTGGGTATCTTTTTTGTGTGTGGGGGGATTTATGACATATACGGTACGCCTGCAGCCTGGTCTGAGCATGAGCATTTCTGCTGATTCATTCAATATCTGAGGAATCCTGATTCTATATAAAGATAAAATACAAGCAGCAAAGCAGTGAGTTAAAAGGCCCATCAAACATGCCGGTTTTTGGCTGCTGCTAGAGCCATCGGAAAAGGAATAACTAATTAGCAGGCTGAGTTTACTTTAATTTCCTGCTGCTGCCAACATTTAAGTCAATAAAAGCTAGAAATCCTTGCTGTTCGACCTGGCTGCAGCTAGGGCTGTAAATAAAGCCACAGCCAGAAAGCTTCCTAGAAAGGCCTTGGTCCAGTGTGGGCTCTGTTCCCATTAGGTTGGCTGACTAGATGTTGAAAGAGGGAGATTCCTCATGCAGAAGTAGGCCCTGTCAGTAAAACACCAGAAAGGCTGTGCTCATGCTAAGGTAGTAGCTGTGGTGAGGGAGCAATATCTGGTATTCTGGGTGAGCAGCTGTGGATTTACAGGCTTAAATGTAAATCCAAACTCCTGGAAAAAGTTCTTTGTTCTTATTCTGATTTTTGGACCAAAAAAGCTGCATTCCTGATTCATTTAAATCAATGTGAACTTCAGTGTTGGTTCTCCTTGGGGTAGGATTTTAGCTAGCATCCAATATTATTCCTGGCATAGGACATATCTGCACTGCAGGCAAACTATTAGGTGCAATATTGGCTCACTCCTTGTGGCTGAGTGGAGAGACAACACAAATTTAGTCACAAGTTGTTTCTGCATGGGTTATTCTAGAGCAACTGGCCTGTCCCTGAAGAATATCTGGCTAGGAATTCTAATTCGCATCATTACTTGGCCTGTATTTAAAACAAACACCCACACCCCAACAGCCCCTCTTGCAAGCATTGTGCAGTTGGGCATTCATTTGGCTTTTTTGTATTTGGTTTCTGATCCCAAATTTACACAATTTGTATGGATGAAAAGGATGGCATGGAACATTTTGTACAAGAAAGCCTAGCCCCTGGCATCTTATCTTAAAATGACAGATAACAGGGCTGGGAAAGCCCATAGTGAAAATGGCTACTGTAGCTCATCTTTGTTTTACTTTGCTTTTTTCCAGTTCTCATAATGGAAACCATTATGGCAGAATTTGGTCATTTATTCAGCATTTAATCAGAGAGGAAATCCCATGGGAAAACTCTTTTTTTTAATCCAGGAGTGCAAGTAAAAAAGGATAAATAAGGATAATAGCCCTGGCACTGGATTTTCAGGATGTCTACCAAAATTATTTTGTAGCTGATGCAGCAGCAATGGGCAATGTACATCTTGTTACAGCACAAGATGTCAGTTTAGATTATACCAAACAGATGCAGGGGAGATATGTGTTACTCCATGGACCTCCTAGTTCAATGCATAAAACAGATGCTGCAAATCAACACTGATCTGTAATAAATATCTAGAGCAGAGAGAGCTCTGAAACAGCTACTAAACTGTGTGGCCACAGCACCATCTTCTGGCTAGAAGAACAGACTCTGAGGAAGCCAATAACTAGGGATGGGCACAAACTGAACCACAAAGCAAAATTCTTCATTTATTTTCTCCTGTTTGTGCTTTGCAAATCAAAGTTTGTAACAGGTCTACCATCACGAACTTCCACAAACCTTTGAAGCAGATCATGGTGGTTCATAGTGGTTTATGGACAAAGCAGAAAGCAGGGGTTTAAAGGGACTCCAAATCCTTTTAAACCCTAGCTTTCTGTTCCCCCCAAAAGCCACAAAAATAGCTGTTTCAGGCTGTCTTGTGTAGTTCCTTTAAAGTTTGAAAGGAGTGTCCAAGAAAGCCCAAAACAGCTGAGTGGAGGTTGCTCCCTGTCATGTGGGCCATGAACCAGTCAGTTTGTAAACAAACCTCCTGTTTCAGTTTGATTTGTGATTTGGCCATAAACCACGAACTGACAAAAATTGCATTTTTCCAGTTTGTGCCCATCCCTACCAATAACAGCTTATCCTTTGCAGGAAAGCTAGCATTATCAAGGGCTCCTAAGAAGGGTGTCCCACCAAGTAGACACACACACATATATACACTCTCTCACTCACACACACAAACAACCGTTCAGAGAATTATCACAGGAGTCTGAAGAACAGGGGTTTTGTGCATCTGATGGCTTATAGCCACTGGCCATTTATTATTTATTCATGCAAGACCTTAATACCTTGCCTTTCCAAAAAAAGTGTCCAAGACAGTTAACATAAATCAAAATAAGTCATTTTTAAAAATATGTATATATATATATATATATATATATATATATATATATATATATAAAATACACCAATATAAACTATACAGTAGCAAGATAAAACAGTGACATAATTTGCAGAATTAAAACAAATACAATAATATGACCATAAATAACATCAAAATACACTACGGAATACTTTTATATAGCAGCAGATTAAATACTAAAAGCAGATTAAAATCATTTATGTATCAGTGGATAAACTTCTCAGCTCAATAAACTTAGTGTGCATGTGGTGAATTGTTTATTTTAAATATTTATACCCTGCTTTTTTCTCCCAATGGGGACTTAGCTTACAACATCATTCTCCTCTCCTCAGTTTTATCTTCATAACAACCACCTTGTGAAACAGGTTAGGCTGAGAGAAAGAGAGAGAGAGAGAGGTTCCACAGCAGAATAGGTATTCAAACAGGAGTCTTCCTGAGCCAGTTTGGTGTAGTGGTTAAGTGCGCGGACGCTAATCTGGGAGAACCAGGTTTGATTCCCCACTCCTCCACTTGCACCTGCTGATGTTACCTTGGGTCAGTCACAAGCTCTGGCACAGCTGTTCCTGAAAGAGCAGTTTCTGTCAGAGCTCTCTCAGCCCCACCGACCTCACAGGGTGTCTGTTGTGGGGAGGGGAAGGGAAAGGAGTTTGTAAGCCGCCCTGAGACTCCAAGTGAAGGGCGGGATATAAATCCAATCTCCTCCTCCTCCTCCTCCTCCTCCTCCTCCTCCTTCCTCTGGAAGCACTATACCACACTAGCTCTCAACAATGAACAACAGTTATATAAGTATCACAAAAGAGCAAGATTTTGAGTTTCCTAGGATGCTTCAACAGACAGATGTGCAATAAAAAATAGTGAGGGTGAAAAGATCACAGGTTTGGACATTATGATATGGTTCCCCTCACGCTTCTCTCCAACAGCTGAGTAGCTGCCCTCCACTTCTGTGGCACTCACTTCCTCTGCCGCTAGCACTTCGGTATGCAGAAGGGCTCCTTGGAAAACACTGTTCTTACTCACCTGGAATTGCTAGTGGCAGAGGAAGCAATCCCCACAGCAGAAGAAAGCCTCCGCAACAGCTGGGGGAACAATGTCATAGGATCCAAGCCAATGTCTGCAGTCTACAGACTCTTCAGATGGAATACAGGCTATGTTGCAGAGCCAAAGAGACTGGATAGTGTTGGGTGCAAAACAAGTTCCAAAATACACAACATTACTGGAATAGAGAAGCAGAAAAAGTGTGGTGAGGGTGGGGAGCATTCTTCTTTGAAAATGCAGAAGCCAGAAGTACATTTTTCACTTGGGACATTATAGTTGTGAGAAATCTTCTCTTCCAGCTCTTATCTTTAGAACAATGTTGTGAGATAAATTAGCTTACCTGGCCCAAGGTCCTCCAGTGGGCTTCAGGGTGCAGTGGGGATTTGAACTATGTGTGGAAGCAGCTGGGCTTACACTACATAAAAGGATACCAATACATGCATATATTTTTACTTAAGGAAATGAGCATGTGTAGTGTCTGCAGCGTTATTTCTATATTCAGCCTTAAGAGTCATTGAAGAGTTATCATCTGTACACAGGCTCTGAGACATGATAACTGCTAATGCATTGTGATGTTAAAGATCTCAAAGTCTCCTGGCGGGGAACCTGACCTGTTATGGATGTTTGCTTGGTTATTTATTCCTGCTAACACTGATAGGAAAAGCTGATCTTGATAATCTTGGACTTTCTGGCTAAGGAATGCAGTTTGCTGATGGGACAGAATTCAATGAGACAGTTTATGTGCAGGAAGAACAGGTTTAGCTAACTTTCTTTGTCTGATTCATGGGGGAAAGTGCAAACAGGCTACCAGAGCGAATCTCATTTACATTTGAGGAATCTGCTGTGTATTTCTGCTGGCTGAGATGGATTCTCAAGACATCTGAACAATCAGTTTAAAGTGAGCCTCAACCATATATTTTTTAAAAAATCCAGTTGAGCCTATTTGGACCCCCAAATTGGTAGGACGGGCGCCTTTTATTAACAATGAAATTACACCTTAGTCAATATGAATTGTTCCCACTAACCTTGTTTGCATATTAATCAGGGCTCATTTCCTGCAGGAGCGCACAGGAGCGAAGGTCCGGCAGTAAGGAGCCCAGGGGGCGGGCACATGCAGTAAGCCCCACCCCTGCTCCCAGCAGCCCCCACTCACCTTTCCCAGCCTGCTGGCCAACCCAGTGGAGCGCTGCCACAAGCTGGCCCTCAAGCTGCTCTGCCACTGCCTGGGCCATGGCACCCAGCCCGCCCAGGCTTTGCCCGTCCTCAGGCTGGCCCTGGCGCAGCACCTCTACGAGGCCTGCGAGGAGCTCTGCCCCAGCCTCCTGCGCCTACTTGTCCTCCTCCTGCACCTCTGCCCTGCCACCGCCCTGGCCCCCTACCTGCTGGAGGCCATGCCCGTCCTCCGTGCTGCCCTCCTCGACCCACGAGCAGCCACGTACTTTCCTGTGCTTGCCAGCCATCCAAAAGCGTCCAGTGGCACCTTTGAGACCAAGGTTTATTCAGGTACAAGCTCTCCCTCCTCTTTGAGGGCAGATCTGTGCGCTTCCCCCCTCCCCCATAGCTAGCAATCCAAAACAGTCCATTGGAGCCTGAGCGGCGGGTGTTGCCTTCTGACACACTTCCAGTGATGTCAGGGGGTGTGGCATATGCAAATAAGTTATGCTAATGATTTATGCTAATGAGCTCCTGCACCTCTTTTTCTATGAAATAACCCCTGATATTAATCATCTGTCTAGTCCATTGTGAATGGGAATAGACAGTCTCATCTCCATAATTTGTTTTTGAATAATATTCCAAAGCAAGATTTCTGAGAGCACAGGATCTTCTGACAATTGATTATATGAAACAAGCCATGGGGTTGTTTTGCACTGAGGAGCTATCATTTCATTACTTGCTTTATTCATCTCCTGCACTAGATTACATAAAACACCACATGTTCCTAACCTCTTTATATCTTTACCATTGATTATATTCAGAGTTTTGTTCTCATTTCACATAGACAAGTATGAGTTCCCTCCACAGGCCTACTGAGTGGCATGGGATATGCCCCTCCCCCCATTTTCCACTCTTTCAGGAAGATGCTGATTTAGCAGAGGGAAGGGGCAGCAGGTTGAAGGTGGGGCAGACTCAAGAGAATGAGCCAACACTGAACATCAGAGGCCAATTGTCTATCTAATCCAGCATCCTCTTTCCCAAACAGGTAACCAGATGCCTTAGAAGGCAGAACAGCAGAAGCCCAGAAGCCAAAGCCTTACCCTGCACTGCTGCCCTCCTAGCAACTGGCATTTGGAGGCACACCACTTTCATACTTTGTGGTCCAATTTAGCCATTGTGGCTAATATATATTGATGGAACTTTCCTCCATGAATTTGTGCAGTCTCATAGTGGCTATCACCTCGTCCACAAGTTAATTGCATGTTGTATGAGGGAATGCTTTTTTTTTTATTTGCCCTAAATCTACTGCCCATTAATTTTATTGGATGTTATTGTGTTTTGGGAGAGGAAGAAAACATCCCCTATCCATTTCCTCGACATCATGCATTAGTCATCTTTGTTCTAAACTAAAAAGTTGTAAGCTGAACTACGTATTGCTGGCATTTAGGGACAATAGAGAAGTAGACAAAAAGGCATGTAAAAGCTAGCTAAAATTGTCTTAAGGGGTGGCCTAACTACACTTTATACCTGGCACTGTTCTCCAACCCAAAACAGGTTGGGAAAATAGGTTGGGAAAAGGGCCAGGAGGGAGGATCTAAGCCCCATCTCTCCCCGTATGCCACGGTCCAGGTCCGAATTGGCCTAATCATACCTGGGAAGTGCAGAACGTCAAGGCACTTCTCTCCATGCAACCAGTAGGTGTCTCTACAGACAGCTTAACATCCTGAAGTGCATGGAATATCTCAGCTAAAGTGAGTGGAAGTGAGGCAACCAGTGGTTTCAGGATTTTTCTTCTATCCCGGCTCACTTTCAGTATCAGTGCCAGGCTGGGAGAAAAATGCTTAAAGAAAAGAGTACAGCCAAGTAAGGCAGGGTAGAGGATAGTTAGCTCCCCTCATCCACATGTACCAGTTTCTGTTAACAATAGACCTAATTACCACCTTTTCTAGAAGAGAAGCATGTCTAACAGTCCAGCTAGAAGTTGCAAGAGAGCCATGTCCCTTCCCTGCCTCTTTCCTCCTCCTTCCTTGTAACACCTTGTTGAATAACATCACACTATTCATAACTCTGTCACCACTTAGTATCCATTAATGGCTGGCATGACTGGAAGAATAAAGATGGCACACGATACGTTGCAATGGAAGGAAGGGACGCTGGAAGGAAGGGACATGGATTGGCTGCAGCTCTGAGTCTTCTGTAACATCCCGATAGATCCTGAGATGATATTGTAGATGCACTCTGCGCACAGATGTCATAGGGTAGCTGCTCTAGGATGGGGCTCCCTTGTCTCTTTGGGATATTTCTGAGCGCAATGCTCACACCCAGCGCTATTCTGGAACTACTTCCCCCACTGCCATCAGAGGGAACAGCTGACTGGGGTGGGGACTGAAGTCCTTTTGCCCCGGGCTGTGACAGTGGTCAGGGTGGCCCTGAGGCTCTGAGCTGCTGACGGAAGGGGATGGTTGTGGGTGTTGCGTGCTGACTGTGCCTTCTTTTGCAGAGCCCCTGTGAGACGCTGGCCCGCCACTCCGAGGGCACGTACCCCACTGGCCTCCTGCCCAACCACCACCACCACCACCACTACTCGCCCCAGGGGGTCTTTGAGGATTTCGCCTGCTAGGCCAGCGTGTGCCCTGCGCCCTCAGACGGCAGCAGTGCTTCCGGAGCAGCTTCAGGACCAGTGGATCCCACCTCGTGCTGGCAGGCCTGCCAAAGCCAAGCCAAGCCAGCTTCTCCTGCCTCCCGCGGCTTCCAAAAGGCAAACGATGCTTTAATCCTCTTCCTCCCACTTCTTCCCCTCCCACTGTGCCCCGTCCGTGACCCCAGGCCAGCTGGCCCTGCTCCCCAGGGCTCCGTGCCCCCAGTTGAAGCACACAGAGAGCATCAGCTCCCAGGCCCAGGAGGCGGGGTGGGCTCCAGACTGCCCCACTGACCGGAGAGTTGCCTTTCCTCAGCTTCAACGTGGGAGGAAGGGCCAGGGGAACGTGGAGCACAGCAAGCAGCAGGATGCAGTCGTGGAAAGGAAAGACAGAAATCCATCCTAGAGCCGATGCCGATATGGTAGCACCAACCAACCAACCAGCTGCTCACAGCCCTGCATGGCGGAGGCCCGCCCCTGCCACAAATTGACCCCTCTCACTTTGCGCTGCCCATTCCAAGATTGAAATTCCTTCTTACACCCCCTCCTCTCAGAAACACACGTCGCAGCCCTGGCCTTATTAGGCACACGTGCACAGAGGAGTCAGGGCAGAACACGAGCTCTGTGTCCCGTCACCTGCGGTTGGGCAGTTGCCACTTGTTGCTGTCTACACATGCATCTACTGTGCCCAGAACGAGGTTCAAAACCCTAGACCTTGCCCTTTGAAAGGGGTTCCAGGCGGCACCCTCTTACTACATGGGCATTAGCTTTTTCCCGTCAGTCCAAGCCTGGCCACCTGTCATCCTGCCCTCACAACTGTATATTTGTAAATAACTGTTTCAGGCCCGTGGTTTTTAGCCAGATATCAAGTTTGTCATTGCTGCAGCTGCCCCCTGCTGGTGTCACCAAGAACTGCTGGTAGTGCTGGGCACTGACATAGGCATCAAATCTCAGGTTTCCTCCCAGCCCAAGTGCAGAGACAAACCCAACAGGGGGCTGCTGGCCAGCAACAAAGCCTGAGTTTCCCTGGGTCACCTTTTCCCCAGGTGTACAGCCTTCTCCCCACCACCACTTCTATCCATCCTTCACCTCCAGCAGCATTCATTGGGATTCAGGGTCCAAGCCACAACCACCCCACCTCTACGAGAAAGGAGCAGGACACTTTGAAGTCCCTAAGGGTACCACAGAATTTCAACAGCTCTACCTAGTCCTCGAGAATCAGGACTCCAGGTTACAGCACTCAGTAATAGAATTGTCCTGTCAATTTTAACACCCCAGTGAGTGGACATCATACCATCTACATGAACATGGATGAATTCCCAAGGGAAGGGGGATCATTCCTCCTAAATGTGCAAAGGGAGGTTGTTAATCATCTAGCTTTGTGGTAGGACTCTGGAGTAAATGTACAATAGAAAAAACTGTCCAAACCACCTTTGTGTTATGTTTGTGGGGTATCAGAGTATTCCAGAGGGCCCCTAGTATGTGCCATCAAAAGTTTAAGAATCTTCATGGTCTAATGGGAGTACGGAAATCCTACAGAATTATGCTTGTTCTCCTGGGGGTACATTTCAGAGAAATATGCTGCAAATACCACCCCACTTCGTCCTGTCCATCAGTTACAACACTACGCTCACGTATGTACCAATCAGAAAGCCACAAGCATAAAGGCATTTGGCTGCTGTAGTGGAATGAAGAAGCTGATACAGCCAGCCTGACTGCCTACCCTCCGGAGATGGGCGTGGCTCCAGGGGGCACAGCCCTACAGGCTGCACGGGGCTCTGCCAGGGATTTCCCTAGGCATGACTTATCATCTTCACAGCTGTACTGAGCGCAAGTCGCTGTTTTACAAATGTACAAGTATCTCACAATAAAGAGGCACAAATTAGAATTCCAGCCACGTCAGCTGTGTTGTCGGTGATTCTATCCAGCAAATGTCTGGAACTCTCTCCTGCATGGTATTTCAGGTATTCCATGGTATTCCTCACCACTAACATGGACACTTCTGTGACTAGCAAGCACCGCCAGATCTCTCCTCCTGCCAGATAGTGCCTCCATCCATCCAGTCCTCAACACTATCTGTTCCAGCTTCAAGTAACATTTGAAGAGACTGACAGACACTGATTCCCCACAAGCAGCTGTGCCGCCGTCACTCTTCTGTTTCCCCCACTTGCATTGGTTAGTTTCACACTATTCGCTGCGTGGCCGCATTTTGACCCACAGCTCCCCCCAGATTCCCCCCATGTCTTCTGGATCTCAAAAAACAAGGATCGAAAAGACACGGGGGAAATCGAGGGGGAGCTGTGGGTCAAAATGCGGCCCTGCAGCCAATAGTGTGAAATTGACCAATGCAAGTGGGGGAAACAGAAGAGCGACGACGGCACAGCTGCTTGTGGGGAACCGGTCCAAGTGTTTACAAGATCAGATATTAAATCTCAGTGTTTCAGTCTGATACATATCATGTGCTGGCCAAAAAGGAAGGCAAAGAAACCACCGACAGCTCATTTTCAAGAGGTTCTAAAACCTGTTTTTAGCTTTATAGTAAACATAGCAATGATAGGTAGATAGAGAGGCATTTTCTGTCACTACTGAACCATGCATTCGTGAGCAAGTCCATTAAAGTGAACAGGAAGATGCAGTTTTGCTTACAATTGCGCTGCAAAAGCAGTACCCAGACATCTAGGGATAAAGAAGAAAGGTTTCAGATCAAAGAGCATAACCTTCAGTCTTGGCATCCAGCAACTTTCTCTTTAGATTTTTAATTCTAATAACACAGTTCTATATCCCATCAAAATGGATTCTGAGAGCATATCTAAGTATGAACATATGATGGTTTTCTAATATATTTCCCCAAATAACTCTGGGACTTTCAGTTGGATGAAATGCTGAAAATTCTGTTAATTCCCCAGTCAACTCTTCCAAAACTGTAATTCCTTGGCTTGCCTGGGAAAGGGGAACTATTGCTACACCTATTGACATTTAAAATGTAGTTATGTCCAGGTGCTCTCCTATGATGGCATGACTGAAATTGCTCAGTTGCACTGGGGTATACCATCCTATAGCAGAGCACAGATCACCCTTTCTCCTATCCAGATCTACTATCATTATGTATCACCAGCAAAGGGCAGCAAGAGCATTTGAACAAAATAACACAGTTAAGAGAAGGGACCTTTGACCCTGTTGTTTACAACATTTATTATGCACACACACACACCAAGTTGGAACCTACTTCATTCATCTGATAAAGAGGTTCTGCTCTGCAAAAGCTAATGCTAGGTTAAAAATGCTAGACAAAGAGATAATGGATACTTACAAAAAGAATTGAAAATGTACTTTGAAATTAATATTACCAATAAAGTACTTAAAAGTTCTATCTGGGAAGCTAGCAAAGCTTATATAAGGGGAGTCTGTGTAAGTTTAATATTGGCACAGAAGCAAAAGAAAGAAAGAAAAACAAAAAAAATACAAGATTGCATTGAAAAAAATCAAACATCTTGAAAATATCTATAAATACACTAAATCCAGATTAGCTCTGAAAGAACTGAAAGAGGAAAAAAATAAATTGCTGAATTTAGATTTGGAAAAAATTCAAAAGCACCCAATAATGTTTTTTTTTTTTGTCAAAACCCTCCTAAAAGGAGAGGAATTTATTCTGTTTATAAATAGAAAAAGGTAGGGTATATAGAGGGATAAAGAAAAAGAGCGGAGTGAGTATTCTGTTAATAAAGGTTAGTTTAAATCAATATAGATACAGTTTTTGGCAATCTCCGTGATTTGAGAGTCTTCTTTTCATCTAACAAAAATTCAAAATAACTCTGTTAAAGAGGTTAGTAATGTCCTTTGGGGTTAATTATTAGTCATCTCCTTTTTGACGTTTCCCGAACAGTTATTTCTTAGGTTGTCTTCCTTTGGTATCCCTCAAGTTATAGGATGGGCCACCTTTGGTTTTCACTTCTCCCGCTCCGGCACCTCCCTCCTCTGGGCCGCTGTCATCTTCACTACTCAAATCTGTCCACGTTGCGAGTGCTGCCTCTTCCTCTGGACTGGCGTGTCTCTTCAGAAATTCCTGCGCCTTGAAGATGGAGTCAATCTTCTCTCTTTTATCCTTGTACTTGAACAAAAGGCCTTCGGGGAAGGTCCATCTGTATATGACCTGTCTTCTTTGTAGAAAAGTGGTCAATCCTTTATAAGCTTTCCTTTTCATCCGGATTTCATAAGGCACATCTTTCAATATTCTGATGGTCTGCTCCCCAATTTTCAAGGGCACCGCTGCAACTGCACGCAAGATTTGATCTCTGGTACTTTGCTTGACAAACTTGACAACCACTTCTGCTGGCAGATTATTTTTTTGTAAATGTGGAGTAGGCCCTATAGACCTTATCCATTTCTTCTTTTAACTCACGCTGATCTCTGCCAGTTACGGGTGCCAAGGCATTCGCAAGTATAGATCTGAGATCTTCCTTCTCTTCTTCTTTAATGCCCTGAAATCGAAGAGTCAGATTCGATTTTTCCATTTGCAACATCAAAATTCTTTTTTCTTGCACATCCTGATGCTTTTCTAATTTGTTGACCCTTTTCTTCACTTTTCCGATGTCTTCCGACGAGACCAAACATTTCTGTGCGATCTCCTCCATCTTCTTTGACGTCTCTGTTAGTTGCCTCTGTTGACTGTTGAGAACACCTTCCATATTAGTTAAGGTTTCGCTGATTTTCTGTATTTGGACCAGCAGAGGGTGCAGTAACTCGCTTGTCTGTTGACTGACAGTCGGCTCTGGAGGGGGATTACCTGGACCGGAAGTCCCGCCTCCCTTCTTCTCAGTTTTCAAAGGGACCTTCTTCATGGCAGACATTTCTTGTATTTGTTTACTTTATAAAAGTTCGTGACGCGTCGCTCAGGAGTCCCGCTGACTCATTCGCTTCAATGGCACCCCAAAGGTAATTTCACCAACCCATCTTCCCTTTCATCCCCCTTAGCTTTCTTATGCAAGTCCCGCTTCTCAGTGTGGGGGGGGATTCCCCCTCCTCCCAGCCGCTTATTCGCTTACGGGGGAAGGGCTCGGGTTTCGCTTCAAATTCAGACCTCCAACTCACGGTTCCTGCCGTTTCTTCTTTTTGCTTTAATTCATCGCTGTTCCTCACTCCTGTTGGAAATCGGTGGCGTTGCTAAGTCCCATTACGGGCACACCGCAGCGGGGCCGATTGGGGCGGGGAGAAAGCCTCAATTTCCCGGCTGTCTGCCGGCAAAGAGGCTACTCCCCAAGCGCCCCCGGTTTGGAGCCTTTGCCTAAGGCTCACTAGGGTCTTGCAAACCTGCAAAGACCCCCCCAAACTGCGTGTGGGCTAACCACCTCTGCGGCCTTCCCGAAAGGTGGCCGCCATTCGCAACGCCGGAAACCGAAACCCAAAAGCACCCAATAATGTTAAGCAAAAACATTTTGAGTTAGGTGGGAAACCAGGGAAGTTACTGGCTGCTCAGGTTAAAAAGAAACAAGCCGAAGAAACTATATTAGCTACTGAAAGGCAGAATGGAACTTTTGCCACACAAATGGGAGATATATTGAAAGAATCTGTAACATAAAAATCTCTACTGTTCACAAGATCCAGATGACAAAGATATTTAAAACTTCCTAAAGACGGTCAATCTTCTGAGATTATCAATTGAAGATAGACGGAGATTAGATGCTAACATTACAGTCAAAGAAACATATGAAGTAATAAAAGCCTTGAAAAAGAATAAAGGCCCAGGCTTAGATGGTTTTGACAACTGAGTATTAGAAATTATTTAATGAAACTATAGATATACCTTTATTGAATATGATTAATGAAATTAAAACAGTGGAAAACTTATCACAAACCTGATGGAAGGAAAACTGATAGTTTCCTTCAAACCAGGGAAAGACTAAACCTTAACTGCTTCTTAGAGGCCAATGACATTATTGAATTGTGACTATAAAATATTTACTACAATTCTTTCAAGCAGGCTTAAGAAAATAATCAATGAATATATATCAGTAGATCAAGCTGGATTTATACCACATAGGAAATCAAATTCAAACATACGGAAGGTCTTGGGCACTAACAAAACATGTCCCCTAGTTTTTATTTATTATATTTTTATTCTGCCCTTCTTCCAAGGGGTTCAAGGAGTATCCTTTCTCCTTTTTTATCTTCACAACAGTCCTGTAAGGTAGGTTAGGCTGGCAGTGATCAATGAGCTTCAAGCCTGAGGTAGCTTTTCAACCTGAATCTCCCCAGGAATGTTCCAGCGCTGTAACCACTACACCACCATGGCTCTGGTTTTGTTCAAAGCTGCCTTGGGAAGCTGCAAAGGAGACAGGGAATAGAAGCATAACCCTTTCCCCGTTGGACCTTTCCCACTCAAAATGGCCCTTCTCCAGTTCATTGTTCTCCCTGCGAGGGACAAGTTATGGGTCCCAAGTCTTCAGTTTATCTCAGGTCATATTTACTGGTTCCCCTGTCAGCCTTGAGGGCAGGCCCGTAGCCAGGATTTTGTCATTCAGGGGGCCCTTAAATAACTCAGGGGGCCTTTAAATAAGACATCACAAAATAATTTTTTTAAAAACACTCACTTTTGCGATGTTCGCACTCTTCTTGCCTACATGGGGAAGCCAGCCATGCTTGGGGAAGGAGAGGCAGTGGGGAGTCCTTCGGGAGGCCCAGAGGGGGCCTGGGTGCTGGATGGAAGCCGGGGAGGGCCTTGGCAGGAAGTCAGGGGGCCAAGCCCCGAAATGCCCCACTGTAGCTACAGGCCTGCTTGAGGGTTAAGATATGTCTGCTATGGAATCAATTGCAAATTATTTGCATAATTCCTCCCTCTGCGTTAGCTTCCATTCAAGTCCATTCACCAGATATGACCAATGCGTATCAAACTTATCAGCCTTAGAGAATGCTTTCCACATCAGTTTATATGGATCTACTGTGTGTGTTGCAGAGCATTCTGGGACAGATTCTAGAACACTTTCTGGCCTAGTTTGTATAATGGATCTCAAGGTAGTGTAAAGCTGAGGTTGCAGGTGGGGCTTCTCATTCATTATGTATTTACCCTGCTCATTCTCCAAGGACTGCAAAGCACCAATTGATCAGCTTTCATTTTATTACCATAATAATCCTGTAAGGCAGGTTAGGCTGAGATTAAGCAATTGGCCCAAAGTCACCTGCTGAACTTCGTGGCTGACAGTAGTGATATGCAGGGCTATTTTGGGGCAGGAACGTACAGGAACAGAGTTCTAGCTGGCTTCAGAGTTGGCCGTACCCACTACAGCCAAAACCTCTCCGTGTGTGGCTACAGAAAGAAGGCCTGGAGAGCAACACACACACCCCGGCAACTCTGAGGTGGGCGGGCCAGGAGCCCCCTGGAATGATTGGGGAGGCATTTAAAAGCCTCCCCATGCCTTCCCTGGCCTGTCCAAGGGCTGGCTTGCCCAGGCTCCCTGCAGCCGCAGGCACCCAGGCAAGCGAAGGGAAGGCATAGGGTGTCACCTAATATGCTAATGAGTCACACTGTCGTGGGGTGTGGCCTAATATGCTAATAAGTTTCTGCTGTTGGGTGTGGCCTATTATGCTAATGAGTTCCTGTTGGGCTTTTTCTACAAAAAAGGCCCTGAGTGGGATGCATAACAGACACTCAAGAATGATATTTTAGAAGTGAAAATGCAGAAGTCTCACACCTTTATTAACCATTTTCAGACCAAAATGCCTCAGGAACACCCTGGAACAGGCCAGAATGGGCATTAAACATTCTATAATATCACAAAAAGCACTGGGGTGTGTTAAGTAGGCAACTCAACAAGAGGCAGTGATTTCAGCAAAAGTGATTCAGCTTTATTGTAACACTAACTCAACGATCAGACAACACACAACAGCAAGTGGAGCACAGCTCCTTCTTTTAAACAGTCCGGGCTGTCAAAGCCACACCCACAGATAAGTTAAGAACCAATAGAATAACAAGGATAAGCACCCTCAGCAAGAACCTGAGTTTAGCAGACCCTGCTCTGAAGCACTAACTACTACACCTAGGGTAGCCAGTCTCCAAGTGGAGCCTGAAGATATCTGGGTATCACAACTGAACTCCAGACAACAGATCTCTCCCCCCCCGGAGAAAATAACTGCTTTGGAGGGTGGGCTCTATGCCATTCTATTCAGCTGTGACCTCTCCCCTTCCCAAACTCTGGCTTCTGTAGACTCCACCACAAAATCTCCAGGAATTTCCCAACCTGGAGCTGGCAGCCCTAGTCAGGACTGGCCCCAATGAGTTCCCCACAAATGCCTGGAAAGGGCTTTCTTCCTTTGCTTTTTTACTGACAGAACCAAGCTTGGTTGCCTAGCAACAGCCACTGAGAGAAAAGTTAATCCCACAGGAGCCAAGCAGGAGAAGTGTCTTCATCAGGAGAGACATCTATTTTGATAGTTTATTCTGTGAGAGAAGAGTGTCCAGGCTGGCAGTTGGGTGGGGGAGAGGAGCTGACCCAGCACCCAGCCAATGGCAAGTGAGTACTCTCGAGCGGCATTTGATGGGCCAATGGCTGATGGAGTGCACTGAACAGCCAATGGGAGAGCAGGAAATGGCCAATACATAAGGGAATTATATAAATAAGATGGTTCATAGCAGGAATTTCAGCAAATAACTAAAAGACACAACCCAAATACTCCTCTGGAGTGCCATTGTTCTGAATCTGATTTGAGGAGGTGGCATGCACCAAGGTGCTTGTCACATTTTTAAAAAATTTAATTTCAGTTTGATTCTTTATTGTCATGGCACTAATGTTTGTCTATTTCCCAAATGTTTGTCTTCAGCTGGAATTATGGGATGTAGCTTTAAAGCTCTTTCTAAAACTGAACAGTTATGCCTATATGCACACGAATAATTTTGATGTGACATACTAGCAAAGAAGGTGAGATGGGATTGTTAAGTAAGCCAGATTTATGGTATGAAAAATTAGCCAAGCAAATCAGCAGACTGTAGAGAAGAGGAGCATTTGAAAAATTATCCTAAAATAGTTGGAAAAGGGGAAAATGAATGAATGACATTTGTCCAGATTAATTCCATAAAGATGTTGATTGCTTCAGTCACTGCAGTTGACAGCAAAGGGCTGGCCTCCATGCACCTAGCAAAGTCCTTGCCTGTGGTACAGTCTTCTGTTAAACCCCCAGGTTGTAGAAGTTTTATTTTGTATGAAAAAATAATTGGGGGGGAGGCCTTCTTAAACCTTGCCAGCATAGACATCACAAAAAGCAAACTGGAGTTTGGATACCATTCTGGGTGACCATTGCAGCCCAAAGGGGTAGATGAAACTTGTGGCAGTGGCAAGGAGTCAGTAGGCAAGATGAGGTGGAGAGAAGAAGTAGGGGGAGTCGGAGGTGGTGGCTATGGTCAGAGGCGGGCGGGGGGGAGAAGTAAGGGGAGATTGGGATTTCCCCTTCCCTGTGGGTCCTCATAGGCCCCCTCTTCTAAGGTACTAACTTGCAAACTGTTCCCAAGAAGTAGATCACTATGGTTGATGTTAAGTATGCGACTTAACAAAGAGAGTGATTTCAGCTTTATTTAACAGCAACCAGATGATCAGACAATACACACACAACAGTGGGGCACAGCTCCCTTTTTAAACAGTGCAGGCTAACATAACCACGCCCCTTCCTAAGTTAAATCCAATAACAATAGAGGGATAAAAACCAATGAGGTTTGTTCCCTCCATAACTATTATAAGTTTCTGATTGGTTACAACTTTACAACAGCCAATAGGATTGTTGAGGCTTTTAATCCTAGTCCTGACTTGAAGCTTAACACAGAAATTAATACAGACAGTTCACTAGTCAGAACACAACAACTCCTCCCCCCTAAGATGAGACATTCCTATTGCAAATGTAGTCCTTTAAGTAGGAGGGGGCACATTTACTTCTTTGAGACCTTCTGTCAGGCGCTTCAGAAAGTCAGTCAAACACCAGGCTTCATAAGAAGATAGTGTTTATTAAACAGCAGTTCTAAAGGCACGGTAACATTCTCTTGTCAGGAATGACACACACAAAGAAGCATCTATGGATATACCCTCCTGAAGCAACCCCCCCCCCCCACATCCTACCAATAGCTAAAGAGCCCACGCGTGGGAAAGAGAAAGGTGCAACATTTCTAAAGCTGTAAATTTTCCACGGCCTAGCTGTTCTCTCAGGAGAAAGGAGAAGAAAACAAGCCTGGAGACTCAAGGCCACTTGGAGCATCTGGAGATAACCCGGGCTGTGAATCTCTGTGTTGCCCAGGCAACCCCGTCACCTCGTGATACAATTACTAGTGTAACATTGTATAGTCAATGATATTATTTACCAAGAACATTCGTACAAATATTTACATGCAAAGAGTATAAAAAAATAAATGTTTTAAGTAAGTAATGTACTCATGCCAAAGTACTCATGCCAAAGAAAAGAAAGTCAAGGATTTTAAGATTAATATGCAAGAACTAGAAATCAAAAAACTAAATAGGGATAATAAGGACTATGCTAGTGGCAACATATATACGTGGTGGAATAAGAGCAGCACTAATGAAAAAAGTGACCTGGGTACAACCCTTTGAGTCCTATTCAGATTCAGAGACATCTGAAGAAGAGGATACTGACAATTTAGTGTAGTGGTTAGGACTGCAGACTCTAATCTGGGAGAAATGGGTTTGATTCCCCACTCCTCTTCCACATAAAGCTAATAATAATAATAATAACAACAACAACAACAACAACAATAATAATAACAATAATAATATCTTTCAGTTTATTAATCGCTTAATCCAAAGCTTGCTGGCTCTAAGCGATGAACAGTTACTCATATGACAGGGGACTAACAATAATTCATTGGGGTAAGGGAAGACAACATATATAGATCTTTAAATTGCACACATTTTGCAACCGACAGGATCATGTTCAGCTGTAGTCTCAGGCATGTTCCAGGGCATTCATTTTGGCTTGGCTGGATGATGTCAGCTGTTTTTCCCAGACTGCTTTCAAGTTGTAGTGCCGCACTGCCACTGCCTGGCCGGATTGGCCCATCACAGGCTGCTGCCGAAGAGATTTTTCACTAAGCTTCCAAGCTCACGAGCTGGACATTCCGATTTGCCGGCTAACACCTCCCCCCACCAGGGAGGTTTAGTGTGTCCACCCTCTCTAAAGGGTGGCACCCATTTATCTACTCGCTGAAGCTTTCGAACCGCTGGGTGGACGGCGAGCTGGGGACGAGGCTGGTAGCTCACACAAGCATGGGGCTAGAACTGACAGACGTTCTGTTCAGTTCAGATGTTACTTATAACCAGAGGATAAATCCTCTGTGCCACCGCTTCCCCTGATGTGACCTTGGGTCAGTCATAAGTTCTTTCAGAGCTGTTCTTTCAAGGGCAGCTCTCGAAAGAGCTCTCTCAGCCCCACCTGCATCACAGGGTGTCTGTTGTGGGGAGGGGAAGGGAAAGGGATTGCAAACTGCTCTGAGACTCCTTTGGGTAGTGAAGGGCAGAGTATAAATCCAACCTCTTCCTCCTTCTGTACAGGGGAAGAGGTCTGCTATAGTGGTAGACTAAGACCTAGGGACATTCAATATGCCAACAGGGGTTGA
This sequence comes from Gekko gecko, assembly GCA_029375565.1. NCBI lineage: Eukaryota > Metazoa > Chordata > Lepidosauria > Squamata > Gekkonidae > Gekko > Gekko gecko. Next base: position 87,489,178 of record JAPDNY010000003.1, read on the forward strand.
GGTAAGGACCAACATTTTTTAGGGAGGGGTGTACTGAAAAGGAGCAAACAGAAACCATAGTAATAAATCTTTCATCTAAGATATTTACAGACACTGAAAACAATGTTCTGAGTAAAGGCTTGGGTTTTGCACCAACATTCTATTATGACTCATTCCAAACAGGAATTGTTATCTTTAAACTTTATTAGACAATTAAATTTAAAAAAATTATTTGGCTCCAAAGTTGAGACTAACCATGAAATGGTATGGTGGCAACCTAAATCTTTGAGAAGATGATACTCAGGGACATCAATAGATTAGAACATCAACAAAAGCAACATTGGCACAATTTAAGTAGAGAGGAATCTAAGGCATTACAGGCATTAGTACAAGATTGAAGTATAATTACTAAAGAAGCCAATAAAGGTTGGGCAGTCGTAATCCTGGACACCAAAGACTATGTCCAGGAGGTTACATGCCAATTGCAAGATAAGTCCTATTATATTAAGATACCCTCTGATCCAACTAAACATGTGGTAGATTTAATTAGAATAGTACTAGAAGAAGGTTTACTTTCAGGTTACATCAATGAAAGTACTAAACATTATTTAATTAATCAACATCTGAGGACACCTTTGTTCTACATAGTACCTAAAATTCATAAAGCTGGCCACCCTCCTCCAGGGAGACCTATAGTATCTGGATCTAATTCCATCCTTGAACCCATATCAAAATATTTGGATTCATTTTTGAACCCCATAGTCAAGGTATGTCTAGCGTATCTTAAAGATACAACAGACTATTGCAAAAATAGGAGGAATGGAAATCACAGAGGAAACTGTTTTAATTTCAGTGGACATGGCCTCTCTCTATACCAGTACCCCTTTAAATAAAGCCTGGTCCACAGCAGAACATTTCTTAGACTCTAGAAAACAACCTTCCCCTCCCCACATATTTTCTTCTAGAATTATTAGAAATAATATTGGAAAACATTTTTTTTTCAAATTTGGTGAAGAATTTGATTTGCAAATAAAGGGGGGAGCACTGTGATTAACATATGGAATTCACTGCCAAGTGATTAACATATGGAATTCACTGCCACAGGAGGTGGTGGCAGCTGCAAGCATGGACAGTTTCAAGAGGGAATTAGATAAACATATGGAGCAGAAGTCCATCAGTAGCTATTAGCCACAGGGTATAGATGGGAACTCTCAGTCTGGGGCAGGTGATGCACTCTATTCTTGGTGCTGGAGGGGGCAGCAGTGGGAGGGCTTCTGGTGCCCTGGCCCCACTGCTGGACCTCCTGATGGCACCTGGTATATTTTGGCCGCTGTGTGACAGAGTGTTGGACTAGATGGGCCATTGGCCTGATTCAACATTGGCTTCTCTTATGTTCTTATGGGTAGTGCATCTGCCCCGAATATAGCTAACCTCTATAAGGATCTTTTGGAATATGATAAAAACCATAATAAAGATGTTAATCCCTTCTTTGATGAAATACAGTGTTGGTCAGCGATATATAGATAATCTGTTCATCTTATTTAAAAATAATCAAGTAGTGCCTTCTGTGAATGGATGAACACAGTGAACAATAACAAACTTTTCCTGGTTTCTTGCCTCTAAGGAAATCACATTTTTAGATACAGTGGTCTTTAGAACTGTGGGGAACACATTGGCTGTGAGAACACATAGAAAAACAACAGATAAAAATACTTATCTTCATTTTAAATCCTTTCACCCAGCCCATTTAAGACATAACATTCCCTTCAGTCATTTCCTTCGCATAATTCCACCATGCCACAAGATTACAGTAGAGACAGTAAATTGATGTATAACCAGTTTAGGAGTTGTGGCTCTCCTGTAGATATTTTTGAGAGAGCTAGGGAGAGAGCCCAACAAATAACAAGAGATGCACTGTTGAAGGACAAACATCGGGATAATGTTAATAGGATTCAATGGGCAATAGATTATACACCTATGGCCACTTCAATGCAAAGAGCTGTCAATAAATATTGGCCCCTAGTAGAAGACTTCCCTGATTGCCATAGCCCACCCTGTGCAGGTTTTGGACATAAGGGTAATATTAGGGATAGAATTATACAATCTAATTATGTGAGCACTATCAAAAAGGAATTGACATCTATTGGACGTTTTAAATGTGGGAAGTGTAAATGTTGTGGAATGGCTCTGGAAAGATCTGGTTTTCATTTATCAGGCAACCAAAAAATCACACTCCAACATTTTTCTACATGTGCTACAGCTACTGTTGTTATCTCATCATATGTGGGTGTTGCAAACAATGCTCCCTCTAAGCTGTGGAGTCTTATGAGCAAAAATTCTACTTTTTGAGCTACTGGCATTAAAGCTGTGAGTGAGCAATTTGGCTGCTGCATCAATTAATTTGCACTGGAGCCATCCTTCCTGAGTGAAGACAAAAATGTGTGAGCCAGAGGCTAAAAAACTGTGAGCTAGCTTGCACTAACTCAGTTTAGAGGGAACACTGGTTCCAAATTATATATTGGGAGTACAACTAGATAGGTTAAAATAAGTATTTTGGAACATTCCTCAAGAATCAAGAACAAAAATTTAGAAGCTCCCTTGTCTCAGTATTTTCTGAATGAAGGCCATGGTGGTGATGAGATTAAATTTCTAGTATTACATACTGTAAAGGAAGCAAGAAACATAGATGTGCATAAAACATTATTAAAAATTGAAGCTAGATGGATATATTGCTTAAATATCTTAGCAGCTTTTTGTGAAATGATCTTGTAAAAAAATCTGGTGTGCACGACAATGAGAAATACTTTATAAATCCAGTTTATATTATAATACTAGCCTGATATCTGTGCTTTGCTACGATATTTAAATTCCGTAAATCCAGTTATAATTCTGATGATGTGAAGTTTGAAATGTGAAGTTTACCTCAGAACATTGAGATCCACAGGTGAGCAGTCAGAGGGAGGCGGGTGCAAGCAGGCAGGTTTTACTTCAGAACTCTAAGCTACACAATTGACCAATGGGGGGGGGCAAGGAGGCAGCAGCCTGCCAGGCACATGGAAAACAATTGGGGGAACACATTTTGCCCCATTTTTACTCCCTTATGGGTCGTGTTTCTCAGAAATCTATTTGTAGTGGGGGTTGACCTAATTGGAGGAATGCAATTCCCTTATTTTGGGTTTCTTGGTGCAGGGGTTTGGCCTGGGCATTGACTGGGGGGTGGGGGATGCAAGGCATGCTTTTAAAAAACAAAAATGTTTCTCATTGATGTTACATTTTAGAAGTGGGACATAACTACATATTCAAAACAACATCTGAGCAATCAGATATTAAGCAAATTCATATAAACTAATTTTCTAGAACCCACATTGTAAGAAGTTAAATAACCTAATATAGGAAACCACTTTTCTACAAATTTGTGGTATATTTCCATAGTGGGTGGGAGTGTGGCTAAAGCCATTGGGGAGGCTGAGCCAGCAGCATTGGTAAAGTGATCCTACTGGGGTTTATTTTTATTTTAATGCCACATTTGTAAGCATTGTATACAATCACCACGTCTTGGATTTTCTTTTCTATCATCCCTTTCTTGTAGTTTTGTTTGTTAGTACCCTCCCCCTTTCTGTAGATATTTAGAAAATGCAATTAAAAAATCCCCTTTGGGGGGTCAAAAAAAAAAAAAAGGATAAATATAAGTCCAAGTAGTCCATTCAACTCAGTAGGAGGAATCCATGTTTTTGAAACATTTTCAACAACCATGTTTTCAAACGTACGATTCCCTCTTCACACTAAGAACCTTGTTGTCAGGAAAAATTGTTGAAATCGGGGCATTTTTTCAGATAAGGTCTTAAAATTACTTTATCTATTATACAAGACTATACAAATCCAGGAACCCAGACCAACAGGAGATTGAGAGCTTTTTAGTCTCTATACCATCTTTACCCAAACTATCTCAGGAACACAAAGATCTAATGGAAGCCCCAATTAGCCCAAAGGAAGTATCAGACACAATTAAGAGCATGAAGAACAATAAAACCACAGGCCCAGATGGACTACCATCAGAATTTTATAAAACTTTTACCAATTCCATAATAAGACACCTGATAAATGTATGTAATGACATACTTCAAAAGGGAAACTTACCTAACTCTTGGTCTGAATCAACAATAATAATTACATCGAAAGAAAACAAAGACCCCACAAATCCGGCATCATACAGACCAATATCACTATTGAATCATGATAATAAGATCCTTACAACAATTCTAGCTAACAGAATAAAAGGGTTTATCTCTAAATACATAAACTCAGACCAAACCGGTTTTATCCCAAACCGACAAATATCCGACAACATCCGTAGATCCCTCAATATTATCATTCATGGCAAAAGAAAACAAGTAGACTCTTTGATCTTGGCCTTGGACTTTGAGAAGGCGTTTGATTCTGTGGAAGTAAGTTATTTAAGACCTTAGGTTTTGGAGAGAACTTTGAGAGTCATGCAAACACTGTATGCAAACAACAAAGCAAAAGTTAGGGTGAATAAGTATACTTCGGGATGCGTTAACTTACTGAGAGGTACTAGACAGGGATGCCCTCTCTCCCCACTAATATTTGCACTGACAATAGAACCATTGGCCGAAATAATTAGGAAAGACTACTCAATTACTGGTTTTAACATTGATGGACGAGAACATAAAATTAATTTATACGCAGATGATCTCACTATATATGTCACAAACCCAATTCAAACAATCCCAAAAATACACCAGGTGCTGACCTCCTTCACTAAGATATCAGGCTTGCAGATAAACCAATCCAAATCAGAAATATACCCCATAAAACTCAAACAAACCACCACAGCAAGAATTAAAAGAAACTGGGGTGGCCTCCCTGATGAATTAAAGTACACTGGCCCTACTCCTACACCTGACAGACACCCGCCTGTCTGATGTAAGGGCAGAATTGTGTTTAAAGGCATCGGGGAGGCTGGGCCAGCAGCAGTGCTAAGTCAATGCTGCTGAGCAAGGCTCCCCGATGGCTTTAAGGAATCCATACCCCTTCCAACCCTTGGCAGGCTGTTGTCTGTCAGGTGTAGGAGGGGTAGCATGTCTCAAAGCATCATGGAGGCAGGGCCGGCAGGATTGCTAAGGCAATGTTGCTTGGGCAGCCCCCCTGATAGCTTTCAATGGTCTGCCCCTGCTCCTGCACCTGACACAGGAGGAGTGGGTGGGAGTGTGACTAAAGCCATTGGGGAAGGTGGCCCAGCAACACAACTAAGGTGTTTCTGTTCGGGTGGCCTCCCTGATGGATTAAAGTACCCTGGCCCTGCTCCTACCTGCCTGTCTGGTGTTGAGGGGAGTGTGGTTAAAGTATCCACCTGTCTGGTGTTGGGGGGAGTATGGTTAAAGGCATCAGGGAGGCTGGGCCAGCAGCCGTGCTAAGGCAATCCTGCTGAGCAAACCTCCCCAACAGCTGTAAGCATCCCACCCCCTCTCCTACACATGACAGGCAGCTGCCTGTCCAGTGTGGGAGGGGGAGGGGTTGTCAGAAATGCTTCTTTGATGTTTCTCACTGAATCCATTGTTATGTGTTCCCTACCCTGCTTTGCTGCTTTGCGCTTGCATAGCTATGCAGGCAGAAACGTGGGAGCTTCTTCCCTGCCGCTTTTCCTTATCACGGTGGCCTTGAATGTAGGCTTTGGGCTATTCTTGTGTTGCTGAGAATTTTCCAGTCCTGGGAAGGCAAAGGGAGGGGGGAGTAGTCTCCCGCTCATGAAGTATATCTCCCGCCGGGAGTTTCCCGCGCGCGCGCTCATATTTCATTTGCTAGGCGCTTTTTTGCATCACACTATAAGTTAGCTTGCATTGCTTCGCCTCCCATTCCTGACAATGACCTCCTACTGTGGGTTTTAGCAAGATTATCCAATAAAACCTTTCTTTGCTTAAGAATGCCTGGATCCACTTGTTATTGAACCTGACAGAAATTGTCAGGAATCACCATCATTTCCCCACCTTCGGTTTCTGCCGTCTACCACGATGAGCGGAGCTGGGGGGGGAACCTCTGGCGCAGTCCCAGTGACTACCACTTCGGGAGCCACGGCCCCAGTTACCACCGTGGCAACTCCAGTGATCACCACTCCGACTACCACCGTTGTTCCAGTGACTACAACTTCGGTAGTGGCCGCGCCGACCCCGCAGTCCGCGGCAGGATTGGTCTCCCCTCCATCGATCAGCACAGTGGGAGCTTCGTACACTCTCCCAATTTATAGCCCGGCCGGGCCAACGCAGAGTCAGGGGGGAGCCATTCCACGAGCCTACGTGCCGGGGGGCCCAACACCGTGGGACAAAGGGGTGACCTACCGCAGGTTGCGCGATTGGACTAAGAACCTGTTGGACACTACCCAGACGACCTGGTCCATGCCGGGGAGCCAGAGCCGGGACAGCCTGTTGGATCCCAGAGGGAGCTTCGGACTACCCCAGGGACGGATGTCTCGAGGATCTCCCAGAACAGGGTCCGGTTCCGATCCAGAGGCTCACATAGACTCGATTCAAGAGGATACCCGACGTTTGGTACGGGACATGGGCAAATTATTGCAATCCCTACCACAGATGATGGATCAAGCAATTCGAGCCCATCCGCTGACACAACCAAGACCAGCGCCAGCGCCTGCACCACCGGTGGCACCGGTACAACCACCTCCTGCTCCACTGGCCCCACCTCCACCAGCCGGCCCAGTACCGGGACCCGGGCCAGGGCCGCCAGTACCTATCCAGCCACCCGCTTTGCCTCCGCCTCAACCCCCTGCTCCAGCACCCTTCCCGCAGCCGGCTCCTGCACCGATCATGGCCCCTACTCCCCCGGTGATCCGCCCCAAGGACATGTTGGAGATCACTTTTGACGGGGATCCCGAAACTGTGTCCTTTTTCATATTGCAAGTAGGGAAATTTGTGCAGAGATGGGGCTATGTGTTCCCGGATGAGGAGCAACAGGTGGAGTTTATCGCTTCAAGGTTCCGGGGGAGTGCTACCAGCTGGTACGTAGCCCTTCATGATCTGGAGGCAGCGGAACTGGGGAATGTCGATGACTTCATGTGGGCTTTGAGGAACTGTTTTGAGGATCCGGGGCGGCCCAGAAGGCAGAAGCCTTCCTTCGCACTTTCAGACAAGGTAAACTCACCGTGCGGGAATATTCAAGGGAGTTTCAAAGACATGCGGTGAAAATTCGAGACTGGACTGATGCTGTGCTGGCTCAACAATATCGAATGGGACTAGCAGTAGATGTCCGCAACAATGTCCTCAGCTCTCAACAGCCTCGCACTCTCCAAGGCTGGATGGAGGAGGCCGAAAAGCTGAAAGCCGCCTGCGTGTCATGAAACTGGACCTATCTCTGGGTAATAACCGCCCGAGCCTCTCGGCAGGACAAACCAGACCCAGACCAATCTCCACCCCGAGCGGGGTGAGAGATCAGCGCATGCGACAGGACCTTTGCCTGCGGTGTGGAGAGAAGGGGCACTTCGCCTCATCCTGTCCCAGAGGGGATCCCAACAGAGCCCTACCACAAGAGGAGCCCAGACGATGGCCAACCCCTACTCCAAGAAAGGGAACAGCGAAACCACGCAGCACACGAGCCCTTTTCGCCAACCCCGACCAAGCGGATACCATGATGCTGGAGGAGGAGAGTGAGATGCAGGGAAACGAATTGGTCCTGTTTGTGAATGGCGCTACACAACAGGACCCGGTCCCTGAGGCGCCTAAACTGGTGAGCAATTACCCTCTCTCTTCTTTGTGACTGTACTTGTGATGAATCCAGCGATGATGACCCATATCAGGGTTCAAGCCCTCATTGACTTGGGGTGCGGGAGGGATTTGATAAACCCATCTATGGTTATGGGACTGGAGGCGACCGTTGTCAATCTAAAAGACCCGATAACTTTTACTCAAATGGATGGGTCACCGATGAAAGAACCATGTCGATTTGAAACTATTCCTTTGAGAGTAGGCATTGGTGAGCACTGGGAGCTACGCTCGTTTGTAATAGCCCCTCAAGCCCAGTTCCCATTAGTGTTGGGTAGCCCATGGTTACATGGCCACGATCCTTATATACTTTGGGAAGAGGGGAGTGTACGATTTATCTCCCCGAAATGTGCAGAGCATAAATGGGACCCAGGGTGGGGAAAAACCCCATGCAATGAACCTCCACGGGCTTGCCTAGCCACGGAGGACCTTAATCGCATCCCCAAAGAATACCGGTACTTAACCAGGGTGTTTGAGGAGGAGGAAGTGGACGAACTACCTCCCCACCGTAACTCCGACTGCACAATTGAAATCCTTCCCGGCCACAAATTACCAAAAGGAAAAATTTATGCCATGAGTCCCATAGAAAAGGAAGAACTATGCCGATTTATCGATAAGAATCTGGCCCATGGATTTATTAGGCCAGCATCGTCCCCTTTCGCAGCACCCGTGTTGTTTTGTAAAAAAAAGATGGGGGGCTCAGACTGTGCACGGACTATAGGGGTCTTAATGCGGTATCTACAACCAATGCCTACCCAATGCCCCTCATCAAGGACTTGTTGGCAGAGGTGGCAAAGGGAAAAGTGTTTTCTAAACTGGATTTACGTGATGCTTACTTTTGGGTCCGTATTAGACCGGGGGATGAACATAAGACTGCATTTAATACCCCGCTGGGGCAATTTGAATATCGGGTTATGCCCTTCGGATTACAGGGGGCACCCGGGGTCTTTATGAACTTAATCAATGAGGTGTTACACCCCTACTTATTCAAAGGGGTGGTTGTTTACTTGGATGATATCTTGGTCTACACCCCAGATCAAGAATCTCACACCACGCTCATGCGGGAAGTCTTGGAAACGTTGTTAGAACACAAACTGTTTGTTTGTTGTTGTTTTTTTGTAAAACTCTCTTAAAAAAGAGAGAATTTTATTCCTTTTATAAGAAACGGGAAGGGTAGACAGATGGAGAAAGAAAAAGATGGAGTGAAATTTTTCCTGTTAGTGAGGGTTAGTTTAGGTTAATAACCAATACCAATTTTGGCATCTATCATGGTTAGAAGATCTTCTTTTAACTATTGCAAAGTCCAAAGTCACTCTGTTAATGCAGTTAGTAAAGTCCATTGGGGTTAGTAATTAAACAGCTCCTTCCAGATGTTACACGAACAGTCCTCAAAGTATCTTCTTTTTAAATCTCTTCCAATTATGGATTGAGTCCATTTTAACTTTGAAGTCTTCCGTTCCATCACCACTTTCCCCTGGGCTGCTGTCTTCTTCACTTGTCCCAGTTTTGAATACTGCATCTTCCTCCCTGCTGGCGTGTCTCTTCAGAAGTTTCTGTATTTTGAAGATGAAATCCTTCTTCTTTCTTTCTCTTTTTCCTTAAACTTCTGGCCTTCAAGCTTCCAGGGCTCCATAAACTCTTCAGATGAAATTAGATCTCCAGTTTGTCGCTTGCTATGCTCAACATCCCCTTCTACTGGCAGAATATTCTCTTTTATAAAAGCGGAATAGGCTTTGGGAGCCTCATCCACCTCTTCTTTTAATTTTATCGCTTCACTGCCAGTTAGGGGTGCCAAGACATTTGTCAAGGTAAATCCGAGATCTTCTTTCTCTTCTTCTTTAACGCCCTGGAAACCTAAAATCAGATTCGATTTCTGTTCGATCTCCATCATCTTTCTAGTTGTTTCCGATATCTGTTTCTGTCGACTGATGAGAACACTATCCATTTTAAACAGAGTTTCGTTGATTTTCTGCAATTGTTCCAGCAGGGGGCACAGCATCTCCTTTTCCTGTTGATTGACAGCAAGCTCTTGGGGGGGCTGTCTGGACCGGAAGTCCCTCCTCTCTTCTCTTCCGGTGTCTGCAGGACTTTTTCCATTATCGACATTTTGTTTTTTTGTTTACTTTTAAAAAGTTCGTGCCGCATCCCCCAGGAAGCTAAGATGATCGCAGTCTTCCATGCAACCCCAACGGTACTTTCACCAACACTTTTTTTTCTCTCAGCCCCCCTTCGCACTCCCTTTGTAGATCTTGTTTCTCAAAGGGGGTGGGAACTCCTCCTCCTCCCAACGCTTATACGCATGCAGGGGGGCTCTGATTTACGCTTCAAAATAGATCTTCAACTCACGATTCGATGCTACTTCTTCTTTTTATTTTAAACCATAGCGCTGTCTTCACTCCTGGAAATCGGTGGCGCCGCTAAGTCCCATTACGGGCACGCCGCAGTGGGGCCGATTGGGGCGGGGAGAAAGCCTCAAACTCCCGGCTGTCTGCCGGCAAAGAGGCTACTCCCCAAGCGCCCCCGGTTCGGAGCCTTTGTCTAAGGCTCACTAGGGTCTTTCGCACATGCGAAGACCCCCCCTAACTGCGCGTGGGCTAACCGCCTCCGGGAGCGTCCCGAGAAGTGGCCGCCATTCGCGACGCCGAAACCGAAACCACACAAACTGTTTGTTAAGCTGTCAAAATGTGAATTCCACCAGGAGTGCATTGACTTTCTTGGGTACCGCATATCCTCCGCTGGATTAGAAATGGACCCAAAAAGGTCCAAGATGTGTTGGATTGGGAACCCCCAAAACCAGGCGGCAGCTCCAAAGTTTTCTCGGTTTCGCCAATTTTTACCGTCAATTCCTGCCTCATTTTGCCCAGGTGGCCCTCCCCTCACAGACCTTCTGAAGACTAAAGGGAGAGGGGCTAAAGCTTCAATGCCCGGGTCCCCTTGAATTGGACTCCCCAATGTCAGGGAGCATTTGAACAACTAAAGCAGTTATTCACGTCTGAACCCATATTAGCACACTCCGATGAGACAAAAAAATTTGTGGTCCAAGTAGACGCATCGGATACTGCCATGGGGGGGTGATCTTGCAAGAGAATGCTCAGGGGCAGCTGCAACCCCTTGCCTATGTGTCCAAAAAGTTTAATGATACGGAGAGATTTTGGCCCATTTGGGATAAAGAAGCAGCCTCTATACGCTTAGCGTTAATCACTTGGAGGCACTGGTTGGAGGGGTCCCGGGTACCTTTTGAAATCTGGACTGACCACAAGAATCTTGAGGTGCTGCGGAAGCCTCGGAATCTAAATGCAAAACAATTCCGGTGGGCTGAGCTTTCCTCCAAATTTCAATTCACCCTCCACCATTTTCCAGGTAAATCTAATCATCTGGCTGATGCGCTCTCCCGCCTTCCCCAACACCTTTGTAAGAGGACAGAAATAAGAGAGTCTATGTTCACCCCAGAACAACTAGTTGGGGCAGTAGTAACCCGAAAAACCCGGCAAGCACAATCATTAACCCCAAGCCTTGGCACGACCTGGGAAAAGCAATTTGCCACTGACATTACTAAACAAGAAGCAGCTGACTTAAAAGCTCGGGGAGACGTGGAATGTAGCACGAATGGCTGCTGGTATAAGGGAAATAAAATCTTTGTTCCAGAAGCTACCCGAGCCCAGGTGTTGCAATCAGCCCATGACTTCAAATCTGCTGGGCATTTCGGGTATGTAAAGTCGCTACACCTACTGCAACGCAGCTTCTGGTGGCTCCCGAATGAAACGGGATTTATCCCTCTATATACAATCCTGCCCTACATGCAATCGTTGCAAGACTAGACCAGGGAAACCTCCAGGTCTTTTACAGCCTTTGCCCACCCCGAGCCGACCCTGGGAAGTGATCTCCATGGACTTTATCACTGATCTTCCCCCCAGCAAACATATGACAGTCATTTGGGTGGTAGTGGACTTATTTTCTAAGCAGGCTCACTTTATACCATTTGCTAGCCTGCCAACGGCCAAAGTCTTGGCCAAAGCCTTCCTTCAGCACATTGCCAGGCTACATACATTACCGCTCAAAATAATCTCCGATAGGGGGGTTCAATTTGTTTCAAAACTGTGGTCAGAGTTGATGACTCTTATGGGAATTGAACGCGCTCTCAGTAGTGCCTATCATCCAGAAACCAATGGGCAAACAGAAAGAGTAAACCAAACTTTAGAACAATACCTAAGATGTTTCACTAACTATCAACAAGACAATTGGGTAGATTTATTACCACTAGCAGAATTTGCGTATAACAATTCATGGCATGCTTCCACGAATATGTCTCCCTTTAAAGCTTCCATGGGTTATGACAGCCCCCTCTTCCGTTTTTGAAGCCCGGCGAGGCTGGTGGGAAAGCCACAACATGGTGTAAAACTTTTCAAGAGTCCTGGCCCCTAATCATTGAGACTTTAAACGAGGCCAAGGCACAATACAAAAACAAGCAGACAAAAAGAGGGCGGGTGGCTGGAATCTGCAACCGGGAGACCATGTCTACCTCTCCACCAAAAACTTAAGGCTGGCACAACAATCCCGAAAACTTGCTTGGAAATATATTGGTCCATTCAGAGTAGTGCGATGTATAAATCAAGTGACTGCACAACTGGATTTACCTAAATCTCTTAAAGCAATACATCCAATTTTCCATTACAGCCTCCTCAAGCCAGCATTACCCCCGACTAAGTGGCATCCTGAGTTTCCAGCACCTCCCCCACCACTGATGGTCGATGATGAGGAGCACTATGAAATTGCTGACATTTTGGACTCTAAGATCCTCCGTGGACAACTGCTGTACCTTATTGAATGGGTACACTTTGGGCCTCAACACAGGGAGTGGGTGAAAGTGTCTGATATCAATGCACCTGATCACCTGAAGGAGTTTCACACTCGCTACCCAAATAAACCTGGGGGCCCATCATTCTCTCCTTCCTGAGCGGTGGGTGGGTGGTATTTTGGGAAGGGCAGAATGTCAGAAATGCTTCTTTGATGTTTCTCACTGAATCCATTGTTATGTGTTCCCTACCCTGCTTTGCTGCTTTGCGCTTGCGTAGCTATGCAGGCAGAAACGTGGGAGCTTCTTCCCTGCCGCTTTTCCTTATCACGGTGGCCTTGAATGTAGGCTTTGGGCTATTCTTGTGTTGCTGAGAATTTTCCAGTCCTGGGAAGGCAAAGGGAGGGGGAGTAGTCTCCCGCTCATGAAGTATATCTCCCGCCGGGAGTTTCCCCGCCCGCGCGCGCTCATATTTCATTTGCTAGGCGCTTTTTTGCATCACACTATAAGTTAGCTTGCATTGCTTCACCCCCCATTCCTGACAATGACCTCCTACTGTGGGTTTTAGCAAGATTATCCAATAAAACCTTTCTTTGCTTAAGAATGCCTGGATCCACTTGTTATTGAACCTGACAGGGGTACTGCATGCTATTTTGGAGGCTGGGCCAGCAGGATAACAGAGGCATTACTGCTGGGGTGGGCTCTCTGATGGCTTTAAGCACCCTGAACCCACTGCTGCACCTGACAGACAGATGCCTGTCAGGTGTAGGAGGTGGGGGAGCATGTTTGAAGGCATCAGGAAGGCTGGGCCAGCAGCACTGCTGCACCTCAGAGGTGGTTGGCCATTCCTGATTTCCTCAACTGTCATTAGCTCTCTGCAGTCTCCTGTAACTGTGTTTTTTTAACCTCAGAACACTAAGCTCTGTAGCAGACCAACCAGAGAGTATGGGGGGTGCAAGAAGGCAGCAGCCTGGCAGCCACGTAGGAATCAACGAGGGGAGCATATTTTACCCCTTTTGACCCCCTTAGGGGTTGAATTTCTAAAAATCTCTTCTTAGTGAGCATCTACATCATGCTAGGAGTGCTCTCTCTGAATTTCGTGTTTCTAGGTTCAGGGGTTTGGCCTGGGCATTGATTTTACAGTAAGGAGACTTTCTTTTATATATATATATATATATATATATATATATATATATATATATATATATATATATATATATATGAATGATTTTATAAAATATCCTACAATCTATAAAATGTATTTTAAAAAATTGTTTTCCCCTTGATGTTGGCTTATAATGATTTTTGTAGAAAATGACTTGATGAACATGTATTTAGGTGCCGGGTTCTTTAAAAGAGATGAGATAAAGTCACCACCTGTAAGTAATTTATGAGAGAAGTTGAGTTAAAATATGTGGATAAGAATGCAACATAGAGCTATTGTAAATTACAGCAAAGAACTTTACACTGACATGGATTGAAGTTGTGTAATGGAATTCTACAAACAAATTTGACAAGATTGGTTGTGAGTATGACAAGTAGATTATTGTGTTCAAAGTGGCGAGTTACTCTCTTCTCTTACTGTGGATTTTTAAAAAGTGTTGTTCTGCTTCAGTGACTGCCAGGTTTGCCTTGGAGAAAGGACGGAAATGGGGATCTTTGGCTGGCCTGTTGGGAGCCTTGACAGTTGCTACGTTTGGATTAAACATGCAGGAGAAGAAATGGATAAGGAAATAATTAGAAGTGAAATTTGGCATGAATACTTTACTTATTTAAAACATTTATTTGTTATACTCTTTGCATGTAAATGTTTGTATGAATGTGTTTGGTAAATAATATAATTGACTATACAATGTTACACTGAGTAATTATATCACGGCTGTATTTTGGTTATTCTTAACTGCCATTCCTGTGATCTCTTGTATATTGATTTTTTGGCACAGGCAGGCTTGGCACCTCAGGGAGGGAGGGAGGGAGAGACAGAGGCTCGGCAGCTTGGGACCTCAAAGAACCAGCACAGGCATGAAGCAAGGAAGAAATCAGACCAGCCAGACTTTACTGCCCCAAGAACCTCAGTGAGTTGAGCTGGGGAGCGGAATTGCTGCTGCCAGAGGCCGGGCCGAGAGCCGACTCAGAGCTGCACCCCAGCAGATGGCATGATTTCTCCCAGAGGACACCCCCCAAATGCTGGGGTGTAGGCAGGGTCTGCAGTGCTAGCCTTCACCCCCCCTCCCCATGCAAACCCAGTTTGCTCCGCAGTCAGTCCCATGGAAATGAAACATGCCTTCCTCTTTCCTCCCTTGCAGACCACCGTCCAAACCAGAGGGCAGGGGCAGGGGGGATACCAGAAAGACAGCACTGTCCCAGCATCAGGCTTGGCATTGCCTTCTCGAGGAGGTGAAATGGAAAGCAGACTCTGCAGGACATGAGGAGTAGGTGGTTCATTTGGGAGCCAAGGCGCCAGGGCAGGAGAGAGGTGAGCCCACCCGAGGAGGCTGCCTTCGTCGCCAGCCTGCCTCTGCCATGGTTCCTCATCCCCGCCCCTGGCAGGGGCTGCTGCCGCCGCTCTTCCTCCAGCCACGGCTGAATGTAAGAGAGGTGAGAGAGTGGCACGGGACTGGAGGGCAGTGTGGGGCTTGACTTCTTGCTGGCTTGCCAGTGGTGAGAGAGGTGGCCATGGCCAGCGAGAAGGAGTGGCTGCGATCAGCGACAAGCACCATGAATCAAATAAAAAACTGGAAGTCTGGGGGTGGGGCTGGGCTGGGTTGGACGTCATGGAGCCTTGGTGGGCCCCGAGAGGCCCCACTGTAGCTGTGGGCCTGGCCTTTAGGGCTGCCGGGCAGTGCCGCAGGAGCTTGGCTCGTTCTCAGTGTGTCTGGCCATTCTTCCTCTCTCTTGCTGTTTGTTTGCCAGCACACTAATATCACAGGTAGATGTTACATTTTTTCAGGTGCTTTGGCCACAGAGGTTGCCTCCCCATGGCCAGGTGATGCTGACTGCCTTTGGCAGAAGGGAGCCCAGGCCCCTGAAGAAGCACCCAGCTGAGAGGTGAGAAGGAAGCCGGTGGTTCAGTGCTTGCTCCAGCTGGACTTCAGGACACACCATGTCATAAGGGAAACTGGCCTGCGTCAGCAGGAGAGGAACTGGATGGGACAGGTGCATAGTTCTGCTCTCTTTTCCATCCATTTGCCCAGCTGCAAGATCAGGAAAAAACTGATTACTTAATTAAGGAATCAATTGCAAAACTGCTGGTGGCCAGGAGATAAAATGTTTTAGTCCCATTGTGCCAAGTAATCCTGAGTAAGATATTTGAAGATCTCGTTTACTGTGCATGAGCTTTGCAGGTTTTAATGGTGATGTGGTGCTATACTGTGCAGTGCAGAAGCACTGCTAAATTCTGCTTCTGGTTATGGCAGAGTACTCTTTCAGAAGTGCAAAATGACCCATGAGTCTTGCCAGCCTCAGGTGGGGCCTGGAGATCTCCCACTTTTACAGCTGATCTCCAGACAACAGAGATCAGCTCCCCTGGAGAAAATGGCTGCTCTGAAGGGTGGACTGTGTGGCCTTGTACCATGCAGAGGCCCCTCCCCAAACCCCACCCTCTCCTGGCTCCACCCCCAAAGTCTCCAGGTATTTTCCAACCCAGACCTGGCAACCCTACCACATGTCCTATCCATATTTTCATTAATAGCCTGTTTAAACCCCACATAGTTATATTTCTGTGTTATATCTAGTCCTGATGGTTTTTCAGCTTTGAAAAGTAGATTTTGCACAACTCTATGCCATGCCAGTACATTTTTCACATGTTGTGGACAGTGATGAAAAACTCTTGCTGTAAAAGCTCAGCTTGGTGCTCTCGGGATTTTTCATTTCAATTTTTTGTTTCTGTGTGATGCTCTGCCTCTTGCTTGGAAAGAATCAGCGTCCCTGGGACTCATAACATGACAGTATCTCCTGCAGCCTTGTTTGGACCCCTAGCAACTGCAGAGAGCAAAACAGTTTCCCCATGTATTTTTATATATTTACAATGTGTTGTGCACAATTTGTAGAAACTAAGTCTGCCATGTTAATAATTAGAAAATAAAGCCTTGCAAATGAGAGGCAACACTTGGCTGTAGTTCAGTGTTAGAGCACGCATACTGTGCAGTGAGTCCTGGTTCAAACACCGCCGTCTCCAGAAGATTGCAAGTGGCAGATTCTGGGGGGGGATTTGTGTGCCTGAGATCCTAGAGAACTTTTGTGACAGGTCTGCCTGGCCTATCCAAGTTTATCAATCCAAAAAGCTGGGAAACCTAGCATCACAGAGATCCAAAAAAAGCAAAAACCACTAGGAAAAAAACCATCAAAAATGTCAAAATATATAAACTCTATTTCACACTATTTAACAATTGTAAAGTTGGTGGTGCCACAACATCAAAATAAGTGCATACAAATACTATAAACAAGGCATAGAGTACAATGTTTCCTCCCTCAAGGATAAATATAAGTCCAAGTAGTCCATTCAACTCAGTAGGAGGAATCCATGTTTTTGAAACATTTTCAACAACTATGTTTTCAAACGTACGATTCCCTCTTCACACTATGAACCTTGTTGTCAGGAAAAATTGTTGAAATCGGGCATTTTTTCAGATAAGGTCTTAAAATTACTTTATCTATACATGTTTTCTCTACAAGGCGATTCTGTGTAACTATTTCCACAGTTCCAACTACGCAGCCGGCAAACTGATGAAGTTGATGGAAACGTCTCCTTTAAGTATCTGGAACGGGCGTTTTTGCGAAGGCTGTTGTTGAAAATGTTTTGAAAACATGGATTCCTCCTGCTGAGTTGAATGGACTACTGGGAGTCTGCAGTGATGCACCTCCTCATCCTCCCACCTGTGGGATGCAGTCTGAAGCACTGACGGAACACAATCTGTTCATAATAAACTGAATCCAGCCTCTTAGACAGGTCCCGTGGTGATTAGTCCTTTAGTCCTTGGATCGGGCACCACCAAGGAAGTCCAGAGCTGCCACGCAGAAGGAAGCAATGGCAAGCCTCCTCGGTTCATCTCTTGCTACACCTTGGTGGCATTTTCCATGGACCCCTCTCGTTATCATTTTGTTGCCAGCCCCTGTACCATGTTTATGTTGTGCTGACCTTCCTCATGCCGTACTGGCAGGTGATAAAACAACTGCTGCACAATGGCAGTCGTCCCCTGCTGTCGAGGGTGAGGGGTCCTCTCGAGGTGATTTCCCCCTTGTGATCAAACACAAGACACGTTGCAACCTTCACAGACTCATGGCAAGTCAAAATAGAAACATTGCTGGGAGAAGAATAAAATCAACATTTACGATTTAGCAAATAAAAGCAACCGGTTATTTTGTCCTGTTTCATCTGCAAAACCAATTTCCAGGACCTTCTGCATGCACTGGGCTAAAAAATTAGGCAAACATTTAAAATATAAAGTTCGCAACCACCTTTCTTCTTCAGCTGAGGCACGGTGTAGTGCAGGGGCATCAAACTCATTCGTTATGAGGGCTGGATCTGACATAAATGAGACCTTGTTGGGCTGGGATGTGTGTGTCATAAAACATAATGCCAGGTAGCGGAGATTGTTATGTACTGACATAAGTGAACGCTGCCTATTCTTTGCCATGTAAAGCTTGAGTTATGTGAAGGATTGTAAGCTGAAACATTCCTATTGGCCATTCCTGTGGAATTGTGTGAAAACAGCCAATCAGAGTGTAAATATGTTGCAAAGAGGGAATGAACCTGATTGGACTTTATCTCTGTAATATGATTGGACTTTAACTGTGGGTGTGGCTTTGATGGTTTAAAAAGGGAGCTGTGCTCCACGTTGTTGTGTGTTCCTGAGCTGAAGTTTGCTGTTAAATAAATCTGAAATCACTTTTGCTGAACCTATCGTTGTTGCGTTGCATACTTAAGAGAAATATAAACTTTATAAAGGACACAAAGTTTTTTTTTTTTACTTAAAATAAAAACATGCTTAAAACATTAGCTCTGTAAGCTGCAAACCTACTTTCGATTTATTGACATTCACCACAGAAATCTCAAGCGCAGAGTTCTGAGTCTCAGACCCAGGGGAAAACATGAAATGGCTGAGTGGCTGAGAGAGTCTGGTGAAGCAAGCGATGATGCAGCAGCAGAACTGGGAGCAGCAGATGGCTAGTTCCACTGCAGGCCTGAGGGAGGCCCTCTGGGGGCCTGATCCAGCCCCCGGGCCGCATATTTGACACCCCTGGTGTAGTGGTTGGAGCATCAGACTGGGACCTAGGAGACGCAGGTTCTAATCCCTGCTCTGCTACAGAAGCCTGCTGGATGACCGTGGGGCCAGCTCTGCACACTCTCAGCCTCACTTTCCTCATGGGGATATCAGAAGGATAAAGAGGAGGAGAGAAAAAAGATGTAACCTGCTTTGGGTCTCCCTTCTGCAGAAAGGGTTAGGGTATAAATGAAGTACATAAATAAGCAACAAAAACTCACACTGTTATTTGCACAGCTGTCTACAGGACGCCCATCTTCAACTGAGAACCGTTCCACACAAAGCATTCCCTTTGTAAAAGTTACCATGATATACGGCAGGGGTTGCCACATGGCAGCTCGGGAGCCAGATGCGGCTCTCTCACACATATTGTCTGGCTCCCAGCAGGGTGGCTGGGGAAGTGAAAGGGAGGCATGCCGCCCTGATCGGCCTACCCTTCCAAGCCTGCTCAGCTCCATGCTTGTCACTTACATTCCAGGTTCCTATGCAGTATTATTTTTTGCAGCATCGGACTTTGCTTTCCCCATCAGACACATCCACAACTGAGCATCCTTTTGGCTTTGGCCCACTCTTTCTGGGGTTACTTGTACTTGTCCTCTGCTCTTCCCCAGGAGCATATTGGACACCTTCCAACCTGAGGGGCTCATCTTCCAGCGTCATATCTTTTAGCCTTTTGTTACTGTCCATGGGGTTTTCTTGGCAAAAACTGGAGTGGGTTGCCATTTCCTTCTCCAGTGGATCATGCTTTGTCTTGAGTTCTCTGCTGTGGCCTGTCCGTCTTGGGTGGCCCTCCATGGCATAGCCTGCTGCCTCATCGGACCACGCAAGCCCCCTCGCCGTGTCAAGGCAGCGATCCATGGGGGGGGGAACATCATAGAGGTTGATAAAATGATGCATGGGGTGGAGAGAGTTGACAAAGGAAAAAAATTCTCTCTCTCCCAAAATGAAGCTGTTGGGCAGCAGATTCAGAATGAACAAAAGGAAACACTTCTTTACACACAGAGTCATTAAAATGTGGAATTAGCTGCCAGAGGATATAGTGATGGCCACAGGAATAAACAGCTTTAAAAAGGGATTAGATAGATTCATGGAGGATCAGTCTATCAGTGGCTACTAGTCATGGCTACTAAACCTCTGAATCCCAGAGTCAGGAGGCAGCATCAGGGAAAGGACTTGGCCTCTCTGTCCTGTTGCTGGCCCTCCAGAGGAGCTGGTCAGCCACTGTGTGAGACAGAAGGCTGGACTGGATGGACCACTGGTCTGATCCAGTAAGGCTCTTCTTATGATCTTGCTGTTGGAAGGTCCAGTGTATACGCAGCAATTGGGCTGGCCATACAAAACATGGAACCACTGCAATTCTCAGCTCCACCCCCCAGGCGGAAAAAGCTGACCAGACAAAATATTATAGCATAGTCATGTCTGAACTCAACAAAATCACAAAATGTCAAAAAATTATAATTAATCAGACCAGTAAGATGTTATCAGGTAGAAAAAATATTACATCCTCTAATTTTTGTGTTGAGGGGGCACAAAAATATGTGATGTGTTTTTATATATCTTACATACACATCATGTTGTTTTTGGGTTGAGATTTTATTGGCCTTTTAGATGTGCTTCAACAGTTTTTATTGCTGTTCATACACTGCCTCAGGTGCTAGTCTAGGTAGAGAAAGCAGTTTACAAACCTGGAAACATATAGCAAAAATATGTGTCCTAGGAAATGGGTCAGGGCTCCGGCATTTAACCCAGGTGTATCTTTTTTCAATCAAAATTAAATACAGCTAGGCTTTCTGCTTAGTCTGGGGTATGCCTGTTTGTTTTAAAATATATGTGTACTTAACAAGCAAACACAGAACTCTGAGGATGCTAGAGGACTTCAAGCAGGTGAGTTCCAAAGCAGTTAGTCTACTCCTTTAGACTGCTTCTTGCCATATAATTTAGCCGCCTTGAAAAGGAGCAGTTAAGGCAAGTTTACTGGCCCAGATTCAAACAGCAGCAACAGCCACTGTGAGGCGGGCAGGAACCCCAAACCAATCATCTGTAAGATACTGTCTTGCTCCTTGAAGTGTAGTAGAATATGGATATATCGACAGTCACCATTGGTCAGATGCTGTACGCAGTAAACAAAGTGGAATTTATCATGTCAGAATATCCCATCTCGTGATTGGACAGCCAAGAGATCAAAACACAACAGCCAAGCAGTTGGTTGTAGTTGCTGCTGTGACTTTCTTTTTTTTTTGGTAAATACATTTTATTATTGGATATATTTTCATGTTCATACAATTTAAACAAACCAATACATATCCATTTTCTTTCACCCTCTCCCCCCAAACAAGGCTTCCCGCAATGCTTCAACCCCATAATGACTCTCTATTTAGTTACATTTACTACTAAACTTATTTTCTTTTACTAATGGTAACAATTCAAAGGTCTAAATCTCTTTCAATTTCTCCTCAATAGCTGTCAAAACAAATCAAACCAGGTTTGACATCCCAATTTTTCAACAAGTATTCTTGAAAGTCTTTCCAATCTTCGAAAAAGGTTTCGTCTTCGTTGTTTAGTTTTCTTGTTATTTTGTCCATTTCTGCCATAAACAAAGTCTTTTTAATCCATTCCCATGTTTCAGGTATCTTATCTTGTTTCCAACATTGAGCAAAAGTCAATCTAGCTGCTATAATCAAGTACCATAATAATGTTCTCTTGGTTACATTTACTTCTTCCATTTTAAGACCTAGCAATAACATCTGTGGGTCTTTCTTAAAAGTACATTTCAGAATTTTTTGTATCTCATTGTGGATCTTAGTCCAATAACATACTGCTTTATCACATGTCCACCACATATGGTAAAAAGACCCTTCATTTTTCTTACATTTCCAACATTTGTTAGACATACTTTCATTTATAATAGCAATTTTTTTGGGCGTCATATACCATCTATACATCATTTTATAACAGTTCTCTTTAACATTTACACAAGTTGAAATTTTCATTGACTTTTTCCACAAATATTCCCAAGATGTCATAAATATCTCATTATTAATATTTACTGCCCACTTTATCATTTGCTCTTTTACTATTTCATCCTCAGTATACCATTTCAATAAAACCTTATACAGTTTTGAAATCATTTTTTTACCCTTTTCAATCCATACAGTTTCAATTTCAGTATAATTTTCTCTAAAACCATGTTCTCTTTTGTCTGTTTTAAATAAATCATAAATCTGTCTATACTTCAACCAATCATATTCAAATTCAACATCAATTCTATCTTTTAGTACAAAGTTTTTCCCTTCCAATTTTAAGAGACTTTTGTAGGGTAACCAATCTAAACCCTGGTTTCTTGAATATGGATTAATCACTTCTGCTGGTACTATCCAAAGTGGTCTTTCTTCCGAGAAGAATTTTCTATATCTCATCCAAGTCTCGAACAGTGATCGTCTTATGAAGTGGTGTTTGAAAAACTTATCCATTTTCACTTTTCCATACCATAAATATGCATGCCATCCAAACTTATTGTCATGACCTTCTAAAGCCAATAACTTTTTATTCTCAAGGTTAATCCACTGCTCCAGCCATGTTAAGCAGACGGCATCATAATACAGTTTTAGGTTTGGTAATTGTAGTCCTCCTCTTTCCTTTGCGTCACATAAAATTTTCATTTTAATCCTTGGCTTTCTTCCTGCCCATACAAACTTCGATAGTTCTTTCTGCCACGTATCCAGTATTTTCCTTTGTTTTAATATTGGAATAGTCTGAAATAAAAACATCAAACGCGGCAAAACATTCATTTTTACAGTTGCAATTCTTCCCAATAATGATAGATTCAAGGTATCCCATTTCTTCATATCTTGCTGGATCTTGTGCCAAACCTTTTCATAATTATTTTTAAACAAATCAATATTTTTCATAGTCAATTCAATTCCTAAATATTTGGTCTTTGTAACTACTTCACATTGGATTTTCTCCTGAAGTTCCATTTGTCTCTGCTTCGTCATATTTTTACACATCACTTTCGTTTTGCTTTTATTGACATAAAATCCCGCAACTGTTCCAAATTCTTCAATTTTTTCCATCAATTGTGGTATATTCTCAATTGGATCTTGAATCATAAACATTACATCATCTGCAAAAGCTCTATATTTATGCACAAAGCCTTTTACTTTAAGTCCTTCAATGCCATTGTCTTTTCTTATCTCTATCAATAATATTTCCAATATCCAGATAAACAGTAACGGAGATAACGGGCAGCCTTGTCGTGTTCCCTTTTGAACTTGGAAAAAGTCTGTTCTTTCTTTGTTTATGTTCAAAGCTGCTTTCTGTTCTGAATATATTGCCACAATCATATTTAAAAAGGACTGTCCTATATCCATTTTTTCAATTACTTGCAACATGAACTCCCAATTTAAATTGTCAAAAGCTTTTTCCGCATCTAAAAAGAGGAATCCAACTTCTTTTTCTGGATGTTTATCATAATATTCAATAGCATCAATCACCACTCTCAGATTGTCTCTAATTTGTCTATTTGGTAGAAAACCAGCTTGTTCTTCCGCTATAACATCTTTCAAATATTTTTTCAACCTTTCTGAGATTATTTTTGCAAATATTTTGTAGTCATTATTTAGTAGCGATATTGGTCTATAATTCTTTACGTTAGTTAAGTCCAAACCTTCTTTAGGTATAAGTGAGATATTTGCTTCTTTCCATGAATCTGGGATCCGTTTAGTCCTTCTTATCTCGTTTGACAGAAGCACTAAAATAGGGGTTAGCTCCTCCTTAAATTTCTTATAAAATTTTGCTGTAAAGCCGTCTGGACCTGGAGCTTTGCCCAACTTTGCGTCTTCTATCGCCCTTGTTACTTCTTCTTTTGTTACTAGTCCATTTAATAATTCTTTAATTTGTTGTCCCAGCTCTGGTACTTCAATATTCTCCAAATATCTCTTAATTTTCTGTTGGTCAATTCCTTTCTTTTTAAACAATTTGGCGTAGTATTTGAAAAAAGCTCTTTTTATGCCTTTCAGATCTACTACATCTTTCCCATCTTCAATAATCTTGCTTATAAAATTCCTTTCTTTTCTATTTTTCAATTGCCACGCTAAAAATTTTCCTGGTTTATTTGCACCCTCAAATGCTTTTTGCTGTAATTTCTTCAAATTCCAATATAATTCTCTATTTAGTAGAACATTCAGTTGATCCTGTAGAAAATGGATCTCTTTAATAATTTTTTTCTTCCCTGGTCTTTTCTTCAGTTCCTTTTCCTTTTGTCGAATTTTTTCATGAAGGTCATTTTGTTGTTGCATCCTTTGCTTTTTATCTTTAGAGTTCAGAGAGATAAGCAAACCTCTCATTACCGCTTTGTATGTATCCCATACAACCTGTATATCAGTACCTTTGTCCAAATTCATTTCAAAAAAATTTTTCGTTTCTTTCTTTAAAGTCTCATTAATCAATTTTTGGTCCAATAAGTCCTCATTGATTCTCCAGTATAGTTCTTTTGATTTTTCTTTAGATGTCCAAAGTAAAGGATTATGATCTGAGTTATTTTTCGGTAAAATTTCAATTTTATGAGTTTTTAGCACCATCTCCTCTGACATCCAAATCATATCAATTCTAGAAAAGGAACTATGCCTGTTGGAGTAAAATGTATAATCCTTTGTCTTAGGGTTCCACTTCCTCCAAACATCTTCTAGTTTCTCTTGCTTCATCAGCTGGAAAAAATTTTTTGGCAGTTTTCCAACCGCCTCTCCAATTGCATTAGACTTTCTGTCCAATACGTTGTTGACCGTGCCATTGAAATCTCCTGCAAAGACAATTTGATCATAGTTTAGACAGTCCAACTCTCTTGTCAAATCATTGAAAAAAGTCTCTTTTGCACCATTGGGTGCATATATGTTTACAAGCAATGTCCTTTTTCTGTACATCATTATTTCCACGCCAACGTATCTTCCTTCCTTATCTGAGAAGATTTGTTTAGGTTCCAAATCTTTAGAAATATATATCACTGTTCCTTTTTTCTTATTAATTGCTGATGAATGAAATTCTTCTCCCAATTTTTTATTAATCAGATATTTATTATCTTGTTTTCTAATATGTGTTTCTTGCAAACAAATTATGTTACATTTCTGTTTCTGTAGCCAATGATTCACTAATCTTCTTTTGTTTGGTGAATTTAGTCCATTTACATTCCAAGATAAAAATTTGTAATCCATCATTGTTTTGGATTAAATGTCTTTAAAATCATCAAAATTGCTCTCTTTGAATCTGAGCATATCTCCTTCTGTTTTGATTGTAACTCTCACTGAGTTGTACGAAAATGATAATCCATGTGGAATCTCCCATCTAAACCTGATGCTCAATTCTCTTAACCTGTCTGTTAATTTCTTAAATTTCTTTCTGTCTTGTAAAATCATTCTCGGAATTTCTCTTAAAATTATTATTTTCTTTCCATTAATTTCCAACGGTTGTGTAAACTGCTTCTTGAAAATGTCTTCTTTCATTTTTGTAGTCACAAATTGAACAATCACATCTCTGGGTAATTTCTTTCTCTTGGCATAAGCTGAGTTTACTCTGTAGATTAGGTCAAAGTCTGACTCCAAATCTCCTTGATCTTCCCCTATATAAGTTGTCAGAGTATTAATTATTAAGGCCCGAATATCCTGATCTTCCTCCTCTTCAATTCCTCTCAATCTCAAATGGTTCTGAGTAGCTCTATATTCCATTATGGACTCCAGTCTTGTATTTTCTTGTAGGGATCTTTTAACTTTCTGATCCATTTCTTCTGATTTTGTCACCAGACTTTGAACCTCTTTTTTAACTTCTTCCGTATCTTTTTTTATCCCTGCCACTTCTGTTAGTACCAGTTCTTTCAACTCTTCCATATTTTTTTCTGTACTTGAACTTGCACTTGCTCTATTTGCTCCAGTTGTATTTGTAGCTGTTGTTGCAACTGTGATTCTATTTGCTTTCCCAAAGTCTGCACCACTTCTGTCATCCTTTTCTCCATCGCCTCCATGGCAGCCTGCCATTCTTTTTTTTCTTTTGCAGTCATTCTTGGACTTGGTGATGAGGCAGCCCTTGGTCTTGGTCTCAAATCCGTCTTGGAGGCAAATTCAAAACTAATCAGTCCTTATATTATCAATCTTAAAGTCCAATCGCCACCTTTATAACTTTTTCCAGTACTTTTCCAGTTCAAAAATAACTTTTTAAAATTTAGTCCTCCTCAAAATGGCGGGCGCAATTTCTCTATGGTTTTCTGGCTAGAGTAGGCTTCTTCGAAACTTCCTGTTTAGCTGTCCGTCACTGTAATCCAACTTCCGGTGTTACACTCTAAAACGTCCATCTACATCCGGCAAAGCAACTTCAAAAACATCCACTCTAGCCTACTTCCTGTACCATAGAATCACAGTCAGTTTCGTTTCTGCTACGCAAAGTTTAGTCTTAGCTGACCACAGGAATGCAAAACAAAGTCACTTTTCCGCCGTTTTCTCTGAAGGAAAGCTTTCTTTTTACTTTTAAATCAAGCGGATTAGTTCTTTAAAGCTTTTTACGCTTATCTGTACGTTTAGATTTTGCCTTCTTCTTCAAACCGGTAAGCAAATGTTCAATTGTTACCTTACTTGTAATCTCGGGGTTTCGCAGTGCTTCTTCTGTAAACGATGTTAATCTTGATGTTAAAGAGGTCGGTAGATGACGGATTTATGCTGAATTCTCAGCCCAGCTGGTATCTGTAGAGCTGACTTGCAACTGCCCTCTTCGCGGAAGGAGATCAAGGTGTAAACAAGCTTCCTCCGAAGCTTATCCACACCGATCTCAACTCCCTCTCAGGCTTGGCTGCTTGCTTGCCACTCCCCCACCTGGGGAGTGCTGCGCTGGGCCAGGTAAAGCCCAGACTGTCATCAGATACCGCTGTTCACCTTGCCCAAATCGCAAAGTGCATCAATTCGCCATTTTAACTCCGACCGGAAGCCGCTGCTGTGACTTTCTTCAGTGGTAGAGACTTGTGTTCTTTCTCTTCAGTGTTAAAAGCCCCTGTTCAACTCCTGCCAGTGGTAAGAACTCAGACAAACTTGGTCAGAAAGAAAAAACTGTTTATTCTACTACAGAAAGTCTCCCAGTTTTCTAGCTGAAAGGACTTGATACATAGTTTGCGTTAGGGGTGTGCATTTGGTATAAACCGAACCAAATAAATACCCCGCAAAATGCCTTATCGGTATTTTTTGGTTATTTTCTAAACCAAATACAGGTCTATTTATTTGATTCATAAACCACCCTCCATTTTAAAAGGGGGTCAGGGCAGTATACAACATTTCCACACATACAATAAAATATTTATCATTAAATTACAGTTATAATAAATCAGTTATAGTAAGTTAAAACAATTAAAAGTACAATTTAATCTAACAGATGTCATTAAAACCAGTGCATTATCCACTCCCTGTAAGGGAGAGGAAAGATAGCAGATAGGAGGTGGGAAGGAGGGGCCAAGTTTGATGGTCAAAAACCACAGCTGTCGTCAACCATAAGCCCGGTGGAACATTTGTCTCGCATGCCTTGCGGAACTGTCTTGGGTCCTGCAGAGCGTGGATGTCAATACGCAGAGAGTTCCCCCAGAGCCAAAGTCTGGTATTCAACCTGGAGCCAGGCCAGCTGGTGAAGCACTGGCTGAATATGTGCTGTCGATGAGGTCCCAGTTAGGGCTCAAGCCGCTGCATTCTGGGACCAGTTGCAATTTCCAGGTCAGTCTCAAGGGCAGCCCTACGTATAGCAAGTTACAGTGATCTAGCCTGGAGGTGACCATTGCATGGATTACTGTGGCTAAGTCAGGGCAAGACAGGAAGGGGGGTCCAACTGCCTGATCTGGCATAGTTGGAGAAATGCCAGTCTAGCTATGTTTGTAATCTGGGCCTCCAATGTTAAAGAGGGGTCCAGAATTACACCCAGGCTCTTGGCAGTCCACACTGATGTTAACAGGACCCTGTCATGAGCTGGAAGTTGGCACCCCAGTCCCCAGCCACAGAACCTTCATCTTTGATGGATGCCGTCTCAGCTGGCTCTTCTTCAACCATCTGACCACAGCCAGATTTGATGGAGGTTGAACGTTTAAATGTTTAGAGGTGAACAGTGCTCTTTAGCCAATGACAGAAGTTTATTCTTTTTTGAAATTCTCCTGGGCATGGGCAAAGAGCGTAAAAGCAAGGGTCTGACTGAGCTAGAGTTCGTTGCTGAGAGGGAGGTTTCGGAGAGTGTGCTCTGGCTCTGGATTCAGCTGCTGCTCTCTGAGACTGATTCCTGCTGCCTGAGCGACTCTGATGTGGACTTCGAATCAGATCCTGCCTGCCTGGAGAAGACAGCGACTGGTTTGATTGAACAATATATATTTATAAAAGTTTTCTTATTTTACTGTTAGTTTGTTCTCTGGGCTTGGTGGGTGGTGGTAGGTTGTGGGAGGGGGTCAGGTTTTGAGGCCTAGGGCCTCACCAGACCTTTTTTCCCCTGGCTGATATTCTTAGGTTAACTTATGGTTCCTTCTGGTTTTTTGGCTTCTGGCTTGCAGTTATTTTTGAGAAGTTTTGTAATTTGTTGTTTTGGCCTCGTGGTTGTGCTTGGCTTGGGGGGGGGTGAGATAAAGGGCCTCACCAGGGCTTTTTTTCTCTGGTTTTATATTCTTAGGTTAACTTTTAGTTCCTTCTGGTTTTTTGGCTACTGGAGTTTTGTTCTTGTTCAGGCCTGGTGGTAGGGGAGGCCAAGAATTCCTGAACCTTCCTTCTGCTTTGGTTCTTGGCTTTGGTTCTTTGGTTTAAAGCTTGGTAAACTTATTTATTTTTGGTTCTTTTCGGGGGGGGCTTAGCTTGGTTTTTTAAAAAACTATTATTTAACTTGAATTTGCTCGTTCGCTGTCTCCTTCACCATCCTTCGCCGTTCTTTTCTTCTTTTTCTCTTTTTTGGGGGCTGGGAGGGGTGAGGCTTTGTGCCTGTTGCTTCTGTCCCAACCCTCCCCCTTTTTTTTGGTCTGGTGTGTGTGGCTTTTGGTTTAGGTTCTTCTTGCTATGTCTTAAGTCCTGCCTCTTTCCCCAGTAGTGTCCTCCCCCCAATTTTTTCTTCCCTTTAATTTCTAGAAGGTTGGTTATTCTGTGTTCCAAGTGCGTTCCATTCAGTATATATGCTGCTAAATAGGCTTTTAGTAATAAGGGTCTGTTTTAGGAATTGTTTAACTTTTATGCAACTCCACAAGCCTGGTGATCAAAATGACTGAGGCTGCCGACACACACACTAAATAATCCACTTTCAGTCTGGATTTTTACTGTGTGAACTGGCAGAATCCACTTTGAAAGTGCACTGAAAGTGGATTGAAAGTGGAGTATTTAGTGTGTGTGACTGTAGCCTGAAGTAGAGCTGAAAAAGTATTTTACTCTGCTAGGGCCAGCATAAAAGCCCCCCTCCAAGAAAGAACTACTCCTATACATGGATGATGCCAAAAATCCAGCATCCACTTTTTAGTCCACAGCTGCATGATCTGGGCTTAGATGTACTACACTTTAATCATACATGCCCTCTTAGAAGGAGTCATTCCCATACCAGCATATCAGAGGCTGAACAGGTCTGCCAGGTGCATGGGACAGGATCCCATCCCCACAACGCCATGGGGACAAATCATCAAATTAGCTCACAGTCACTCTTCAACTTTCACCCTCTGGGGAGCTGGCAACCACCCATCCCCCCTCACCCGCATCACATCACAATCAAGTTGCAGGCTTACTGACACTGAAACAAACGCCTCCAATGTGTGAGGTCTTGTGCATACACTTGGTAAAGATGTCCGAGCACAGAAACAAGCAGGAGATGGTTGGTGACAAAAGGGTGTGAAATTTAGAACCTTTTTAGAACCGTTCACCCTCTGGAACTCTGTCGGCAGATCAGATTCTGAAACAGAGAGGCAAAACATTAAAAGCTTGTATCGTAACTATACAACCATCAACACTTTTTTCTTGTGGCAGAAACCTCTTCTTTTTTAACTGGCATTTGACTTGGCTTGCTTTTAACATCTGCTACTATATCGTATGAGTCTATCACAGTTGGGGTGGTGGAAAATAGGATGTGTGTGATGGTTTTGGTTTTATTGACAAAGTTTTGCATTTGATATTTTAACATTTAATCCTCCTGTTGTTGTATGTGGCACTGGAGAAGAGTCTAATGATTCTGATTTTTAATTTATGTTCATTGGTATGGTGCTCAGCCACCCTGAGAAAATTGTATGTGAAGGGCAGGATAATTTAATAAATAAAAAAAATTACGATACACTGTTGGAATTCCCACATGTGTGAAGAGAAGCTGCCTTGCTGCTTTTGGTCAGTTTCATTCCCCTCCATCAGCTGGTAAACCTGACAGCTGTTCCTCCCAGAGTGAAACTGACCAGAAGTGGCAGGGCAGTTTTCCTTTCCTTCCCCAGCCTCATGGTCCCCTCCTCCACTTTACCCTTCCAACAACAAGCCTGCGAGGTCTGCCGGGCTGAGGAGGGTGAGACCGGACCAAACTCATGCAGGGCAGAGCAAGGATTCAAACTTATCATATCTCCCAGCTCCAAGTCTGCCACACTAACCATTACAAACCACACCAGGAGATATCCTGCTATTACAATTGTTCTCCAGACTTCAGTTCCCCTGGCGAAAATGGCTCCTTTGGAGAGTGGAACTGATGACATCTCCTCCCCAAACCCTGCCTTTCCGAGCCTCCACTCCCCAAATCTCCAGGTATTTCCCAACCCAGAGATGGCAACCCTACCCCCACACAGAGTACTCAGGTGTTTAGGGTTGCCACCTCTGGGCTGGAAAATACCTGGAGATTCTGGGTGCAGAGCCCAGGGAGGGCAGGGTTTGGGGAGGAGAGGGACCTCGGAGGGGCAGAAGGTTGCCAGCTCCAAATTGGGAAATACCTGCAGATTTTAGGGGTGGAGCCTGAGAAGGGCAGAGTTTGGGGAGGGAGGGACTTCAGTGCCACAGAATCAATATTCCAAAGCGTCCATTTTCTCCAGGTGAACTGATTTCTGTCACCTGGAGATCAGTTGTAATAGACTGAGATTTCCAGCCACCACCTGGAGGTTGGCAACTCTACATAGAATCCACCCTCCAAAGCAGCCATTTTCTCCAGGGGAAACGGAACCTGGTCATCTGGGAGGGGGTCAACTGTAATAGCAGGAGATCTACAGGTGCCACCTTGAGGTTGGCAACCCTAGGGGGGGTCCTCCTGAGCGGCCCAAACTCTAATTCTGCCCCCCCCCGGCACCACAAAAACCAGACAAAATCCTACCCCCCACCCACCATTTGCAATCAGTAGGATTTAGTTCTAACATACAGGCAGAGCACAGTCAGGAGAAATTTATTGCCCTTTGGTTCCCACCAAATGTTCTCATGATCTAGTTTCCTTTTGATTTCCCTGAAGTATAAAAGAACTGAGTAGATATGTCTTTCTGGGAATACCTGCTCTTCACTGTTTAAAATGATGTCAGTTGGTTTGAAACATTGGCTGTTTGCACTTATCTGCTTTATCACACTATGTTCCTGATTTCATCTTGTACTTGTTTTTTTATGATTCTGGAGCAATCTCGATGTCCCCAATATGGCACAATTGCTGTCTTTAAAACAAACAAACAAACAAACAAACAAAGTTTATGGTATCAGACTTTTGAGAGATGCGATATAAACCACTGATGGTAATGAGAAGGGGGGGAGGATTTGCCCCTAAACAAGTAAAACTAATGTAGAGTCCAGCGCACCTTGAAGACCAACGAAGTTTTATTCAAGGTGTGCATGCACACTTTTTTCAAATACATTGGAAAAGTGTGGGTGCCCACGAAAGCTCATCCCTTGAATAAAACTTCGTTGGTCTTCAAGGTGCCCCCACTGGACTCTAAATTTGTTCTACTGCTGCAGACCAACACGGCTGGCCCCCTGGATCTACCTCCTAAACAAGGTTATTATGGGACTGGCCCCCCTGTGTGTATAATTATAGTATAATAATATAAAATAATGATGATGATGAAGCTGGGATAGGGTGATTAATAAATCGAAATAATAATGATAATAATTATGATGATGATGATGATTTATCATCATCATCATAATTATTATCATTATTATTTCGATTTATTAATCACCCTATCCCAGCTTCACCACCACCACCACCACCACCACCACCACCACCACCACCATCATCATCATCATCATCATCATCATCATCATCTCGATTTATTAATCGCCCTATCCCAGCTTCATCATCATCATCATTATTTCGATTTACTAATTGCCCATAATCATCATAATTATTAGCATAATTATTTCGATTTATTAATCGCCCTATCCCAGCTTCTTCTTCATCATCATCATCATCATCATCGTCGTTGTCATTATTTCGATTTATTAATTGCCCTATCACAGCTTACACCGGACTCTGTACAAAAGGCAAAATGCCATGAAACAAATACATATTTAAAATACCTGCATACAGTCCATAAAAATAAAAGCAGAGACATAAAACCTCTCTCTCTCACACACACACACCTTTTAAAGCAGGAGTTTTCCCTTCATGCCTCCCCCCCATAACTGACCACAGAGAGACGCCCACCAAAACCAGGGGGGGGGTTCGAGATGAATCTTTCCCGCGCTTTTCTCAAACACCCCCCCCCGGCCTCCCAGGCGCTCCTGACCTTCCCCCCAACCCCACCCGTCCTGAGGCGGCTCCATCCCCTCCTCCCCCTCCTCGGGGAATTCGATGGATGCCGGGGCCGGGGGGTGGGGGGAGAGGAGGAACCGGCCTACCCCGCCGTCCATGAGGGCCGTGCTCCCATCGCTTTGCCGCCGCCCCCACTGCCGGGGCCTCCACCGGCGCAGCTGAGGGGAAGAGGTGCGACTAGGCCCGAGCCTGCCCCGGACTGGAGAAGGCCGGCTCTGGAGGGGAGGCGACTCGGCCTCTCGCTGCCCTCCCAGGAGAAAACCCCAAACCTCAAATGCAGGGGAAGGGGCCTTGTGTGCCCCCATGCCGGGCTGCCAACCTCCCGGCGGGGCTGGAGGTCTCCCGGAATCACAGTTCCTCTCCAGACTTCCAAGACCAGCTCCCCCTGGAGAGAAGGGTTGCTTTGGAGGGTGGACTCTTATCATGTAGGGTTGCCAGGTCTGGGTTGGGAAATACCTGGAGACTTTGGGGGGTGGAGCCAGGAGAGCATGGTAGGATGCCCTAGAGCCCACCCTTCACAGCAGCCATTTTCTCCAGGGGAGCTGATCTGTGTCAGCTGGGAATCAGTTGTAGGAGCAGGAGACCCCCAGGACCCACCTGGAGGCTGGCAACCCTACCCAATCTCCAGGCATTTCCCAACCTGGACCTGGAACCCTACTATTGCAAGATCCTTCATGGGTTGCCAGCTCTGGACTGGAAAACACCTGGAGATTTGGGTGGGTGGAGCCTGGAGAAGGCCAGGTTTGGGCGGGGGGCTCTGTGGGGTGCAATGCCACAGAGTCAAGTTCTAGTGATGCCAGCCTCCAGGTGGGACCTGGGGATCCTCTGAAATTACAACTTGCCTCCAGACTACAGGGATCCGTTCCCTTGGAGAAAATGGATTGTCTGGAGGGTGGACTCTACCGCATTGTACCCCTGCTGTGCTGCGGTCCCTCCCCTCCCCAAGCACCCCCCCCAAATCTCCAGTCTGGACTTGGAACCTTGCTATTGCAAAGGACTTCATAGAAGTGGGTCTACATGAGAGGAGGAAAATAGGGGGAAGGGTCTTGGGTTCATTGTGGATTGCTCAGTGAACAGGTCTGTCTGCTGCAGCAGTGAAAAAGGCAAACTCTATGTTAGGGATTATTAGGAAAGGGAATGAAATGGCCGATACTGTAATGCCCCTGTATAGGTCTATGGTGCAGCCCCATTTGGAATACTGTGTGCAGTTCTGGTCACCACATCTTCTCCAACAGAACATTGCTGAACTGGAAAAACTACAGAGGAAGGCAACCAAGATGAGTAGGGGGTTGGAGCCCCTTCCCTGTGAGGGAAGGCTGAAGAGTCTCTGGGACTTTGCACTTTAGGAAAGAGACGACCAAGGGGGGACATGATAGAGGTTTATGAAATTAGGCATGGGTTGGAGAGAGTAGACAAAGTGAATTTTTTCTCCCTCTCTCAATATACTAGAACTGGAGGACATCCAATGAAATTGATGGGCAGTAGGCTCAGGATGGACGAAAGGAAATACTACTTTACAGAGAGTGTGATTAAAATGTGGAGTTGACTGCCAGAGGATTTCATGATGGCCACAGGAATAAACAGCTTTAAAAACTGATTTGTTAATGGTTTTTGGTTGTTTTTATGACAGATTTTAATTGTATTTATATATGCATTTTATGGAAGCTGCCTTGAGCCTGCCTTGGTGGGTGTCAGGTGATCCTGCCATAAGATGTGAGGGAGGGAAGGAGGGTAAGATGGTCTGCAACTTCTCATGCTTGGAATGTGGGAGGTGGGTAGGTTGCCTTGGTTACAGTGTGATTCCCAGCCTGGGCTATCTCCTATCTGAACCAAACGGCCTTGTCCTACGGTTTCGGTTTCTCCGGTGTGGACAGCTGGGCCCCTTTATGGCTTAAACAACTTTTGCACCTCGTTCCCGCGCGCGGGCTATGTAGCCATTGGTAGATGTTAAGGGGGGGTTAGCTCAGTGGGGTATATCCGTAGATGTTCCTTTTGTGTGCTTCATTCCTGACAATAGAATGTTAGTGTGCCTTTAGAATTGCTGTTTGAATAAACGCTATCTTCTAATGAAGCCTGGTGTTTGACTGACTTTCTGAAGTGCCTGACAGATTGTCAGGAATCATCTTTGATAGGGATCGGTTCTACACTGCACCTCTCTCGCAGAGATGAGTGACGAGGAAGACACCACCTCAATCCCAACCTCGGAAGAGGAGAAGGTTCCAATATCCACCGTGCCTGCAACCACGGCCGTGGTCCCGGTGTCCAATGCCCCAGCGCCATGGGGTCCTAACTATGACCTGGGAGGGCTCTACGGAGAACCGTACAGGGGAGCATATGCAGGAGTAACTACCAGATCGCAGAAGCGGTGGGACTGGACGAAGCCACTCGCAGAGACACACGAGACGTGGTTCCTCACCCCCCGGGCATCGGTCCGAGAGAGTCGGGTCGAGAGATTAGTCTATCACCTGAGCACGGCGGAGGGTGAGGAAGAAACTCACCCTGATACCAGAGACTTGGAAAGGACCGTGGGAAGCCAGAAATGGAGTGGAGACCCCAGTCAGGATCGACTCCTTCGCTTAATAGACGAGTCCTTGTCTCGGATCCCGAAAATGATTTCGGATGGCATAAGGGAAGAAATGGAGAGGAGGCAACCCCCAGACTCCGTGGGACCTCCAGCACAGAGACCCTTTCCCCTACTGACTGGACCGCCGCCCGGAGGTGTGCCGGGGCAACCCGGGGCACCTCCGGACAACCAGTGGGGCCCCCACCTGCGGGGCTGCCGGCGCCAGGGCCACCGGGGATGCCAAGGGGTTGGGGACCTGTGTTGCCGAATCCAGCTGAGTTACTGGATGCCACGTTTGAGGGTACGCCTGAGAAATTTTCCTTTTTCCTGGTAAGGGCGGAGAAATTTATTGAGAACTGGGGCTACCTATTCCCAAATGAAGAATGGATAGTGGATGCCATCGCCTCCCACCTGAAAGATGCTGAGGCTGACTGGCACGTTGCTCTACACCAGGAAGATGGGCGCGAACTAAGGGAGGTGGATGCGTTCATGTGGGTGATGAAAGATCAGTTTGAAGATGCTAACGCGAACAAGGCTGCCCGGGCGTTCCCTTGTGCCTTTCGACAGGGGACGAAGTCCGTGAGAGAGTACACAGCGGAGTTCCAAAGACACGCCGTCAAGATCTGGGGCTGGCCCGATGGAGTCCTAGCGGAACAGTACCGGCTGGGCCTGAACCCGGAGATCCGTCGCACGATTATGCGAGGAAGGGACCTGGAAACCTTATCGAGCTGGATGAAAGAAGCAGTAGCTACGGAGACTCGGCTGAAAGCCATCAAACTTGATGATGCAGCGGCCTTAGGGAAGATGACCCAATCTAACGTCACCCCCCCCCAAGAGCCAGCAGGCGAACCCGGCGCAACGGCCAAAAGACGGGACGCTCGAGAGCCAGATGAAGCAAGGGCTGTGTCTAAAGTGTGGAGAAGCGGGCCACTTCGCCACGAGTTGTCCAGGGTCTTCCACCCCGCCAAGTGCCGCGAAGGGGCTGAAAAAGAAGTTCGAGATGTCTACACCAAAACCTCTGGGAAAGCAGAGGGGCGCAAGTGCCCTACAAGTCGCCCCATTGGGAGAGGAAACCAAGTCCTCAGAAGAGGAGGCTGCCGCGGTGGCGGGAAACAAGAAGGACCTGCTGTAAACTGCGCTGAACAGCAGGTCCCGGACTCTCAGGCGCTAAATCCGGTGAGCAAATCCTCTTCCCTTTTTTTAATAACTGTGACTTTGATGGACCCGGGTCTACTGACCCACGTGAGGGTGAGAGCGTTGGTAGACTCGGGGTGTGGGAGAGACATTATCAACCCCTCCCTAGTTACTGGGTTGGGAGCCAAAGTAATAAAGCTGGCAGAGCCACTGATTTTTACCCAAATGGATGGCTCTACTATGAAAGAACCCTGTAAATACAAGACTGTGCCATTGTGGATGGGAGTGGGAAAACACTGGGAGGTGTGACCATTCGTTGTGACCTCCGCCGCAAGATTTCCCCTTGTCTTGGGGAGTCCATGGTTTTTTGATCACGACCCACACTTACTATGGGAGGCTGGGATTGTTAATTTCATCTCACCACGGTGTGAGACCCATACCTGGAAGGGCGACTGGGGACCTCAACAAACTGAGCCCAGCCTCATGGTGGTGGGGGTGACTGAGGCGGACTGCAACGTGATCCCACGGGAGTATCGGGACTTAGCTGTGGTGTTCAGGGAAGAGGAGGCGGATGAGCTACCCCCCCACCACAACTCTGACTGTGCCATAGAACTGTTACCCAACCAGAAACTCCCGAAGGGGAAGCTGTATTCCATGAGCCCAGCCGAGAAAGTGGACTTAGAGAGGGGGTTTATACGGCCGGCCTCTTCACCTTTTGCTGCTCCCGTCCTATTCTGGAAGAAGAAGGACGGGGGACTCAGATTGTGCACTGACTACCGTGGCCTCAATGCAGTCTCAGCAACCAATGCATATCCGCTGCCGTTGATTAAAGATCTGCTGGCTGCGGTAGCAGGGGGGAAGGTTTTTTCCAAACTCGATCTACGCGATGCTTACTTCCAAGTGCGCATCAGAGAGGGAGACGAATATAAGACTGCCTTTAACACCCCCCCTAGGTCAATTCGAATACTTGGTGATGCCGTTCGGCTTACAAGGGGCCCCTGGGGTGTTTATGAATTTGATTAATGAGGTGCTGCACAAATATCTATTCAAGTGGGTCCTTGTTTACCTTGATGACATTTTACTGTACTCCCCCGATATGAAATCCCAAGTGAAACTCATCAGGGAAGTACTCCAAACGTTGCACAAGCACAAACTGTTTGCCAAACTTTCTAAGTGCGAGTTCCATCAGTTGGAGATTTCGTTCCTGGGCTACCGCATCTCACAGAAGGGCATTGAGATGGACCCTGAAAAGGTCCAGGACGTGGTGGGGTGGGAACCCCCCAGAATGCGGAGGCAACTCCAAGCGTTCCTCGGATTCGTGAATTTTTACAGATCGTTTTTATCGAATTTCGCACAGGTAGCCTTGCCCCTCACTGACCTACTTAAGACGAAGGGGAAAGGCCCTGAGAGCACCTGGCCAGGGGTCAAATTGAACTGGACTGCTGACTGCCAGCGGGCGTTCGAACAATTAAAAACCCTGTTCACGTCTGAACCTGTGTTGGCGCACCCCAACGAGTTGAAAAAATTCATAGTACATGTTGACGCCTCGGACGTCGCTATGGGGGGGGCCATTTTGCAAGAGGGGGAGGATGGGAAGTTGCACCCCCTCGCCTATATGTCCAAAAAGTTTAATGAGACTGAACGGAACTGGTCAGTGTGGGAGAAGGAAGCAGGATCAATAAAGTTGGCTCTCTCCACCTGGCGACATTGGCTAGAGGGGGCAAGAGTACCGTTCGAGGTTTGGACTGATCACAAAAACCTTGAGTTGCTGCGCTCGCCTCGGTCCTTGAATGCAAAGCAACTACGGTGGGCCGACTTCTTTTCAAAATTTGACTTCACATTGCACCATTTCCCGGGGAAGGCAAACTCGCTAGCAGATGCCCTGTCCCGCCTTCCCCAGCACGACAGCAAGAGGGAGGTAATCAGAGACTCGGTGTTCACACCCTCGCAACTGGGGGGCTGGTGATGACTCGTAGCAAAGCCAAGACCCCGCCTCCACTCCCCCTCCCTTCCCCTGGGAACTGAAGTTTGTGTCAGAACTCTCCAAGGCCAAACACGCCTCCCTAACAAAGGAGGAAGGGGTGGCGAGTGACGACCAAGGTTGCTGGCGGAAAAACGGGAAGCTTTTCGTTCCACTTTCCCTGCGGGGGGAGGTTATGGGATGGGTGCACAGTTCTCAACTAGCGGGTCATACTGGCTTTGTTAAATCATTGCAATTGCTTCAGAGACAGTTTTGGTGGCCGGGGATGAGAAAGGACTTGTCTCTGTTTACGCAAGCCTGTCAGACATGCCTCATGAGTAAACATCGCCCCGGGAAGCCACCTGGACCCTTGCAGCCATTGCCGACCCCATCTCGCCCCTGGGAGGTTGGGTCTATGGACTTTATCACTGATTTGCCCCCAAGTGGGGGAAAAACCGTGATATGGGTTGTGGTCGACATGTTTTCCAAGCAAGCACATTTTGTTCCTTTCAAGTCCATCCCCTCCGCAAAGAAACTAGCAAAGGTGTTTCTGCAACATGTCGTGAGACTCCACACTCTACCTGGGAAGGTGGTCTCAGACGGGGGGCTCAGTTCATTTCCCAGTTTTGGGGGGAATTGATGGCACTGCTGAGAGTAGAGAGAGCGCTGAGCAGTACGTATCACCCGGAAACTGATGGACAAACGGAACGGGTGAATCAAACTCTTGAAGAGTACTTATGATGTTTTAGTAACTTTCAACAAGACGATTGGGAATCATTATTACCCCTGGCCGAGTTCTGTTACAATAACACGTGTCATGCATCTACAGGGATGTCCCCCTTTATGGCTGTACATGGTTATGAGGCCCCGCCACTTCCCTTCCTGGCTTCACCGATTTTGCCACAGGGGGAGGTGGGAGATTGGTGTAAAAAACTCCAGCAGGCTTGGCCGCTCCTAGCTTAAACTTTGGAGGATGCTAAATCGGCTTACAAGGAGCACGCCGACAAGAAACGGGACACAACATGGACCCCGAAACCCAGGGAGTTCGTGTATCTATCCACGCAGAATCTGAAGGGGGTGCAGCCCAGCAAAAAACTGGGGTGGAAATGCATTGGACCTTTTGAAATCAAACGTGTTTTGAATAATGTGACTGTTGAACTAATACTGCCTAAATCACTGAGATCTATTCATCCTGTATTCCACCTCAGACTTTTAAGACGCTCGCCTGAGGAAAACGAATGGAGACCGAAGAGACCTGCTCCCCCCCCCAATGGTGGGGGGGGGGAACCACACTATGAGATAGCGCAAATCCTGGACTCGAAGATTTCTAGAAACTGACTGTATTATCTTATTGAGTGGGTGGACTTTGGGCCTGAACAGAGGGAATGGGTGAGGGCGGAAAATGTTCGGGCCCCCCGGTTAATCCGTAAATTTCACAAGCTGTACCCCTTGAAGCCGAAGGGTGGGGGTTTATCATCAGAGGGGCAGAATGTCAGGTGATCCTGCCATAAGATGTAAGGGAGGGAAGGAGGGTAAGATGGAAGGAGGGTAAGAGGGCAGGGTATAAATCAAATACATGCATACATACATAAATAAATGTGATGACAATTTCATGGAGGATAAGTCTATCAATGGCTACTAGCCATGGTGACTGAGGGGAACCTCCATGTACTAAACCTCTGGATCCCAGAGCCCGGAGGCAACCTAAGGGGACAGCCTCAGCCTGTATGCCCTCCAGAGGAACTGGCTGACCACTGTGTGAGACAAGATGCTGGACTAGGTGGACCACTGGTCTTATTTCAGCAGGGCTCTTCTGATGTTCTTATCGAGGGGAGGCCTCGGCCTCTATGCCTTGTTGTTGGCCCTCCAGAGGAACTCATTGGCCACTGTGTGAGATGGGATGCTGGACTAGATGGACCACTGGTCTGATTCAGCAGGGCTCTTCTGATATTCTTATGCCTTGTTGTTGGGCCTCCAGAGGAACGCGTTGGCCGCTGTGTGAGATGGGATGCTGGACTAGATGGACCACTGGTCTGATCCAGTAGGGCTCTTCTGATGTTCTTATTGCGGGAAGGCCTTGGCTTCTATGGCATTGACGTTGGCCCTCCAGAGGAGCTGGCTGGCCACTGTGTGAAATGGAATGCTGGACTAGATGAATCATTAGTCTGATCCAGCAAGGCTCTTCTTATGCTCTTGCTGTTCAAAGGCCCAGTATATACACAGCAATTGTGCTGGCCATACAAAACATGGAACCCCTGCAATCCTTGCTGAAAAGAATATAGAATAACTAATTCCCCCAGGTTATGGGATTGTAACCCACTTCATTTATTTATGTATTGGATTCATTTAGAGTTGCTAATGCTGGATTGGGAAATGCATGGACATTTGGGAGGTGAAGCCCAGAGATTATGGGTTGGGGGGGGACTGGGGAGGGACTTCAACAGGATATAATGCTATTAGAGACTACCCTCCTCAGCAGTCATGTTTTCCATGGGAACTGACTGCAGTAGTCTGGTGGTCCAGGAGATCTCCAGGCCCCACCAGGAGACTGGCAACCCTCGATCATGCTCTTTATCGATCACCTTTCTATCAAGATGTCCACGGGGCCTCTCTTTTTTTGCATCAAAGCCCACCAACTATAAGCATTCACTGAAAGTGGGAAAGTGGTCTCCAAAGGTTTCCGAAGCATTCATCAGAGATACCCCTCCCCCTCAAAAAATTAAATTCCTAGCTTAATAAAGAAGATGTTTTCATTTTTTACCTTTTCCTTTGTCACCTGGAATCCTAAAAGAGCACGAATATGCAAAAATCTGGGGGATCAGTGACAACTCATAATCATCTAATACAGGTGGGAACATGTGAGCTAAAAGAACAAATATGAAATTCTAGCTTTCATTACATCCCAGGCACCATATAGGAACTAAAAATAGAACTGTAGAATATATAATAACTGTTGGAACATAGAATATACTAACACATAATAACCAAAGTTAGAACAGCATTAGAACAGTTAACAGGCTGTTTCAATACATTATCTATTCTTTCTCTAAAATAAAGATACGCACATTTGTTATTGTTCTTCAAATGTACAAGCTCCCTGTTAATACCGTGCTTATCCCCCCCCCAACCTGACCTTGCTATCATATCTGTTCTCTGAATTACTTGCTACTTTTATACTGGTCTGGATCAAATCTGTTGCTTTCAACTGTAGTTTTGAAGGAGAAGGTGCCATTGAGCCTCCACTGACTCATGTGGACACCATCCCTGAGGTCTTCCAGGCAGGAGAGGAGCTGAGGTGGCTGGCCATTGCCTTCCTCTGATTAGCAACTCCAGTCTTTTTATTACTTGATAGGTATTGTCTATTTTCAGGGGTCATTTTGTAAAAAAAGAGGTGCAGGAGCTCATTTGCATAATAACTAATTTGCATACCCCACACCCCCGACAAAGTTTAAAATGAATGCCTTTCTTTCCTTTCCCCAGATGAGGAAGCTATCACTATAGCTAACAGCTATCACTATAGCATGTGTCAAGGAATGCTACCCCTAAGTAAAGCTAGTAATTACAAAACAACAACAATAAACTAATCAAATCATATTTCTGATACTAAACTTTCATTTCCAGCAAGACTTTCCAGTTTAAGCAACACCAGTCTATACAAATTTATTTCAGTGGTTTTAGACTGAAGTTAACTCTGCATAGGATTACACCATAAGCAGTGCTTCAGTTCTTTCCCTCCTCCTTAGACTTCCCAGAGCCTTTTGCACAAGAGGCAAGCCAAACAGCCAGGCTTGTTCCCTGCACTCCTGGACAGGAGGTCCAAGCCTTGCCTGGAGCCAGCTGCTAAGCAAAGCCTCGCGGCAAGGGCAGACTCAAAGCTTCTGGCTCTCTCCTGCAGCCATGGTAAGAAGGCACTGTCCTCTCAGGGCTGCTCTCTGCCTAACTGCCCATCTCCTAAACCCTTGATCTTCCCGCACCCCAAAGGGGAGAAGAGCCCCTCCCAAGCCAGCCTCCCAGCCCAGGCAACTAACTTCCTTCCGGGGAGGCTGTGGGAGACCCTGGAAGGCCATGTGATTTGGCGGGTCCAGCACTGGAGGACAGCAGTCACGCAGCAGCAGGGGATGGGGAGAGGGAGGCCATTTAGCTGCTCACACAGAAAGATTCATTACTTGGCGAGGAGGCGGAGGCTGCTGGCAGGCCACCTACCACCCGTGTGCCAAGCAATCTATCTCAGCAGCTGCACCGCTTGTTCTCTCCCCCTCTCCTGGGGCTCTCTGGCCCCTCCTTGCTTGACAAGGTGAAGACAGTGGCTCCCTCTGGCCAGCTCACCCAGAAGGGCGGGGACGGTTTCTGCTGGAGGGCCCACAGCGTGCCATGCGCCCCCTTGAGCCAGTGGAGGCTTTGGCTGCCTGAGTGGCGGCTTCACCTCCACAGGGCTCTGGGCAATGCGGAGCATTTTCAGGGTGCGGGAGCCTCTGGCACCAGCATGGGCAGGGCAGGAGGCCAGCCCATACCTCTATGGAAGAAGCAGCTCTGCCCAGGTGGTAGTGGTGGGGGCTCTGCAGGCCTTCCCTGGCCCGTCCACTTGAGCAGGAAGGACAGGAAAGGTGGGGGCACCCCTGGGCTTGTTATTGCCGGAGTGCCACTCCAGTGCACTCCCGCAGGAAATTACCCGTCTATTTTTATATTTTTTTAGAAT
This sequence comes from Gekko gecko, assembly GCA_029375565.1. NCBI lineage: Eukaryota > Metazoa > Chordata > Lepidosauria > Squamata > Gekkonidae > Gekko > Gekko gecko. Next base: position 87,532,074 of record JAPDNY010000003.1, read on the forward strand.
TTAACATCAATTTTTGAAGTTAACTGTCTCAGCTGTTGAATTTGGGTAGGGCCAATGTTTTTTAGACAAATAACTGTGCTCTTAAGCAAACTAACACACTTATGAGGCTGTTGATATCAACGGATTTAGAGCATAACTCCACTTTGGATTGCACTGCTATGAAATGATGACCCTTAACAGTAGACTGTGTAATTTTGGGTCCGCACCAAGCTGATGATGATGAAGAAGAGGAGATTGGATTTATACCCCACCCTTCACTCAGAGTCTCACAGCACCTTACAAAGTCTTTTCCTCTCTCCTCCCCACAACAGACACCTTGTGAGGTAGGTGGAGCTGAGAGAGCTCTTTTGAGAACTGCTCTTTAAAGAACAGCTCTGACAGAACTATGGCTTGCCGAAGGCTATCCAGCAGCTGCAAGCAGACAAGTGGTGAATCAAACCCAGTTCTCCCAGATTAGAACATGCTGTGTGTGGATCCTGATAACTGAATGTTAAGGTTAATGGCTTGTGCCTTTTCATGATCTGATATAAAGATGCAGCATGGGCACAACAGTTCACCTTGATCTCGCTCAGTGCCTTTTTTTTCTTGTTCACCTTGACTTTCTAAGGGAGGTTTTGGTCCCCCTATCAGAACCCCTCAGCTTTCAAACACTGTGTGCCAGCTGCTATTTTTGGCCATTTAGAAGTGTCACCATTTGAAAGATCAGGATTTTTCTGTATCTAAAAAGGACCGTTCCACAACTCAAAATGCTTAAGTTCCCTCTCCCTCCACTGGGAGCAAAGGACTCATGCAAAAGTTGAAGAATTTGGGGCCATTCATAGATTTTGGTTCAGCACGGATGCTTTTATGTGTTCTAGTCATCATGCATGGCATGTTTCCACGTTCCCTGTGGTCTCATGGTTTTCCAGGGGCCTTTTAGATAATGGGAGAGATTTCACTTTCAAAACTGGGAAATGTCTCTTTAATATTTTTACTGAATTATATTTCAAATATAATTCTGGTTATGGTGCATATATTTCAAATGAGAGAAAAAACCTCCAAGTAATTTCCTTTGCGCTGTTGGCTAAGAAAATATTCAAAGATGCTAGAATGAAAAAATGTAAGTGGTGATAGCTAAATCTGGCAAGACTGAGAGCAACAGGAGGAAGGAACAAGTCCTTGTGTACTGACTTGTTCCTTCTGGCAGAGCTATTATGAGATAGTGGTTGGAATAGCACCGTGGGGGGCCCTGGGTTCACATCCACACTCAGCCATGTCCCTGGCTCTGGGCAGTCTCTGTCATGCAGCCTTCCCTCATTGCCAGATTGCTGGGACATGCCCATGGTGGCAGGTGTGAAACACGTGTGCCCTCCAAACTCCATGGATGGAGGGAGGGATGAGACTGAGTCAGCTAGTGGGTGGGTGAGGGGTTGTGTAGTGGGAAGCTGGGGGGAGTGTGTGTGTGTGTGTGTGTGTGGGCAGAGAGTGGACGTGCGAGCGAATGGAATCCCGAATGCCCGTTCCTTCAGATGGCCAGAGCATGGGTGCTGGTCCACTAGGTAAATGGAGCGTGGATGCCCATCCCTTCAGAGGGACAGGGCTGGGATGCCCATCCCTTCAGATGGACGGAGCCTGAGGGCCCATTCCTACCGGTGGACTGAGAGAATGCAATGGGTGGGGCTGAGCATCAGCTGGCTCATGGACTCAAATCCTCTCACTTTTCATCACCCTCCTGCTTCTGCTCCACCTTTGGCTTCTCCTGCTTCTTCTTTTCTTCTCTTCCTCCTCCTTCTGTAACTCCTCTTCTCCCGCCTATTGAACCCTGCCCTCTTCTCCCCTGGTTTGCGCCCTTCCCGAGGGGGCAGGATTAACGGTGGTGTAAACGAGTGTGTGAACGTGACAGGCTGAATAGTGAACTAGTGGATAGTCATGGATTGAAGCCAGCGGATGTGGGCTGATGGCAACAGTGGATGTTGGCCCAGTGAAGGCAGTGGAAGGACCTGGGGGATGCCGGTGGAGGGGCACGCAGGAGCCGGCCATGCTTACGTCGTGTTTTCCTTGCAGGGCTGTCCCAGGGTGGAGTTTGGGTGGGGAGCACCTGCAAGCCATCAAGAGAGTCTAGAGGTTTAAGGCAGGTGAGCCAAGTTCCTCCATCCCTTCCCTTCCCTCCCTTCCCTCCTGATCCCCATTCTGCTGCCTAGACAAGAAGGCCTTTTGACCTGCCAACTGGAGAGGATGGCTACTTCAGGGGCAGTCTGAGGAAAAGGGGAAGGATTTGAGTCCATGAACCGGTTGATTCCCAGCCCCACCCGTCGCATTCTCTCTCCATGGCACTCTTGGTTCACGTGGCTATGTTCTCCATATCACCTCTCCTCCTCTCTTCTTGGCTTTCATATGCCAGCTTGCCTCAGGCCTGTGCAGAAACAAATGATAGGACTCAACAGTCAGTCTGAGAACTCAGGGAGCTTTTCACCTCAGCCCAGCCCGCTGGGTGACCCTTTTGCCCCTGTTCCACTCCCTGAAAGATTGCACGATGAACCGTAGAGGTGGCACTCCAAAATGCACTAATTCCTTCGGGGTGGGTTACAGTCTCATCCCTCCTTCCATCCACGGAGTTTGGAGGGCACACGTGGTTCTCGCCTGCCACTATGGGCTTGTCCCAGCGACCTGGCAATGAGGGCAGGCAGCATGGCAGAGACTGCCCAGAGGCAGGGGAATGGCTGAGTGTGTATGTGAACCCAGGACCAGCCAAGAAGCAATTCTAAACACTATCTCATAATAGCTTTGCCAGTGGGAACAAGTCAGTACACAAGGACTTATTCCTTCCTCCTCTTGCTCTCCATCTGGCCAGTGCAGCTTCCAGTCTGCCCCTGAAGTGGCCATCCTCTCCAGTTGGCAGGTCAAAAGGACTCCTTGGGGAGGCAGCGGAATGGGGATCAGGAGGGAAGGGAGGGAAGGGAAGGGGTGGAGGAACTTGGCTCACCTGCCTTAAACCTTTAGACTCTCTTGATGGCTTGCAGAAGCTCCTCACCCAAACTCCACCCTGGGACAGCCCAACAAGGCAAACACGACATTAAGCAGGGCTGGCTCCCATGCGCCCCTCCAGTGGCATCCCCCATGTTCTTTCACACACTTCAATGGGCCAACATCCACTGTTGCCATTGGCCTGCATCCGCTGGCTTCAATCCATGATTATCCATTAGTTCCTGATTCAGCCCAATGCCCCCTCATGATTGCAACGAACCAGAGGAGAAGAGGGCAGGGTTCAATAGGCGCGAGAAGAGGAGTGGCAGGAGGAGGAGGAAGAGAAGAAAAGAAGAAGCAGGAGAAGCCAAAGGTGGAGCAGAAGCAGGAGGGAGAGGAAAAGGAGGAGGATTTCAGTCCGTGAACCGGTTGATGCGCAGCCCCACCCATCTCATTCTCTCTACATCACATTCTCTCAGTCCACTGGTAGAAACGGGCTCTCTGGCTCTGTCCATCTGAAGGGACGGGCACGTTGGCTCTATCCCTCTGAAGGGAGAGGTACCCCAGCCCTGTCCCTCTGAAGGGATGGGCATCCATGCTGAGCATGAATCTGAACCAACGGCCCCCCAAGGAGCTATTCCAACCACTGTCTCAAAATAGCTCTGCCAGAGGGAACAAGTCAGTACACAAGGACTTGTTCCTCCCTCCTCTTGCTCTCCGTCTTGCCAGTCCAGCTTCCCAGACTGCCCCTGAGGTGGCCATCCTCTCCAGTTGGCAGGTCAAAAGGACTCCTTGGCTAGGCAGCAGAATGGGGATCAGGAGGGAATGGAGGGAAGGGAATGGAAGGAAAGGGGTGGAGAAACTTGGCTCACCTGCCTTAAACCTTTAAACTCTCTTGATGGCTTGCAGGTGCTCCTCACCAAACTCCACCCTCGAACAGCCCTGCAAGGAAAACACGACGTAAGCAAGGCTGGCTCCCTCGTGCCCATCCACCAGCATCCCCCAGGTTCTTCCACTGCCTTTGGTGGTCCAACAACTGCTGTTGCCATCGGCCCACATCCACTGGCTTCAATCCATGACTATCCATTAGTTCCTGATTCAGCCCATCGCATTCACATACTCATTTGCACCACCGTTCATCCCGCCCCCTTGGGATGGGCATGAACCAGGGGAGAAGAGGGCAGGGTTCAATAGGCACGAGAAGAGGAGTGGCAGAAGGAGGAGAAAGAGAAGCAGGAGAAGCCAAAGGTGGAGCAGAAGCAGGAGGGAGGAAAAAGGAGGAGGATTTGAGTCTGTGAGCCGGTTGATGCCCAGCCCCACCCGTCGCATTCTCTCTCCATCGCATTCTCTCGATCCACCGGTAGGAATGGGCCCTCCGGCTCGTCCACCTGAAGGGAAAGAAACCCCAGTCCTGTCCCTCTGAAGGGATGGGCATCCACGCTCCATTTACCTAGTGGACCAGCACCCATGTTCTGGCCATCTGAAGGGACGGGCATTCGGGATTCCATTCACTCACAAGTCCACTCTCCCCCCACACACACACCCTCCCCCCAGCTTCCCGCTATACAAACCCTCACCCACCCGCTAGCTGACTGCTGCCAGCATCTGTCAGCCAACGTCATCAGGAGCTTCAGAACGAGAGAACCTGCCAGGCTTCAAGTCGCCAGTTACTCCCTGCTTACACTGCAAGCTCTCCCACTACGGCAGAAGAACTTGCCTTCTTGATCTTCTCCCATCCATCTCCCCATGGCCCACTTCTCCGTATCACCTCTCCTCCTCTCTTCTTGGCTTTCATCTGCCAGCTTGCCTCAGGCCTGTGCAGAAAAAAAGGGTAGGACTCGACGGCCAGTCTGAGAACTCAGGGCCTTTACACCTAAGCCCAGCCTAATAGGTGACCCTTTTGCCCCCATTCCCACTCCCTGAAAGATTACACGATGAACCGTAGAGGTGGCACTCCAAAATGCATTAATTCCTGTGGGGTGGGTTACTGTCTCATCCCTCCCTCCATCCACGGAGTTTGGAGGGGACACATGGTTCTCGCCTGCCACCAGGAGCTCGTCCAGGCAACCTGGTGATGAGGGCAGGCTGTGTGGCAGATACTGCCCAAAACCAGGGGCATGGCTGAGTGTAAATGTGAACCCAAGGAGCTATTCCAACCACTGTCTCATAATAGCTCTGCCAGAGGGAACATGTCAGTACACAAGGACTTGTTCCTTCCTCCTCTTGCTCTCCATCTTGCCAGTCCAGCATGCCAGACTTCCACTGAGATGGACATCCTCTCCAGTTAGCAGGTTAAAAGGACTCCTTGGCTAGGCAGCAGAATGGGGATCAGAAGAGAAAGGAGGGAAGGGAAGGGGTGGAGGAACTTGGCTCACCTGCCTTAAACCTTTAGACTCTTTTGATGGCTTGCAAGGGCTCCTCACCCAAACTCCACCCTGGGACAGCCCTGCAAGGAAAACATGACCTAAGCAGGACTGGTTCCGGTGCGCCCCTCCACCGGCATCCCTCAGGTTCTTCCACTGCCTTCACTGGGCCAACATTGGGCTGGGCTGAGGTGAAAAGGGCCCTGAGTTTTCAAACTGGCCGTCGAGTCCTACCCTTTTTTTCTGCACAGACCTGAGGCAAGCTGGCAGATGATGGCCAAGAAGAGAGGAGGGGAGGTGATACGGAGAAGACGGCCATGTGGAGATGGATGGGAGATGATCAAGAAGGCAAGTTCTTCTGCACTATCAGAGAGCTTGCAGTGTAAGCAGGTGGTAGCTGGTGAAGCCTGGCAGGTTCTCACAGCCTGAAGCACCTGATGATGTTGGTTGACAGAAGCTGGCAGCAGTCAGCTAGCAGGTGGGTGAGGGGTTGTGTAGCTGGAAGCTGGGGTGTTTGTGTATGGACAGTGAGTTGGTGTGTGAGCCCTCTGCTTTTGGATTTACGAAATGTTGTTCTGGAGTGCCTTTAATGCATCCTCCTTTTTTTGGTAGTACTATTGTTTGTTTAATCCTGGTCCTGGAGGCAATTTGGCCTGAAAAGGCCTGGAAAGGATTAATAAAAGTGTGGAAGTTCCCCATTTTGATTTCCAAAATGTTATTATAGAGTGCCTTCAACACATCCCACTGTTTTTGGCAGCTCTATTATTTGTTTAATGCTCGTTGCGGCTTGCTTGGGAGGCGTTTTGTCCTCGAACGGGTTAATAAGTGCATGACATTTCTGTGTTTTGATTTCCAAAATATTATTCTGGAGAGCCTTTAACACATCCTACTGTGTTTTGCACAATTATTATGTGATGAATGCCCATTCTGGCCAGTTATGGGATGTTTGAGGGACATTTTGGCTTGGGATGGGTTAATAAGAGCAGAAAAATTTTGCATTTGGTTTTCCAAAATATTGTTCTGGAGTGCCGTTAAAGCATTCCACAGGTTTTGTGGTACTATTGTTAATTTAATGTCCGCTCTGGCCTGTCCCAGGGTGTTTGGGGGTGCTTTGGCCTGGAATGGATTAATAAAGATGTGAGAGTTCCGTTTTTTCATTTTAAAAATATTGTTCTTGAGTGCATTGTGCATCCCACTGTTTTTTGGTGGTACTATTGCTTGTTTAATGCCCATTCTGGAGACATTTTGGCCTGGCAAGTATTATCTGTTTTCATTTCTGAAATATTGTTCTGGAGTGTTTGTAATATATTCTAGTGTTTTTTTGCGGTACTATTGTTTGTTTAATGCCCGTTCCAGCCTGTTTCAGGTTGTTCTGGAGGCATTTTGGCCTGAAAAGTTGTAATAAAGGTTCAAGAGTTATGTGTTTTGACTTCTAAAATATTTTCCCCAAGCATCTGTAATGCACCCTGTTATGTCTTACTGTAAACCATGATGACTCTTTCCTATGTTAAGCTTGATTCTAGACAAGGATCGTAAGCTGATACATTCCTATTGGTGGTTTCAATGAAACTCAGTAAATAGACCAATCAAAAGTGTATATATGTTTTTGGAGGGTGCCTCCAAGCTTCCATGAGTCAGTGCAGTCACTTCTTCAGATACAGTGAGCAGTGACTCATGAAATTTATACCCTGCCACAAATTTTGTTAATCTTTAAGGTGCTACTGCTATTAGCCAAATTTCCTTATTTTATTAATAAGCTTGGGGAAATTATGAATATTAAATGGCAATAGGCATAAAATATGGGATCATAATCTATGCATACGGGAGTCAGAATTCCCAGAGCCTGTGAATAGACACAGAGACTGTGTTGCTAAAATAACTGATTTTTTAACGAAATGTTCTCAGGCATACAAACAGTCATCAAGCATTCACACATACAATACAGAGCTAGGAATACAGAGCTAAAAGGATAGCGATGTTTGCATGAGCAGAAAATATCATTGGTGGCTGATACTTTACCTATCCAACGAGATGAGTAGATCATGCAGCAAAAAAATGGAACACAATGGGGGGGATCATGAGGTGATTAGCAACACACATGGACTGATTCCAAACAGGCCTAGATTTGGAACCAACAAGGTAGGTTGGGGTTAGGAGAGGAAGAGGCAAGAGGCAAGAGAGCGAGCTCAGGGAGAGCTCTCTTTAAATACCTAAAATGTGACCTGAGGCTATGGCTGTATGGTCACCTGGTTCCCAGGAAACGCCAATAGGACATAAAGTGATTAATGGTTGGGCAACTGGAAATTGATGTTTGGCCGAAAGTGACACATCTGGGAGAAGGAGTCAAGACACAGGAGAGAATGAAGAGAACCAATCACATTGCAGCTCCGGTGCTTCATGTTAATGATCAGATACTTGACAGCTGCATTACCTGGCTAGGTGGCAGGAAAGCTGGATATCTGCTATTGTCTGTGGTTGAGGCACAGCCTTTTGTTTCAGGCTGGCTCAGGAGGAAGAGGAATGTGTGCTTTTCCAGGTGAAGGTAACCCACAAGGGGGGGGACGACGTTGCGTGATGGAGGCAAGGATCCCTCCTGGCTTCTGTTCAGGAACATCTGTCCTTTACCAGAGCATGGTTTCCTCTCTGATCTGCTACTGTCTCTGTGTGCCTGAAGGTCAGGGCTGCTGGTCTGCATCCTGGTGCTTGTATGGATGCAGAGGTGCAGGGGCAGAAGGCTTCCATAGTCCCGGGTCCACACCTGGCTTGGCATGCTTCTTAGGCACAAGGCTCCCCTTGGCCACAGTGTACATTCCGTAGTCCAGCATAGGATACTTCTTGGGAACATTGCCCTGGCACACACTCTTCACAGTCCAGCAAAGCAGTCATATTACAGAGTCTCTAATAATGCCATCTGATGTGGCTTCATGGCAACACTGGACTCTTGCTCTTTTCTGCTGCTACAGACTAACATGGCTACTTGTCTTGATTAATCTGCCAATAGAATTTGTTATTGAATACAGCTTACAAAACCAGAATATGGGGGGGGGGGAGAATTCATGTTTACCTATATCGCAAGATCATAAAACCAAGGAAAAGGAACAGCCATCATACCAATAGACCTTAGAGAAAGGGAAATAGCATGAACTGAGATCAGATTTTTTTCAAGCCATATATGTCACTTACTTTCAGAAAAGCAGGGAGCAGCAAGACAGAACTGTGTATCCTCTCAAATATATTTGTTTTGAACTCCTTCCTCTACTCCATTAGAGACATGTCTTATAATATCTGTCTTCTGAAAAAAAGCATTTTGCTCACTCTGAGAGTTTATCTTTTCTGTGCTTGGAGGGGCCGAGTTTCAGGACTACCATGCTAGACGGCACAATTTACCCCAGCACCAGCTGAACTCAATGGAAAATAAAAGACTAACAATATCTATTTTTATATGAGCTTTCCCGAGTCAGAGCTCACTTCTTCAGATAGCTATGTGAAGAGAAAATCGTACTGGGAAGTCTTGTGGGGAAGACTACGGGTTGGCAGAGAGGAACAGCCAAGGCTTGGGGTGAGAATTCTCAGTATGGTTTTCCTTTCACATATCTATTTTCCAAAATCCATTTGACCCCCAAGGCCACAGGTGGACTGAAGAAATCTCTATAAACCAGGAAGCAATGACTCTTTTGCACCACTTTCAGGTCTGCAAAACCCACTGCCGTAAGGCTGCTTCCATACCAATGTTTTCTTCAGCTGTAATTAGGCTTGGATCATTGACAGACACATATGCTGTAAGGGACTGAGAGTCCTCTTTCTGCATCCTGCTAGTCCAGATAACACTCTGAAGAAAACAGGGATCAGCAAAGTGGCACAATAACCATCACATTAAATGCCTTTGCTGATTGGCACTTTTTTCCTTTAGTATTCTTCACCTCAGCCACAATGGACATTTTTGTCTCCCTACTCATGAGCCAGTCATCTGATCAGTGTCCATCTATGGATGTTAAGAAACAGCTTTGTTCTAATACATAATCTGTTGTTTTCCTGGCCTGCTTTGAGTCAACTCCCCAGAAGGACCAGCTTCAAAGCTAACTACAAAAGAAGAGAAGCTATGTTGGATCAGGCCAGTGGCCCATCCAGTCCAACACTTTTCACATTACCATTCTAAACCAGATGTTATTCGTTGGTGGCCCAGTTTCAAGTAAAATGATACTGAGACAGGGTTTTCACACAGCAAATTTCTTTCCATTAATGAGCTGTCTCTGAAGCACTATGGTAATTTCAAAGAGTGCCACTTTTCCCCCGCCATTTTTCGCCAATCAATCTTCCTTGGACTTTTTCTTTTAACATTTTCAATGGAGTCAATGCATCTCAATGGTGCTGCTGTAGCATTGAAGTGCTATAGTGGTTTAGTGCTATAGCACTCACCTTAGAACTTTTTTAATACTCTGAGGAAGATTGTGCAGTGAAAAAGGGCAGGGGGGAAGCAGATTGTAGGAAGTGCTATGGACATTTTAAACAGCATACCATCACCAGAACAGGAAGGTTTCAAGTCAGAGAGAGCCACAATAGATCAGTGTCTGATTATTCAGCACCTCATTGAGAAGTATGCTTCTAAAGGAGCAACTTCTCTCTATGTGGCTTCTGTAGATTTTAAATCCGCATTCGACTCTGTATCCAGAGTGCGATTGTGGGATAAATTATCAAATTCATCAATTGACAGAAGACTTCTATACCTTATAAGGGCCTTACATGAACAGACTTTTCTGAGGGTCAGATGCAGTAGACAAGGACATCTTACCGAACCTATCCAAACCTTTAGAGGCGTCAGGCAAGGCTCCTAGCAGCGGCTCTATTTATCTATTATATAAATAACCTACCCAGATGGCTCAGCTCTTCTGAACTTCATCCCCCTAGCCTTGCCAACAGAATGGTTGCAGTGCTGTTATATGCAGACGACATGGTGCTACTCTCCAGAACACCTGTTGGGTTAAGGAGAGCCCTCAGGAAGCTCTCCTCATACTGTGAAGTAGAGTCTCTTATAATTAACTATCAGAAAACTAGGATTGTTGCTTTTAGGCCTAGGCAGAGGAATCAGACTTGGATGATCAATGGCCAGCATATTGAGCAGGTGACCAACTTTAAATATCTTGGGGTGGTTCTACAGGCAACAGGTTCTAGATTCCAACACAGCAATTATACTGCGGAGCAAGGTGAAAGATCTGCAAATGGCATTGTAAAATTCTATCATTCACAAGGGGGATCATACATTCCCACTGCTTTGAAATTATATAAAGCTAAGACGCTGGCACAATTGTTAGATGGCTCATTTTTGGGGCCACCCAGCTCACATTTTAACTCCCAAGAAAGAGTTCAATCTAAATTTTTAAGAACTATCCTACAGGTCCCTAAATGTGTATCAAATGCCAGGGTAAGGTTAGAGACAGGATTTTTGAAAGTTGAGCATGGGTTAGTATCCTGTCTATCTACATATGGCTAAAGGGACAGCTTAGCCCACAAGGTCTACTCCCTTTGATTTACATTGATAATTTTCAATCAAACTGGTGCAAAGCAGTTCAAAGCTACCTTGTCAGGACTGGCCTACCTCCTCAGGTGCTTCTGATATGTGGAATGGAACAGGCAAAAAATAGTGAAACAAAGAATTAAGGACATTGAACGTCAAACTGATATTGCCAGCATACAAAATATTATGAGGACAAGTATTAAAAATACAGTTGAGCCAGCAGATTACCTAATATCACTGGAAGCAAAGGAGCTCCAAAAAGCCTTTTCCTTAGCTAGATGCTCTGCCCTCCCTTCTGCTGTGCTTGATGGGAAATATAAGAACATTCCTTATGTGGAAAGGCTTTGCACCTGCCCACTCAGGGAGATAGAGACTTTAGAACATATGTTCTTTAAATGCCCACACTATGAGGTGGCACGTAGAGAGATTATCACTCCACTGATAGGAAAAAACTCAGCTCTTCCAGAAAAAACTAAACTTGAATTTCTTTTAATTGACAAACATCCCAAGGTTACTCATCAAGCAGCCAGGTTTTGTAAGGTGATACTTAGGTCATGGAAATTGTTTAGCCCTTAGTTGTAAGTGTAAGTTTTATACTAGTTTTGGATGCATTTTACTTGGAAGCGTTTTATTTCATATTTAAAATTTTATATTAGTTTTTAAATTTTCTGGAATGCTTCATCTGTAATTTATATATATGTACATATCTGTAAGCATATCTGGTCTAAGGACTGTAATAGAAATAAACTGAAACTAAAACAGCATGCCACAGTGATTCAGAAGCACAATGAAGTGTAGAAAACGGAAAAAAGCAGTTTCTCTCAAAAACGGCTCAACCACACTTTGCTAACCTGATGCAAGCAGGTTTGTATGAACAGGTAAATAAATTCCCCTAACAGCCATTTACTAAAATAGGTGTGTCTGAAATGACAGAAAAAATCCATTAGCAACCAGTTACTAAAATGGAATACAAAGGCAGTTTGAAAAGGGCCTGTGTCACACTGGCCAAAACCCAGGTGCCACCAGCAGGGCCAGAACTCGAGAAGCCCTCCTACTGTTGACCTCCAAACACCAAAAATACAGAGCATCACTGCCCCGTAGTCTTCCATCTATACGTTGTGGCTAATAGTCACTGATGGACCTCTGTTCCATATGTTGATCTAGTCCCCTCTGGCAGCTATGTTTGTAGCCACGACCAGTTCCTGCAGCAGTGAATTCCATGTGTCAATTACTCTTTGGGCAAAAAAGTACTTCCTTTGGAGAGCCAGTTTGGTGTAGTGGTTAAGTGTGCGGACTCTAATCTGGGAGAAACGGGCTTGATTCCCCACTCCTCCACTTGCACCTGGCTGGATGACCTTGGGCAAGCCGTAGCTCTTATAAGAGCTGTTCTTGAAAAAGAGCAGTCTCTGTCAAGAGCTCTCAGCCCCACCTACCTCACAGGGGTGTCTGTTGTGGGGAGAGGAAGGGAAAGGAGTTTGTAAGCCGCTTTGAGACACCTCTGGGTAGTGAAGGGCGGGGTATAAATCCAATCTCTTCTTCTTCTCTTCTTTTATCTATTCTAAGCCTGCTGATAATTAATTTCATTGAGTGCCCATGAGTTCTTTTATTGTGAGAAATGGAGAAAAGTGCTTCTTTCTCTGCCTTCTCTGTCCCATGTATAATTCTGTAAACCTCTATTATGTCACCCCTCAATTGTCATTTCTCCCTAAAGCCCTAACCTCTTTACACTTTCTTCATAGGGAAGGTGTTCCATCCCCTTAATCATTTTAGTTGCCCTTTTCTGCACCTTTTCCAATGCTATAATATCCTTTTTGAGTTGCGGTAAGCAGAACTATACATCGTATTCCAAATGAGGCTGCCCCTTAGATTTCTCCAGGGGCATGATGACACTGGCTGATTTGTTTTCAGTCCTCTTCCTAATAATCCCCAGCGTAGCGTTTGCCTTTTTTATTGCAGTCACACACGGAGTTGACATCTTCAGGGAGTTATCTACTACAAGTGCAAGATCTCTCTCCTGATCAGTTACTGCCAGTATGAACCCCATCAATGTATATTTATAGTTAAGATTTTGGGCTCCAATGTGTATAACTTTGCATTCGCCCAGCCTTGACAAATATCTTTGGAGAGTCTCACAGTCCTCCCTGGTTCTCACCACTCTGAAAAACTTAGTGTCATCCTCAAACTTAGCCACTTCACTGCTTACTTCCAACGTCAAATCATTAATGAACACACTGAAAAGCCCCGGACCTAGTACCATACCCAATGCTCCCTCTAAGCTGTGGAATCTTGTAAGCAAAAATTCTACTTTGTGAGCTACTGGCATTAAAGTTGTGAGCAAATGATTTGACTACTGCATAGTCTGCTCTGCAGCCATCCTTCCTGAGCTAAGACAAAAATGTGTGAGTCAGAGGTTTAAAAACTGTGAGCTAGCTCACGCTAACTCAGCTTAGAGGGAACACCATACCCCACCATTTACCACTTTCCACTGTGAGAACTGCCCATTTATACTCTTAATAATTAACCAGTTTTTAATCCATCAGAGGACTTGTCCTCTTATCCCATAACTGATAAGTTTACTTAGGAGCCTTTGATGCAGAACTTTATCAAAAGCTTTCTGGAAGTCCAGGTAAACAACATCTACTGGGTCATCCCTGTCCACATGTTTGTTCACCCCCTCAAAGAACTGTAAAAAGTTAGTGAGGCAAGCGCTTCCCTTACAGAATCCATGCTGATTCTCCCTCAATAGTTTTTGTTCATCAACATGCCCACTAATTCTATCTTTGATAACTAGGGTTGCCAGGTCTGGGATGTCTTCAGCATGCACGCTTTGTGCATGTGCCGCGTTGATGTCACCTGGAAGTGATGTCGTCACACAGGGCAAACTCTATGGTAACCTCTGGGTGATGTCATTGTGCCAGGCATCTTGGAGCAAATGGGACACGTTAAGGTGGGGTTCCCCTCACCAGCCAGATCAAAGCCAGCAGACTGGGCCCCCCGAAAGCGGGCAAACCTCCACCCCCATTGGGGGAATGCAACCCTATTGATAATGGATTCCACCAACTTACTAGGTATCAACATTAGACTGACTGGCCTGTAATTTCCCGGATCTCCTCTGGAACCTTTTTTAAAGATGGGGGCTACATTAGCTACCTTCCAGTCCTGGCTGGGAATCTGGGGGCAGAGTCGGACTCGACTGTGCACTGAACACAAGCCTTGAATGGGGCAGATTTAGCATAGTTGCATATTTTGTCAGAAGATCCATAAGTTCATATTTGAGTTCTTCCAGAACACTTGGATGCATGCCATCTGGGCCTGGTGATTTGTCAGTTTTTAATTAGACTACTGTAACTAGCTTTACACTTGCCTTCCCTTGAGACTGACCCAGGACTGAGGCAACACTTTCCAGAATGGGGAAAAACCCCACCAAGGAAGCCAGCGTTTGGGGAGGGGAGAGGCCTCAGCTGAATAGAATGCCATAGAGGCCACCTTCTGTTGTCTGGAGTTCAGTTGTGATACCAGGTGATACCAGGCGACAGAAATCAGTTCCCCTGGAGAAAATGGCTGCTTTGGTGGGTAGACCCTATGGAATTATAACCTGCTGAGTCCTTCTGCCCCCCCCAATGCTGCCCTCCACAGGATCCATCCCCCAAATCTCCAGGTATGTTCCTACTGAGAGATGGCAATCCTACTTTCCCCTCAGTGCCTGTTGCTAGGCAACCAAGCTTGGTTCTATCAGTAAAAGGCCCCTTCCACACTTATTTTTGGCCATTAGGGAGAAAACTCATTGGGGCCAGTCCTGACTAGGGTTGCCAGCTCCAGATAGGGAGATTCCTGGAGATTTTATGGTAGAGCCTATGAAAGCGAGGGTGTGGGAAGTGAGAGGCCTCAACTGAACAGAATGCCATAGAGGCCACCCTCCAAGGCAGTTATTTTCTCCAGGGGGGAGAGATTTGTTGTTTGGAGTTCAGTTGTGATACCTGATAATCTTCATGCTCCACCTGGAGGTTGGCTACCCTAGGCATAGCAGTCAGTGCTTCAGAGCAGGTTCTGCTAGACCCAGGTTCTTGCTGAATGGGTGATTTTGGCCCAGTCAAAGACTTTCAGCCTAACCTGCTTCACAGGGTTGTTGTCGAAAGGGGGAGAGGAGAATGATGTCAGCTTCTGTGGTCCCCATTGCAGAAAAAACTACTTTTCCTCCTGGGGAACCATTGTTGCCAATCTCCAGGTGAGGGCTGGAGATCACTCAGAATTACAACTGCTCTCCAGATGGCTGAGATCAGTTCCCCTGGAGAAAATTGTGGTCTCCATGTCCTTATACTGTGCTGAGATGGCCCCCCTGTGACAGCTAATGTGACGCAGCAGTCAGAGCTTCAGAGCATGGTAGAGGCTGCAGGTGGGGGGGAGATGGAAAGCTGAAGACTGAGAGGGAAATAAAGGTAGGTTGACGATTGGCTGAGAAGGAGATAGGGTTGGTTGCGAACTCCAGGTTGGGAAATTCCTGGAGATTTGAGGGATGGAGCTTGGAGAGGTTGAGATTTCAGGAGGGGTGGGACCTCATACAGGTACAATGCCATAGACTCCACCCTCCAAACCAGCCATTCCTTCCTGGGAAACCATTGTTGCCAATCTCCAGGTAAGATCACTCAGAATTACAATTGCTCTTCAGATGGCAGTGATCAGTTCCCCTGGAGAACATGGTGGACTCTGTGTCATAATACCCTGCTGAAGTCGCCACAGCAAATTGACACTGAGTGCCCAAGCCTGGGGCACTCTCCCAGAGCCTTTCTAGATCCCGTTCTATTTACTTCCACAACAGGCCTTATTACTAGTAATACTACTACTGCTACTACTAATAATAATAATAATAATATATCCAGGAATCATTGTATCTCACTGATTATCCTCATCACACCAGGTTTCTGAAATGCTCACAATGTCTATGTTCTCCTCTAACACTAAGCACTCCAGCGTCCCCATTTTACCTTGGACACTTCTAGTATTTGCATATAAATATCTATAATTCCCACATGTTAGGCCCACAACCTTTCTCCTGTGCTCTCTAGAGGGCCTGACAAGGTCTGTAGTCTAGACCTTGTCAGACAGCCAATATTGTTTGTCACTCTCTCAGTGGCCAGTGCTAATCTATTTCCCTCTAGAATAGTAACAGCTAACCCTTCATATCACAGAGATGAGACATCGCAAGCTAGAGACATTTCATCTCCTATCAGTTTCCCTCCCAGGATTTAATTTAAGAACTGCTCTGTCACTTTTTTTTATTTTAAGTACTAGCAGCCTTGCTCCTTCTTGGGACTAATGGAGGCCATCTCTTTAGAACAGGTCCTGCTTCTCCAGAAAGCATCCCAGTGCCTAATAAACTTAAACCGTTTCTCCCTACACCATCATCTCATCCCTGCATTGCAACTCCTGGAGTGCAAAGTCAAATGGGACATAGAAAGCATTACTAACAACCAGGGATCACTTCGTAGAAAAAGACGTGCAGGAGCTTATTAGCATACACCTCATTAGCATATGCCATGCCCCCTGACATCACCAGAAGCATGTCAGAAGTGGAAGCAAAAAGGGGGGGGAGGCATCTTCAAAAGCTTCCCCTTCCTTTCTCCAGCCTGCCTGCCAAGGTGGGCTGGGGGGGTAGCAAAGAGAGAATGGGTTTAAAGTTTAAACCCCTTCTCTCTAGAGCCATGCCACAGTGGTAGCATGATCTTTCCATTGTATTCTATGGAAATATCTTTGGGCTGGGAAGCCAGCATTTAAATCCCCCCCAAGTCTCTCCGCAAAAGCGGAGAGGCTCAGGGGGAAAGGCAGGCATATCTGCCTGGAGAAGATTGGGCAGGGAACCCAGGCTGGCGGGGGGCAAGCCCTGCGCTCCTTCCTGCAGAGCACCACTCTGGGATGCCCGGCAGGAAATGACCCCTGCTAACAACAAAGCTAGCGGAGGTGATGGTATCCCAGCTGAGGTATTCAAAGTCTTAAAAGATGATGCTGATAAAGTGCTGCACTCAATATGCCAGCAAATTTGGAAAATGCAACAGTGGCCACAGTAGTGGAAAAGGTCAGTTTACATTCCAATCCCAAAGAAGGGCAATGCCAAGGAATGTTCAAACTGTCACACAATTGCACTCATTTCACATGCTAGCAAGGTCATGCACAAGATCCTACAAGCTAGGCTTCAGCAGTACATGGATAGAGAACTGCCAGAAGTACAAGCTGGGTTTTGAAGAGGTAGAGGAACTAGAGATCAAATTGCCAATGTTCTCTGGATTATGGAGAAAGCAAGGGAGTACCAGAAAAACATCTACTTCTGCTTCATTGACTACGCTAAAGCCTTTGATTGTGTGGATCACAATAAACTATGGCAAGTCCTTAAAGAGATGGGAGTACCAGACCACCTCTCATTCATTCATTCATTCATTCATTCATTCATTCACTCACTCACTCACTCATTCATTCATGTACCTTTACTGGCATATCATCAGTCATTAAACAAATTAGAAAATTGTACCACAAAAATTAAGAACTAAGATTCCATATAAATTAGGTACAGTCAAGAATAATACTATCTAAAATTTTGTACTTTAAGAACTTCTATGAGAAATTTGGCAACATCATTGGTGATCTCAGGGGCCAAGTCATTCAAAAGAAATTGGCATTGTGACTTATTACTCAGATAACATTTAGGATGAAGCCAAGTTTAAAGCAATTTTTCACAAGGTGAATCATATAGGGGACATTCGATCATTATATGTTCAATTGTGTACAGAGAATTAAGACCACAAGGACACAGCCATTCTTGTCTTGGGACTTGATAATATCTACCATAGTGTATTCTAGAAGGAAATGTGTTAACCCTGGCCAGAAGAAAGGCTCTGCAGTGAAGAGGGATATCAAGATGATAGAAATATTGAGGCAACTTACCTAAGTGGTTAGTGAGACCGAGCATGGCAGGGGAGCAGATGTGAAGTTGGGTAGGGTATAACTTTTGGAAATTGATGTCTAAAAATTGTTGTTTGATTAGTTTAAAAATATGAGATTCATTAGTTAAAGCTTGGTCTTCAAGAGGCACACCATGCTGACTTAGTTTAGCTATAATTATGAAGTCCCAGGAGGAGTTATGCAGTTCTTTTAGCAAAAAGGATAAAAGAGAGCGCAATTCAGCTCTCAAGTAGAGCCTAAGCCAGTAGCGTATTGTTGATATCCAGCCTTTGTCTCAATTAAACTTTGGCAAACTTCAGAGTAGACTGCAAAGCAAGGCACACATTTGGGGACACTCATTATTTGTCTAAGAAAGATCACCTGGATGTTCTCCACATCACTGTTCAAAGCAATGAGCCAAATAGGGATTCCAAACAGGACCCGAGATAGAATTTTAGAATTAAACACTCTGATCGCACCAGGGATGTATTGATTGCCATTGGTAAAAAAAGAAGGATCTAAATTGGTTTAGGGAAATTATCGCTAATATTATAGTCCTATTTCTGTGAACTACCCAACTTAGATCATAATTATAAGTTACACCAAGATATTTATAGCTTTTAACTTGGTGAATTCTAACATTGCCAATGTGCCACCTATAGGGATCCCATTTTTTGAAAATACTACCACATTTGTCTTAGCATAGTTGATTTTAAGGAGATTAGAATGGCAGTAGTTGTTAAAGGCTTCTAGATATCTTTGAAGTCCAATTTTGGTAAAAGATAAAATAGCAGTATCATCTGCACATAAAAGGGTGGATACTGGTTTGCCTCCTAGTTTGGGCGGATGACCATTCACAGGCTCCAAGGAGTGTGCCAAGTCAGAGAGAAATAGATTAAACAGGAGGGGGTGAGGACACACCCTTGTTTAACGCCTGTCATAGATGGAATTTTACTGGCCAGCCTCCCATTTGGAGAGTACTTTACTTGACTCATTATGGCTGTATGTAGTTGTTATTTTTAAAAGAATAGGAGACGCAAGTCAATTCCTAGTTTGAATAATTTATCCCATAATTTTTCTCTTGAGACTGAGTCAAAGGCACTCTTTTAATTCAACTAAGGCTACAAAGAGTTTTTTATTGCCTAGTTTCATCTATTTTTTGGCTAGGGTAGACAGAATCAAACAATGGTCTAAGGTTGATTTGTTTTTAGAGAAGATTGGACCCAATCGAGTTAATGATGTTCTAGGTGTTTCACATATAATTTCCCCACAACTGATAGAAGACTGATAGGGTGAAAGTTTTCAGATAAATTAGGATCACCCTTCTTGTAGACTGGAATTATAATTGAGTTTAACTATGAATTTGGAAGAATACCATGGTGATCAATTGATGTAAATAGCTTAGCTAATAGAGGGGTCCACCACTCAGCAAAGTTCTTAAAGAGTTCGACGGGGAGTCCTCCTGGGCCAGGGGCCCTACCTGATTTCAGGTTCATTATTAATTCTGTGATTTCATCAGTATCTACTGGAGGCCATCTAGGAATTCTAGAGGGAATTATATCATCAGGGCCAGACAGGGAGACAGTATGGGAATGAAAGAGCATAGAAAAATGCTCAACCCATATTTGGGGAGAAATGCAGGATTCTAGTATGGGATTATTATTTGATGCCCTGGAGATTGCCCGCCAAAAAGACTTGCCATTCTGAGATTTAATAGATAGAAAAAGTTGGTTCCATCTATGCTGAAAATTATCATTCTTTTTCTTAATTATTAGATCTTGAAAGATTTTTTTAGAAATAAGGTAGTTTTCCAAGGCATCAGGGGTTTCAACCAAGCAAAACTCCCTAAATAGGGTTTTAAGATTCTTTTTGGATTCTCAACATTCTTTATCGAACCAAGTTCGAGTCTTAGGATGGGTTGCCTGAACATGTTTGGCCAATAGGGAACAATGCTTGACAACTTGGGAAAAAGCAGATAGTACTTCTAAATGTGAGGTAGAGCTGATAGCTATTGTTCTAACTGTAGGAGTCCCTTCTGAGGGAACATTCCCCCTTTCTTCAGCATGGTGCCCTGTTTCCCCTTGACCCTCACATTTTCTGACAGCAGTGGGGCTGCCATTCTCAGAGTGGGACATATCTAAGTCTCTGAGAGTCTTATCTGTGTGCCTGTCTCTGCTTCTCCAGGTCAGCCACCTGGGCCTCAAGGGTGCAAACTCATTCTCTGAGAACTGGGAGCTCCCTGCACCGAGCACACACCCATGACTTCTGTCTAGCCAGCAGACATTCATACATGTTGCACTCATTGCAATACAGTGGATAGCCCCCACCCCCTGCTGGCATTCTACCTGCGTAATTGCTTCCCCCCATTTTTTAATAACTTTCCTATTTATGTAAATCTGTTTGTAGAAAGTCTGCTTACCGTATTAGGGCCGCGGAGATATCGGTGCCCTGGCTTCGTTACCCTGCTGCTGAACTCACATGTCTGCTAAACTTACCTGTCTATTCCTTTGTTCCAGACACTTCATACTGGAGTTGGACCTGCTACTGTACAGAGCTGGGACCTGCGCATAGGATCTCTAAATAAAAAGCTTAGGCCAAACCTCCATACCCCACTGAAGCCAATCACACTGACCGGGAGCTAGCCAATAAACAGGGTTCCCAGCCGCCAGGTCCCAGTGGGAGGTTCCCCCGCTTTTGAAGGCTTCAATCCTCAACCTCACCCCCAAACAGGGACATCACTGTGCAACATTCCCCAGAAGTGACATCATCACATCGCTGATTTTGGGGGGTGATGCTCTATTTTTTCAGCAAACTCTATGGCAGAAGATCCCATAAAGGAACTGGGGCATACACACAGACCCCCGCTAGGACCTGGCAACCCTACCAGTAAAGGAGGACAAGTGAGCCAGCTTCTGGTTGATTAGGTATTGCTGAAAGCGCTTGTCTCCTTCCCAGGCTGCCTTTTACTTCAAATGCTAATTTAATTTCAAATGTTAATTTAGCCCTTCTAGGCTTGGATTAAAGGGGACTCAGCTGAATAGCCTCAGCTGTTACAGGAGGTATGTAAATGCTTGTTTTCTTATAGGAAGAACATTATTTAACGGATGGGAGAATTACCTTAAAATTTTAAATTTAGTTTAAAATTGGACCCCATTTTTTAAATCCTAGCTGTATTTAAACCCTAGCTGCAGTTTGTTTGTTCCCCCTCCTTTTTTCTATTACAAAAATCTGCCTAAAGTTTAGTCTCCTCCTCAGGAAAACCTATCAAGGCTCTCACATCTTTTTATCCAACTCAGAAAAGCCCATTAAGTTATTGTTTTTCTAGCAAACATG
The DNA here is from genome assembly GCA_029375565.1 of Gekko gecko. Taxonomy (NCBI): domain Eukaryota; kingdom Metazoa; phylum Chordata; class Lepidosauria; order Squamata; family Gekkonidae; genus Gekko; species Gekko gecko. Next base: position 87,553,155 of record JAPDNY010000003.1, read on the forward strand.
TCATACTTGCCAGAGGACACATTTTGCCCTATAAATTATGGCATCCTGTTCCATAGCAATGTGTGTTCCTGGTACAAAGCGTGTGCATCCCCACTTTGTAGGTTTCTTCTCTTCTCTCTGTAAAATGCTAGCTGTTTTGCTGCTGCTTCTGTGGACCTCTACAAGATCTTGTAATTATAGTCCTTTTCCCTTCAACTATTTCCACTCCCCCCTGTTTTTCTCTTAGCTAGCTTGTGTGTTTTAAGTATGTTTGTATGTGTGTTTTGTGCTTTCATTTCTCTTTTAATAAAAATACTTTCTGGTTGAACATCTACCTGGTTTATTTGAGAGTTCTCTTAAAGGGGAAAAATTCTAATATACACTGGTGGAGATCCCAGTTACCCACCTCTCACTTTGTCTCCTTAAGCTAATTCCCACAATTAAATAGGAGACTGCCTCTTTGGGTAATGGAACCTGCTACCCTCCTATGGCAGGGTTTAAATCTGCAGGCAACATTAACTAAGCCTTGCACTCCTTGTCAAATGCAAGATTTTTCTTCTGAAAAACACCTTTAAAAAAAAAGTGAGGGGGGAGGGGTCAGAATGATCCATCTGAGGAAGATGCTGCCTGCGGTACTTCATATATGTATGTGAATAATCTAAGCATCTAAGCACCACTGCTAATTCTGCACTTTATCAGCTAAGACATTAGCCAGAGTAGAAGTTAGAATTGTGTTTTTCTTTATTTTCGTCATCTGTGTTTTTCTATATTCTTGTCTTTCTGTGTGCTTACCATGAAAACTACCTTCTTTGGTACAACACCCACATGCTGAAGTTGTTTCCCATTTCCTTTGTTGAGGTTGCTGCTTCCTTGTTTGTGAATCCAACCACAAATATTGGTACTTTAAAAAGTTTTGCACCCCTACAAGGGCTTTGGACCATGCCAAATCACATATCCTTAGACTCAGGGAAATGTACTTTGTGTGCGTGTAAAGTGCCATCAAGTTGCAGCTGACTTAAGGTGACTTCATAGGGTTTCCAAGGCAAGAGACTAGCAGAGGTGGTTTGCCATTGCCTTCCTCTGCATAGCAACCCTGGAATTCCTTGGTGGTCTCCCATCCAAATACTAACCAAGGTCAACTCTGCTTAGCTTCTAAGATTTGACAACACAGGGCTAGCCTGGACCATCCAGGTTAATGAAACTCTGCTTTACAAGGCACCTGGTCTAAAGACTGGTTTTGGCATTTCTTGCTCTGAAGTAGGGTGCCCCCCAAGAGAAAAAAAAATTGAGAAATTGGGGGCAGATGCACCCTGAAATAAGCTTTAGACCACTCTGAGGCATGTCCGCAGAATCTGAGGACTCTGCTCCACTCTGTATCCACTTGCTGACTTGAAATTGTTCGATTCTTCTCCCTAGTTGGTGTCCATATAGTCAACTAGTCCTGGACCTTCAGATGGTGCAATTTTCAGTTCTAAGTCTATTGTTCCTTTCAGGTACCTTGCTAGTTTCTTTACTGCACTCCAATCATGATGGTTAGGTGAACTCACTTTTCTGTATAAGATGCCAACTGCTGCTGTGATGTCAGGCCTCGTAGTTTTGCTCAAGTAGAGAAGTTTTCCAACTGCTTCTCTGTATTCTCCAGTGTCTCTGAGAGGCGTTCTATCCTTTTCCCTTTAGATATGCAGGTTCAAGTGGTATGGATGATGCTTTGCAGTTTTTCATACCAACACATTCTATAAAGTCCATAATTTTTCATTTCTGGCATAGAAGAAAGGTTCCATCCTTGAGTCTTTCAACTTGCACTCTGAGGTAGTGTTTTATGTCTCCAAGCTACTTGACTTCTACTTCCTTCTTCAGTCCATCACCTATTTCTTTAATATCCTCTCTGTTTTGACAAGACACAATCAAGTCATCAACGTAAACAAGAAAGTACTGGTATTGTCCATTTTTAATTCTAGTGTACAGGCAAAGTTCAGCTTTCCCTTGCTCAAAGCCTTGCTTCTGCAATAGTCCTGTAACTTTGTCATACCAAGTCTTTGCTCCTTGGTTTAGTCCATAGAGTCCTTTGTTGAGTCTGTAAACATAATTTTCTTGTCCTTTGACTTTGAAACCCTCAGGTTATTGTCAGAGTCCTGTAGCAATCAGTCCACACAACTTTCTTTCCAAAGGAGTAAAGTTTATTGGAGTCAGTAAAGGCAAGTCATCTGCACATACATTCAGTGTCAGGAATGAAAGTAAGTGTGCATAGCTGAATAATATACAGGATTCAAGGGGGATGGACCAGAGCCAATCAGAATAACTGCAAAAGCCTGCCTAAGCTACTGGCTAAGAATTCCCAGAGAATAGAGTAACAAGGCACCAAGGTCACAGGCCTAAGCTGCAAGAAGATAAGGAGGCAAGGAGGATCAAAACTTAACATTCCAAGTCAGGCATAGACAGAGACAATGCACCCACAGCCAGCATCCCCCTCCTCAGCCATGGCAGCTGCATAGCTGACAGTTGTTCCATAAATATATCCTCAGATAGTTCTCCATTGAGGAATGCGGTGTTTATATCAAGATGCTCTATTATCATGTCTCCTGATGCTGTGACACTAAGGCTGCGGTCACACACACTAAATAACCCACTTTCAATCCACTTTCAATGCACTTTCAAAGTGGATTTTGCCAGTTCACACAGTAAAAATCCAGTTGGAACGTGCATTGAAAATGGATTATTTAGTGTGTGTGACCGCAGCCTAAGAAGTGTTCTGAATTTATAACTGGAGTAAAAGTCTCAAAGTAGTCAGTCCCATATTCCTGTGAATAACCTTTGACTACTAGGCCTGCTTTGTATAATTCCACAGTCCCATCATCTTTATACTTGATTTTGAATACCTATTTGCATCCAACAGGCTTTCTGTCTGGAGGTAACTTTGTAAGAGTCCATGCTTCTTTCTCATATATGGATAGTATTTCCTGTTCCATTGCTTCACTCTATCTGTCTCTTTCACTTGCAGGTAGATTGCATACTTCTTTTCAGTTCTTAGGTTCTTCTGCAGATTGTACAGTTTCACAAAGTCCATATTTCTGTGGTGGTTGCCCTTTAGTGCATCTTTCTGATCGTCTCACACTGTTTTGTACTTTGGTGCCCTATCCAAACACTGGTACTGCAACCAACAGCTTCAAAGCCAGGTGCCTGAGGAATATCTTTCAAATATATAGCTAATGTCCTGATTAAATAACTTGTAGGACACAGGCCCCAAAGGCTGAGGATATACAATTTGGGGTAGTCAGACAGACAGACAACCTTTATTGGCATGTAAGAGATAAGATTACATTTAAATTTAGGTATTCATCAAAAGTATGGCTGTCGAACAGCCAACCAAAAAAAGAACTGATCAATTAATAGTTTCCCTGGTTCGAATTACAGATTGAAGAAACAAGCAACATTAAAAGTTATAGAAGCGTTTTGCCCGGGGAATAGCAACTGGACCTTGACATTCTCAGGAAGACCACGCTATGTAAGAAGGGTGTCCAGAAATTTTTCTCAAATCATAGCATAAAATGGACAATTTAAAAGAACATGGGAAACGGATTTGGTAGCACCTTGGATCCCTCTGGGCTCGAGAGGGCACCCGCCCAAGCAGCAAGGATCCACCATGTAAATGACTCTGTAAAAGCTTCTGCCTGCTCCTTGGATGATTTTTGTTCTCTTATGGTGAGAACCATGGCGCTTATCTGCAGTAATCTAACATCCTTGCATTCTAAACTGGGCCATTTAATCTCCCTGAGTCGGAGCCACAAAAAAGCAGCGGAGGGGGGAAATCGTTACATTCCAGCATTCCTCTCCTTGACTCCCTCTTCTCAGGATACCACTCCCAGTTCCAACTTTAAATCAGAGTCAACCTCCTCCTGGCATCTGATGCTACAGCCACATAAAATATGCTTAACGATTTGTGATGTTGAGGGCCATACTCCATCTTGGCATACAAATCTTCTCAGGGTGAGGCATTTAAAGTCCCTCCTAATGATCAAGCAGGTTGATCTGACGTCGGTGGAGCATATGAACAATCCCAATCAAGCACAAAAGATCTAGCTGTCCTTTGACTGCCCTAAAACTCCACAACTTCTACTGAGTAAGAGATCTTTTCTTAGATCCAAAGGAGTTTTTCCTGTAAGAGTTTTTCAGAACACTGTAGTTGCCCCATTACTTCCTCCATCTTCTACAGCTGCACCGACTAGGCTGACAACCCTCCTCAGAGGTGCCTCCAACTCTGCCATAGTTAATCGCAACACATCAAATAAGACTGGGTCAAATGACTTAACCAACTGGACAGAATCTGCTGAGACCTCTCGCTCCCTGGGAGAGTACCCTGTGGGACACCTTGACCTGGAAGAAGACCTCCTGGTTTCTTACAAAAACCAGACAGCACATGAACAACAGTCAATCACTGCCAAATTGGAGGAACTGAGAACATGCCTCCTGTTTAATCAGAACAAGGGTGAGGAACAGATGATTCCAACTCCAATTTGAGGTAGTCCAAAGCCCTTTTGGGGTACAGAGCAATTTGGAATCACAAAGGAGGAACTAGGAATAAGGAAGCAACTTCAGCCTTGTGGGTTAGTGGGGAAAGTTGAGAAGACCAGACAACCAGACAGGCAGATAATACTCTTGTACTCACCCTCCCAAGTAGTTTCTACAAATGTGATCCCTGAAATAAAGCAGTTGAATAGCAGTGAAGGAAGTCTGTGCTAAAACTCCTAAAAAGAAATCCTAATTAGACCCAACCAGAGCCTATATAAGAAGATGAGAGTCCAACTCCCTCATGGCAGGAGGATCCTGACACCCTCACAAGGTACAATCGGGGGACATCCCAAGAATTGAGGGATCAATCAGCTTTCTTTCTTTCTTTCTTTCTTTCTTTCTTTCTTTCTTTCTTTCTTTCTTTCTTTCTTTCTTTCGAACTTAACATAGAATCATAAAATCATAGAATGTTAGAGTTGGAAGGGACCTCGCAGGTCATCTAGTCCAACCCCCTGCACTCTGCAGGAGCATATCCAAAAGTTAGCCCTACAACATACCCGAAAGATGGATGTCCAGCCTCCACTTTAATATGTCCAGTGAAGGAGCATCCACCTCCTCCCGAGGCAGTCTGTTTCAATGCTCAACCACTCTTACAGTTAGGAAGTTTCTCCTGATATTTAGCCAGTAATGACTCCCTTGTAATTTCCACCCATTAGATCTAGACTAGCAATTCGTAGCAAGAGAGAATAGATCTGCTCCATCTTCTACATGGCAGCCCTTCAAATATTTGAAGACTGCAATCATGTCCCCTCTAAGCCTTCTCTTTCCCAGGCTAAACATACCGAACTCTTTCAGCCTTTCCCCGTAAGACTTGGATTCCAACCCTCTCACCATCCTGGTTGCCCTCTTCTGCACATGCTCAAGCTTGTCAACATCCTTCCTAAAATGTGGTGCCCAAAACTGGACACAGTACTCCAGGTGAGGCCTGACCATAGCAGAATAACCACCTCTCGTGATCTGGACACAATGCTTCTGTTAATGCATCCTAAGATTGCATTAGCTTTCTTCACAGCCACATCGCACTGCAGGCTCATGTTTAGCTTGTGATCAACCAGAATACCCAGATCCCTTTCACATGTGCTGCTGTCAAGCCAAGTCTCCCCCATTCTTTATCTGTGCCTCTGATTTTTTGTACCTAAGTGTAGGACTTTGCACTTATCTCTATTGAATTTCATTTTATTTGCCTCAGCCCACTGTTCCAGCCTATCTAGATCATTTTGAATCCTGACTCTGTCTTCTTCAGAATTAGCAATCCCACCCAGCTTCGTGTCATCTGCAAATTTGATAAGCATCCCCTCTATGTCTTCCTCCAGGTCATTTATAAAAACATTGAACAACACTGGGCCCAGGACCAAGCCCTGTGGCACTCCACTTGAGACTTCCCTCCACGTAGACGCAGAGCCATTTATGAGCACTCGTTGGGTACGATTTTCAACCAACCATGAGTGGATTGATGAGTGTCCAGGGTGAAAAGAAGGATTTGGGAGAACTCACATTGGCTGGTCTCAAGTCCTTCTGAAATCCTGCAGAATACCTTGGAACTTCTCTTTGACATCGGGGATTGCCCTCCCTACCCACAAGATACTCACTGACTTCTCAATAATATCTAGTGATGTTGTAATTCTCACATTGCTTCTTGAATTTAAAGAATTAGTTAGGATAGGGTTTAGTCTGATTAGGTTAGTCAGATGGGAGTAGAGAGATTTTTTTTCTCCCTCCCATTATAACAATTTTTTTAATTTAGTCTTACTAGTAGTAGGGCTGGGTTAGTAAGTAGAGAGGTTTGGGTGGGAGGGTTGATAGAAGTTAGTAAATTGTGAATGTATGTGTTGATTATAATTATTAATATTCATTGATTGTAATTTGATTGTAAATTGGTATTGCCCAATCGAATTTAGATTCTGTTGTATTTCAGGTGGTGAAGGTGGGGAGGGGGAGAAAGAGGAATAGAGGATGGACTCTTTTTATTGGGTGACAGCCTAGGGCTGGGGATCCCAGTTGTCAGGTTTGAAATCAAGTAGATCCAGTCATTCTTGCACAAAGAAAGGTTTATTGGATTATCTTGCTAAAACCCACAGTAAGAGGTCATTGTCAGGAATGGGGGGCAAAGCAAAGCAAGCTAACTTATAGTGTGATGCAATGAAGCGCCTAGCAAATAAAACTTGAGCACTCGCACGGGAACTCCCGGCGGGAGAAATACTTCATGAGCGGGAGACTACTCCCCCCTCCCCTTGCCTTCCCAGGACTGGAAAATTCTCAGCAAAACAAGAATAGTCCAAAGCCTACATTCAAGGCCACCGTGATAAGGAAAAGCAGCAGGGAAGAAGCTCCCACGTTTCTGCCTGCATAGCTACGCAAGCGCAAAGCGGGGTAGGGAACATAAAACAATGGATGCAGTGAGAAACATCAAAGGCATTTTCTGACATTCTGCCCTTCCCAAAATACCACCCACCCACCACTCAGGAAGGAGAGAATGAGGGCCCCCAGGTTTATTAGGGTATCGAGTGTGAAATTCTTTCAGGTGATCAGGTGCATTGATATCAGATACTTTCACCCACTCCCTGTGTTGGGGCCCAAAGTGTACCCATTGAATAAGGTACAGGAGTTGTCCACGGAGAATCTTAGAGTCCAAAATGTCAGCAATTTCGTAGTGCTCCTCATCGTCAACCATCAAAGGGGGGGGAGGTGCCGGAATCTCAGCTTGCCATTTAGTCAGGGGTAACGCAGGTTTGAGGAGGCTGTAATGGAAAATTGGATGTATTGCTTTAAGAGATTTAGGCAAATCTAGTTGTACAGTTACTTGATTTATACATCTCAACACTTTGAAAGGACCAATATATTTCCAAGCAAGTTTCCGGGACTGTTGCGCTAGCTTTAAGTTCTTGGTTGACAGATAGACCGAGTCTCCCGGTTGCAGTTTCCAGCCACCTGCCCTCTTTTTGTCTGCCTGTTTTTTGTACTTGTGCCTTGGCCTTGGCCTCATTCAATGTCTCAACAATTAGGGGCCAAGAGTCCCGGAAAGCCTTACACCATGCTGAGGCTTTCCCAACAGTCTCACCGGGCTCCAAGAAAGGAAGAGGGGGCTGTCATAACCCATGGCAGCTTTGAAGGGTGACATCTTCGTTGAAGCGTGCCATGAGTTGTTGTACGCAAATTCCGCCAGTGGCAATAAATCTACCCAATTGTCTTGTTGATAGTTAGAAAAACATCTCAGGTATTGTTCTAAAGTCTGGTTTACTCTCTCCGTTTGCCCGTCGGTTTCAGGGTGATAGGCAGTACTGAGAGCACGTTCAATACCCATTAGAGTCATTAACTCCGACCACAACTTGGAAACAAATTGAACCCCCTGTCGGAGATTATCTTGAGTGGTAACGTATGTAGCCTGGCAATGTGTTGGAGGAAGGCTTTGGCCAAGACTTTGGCTGTTGGCAGACTGGGGAATGGTATAAAGTGAGCTTGCTTAGAGAATAAATCCACTACCACCCAAATGATCGTCATATGTCTAGAGGGGGGAAGATCTGTGATAAAGTCCATAGAGATTACTTCCCAGGGTCGGCTCGGGGTGGGCAGAGGCTGTAAAAGACCTGGAGGTTTTCCCGGTCTGGCTTTGCAACGATTGCACGTCGGACAGGATTGTATATAGAGGGATAAATCCTGTTTCATTCGGGGCCACCAGAAGCCACGTTGCAGCAGTCGTAAGGATTTTACATATCCAAAGTGCCCCGCAGATTTTGAGTCATGGACTGTCTGCAACATTTGGGATCGGGTAGCTTCAGGGACAAAAATTTTATTTCCCCTGTACCAGCAGCCGTTCGGACCACATTTCACATCCTCCCTGGCTTGTAACTCACTTGTTTCCTGTGTGGTGATGTCAGTGACAAATTGTTTTTCCCAGGTTAATGCCTGGATGGGATTCAGTTGTGTTCGTTTGGTTTTACGGGTTACAACTGCACCAACCAATTGTTCAGGGGTGAACATAGACTCTCGTATTTCGGTCCTCTTACAGAGGTGTTGGGGAAGGCGGGAGAGAGCGTCTGCCAGATGATTGGCTTTACCTGGGAAATGGTGAAGGGTGAATTGAAATTTGGAGAAAAACTCAGCCCACCGGAATTGTTTTGCATTTAGATTCCGGGGTTTTCGCAGTACCTCAAGATTTTTGTGATCAGTCCAGATTTCAAAAGGTACTTGGGACCCTTCTAACCAGTGTCTCCAGGTGATCAATGCTAAACGTATAGACGCAGCTTCTTTATCCCAAATGGGCCAAAATCTCTCTGTATCATTGAATTTTTTTGATACATAAGCAAGGGGTTGTAGTTGCCCCTGAACATTCTCTTGCAAAATCACCCCACCCATAGCGGTATCCGACGCGTCCACTTGGACCACAAACTTTTTTGTCTCATCGGGGTGTGCTAGTATGGGTTCAGACGTGAATAACTGTTTTAGTAGTTCAAACGCTTCCTGACACTGAGGGGTCCAGTTCAAAGGGGCCCCTGGCACCGAAGCCTTAGCTCCCCTCCCCTTAGTCTTTAGCAGTTCCGTGAGGGGAAGGGCTACTTGGGCAAAGTGTGGCAGGAATTGACGGTAAAAATTGGCGAAACCGAGGAAACTTTGGAGCTGTCGCCTGGTTTTGGGGGCTCCCACATCAATACATCCTGGACCTTTTTTGGGTCCATTTCCAACCCCGCGGAGGATATGCGGTACCCCAAAAAGTCAATGCACTCCTGGTGAAATTCACATTTTGACAGTTTGACAAACAGTTTGTGTTCTAATAGCTTTTCCAATACTTTTCGCATAAGGGTAGTGTGGGATTCTTGATCCGGGGTATAGACCAAGATATCATCCAAATAAACAACCCCCCCCTTAAATAAATAGGGGTGTAACACTTCATTGATTAAGTTCATGAAGACTCCTGGTGCCCCCTGTAAACCGAAGGGCATAACCCGATATTCAAATTGCCCCAGCGGGGTATTAAATGCAGTCTTGTATTCATCCCCCTCTCTGATACGAACCCGAAAATAGGCATCTCGTAAATCCAGTTTAGAAAACACTTTCCCCTTAGCCACCTCTGCCAGTAAGTCTTTGATGAGGGGCATTGGGTAGGCATTAGTCGCAGACACTGCGTTCAGTCCCCGGTAATCCGTGCAGAGTCTGAGCCCCCATCTTTCTTTTTACAAAACAATACAGGTGCTGCAAAAGGGGATGATGCTGGTCTAATAAATCCACGGGCCAGATTCTTATCAATAAAGCGGCGTAGTTCTTCCTTTTCACTTGGACTCATGGCGTAAATTTTCCCTTTTGGTAATTTCTGGCCCGGAAGAATTTCAATCGCACAGTCGGAGTTACGGTGGGGGGTAGTTCATCAGCTTCCTCCTCCTCAAAAACCCTGGTTACATACCGGTAATCCTTAGGGATGCGGTTAAGGTCCTCCGTGGCTAAACAAGCTCGTGGAGGTTCATTGCATGGGGGTTTCCCCACCCTGGGTCCCATTGGTGTTCTGTACATTTCGGGGAGATAAATTGTACGTTCCCTTCCTCCCATAGAATGTAAGGATTATGTCCATGTAACCAAGGGCTACCCAACACTAAGGGAAACTGGGCTTGAGGGGCTATTACGAACGAGCGTAGCTCCCAGTGGTCACCAATGCCTATTCTTAAAGGAACAGTCTCAAATCGGCATGGTTCCTTCATTGGAGACCCATCCATTTGCGTGAAAGTTATTGGGTCTTTCAAGTGGACCACGGCTGCCTCCAACCCCATAACCATAGACGGGTTTATCAGGTCCCTCCCGCACCCTGAGTCAATGAGGGCTCGAACCCGAATATGGGTCATCATTGCTGGGTTCATCACCAGAACAGTCACAAAGAAGAGAGAGGGGTAATTGCTCACCAGTTTAGGCGCCTCAGGTGCTGGGTCCTGCTGTGTAGCGCCATTCACAAACAGGACCATTTCGTTTCCCTGCATCTCACTCTCCTCCTCCAGCATCATGGTATCCGCTTGGTCGGGGCTAGCAAAAAGAGCCCGTGTATGGCGTGGTTTCGCTGTACCTTTCCTTGGGGTAGGGGTTGTCCACCTTCTAGGCTCCTCTTGTGGTAGGGCTCTATTGGGATCCCCTTTCGGGCAGGATGCGGCGAAGTGCCCCTTCTCCCCACACCGCAGGCAAAGGCCCTGTCGCATACGCTGATCTCTCATTCCACTTGGGGTGGACGTTGGTTTGGGTCTGGCTTGGCCTGCCGCAAGACTCGGACGGTTGTTACCCAAAGATAGATCCAGTTTCATCATACGTAAGCGACTTTCCGCCTTTTCGGCTTCCTCCATCCAACCCTGGAGGGTGCGAGGTTGCTGAGAGCTGAGGACATTATTGCGAACGTCCACGGCTAGTCCCATTCGATATTGTTGGGCCAAGACTGCATCGGTCCAGTCCCGAATTTTCACGGCGTGCCTTTGAAATTCCCTTGAATACTCCCGCACTGAGAGTTTGCCTTGTCTGAACGTGCGAAGGAAGGCTTCAGCTTTTTGGGCCGCCCCCGGGTCCTCGAAACGGTTTCTCAAGGCCCACATGAAGTCATCTACATTCCCCAACTCCGCTGCCTCCAGATCATGAAGGGCTACATACCAACTAGTAGCACTCCCCCGGAACCTGGATGCGATAAACTCCACCTGTTGCTCTTCGTCTGGGAATACATAGCCCCATCTTTGCACAAATTTCCCTACTTGCAATATGAAAAAGGACACAGTCTCTGGATCTCCATCAAATGTGATCTCAAGCATGTCCTTGGGGCGGATTACTGGGGGGACCGGCGCCATGACCGGTACTGGAACTGGCTGCATGAGGGGTGCTGGAGCAGGGAGTTGAGGCGGAGGTAAAGCTGGCGGCTGGATAGGTCCTGGTTGCCCTGGCCCGGGTCCTGGTGCTGGGACGACCGGTGGAGGTGGGACTGGTGCTGGCTGGCCCGGCCCTGGCCCCGGGGGAACTGGTTGGCCCGGCCCTGGACCCGGTGGTGCTGGTTGGCCCGGCCCCGGGCCCGGGGGAGCAGGAGGTGGCCTTCCCGGTATCAACGGTGGTGCCGGGGCTGGTACCGGTCTAGGTTGCGTCAGCGGATGAGCTCGAATTGCTTGGTCCATCATCTGTGGTAGGGATTGCATTAGTTTGCTCATGTCCCTTACCAGACGTCGGGTATCCTCTTGAATAGAGTCCATGCGGGCATCGGTATCTGAACCGGACCCAGTTCTGGGAGATCCTCGAGACAACCTCCCTTGGGGAAGTCCAAAACTACCTCTGGGATCCAAAAGGCTGTCCCGGCTCTGGCTTCCCGGCATAGTCCAGGTTGTCTGGGTAGTATCCAACAGGTTCTTAGTCCAATCGCGTGATCTGCGATAGGTCACCCCTTTATCCCAGGGTGTTGGGGCTCCCGGCACATAGGTTCGTGGAACCGCTCCTCCTTGACTCTGTATTGGCCCGGCCGGGCTGTAGATTGGGAGAGTGTACGGAGCCCCCACTGTGCCGATCGATGGCGGGGTAACCAACCCGGCTGCTGATTGTGGTGTTGGTGCTGCCAAAACTGTAGTTGTAGTCACTGGAACAACAGTGGTGGTCGGGACATTGACCACTGGAGCGGCCACGGTAGTGGCTGGAACCGGGGCTCCTGAAGTAGTAGTCACTGGAACTGCGCCCGTGGCTCCCGAAGTAGTAGTCGCTGGAACAGCGCCCGAGGCTCCCGAAGTAGTAGTCACAGGGACTGCGCCCGTGGCTCCCCTCCCAGCTCCGCTCATCGTGGTAGACGGCGGAAACTGACGGTGGGGGAATGATGATGATTCCTGACAATTTCTGTCAGGTTTGAAATCAAGTAGATCCAGTCATTCTTGCACAAAGAAAGGTTTATTGGATTATCTTGCTAAAACCCACAGTAAGAGGTCATTGTCAGGAATGGGGGGCAAAGCAAAGCAAGCTAACTTATAGTGTGATGCAATGAAGCGCCTAGCAAATAAAACTTGAGCACTCGCGCGGGAACTCCCGGCGGGAGAAATACTTCATGAGCGGGAGACTACTCCCCCCCTCCCCTTGCCTTCCCAGGACTGGAAAATTCTCAGCAAAACAAGAATAGTCCAAAGCCTACATTCAAGGCCACCGTGATAAGGAAAAGCGGCAGGGAAGAAGCTCCCACGTTTCTGCCTGCATAGCTACGCAAGCGCAAAGCGGGGTAGGGAACATAAAACAATGGATGCAGTGAGAAACATCAAAGGCATTTTCTGACACCAGTGATCCAGGGCAGGGGGAGATATGGTGGTGGTAGAAGGTCTTGGATTGGAAGGAGGCAGAGATGTAAATATGCTCGGTCCCTTTCCAACCTTCGTCCCATCCCGAGAAACATTGGTGTGAAGGCTAGGATTGTAAACTCCCCTTTGACACTGATGTTGTGCAATGCCAGATCCATTAATAAGAAGACCAGGATGCTGCAGGATTATCTTGCAGTGCAAAATATGGATCTGGCTTGCATGACTGAGACCTGGGTTAAGGAGGGCGAAACAGTCACCTTGAAAGAACTGTCCCCACCAGGTTTCTTGGTCCGTCTCGAACTTGGGGGCAGGGTAGGTGGGGATGGGTCTGCTCATCTGGGAGGCTTTCTCATTCAAGCCTCTCCCCATCTCAAAGATTTCCAGAACTGACTGTATTGGCCTGGTGTGGGATGCTGAGGAGAGCTTGGCTGTTTGTCTGGTGTACCAACCACCTAGCGTGCCGGCAGATGGCCTTCTGAGCCTTTTAGGGGTGGTAGCTGAGTGGGCCTTGTAGTTCCCAAGACTGCTAATTCTTGGGGGTTTCAATGTCCATGCAGATGATGCTGCCGCCTCTGCTCCGGCTTCAGACCTGGTGTCTTCCATGGCAGCACTAGGTCTCTCCCAACTTGTTTCAGGCCCTACACACCAAGCAGGTCACACTCTGGATTTGATCTTTGGCATGGGGATGGATGTGGATCTGATTCTGAAGGAACAGGTGCCATGGTCGGACCACTTGGTTTTGAAGGCCCGGCTGGGCATTTCTGCCCCTTCCTGTCTAGATGGCAAGCTTACTTATGCTCACCTGCAGAGACTAATGGACCCAATTGGGTTCCAGAATGCTCTGTGGGATCCGATGCCTTTCGGCGCCTCATTAGAAGAGCTGATAGAAGACTGGAATTTCCATTTTTCTGAAGCCATTGAAGAGGTTGCTCCCCAACATCCTCTGTGCTCCTGTGGGAAAATATTCCCCTGGTATATGGCAGAACTCAGGGGGAAGAAACGGGAACTCAGATGACTTGAGTGAGTTTGGCGGTGTACCAGCAACGAAGATACAAGAGCATTTTACAGGGCGCTTATGAAATCCTATGAGGTGGTGGTGAAGGCTGGGAAGAGGGGATTCTACTCAGCCTCCATTGAGTCCACTAGCTCTCGCCCAGCACAATTATTTAGGGTGATTAGATCTTTGACATCCCTCACTGAAAGGTACCAAAATGGACATAGAAATTTGGCTATTAGTTCTGAGGCATTTATGAGCTTTTTTGTGGGTAAAGTCTTGTCACTCCGCCATGATGTACCTGACAATGTTGATACAGTATGTGAACTGGAGGCCCCTGGGCCGTCTTCAGATTCAGTTTTTGAGTCCTTCAGCCTGCTCTTGCCTGCTGATAGGGTCCTGGATGCTGTTAAGCTGACTACATGCCTCCTTGACCCATGTCCCTCATGGCTGCGAGGCCCTATGATGGATATTATCAATCAGTCCCTGGAAACAGGAACCTTTCTGGAGGGTCTCAAGGAAGCTGTGGTTGTACCACTCCTGAAAAAAAACATCATTGGATCCTCTAGATCCATCCAATTACCACTCAGTTTCAAATTTACCATTTCTGGGTAAGGTGATTGAGAGAGCAGTAGCTGAACAGCTCTAGGGTTTTCTGGATGACACGTTAGTATTAGATCCATTCCAGTCTGGCTTCCACTGCAGTCATGGGACAGAGACTGTGCTGGTCACCTTGACAGACGATCTCCGTAGACAGCTGGATGGAGGCAGGTTGGCACTGCTGTTACTGCTTGATCTTACAGCGGTGTTCAACACAGTCGACTGTGATCTTTTGACTCACCCCCTTCAATGGCTTTCCTCATTTCTCCATGATCGGGGACAGAGGGTGGCACAGGAAGAGGATGTGTCCTCTAGACAACCTCTAGTATATGGGGTTCCTCAGGGGGCACTCCTCTCCCCGATGTTATTTAACATCTACATGCACCCCTTCACCCAGCTGGCAAGGAGTTTTGGGCTTCGGTGCCATCAATATGCAGATGACACCCTGTGGTATCTGTTATTGGATGGCCGCCTGGCTACCGCCCCACAAAATCTGGCTGAGGGATTTGAGGCTGTGGTGGGGTGGCTAAAAAAGAGCAGGCTGAGACTGAATCCATCGAAGATGGAGGTTCTGTGGCTGGGGAGGACTTCAGGACTGGAGTTCAAGTTGCCAACCCTTGATGGGGTGCCATTGACACCAGCACCATCTGTCAAGAGCTTGGGCGTGACCTTGGATACCTTCTTATCTATGGAGGCCCAGGTCACGTATATTGCCAGGCTGGCATTTTTTCATCTTCACCAAGCCCAGCAGCTGGCTCCCTTCCTGTCATGCCCTGACCTAGCCACAGTAATCCATACAATGGTTACCTCCAGGCTAGACTACTGTAACTCACTCTATGCTGGCCTACCCTTGAGACTGATCCGAAAACTTCAGCTGGTTCAGAATACAGTGGCGCAAGTCCTGATGGGAATGCCATGGATGGCACACATTCAACCTGTGCTGTGCCAGCTACACTGGCTTCCAGTGGAGTACTGGGTCAGGTTCAAGGTTCTGGTATTGACCTTCAAGGCTTTGAGCGGTCTGGGACCAACGTACCTACGGGATCACCTTCTCCACTATGTCCCTGGAAGAGCTTTGCGCTCCACTGATAACAACTTACTGGTGATCCCCGGCCCTAAGGAAGTCTGGCTGTCCTTGACCAGGCCCGGGGCCTTTTCAGCCCTGGCCCCAACCTGGTGGAACTCCCTGCTGAATGACACCAGGACCCTGGAGGACCTTGTGCAATTCTGCAGGGCCTGTAAGGCAGAGATATTCCACCAGGCTTATGGTTGAGGACAACAATGGTTGGTTATACTGGCTGGCACCTTCCCCTCCCCACCCCTTCCTGTATGCAAATTTTGTTAAGTTTTCACACCCTCCCATCATATAGCCAGGTAGTCGAGAAAGGGAATATAAAACTATAAATCGCCATCTGGGATTTTATTCTGATTTTATTCTTATTAATTGTATTGGATTTTAAAATTTGTATT
The DNA here is from genome assembly GCA_029375565.1 of Gekko gecko. Taxonomy (NCBI): domain Eukaryota; kingdom Metazoa; phylum Chordata; class Lepidosauria; order Squamata; family Gekkonidae; genus Gekko; species Gekko gecko. Next base: position 87,569,037 of record JAPDNY010000003.1, read on the forward strand.
CTGTCTTATGGCATTGTGCCTCTTTTGTACATCGCCCAGAGCCTGGCATAAGCTGGGATAGGGCGATTAATAAAGCGAAATAACAACAACAACAACAATAATAATAATGTGGAGAGCAGCAGATGCATCTGAATCATTGGCAGGAGCTGCAGCTCTGCAAGGAGAAACAAATATGGTAGCCTTAAAAGGGTCCGAGAAGTAGAGACGAAGTGGGTCGCAAGGAGCGATTTAAAGGAAGCAGCTTGGGAAGACAGAGGTTATTCTAAGCAGAAAGAAGGAAAAGAGGAAGGGTGAAATTATTTGCTGGCAGTAGATAAACCTGTGTTGAACAAAGCAAGCAAGAAAAAGTGTATGGGGAGACAAGGGAGGAGATACAGGCCTCCAGTGAAAGACAGGAATAATTCTACAGTGAAAGGCTTGAAGCATGACATTCATGTAGTGAGTAACAAGGACCCAGAGCAAGTTGCCTGCCCAACTGGCATGTCAGTCCAAGACCTTATCCACTTGGTCAGTTGCCAGAAGAAGAGAGTGCAAAACCCAAACAAAATTCTAGCCAAGTTGGTTTCTTTATTATGTATGCTAGAAATATGAATGTGCACACACTCGTCGTACTGTTATGTGGAAATCTGCACCTTAACAAGAGATACGCAAGGGAGGCTGCTTCGTATCTCTGTGTTGGGCCTCCTGACTGCTGCAGGGCTGGGCTGAGCCCAAGCCTTTCACTCCCACTCAGTCACTTGTCTGCCACCTTGTCCCAGTTTTAGAAATTGCAGAAGGTTAAAGGTGGATGTGAAAAGCTGCTTAACAATAGCAATTGTTGTGCAGGGGAACCAACCATGACGAGGACTTTGGCACAAAGCAGGAGTGCGTGCTAAGAGGCTTAAATGGTAAGAAAAGTAGCTGGTGTTGTTTTAAAACAGAATCTTAAAACTTCCCCTTTAAAAAAACGAGCTTAATTTTTAAGATAAAATGCTTTCCTTTTAGTATAGGATCTAACCAGTCTCCGTGTCTCCTGCTCACCTCATAAGAAAATCTGGAACATAACTCTGGAGTGTAGCAAATAATTTTCCAGAGGGGTATGTCCCATTAAGCCAACTGTTTTAAGACAGCTCTCCTTCTCACATCCCACTAGCATCTTTAGCCAAATTTTTTAAATCATATCAAAATGTGGCATAGTCCAAACAGCATGAGAGCACACACCATGAGGGCTTCCCTCTTTCCAAAGATCTTCAACTTCCTGTTTCCAGTCTTACCCTTGATCATGCCTGGCACCATTTGTATACTTTCTGATGGAAAGCAAAGAGGGATTAGAAAAGTCTGAACTTCCTGGGCAATCTCACCAACCTGTGTGCTTTGTTTTGGGACAGAAACTGGAAATTTAGCAAGGACTGGAGATTTTTGTAATATTTTCACCCTGTTAGGAATTGAGAGGATATCTTTGTGTGTGTCAAGACAAAAGAAAGGCATAGCTTTAAAGGGAAGAAAAAGTGCCGTCAGGGAAAGATGGCTAAATATCTAGTTCAGAAAAAAGCCCAAACCACAGAAAGAGCAAAGCAAAAACATCTGGAGATTCTGCAAGGGTCCCTGAGGAGGAGGAGGAAGAGGAATTGGATTTATACCCCACCCTTCACTACCCAAAGGAGTCTCAGAGTGGCTGACAATCACCTTCCCTTCCTCTCCCCACAATGGACACCCTGTGAGGTGGGTGGGGCTGAGAGTTCTGAGGGTCCTCTGACTGGTCCATGGTCACCCAGCTAACTTCATGCAGAAGAGTGGAGAATCAAACCCGGTTCTCCAGATTAGTTTGCTGTTCTTAATCACTATATTGGATACAATGGGAAGCACCATGTACTCCATAAGCTCATTGCATAACCCAAGGAGGTAACATTTAAGGAGGATCTTAATGAGGCAAATTCCTATGCATGTTTACCCAGACAATGATAACAGACATCTCCACAGTACCTTGAAAGAGATCCCGAGCCAGGTACATCAATCCATGAAGCAGCTCAGTTCTTGGAAACGGCTGCATTGCCTAGGAGAGCACTGTTCATATTGGCGGCAGAGATCGTATCTTAAAACCCTGTTCAAAAAAACACCCCCCTTGAGAGAGTCTTTCTGGATGCGAACAGTATTGAGTACAAGTTTTGAGTTTATCGTAAGCCACAGAGGGGAGTATGAGAAGGGTAGTTACTCTTGCTCTAGACAAAGAGCAAGGTACCCAAATGTGCAAAGAGTCTGTATTTGCCCATTTTCCATACTTGCTGCATTGACAAAAGGTTAGTTGCAGTTATGCATCTTTGAAGTGGGATTTTTTGTGCTCCCAACCAGTAGAGAAAGGAGAAGTCAATTGCAAAGGGGACAATGAAATGCCCTTTTTTATCTGTTATCCCACAGTCACTACTTGGTCCTGAACAGGCCTTTTTTTGTAGAAAAAGTCCAACATGAACTCATTAGCATAATAGGCCACACCCAACAGCAGAAAATCATTAGCCTATTAGGCCACACCCCAACAGCACAGCTCATTAGCATATTAGGTCACACCTCCATGTAACCAGAAGTGTGGTCATCCAGCCACACCCACCTTTTGCTTCTTATTCTGTTTACCTTGTTTGTTGTCAAAACCCAGGGCTTTTTTTGGAGCAGGAACTCCTTTGCATGTTAGGCCACACACCCTTAATGTAGCCAATCCTAATGAGTTTCTGCTGTTTGGTGTGGCCTATTATGCTAATGAGTTCCTGCTGGGCGTGGCCAACTCAGGAGCCAGCTGGAACTCCGTTCCTGTGCGTTCCTGCCCCAAAATAGCCCTGGTCCTGAATATTCTAACAAACCAACATCTCTATAGCAAAGGCCAAACTCATAATTTTCCACCCAAACCTGCCTCCTCCCACACTATTCTCTCCTGTCTTTCAACTCATTCCTTCTCAATATCTCCAATATATACCTTTTCCTCTCGGTACCAGCCATTAATCCCTTTCTGTAGTCAGCTAGACCACTGTGACTTTCATCTCGCTGGACTTTTGGACCATATTCTATTCTTGTAGAAAATCTTACTGCTCTTTTCATCATTGCTGCTATTATACCACACTCTCTACATAAGTATTTTCACTACTACTTTTGATCCCTTCCTTTCTATCCCTGTACAGTCGCTCTCCCACCCTGTTCTGCACTAGCTATACAGGCTCCCATGCTTCCTTTACTTACTAGTAGCACATAGTGCAGGAAGAAGTCCTTAGTGGCAAAACAGCACATGGGAAACATTTTTTCTGGGTTAGTCTCTGCTTAAATAATAAATTTTGCCCTGTAAATTGTTGAAGGCTTTCATGGCCGGAGCTGTAGATTTTCCAGGCTGCATGGCCATGGTCTTGGCATTGTACTACCTGACGTTTCGCCAGCAGCTTTTCTCCATTTATCTTCAAGAAGCCTCCCTCCCATAGCTCAATGGTTGTTATTAAATGTGCACTTCTGGCAAAGTGGGGGAAAGTAGCTTGGAACATAACTTGGAATGGAGAAGCAGGAGAGAAAAGGACAACATCCCCATTCCACCCTCCCCGGTTTATTTACTTCAAATCCTCCAATCAAAGCATTTTCCCCAAAAAAACAGAGAACTCATATCTTCATAAAACACACAGTTCTGCCTTGAGTGTGCACCCTAGAACATGCCCAAGAACAGGTGTGTGCCATTTTGTTATTATTTTCTAATTATCTAATTTTACATCTTGTTTTCCATTCAACTGGGATGACATTTTCTGGAACTGTATCACTCAGTCAATGAATGTTCCCTGTCAAAATTCAGACAGCTAGGGGAAAAGATTCCTGATTTACAGGAAATTAAATTTGTTTGAAGAGGCCCGCAGTTGGCCTTCCCAAAAAACTAGGCAGAGGGAAATACAGCAGGCACAGAGGTTTACATCTGGCACCGCAAGGATGCATGTAGAGTTGCAGAGGGAAATACCTGGCTTTTCTTAAGAAAGGATGGTCACGTGGCAGAGCCACCATGACTGCCTTGATCTTAAGCACAACGTCTCCTCTCTTGCTCATTGTTCAGTAAATATGAGCAACACTAGAATAATAGTGCTTGATGAAATCACTTTAAGCAGGCATATGTACTGCAATAAGTGGCCGACAGACTTGTTAATGTGTGTGTACCAGAGCTTGGTATGGCTTGAAGAATAACCAGGGCCACAGTAATTAAATTCCCATTGTACAGATCACAGTGTGGGTGAGAGGAAAGAAGGGAAGAATTAAATTCAATATATATCTGAAAAGAATATTAAAACAGACTCTGATCCCTTTCTCAGAGGCTTTACTGGAACCAGTAAAATACAGTAAAATTACTGAAATCATCATCTTTATGTGGGCTAAGCATAAGTGGAAGTGTTAATGCCAAAGGAGCAGGCTAGAAGTTCCCGGATGACCAATAAAGAGTGGTTACTGTAGCCCTGTAGAGCATGGAACATGCTCATACAAGGCCAATGGAGACAGAGGGGGGAAGACTGCTGGGAATGCTGTTGTTCAAACAGATGTTGGAAATGTGTGTGCTGCAAGGTCTAATTCAGTCATTATAGGGTTAATCTGTTTACCTTGTGTGCTGTTGTTTAGACTGACCTGGAAGGAAACCTGGCACAGAGCCAATGAAAACAAAAGCCTGCGGAAGGGAAGCCTATTTACTAATAATCAGTGGTTAAGGCATTCAGGTGATTTCCTTCTGGGGTCAAGAAGAAGAAGAATCTCCATTACAGTTGCTGAGAGACCCTGTGGTCGGTCTGTTCTGTAGCTGCAGAGACGTAGCCTTAGGTCTGCTATTTTGTAGCTTTTCCTGTGTACCCTTCCCTTAGAAATAAAGATTTTTACACAGAAAGAAATGCCTCCTCTCCAGTGAAGCAAAGATCCATTGCAAACTCTGAATATCTAAGTATTTTGGCAAACTCTGAATATCTAAGTATTTTTGCCAATTTTTCCAACAACAGGAACAGCAAGAAGGGGAGCTGGAGGTCTGCAGTGGAAGGGAGGAATCAGTAGTGGTGGAGATTTTCCATGGGATTCAAGTCCTTAGCTCCCTGGCTATCTTTTCAAGATCTTCAGCCTCTCATTCTCTACTAGCCTTTGTAAGAATCACCACTGCCACCAAACTGATCTTCAGCTTTTCATACAGCAATTGCACTATCAAATTTCTGCGGCAGACTCTTGTTCCATTGGGACTTTAAAAGAGTATAAACAGTTTTACTCAGCATGTGGCTGCACAACTAGGAGGTTTATTCTACAGGGGCTTGTTTTTCACTCTTTAGAAAGATACCACACCAGCTTTCCCCAGTTCTAACATATAACTCCCACTATTTTTCTCCAAATCATTTATGCACATTGAGAAATCAAAGCCAAACACCTTGTTCTTCACTTCAGTTTATTAAAATGTAAGACAAAATTTAGCTACCAATCTCATGTTAAATATAAACCCACTGGAGAGCCATGCTCCATGTCCACCCCACCCCCCAATTCTGGGTTTTGCCTGCTCCACGGTCACAGCACCAGGCTGACCAACAAAATACATTCTGCTGAAGACTTCTAGGAGACTACACATGGCAGCAAGGTAGACTATCCACATACCTTCAGCCCTGCAGGCAGCATATGTGGGAGGCAGCACCAGAAATATGATTTTCCCCACAATGCCAGGTCCAGCCTGGCAAAAGGGGCAGCTTGACTCTCCTACAGAAAGCTCTTGCCTGTTCTGTGCCACCCTCTTACCCCCCCCCCCAATACTAATCTGAGGCCAAACAGCCTGGGTCATGGTTTCCAAGGAGTGTCTCAGAGCAAATCAAAAACAGGAAACCCTCTATCTCCCCACCCCAAAATGAGTTATTTCATACTCAGATCTGGAGCGTTCATTAAGTTAGCACCAAGCTACAGCCACAAGAATGAGCAATTCTCCTTATAGGCAAGAAATGCTCTCATTCCCCTTCCTGTCCCAGGATCTAGCTTCCCAGAGCCTCCTTGACTTCTGCCCACCCCACAAACCCTTCCTGCTGAAGGCCCCTCTGAGAGCCCAGGAACCCCACAGGCCGGACCTGTGGCACTGAGCAGTTCAAGGAAGCCAGTCTCAGGGCAGGTCCTGCCTGCCCCTCAGCTGGCGCTTGCAGCTGCCAATCCTGCTGCAATGGGGAAGGAAGGACCTGGGTCCCGGCTAAGGGAACAGAGCAAGAAAGAAAATGGGACTAGAAGCAATGCCTCAGTGCCCATTTACATCTACTGCCCACAATGCAGCCCACAAGGCCAGTCAGAACTACACCTGGGCTCCAAGCTTGAAGAGTCATTTTCAGCTCCCCGCTGCTACTATAGGAAGCAAAGGCAGGGGGAGGGTGAAGCAGGCTGGCCCTGGGCTCTGTTTCCAGGGCTCACGTGCTATTGCCTTGCTCCTGCTCAAAGAGGACCATGGCCAGCTGGGCACGGGAACCCAGGCCCTCCAAGCTACTCTGCACACAACGGTGATATTGCTCCTCACTCAGTCGGGGGTTGCAGCTGTGTGGCCTGTACTGCTGGAGGAGGGCAGGTTCTACTGCACGGAAGACATGCAGGTTAGAATACTTGACAAACAGGTCATAGATGTCCATAGTCTCCAAGATATCCTCGATATCCTGTGCATCAGATGCCATGCGTGTGCGGGCTGCCATGTAGTCTGCATTGTAGAAGCAAGCTTCGTTGAAAGCATCACGGTCAAAGTGGCCAGCATCACGGACCAGATCCAAGCTAGAAAGAGGAGAGGGTTGGTTGTGGAAAGCGATGGTGGGATTGTAGCCCTGAAAGTGGATGGGGAAGAAGACCTGCCAGCTGTTGATGGTGTTCATGCGGCAGCGGTTGAGGAACTCTGTTGTGACCTCTGTGCTCACACCAGCCACAAAGAAGAGCGTGTCTACAGGGTGCTTCTTGGAGATTATGTCCATAACCTTGATCTGGGAAGGTGCATCGGTCTTGACACTGATCCACGGGATCTTCACTTGGGCATACCGCCGTTCGTATTCTGCGATGTGTGCTTTCACTGCCCCAAAGACATCATTCTGAGACACCTGTTGAGCCTCAAAGGGGTCATAGATGAAAAGAAATGTGAGCACAGCGTTTTCAGCATTCTCAAAGGCTGCTGCAGCGTAGACCTCTAGAAAGCGTGCAGCATAGTCCCGCTCTGGGGCGGTTAGTGGAAGGATGACATTCACTCGGCTAGCCTCCGTGACATAGGGCATAGGGATGATCTCAACCTCACTGAGTGGGCGCAGCAGATGCACCCTCTTGGCCAGTGAACGGCTGTACCCCTTCTGAGTCACCATCTCCAGCTGCAAGTCCAGAGTGTACTCCATGCCTCGTGTTGGGTCAAAGCGGCGGTACCCATTCAGTAACTGCTGCTTGCGCACATGTAGCACCGGCTGGTATCGGTGGTTCAGCTCTTCTACAGCTGCAGCAACCACGTCCGCCACGTCAGCTGCATCTGCTCCTTGGAGCTCACACTTTGGCGCTCCATCCACACAGGCAAAGGCTGCCTCTTCAGTAAAGTAATCCCAACGCAACACCTCAAACCGGGTCTTTGGTTGGAATGCGGGTGCAATGCCAGTTGGCCATGTGGCACTCAGCTCACCATCTGCAGACAGACTGCTAGTATTTTGAATCTCCAGCTGTAGGGATAGAAAGCATAGCAGGGTCAAAGTAGAGTCAGCAAAACCTTCTAGCAGAACTCAAAAGGACGCAAATAGACTAGGAACAGAGACACTGCGACGTCACATTACCTCCAGGGAAAAGAGCAATTTCTACTAACAGGCTTAGTTCAGACACTGCCCCTCCCCCCCTTGAAAAGTTTATTTAAACTAACTATGGTTAGTGTGGTGTCAAAATGCAGGCTGCTCCACTATGTTTAGTTAGGGCCCATCAAATCAGGATCTGAACTTAATTTATTAACTACTGTAGCAGAACAGTCCTGCTCTGTCCTGAAGACCCTATTCCACCATGCTCTCCAAGGGCTTCCCAATACCTGGAGGGGCTCTCTCTCTCTCTCTCCCTCTCTGTTCAACTGCCAACACCACATGGCCTTCATAGGAATTGCCCACTGTGAGATCCAGAACTTCTGTTCCCAGTTCCAAGGCCCTGCCTCTGTGTCTTCCACTAACTAACATCTGCTTATTATGGGGATGGCTTACTGCCTTATGCACTGCTGGGGGAGTAGCCATTGCCAGCTGATTGACCCTCCCCTTCCTCCTGATGCTCCTTTTAAAATACAGTGTCCAGGATGGTGGGGGTCTATGTGGTACAGAGAACCACTATCAGCATCAAAAGTTATAAAGCATTTATTAGCAAGGAAACATCCACAAGTATATCCTCAGCATAGCACCAGAGTGAACAAGGGAGTCAAAAGGGTAAAATGGAATTCCCTCTGTCTCTCCCTGTAGGCTCCTTAGCTTAGAAAGTTACAGATGTTCTAAAGGGTTTCTATTACCTTGATGCCTCTTTCTCACTCCCAGGAGTTTTATCACCTCTCTTTTCCCTCCCACTGACCAGGTCAGGCAGGTCAAAGAAACTTTTCCTGAAGTTTTTCTGCACTTAATTCCTCCAAAACTCTGTTCTCTGCTAGATAGGGGAAACTTGACCATCTCATTGTCTCTCACTAGATCTATTAGAATTTTTAAAAGGATGGCTGAAGTGAGGCTGGAAAACCACTGAATCTACTTCCCTCTTCCTGCCTGTTCTCTGCCAAGAGAAAGAAAAAAAACTTTTTAAAACTCAAGGAGAAAGTCTTGCTCAGTTCAAACCTCCAAAGAAAAAAATTCATGTCTTCACAACTACAATTAGCTTTCACTATGATTTTGCATGTCTGAATGCAGATGCTCTCTGGTGACAATCTCCAAAGCAACAATGAAGCCAGTATTTGTTGAGCAAGCCAGGATTTCAGTGATCATCGGTGTACTGAATCCTTGTAAACACTATCCACAGTTAAACTAAGCCACAGTTTCACAATACATCTGATCAGAGCCTTCAAATGCATGTATGCACATGCACGCAGACACACTCTCAAGGTTCTCCATTCAGAGGTTTAGGCCCTCTATAAACTATTCACTATCTACTACCCCTTGGATAATTATTACACAGCACTTACAATTTGCAAAAGGAGCTTGATCTCAACATAGCGGTACTGCATGTACGATTACTGTTGTTGCTATTTATTTATTTATTTATTTAATTTAATTTCTCTCCCACTTAGGCTATAACCAAGCCTGTGGCCAGGATCTTGTGGCTTGTGGGGCATAAAAAATTCTGATGGGGCTGTCATTATTTTTCTGTCTCCCTCTAAACAACTGTACTTTTAAGTAATAATAAGGACAATAATACTAATAATAAATTAAAAGCAGCACAAACACCCCACACAACAGCCACCCAAGACAAAAATGAAAAGCAAAAACACCGCCCTGCCTAAAGCAATGAAATCCCTGACCATTTTCAGAAGGAAATCTTGTGGGGCTGGGCCTATGACAGGTAGTCCTGCCATGATGGATGGAGTAGGGTGGGAGGATGGGCCTTGTGTTGCATTGTGGTGTGTAGGGCGGGAGGTTGGGATCGTGGGGTGTTGATTTATGCACCTGGAGTGTTCGAATGGAATGCGGAGGGCGAGCTCTGCAGGCTCTATCTCTGGTAGACTTAACACCCTGACCTTGGTGGAGACAGGCTGTGAGCTTCCTATCGCTTTCAAAGCTACAGCTTGGCTGGGAACAATGGGGGCGGTGGGAACTTCATTAGTATAGTAGCTTTCAGTTCTCATTTGCATACTAGGCACTCATTGGTGGAAGGGGGGTCCCCATTCACCCCCTTTCTGGTATAACTGCTTGCTTTTTGTAACCACGTTATTCTGAACAATGTATCTGCTCCAGTAACCTACTATTGCAGCTCTATAATAAAATGCTATTCTTGCTTCAATGAACAAGACCTGGTGTTTGGCTGACTAAGTTAGGGTCTCTGACAGTTTGTTCAGAATCCTTCATTTTTGGGACTGGTCGGAAACCCGCGGCTCCAACATGAGTGGCGGTGAAGAAGACACTCTCCCGATCGAAGACGAAAAGAAGGAGAACAAGAAACCTCCTGTGACAACCGTACCCACGGAAGCCCCTGGCACGTATGTACCGGTGACACGGGGCCAGGAGTACGACTTTGGAGGGCCCTACGGAGATCCGTATGGAGCAGCCTACGGAGGGGTGACCACCCGAATCAAGCAGAAACGAGATTGGGTGAAGCCCCTGGCAGAAACCCATGAGATGTGGTTTACGACTCCGAGAGCTTCGGTGCGAGCGAGCCACACCGAGAGGTCGGTCCGCAGACTGACCACGGCCGAGGGGCTGGAAGACACCAGCCGAGACTCCGGGGACCTGGAAAGCGCCGTGGTGAGACGGAGGTGGAGTGGTGAGCCGAGCCAAGATCGCCTGGTTCGCCTCCTAGATGAATCCCTCGCCCGCATCCCCCAGATGATCGCAGAGGGCATCCGAGAGGAGCGAGAGCGGCAACGGCGGGAGGAACCACCCGACCAACCCCTCAAGACCAGCGACAGGCGCCGGTTCCAGACCAACAGAATGTGCCGGCCCAACCCCCCGCTCAACCCGCGGGGCCGGGACCGCAGGGACCGCCGGGGCAGCCACCCCCCGACCATGGGGGTTCCTGCCACCGAAACCAGCGGAACTCCTTGATGCGGATTTTGATGGGAACCCCGAGAAGTTTCCTTTCTTCCTGGTGAGGGCCGAAAGATTCATCGAAACCTGGGGCCACCTGTTTCAACGCGAAGACCGAATGGTGGATGTCATAGCTTCGCACCTGAAAGATGCAGCGGCCGACTGGTATGTGGGACTCCACCAGGCTGACGGGCGTGAGGCTGAGGGAAATCGATACTTTCATGTGGGCCATGAAGGAACAATTCGAAGATGTGAACGCCAATAAGACGGCCAGAGCGGCCATACGTGCCCTCAAGCAAGGCGCCAAATCGGTGAGAGACTACACGGCTGAATTTCACAGGTGTGCGGCCAAAACTCGCGGGTGGCAAGACGGGGTCCTAGCAGACCACTACAAATTGGGACTCAACGCAGAGATTCGCCGTTCAGTCACCAAGACCCAAGATCCAGACACGTTAACAGGCTGGATACAAGCTGCCATCACCATGGAAAACCGCTTGAAAACCATCAAACTGGATGATGCAGCAGTGATGAATAAAGGGGGTCAGTCGGGCCCTACGCCGGCTCCGCGAGGGAAGAACCCACCACCGAACCCGAAACCCAAGGACGGCACGAGAGAGCTTAGGATAAAGCAAGGTCTCTGCCTGAAATGCGGGGAAGGGGGCCACTTCGCGGCGAGCTGCCCAGGCTCCCCCGCATCGACCGGGGCCGCCAAGGGAATCAAGAAGAAGTTTGACACTTCCACCCCAAAGCCGGTGGCGAAACCGAGAGGGGCGAGGGCCTTGCAAGCCAAGCTGCTCAGTGAGGCATCGGATTCGTCGGATGGCGAGACCGTGCAGCCGGGAAACGAGACGGACCTGCTGTAAATAGCGCTGAACAGCAGGTCCCGGACTCTCAAGCGCAGATCCCGGTGAGCAGACCTCCCTCTCTTTTCTTCCTCACAGTGACTTTGATGGACCCGGGTCTACTGACCCATGTGAGGGTGCGAGCTCTCATTGACTCTGGGTGTGGGAGAGACCTCATCAACCCCACACTGGTAACGGGACTGGGGGCGAAGGTAGTTAAATTGACCGATCCCCTGATTTTCACGCAAATGGATGGCTCTACAATGAAAGAGCCTTGCAAATATGAGACTGTTCCCTTGCGTGTGGGGATTGGGCACCACTGGGAGGAGAGGCCCTTCGTCGTTACCCCTTCTGCCCGGTTTCCCCTAGTACTCGGAAGCGCGTGGTTCTTCGATCATGATCCACATGTCTTATGGGGGGAGGGGAAAGTGAATTTCATTGCCAAGAAACTAGCCTCGGCATTCTTGCAACACGTAGTGAGACTCCACACTTTACCTGCTAAAGTAATCTCGGATAGGGGGGTACAATTTGTTTCTCATTTCTGGGGTGAACTGATGTCACTGCTTGGGGTGGAGCGGGCGGTTAGCAGTGCGTACCACCCAGAAACTGATGGGCAGACTGAACGTGTGAACCAAACCCTTGAGCAGTACTTAAGGTGTTTTACAAACTTTCAGCAGGACAATTGGCACTCCTTTTGCCTTTGGCTGAGTTCTGTTACAATAATACTCAGCACTCTTCTACTGGTATGTCTCCCTTTAAGGCGGTCCATGGATATGACGCCCCGCCTTTGCCATTTTTAAATTCTCCCGACCTCCCGGCGGAAGATGCTGGTGACTGGTGCAAACAACTGCAAGCGGCGTGGTCGTCTTTAGCCAAGACCCTGGAGGATGCAAAGGAGGCCTATAAGACCCAGGCTGACAAGAAACGTAACCTGTCCTGGGTTCCTAAGTGTGGGGAGTTTGCTTATTTGTCCACGCAAAATTTACGTGGTATTCAACCGAGCCGCAAACTCGGATGGAAATTTGTTGGACCTTTTGAGATTGTGAGAGTAATTAACAATGTGACTGTGGAACTTGCCTTGCCTAAATCTCTAAAGTCTGTTCATCCTGTTTTTCATGTAAGGCTTCTACGCCGAGCGCCTGAGGAGGACAAATGGAGACCGCGACAGCCCGCCCCGCCTCCGCTGATGGTGGGGGGGGAACCGCACTATGAAGTTACACAGATACTGGACTCTAAAATTTCTCGTAATCGCTTGTTTTATCTGGTTGAATGGATTGACTTCGGGCCTGAACAGAGGGAATGGGTGCGGGCGGAAAATGGTCTGGCCCCCAGGATGGTCCGGGCTTTTCATAAGCTGTACCGAAGGGGTAGATTTATTTTCGAGAGGGCTGCATGTCAGGTAGTCCCGCCATGATGGATGGAGTAGGGTGGGAGGATGGGCCTTGTGTTGCATTGTGGTGCGTAGGGCGGGAGGTTGGGAATGTGGGGTGTTGATTTATGCACCTGGAGTGTTCGAATGGAATGCGGAGGGCGAGCTCTGTAGGCTCTATCTCTGGTAGACTTAACACCCTGACCTTGATGGAGACAGGCTGTGAGCTTCCTATCGCTTTCAAAGCTACAGCTTGGCTGGGAACAATGGGGGCGGTGGGAACTTCATTAGTATAGTAGCTTTCAGTTCTCATTCGCATACTAGGCACTCATTGGTGGCAGGGGGGGCATAGCCAGTTTGGTGTAGTGGTTAAGGGCATGGACTCTAATCTGGGAGAACCAGGTTTGATTCCTCATGCTTCCACTTGCAGCTGCTGGATGACCTTGGGCAAGCCATATTTCTGGCATAGCTGTCCTTGAAGAAGAGCAGTTTATGTCAGAGCTCTCTCAGCCCCATCTACCTCACAGGGTGTCTGCTGCGGACAGGGGAAGGGAAAGGAGTTCGTAAGCCACTCTGAGACTCCTTCAGGTAGTAAAGGGCAGGGTATAAATCCACCCTCCTCCTCCTCCTCTTCTTCTTCGTTGTCTTCTTCTTCCTCCCAATAGCCCCACTGTAACTACAGGCCAGGCTATAACAGGTCTCTTAAGGCAGCTACTGTTTTAAAAATGAAAAATTAACTTCTTCCCTCTCTGTCATTCCCAAGATATTCGACTTAGATGGAGAGTTCAGGCTGGCAGTTACTTGTTCGATGCCTACCCCAGCCCCTTTCTCCTTAATACCAAAAGAGAAGCAGGGAGGACTCCAGCACTGACCTGTCTTAAGTCTTGTTCTGCTGGTGAGGTTGCTGTTCACAAATTTTACAAATTTGGAAGAGAAAGGTTTAGAGAGGAGGGTCCCGCCCCTCCCAGCCACACGCTCACTCCACAGCAAAGGCAGCTCTTCAACGCAGACATCCCACTTCAAGGCTGTGCGCTGCCATTTAGACTACACTAGCTCCCACTCAGCCTAGAGACGTGAGACCCGGGGGTCTGGGTGAACCCTTGGCCTAATTTTTCCAACAGAAAAATTAGAAAAACTGGAAACTGAAAGAAATCTGTGAAATATTTCTTTTGGAATGAATTCGTTTTTAAGACAAGGTTTTACTCACTCAAAGTGTGTGGTATAAAGTTTTTTAATGTAAGACAATCGGCCACATTAGAGAATGATCATCCTTGCATCTACTATAACCATATATAAAATCTCCCAGGGAGTTTTTTCCCCATGGCCTCAAATTTTCTGGAAATCTTACGTCTTCAATCCTGCCCCCAAGTTTTCCAGCATGCACGTGTGTGCTCGCTCACGCTCTCGCTCTCCCTCGCTCTCTCACCTCAATTCGGGATACTTACATGAATGCAAACTTAAACATTCATGGCTGCCCAAGCTGGCATCCCACCAATACCCCCTAAATCAGGGGTGTCAGACATGCGGCCCGGGGGCCAGATCAGGCCCCCAGAGGGCTTCTATCAGGCCCGCAGTGGAACTGGCTGTCTTCTGCTGCTTCTTCCAGTTCTGCTGCTGCATCCATAGCTTTGCAGCTTATGGATACACACCTGAACGGCATACTCAGGATTGCAACAACAACAGACATTTTGATGCAATAATTCAGAGCAAGAGGTGTCCGTTATCAGACACTATTAAATAAACAAAATATTGCAAGAGTGCTGATGTTTTATGCATGTTTTTATTTTAAGTAAAAGAAACCCTTTGTGTTTGTACCCTTTATAAAGTTTATATCTCTGCTACCTGGCATTACATCTTATGACATACATGGCCCGGCCCCACAAGGTCTCATTTATGTCAGATCCAGCTCTTGTAACAAATGAGTTTGACACCCCATGCCCTAAATAGACTAAGGGGCCATTACACTCATGATTACATCCAGCCTCTCCACCATCATAACTACTTCAGAGTACATGTGCTTGAGAATATGGAAAGCTTACTGTCCAGCAGAAAGTACCACACTGCACAACAGAAACACATCACTCGGCTTCCGGTCGGAGTTAAAATGGCGAATTGACACACTTTGCGATTTGTGCAGGGTGCACAGCAGTATCTGACGACAGTCTGGGCTTTACCTGGCCCAGCGCAGCACTCCCCAGGCGGGGGGGTGGCAAGCAAGCAGCCAAGCCTGAGAGGGAGTTGAAATCGGTGTGGATAAGCTTCGGAGGAAGCTTGTTTACACTTTGATCTCCTTCCGCGAAGAGGGCAGTTGCAAATCAGCACTACAGATACCAGCTGGGCTGAGAATTCAGCATAAATTCGTCATCTACCGACCTCTTTAACATCAAGACTAACATCGTTTACAGAAGAAGCACTGCGAAACCCCGAGATTACAAGCAAGGTAACAAATGAACAATTGCTTACCGGTTTAAAGAAGAACGTAAAATCTAATTGCACGGATAAGCGTAAAAGGCTTCAATGAACTATTCCGCTTGATTTAAAAGTAAAAAGAAAGCTTTCCTTTAGAGAAAACGGCCGAAAAGTGACTTTGTTTTGCATTCCTGTGGTCAGTTAAGACTAAACGTTGCGTAGCAGAAACGAAACTGACTGTGATTCTATGATACAGGAAGTAGGCTAGAGTGGATGTTTTCGATGTGGCTGTGCTGGAAGTAGACGGCCGGTTTAGAGTGTGACACCGGAAGTTGGATTATAGTGACGGACAGATAAACAGGAAGTTCTGAAGGAGCCTACTCTAGCCAGAAAATCATAGAGAAATTGCGCCCGCCATTTTGAGGAGGACTAAATTTTAAAAAGTTAGTTTTAAGCCGAAAAAGCACTGGAAGAAGCTATAAAGGTGGCGATTTGGCTTGAAGATTGATAATATAAAGATCGATTAGCCCTGAGCTCGCTTTCAAGACGGATTTGAGGTCAAGACCAAGGGCTGCCTCATCACCTAGTCCAAGAATGACTGCAAAGGAAAAAAAGAGTGGCAGGCTGCCATGGAAGCGATGGAGAAACGGATGACTGAAGTGGTGCAGAGTTTGGGAAAGCAAATAGAATCACAGCTGCAACAACAGCTGCAACAACAGCTGCAAATACAACTGGAGCAAATAGAACAAGTACAAGTTCAAGTACAGAAAAAAATATGGAAGAGTTGAAAGAACTGGTACTAACAGAAGTGGCAGGGATAAAAAAGACACAGAAGAAGTTAAAAAAGAGGTTAAAAGTCTGGTGACAAAATCAGAAGAAATGGAACAGAAAGTCAAAAGAACCCTGTCAGAAAATACAAGACTGGAGTCCATGATGGAATACAGGGCCACTCAGAATCACTTGAGATTGAGAGGAATTGAAGAGGAGGAAGATCAGGATTTACGGGCTTTAGTAATTAACACATTGACAACTTATATAGGGGAAGACGTTGGAGACTTGGATCCAGACTTTGACCTGATTTACAGAGTAAATTCAGCTTATGCCAAGAGAAAGCAATTACCCAGAGATGTGATTGTTCAATTTGTGACTACGAAAATGAAGGAAGACGTTTTCAAGAAGCAATTTACACAACCGTTGGAAATTAATGGGGAAAAAATAATAATTTTGAGAGAAATTCCGAGATCGATCTTACAAGACAGAAAGAAATTCAAGAAACTAACAGATAGGTTAAAAGAAATGAGTATCAGGTTTAGATGGGAGATTCCATATGGATTATCATTTGCATACAATTCGGTGAGATATACCCTTAAAACGGAAGGAGACATGTACAGATTCAAAGAGAACAATTTTGATGATTTTAAAGATATTTAATTCAAAACAACTATGGATTACAAATTTTTATCTTGGAACGTAAATGGACTAAATTCACCAAACAAAAGAAGATTAGTGAATCATTGGCTAGAGAAACAAAAATGTAACATAATTTGTTTGCAAGAAACACATATCAGAAAACAAGATAATAAATACTTGATTAATAAAAAATTGGGAGAAGAATTTCATTCATCAGCAGTTAATAAGAAAAAAGGAACAGTGATATACATAACCAAAGAATTGAACTAAACAAATCTTCAGACAAAGAAGGAAGATATGTTGGCGTGGAAATAATGATGAATAGAAAAAAGACATTGCTTGTAAATATATATGCACCCAATGGTGCAAAAGAGACCTTTTTTAATGATTTGACGAAAGAGTTGGACTGTTTAAATTATGATCAAATAGTCCTTGCAGGAAACTTCAATGGCACAGTGAACAATGTAATGGACAGAAAGTCCAAAGCAAGTGGAGAGGCGGTTGGAAAGCTGCCAAAAAATTTTTTTCAGTTAATGAAACAAGAGAAACTAGAAGACGTTTGGAGGAAGTGGAACCCTAAGACAAAGGATTATACATTTTATTCTAACAGACATAATTCCTTCTCCAGAATCGATATGATTTGGATGTCAGAGGAGATGGCGCAGAAAACTTATAAAATACAAATTTTACCGAAAACCAATTCAGATCACAACCCTTTACTTTGGATATCTAAAGAAAAACCGAAACAAGTATATTGGAGAATTAATGAGGACTTATTGGATCATAAATTAATTAATGAAACTTTAAAAAAAGAAAGGAAAAGTTTTTTTTGAACTGAATTTAAACAAAGGTACTGATATACAAGTCGTATGGGACACGTACAAAGCGGTAATGAGAGGTTTGCTTATCTCTCTGAACTCTAAAGATAAAAAACGAAGGATGAAACAACAAAATGACCTTCATGAAAAAATTCGACAAAAAGAAAAGGAATTAAAGAAAAGGCCAGGGAAGAAAAAAATTATTAAAGAGATCCACTTTCTGCAGGATCAATTGAATGTTCTATTAAATAGAGAATTATACTGGAATCTGAAGAAACTACAGCAAAAAGCATTTGAGGGTGCAAATAAACCAGGAAAAATTTTTAGCGTGGCAATTGAAAAATAGAAAAGAAAGGAATTTTATAAGTAAGATTACTGAAGATGGAAAGGATGTTATGAATCTGAAAGGCATAAAAAGAGTCTTCTTCAAATACTACGCCAAACTGTTTAAAAAGAAAGGAATTGATCAACAGAAAATTAAGAGATATTTGGAGACTATTGAAGTTCCAGAGCTGGGAAAACAAATTAAAGAGTTATTAAATGGTTTAGTAACAAAAGAAGAGGTGACAATGGCGATAGAAGATGCAAAGTTGGGCAAAGCTCCAGGTCCAGATGGTTTCACAGCAAAGTTTTATAAGAAATTTAAGGAGGAGCTAACCCCTATCTTAGTACTTCTGTCGAACGAGATAAGAAAGACTAAACGGATCCCAGATTCATGGAAAGAAGCAAATATTTCATTGATACCCAAAGAAGGTTTGGACTTAACTGAAGTAAAGAATTATAGACCAATATCGCTATTAAATAATGATTACAAATTATTTGCAAAAATAATTTCGGAAAGACTGAAAAAATATTTGAAAGATACTATAGCGGAAGAACAAGCTGGTTTTTTACCAAATAGACAAATTAGAGACAATTTAAGAGTGGTGATTGATGCAATTGAATACTATGACAAACATCCAGAAAAAGAAGTTGGATTCCTCTTTTTAGACGCGGAAAAAGCTTTTGACAATTTAAATTGGGAGTTCATGCTGCAAGTTATTGAAAAAATGGATATAGGACAGTCTTTTTTAAACATGATTGTGGCAATTTACTCAGAACAGAAAGCAGCTTTGAATATAAACAAAGAAAGAACAGATTTCTTCCAAGTTCAAAAAGGAACACATCAAGGCTGCCCGTTATCCCCGTTGTTGTTTATTTGGATACTAGAAATATTATTGACAGCGATAAGAAAAGACAACAGCATTGAAGGACTCACAGTGAAAGGTTTTGCATATAAATACAGGGCATTTGCAGACGATGTAATGTTCATGATTCAAGATCCAATTGAGAAAATACCACAATTGATGGAAAAAATTGAAGAATTTGGATCAGTTGCGGGATTCTACGTTAATAAAAGTAAAATCAAAGTGATGTGCAAAAATATGATGAAACAAAGACAAACAGAACTCCAAGAGAAAATTCAATGTGAAGTAGTCACAAAGACTAAATATTTAGGAATTGAATTGACTATGAAAAACATTGATTTGTTCAAAAATAATTATGAAAAGGTTTGGTATAGAATTCAGCAAGATATGAAGAAATGGGATACCTTGAATCTATCATTATTGGGAAGAATCGCAACTGTAAAAATGAATATTTTACCGCGTTTGATGTTCTTATTTCAGACTATTCCAATATTAAAACAAAGGAAAATACTGGATACGTGGCAGAAAGAATTATCTAAATTTGTATGGGCAGGAAGAAAGCCAAGGATTAAAATGAAAATTTTATGTGATGCAAAGGAAAGAGGAGGTCTACAATTACCAAATTTAAGACTGTATTATGATGCCGTCTGTTTAACATGGTTGGAACAGTGGATTAATCTTGAGAATAAAAAGTTATTGGCTCTAGAAGGGCATGATAACAAGTTTGGATGGCATGCATATTTATGGTATGGAAAAGTAAAAATAGACAAATTCTTCAAACACCACTTTATAAGACGATCACTGTTTGAGACTTGGATGAGATATAGAAAATTCTTCTCTGAAGAAAGACCACTTTGGATAGTACCAGCAGAAGTGATTAATCCATATTCAAGAAATCAAGGGTTAGATTGGCTACCTTATAAAAGTCTTTTAAAATTAGAAGGGAAAAACTTTGTGTTAAAAGACAGATTTGATGTGGAATTTGAATATGATTGGTTGAAGTATAGACAGATTTATGACTTATTTAAGACCGATAAAAGAGAACATGGTTTCAGAGAAAATAATACTGAAATTGAAATTGTATGGCTTGAGAAGGGTAAAAAAAAGATTTCTAAATTGTATAAGGTTTTGTTGAAATGGTACACTGAGGATGAAACTATAAAAGAGCAAATGATAAAATGGGCGGTAAATATTAATAATGAGATATTAATGACATCTTGGGAATATCTGTGGAAAAAGTCAATGAAAATTTCAACTTGTGTAAATGTTAAAGAGAATTGTTATAAAATGATGTACAGATGGTATATGACGCCTAAAAAAATTGCTATTATAAATGAAAGTATGTCTAACAAATGTTGGAAATGTAAGAAACATGAAGGGTCTTTTTACCATATGTGGTGGACATGTGATAAAGCAGTAAAGTATTGGACTGAGATCCACAATGAGATACAAAAAATTTTGAAATGTACTTTTAAGAAAGACCCACAGATGTTATTGTTAGGTCTTAAAATGGAAGAAATAAATGTAGCCAAGAGAACACTATTATGGTACTTGATTACAGCAGCTAGACTAACTTTTGCTCAATGTTGGAAACAAGATAAAGTACCTGAAACATGGGAATGGATTAAAAAGACGTTGTTTATGGCAGAAATGGACAAATTAACAAGGAAGTTAAACAACGAAGAAGATGAAACCTTTTTCGAAGACTGGAAAGACTTTCAAGAATACTTGTTGAAAAACTGGGATGTTAAGCGTGGTTTGATTTGTTTTGATAGCTATTAAGAAGAAATTGAAAGAGAATTAGACTTTTGAATTGTTACCATTAGTAAAAGAAAATATGTTTAGTAGTATATGTAATTGCATAAGAGAAATATCAATGGGGTTGGGGCAGTGCGGGAAGCCTTGTTTGGGGGGGAGAGGGAGAAAGAAAAATGGATATGTATTGGTGTGTTTAAATTGTATGAACATGTGATATATCCAATAATAAATTGTATTTACAAAAAAAAAAAACAGAAACACATCACTCCAACATATGTACTAGTACAAGCTACAAGCTGAAAACTGTCTATACAGGCACGGCTGGAACTTCCACTCCACCCAACTACAGTATTAGCAGCGGAAGGATGGACAGGAAAGTCAGAGGGCAACACTGTCTGTGGGGTTACACTGTCTTACCATCTGGTAGAGGTGTGGCCCTGTAGCGGGAGCTATGATATCATTAAGCTTTTCTTGCTGAGTTTGCAAATTAGTCAAGAGCTAAAGCACTTTTAACGGTCCATGACAGTTAGCTAAACTAGTTATAGAAAAAAGTAGGCTAAAGTTTGAGATTGGCATTCTTACATTGCTTTACCAGATGTATTTCATATCCACCTGCAAGACACAGCTGACAACATTTGCCCTACACATGCCACCTTCCATTATCCAGTCCTCCCCCCCACCAAACATTCTAAGTTCTTATAAAGCTGCTGAATAAATAAAGCATGCCTCTCTATTAACTGTGCATATTTTATTTTCAGGACAGAAAGTTGTGTATGATATCTATAGTCTTACACTGAACTAAAATGGTGAGAACTGCAAGACAAGGAAGGGTGTTCAGCCAATAGCACAGCACTTGACACCCCTCCTCAAAAGACTGGAACTACAATAAGCAATAGACCAGATGTCGGTGTGATCAGTGAAATGAACAGGATTTGTGATGGTAATATAAAAAATTATGCATCACTGCACACAGCCATTTGCCTATAACCTCACCCCCCAGAGCTAGTAGAGACCGTGCCCCACTTCTGTGCTGCAAAGGCGATCACCACCCCTTTTAGGACTGAAGGCTCCAGTCGTGGAAATTAAATAGGCCTCTCCTTTCATCAGGTCCCATCAAGGACTTCCTGGCTCCAGGTTCTTGGGCTCTGCAATCATTAATGCCCAAGTAACCTATTCATATATCAAATTCTGACAGCCAATACCCTCAAGAACAAATGCATATTCCATGTTTCACGTAGCAGACAGCTATATAAAAAGAAATTAAATGCCACATAGGTAGCTACTGCAGCAAGAACAACGCAAGTGCCTTGTGGCACACTTAAGACTGATTACTGCAGCAGCAGCAAATACGTTCCCATCAATGTAGATTTGTTGTGCATGTAGAGAACTATGCCAGATTAGTCAGGAATTATTGTTCCTTGGGAAGTCACGGCCCAGACATGCACACAGAGCATTTATTGCCCCATAAGAAAAAAAAGACAAGGTACAAGAAATGCCCTTTTATTTTTCTGCTTGATCGTCAAACTTGACCCAACCCCAAGGAACCTTCCTGCCATCTACAGGAGACTGAGTGAGGATCTGCCTCTGATTCCTGAATATGGAAAACTAAGTGCTAGCCTCATGAGAAGATGGACCTACAATTTCCCCTGCAACCAAGACCAAATTCACATGTCCCATTTAAAGTTAATTTCAGACCCCCTTCAGTAGTTGCTCTGCCTACCAGAGATACAGAAAGGCAGCTCCAAATGTGCAAGCATTGTGTGTGTGAGACATCAGGAACAAAAATGTAATCTACAACCCTAATTCAAAGCAGATTACAATGGTTTACACAGTGTTAGCGTATCCAAACAGTAGTTATGCTGGTGTTTATTGATGCTCAGACCTCACATGTTGTTCTTATGCTGGTGAGTCACAGAACCTGTTTTCCAGAGCAAACTCAGTGAATTTCACAGGCCCCACAGTTCCCCTCCAATGAGTATGTGCTTCCTTCCTCCTGACTTTTAACTTGAAGACATTGCCAGTTCCCCAGGGTCCAGTTTTGGGGACATCAACTGCAAGTGTCCCAAAGTATATAATATGCATCCAATGCTTTTGTGGACAGACTGAGTGCATGGAAGAGATTTTTATTAGTTTCCCTGGGAAGAAGAAGAAGAAGAAGAAGAAGAAGAAGAAGAAGAAGGAGAAGAAGGAGAAGAAGGAGAAGAAGGAGAAGGAGGAGGAGGAGGAGGAGGAGGAGGAGGAGGAGGAGGAGGAGGAGGAGGAGGAGGAGGAAGCCCTGGGAAGCCCCTAGAACAGTATGCCACGGAGGAGGAGGAGGAGGAAGCCCCTGGGAAGCCCCTAGAACAGTATGCCACGGAGGAGGAGGAGGAGGAGGAGGAGGAAGCCCTGGAAGCCCCTAGAACAGTATGCCACGGAGGAGGAGGAGGAGGGGGAGGAGGAGGGGAGGGGAGGGGGGGGGAGGAGGAGATTGGATTTATACCCCGCCCTTCACTGCCCAGAGGCGTCTCAGAGCGGCTTTCAAACTCCTTTTCCTTCCCCTCCCCACAACAGACACCCTGTGAGGTAGGTGGGGCTGAGAGAACTTCTGACAGAAACTGCTCTTTTTCAACAACAGCTGTGCCAGAGCTTGTGACTGACCCAAGGTCACACCAGCAGCTGCATGTGGAGGAGTGGGGAATCAAACCCGGTTCTCCCAGATTAGAGTTCGTGCACTTAACCACCACACCAAACTGGCTCTCATGGGGGGAAATGCAACAAGAAGGGGAAATCACACTTCTGATTTTCAGCGCAACAAGAATGGTCAGCTCCGGGACTTGCTCCTGTGAAGCCACCGGACCACTGGATCCTCAGGAGGAGTTTAGGGGCTCTCGCACTCCAATGAGCTCTCCAGAGAGGAGCTCATGGCAATGAGCTTGACTTGGACTCCCCACGAGCGGCAGCAAGCAGGTGGAAGTCCGAGGCTGCCTCCAGCAAAATCTCAGTCATGACTCCCAGGGCGAGGGGGAAACAGAACATCTCAATGAAACAATACAAGAAGATAAATCACCATGAGTAACCTTAACTGCAACATTACTAGGAACTTTTCCACTGATTAAGCCCTTTAAATCGTTTGTAAGGGGGAAAAGAAAGGGAAGGGTGAAGAATCTCCCCCCCACACCTTCTCTAAAGCAGCCAAAAAAGAAGGTAAAGGAACTTTCTTAATAAATTTACTGGGCTAAAGAAGAGAAGGTTGATGTCTGAAGAAAATTGTGAAACAGATTTATAAATGTGGTATCAGTATACTTTGGATTACAAAACCATATTGTGGGTTATAAATCTTTGGAATACTGTAATAAGTATCAGACTCTATACTATCGAAATAGAAACCTATCTTCCCTGGAATTATAACTGAGCCATAAGAATTCATAGAAAGACATTTAATTTGGATTATAAATATCTACATCTTATTATCTGGACCATAAACTAAAATCAAGAAGAAAGAAGGAAGAATCAATGAATTATTAAGCATATGTTTTAACTTTCACTGAGTCATTTCCTTATGACTCAGTATTGTGGTTTGTTGAAAATTGTGAAGTATATTATGTTATGAGGTTCTTGTAATCAACTGATAAGTCTGTATTACAACTAAATGATAAGACTGTCTGTCCTGCCTGGGAATCTTCTTGTTTTTAATGTAATTGGGTAAGCACTGTGACTGTAGAGATTTAATTGACAAAGAGCTAGAGAGATTCTCTGGTTTTAACTCAATATTTTAAAATGGTTGGAGTAGAAGAAGGAAAAAATGTTTTAATACCAATGGTTACAGATCTCCAACTTTTTTTACAAGAAACCATCACTCCAATAGTAGAAAAAGCTGTGAAAATGGCTCGGACTCTATGCAATCTAAGCAAGACTTACTTCTACAGCAGATCGGCCAGCTGGAAGAGAAAACTGGCAGGGCATACATCTTTGGGAGAGATATGGATACAGAAAATACAGATGAAGTCTGCAAGCAAAATGACATGGCCTACAGAATGAACTCAACATATACAAAAAGAAACAAAATGCTTGGAGAACTGAATGCGAGACTATATGAAAGAATGACAAGAGATGAAATCCTTACAGCAGAACATGAAATTTTCCTTCAGAGAGAGGAAAATAAAGAATATGTGGAACCTCAAACCATCCAAAGAACTGAATATAGAGGGCTACTTCCAGAAATTATTTTCCTTACATACAAGGGGAAATGACACAGAATTAAGACTTTAAAACTTAAGAGGAGAAACCAGAGAATTAAGAAGAGGATGAACTCCTACAAAAATGGTTAAAACTTTCTGGATATGTGAGATTACACTTATTTTCAAGAGAAGAAGGTCAACACCCTTTCGACAAGAGAGACTATACAATTTTTTAAAGATCTTATAAAATAAACTGACATAATTTGAAAGGAACAGGAACTTTATTTTAAATCAATTGCAAAAGAATATACATAAAAATAAGGTGGAATATAGAAAATAGATATTTAGACATTGTATGAGATACTTAACTAGATACTTTAATGATGAAATGGACCCCCCCCGATTTATGTATGTTTGTTTGTCTTAGTTAAAAATAAAATGTTATTTTAAAAAAGGGGAAATCAGCAAGAATCATTCAACGAGCATGCGTAAAACGTGCACTTGGCCCGAACTCGAAAGATGTCACAACAGCCACAAAAGGTCGGAAAAATCAAGACCAGTGCCAGGAGGACGTCGCCCGCAAGGCAACAGGAAAATAACAACAACTCGCTGCAATAAGGGTGCCTGGTAGGCTTGTCACCCCCCTCCTTGTATGTGGCCCTAAATTAGGATTTGTGTTAATGAAATATGTAAACCGCTCAGAGCCCTCCAGGGGTGAGCGGTATACAAATCGAAAGATAAATAAATAAATAAGTAAAAATAAATTCTCCCTCACTAGCTCTGCCCATGCAAAAGGGAGGCAGGGAAATTGCTGCTGATTCATCCCTTTTCAAGCAGCACTTAAGTGTCACATGGCATGCTGTAATGGAGGGTCTCCTGATCCTCAGAAGAATCTTGGGGAGCACAGGGGCTGCTGTAGGAAAGAAAAGGCTTTAAGAATAAGTTCTTTCAACTCACACTTTTCACAGAAGCACTGGATACACCCAATGTTCTTCTCTTTTTCCCGTTTCTTAAAACATGATTTTAATACAGATTTTATTTATTTATTTATTAGTTTCGATTTATATTCTGCCTTGCCAGGACATTTTCATTTTTAATTAGTTTTAAATGGATTTTCATTTCTAATACGTATGTCATTCGATGTCACTTTTTATGTAAAGCACCCTCCAGTGCCAACTGGCAGGGGCACTACATAACTCATCTAAAAACTTATTATAACCCAAAGCACTAGACTCAAATATTAGTATACAGCAGTACAAAGAAAATTAGATGTGTAATGCTAATCTATCTAATTTAACACAGCTATTGAACGCCTGTATGCAGTAAAGTTCAGCATTTTACTATTTTTCAAACACATTGTCAGTTATCTTTATATTCTACAACTTTACATAAAACAAAAGTTTAATATTACAGTATACTGCAAACAACAAAAGTAGCACACAATTCCCAGTCTGTTAAATGTAGAGTTGCAGCTATGAGCCAGGGACCATTGTAGCCAGGATTCCATCCAGACATGCCATTAAGAGTCGGATTATTGTCTAGACTCTGCTGGCATTTCAGTAAAAGTAAACCTTTACAAGGGAAGAGGGGATGCTGGTTTGATTAGCAAAACTGTGGAGGTCTAAAAGAGTTAAGTACCTTCCCCATTCTCTATACAGCTCCACACAGAGTCAGGGCCTTGTATAGCTGATTTTTTTCAAGATGGGGGGAAGATCAGATCTGGTCTGCCAGGAGTTTTAGTTTCATTAGTATGACCTTTTACTAAACTGGTATTTAGCATGTCCTGCACTAAATGAGTTCTGTCAGAGTTTACCGAGGAGAAGCGGTGATCAGTGAGGTTTGGGGATACTGAACTTTTCTCCAAACATTACCCCAACCCCTGCAACAAACATGTGCCTAGAAACGTAGTTGGGAAAGTGGCAGTTTCAAAAGAGAAGAGTTGACCAATAAAAAGCTTAAGCAGCACCCCCACCCCTTCTTGCAGTTCTCTCTTTCAAATACAGCATGGCGCCCTCTCTAGGCAATCTGCAGTAGCAATGGCAGGGCTCCCAGTTCAGCATTTACATAAAAACATCAGAGAAGCCAGTGCTGGGTCAGGCCAATGGCCCATCCAGTCCAACACTCGGTGTCACACAGTGGCCAAAAATACCAGGTGCCATCAGGAGGTCCAGCAGTGGGGCCAGGACACTAGAAGCCCTTCCACTGTTGCCCCCCCAAAAAACACCAAGAATACAGAGCATCACTTGCCCCAGAGTTCCTATCTATACCTTGTGGCTAACAGCCACTGATGGACCTCTGCTCCATATGTTTATCTAATTCCCTCTTGAAGCTGTCCATGCCTGTAGCCACCCCCCCCGAGGCAGTGAATTCCATGTGCTAATCACTCTTTGGGTGAAGAAGTACTTCCTTTTATCCGTTCTAACCCAACTGCTCAGCAATTTCATTGAGTGCCCACCCGAGTTCTTGTATTGTGAGGAAGGGAGAAAAGTACTTCTTTCTCTACCGGCACTATCCCATTCATAATCTTGCAAACCTCTATCATGTCATCCCTCAGTCGTTGTTTCTCCAAGCTAAAGAGCCCCTAGTGCTTTACCTTTTCTTCATAAGGAAAGTGTTCCAACCCTTTTATCATTCTAGTTGCCCTTTTCTGCACTTTTCCCAATGCTATAATATCCTTTTAACTTTAAAAGGGGTAACTTCTCTGGTATGAGGGGACATGTGAGGAAGAAATTGAAAGGAAGAGTGGAGAAGGTCAAAACCATTGGGGAAGCTTGGAGACTATTTAAAAAGACAATCCTAGAAGCTCAGAAAAAATATATACCGCAGGTTAGGAAAGGTACAAATAGATATAGAAAAAAGCCTGCATGGTTAACAAATAAAGTAATGGAAGCTGTAAAAGGTAAGAAGGATTCCTTTAAGCGGTGGAAAGCTAGTCTTAGTGAGGTTGATAAAAGGGAACACAGACTATGGCAAATAAAATGCAAGTCTGTGATCAGGCAAGCAAAAAGGGAATATGAGGAGCATATCGCAAAAAACATAAAGACCAACAATAAAACTTTCTTCAAATACATTAGAAGTAGGAAGCCAGCCAGGGAGGCAGTGGGGCCCTTGGATGACCAAGGGGTAAAAGGAGTAGTGAAGGATGATAGGGAAATGGCTGAGAAGCTGAATGCATTTTTTGCCTCTGTCTTCACTGTGGAAGAGGAGAAGTGTTTGCCCACTCCAGAAGCACCGATTTCGGGAGGGGGTTTGAAAGACCTGAATCAGATTGCAGTGACAAGAGAGGAAGTCCTCCGACTGATGGGCAATTTAAAAACTAATAAATCACCAGGCCCGGATGGCATTCATCCGAGAGTTCTGAAAGAACTCAAATGTGAACTTGTGGATCTCCTGACAAAAATATGTAATCTTTCTTTAAAATCTGCCTCCATTCCTGAGGACTGGAAGGTAGCAAATGTCACTCCCATCTTTAAAAAGGACTCCAGGGGAGATCCGGGAAATTACAGGCCAGTCAGTCTGACATCGATACCGGGCAAGTTGGTGGAAACTGTTATTAAGGAAAGAATTAGTAGGCACATTGATGAACAAAAACTATTGAGGCAGACTCAGCATGGGTTCTGTAAGGGAAGATCTTGTCTCACTAACCTGTTAGTGTTTTTTGAGGGAGTGAACAAACATGTGGACAAGGGGGACCCAATAGATATTATTTACCTTGACTTCCGGAAGGCTTTTGATACAGTTCCTCATCAAAGGCTCCTAAGTAAGCTCAATAGTCATGGGATAAAAGGACAGGTCCTCTTGTGGATCAAAAACTGGCTTATAAATAGGAAACAGAGAGTGAGTATAAATGGGAAACTTTCTCAGTGGAGGGTGGTAAGCAGTGGGGTACCACAGGGATCAGTACTCGGTCCCATGCTTTTTAACTTGTTTATTAACGATTTGGAATTGGGAGTAAGCAGTGATGTGGCTAAATTTGCAGATGACACGAAGTTGTTCAGGGTGGTGAAAACCAGGGAGGAGTGTGAGGCACTCCAAAGGGATCTGTTGAGTGGGCGTCAACGTGGCAAATGGGGTTCAATGTGGCCAAGTGCAAAGTGATGCACATTGGAGCCAAAAATCCTAAATATAAATACACGTTGATGGGGTCTGATCTGGCAGAGACTGACCATGAGAGAGATCTTGGAGTCGTAGTGGATAACTCGCTGAAAATGTCTACACAATGTGTAGCTGCAATAAAGAAGGCCAACGCTATGCTGGGGATTATTAGGAAGGGAATTGATAACAAATCAGCCAGTATCATCATGCCCCTGTATAAATCATTGGTGCGACCTCATTTGGAATACTGTGTACAGTTCTGGTCACCACATCTCAAAAAGGATATTATAGCATTGGAAAAAGTGCAGAGAAGGGCAACTAGAATGATAAAAGGGTTGGAACACCTTCCCTATGAAGAAAGGTTAAAATGCTTGGGGCTCTTTAGCTTGGAGAAACGACGGCTGAGGGGTGACATGATCGAGGTTTATAAGATTATGAATGGGATTGAGCAGGTTGAGAAAGAAGTACTTTTCTCCCTTTCTCACAATACAAGAACTCGTGGGCACTCTATGAAATTGCTGAGCAGTCGGGTTAGAACAGATAGAAGGAAATACTTCTTCACCCAAAGAGTGATTAACATATGGAATTCACTGCCACAGGAGGTCGTGGCAGCTGCAAGCATGGACAGTTTCAAGAGGAAATTAGATAAACATATGGAGCAGAAGTCCACCAGTGGCTATTAGCCACAGGGTATAGAATGAGAACTCTCAGTCTGGGGCAGGTGATGCACTCTATTCTTGGTGCTGGAGGGGGCAGCAGTGGGAGGGCTTCTGGTGCCCTGGCCCCACTGCTGGACCTCCTGATGGCACCTGGTATATTTTGGCCGCTGTGTGACAGAGTGTTGGACTAGATGGGCCATTGGCCTGATTCAACATTGGCTTCTCTTATGTTCTTATGTTTCTGAGGTGTGGTGACCAGAATTGTACATAGTATTCCAAATAAGGTTGTACCATTGATTTATACAGGGGCATTATGATACTGCCTGATTTGTTTTCAATTCCCTTCCTAATAATCCCTAGCATAGTGTTGGCCTTTTTTATTGCAGTCACACACTGTCTCAACATTTTCAGTGAGTTATCTACTACAACTCCAAGATCTCTCTCTTGGTCAGTCTCTGCCAGTTTGGACCCCATCAATGTGTATTTATAGTTAGGATTTTTGGCCCCAATGTGCATCACTTTGCACTTCGCCACACTGAACCCCATTAGCCACACTGACGCCTCAACAAATCCCTTTGGAGTGCCTCACAATCCTCCCTGGTTCTCATCACCCTGAACAATTTAGTGTCATCCACAAATTTGGCCACTTCACTGCTTACTCCCAACTCCAAATCAGTTTTGGGCACCACATTTTAGGAAGGCTGCTAACAAGCTCAAGTGTGTCCAGAAGAGGACAACCAGGATGGTGGATGGTGAGAGGGTTGGAATCCAAGTCTTACGGGGAAAGGCTGAAAGAGTTGGGTATGTTTAGCCTGGGAAAGAGAAGGCTTAGAGGGGACATGATTGCAGTCTTCAAATATCTGAAGGGCTGTCATGTAGAAGATGGAGCAGATCTATTCTCTCTTGCTCCAGATTGCTAGACCAGATTTAATGGGTGGAAATTACAAGGGAGTCATTACCGGCTAAATATCAGGAGAAACTTCCTGCTAGATAGAGTGGTTAAGCAGTGGAACAGACTGCCTCAGGAGGTAGTGGATGCTCCTTCGCTGGACGTTTTTAAGCAGAGGCTGGACGACCATCTTTCAGGTATGTTGTGGGGCTATCTTTCAGCTACACTCCTGCAGAGTGCAGGGGGTTGGACTAGATGACCTGCAAGATCCCTTCCAACTCTAACATTTTATAATTCTATGAACAAGTTAAAAAGCATTGGACCCACTACTGAGCCCCACAGTACCCCACTGTTTACCACCCTCCACTGAGAAAGTTTCCCATTTATACTCACTCTCTGTTTCCTATTTATAAGCCAGTTTTTGATCCACAAGAGGACTTGTCCTTTTATCCCATGACTATTGCGCTTACTTAGGAGCCTTTGATGAGGAACTTTACCAAAAGCTTTCAAGAAGTCAAGGTAAACAACATCTATTGAGTCCCCCTTGTCCACATGTTTGTTCATCCCCTTGTCTTGTTGCTAAGTGTGTTGATCAGCCTCCAGACACTGCCAGCACAAGGACCACTGCAAAGAGCAACCACCCAGCTCCCCCCCCCCCCAGCAAGGTTCAAAAAGACCCTTTAGACACTGCTGGGGAGAGCCGGGGGCCATGCACATGCACCCTGAGCCCCAAATTTGGGGCTCAGCATGCAGGTGTGCACGGCTTCCCCCCCCCCCACCTCTCCCCAGCAGGGTTTAAAAGGACCCTTAGATGCTACTGGGGAGAGGCAGGAGCCGTGCGCTTGCACTCCGAGCCCCAAATTCAGGGCTCAGCGCACAAGTGTGCGCATCTCCCCCCCCCCCGGTAGAATTTAAAAAGAATCGTTAAGATGCTGCTGGGGAGAGGCGGGAGCCTCCGCTCCCCAACGTGATGAAATCACTTCTGTGTGATGTCATAATGCTGGGGACTCCCCACCCCCTCCAGTAACACCCCCCAGAGTCCCCTGCTGGCCGCAGTGGTGCAGCTCAGCTGGTTCCCAGCGTGTCTGGCCACGTACAACTCTGCTTTTTCCCCACAGCCAATTTTGTTTGCCACAACATGTGGGGGAAGGGGCAGTTAAGTTAAAAAGGTCACCTAACTCTGAGAGTTGGAACATTCTGGAGGACATTAATTCATAGAGTCACTGTGAGTTGGAAGTGACTTGACAGCACTTAACACACACTACTCTGGGAGGAAACAGAGATACACAAACACTGGAAGGCTGGTGTAAATCTCACGGTGGAGTGGGGATTTAAACCTGGTTCTCCCTGGTCCTAGTCTAACCACTGCACCGCACTGGTTCTGTGGGCCTGTTGTTTAGAAAGGCAGACTGCCGACTCTGGACAAGAAATGCTTCAGTCATCATGGAAGCGACAGGGGTGATGGGCTCCAGCAGTCTGCCCTGCATGGCTTCCACACAGCTGGTCAATGAAGATCAGAGCTGCCAGAGCTGCTGTCATTTTTAAATGCAATTATCAAACATGTGGGGGTCCAATTCTGTCCAGGACCATGAGGAGAGGGATTATTTAACCACATTTTTAAAAATATACGGGGAGTTTTCATTATGGAACTCACCCAGTGTTTTGACCTGTTTGGTCCTGCATGGAGTTCCCAGATGAAGCCTGGGATGTATCAGGAGCATCAGAATAATCCCCTCAGCTCAGCCACTGACACGTCCAGACCTCATTCACCCCCCGATGCTGCGTCATATGTGCCTTACCTGAAGCTGCTGTATTTCCTGGTAAGTGTGTTCCAGCTCCACGCGTGCAAAATGCCTGTGCAGCCGGTATATTTGTACAGGATCCAACACCGGGTGTACTGTGAATGCAGCATCGAACCGTGTGTCACTCTCCTTCTCGGGATCTGTGTTCTTTCCAAGCTCAAAATAACGGTAATGAAGGCCCTGGGAGGAGTACGAAGACAAGGAAATCAGGCCAATTACGGTCATTCAGGCTGCCACATACACTGATGTACGGTTTGGTATCCTCCTCTAGTTGTCAGTAAAATAAAGCCTACTAAAATAAAAGTCCTGAACGGAGGCTCAGTTTTCATTTGCAGAGCAAGAGTAATCAAAAATTCATCTTGCAACGTACTGTTTTGTGTAGTCTTATGAGACCTCTGCAATTCCCTCCCCTTGGGGACAGGGCAGGAACAGTCTCTCCTCTCTTTGCAGGGGAGAGAGAAAACTGTGCCTTTAATGGTTCAATCGAAGAAAGTTTCAGGAGTTCCGTTTGTCTTGCTTATTCTGATGCTGTTTGGTTGGGATCCTTGCTTCCTAGCTGTAGGCTACTTACAAGGTGGTTCTGACTTAAGAGAGGTCTATAAATATATCACATAAATAAGAAGCCTAGACTAATCAGGGTTCCTCACATACCCTCTTCCCAAATTGCTCTGCCCCTTCTCCAAACCATTCCCTGGTAAAACATTTTCTCTTTGAACCAGGTACTAAGCAGAACTCACTTGCCTTGCCTGAGAAGGCGTTACAGGCTAAGTTTGTCAGGGGAATGGGAAGGAGAAAACAAACAGGGGGGGGATACCACTTAGAGTCCCCCTTGCTGCCACACAGGCCACACTGGCTTGGCTCCTATGACATCATTCCCCTCACACTTCTCTCCGGGTTCTCCCACTGCAACACTCTCTTTCTCTGCTGCTAGCATTTCCATGTGTGTGAGATCAAAAATTTTTAAGTCACCCTTAGCAAGCAGAAGTGCTAGCAACAGAGGATGCAAGCACTGCAGCTTTCCCATTGGCCAAGAGAAGCACAATGAGAATGACATTTAAGATTCAAGCCACTGTCCACCAAATTTGGTCCAGAAGTGTTAAAAATGGTCAGGAGAGCAACAGAAAGCCTATCATGTTACAAAGATACCAAGCTATAAATGATTAATATAACTAAAACCAGCTGACAGACTTTGGAAAGGTAGCGCTACAATCCCCATCACTCAGAAGGCTGTACTACATTCCCTATGTCCAGTCAGGCTCTGGAAAAATCAAAGTTATCAGCACTTGTGATAAGATCTCTGACAGGAGAGTGATTCCCATGCAGTCAGTGAAGCTGCTTGTGACACATGTGACATTTCCCCCGTATGGAATAAATTTAACCCCTGCAAAACAGACTCTTGCTGTTTCCTTTTTCCGCCCCTTACTGATACAGAGGTTATCTCCATGAAGGAAAAAACCACCAGGGAAGCAGCCTTCAGCAGAGAGGGGAGGGGCAGAGGAGCAAAAGGCCTCTCACCTCATGCTCAGCCACACAGTCGACTCCTGTGTAGTCAATGATGCAGCGCCCCAACCACTCGTCAGGCCGGGCACTCAGGATGTCATTTCGGCAGCTTTCCAAATGAGGCTGCAAGCGCAGCAGCAGGGCCCGGGAGAGCAGGTAGCCAAAACCCCCGTAGCAGTATCGTCCTTGAGTGTCCCCACCAATGAATTCCTCAGGCCGGCCCATGTACAGCAGAGTGTCAATGCTGAGATGAGAGGCCAGGCGGTTGACACGATGTGCCTCCATGTAGGTGTCATCCTGCACCAGGAAAATCCAGTCGAAATCAGCCACGTAATGGTCCAGCACATACTTGACGGTTTGGTACATGTTCCAGATGGGCCTCTCATCACCATGCGTCACTACCATCATGCCGTGTGGTACCTTGCGACCCCGGGTGCCTGTGAAATAGACTAGACGCTCCAACCGGTGGCCCAACGTGCGATTCACTGCCACAGCCAGAGAGTGCAAGGTATTTTTTGAGGTCAACACACCAACAAAAAGGCGCTGTCGCATGCCAAGCTCTGTGCTGATATAGCGAGTCCTTTGGGAATGGAAAGAGCAGACACAAAAAGAGAGAGAGAATGTGAAAGGTGAAACAGCTAAGCAGTGGGAGAACAATTCTTTCTCCTTCACCGTCTATATCCCCTACCTATTGAGAAAAGATAACATCAGCCCTATATTTCCATGCATGCTAGTCCCCAATGCTCCTCTAAATATCTGATTAAAGACCCTGCTGACAAAGGAACTTTGGGCCCACTCGCACACACCTGTGGGTGGCATGGGGACTACTTTCCTGTAATATGTATTAATCACCACCTACCTAGTCAAGATGAAATGATAACTGGATACGATAGATCCAGACAGTTCTGATATCCAGCCATAGGAAAGCAGCTGTGTGCGTGTGTAAAAGAAAGAACTTAACTACAACTAAGACTTGAACATGTACACACTCACCTTTTCTTTGCCTTGATTCTCTTCTCCCTGTGGTATCTCTCCTCATTGTCATATTTCAGACTGTAGGCTCTTGTGAGCAAGGATCTCACTTTTCCCCCTCATGCTGCCCTGAAGGCATACTACTGCCACTTACCGTATGGCATAAATGACAGCAGCCCTATGTATGTTCCTCAAATATGCTAGAGGTATTCTGGCATGCTGGGCATTTTCAAAATGTTCAGCCCATGTTTGTTTCAATGATCACCACACTATAACTGTACAGGAAATACACTGCCACATTTTCAATTATTTGCAATGCTGTGCCGAGGCGTGATTAAAAGGCTGTCCTCTCTCAGAAGAAATATGTCTCTCAATGGAGCCAAGTTGGGGGGGGGGGGAAATAAAACCCATATAAATACCCCTCATGTTCAAGCACCTTAAGAGATTTCAAGGGTAGAATGGTTTAAAGTGAGCTAGTAAATAAAAGTGGGTGCAGGTTCCCCCTTTTGGGGGGGGGAATTGGGAATCGTGTGGCCGGGCAGGGGCAGAGGGGAACACCACTAAACAGGATCACAGGTGCACCAGCTCTTCAGTCCACAATGTCTGATCAAGGTTAGCAATTAAGTTTCTGATAAAAATAAAAGCCTTCATCCCCCATCAACACCCAAATAATCTGGCAGCCACCAAGGGACTGGCCAGGGCTCAGTTCTGTAAGGATTCCAGAATTTCATAAGCAGTCTGAGCCAGGCAGGCCTAGACAGTGGATCCACACAGTAGCCAAAAGGGGCATCATATCAAATTGCTGGTGGGAAACAGGGAAAAACAAAGGTACTGCTTGAGAGAAAATGTGTCCTACACCTCCACAACCCAAATACCGAGAAGCCCTGTTGCAGGCAGAGGCTAGAAAAGCTCTCTAATGGCTGCCACCACTCTGTTATGGGTCTCCTCGGGAGGGCCAGAGCACCCACCATTCCCCTTTATACACTCCTTTTCCAGCAGGTTCTCCCTCATAAGTGACTGAATGAGGCATGAGGACCCAGGCAGAATAACAAAGCATTTTTATTAAAGAGATTTAACAATAACTGTAATTCAATAACGTGTAGGAAAAATGAACACAGTAAAGGTATGCAAAACAGCAAAATAAGAACACGTCTGACTATACTGTACCTAGCCTTCTCTATGTATTTGGCCTCAAGCTGACTCACTGTCAGGATCAGACCCTGCCTTGTGGGTGATACTTTGTTTGGAACCATGATCAATGAATGTATCAAAGTGCCTTTTGCCAGTAATGCTCATTTTCGCTTTTGTAACCCCCGCCTGCTTTGTGTACTTGCTTAGCCCTTATCAGTCCTCCCTGACATTCCTAAAGGGGGGGGGGAGTGTGTGAATGCACGTAAGGAGTACTGTAGCAGAGCTGCTTGTAACGTTTCCCTAAGCTGCCCCCATAGTGTTCACGAACTTCAGCTGGGGCCGTGGCCTTGGGAGACTTGAGAATCAAGATGTTGCTAGTTAGGTCATATATTCTCCCATGGTCTGCAGTAGCCTAGGTATCTGCACGTGACATGTGCCTGAGGCTGGGACCCTAATCCCTCTGCCTATTTCCTGTGCTATCGATCGCCAGTTCTGGCAAAGGTGTTCACCTGAGCAGAAGCCATATCTAGCCAATAAACCTACTCGAGGGCTATTGTGTATAGAGTGGTTACTTCAGGACCTGACACCCCCTTTGGATGAGGGATCCCTCCATCTGTAGCAGCCTCACACCAGCTTCTGCTCCCTAGGAGTGAACCACCTTCCACTATGGGTAAAGCCTTTTATCGCTTCTCCCCAGGCAACACCCTCTACTATTCTATTGGTCTGAATTTTCCCTCCAAACACCTTGTTAGCCAATCACAGGGTCCAAAGAGTGACCTGGGAAATGCAGGCCCTGAGAGCTACTTTAGTACAGGCTTCCCTGGAGCCACTAGGCCTCGCTAGAGCCTGTAGGCCACACTGCTATAGGCCTAAGATCACGACACCCCCTTACAGAACATTATAGAGGCAGACGGTATATAAGGGAGCAACCTCACAGCTCCCAGATTTCTCTCTTTTCTTCCCACATCACTATTTCCAAACAGAAGATCTGAACATATTCCCAAGCTCCAGGAGCAGTTCTCAGGAAGGCCAAGTACCACCTGGGATGTCCATTCCACTATAATGGCCCAGCATAATCCCTAAAATAGACAGAATGGCCTGTTCGAGATTCATTTTGTACTTTGAAAGACGGTGCCAAAAATTTCATGTTAGAATTACACTAAACTCAGCTTTAAAAAACTGAGAGACACCAGAAGGCGGCCACAGCAGGTAGACTGACCAGCTACGAAGCCTCTAACACTGCATGGCCCCCTGAAGAGCTAATCATCACCTCTCACGGAGTAGCAAGAGAGAGCAGCAATTATGTGCATCTCATGAGAGGAAGGGGGAGTTTAAGACCAGAACTCCAGAGTCTAAGGAGGAATTAGAACACAAGGAGGGATGCAAACACAATTATACCCCGTCCCCAAAAAATTAGGTCTTAAAACAGTCAGTCAGAGGAGTAGGAGATTAGATGCACCCGTCAAACTTGGGGAAGAAGATTTATGTGGCTCACAGTGATATTACAGTGGGGATTGGGAGGCAGCTGGCCTGTCACCTGCAATTAGTTTCAGGTTTTAATTATTCAAATACAGCAGGAAATCATTCCTCCCCACACGCACCCCACATCTAACCTCACTCGCACACTGGGCTCATTCAGCCCCTCCACTTCCTGCCCATCCCACCCACCTACTCCCCCAGCCCCTGTGAGACAACACTGCTCATTCAGTCCCTTACCCCCGGGCCCCAAGTCCGTAACCCTGGTTTTCAGCCAGCTGGCAGATGTTGGCGACTGGGCACGAGTTAAGAATAAGAGGGTGCAGAGAAGCCTGGAGACAGGATCATAAGACAAATGGGAAACTGAACCGGCCTCTCCTCCACACACAGAGCTCAGGGAACAGGTACAAGGCTGGTGCCCTCAGAATAACAACATTACTACGAACCTGAGAAACGGCAGACCAGAGAAGGCCAGAAAAAGACGAGACACTGAGAATGAGATATGAAACACAGTTGTTAAAGCTAAGAGCCTGACAAAGCAGAGCCTTGTAGGAGGCAGGACAATTCCTCAAAAAGAAACCAACTAGTGATAAATGTGAGGCCCAGATAACTTTCGGATTGCCACGAGGTAGGGTTAGACACTAGCAACCACAGGACCCAGACATGGGTTGGGGGGACAATCAGATGCCCCCGTAAGCAGTCAGACTAACTAGAGCTTTCTTAATGAAAGGTAGCAAGGAGCTGGGCAGCTGGGAAAAGGAGCGTGCGCAAACAAGAGCAGTAAGTCTCCAGCTGGGCCTCTCTCACACACCCCAGTTCCTCTCTCTGATGAGGACACAGCTCATTCTGACGCTCTGTTCCCTTCCCCTGCTAAAGCTTTGTGTCCACCTGGGCCTTTGGAGCCAACCCTATATGGGGGGGGGGAATTCCTTACTAGTTTCCCACAGTAAGCATGGGAGTGTGCCATGGTGAGGGAGGGAAACCACTTCCCTTCACTCCAGTACTTTCCACATTCTGATTTGTAAATTACACTATTAAAGGAGGGACATGGGGAGCTACAGCAAGGATGTTCCTGAATGTAGTTAATCACAGACCAAGCAGAATGAGCTCAAAATATAAGTGCCGACAAGATAAACAGCAGACTCTCTAGTGAAGTGAACAAGCTGGGCCTCAAGATAAGAGCAGACAAAAAAGTGCCACAGCACTTTAGGGACTTACACCCTTTTATGAAACATGCTTGCTTGGAAGGTCCGCTGCTTGGTTCATAAACCCTTCCCAAAGGAGAGAGGCCTGCCCCTCTCCCTTCATCTTCACCCCTTATGTCACTGCTCTCACATCCCCCTTGAACTGGGAGGTGGGTGTGTGTGTGCGCATCAGGGGAATCAGAAGTGACAAGATATGTGGGATCACTACACCTTGGAGCCCAAAGCCACCCGGCTGCCCTACGTCAGACTGTGCAGACAAGCGCTCTTTGTGCTTCTTTCCATAGCCAAGGTAAACCAATATGGTATGAGCAAACTCTGGCTCACTTTCCCCATTCCCCACATTCACGGGAGCAGACAATTCCGTATGGAGGCACGACTGACTGCTCACACTTTTCCTTCCAAGAAGAAAGTCCCACCATGTTACCTGCCACTGAAATGGTCAGCTGGGGACAGCTACTCACTCAAGTGAACGGCAAATCAGAAAGTTTTAAGTGAGTTTAAGACTGAAGCAAGGTTGTGACTGAGTTCCAGTTACCTCTACTGCTGGTTGCGTATTTTGGTGCTAAACTGATAACATAGGAATCTGTACGCATAGATGAGATACAGAGCTGTATAATAATCCACCCATTTCACTAGTGCCAAACCCACTTAGACATTAATTTTCTGCCTACAGTTTGGACAAAGAGAAACCAGGAGAAGCTTCTCACGGTCTGTAGGCTTTTGTGTGCCAAATCAGTATGCCAAACGTCTGAAGAATCATTTCTCAACTTGCCTTAAAGGCCAGCTCACATAGCCATGTTTGCACACTGACTATTATTGTTGGTTTAGATTGAACAGATTTATACTGATGCAAATGTTCTTCACCACCAGGATCCTCATGCATTGTGAATCTGCATGTGTGTCTACCATATATGGTGCCCCTCACAGCTGCAGATGCACATGCAAAAAGAGACATGGAGCTACTTTTCAGTAGTTCAACTGCTCTATGCAAATTGATGAAAAGAAACTTCAGTTATCATATTATGTGCTTGTTTGAACAGTGGGAAGCCCTAGTCTCTCAAGTACATCCACCCTTTCTGTGTGATAAATCGGGATGTAAGAGTGTGGTAGAGCACACAGACGACTCCATCACCATGCACTCACCCTATTCCACTAGAAATGGAATCCCACTATTCCGGATGGGATTTCTGCTGAAGAATTAGGTTTGCAGTCTGATTGTGCTTTCGGATGCAAGTTTAAAGACGGAGGTACAGCTCTGACTGGTCTGCCAGCTGCAGCCCTCCCTGGAGAAGCACAACGTGGCCACAGAGACTCATCACTTACATCCAGTCTAGGTTATTTCAGTACAGCCTGCATATGGCTGCCTTTAAAGATTGTTCTGAAGCTTCCGTTAGAGTGAAATGTTGTGGCAAGGTTATTCATTATAGCAATGTACATGAAATTTATCATACCGATTTTGAAGGGTTTACAATGGCTGCCAATTTGCTTCTGGGCTCAATTCAGACTACAGCTTAGTACCGATAAAACCCTACACAGCCTAAGAGTAACATATTTCAAAGATCCAGTCAGTTATAATCTGACATTCAGTCATGTGTTCCAAAGTTTTGAGATGAGGTGAGTGACCACCAGTGCTGGGACCTTTTCTGTCACAATGGCCCACTTTTTCATTTTGATTTGCCTGGCCCCTGACCACCTAAGTATCAACCACCTGGCAAAAACATTTCTTTTGTTCCCAGGCTGGTAGGCATTTCCCCCTTCCTACCATTTGCCTAATTATAATGCTCCTCCCTGCTGGAGAAGATTCTTGAGAGTCCCTTGGACTGCAAGGAGATCAAATCAGTCAATCCTAAAAGAAATCAACCCTGATTGTTCCCTGGAAGGCCAGATCCTG
Organism: Gekko gecko; assembly: GCA_029375565.1. Lineage (NCBI taxonomy): Eukaryota > Metazoa > Chordata > Lepidosauria > Squamata > Gekkonidae > Gekko > Gekko gecko. The sequence goes on from JAPDNY010000003.1 coordinate 87,609,289, forward strand.
AAGCTGAAGCTCAAATACTTTGGCCACCAAATGAGAAGGGAGCATTCACTGGAGAAGACCCTGATGCTGGGAAAGACTGAAGGTCAAAGAAGAAGAAGGGGACGGCAAAGGATGAGATGGTTAGACAGTGTCATCGATGCAACGAACATGAAATTGAGCAAACTTCAGTGGACAGCGGAAGACAGGAGGGCCTGGCATAATCTGGTCCATGGGGTCACGAAGAGTCGGACTCGACTGTGCGACTGAACAACAACAAAATGCTCCTCCCATTTTTTTTTCTTGCTGCTTAGAACATTTTAATTTGACTATTTAATTTTTTTAGCTAGATCTGTTTATAATATATTAAAAATGCTAGTTTTCCTGATGCTGATAGTGTGCAGCTGCTACATTGGTGGATTTTAAAAAAATGCTTACTGATTTGAGTGTGTTATTATTGCAGGTTGATTTTTGTAGCCATTTTTTATATAAGCAACATTGTGGACTTTTAAAGTGGAATCACAAGATTTAAGACTCTGGGTATGCAAAAAGGCAACAGACTGAAAAGCAAAAGCATACTTCAAATGTATTTTAACCACTACAGGATATTTTTGCTAGTGGACTTCCACAGTGTGTACCAAACATAACAGAAGAGGGTGGCATCGCTGCAGGGGAGGAAATTGTTTTTAATATAAGTGAAGATATGCATTTTAGTTCTGAAGAAGATAAGCCTGCAAAGCTGTAAACATACAAATATTTCCTAATTTTAAAGCACTGCTAGCGTTGGCAGGAAAAGCAGCTAACAGTCATGCTGCTATTCAAGATTTCTCCTTTTTTAACATGTTACACGAGTAGTCCTGTATGTTTTAATGCCCAGCACCTAAATAAATGTTACCTATTGTAAACATAAAACATTTGATAAAGTGCTCACCAGGTGAATGAAAGCGCTAGGTGGAAGGGGAAGAAACCTTTCCCAACTTGGAGGGGAAAACCCACACTGAACACTTGCAACAGAAGTATTCCCCTGACAACACCTAAGCCCTTCTAGAATTGTATAATCATTGCTCAAAAGTTATCTAGAGAAGTTCTGAGGAGCCAAAGAGCAGTTGTGTGAGTCAGATCTTAGTAGATAAGTTATCCAACCAGACCATTCTGGAGGAACGATCACAGGCATCCCTCGTGAATGGCACTAGCAGCCCTCACCACACCTCCAAACCCAGCCCTCCTCCTTGAAAAGGAAACTATTTGTACAGAAGGACTTCTTGAGCAGCTACAGCAAAAACCCCAAGCTGTCCTGAGGGAGTTCACAAGAGAAGAAATGAGTGGGGCAACGGGAATGGGATTCAGAGATTCCATAATGCTCACTACTCCTCTGCCAAGGGAACAACTATGCAGAAAATTTATTCCCCAGCCTTCTCTACAAAAGACATACTTATTTATCTATCAAATTTCTACCCTGCCCTCCCAGCCAAGGCCAGCTCATCAACCACGCCTTAAAAGGGATTCAGAATTCACTTAGGACACAACCTCCAGGGCAGTGTACGTGGCTGAGTGTCAGAAAAGGATCTGGGAGACCCAGGTTCAAATCCCCACTTTGCTACGGAAGCTAGCTGGATGACCTTGGGCCAGCAGGGCACTCTCAGCCTAGCCCACCTCACAGGGTTATAATGGAGGAAAGGAGAACAATGTAAGCTGCTTTGGGTCCCCACTGGGAAGAAAGGCAAGGGGTATAAATGAAGTAAACAGATAAGTGAATAGAGCCATCACTGGAAGATCTGCGGCCAAAGAATTCTGCACTGTGTACTTCTCTGCTAAGCTTAAGTTACATCGATGGAATTGTTGATCAGGCAGCCAGGGAGATATCTGACCTCCGATCTGGGAGGCACATGACTCCGAGCTCCTCCTGCCCCAGGGACTCACTAAGTCACCGCCACCCTCCCTTAGCTCCCTAGTCATCTACCTCACAGGGTTGTCGTGCGAGTGAGCGCAAGAGAAATGGTACCCGGGCGCCAGCCTGAATGGCAACGGACAGCCTTTGCATGAACTCGTAAACGGGCAGCGTGATGTCAAGTCGCCCACTGGACCCCAGCAGCGCAGCAAAGCCGTCCCGGAGAGCTTCCGCCGCGCCTGAGCCGCTCAAGTCCCAAAACGGCGGGGGCAGGAACTGCACGAGGGGGGGGGAGGGGGGCCCTAGCAAGGGACTGACGGGACACCCCGCAGGACCCCCCGTAGCATTGCCCGCCCCCCCCCGGTGCCGCCGCCGCCGCCCCCCACCCCCCCCTCCCCCTCCCCGGGGTTACCTGACGGTCTTCTTCGGGGCCTTGCCCGGGGGGTTGGGGGGCTTGTAGGGCAGGACGCGGGGCTCCCAGTCGCGCTCGGGCTCCGTGCCCAGCGCCCCCGGCACGGAGTTGGGCTTGCGGGCGGCGTTGCCCTGCTGCCCCCCCGGCGGCTGCCGCTCCAGGCCCCCGTCCCGCGCCGGGCCGCCCCGCCGGGGCCCGCACGGCTCCTCCACCACCCACGTCACGCTGAGGAGGCTGAGCGTGAAGCCCAGCGAGACCCCCACCACCACCGGCCCCACCGGCCGCAGGAGCGACAGCACCAGCGAGAAGCGCATGGCAAGGCAGGGCAAGGCAAGGCAAGGCAGGGCGGGCGGCGGAGGGACCCCGAGGCACAGGCGCGCCGGGCACGGGGGGCGGGGGAGGGGAGGGGGAGGGGGCTGGCCTCGGGCCCCGCGGAGGGGGAGGGGCGGCGGCTGCCGGGCAACGGAGCGGGGGGGCGTGCCTCGGCCCAGCGCCGGGACGGTCGGGGAGGGGGGCGGCCCAGCGCCGGGAGGACGAGGAGGAGGACTGGGGGGGGGGGCGCGGTCCTGCTCTCGCGGGACTGGGGGGCGGGGGAGGAGGAGGAGGAGGAGGAGGAAGGCGCCGCCGCCGCTCCCGCTTCTCCAGAGGAGCCGCCTCCGGGGCCGTCCGACGTGTCACCCCGCGCGGCTCCGCCCCCTCAGCCCGACGTCACCCGCCCCCGCCACGCCCCCTTCCCCGGCCCGGCCAATCCTGTTCCGGGGATGCGTTTCCGTCCGTGCCCGGCTGGGGGGGGGGGGGGGCGGCGGCTCAGGGTTCCCCGTGGAGGTGCAGAAGGCCGTGCGTGCGTGCGTGCGTGCGTTCGTTCGCGGGGCGTCTTGGGGCCCGTCGCGTCCTCGCCGCGCAACCTGCCTCGAAGGGAGAAAACGGGAGCGGGAAGACCGATGCTCTGAACCACGCCGAGTCCCCCATGGGGGGGGGGGGATATAAGTGCCTGCGTGCACTTGCCTCTGCAGCCTGCAGGTGGTGTAGCCCCCCGCCCCCCCCCGGTGTATAACGCCCAATGGGGAGCCCCGGCATAAATCCAAATGGCGCTGGGAGAGATGCTTGACAAACCATGGAAGGGCTTGTTGGTCGGGAGGCTTCCACCGCCGGAGTTCATGAGTTGCTGCTGTGGATTTTCCCGGGTTGTGTGGCCCTGGTCTGGGCATGGCCCAGGAGCTGTGAAAGGTACAGAAACTGCCAGTCAGAGCTCCTGGCGATACCTCCGGCCCTACCATGCCCAGACCAGGGCCACACAACCCGGGAAAATCCACAGCAACTAATGACTCGTGTGACGACAGTTTTATCAGAAATTCTAAGGCAAGGGAGATGGCAATACGCAATAGCTCCGCTGTATGTTCAGTTGTGCAGCCATGCCTATATTTGTTAGGTTCCCCCCACCCCACTCCACTGGAAGTTTTTTTTCTTCCCAGTCACATGTAGGCCAAATCTGACATTTGCATCTATTGTAATTTATTCACTTCAGTGGCCCCCAGAGAATATCACTGCAAGAGCAAAGAGTGGGCATATAGATTTTTATTGGATTAATTTAGAACTGTCCCAAGTGCGAGTGCCGCAGGAGTCTTTTACCAGGCATAACCAGACTGCTGTGAATATTTTCCCTGCGCTTGTATACAATACATGTTTACTCAGAAGCTGCACTGAGATGAATGTGACTAATCCAAAATAAATGTGCATAGGATTACAGTCTTAATCTCATAACAAAGCATGTCCAGTTCCTTTTGCCTTTAGCGTACCAAATCCTCTCCTTCCCTGGAGAAACACAGTTTCAAAGGAAGACTAGTATGGCTTCAATGGGATTCAAATACTGACTTCTAGACTGATCTCCAACTCCCTCCCCACACCCTTCCATTATGTGGTTTTTTAAATATTGGAATAATATAATATTCTGCATTTCAGAAAACTATCGCCTAAAGCAAATCACATCAGCCTTCTAAGACATAGACCTCTGTCTCTTGAGCTACATGAGATACTTTTGGAAACAATTGCCTAAAAAGTGAGACATTAACATCTTTATTTTATTATCAGGTTTCTTTCTATCCTTGTATTCCTTCTTAGTTTTGAGTGTTCATTAATTTTCTTTTATTATTCATAATTGTAATTTTGCAATTATATGATTGCAATTATTAAAAAAAAGAAATTAACAATTGCTTTTCCTACAGAGAGAAAAACAGTAATTAAAGTGCTCCTCCCCACCCCAAACAAAAACTAATTCAGGATCCATTGAGGAATGCTGCATGGGTAAGCAGGAAGTAATTAATTGGGCTGAGAAATAGAAACTGCTTTAAAACAATAGAGAGCAGGAGGAAAACTGAAATAGCCAATAACCCTGGGAAACCTCAATAGTGCTTTGTTAGTCATAAGAACATAAGAGAAGCCATGTTGGATCAGGCAGTGGCCCATCTGCGACGGTGTCACACAGTGGCCAAAATCCATGTGCCATCAGGAGGTCCACCAACAGGGCCAGAACCCCAGAAGACCTCCCACTGTTGCCTCCCAAGCACCAAGAATACAAGAGCATCACTGCTTGAGACACAGTGTTCCATCTGTACCTTGTAGCTAATGGCCCCTGATGGACCTCTGCTCCATATGTTTTTCCAATCCCTTATTGAAGCTGTCTCTTCCTGGGGCTGCCACCACTTCTTGTGGCAGTGAATTCCATGTGTTAATTCGTCTTTGGGTGAAGAAGTACTTCCTCTTATCTATTGTAAGTTTACTGTTCATTAATTTCATTAAGTGCCCACCAATTCTTGTATTGTGAGAAAGAGAGAAAAGTACTTCTTTCTCTGCCTTCTCTATCCCATGCATAATTTTGTAAACCTCTATCACCCCTCAGTTGTCATTTCTCCAAGATGAAGAGCCCCAAGCGCTTTAACCTTTCTTCATAGGGAAGCTGTTCTATCCCTTTAATCATTTTAGTTGCCCTTTTCTGCACTTTTTCCAATGCTGTAATATCCTTTTTGAGTTGCGGTAAGCAGAACTGTACACAGTGTTCCAAATGAGGCTGCCCCTTAGATTTATACAGGGGCGTTATGATACTGACTGATTTGTTTTCAGTCCCCTTCCTAATAATCCCCAGCATAGCAGTTACCTTTTTATTGCAGTCTTACACTGAATTGACATTTTCAGTGAGTTATCTACTATGACTCCAAGATCTCTCTCCTGGTCAGTTACTGCCAGTCTGGACAACAACAGCATATATTTATATTTAGGATTTTGGCTCCAATGTACATTACTTTGCACTGGCCCATGTTGAACCTCATTTGCCAAGCTGACACCTACTTGCCCAGCCTCAACAGATCCCTCTGGAGCGCCTCAGAGTCCTCCCTGGTTCTCACCGCCCTGAACAACTTAGTGTCATCTGCAAACTTAGCCACTTCACTGCTTACTCCCAGCTCCAGATCATTAATGTACAAGTTTAAAAGCACTGGACCTAGAACCGTGCCCTGTGGCACCCCACTACTTACCACCTGCTCATTTATACTCACTCTCTGTTTCATGTTAATTAACCAATTTTTACTGGGATTTCTCCTCTTATCCCACTACTGCTGAATTTACTTAGGAGCCTTTGATGAGGAACTTTATGAAAAACTTTCTGGAAGTCTAGGTAAACAACATGTACTGGGTCACCCTTCTCCACATGTTTGTTCACCCCCAAAAAAAACAACACTAAAAGATTAGTCAGACAAGATCTTCCTTTCAGAATCCATGCTGATTTTTCCTCAGTAGCTTTTGTTCATAAATGTGCCTGCTAATTTTATCCTTAATAATGGATTCTGCCAACTTACCCGGTATCAGCGTCAGACTGACTGGCCTGTCATTTTGCAGATCTCCTCTGGAACCTTTTTTAAAGATGGGGGTGACATTAGCTACCTCGTGACAGATGGCATATTTCTGTCAGGAGATTCACAAGTTCACATTTGAGTTCTGAAAGAACTCATGGATGTATACCACCTGGGCCTGGTGATTTGTCAGTTTTTAATGTGTCCATCAGTCGTAAGACCTCCTCTCTCATCACCTCAATCCACAGGTGCAGATATTCTTTTTTAAATGGTAAAAAAGAATCACCACAAGTCCAGTCTTTTAAAAGTCATAACAACTGCACAGGCAATGCTGGAACGCAACTGGCTGCCTATAAAGACAGAGTGAACAAATGATGTCTTTTCCAGATTACAGAGCTAGTATAGAAGCAACTACTTTTGTTGTTCAGTCACACAGTCGAGTCTGACTCTTTGCGACCCCATGGACCACATCACGCCAGGCCCTCCTGTCTTCCACTATCCTCCAGAGTTTGCTCAATTTCATGTTCGTTGCATCTACTGTCTAACCATCTCATCCTTTGCCATCCCTGTCTTCTTTGACCTTCAATAATTCCCAGCATCAGGGTCTTCTCCAGTGAGTGCTCCCTTCTCATTTGGTGGCCAAAGTATTTGAGCTTTAGCTTCAGGATCTGGCCTTCTAGGGAACAGTCAGGGTTGATTTCCTTTAGGATTGACTGATCTGATCTCCTTGCAGTCCAGGGGACTCTCAAGAGTACATAAGAACATAAGAACATAAGAGAAGCCAATGTTGAATCAGGCCAATGGCCCATCTAGTCCAACACTCTGTCACACAGCGGCCAAAATATACCAGGTGCCATCAGGAGGTCCAGCAGTGGGGCCAGGGCACCAGAAGCCCTCCCACTGCTGCCCCCTCCAGCACCAAGAATAGAGTGCATCACCTGCCCCAGACTGAGAGTTCTCATTCTATACCCTGTGGCTAATAGCCACTGGTGGACTTCTGCTCCATATGTTTATCTAATTTCCTCTTGAAACTGTCCATGCTTGCAGCTGCCACGACCTCCTGTGGCAGTGAATTCCATATGTTAATCACTCTTTGGGTGAAGAAGTATTTCCTTTTATCTGTTCTAACCCGACTACTCAGCAATTTCATAGAGTGCCCACGAGTTCTTGTATTGTGAGAAAGGGAGAAAAGTACTTCTTTCTCAACCTGCTCAATCCCATTCATAATCTTATAAACCTCGATCATGTCACCCCTCAGCCGTCGTTTCTCCAAGCTAAAGAGCCCCAAGCATTTTAACCTTTCTTCATAGGGAAGGTGTTCCAACCCTTTTATCATTCTAGTTGCCCTTCTCTGCACTTTTTCCAATGCTATAATATCCTTTTTGAGATGTGGTGACCAGAACTGTACACAGTATTCCAAATGAGGTCGCACCAATGATTTATACAGGGGCATGATGATACTGGCTGATTTGTTATCAATTCCCTTCTCCAGCACCATAATTCGAAAGCATCTATTCTCTGGCACTCAGCCTTCCTTATGGTCCAACTCTCGCAGCCATACATTACTACTGGGAATACTATTGCTTTGACCATATGGACTTTTGTTGGCAGAGCGATGTCTCTACTTTTTATTATGCTGTCTGGGTTTGCCATCGCTTTCCTCCCAAGGAGCAGGCGTCTTCCAATTTCATGGCTGCAGTCACTGTCGGCAGTGATCTTGGATCCCAAGTGTTAGCCAAATTGCCTTAATTTATTAATAAATGTGGGGAATTATGAGTATTAAATGGCAATAGGCATTAAATATAGGATCAGAACCTCTGCATACAGGAGTTTGATTTCCCAATCCCCAGGAATAGATGCTGAGGCTACATTACTAAAGCAGTGTTTTCTTTATCAAGGATTCTCACACATATAATATAAAATCAAGCATACACACAAACAATACAGATCTAGGAATTCAGATAGAAAGGTACAGAAACGGTTGCATTAGCAGGAAGTATCATTAATGGGGCGATACATTTTATCTGTCCGACAAGACGAGGTGACTCTGCAGCAAAAAAGGGATACAAACTTATGGAAAGGGGGTCGTGATTTGGCCAGCAACACACATGGACGGTTCCAAACAGTGCTAAGAATGGAACTAGCAAGATAGGGTGGGGTTAGGAAGGTAGAAGTGAGAGAAAGAGAGCAATGGGGTGGTGCTCTTCTTTTATACCTGATTTGTGACCTGAGGCTGATGCCTTGTCGGTCACGTAGTCCCCAGGAAATATTAAGAAACTTAAACTGTTAATGGGTCAGAAAAAGGGATTAATCGTTGGGCAACTGAAATAACGGTTTGACAAATAGTGACACCTCTCAGGGGGAAGAGGTAGAGACAAAGGAGAAAAAAGAAGAGTAATGTTCCTGCTACGTTGCCAGTAGTTGGTCTTAATAACCAGATGTTTAGCAGCTGCGTTATCTTGATGGACGGCGGGAGGGTGTGATGGCTCGTCAATCCCATCATGGAGGATATCCTTTTATTTAGGCTGAAGAAGAGTACATGCTTCACCTGGTGATGTTAATATGTGAAGAGGGGAAATTCCTGTGTGAAGAATAAGGGAATCCCTTATGGCATTTGCAGAGGAATCTCCTGGTTCTTTTTACAGAGCATGGCTTCTCTCAGTGATCTGCTGCTGGTTCTGTGTATGGAGGAGTCAGGGTGGCTGGTTTACTTTCTGGCGCTGGTCTGGCTGCAGAGGTGCAGGAGCGAGAGGCATCTTGTGGTCCATGGATCCATGTCTGGCTAGGCACACTGCTCCAGCACAAGGCTCCCCTCGGCTAAAGCACATGCTTTCAGTCCAGTATAATGGCACTGTCTCGTGGCTACCATTCTGTTCATGGCCCTGACTGACTTATTTCACAGTCCAACTTTGTAGTAATATTTGAGAGTCTTTAGAAATGCTTTATAAAGCGGCTGCTTGGCAACACAGGATGTGAATTCTGTCACTGCTTCCATGACTTCCCCTTCTATTTGCCAAGGAGTGATAGGGCCGGATGCCATGATCTTAGTTTTTTGATGTTGAGTTTCAAACCAACTTCTGCACTCTCCTCTTTCATCCTGAACAAGAGGCTCTTTAGGTCCTCTTCACTTTCTGCCAAGAGAGTGGTATTGTCTGCATATCTGAGGTTGTTGATGTTTTTCCCGGTAATCTTAATTTCGGCCTGTGATTCATCCAGGCCAGTATTTTGCATGATGTACTCTGCATATAAATTAAATAAGCGGGGTAACAATATACGTCCTTGTCGTACTCCTTTTCCTATGCTAAACCAATCAGTTGTTCCATATCTGGTTCTAACTGTCACTTCTTGACCCTTATACAGGTTTCTCAGGAGACATGTGAAGTGATCTCCCATCTCTTTAAAAGACTTGCCATAACTTGTTGTGATCCACACAATCAAAGGCTTTAGTGTAGTCAATGAAGCAGAAGTAGATGTTTTTCTGGTACTCCCTTGCTTTCTCCATAATCCAGCAGATGTTGGCAATTTGATCTCTAGTTCCTCTACCTCTTCAAAACTAGCATGTACTTCTGGCAGTTCTCTATACACGTACTGCTGAAGCCTAGCTTATAGGATCTTGAGCATGATCTTGCTAGCATGTGAAATGAGTGCAATTGTGCGATAGTTTGAACATTCCTTGGCATTGCCCTTCTTTGGGACTGGAATGTAAACTGACTTTTTCCAATCCTGTGGCCACTGTTGCGTTTTCCAAATTTGCTGGCATATGGAGTACAGCACTTTAACAACATCATCTCTGAGAACTTTGAATAGCTCAGGTGGGATGCTGTCTTGTTCACTAGCTTTGTTGTTAGTAATGCTTTCTAAGGCCCATTTGACTTCACACTCCAGGATGCCTGGCTCTAGGTCAGTGATCACACCGTCATGGTTGTCGAAGACATTGAGATACTTCTTGTATCATTCTTCTGTGTATTCCTGCCATCTCTTCCTAATCTCTTCTGCTTCTGTTAGGTCCTTACCATTTTTGTCCTTTTTCATGGCCAGCGTTGCATGGAATATTCCCTTGATTTCTCCAATTTTCTTGAAGAGATCTCTAGTCTTTCCCATTCTATTGTTTTCTTCTATTACTTTGCATTGTTCATTCAGAAGGCCTCTTTATCTCTCCTTGCTGTTCTCTGGAAGTCTGCATTCAGTTGGGTAAATCTTTCCTTTTCACCTTTGCCTTTTGCTTCCCTTCTTTCCTCATCAGACAGCCATTTCATGTATTTGTTTTTCTTTGGTATGGTGTTGATTGCTGCCTCCTGTACAATGTCACAAACCTCCGTCCATAGTTCTTCAGGCACTCTGTCTATCAAATCTAGTCCCTTAGACCTCTTCTTCACCTCCATTGTAAGGGATGTGATCTAGGTCAAACCTGAATGGCCTAGTAGTTTTCCCAACCTTTTTCAGTTTAAGCCTGAATTTTGCAATGAGTAGCTCATGATCTGAGCCACAGTCAGCTCCAGGCCTTGTTTTTACTGACTGTATAGAGATTTTCCATCTTTGACTGCAAATTATATAATCAATTTGATTTTGGTTTTGCCCATCTGGTGATAGGCATGTGCAGAGTCACCTCTTAGGTTGTTAGAAGAGGGTGTTCGCTGTGACCAGCATGTTCTCTTGGCAAAGCTCTGTTAGCCTTTGCCCGGCTTCATTTTCTTCTCCAAGGCCAAAGTTGTCCATTATTCCGGTTACCTTTTGACTTCATACTTTAGCATTCCAGTCCCCCATGATGATAACAACATTTTTTTTGGTGTTAGTTCTAGGTGGTGTTGTAGGTCTTCATAGAACCAGTCCACTTCAGCCTCCTCTGCATCAGTAGTTGAGGCGTAGACTTGGATTACTGTGATATTGAATGGTTTGCCTTGGATTCGGACCGAGATCATTCTGTCATTTTTGAGATTGTATCCCATTACTGCCTGTCACACTTTCTTGTTGACTATAAAGGCCCACACCATTTTTTTCTACAAGATTCTTGGCCACAGTAGTAGTTATAATGGTCTTCTCAGTTAAATTCGCCCATTCCTGCACACTTTAGTTCCCTGATTCCCAAGCTGTCGATGTTCAGTCTTGCCATCGTATTTTTGACGATGTCCAGATTACCTTGGTTCATAGATCTTACATTCCAGGTTCCTATGCAGTATTGTTCTTTGCAGCATCAGACTTTCCTTTCACCGTCAGACACATCCACAACTGAGCGTCCTTTCAGCTTTGGCCCAGCGCTTCACTCTTTCTGGGGTTACTCATACTTGCCCTCTGCTCTTTCCCAGTAGCATATTGGACACCTTCCGACCTGAGAGGCTCATCTTCCAGCATCATATCTTTTAGCCTTTTGCTACTGTCCATGGGGTTTTCTTGGCAAAAATACTGGAGTGGGTTGCCATTTCCTTCTCCAGCGGATCCTGTTTTCTCTGAGTTCTCTGCTGTGGCCTGTCCGTCCTGGGTGGCCCTCCACAGCATAGCCTGCAACCTCATCAAACCACGCAAGCCTCCTTGCAGCATCAAGGCAGTGGTCCATGAGAGAGGAAGCAACTACTACTAGCCTTTTATTTCAGCATTCTATTCTAATAAGAATAGCTGAGTCTGATTTCTTGCACACAAGGAGTCTATCAGCAACCGAAATGTTTACAACATATTTCTGACATTCAGATTGTGACCCAAGTTGATGGTATTTTTATCCTGTCATTAATGAGAAAACAATGTTGTAACCTATAGAACAAACCCCATTCAGATCCAGTTTTGATCTTGGTTGATTAATTGTTATATTTTGCCTCAAATTTTAAATAAGTTGATCTTTACTGGATCATTTTTCGTTCACATAATACACACAAGAACTCTCTAGTATTATTTGTAAATTTTTGATTGAGAATCCTAGTCTGAGAATGTGTGATCCAAGAACCTTCTGTTTTGTGCATCGTTTCTGCAGTGGCTCCCCTAGAACAGCTTCAGTCTTTATGCACCACTGATGTAGTGTACTGTACTGTAAAGCCATAGAAAGCCATCTCCTCTATGAATCTCAATGAACAGTGCACATTATAATGTGGGAAGACTGAACCATAGTCAGATTTTAATTTATGGTATTGTAGCTATGTTTTACAAAAAAAATTAAAAAGCCCATTGTATCACCTGGGATACAGGAATACATCCCCTTCAGAGGGTTTCTGGGGTTTTTTGTTTGTTTTGTTTTAATACCACTAGCTATCTAGAGCTAGGTAGACAGAACTGAAACAATTGATTTATAATCTTTTGGTGTAGTGGTTAGGAGCGCAGACTCTTAATCTGGGAGAACCGGGTTTGATTCCCCACTCTTCCATGTGCAGCTGCTGGTGTGACTTTGGGTCAGTCACAAGTTCTCTCAGAGCTGTTTTCTCAAGCGCAGTCCTCGAAAGAGCTCTCTCAGCCCCACCTATCTCACAGGGTGTCTGTCATGGGGAGAGAAAGGGAAAAGAGACTGTAAGCCGCTCTGAGACTCCAATCTCTTCTTCTTTTACAAAAGGGGACTTGGCTAGTTCACTGTCAACGCACAAGAGAGGTGGTCTATGCCTGAAACATCCTCAAGAATCCAAACATATTAAAGGTTTCACTGAACTCTAAATAATTCTGAGGCCAACGTGCTTCCACTGATATTGTTCTTAGTCCTGTAAAGCCAATAAATGCTAAGATAGTCCACTTTGCTGCTACAGGAGGCTAGCTTGCATTCAGCATTTCTTCTTTTGCAACAAACATTTTATAGAGCAGTCCTAATCAGAGTTATACCCTTCTAAAGCCGGTGAATGGGACTAGAAGGGTATAACTCTGTTTAGGACTGTACCTTTACTTTCTCTTATCTCATCCTGAATTCTCAAGACCTCTTTCACACACACATACACCCCTTTCAAAGGTATGTTGGTCTGAGCTGAAACAGTGCATGCACTATGCTTTGCGCAGAAATACAACTGAGGAATGTGGGGTGCATCAGCTACTTATTCCTATCCGCATGAGTGTAGGCTGGTCATAAACTAAGGAGACAAGCTTGGGGCGTGCCAGGATTAGGGTTGTGATATCTAGATAAACTTAAAATGGTCTGGCATCCTGGAAATGCATAGGAAACATCAGGGTCACATACAGGGGCTGATCACAGGGATTAGAGTGTTTTATACCGTCACACAACCACCTTTGAAGAGGCACATGCATGCATTGGTATTTCTGCTTGACTTATCCCATCCCTAAGACAAAGAAAGCCTTCTCTAGTGCGCACACGGGACACAGTTAATCCCCTGGTGCAGCAGAGTAGGTCTGAACTATCTGAGCTGATAAGGACTAAGAGTGGGAGAATATTTGGCAGCGGGAGCAGCAGTGCCTCATCATCGTTCCCACGTGCCCCCTTCCTCCTCCTCCTGACACAGTGAGCAAGCAGATGGAAAGTGGGATTCAGACTTGAGCAAATTGGATGATGTGCCTGAACTGGTGGAATGGATGACCCCTGGGGAGCCAGAGATCCAAGACTTCCCTGCCACATCACCAATCCTTTTATAATCTGGACATCTCTGCTTGCATATGGGCCTGGCTGCGCAAAGGCTGGAAATCAAGCAGCTGGAGTCTTCCTAGTTCACGGTCAGACCACAGGCTATAATGTCTTTTGTGCTACCCTCTGGCAAGAACTCGGGTTCTCCCTTCCTCCATTTTATCCTCACAACAACCCTCTGAGGTAGGTTTACACTGAAAGAGACTGATGGCTCCAAAGTGAGTGAGTTTGGAGATATGAACCTGGGTCTTCCAAGTACTAGTCTGTCATGCTCACTACTACATCACACTGGTATTGCACCACTACATCCCAGCCATGCTCCTAACTGCTGAAACACCATCTTCTCCTTCCCAAAGATCTTTCAAAATGGAAATAATGTTCTAGGAATGTGTAGCTGTTACTGATCCCCCCCCCCCACCTCATCACATGGAAACAAACTCAGAATAGAATTATTTGATTGCAAGAGGCATACATTTCCACATGTACAATTTATCTAAAAAACTAACTGGGAAAACTGCTACATGAGACAGCTTGTATGTAGGCAAACAGTAAATGCTAGATGGGACTTTTGATTTCAAGCTAACCGAGGCAACTGATTTAACTTGATTCTGGGCATAAGGTTACCATCTCCAGTAATCCTACTGAGTGTCCATATGCATAGCCCAATTTATGCATTCCATTTCCCATGTCTGAGAACTGTAATGAAGTCAAGAAATACAGGACAACAGCCCAAGACTGATTTTGAATTCTACCTGAACAATTTCCCATTGTTCTGCTTGATGTGGGTTGAGCCAATATAGCCTGTTGAGTGGAGTTCAATCATTCAGGAATTCAGGAATTTGTGTATGATGCCTGGGATTTAATATCATCCTCTTTAAAGGCTTGTTATTGGGCATAGATGCCATCTCCCACAGCTATGTCAAAATGTCTCATAGATTAATTTCCTATCACACATACACATCCTGCCATCCACAAACATCTGTCAACTCACTGGAATAATTGGTGGCCTTTAATAGATATGCATCCTATTTAAAGGTAAGCATGCACACATATTCTATAGGAAGGAGGTGCTCTAGAACTGCACTGGTCATTGGTCCTCATATTGGTATGGGTCACGTGCTTCATTTCCTGCAAAAGGTGCCTCCTGCAAAAGGAGAAAGTATTCCATGTACTATAGGGTACTTTCTATTACTATTTTGAAACATTTATATCCTACCTTTCCATCTAAGACTCCAAGACAATCATTAACATATTTCTAAAAACATGTTACATAAAACCTGTCAGGTCAGAAAACACACAATAACTGCACTAAAACGGCCATAGAAACAAAAGAGTTTTGTCTTTCCAAAGACCAACTGCTCCTCAGGGAGCCTCTTATACAGAAGTGGAGCCAGTACAGAAAAAAGTTCATGAGTATCTGGTTGCCAACTGTGTCACTGGCAGGAAAGGCAACACTAACCGATTTTGATCTTAGAAGCACAGATGGCACGTGGGCTCACAGAGACAGATGTCTTTCAGTTATTTGGGAAGAACCAGCACATCAAAACTGAAGTTGGAAGCACACAGGAAGCTAGTGAAGCCACTTTAAAAGTGGCATGATATGATGACAGCAGTTCATCCCTGTTAACAGTTGAGTAGCTGCATTTTTAACTAGCTGCACCTTCTGGTTTGTCTTCAAGGGCACTCCCACATTGGAGTGTTACAGTAGTCCAGCCTAGAGGTTACAGAGGCATCGATCAGCATCATAATGCCAACCATGACTCCTTGCCTTTTAACATGGCCTGCTAATGACTATAAAGTAAAATTAACTCAATCCTTTCCAGGGCATCAGTATTTTCTACCAGCATCACCTGTCTTGAGTGGATTCGGCTCAGCATGCTAAAATGGATGTCATGAAAGAACCCTGCTACCTTATTTTTAAAGTGTGTTATCCTTACACTTAAAAAAAGAAAGTGGTTAATATAAATTATTTTCAAATCAATGGGCAGGTTTTCTGCAATTTGCTAAACACTGTGGAGTCCTACAAAATAGATGAGCCAGCCTGGTGCAGTCAGTGGTGAGAATGTTGGAGACCCAGGTTTGAATCCCCACTCTGCCACAGAAGCTCACTGAGCTGACCTTGAGATGACCCCTTGAACTGAGGCTGGAAGGACACAGCAGCCTACCTCACCGGGTGGTTGTTGTGAGAACAAAATGTAGAAAGGGGGGGTGATGTTCTAAGTTTGTCCCCATTGGAGAGAAAAGCGGGTCATGAATACCCCAATAGATGCAAACTATGGTTCCAGCGGCCCAAAGAGTATAGTGGAAGCAGCTAAGCTGGCCGCGCAGTGGAGCGGAGAACAAGTCCAGGGTGGGAAGCCTAGCAGCGCACTCGCGAAGCGCTTGGCAGAGAGAGGCGCTGGCGGCGGGGGGGAGGGGGCGGCGGGGGAGGCGCGCCAATCGGGCGGCTAGAAGCGCCGCGCAGTCCCGGCCAGCCGGAGCCCTGAGCCAACCGCTGCACTGCGCCGGAGGCGGGTAGTGTAAAAAGTCGAGGCGAAGCGATGGAAAAATCCGCCAGGGGTGGTTCGAGCGAGGCCGGCCGGCTGCCTGGCTGGCGCGCTCTCCGGGCGCGGGGGGGAGAGGGGGAGTTGGGGGCGGGGGGCGGCGCAAGCGGGGGCGGAGGGGGAGGAGGCCGCCCATTTGCTGGCCGCGGCGCGCGAGCAGCTCGATCCGCCGGAGCCCGGCCAGGGTCTCGCGAGTACGGGGGGGGGGGGGCGCGGCCGCGCGCGCGGGGGGCGGAGGGAGGGCGGCGCGAGGCAGGCGGCGCGGTGACGTCACACGGAGCTGTCCCTCAGCACCGGGCCGGCCGGGGCCCCTTCCCGGGTCGGGGTCCGGGGCGCGCAGCAGGTACGCGGGCGGGGGGGTCGGGGCGGGCGGGGGGTCGGGGCGGGCGGGCGGGCGGGCGGGGGGCGGTGTGTGCGTGGCGTGTGCGGCCTGGTTTCCTCCGGGCCCCCGGCGCCGGGCGGGATGGGCGGCTGAGGGCCGAGCGCGGGGGGGGGGGAGGGGGACTCCGGCGAGGCGAAGAAGGGGGGGGCGGCCGAGCTCCGGGGGGGGGGCGCCCATCGCCGCGGCGTCGGGTCTCCTCCAGCGCCGGGGGAGGGAGGGAAGGAGGGAGGGGGGCCGGGCGGCGGGGGCGGGGGGTCCTGAGGCCCCGCCCAGGCTGCTCTCCGGCGCCGCTTCGTGGGAGCCGCGCGGGGGCTCGTCCCGGGGGCCGTGGCAGCGCCGCCCCCACCCCCGCCGGGCCCTTCGGGGGAGCCGCGGCGCCGCTGTCCGCCCAGAGCGCCCCCCTCCTCCTCCTCCGCCCGCCCGCCCGCCGGGAGGCAGCCCCACAGCAGGGCTCGACGGACCCCCCCGCCTCCCCGACCGTCGCGCGGGTCCGGCGCCCTTCCCCCGCAGCGGGCCCAGGAGCGGCCGAGGGGCGCCCGCCCGAAAGGGAGGGAGCCTGGTGGGGGCTCCCCGAGGGGCCGGCGGCGCCCCGCCTCTCCTGCCGGTCCCGAGCTGGCTGGCCGAGTGCCCGGCGGAGGAGCCCGCGAACCCCGGGAGGGGGCGGGGCGGGGGGCGGCGGGGGGAGGGGGGGTGCCTGCCGCCCACCCCCCGGCTGAAGTCCAGTCAGGCCTCTCTCTGCCCGGAGAGCGGGGACCCGAGACAGACCCCGGGCGGAGCGAAGGGACCTCGGCCCCCTTCCGGGCAGCGCTGCCTGGGCCTCCTCCGGGGAGTGGGACTTCCGGGAGTTCGGGGGCCTGGGGGGAAGCGGATGCCAGGCTACCCTCGCGGCGTCCCTTGGGCTGAAACGGCGGGCCCGGTTGGGTTTCGAGCCGTCAGTGCGGTGTGTGGCTCCTGGGTGCCCGGCTGGTTCAGCACACCCAGCACCTTGCAGACACTTGGCTAGAGGGGTCAGCAGACGGGGGACCGGGTGGGCAAGTCTGACACTGTGGCTGGATAGGAGCCCTGCGCCCAGCTACGACTAGTTAACCAGCGGGTATCAGACATGTGGTCTGGCACGGGGCGCAACAGTGGAAGGAGCAGAGGTGGTGCAGTGACTGTCAAGGAGAGACTTGAATGCAGCAGGGCAGGGTCAAGGGAACATTCAGAGATCTTTTTTCCATTAGCCCAACCATGCCTCTGATGTTAGAGACCACTGAGTATTAAAATCTTGCCAACACAGTAAAGTGTCTCCCTGTTGTCACCCTGTCCCCACATCTGAGACCCAAAACACCCCTCTCAGGCTGTGCCTGCGTGTGTGTAACTCACAACATATCTTTTGTGCCAGGCTGAGCAGAGGCAGGTGCTTTCCATTACAGGACCAGGATATAATTAGCTTAAAATAAATAAATAGCTGCAAAGGCAGTTAAAATGCTCAACTCTTCCCTTCCCAGACAAACTGCATATCAGTTGTATCTGCTCCTTTGGAAACTGCACAGTGTGTGTTTTTTCCCAGAGTGGTCTCAGCCCCAGGGTCCCCTTCTTGCTTGCAGAGCATCTGGCAGCCAGAGCCCCAGGCCACAGCTGCTCCTCACAGTACCACTCCCCTGGGTTGCTTCCAGGTTAATAGGATTCTTTCATTAGGAGCTTTTCTGCAAGCTGTCAAGAGTAATCCCACAGGCAAGGAGAGCATAGGGCATGGAGGGCTCCCTTCCACATAAAATGATCCTAGTGGCAGGTGTGCCTAACTTGAGCCCTCAGGAAAAGTTTGCTGGGATGGCAGCGTGCCCTGGCACTGTTCCCTTCGAAGTGCATGGGTTGGGTCCACACTTGTGCACTCTGCATTAGTGGTCTTTGTCGGGAGAGGCTGCGTGTATCTTATGTCCTGACAGCTTTTCTTCTCTCACACCTACCATGTGAGATTCCACAGCATGCCCTCCTTTCTGCCCTCTTTATAGAGCCTTCTGTTGGTGAAGTCCTTACCTTATTTGTAAAACAAAAACAACCCCTCACTTTCAGCACATATATTGAACTTTGGCAATATAGTTCTGAAGTCCCCACTTTGTTGAAAGAAAATATCAGACGGTGGTAGCTGGGTAAAACTCGGTTGTCTGACTTGATTTCCAGGACTGCCCCACAGGCGACACACAGGCAGGGATCACAACAGAGTTCCCTCCCTGCCTGGTGGAATCACCTACTGCTTCTGTATCAAAAGGTCGTTCTCACAGCTGTGTTTGAGGAATGAAATTTGCCTTGGGTGGACATAGCATATGAAGGGAGTCAGTGGGAAAGTGGGAACTCTACCCTGCAATCACAGTGAAAGGGGATTAACCAGCGCTCAGCCAATTCTTGGAATGCTGCCGAGCTAGCTGGCCTGGAACCCACAGCGGCACCAGTCACACACACGCACGCGCACGCGCATGCACGCCTCTGGAGAAGGCTCAAACATGATTAGCACTAGCAAGCACCAAAGGGCAGCATTTCACAGGGACATGGACAGTTCTATCTGGTATGGACAAGAGCAGAGCTTGCTTTGCTCAGATATCTCCTTACAGATAAAGGGCTCAAGAGCCCCACACTACAAAGTAGGTAACTAAGGTTGTTGTGGAGCCGGTATTGGGCCCACAGCATGCATCAGCTAGCTGTGAACTGTATTGGCCTTTTCCCTCCCTAAGCAACAGGAGTATGTGCAAAGAGAGATTAGGATAAAAGTGGGGGAAGCTAGTAGGGCTTTGCCACAGAGAAAATCAACTGTAGAAGTGGCTGTTTGAAATAACTTTCTACATTTAGATTTGGGCAGATAGATTCTGGCACAACACCAAATGCTGCTGTTATTGCACAAGTGAATAATAGATTGCTTGTGTCAGTTTGATAGATTTGTGTTGTTTTTAAGAGATATAAAATAAGTAAAGCTATTTGTTTCTATGTAACCAGCATCTTGGTAATATAAAAATATCAAAGAGTCTTTACCTGCACTGAACTCCAGCCATGCAAAGTTTCAGGTTTAATGTGAAGAGTTCTGTATAGCTCAATATCTTGCATACTTTATACGAACAAAAGGTAGCTTTGCTATTTCCTTGTATCTGAATAGCACTTTTCTGTGGAGGCCTGTTTGGGAGCAGTTATTTGTTGATCTTAAAGGCTGAAATCCTGCATGCACTTACTTGGGAGTAAACTGCTTTGAACTCAGTGAGGATAAACATTCATAGGATCAGACTGCAGGCTGGACTCCTGGGAGAGAGTGTTCAGCGGAAGATCCTGGCATTAACCACACAGACCTATTACATGCTTGTTGTTTTGTTTGTTTCATTTCTACCTGCCTTTCTCCCCAGTGAGAACCCAAAGTGGCTTACGCCGTTCTCCTCCATTTTATCCTCACAACAACCCTGTGAGGTAGGTGAGGCTGAGAGGGTGTGGCTGGCCCCCAAGCTCACCCAGCACGTTTCCATGGCAGGAGTGGGGATTTGAACCTGAGTCTGCCAGATCCTAGTCTGACACTCTAAACACTACCAAGCACTGTCTCTAAATGTTTTTATTTATTTATAACATTTGTAGGCTACTGCTCCAGATCCTGCTTGAGGTTGCTCATAAAGCCGACCAAGGCATAAAAGCAGCATAAAACAACAGAGAAGTCTAAAATTATGTTGATAGAACAGTTGCCTGGCTCAGCTCAGACTATAAAGCAGGTAAAAAGAATGTAGAGAGGAGAGGGCTGTTTCACTTAAGATCCGTTTTTAGTTTTCCCAGAGACATCTAGCTGGTCACTGTAGAAAATGGGATGCCGGACTATGTGGACCTTTGGTCTGATCCAGGAGGGCTGTGAGAGGTCTGATAGAGGAGGCTTTTTCACTTGATATAGTTTTGTGAGAGATACAAGTTTGTATGGTAACTGCCATGTAATGAGGGCCTAGTATGGGTGTCATTCTGCCCAAGAGGTGCTGAAATTGACAGTTTATCTAGGCTCTCTGCTAATCCAGTGGTAGACAGCTGTGCATGGGGATGCAAACTCAAGCATTTCTATCTTGTCCTCCATGATTACCACTTCTAGATTGTAAATCATGATTCCTGGTAATCTGAAAAAGTATCTTTCATGTTTGGAACACTGCAGCAAAAATACATCTGTCTCCATCTTTCTTTAGCCACCCTGGCTTCACAATCTTGGTGTTTGGACTTAGCCTGGTGCCTCTCAAGTTTGGGCTCTAGTTCGGGTTGCCAGGTCTACCCTGGCCACTGGCAGGGGATTGGGGTGGAGTGGGTTGCCAGCTCTGGGTTGGGAAACTCCTAGAGATTTGGAGATGGAGCCTGGGGAGGACAGGGACTCAGTGGGGTACAATGTGATAGAGTCCATCCTCCAGGACATCCATTTTCTCCAGAGAAACTGATCTCTGCAGTTTGGAAATGACTGTAGTTCCAGGAAGGCTGGCATCCCTAGCTCTAGTTCATGGTCATAGAATCATAGAGTTGAAAGGGACCTTCAGGGTCATCTAATACAACCTCCTGTGCAAGGCAAGAAATTCACAAATACCTCCCCACACACACATCCTGTGACCCCTGTTCTACACCCAGAAGATGACCAAAATCCTCCAGGATCTCCAGCCAAACTGGCCTGGAGAAAAATTGCTTCCTGGCCCCAATGTGGCCATCAGCATTTCCCTGGGCATGTAAGAAAGGGCCTCAAGAACTAAGCACTGAGGCAACCTGTCCTGCCCTCCCTCTCATGATCTGCCTAAGTTCACAGAATCAACATTGCTGTCAGGTGGTCATCTAGCCTCTGTCTGAAAACCTCCAAAGAAGGAGAGCCCACCACTTCCTGAGGAAGCCTGTTCCACTGAGGAACCGCTCTAACTGTCAGGAAGTTCTTCCTAATGTTTAGCCAAAAACTCTTCTGATTTAATTTCAACCCGCTGGTCCAACCTTCTGGGGCAACTGAAAACAACTCCACACCATCCTCTAGATGACAGCCCTTCAAGTACTTGAAGATGGTTATCATATCTCCTCTCAGTCATCTCCTCTCCAGGCTAGACAAAGCCAGCTCCTTCAGCCTTTCCTCACAGGACTTGGTCTCCAGACCCCTCACCATCTTCGTTGCCCTCCTCTGGACACGTTCCAGCCTGTCTATATCGTTCTTAAATTGTGGTGCCCAAAATTGAACACAGTACTCTAGGTGAGGTCTAACCAGAGCAGAGTAAAGTGATCTGGACACTGTACTTCTCTTGATACAGCCCAAAATCGCATTTGCCTTTTTAGCTACTGCATCACACTTGCTGACTCATGTTCAGTGTATGGCCTAGTAAGACTCCTAGATCCTTTTTGCACATACTACTGTCAAGTCAAGTCTCCCCCATCCTATAATTATGCATTTGATTTTTCCTACCTAAATGCAGAACTTTACATGTTCATGGTCACTGGTTTTATGTTTGTTCAGAGGCTGCTGTAATTTTGCCTATTTTACTGTTGTCAAGCTGCCCTCTAATAGCATGTAGGAAACCAGCTTTCTGTTATGCTTGACATAACCTTCCCCATTAATAGTATATTGCTGTTGTAACCCTCAGTCCTGTTGTAGGAACACTGTTTTGGAACAATTCATTGATCCCCTTGTTATGAAGGCATCTAACCCAGATAGTAATGATATACCGAGAGGACTTTTTTTTTCTGGAGAACTCTAAATTTACTATATAAAACTCAGTGCCAACAGAGATGACAATTTCATCTGTTTCTAAACCACTTGTTTACAATATCCTTCCAACACGGTGAAGCTGATTTTACTACTCTGTCCTGCTTCTCTGGATTTCTTGACTGGGAGGGAATGTAAAGCAAAATGTTCTTGACCATGTGGCGGGATGTTGTAAATGACTACCTTGCAGAAACAAAGGAGTCATGTGGCACCTCAAAGACCAATAGCGTTATTGTTTCATAAGCCTGCACATGCCAGGGACCATAACAATGCTTCTGTTAGTCATTTCAGGTGCCGCATGAACTCTCCTTTGTTTTGGAGGTAGCAGACTAACATGCCCAACCCAAATAGTTACGTGCTCACTGTGGGACATTACCACTTGGTAGATGATTGTCGACCCATAGGAATTGCATTACATTAGTTAGGTTAGTACTTTCATTAACTTTTGACCTTTTGACATTGTTGCAATCGAGGGGGCTGCTTTGACCTAAAGTGCCATCAGAAACTGAAGCTGCTTTTCTGTTATGACCAACAGCAGAGGGGACCAAAGTTCTTCTCCACATTTGAGCCTCTGCATACTTGAAAAGTTCTATTGCAGATCTCCAAGTGTTTTTATCCCAAACAATTTTTGTGATGCATCCATCGGCACAAAAAGAATTGGGTTATTTTACTGATTTCTTTCCTTCCACCTAATTGGGGTCCACAGGGGTCAGCACGATACTGTTATTCTCATTTGCTGCAGTTTAGATTTCAAAATAGGCCAACAGGCCTTTTGATTTTATGGCAGCGATCACTAGCACTTAGCCTAGGGTGACATGAGACACTGGGATGTGGGGGCTGGACAACAGTATAATAAACTGGCTAAGATTTTTTTGATTTGGTCACAATGACAATTAATCTATTATAGCCTTTTCATCCTGATCTACAATAATAAAGTGGAAAGCTTGATGCCAGAGCCTCATGAGTTGCGAGAATCTAACTGGATGGTGCAGCTTTGGAACAAGGGGCACGGGAGACTATTTGAGGAGCCTCAGGCTCTGATCAAGACCGAGAGGAACCAAGCACATATTGGGGCAGAGAAGCCAGAGACTGTGGGGTTCCCTACAGCCATATTGCAAAGGAAGGGCGGCGTCGGGGTGGGCGGGCTGCATGTGGAAGGAGCAGAGTTGTTGAAACAAAGCAAAAAAGATGTAGCTTGGGAGGAAGGCACTTATTTGGTAATTTCCCAACAGCCAATCAGAAAATGCCTTTCCTCCCTTAGCAACAGAGAGTGTACCAATCAGTAGATTGCATGCTTTCTGTACTAGCGCTCATTGGAAGATGGGGGGGGAGAGAAGGAATGAGGGATGTGTGGAAGAGAGGAGAGATTTCCCGGCCGCCGGCCGGTTCCTGGGCAGCCGGGGGAGGGGCGAGGGGCGAGGGGCGGGGCCTGTCCCTCCCCGCTCCCTCTTCGGGGGCCTTTCTGAGCACTTTCCTCCTCCTCCTCCTCCTCCTCTTCCGCCGCCCTGCCTGCTGGCTGGCCCAGTCCGGGGGAAGGGATCCCCCCCCCCCGGCGGAGAGAGGCATTGTCCGCAATCAGTCCGCGGAAGTGGGCGCAGAACCCCTCAAACCGGGGGGTGGGGGCTCCCTGTTGTCTCCCTCCCTCCCTCCCTGGGTGGGGGAAAGCTTCTCTGCTGCTCGCCCTCTTATCCTGCTGCGGGATCAGAGTGCAAGCGGGGAGGAGTGGACACAAAAGCTTCTCCGCCGCGCCTTTCGGCCTGGCCTGCCCTCCGCCAGGGCTGTGTCCCCGGCAGTGCCCCGGTGCCCCTTTTTGCTTTGGCTGCCCCGTGCCCTGGTATGTGGTGGAGCGGTCGGTGGGAGGGGGCTGCTGCAGTTCGCCAGTCCTCTTCTGCCCTGATGGCGGGGCTCCAAGGCAGCCAGGCCCACACACACACCCACACCCACACACAGAGGGTTAACGAAATTGGATCTCCGGCAGATGCTCTTCCAAATGGCCACACACACACACGCACGCACGCACGCCCCTTGGTGACTCACTCCCCTTCCTCCCTGGCTCTCGCAGCTAGAAGCTGGGGGGAGGAGTGGAGAGGGGGTGCCTGCCTGTTATTAAGAGCATCATCTGTTCTTTCCTTGGTTGCCATGGAGAGCAGAGGGTGGTGAGTCTCTTTATAGCCACTCCCTCCCATTTTGGAAAGTTGTGGTCCCTTCCCCGCTCAGCACCTCTCTCTCCCAGAATTGTGGTGAATCTCTTCCATCACGGAATACGCTGTAAAGCTGGGTTTGCCTTACTGAACAGACAGTGGGGGAGAAAGAGCCCCAATAATTTCCCCTGCCATCAAAGAAAGCTCACGGGGAGCTGGAGGTAAAGATACCCGCTGAATGCCTGGGCTCCTCTAGCCATTTAATATCGCCTCAAGACAAAAAAGGGGGGGGGCTTCTTCTGCCTGCCGGTGATGTGTGGTTGGACTTGGCCAAGGACCAGGAGTCGGTGGGTGTTCCCAGCTCTGATCTGGCCTTGTGTTTCGCCTTCTTTATTGCTTGCCTCCTCCCACAGCTCCCATCCCGGAAAAGGGGAGGCATTGGCTATGCTTCAGTGGAACAGCCCTGCTGAGCATGGTGAGGGGTTCTGTCTTAAGGTCCTGCTAACGCAGATTTGCACTCTTTGTCCTGAGACTGTGTGGTTTTGGCCTAGGGGTAGCTGCGGGGCTCATCTGGGTAGGTCACCCTGTTGGCTGGTTAGTCTCTGGAAGCCTGAGCCTCACTGTTTTTGTCCTGTGCTCTCTCAACAGGTGGCGACAACACCATGAAGCGGCACTCCCGGCTGGCAACAGGAAGAAGGGAGTGGGGAGCCTGATGCCACCTTGAGGGCCCTGCAGAGCCATGACGTCAACTGTACAGACCCTGCGCTTCCCACTGCTGCCGCACGCTCCCGGCCAGGACCAGACACACAGCTGTGACCAGGAGATTGAGCGGCGCTACCAAGTGGTGCCCTCGGTGGTTTGTGCCATGTGCTGCCTCTTTGGGATCATCTACTGCTTCTTTGGTGAGAAGGGCTGGGAGCACTGGGTCTTGCTCGAGGCACGGAGGGTGGAGGCAGTTGACTATCTGAATGCCATCCCCAGGTCCGCAGAGCCCATTCCGTGTTTAGTGAGCCACGTGTCACATTGTCTGCCACTGCAGGGCTCTTGAGGCGGCAGCCCTGGGCATATGGGAAAAATCTGAGGGGTGGGGGACATATTTTTGAATCAATCCATTTAACATTGGGCTGTATGGGAGAAGGAAGAGGCTGGCTGCCAGCTTTTTGCAGCCTCTTGCTAACTTGCTCGGTCAGCCTTCACCATGGCAGTCCTAATGCTCGTCAAGGCAGTAGTATGACAGTTTCAGTACTTCTGATTCTGCCATTCTGAACTGAAGGACTGCAAAGGTCCCAGTAGCTCATGGGGACCAGAGTGGGCTTTGCAGACTACGTCACGAGGCAGTGCCCCATAGAGAGGTTAGCTGGCTTTCCTGGGCCTCCAGCTAGATGTTACAGAGCTGAGACAGGAGTGCAGAAAGCTGCCCAGTTAGAGGGACATGCCCTGGACAGAAAAACCCCACATCCCCCATTAGGTACCCCTTTGTGATATAAGAGCAGAACCATTTGAGGAGGGGGGTTGTGTATTGGGTAGGTCCCCTGCACTCCACAGAGTGTGTCCCAGCAGAAGGGGGGTGGTCCTGCCCTGCTGGAAGGAACAGACGGTTGGATCTGTCTTGTGACTTTCACCCTACCCATTTGCTTCCTCCCTTCCTCAGGATACCGTTGCTTCAAGGCAGTGATGTTCCTGACAGGGCTCATGTTTGGCTCAGTGATCATCTTCATGCTGTGCTACAAAGAGCGAGTGCTGGATACGCAGCTGAGTGTGGAGGCCTCCGTGGGCATCGGTCTGGGTATCGGGGTGCTCTGTGGGCTGGTCACCATGCTGGTGCGCAGCGTTGGGCTCTTCATGGTGGGGCTGCTGCTGGGGCTGCTGCTGGCCGTGGCCACGTTGGTGGTGATGGAGCAGTTCTACCACCCACCCACGGTCTGGATCCCTATTGGCTTGCTGCTGGGTGTGGGTATGCTGTGCGCTGTGCTTACTTTGCAGTGGCAGCGCCTCTTCACCACACTTTCCACCGCTGTCTTTGGCAGCGCTGTCATGACAGCCACTGCCGACTATTTCGTTGAGCTCTTCCTGCTGCTGCAGTATGTCTACGAGCGCGTCAAGGTGGCACCTGCCAGGCCCATCTGCTGGTACAGCTGGGTCATCCTAGGTACTTGGCCTGTCCTGGCATTGTTGGGCGTCCTGGTGCAGTGGAAGGTCACAGCCGAGGGATACTCGCACACAGAGGGTGAGTGGGGCCCTCATTGTGTGGAGGGGGAATGGGCTGAAAGGGAGCAAAAGAGCAGCCAAATTGGATCACTCTCACTTGGAGAGTTATCCTGTCGAGGCCTCCAGTTCAGATACCAGTCCATTGTTTTTGGAATTATGTTAAATTCCAGCTCCACATCCTCCTCCCACCTCATTGAGGAGAATTCCGTCAACTCATAGATGCCAAAATCTTTGGGGCTGGAGTAGTATTTCTCTCCTTTCAAAAGATTGTACAACTGTTTACTTATAGGTTTATTGAGTGCAACTAAACTCTTGGGAGTGGTAAGATGCTGCTTGTCAGTTATTGCTGGGGATGTGCACTTGGACAGGCACTCTGCATTGTCTTAGCATCCCGGGAGGGCGTCATGCATAGTGAACAGGGCTCTTGACCAACTGTGGGCAGGGCTGTGTTGGCCAACACAGGCCTGACTATCCTGGATACCAGGTTCTGTATAATAAGAGTAGGTTTATCTTTGCAGTCTGTGGCATGAGCAGGCCTTTCTTCTGGAAATGGCCGGCCCTTTGCTTCTTCACATAGTCCTGCCTGCGTTCAGGCAAAAGTAGGGTTTCCATCTTTTCTGCCAGTATCTATCTGCAGCTGTGCTCTGAGCAGCATCTCAGTGTGCAGACCCTTTGCAGGTGTCAAGGGGCAGTTTTTTCATAGGTTTACTAATTTTTACAGACCCTGCCTCTACACCGACTTAACAGACACTGCCCATAGGAAATATGATTGCAAAATGCTGGGGGTGCATCGCTTTTCTCCAGGGCAATAAAGCAAAAAGACTGGCTATGTGGGTTCACAGTAAACTCTTCTAATAAATGTCTTTGTTTGGCTGATAATTGTTTAGTTATTTGACTTTTAGTCAGTCATATCTAGATACATTTACATACTGCAGAACCCATTTGGCAGATTATGTGCAAAGTGGATACTTCCTTGTAAATATGTGGATGATGCAAGGTTTAATAAACAGAAGCTAATACTCTTTTTTTAGAAGAAAGGCACTCTTTAATATTTTAATGAGCTTTGGAAATGTGGTATACATTGTTATTGTTAAGAAATCCGGTTTCCAATATATTAAAGCCATGAACACCAACCGTACAAGTTCAAGATTATCAGTACGTTGAAAATTCCAGGTTCACGAGTTGTACTTTCACTGATCTCAATTCAACACTGTCAGCTTCAGTTGCATTGGTTTTTGTCACTAAAAGTAAATTAATAGAACTTCACTCTGAGAAACAAAAAGTGTGCTGACTTTGCCTTCAAAGTGAAAGGAAAAGCTACCTCTGGCTTAGCCAACACATTTAGCTAATGAAAGGGAGGAAGGCATAGGAGTCTCCATTGTCTAATTAGGAACATATTTTAATGTGTGATAAAAAATTTAATTGATCAGTGCAATGCAGATTAAAGATTTTTCCTAATTCAGACATAGAGTATTGTGTATCCTAGAGTTAAACTACTTGTTACATTATGTAAGTGGTTATAATTGTAGCTCACCAGCCCTTTTTCTTAAACTTTAAAACCCACTTCACTTTGGGAGTGTGCCATTGATAGGAGAGAGGAACAGTGTATGCATGTATATACACTCTTCTCTGCTTTGCCATTTTTCCTTCCATTGTTTTTCCTCCTTCAGGGTTTAAAGTATGTGTTTGCAATGCACACAGGGGTTGGTTGGTTTGTTTTCCAGCAGCCTACATTTCCCCTCCCCCACAACAGCAGGCGGCCGATTAGTAGAACTGAGGCCTCTGCTACTCAGCCATGCTTAGCCTCTTCCTACGGAGAGAATAAACTCTCTGCTGAGGCAGGGAATACTGCTGTGTATTCATGGGTACCGGTTGGTCTTAGCCTCATGAAGGCGGAGGGGATCAAACACCTGGCACTTCATATATCTTAATGACAGCTCCCTGGAGTAAAATTGACTGGGAACCCTGAACACATGGATGCATACCACAACAACCCTGTTAATTCCTTGTGACGGTTCTGCCAGCTAAGGAGGTATCTGGAGGGCGGGGGGTTATATCTCAACTGTATTTTAATCTCACAGTAAAGCACTCCAGCAGTGGCTTCTTCTAGGCACTTTAGGTCATACATTTGTCTCTCTAGGTTTCTTGTCTCACCTCTCTCTTTCTTCTCCCCACAGTGATCATCAGTCGGCAGCAACGCCGTGTCCAGCTAATGAGGATAAAGCAACATGAAGAGCGCAAAGAGAAGAAGAAGAAGCGGCGACCGCATCCTCACCCACACCTGCAGCATAAGGCCCACCCGCCAGAGCCTGCCTACCGCCGCAAGCCGAACCCCGTGCGCCGCTTCGACGGAGACGTGCTCTCCCCAGTAAGTGTGGGCCGCTCTGCGCGTGGGCAGGGGCCGTGGGGATCTGGGAGTCACAGCTGCATTGGGGGAGGGGGAATTCTGTCTAGCAAGACGTTTATGGAAGGGGTCAGTTATCCTCCGTTCTTGGCCCCTCTTGGCCTTCCTGCCTCTCTCTGCCCTCTCACTCCTCATCCCTGGATGAAGAAATGGGGCACCAGCCTCCTGGACGTTTCTCCCCTGATGCTTCCCCAGTTCAGTATCGGTTCTGTGGTGGAAGGGCTTTCTGCCTCTGTGTCCACTGTGCATGGACAAACAACTTGCACGACGTTCCCATAAAACAGTAGAATAAACCAGAGATGAACAGGACTCCAGCACTGTAGACCAGTTCAATGAATGCTGCCGCCATAGGCAGGGTAACTAGAGCTAAGCCAGTAAGGCATCGTGTTGCAGATGTGGGGGAGTGCCCCACGTAGAGGGGGCATAGAGTGCCCACCTGTTTCCAAGTTCTTGCAGGCCAGAAGTGCAGAAAAGCATCTCTAACTTCTTTTGCGATCTGTATGAAAGTTCTCTTCAGCCATAGAGGAATCTCTAGGCCTGTGATCAGTAGTGTTGCCATGGGGGCTTAGGGGAACTGTGGACATGGCTGATGGGTGTAGGGAAAATAAAGTGATTTTCTCCTGGTGTAACAGCGGATCTGGCATCTCTCACATGAGGAGGGGAATTTTCTTATCTGTGCTTAACCAGCGGCTGATAGGCCTTTACACCTAGTGAGCCAGTGCTGGTTTGTTTCCTTAGAACTCATCAGCACACAGCCTGGGGCAAGTTGCGGTTTAGACCACCCACTCCCCCCACATCCCACCCTGAGATATCCAGATGCACAGAGGCCTGCAGCCCGGTGGCATGGTCGCAACTGCCAGGTGACTCAGGGCCGTTCCAGTAGACTCAGGGCAAATTTGTAACGTGTGAGCAGCATTCGTATAACACTGAGTGGTAAGTGCTGCGAAACACTGAGTGACGTCACTGCTCCTCAGCACATGTCTGTTGCAGGTTTAGTAGTGTGCATCTGCTGGTCAGTCTTCATATGAATCTGCCGCGGCAGATCCCAGTGTATTTCCGCAAACGTCACTTCCTCACAAAGTGTAAAGCACTTCCATTTTTCTGGTCTGCCAAGGCTAAGCACGGGCATGTCAAGACATAGCCACTCTGACAGTCTTTTCTGGGACTGTGAATATCCCTCATCAGGAAGTGCTGTCAGCCTCTCTCAGTAGGTGTGCAAGAGAGAACCTACAGGGCTGAGAGGGAGTCCCATTAGCAGCTCAGGGTAGCCTGTGGAGGAACAGCATGCCCTTGCCTTCCTACAAGGAAGGAGCAGTATGGCTGAAGCAGTAGCCCAGGCGAATGCACTCTCAGCAGATAGCAGAGCCACACACTTTCTGCCTGAGAGACCTCTGAAACAAGCCAAGGGCAGCCTTTCTGTGTTGTGAAGCTGCAACTGGAAATGGGGGAAGGAGGATGGGAGGCAGCGCCCTATTTTCTCTTTTCCTCCATCTTGTAGAGCTACATCCAGAGCTTTCGGGAGCGGCAGACGGGATCCTCTCTCAACAGCCTCCTGGCCAGTGCTCATGCTGCCATCGACATGGACTATGACTGTGGCTCCACTGTGCCCCTGACAACAGGCTCCGGCCCTGCCATGCGGGTATAGTCCAGTGCCTGCCACGAGGACGCTGTCTTCCATGGTCACATGGAGCGGGGGATACCTTAGCGCCTGTGCTGCCATCCGGACTCGCAGGTACTCTTCCCGGCATTCGTGGGCTCGGCCTCCACCTGCAGGAGGCGCAGTCCAGCGTCTCTCAACATGCCTGTGTCGTTCTATGTGGCATCCTTCCCCAGTGCTGCCCTGGCTCTAACAAAGCTGCCATGGAACAAGGAGTGAGGGAGGAGTGTGAGCATGTGCTTGGGGGGCAAGGGGCTGAAGAGAGACCTGGTTGCATAACCCACCATGGCAGGGACTGTGGAATGCAGGACTCAAGAGGGAGGCCAGAAAGATGAACAATGGATCGTCGGCGCCCACCTTCATGAAAACGACAAGAAACTGCCAATATTCCCCATGCACCTCAACTGGAGCAGCCCAAAGATTGGGTGGACCCGGTTCTTGTCCTGGAACTTGTCTTTCTTGTGAACTGACCTCAAGGACTGCCTTAGGGGCACGAGTGCCATTTTGTACTGATGGTGGGAGGATTGGATTCAGCTCACTCCAGTCTGGCTGGAGCTAGCCAGCTCAGGGAAATGGGGTCCTCTGGCCCTGGGCCCCTAGCCCACACCAGTGCCTGGCATTCTGTTTAAATGGGCAGCTTAAGGAGGGGGGGAAGGGTGGGCATTGGCACCTGGGCCACCTGGGTTGGGCTGCGTAATGGTCAAAGTGTGCAAGCGTGAGTGTGTGCGGTGGAGCGGGAGTACGCATGTGGACATTCCGGCCGGCCTCCGGGCAGCAAGCCTTTCGATGCCCCCTTTCCCCGGCCACCACCCCCTGCCCAGCCCCTCGCCCTGGAGTGGGACAGTGAGGGCTGGGGGTGGGGGGGGAGAAGGAGGTGGGGGGAATACCCATGTACATATTCTTGTTGCCGTTATTTGTATTAATTTATTATTGACCAAGACATGGGCCTGAGGAGCTCTGCTGGACTGTCAGAAGTAGGAACACAGAGAGGAGAACCGACTTCCCTCCCCACAGGCCCGTGCCTGTGCTTGCTTTTTCTTCCCCCTGTTCTCACAGAGCTACAGGATGAACATGTGCAGGGAGTAAGAGGTGTTCACCTGCACAGCCATAGGTTAGAGGGTATTGCTTTGCCTACCTGCCGTCCCTCTGAGGGATGTCAGCTCCATCTTTAAAGGGACTGGGGGGGGTCTATGAAAGGAAGGGGATTGGGAGAGGGTCCAGCACAGCTCTGCAAAGCCTTTCTTCCATGGGGAAACTGCATGTTTCTATCACCGATTGCCACTGTTGTCGCCACAGAAAACGTTGCACTCTTTTGTTTTGGTTTTGGTTTTGGTTTTGGTTCTGTCTCTTTTTTGTATATGTGCCAAACGCTGCCGAGCTGCGGCTGCGCAAGTAAAAAAAAGAAGGAAAAAGAGCCTTTCAGAGCATCGCCTCCCTGAATGAATGTACCGGAAGAGATGGGCTGTGGGCAAGGATGCCACGGCATGCCATATGCGCCTGGATCCCGGCAGGGAGGGTGAGGCACGCCTGCCTACAGAACGGGAGGAGGAGGGGGACACAGAAAGAGGTGTGCATACTGCCGCAGGTGGCATGTGGGGGAAGCTGTTAGCTATAGCGTGAGTCATCACACACAACAAGCTCCCCGCAAAAACACTTTGAATCATCACTTCTGCCTGCTTGGCAGTGGCAAGGTCATGTCACTGTGTCTCATAAGTCAAGTGCGTGTTCAACTCAGAGGTATTTATGGGTCTGGCAGTCTCTGGCAGGGTCTGGTTGGAGTTTGGAGCTGTTGCACATTCCAGCATCTCCTTTCAGCAAGGCTTGACCCAGAACTGCCTCAGGTTATAGCGGGGTAGAGGTCTCTGCACCAGTGTTCCCTCTAAGCTGAGTTAGTGTGAGCTAGCTCACAGTTTTTTAGCCTCTGGCTCACACATTTTTGTCTTAGCTCAGGAAGGAGGGCTCCAGAGCAAACTAATTTATGCAACAGCCAAATCACCTGCTCACAACTTGAATGCCAGGAGGTCACAAAGTAGAATTTCGGCTCACAGGACTCCGCAGCTGAAAGGGGACGTCTGCACCCTTATCCCTCTCCTGACAGCTACCTCTCTTGAGATAGGCCTGGCCCGTCACCCCTGGTTCTTCCAGGAATCACCCTTTAAAGAGCTCCCTGGAGGCAGAACGCTTCTGGACTCGCCCACTCGCTGCACCCATCAGAGTGACAGACTTCCTGACCAACTGCAGTGCCTGCTGGGGTATCCAGCCTTCCTGCCCCTCCCTGCTGTCTTCCCCTGAAGGGCAGTGCTCTCAGCCAGGGGTGGGGGTATGGAGGCTGCCGTCACCTGCACCTTCCTCCTCCCAGCTAAAGGAGCTGTCCTTGGGCCAAAGGCCTGGGAGGTGCTGGCCAGTTGCTGGGTTACACCGGGCCACTCCTTTCCCTCTGCCGCCTCCGGAGGCCCCTGCCAGGCTCCTGGGGCCTATTGCTGGCTGCCTGCCTCCTGCTCTGACCTCTTGGTTGCTGCACGGTCTCTGCCGTGGCCCTGAACTGCTCCCTTCCCCGGCTTGTCTGGCTGACCTGGGAAGCACAGCAGGCCACCACGTGGTCCCTCCATCCCGAGTGTTCTGGGTGGCTGAGGCCTCCCCTTGCCAGCTCTCACAGCGTGACTCGCAGGCTGCCCTGTCAGCAGCAGTAAGTGCAGGGGCACTGTAAATCAGCAAGCCACGTTGTCTGTATTCTGCCCCGACAACCCCATCATCCTAGCCATCCGGTTTCTCTCCAGAGTCCACAGATTGCCGCTTGCATCTAACTACATGCAGTTCCAAAGACTTAAGCACTCTTCTGTGTCTGGACGAGCAGGCAGACATTCCTGCTGATCTCCATGGCATTCCTGCACTTTATTCCATATGCTGTACCTGAAGGTGCACAGACCCCAGGGACAAAATCTGTGGGTTGCAGTAGGAGGGAGAAGCAGAGAAGTCCTTCTCTAGGAAGAGTTCTGTCAGTCCGCCTCCTTTTCTGACCCGAGTTTCTCCACAAGGGGGTGAGCTTGGAAATGCGCACACCTGTGTCTCTGTTCTGTGCGTGCCCCAGCTTGGGGCTCTTGCCTTGTTTATGTAAGGCTTGACGCTGCCTCTGCCGCCTCAAAAGTGATGGCTCGTTACCCTGCCCGGTGGGCTGTGGCTGGAGCGGTGCAGCGGGACCCAGCGTTCCAGGCCTTCAGCTATGGGGTATTCAAAGGCGGCAAGCTCGGGTCCTTGACTTCTCCCCCGGGTCCACCCAATTGTTGCCCAGCATGGCAGTCTCACCTACCAAATAGCACGAGGAAAGGAAATCAGGAATTGAACATTTAATAAAGCAGAACCTGTTTCCCTTGGCATGCAGGAGACAGGAAAAGGAATTGTCTGTGTGTCCATTCTTCTGTTTGTCCTTGTAACCGTTAAATTTGCCACCTCCATGTTCTCCCGGCAGCCGTGGCCTTTCTCTCCCCACCTACAGCTCTCCTGCAGTCAGGATCTTCCCAAAGCTAGCACGCTGCGGAGAAAAGAAAATGTTAGGGAACACGTGAGATGCAAGTCTCAGGCCAGGCCCCACAGTGGCTTCCCAGGGTAGGGGGTGCCGATCACTCTCCCTTGGCAGGGCGCCTGGTAGGCGACCAGGCAACAGCTGGCCAGGGCGTGCGGGGAACAAGCCCTAAGAAATCCTTCACCAGCAGTCTGCCTTCAGGGGCTCCATCAGTTTGCCCCCATCCCCCAGATGTGGAAGTAGGGCCAACGCCAAGGGAGGGAACACTCCTTAAAAGAGCTAGTCCAGAATCGCTGGGGGCAGATGGATCAGGAATGGGAAGAGGAGGTGTCTGCCAGCCCCTCAGTGGCTGACAGTGGAAGACGAGGAAGGTGTGATGGCAGGGAAAGCCCCACAGAATGCCAACACCAGACAGAGAAGGAAACCATTGGGAGTGAAGAAATAACCCCAATGTTCTCAGGGGCACATTCCATGGTGGAGTCCGTAGAGCCTTTCAGCTTCAGCCAGCTGGGAGCTGAACCTGCCCCAAACTGACTCTGCCTACTGGTTTTAGCTAAAACAGTTGTGTTGGGTGTTAAACCACAGAAGCATTTCCCCAGCTGAGTGGTTTTTTTAATTTGAGGGGGTCTGTGTTTGCCTTCTACCAGAGAATGTCCAAGAAAAATACAAGTAGAGCAGAGATGGAGCAGAGGTACAGTTCAGCCACCCTCCTTCTGTCAACCCCCCCCACAAGAACATATCCCAGATTCCCCCTCCTCAGCCAGTAACCCAGTCCTTGCCACGCCTTGACTCAGCCTTAGGCAGAGCCCAATGCCCCCCACACACACACAAGCTATAGATTTGGCCCATTTCTCCCGTGTCAGAGGACAGGGATCTGCAATCAGTTATGCCAGGATAAGAAACTGTTTGCATTCTCATTTTCTGGAGCTCCCTTCACCCCAGCCAACTGTGCTGCAGAGCACATGTACCTTGAACTGTGAGCCGGGCCTTGGAGCGGGTGCTGCCAACAGTAACCTTCACCATCCCACTCATGCCAGGGGTGGTCTGGCACAGCCTTAACCTATGTACGTGCCCCACACTCTCCATCTGCACGTGTGAACTGGGCTGCAACTCTTCCCCATTGAGGCTCCACTGGGGGGTGCACGGCGGAGGAGCCGATATTTCACACTCAAACTGTGCTTCTGAAGGCGCCACCACTTCCACACTACGCAGAGCCCGCACCACGTGGATCCCTTCAGCTGCAGGGAAAGAGTGAAACAGCATCAGTTTCCCCACATGATACAGGGCAGCCTTTCCTCCACCCACACGTGCACAGAGGGCGCCCTCTCCTCTTTGTCCTCCCGCCCCGGGCAGGCACACTTTTCCATGCTTGGACCACTTCTCCATGGCTGTGATTGCCAACGGCCTTACAATGAACCCTGATGTTTGGCCATTCCATGCACATGTTCCCACTTACCTTCCACAAGGAGACGTGCCGTAGAGCGATCATCCAGTGCGTCGCAAGTATACAGGCCCTCATCTGCAGGCTCGACACAGTGGATGACGAGAGTTCGGTAACAATCCAAGTTGCAGATCTCATATTTCTGGCCAGCAAATATCTCTGTGTCACCGCGAAACCAGCGCACTCGCCCACGTGACTGAGACACTGTACATTCCAGTGTGGCTTTATGCCGGGCTAACACCGTCTTGTCCCGCAGTGGCTTTATGATGCGGATGGGCAATGCTGTGGGAGAAGCAGATCCGAAGCCTCTGAGAATCTGACTCCCCTGAGCCAGGCCTCTAGCCCCCCACTCCCATCTACCTGGCAACAAGGCGCAGCTCTGGGCAGCAAGCCATCACCAGGGCGCCCCCCCCACGCCACCCTTTCAAGGTTTTATCTTTCAGAGCAGCCTTGTTGTCAAGGGAAGAAGAAATCCCAGCTGGCTGGAGAGGGAGCCCCACGCCCCACACTTGCAGCACGTGTGGAATCATCCCAAATGAACTTTTCACATCTCCGTTTACCTACACAACATATGTCAGTTGCCAACCCTGCAATGCCAACTTGCCGTTCACCTCCATCCCCACAAACATCGTCTGCTTATCAGCTGATACCTACCCACTGATACCTGGGGTCGACCCTTTCCCCCTCACTTTCCCTCCCCTATTATCCCCAGCCCAATTCCACGAGCTGAGGCTGAAGGTCATCGGTAAAGCCCTTACCCTCCACTTCCAGGCAGGCTTCCGAGATGGCTGCCTTGGCCACAAATCGGATTTCCCCTGCGTCTTCAGGACGGACGCAGCACAGAAGCAGGAAGTGCCGTGTCCCTGGTGAAGAAAGAAATAAGAAGTGACAATATGCTTATGGGGACATGTAGGGTTTTGCCACGACCCCTCGGAAGAAAGGGAGTGGAATTTAATCCAGGCAACATAAGGCAGTAGCCGGAACGGTGCTAGCTGTGGGCAAAGGCACTGCGTGTCCCTGCTGTAGTCCTCATTAAGGAAACTAAAGGCCTTTTCAGGCAATCTTTTCAGCATAAGAAACAGAATTATTGCATATGCTCCAGACATATTTTTGCAAAGTCGAACGTCTGCTGCAGTTTCTCAGCAATTTAAACTGCACTGTGCAGTTGCTGGGAAAACACATTGTCAGCTGCAGATATTCAGGCAATTGGATGGTGCCCGTGACAAGTGAACCCAGTTCCCCACTCCAGCCTCTGTGTGGCCTTGAGGAACCAAAGCAAGTACAAACAAGCAAACTGTGCAGAATAATCTGGCCCCCTGTCTCAGGGAAATAGTTATATGAAATCCATGGAATGGAAAAGTGCTAAAATTCTGGCAGGGGAGTGCGCCTCAGTGCAGTAATGAGACTGCCTTTCCCTTCACAATGAGTCATTAAGGAAACTTTCGTTTCCCCCATTTAAAAAAAACCCCAATTTGAAGATTATGCCATTGTTGTGCAAATTTTCTTACATCATTCTAGTAAATTTCTTCTCTGGTGCTGGAATATACATTTCCCCTGAACTGTGACTAAATACCCCCGGCAAGCTATAGCAAAGCTATCTCATTATTAGCAAGGGTATCCCAAATCCAGGCTTTTTACAGAGGGTGAGATGTTGAGCCACGCTAGACTGGATTATTCTGGCACAGAACAAAAAATAAACAGATTTGATCTTTCTAAGGGAATTCCGCACACTTAGGGTAAAGTAATATTTTTAGAGCAGTCCCAGCAAGTTCTCCACCCACAGTGTTAGCACTACTTTGCACCTTTTGTTGCTGAAGTTCCTGCAACTGGAATGTGGGATCAGCCATCTGTCCTATGCACCAGCCAGCAGGGCAGTCCATGAGTTTGTTTTTCTGACTGGTACACATACCTACCAGTCCATCCTTCCCCTTAACCTATCCATCCTTTTTAATGCTGCAGAACTCAGGGCTGCCAAGAGGAGGAGCTGTGCCAATAAAGTCAGCTACTAGCCAGCAGGCGCCCTCCACAGCTCACTGTGACCCTGACTGTGACCCCATTCAACCTAACCACCCTGTTCAACCCAACCATAAGAAGAACTTGCAGAACCAGTTTCCTTACATTCATCCCAAAAACAACAAAAAAGGTATATTTGTACTGAATGTGGTGAAGTCATTTTGTAATTGGCACCACTGCTCCAAATACATTGTGTCTGTCTGTCTGTCTGCACCCTAAGCAGACACAACTGGAAATGCATGGAAGAAGAAGACCCCCACAGAAGAAGACACACCACACAATGTGGGAGATTCTTGCATCAGAACTGCACCTGAGGTCACCTGTGCTGAACCCCAAGTCACCGCTCACGAGACTTCCAATCTATTTTCAGCAGCTGCAGTTCATGCTCATCATAAAATGGGACGGTCCTGGCCAAAGTAGAGAAACACGCAGTGCCCACCACGTCCACCTTCACCACTTACCTTCCTGCCTTATTTTCACCGTGCCGGTCACTTTGATCCTCTCCCCATCCAGGAACCATTCGCCTTTCACTTCTTCAAGTGACACCTCACACATGAAGACAGCATTTTCATTCTCCCGAATACGCACATCTTTCAGCTCCTGCACAATCTGAACCTGACGTTCTACAGAGAGGGAAATATCCATGGAGTTGGGACTGAGGACTTCCTAACGGCAACTCACAAAGGTCTAACTGAGAACACTAAATCTGATAAGTCTATAGTACTGGTCAAGGATTACGGGACCCAACAGATGGATTCCCCACTCAGCAAAATATCTTTCCCAATAATTCCCAGCCATGATTTGGAGCTCATGAATAACATTGAATAAAACCAGCCCCTAAGAATGTTAGAAGAGCCCTACTGGATCAAGTAAAGTCTAGCATCTTGCTTCCAACTGTAGCCAGCCAAGTGTTTCCAAGAAGTCCACAAGAAGGAAATCAAGTCACCAACCCCTGCTGTGATTTGTGGACAATGTCTGTTATTCAGAGGTATACTATTCCTGAGCATGGAAGCTCCCTTTGGTTATCACAGCTAATAGCTGTTGTGAGATCTAGCCTCTATTTGCATAACTCTTTTAAAAAGCTGTTTAATCCTTTCCTGTGCAGCCAATCACTCCCATTTCTGATAAGCCCAATGGAGTTCCTTGATCTCCAAATCATGCAGTGGCCACATTACAAATTTCTGGTGGTTTCGTACTGGTTTAACCACCATGCCTTAAACCAGAGATCTGGAAGAGATCCCTTGCTCCCTATATCAGCACTGCAGCTCCCAGGGTTCCCATCGTATGGGGCGTGACTACTTTGCCAGTATAAGCTTGTGGAGCCGATATACTTTTCTGACAAGAGGCAGAATGCTTGATTCCAAAATCAGAGCTGTTGGAGTGCAACATGGTGCCACAGACACTGATTTGGAAGTCATCTCCCCCCCCCCCATTCCAGATCTGGGGTGGGGCATGAGGGGGGGCGGACAATCTCTCCCAAGTGGTAAGAGAGCTGCAAGCTCTGTGCAGGCTTAGAGGCATTCATAATTTATGTATGGCTGCTCATGTGTCAGGGCAGATAGGGTATTAAAAGCATGTTCTTTCTTGGCTCACATTAAGCTCTGAACAGCTAAACCTGATCATTCCTCTTCAGCCTGCTTTCTAACTCTCTCACCACAGGGTTGGAAGGGATCAGAGTCATTGAGTTTATAGTCTTTGTTCTAAGATCAGCAATCTGTGCTTTAACAGCAACAACGAAAACCCACCATCCTGACCAGGGACTGTCAAATGTTGTCTTGAAAGGTCATGAGGATAAAGATCCCACTGCCTTCCCTTCCTGGGCATGCTTTCCCCTTGATGAAACGTTCTTATAGTTAGAACTTTTTAAAGATCATTTATGCTAAACCGAGCTTCCTGTACAAGTTGCACAAGCTTCAGGAATGAGACTCTGACTCACAGCCGAGCTGATGATCCACAGCCCCCCTCCAGGGCACAAGCAGCAGCCACCAGGGGGGCCGGGGGGGGCCTGACGGCGTAAGGCAGAGAGCAGCAGCAGGCACCGGAGAGCAGGAGGCCGGGCAGCCAGTCCCAGCTCGAGTCCCCCCCCCCTCCCTCAGGTTCCCTGCTGCATCTAGCAGGCCATACGTACCAACAACACGCAGCCTGGCAGAGGCTCGGCATTCGCCCGCATCACACATGTACTCGCCTGCCTCCTCAAGACTGCAGTGGACGAGCTGCAAGAGGCGCCTGCGGCCCACTGAGTATATGCGGCGGCTGGGCCCTACCTGGACCTCCTCCCCGTCCTACGAGAGCCAGAAAGAGAAAGGCTGGTTGATGGCGGGTCAGGGCAGGAGGAAGCAGGAAAGCGCTGGGAAGGTTGGGTGCCACTGTCAGGCTTGCTGAGGGCACAGGTGGAGCGTGGTGGCGAGTGGCGTGAACCGGGGCGTGTCCACCAGTCACGTCGGCTCACTCTTTCACAAGGAGAGGAAGGAGGAGGAGAACCGTTGCTCTCGGAAGAATGGGGGAGGGAAGTGCAGGGAGTCAGCATCCTCACCTTGTACCACTTCACGTCAGCCAGGGGCCTGGACAACTCGCACTCAAAGGTGGCCAAGCCTGTCTCAGGAATGCTCATATCCTGGGGAAAGCGCAGCATGGTGACTGGTGGCTCTGCAGGGACAGGGACAGAGGCAGGCGCAAGTTGGAGACTGGGAAGAGATTAAGCAGCCAAAGTGCTGAGCTTAGCTAAGCCGGGGCACCCCCCCACTCCAGCACGGCACAGCCAGCCCAGCTTGCAGTCCCCATCCAAGTTCACGCTGGAGGATTATTGCCCAGCAACTGAAGCCCTCCCCCAACTACAAATCTCCTAACTTGC
This sequence comes from Gekko gecko, assembly GCA_029375565.1. Classification (NCBI taxonomy): domain Eukaryota; kingdom Metazoa; phylum Chordata; class Lepidosauria; order Squamata; family Gekkonidae; genus Gekko; species Gekko gecko. The sequence goes on from JAPDNY010000003.1 coordinate 87,649,814, forward strand.
CTGAGCTCTGAGATTCTTCACTCTTTATGCAGCACTACTGGAACATTAATTTTTTTTACTAGTGTGCTTAGCTCATAAAGTGTGAAGGAAAGATGCCAGTACCCTAGAACACAGTGGATGTACCTGAGACAGCCAGGGCCAAATGACTGGCCTGGCTGTTTGAGACAAGGAAGACTAAGAGCACTATTCAGGGTAAGCCAGCACTTCAGCACTGGGTGGGGGTAGTGGAATTCGAGGCTTTGCGTTATTATTATATTGCCCAGATTGCCCGGTGGCATGGGCTGGGATGTCACCAGTACGCGGATAACACCCATCTCTATCTGTTGTTGGGCGGTCATTCCGACTCCAAACCAGAAGATCTGGACCGGGCGTTATAAGCCATGGCTGGTTGGCTTCGGCTGAACCGGCTGAAATTGAATCCGATGAAGACGGAGGTCCTTTGCCTGAGTCAGAACAGCCCGAGGGTAGGGATCCCGCTCCTGACCTTTGATGGGGCGCCATTGGTGCCAGCGCCGCAGGTTAGGAGTCTGGGAGTGCTCCTAAATGCCTCCTTAACAATGGAGGCCCAGGTAGCAGCCACTGCCAAGTCAGCCTTCTACCATCTTTGGCTGATTAGGCAGTTGGTTCCCTTCCTCAAATGCAGTGACTTGGCAACAGTGATCCACGCGATGGTCACCTCGAGATTAGACTACTGTAATGCTCTCTACATGGGGCTGCCCTTGTCTCAGATCCAGAAGCTGCAGCTGGTGCAAAATGCTGCAGCCAGGCTTTTGATAGGACTCCCTGTTTGGGAGCACATCCAACCTATGCTAAAGACATGGCACTGGCTGCCTATAGCATACCGGATTCATTTCAAGGTGCTGGTTCTTACCTTTAAAGCCCTTTATGGCCAGGGACCTACATACCTGAGGGACCGCCTTTCCCCATATGTACCCCAGAGAATGCTGCGATCCGGGGCCCAGAACTGGCTGGCCTTCCCAAGTCTCAAGGAGGCCAGGCTAGCAACAGCCAGGGCACGGGCTTTCTCGGTGGCGACTCCACTCTGGTGGAATGATCTCCCGGAAGAGACCAGGGCCCTACAGGACCTGTTACAGTTCCACAGGACCTGCAAGATGGAGCTCTTCCACCAGGCTTTTGGAGCCACCGCCACTACTAACAACTGACAGCCTATGGTCAGTCGGAGAGCCCTCTTCCGCCCGGGACTTTAACTACAGCCTGAGCTAACCACCTAAGACAATCTAAGAAGGTCAAGGAGCCAACTGTGAGATGAGAGAACTCAACAACAACAACCGCTGTGGAATCATCGCTACCAGCACTTTATTATGTTTTATGGTTTTAGAGGCGGCCTAGGCCGGGAGGACAGGGTAGAAATCTGATAAATCAAATCAAGTCATTATTTTGCTCAGCTGTTGAAATGCCCAGATGCAAAGGCACAACTGGGCCGCAGGCAATATCAGCACTGCAGTGCAAGGCAGATGGTCCACAGTACTGACAGGGCTCCAATGCCAAACAACCGTGTAAGTGACGGCAGACTCACGCCAGACATCAGCACCAGTCATCTCGCTTTCCCACCGTTCTTCCCCCTCCACTCATTCCTGACTCACTCTAGGTACAAGCAGGCAATTCTCACCCATCAGAGTCCATTTCCCCCCCTTTTTCCTACCCGCCCCAGTACCTCGGACCAGAAGACGGGCGCTGCTCCGCACAGTGTCAGCAGTAAAGGCCACCGTACCCGAATCATCTAGGGTGAGCCCCATCAGCGTTAAACTGTGCGCGCAACCAGTAGTGCTCACTCGGCAGGTGGCGCTGGGCTTCATGGGGATGCCATCACGTGTCCATACCCCAGACACGTTGGCATGCGACAGTTCCAGCTCAAATGTCACAGTTTCCTTTTCAACAGTCTCCACATCCAGTAGTGGCTTCCTCACCGTCACTCTTCGGGCTGGAGGAAAGGAAGCGTAAAGCGCTCAGCACAGGATCCATTTTGACAGGGAAAGAGGTCTGCTCTCCAGGAACAATAGCAAGTGGGCAAGAAGAATACAAGGTCTCCCTTCCCTTCCCTTCCCAAGGGATGCAGTCCCAACCCATCCCTCTCACTGTCCCAGAGGATCATTCCCGGCCTAGCCTAGAAATGGGCATTCCATTCTGACTGGAGCCATGCAGCCTTTTGGAACTCTGACTAGGACGTGACGTTTAGCACCAAGACAGAGCTGCCTGCCGTAAAGAACAAAGAAGGGTCACTGTGGATGCCAGTGGGACTTCCAATCGACAACAGACAGGACAGGAAAGAAACCAGAGGTTGACACCTACGTTCCACACTCAGCCTGGCCTGAGTGCGGTCATGCAGGCTCTCGCAACGGTAGGTGCCTCGGTCAGAGAGTTCAATGCTGTGAATGGTGAGGGCTCGCTGGTGCCCATGTGCCTCCATGGAGTATTTGGCAGATGGCTGGAGCAGGATGCCCTGCTTCATCCACTGCACTTCAGCGTTCTCCAAGCTTAGCTTCACCTCCAAGCGCACGTCCTGACCCTCCTCAGCCACCAAGTCATGCTGCGTCTGCACAAATAGCACCTGGGCCTCTGCAGGAGGAAACAACCAAGGTAAGAGCTCAGCACAGGAAACACCAAGAACACCCATCTCACCTTTCCCAAACACATCCCAGTCAGTGATGTCTGGCTCTCTGTTTGGAGGGAACCCTGGATCTGTAAACGCCTATATGCTGATCATTATGCACAAGGCTAGACGTATTTCATATGTTTGCATGCACAGAATTTGGTTCTGACTTCAGAATTCAGCATCTCGAGAAGCTTAGCTTTAAGTACAAACTGAGAACCAGCAGAGCTACAGTGATAAAACTTGTACTTGCAGAGCCTGGCATAATCTCAGAAGACAAAGGCAGAATCTAAGGAGGACATCCACTCCACTTGAGTAAGGTGTCTTTCATGTCTAAAGCAGAAAGTAGGATCATGTTTGTGAGGCAAAGCCATCCTGGCCTCCCCTCAATGGTTAATGTGAACAGTAATGGGCCAAGTTCATCCTGTAGGTGTCACTAATTGGTTCCTCAGCCTATACAGTTCTTCTCATCTTCAAGACCAGAGATGAAGGTGGCATGACTGGTGTCTCATGAGAGCCTGCAGCCCATAGGGTGGGGGGAGGAGAGCCAGGGGTGATGAGGTAATCTTCTAGAGGCTTCTCCTAAGAACATGTTCTGATTGGATGTTATCCTCACCTGATGTTACTGGGCCAAAAACTATAATTCAGCTAAGGCCTGAGAGAAAAGAGACTAGTTGAGATCTTGTTGGGCCAAAGACCTACAACCTGCTTGAATGGCATTTGCTAGCAGCGTAGAGAGCACCTGACCTTCGGCCTTTGACTTTGGAACTTAAGGTTTGTGCCATCTTCTAAGAGTGATTAACACATGGAATTCAATGCCACAGGAGGAGGTGGTGGCAGCTACAAGAATGGACAGTTTCAAGAATGAATTGGATAAACATATGGAGCAGAGGTCCTTCCATGGCTATTAGCCACAAGGTATAGATAGGAACCCTTTGTCTGGGTCAACTGATGCTCTGTATTCATGGTGCTGGGGGGGGGTCAACTGTGGGAGGGCTTCTAGTGTCCTGGCCCCACTGCTGGACCTCCTGAGGGCACCTGGTATTTTTGGCCACACTGTGTGACACAGAGTGTTGGATGGGATGGGCCATTTGGCCTGATCCAATGTTGGTTTCTCTGATGTTCTTAATGCCAGAAGTGTCAGACAGTTGAGCTAGTTTCTTTGCTTTTTTGCTCTATGATTTTAGAGAATTGAGTTGGCAATAGAATGAACTTTTATATTATTTGAACTTGAAATAAACTTAATACACTTATTTTTGCAATACACAGTGGTCTCATTATATGTGTACAACTGCCCTGGGGACCCATGGGGTTCAGGCTTGTACTTCTTCACACTGTCAAATTGGCAAATATAGGAAATTGTTTTTAATTAATTACAGTTTATTCAGATCATACAATTTGAATTTTCTTGGTGCAGAATTAAGAATGGAGGCTGGGAGAGAACAGAGTAGGCACCACCCTGCTTTTGACTCACTGTAAATCTGGGAGTCCCAACTCGTACTTGGTCTCAGCACCTGGCATTGTGGATGGTGAAGGGTCGCTGATGCCCATGTGGTTCCACTGAGTACCTGATGGACAGCTGGAGCAGGATGCCCTCCCCAGTGAGCTGAGATTCCCAAGCAATATGTCTGGTGTTGCCTTGACTCTTACTTACCTTGTACACTCAGCCTGGCTGTGCTCACCAGGCCTTCGGCATTGACAGCCACAGTGCCACTGTCGCTCAGCCGGCACTGTCGTATTGTGAGGGTATGGCACAACCCATTTCTTGTTGTGGTAAACCGTTCACTGGGTATCACCTCTTGGCCATTCAGCTGCCACTTCAGGGCCACATTGTCAGGAGACATCACGACTTTGAAGGCAGCATCGTCCCCCTCCAACACTGTTAAGTTGTGCAGCTCAGAAATGATCTCCACAAACCTGGGGACTGGGGAAGAAGTGCTGGGTGTCAGGTCTTGAAGGAACTCACTCCCAACAACACTTTCTTGGCAGTGATTTGTTTATTGAGAGGTAAAGAGGTTTCAAGCATAGACGAGTCTGTATCAGAACTGGCTCCCTTGGCGCCAGTTCTCCAATTATACATGATTCAAACAATCCCCCCCCCAGTAACCAGACCAATCACATCCTTACATCCAGCCCACCAAAATCTACGGTGCACCATCAGCCCTCCTACAACACCTGCAAATCTATGGTTACATCATCTAGCAGTGTCTGGCACCAGTGTCTGGTACTCAAGGTCAAGCACGCATACTTCCCACCAAGGGGAGGCCCCACATGGATGCAGTTACAAGCCAGCGCGACTCTCAGCAAAGCAACTCCAGACACGCACTCATACACTCCCCCCCCCCCAGTTCCCAGCCAGAGTGAAACAAGGCAGTGAGCTTACAGATATCAAAGACAGGCAGTTAAGAACCCTCTGGCAAATGAGGCCTGAGTTTGACACTGGGTCTGTACTGGACTCCTTGTATTTACCTCATATGCCTGTTTGCACAATTTCCTGCCAGTCTGTGACCAGTAGCCCCTCACAGAACAGTTATAGATTTTATCTAGGCAGGACCCCACATATACTTCTCCCCATGCCAGTACTGTTTAGATGTTACCAGCCCTGTGGGGTCTCTTCAGTCCTCGCATCTGCCACAGTGATGCATAGAGGAATCTGAAGATGGGTTATTGGAATCAGAGGACTGTAACTCTAAGGGCATCAGGACTCACTCTGCACTGTGAGGATAGCCAGGGTGCGGTCGTCCTTGCTCTCACACGAGTACTCGCCAGCATCCTCAGGCCCCACGTGGCTCAGGGTCAAAGAACGCTCTCGGCCCTCTGCTCGGATCTTCAGGCGCTCACTCGGTTCCAACGCTTGGCCGTCCTTCAACCACAGTACATCACCCTTGGTTTTGCACAATTCACACCAAAACAGCACGGTGTCCCCCTGAAGCGCTGACACATCCGAGAGACCCCGGACAAACTTCACCGGCAGCTCTGAGGTGGGCAAAGAACAGAGCAGCTGCAGGGAACAGGCAGAACAAATGCTGCACTAACCAACAGGAGAGGGGGGGAGGTTGTCTGGACTGGAAATGTGCATGGAGCCCTGGTCACACGAATTCAAACCTGCTTAAGAATCCCAAGAGGCACAATTTCCTTTGTTTCTAAGTTTCTGGCCTTCATAACAATAAAGAAAGGTTTGAAGATACCTTGGCAGGATTTTCTAAAACATCAGAAACTAGAAAGATCTGGAAAAGGATGCCCTATAATCAGAAGGAAATAGCTTTTGCACTCCTTTCTATTCTTCTTCAGTATCCGGTCCTTTCTGTTTGTTTGTTTTTGCCATCAAGCCACTGCTGACTTATGGTGACTCCTCCTTATGGGGATTTCAAGGCAAGAGGCCTTCAGAGGAGGGGGGGGTCTGCCGTCTGGTGTTTTCATACCAAATACGAGCCAGGACTGAACCTGCTTAGCGTCCGAGATCTGACTCGATTAGGCTAGCCTGCGCTATCCAGGTCAGGGCCTGTCCTTACAAACACATTAATGTCAGTTCCCCAAACGGTTGAACAAATGACAAAATTGAGTAAGCCTATAAAGGCACATTATACATGCCAGCTGCACAATTCGAGTTCAAGGAACTAATCTCCCTACTGTACATCTTGGCAGCTGTGTGACTGAATTGGCCCAAGCTACACACCAAGTCAAGGTCAATTTCACACCCGAAGCCATGGGGCTGCATTTGACCATTTCCGCAGTTTCGTGATCCTGTTTTGAGGATCACGAAACTGCAGAAAAATCGGCGAAGCTGCTGGTCAAATGCAGCCCGGCCGGGTGTGAAATTGACCAAAATGTCAGTTGCTGCATCATAAAACAGAAGACATTTTGAGAAGAGATTTTAACCTTCTTGCAGACGGTACAGACTGATTTCAAAGGGGGTGAAAAACAAATGGAAGATATAAAAATCAGTTTCAGCATCTTTACAGCTCAAATCCAGATCTAGAGACCAAAAAAAAAGGCAGAGATCGAAAGGGGGTGAAGCTGGTGAAAGACAACACTGTCCTCTACTAGAACTCTCTGTTATTGTCATAAAAGCATGAATGGCTAGCTGGATCTGACCAAAGGTCCCTCTAGCACTGGAAGACATTTCACTGGCAGATGCCTCTGGATGTTACCACCAAGGCATGATGGTGATGGCAATTCCTTGTTTGTCTTTAATATTTGGTAATTAGGATTCTATTGCCTTTATACATGGAGAACCTACTTAGTTGTTGTCGCTAATAGCCCTTGACAACTCCCATTGTTGAAAATTCAGGCTATTTCTTAATCTGCCCAAAGGATTGTCTCTTCTGCAGTGAAAGCTGACAGAGAAAAACAATGGAAAACTAGGCCCTACTGCACATGCATTTCTCTCCTGCTGACTCCTCTCTGCTCACCACTGCTTCTAGCTTTATTTTTATTTATTTTACAAAGTTCTCATGCTGCTTTTCATAGTTTTCCAAAATGGCACATAGCTGAGGAAATAAAATAACAATAAAACAGCAATAAAAAGATAAAATGCATTTATACCAATAACAGCAACACAAATAGCAGCAATAAAGTACTGGACCAGGAAATGAAACATAACAATTAAAAGCTAACAGAAACAAACAGATTTCTGTAAAAACCTCTGCAAAGACGTAGCCAGATTTATTTCTCAAGGGAAGGTTTTCTAGAGTTCTGGGGCTGCAACTAAAAGGCCCTGCTATGTGTGGAGACCATTATAGTCTTCCCAGCCATTGGAATTTAAAACAAGGCCTCTTTACCTGACCTTTACTATCAGGGAGGTTTGCATGGAAGTAGATGTTCTTTGAGATAGCCACACTGCTAGGGCTTTATAGGCTAAAGCTGGCACCTTGAACTTGGTCTGGAAAATTACAGGTAGCCCATGAAGCTCTTTCAATCGATCACACACACTAAATAATCCACTTTCAATGCACTGAAAGTGGATTGAATGTGGATTATTTAATCTGTGTGATTGCAGCCAATAACTATATAACATGGTTTTATCAGCTAACACCTGGCCAAAATTTGGCTGCAGCCGTTGAACTTCCTGGTTATTGCCGCATGCAAAGTACATTATAGTAGTATAATCTATAGGACATTAGGGCTGTGATCAGATGTGCAGTTTAATCTGCTGCCATTGCTGATCCCTTACGGATTTAAAATACACGATCAGACAGCCACATCTGTCTGTTGTGCCCCAGTCGTCTGTGTCCCTCCCCCCCTTTACTGCATGTTTATTTGATACCTGTGAAAGTCTAGTCCTTTTGGGCTGAGCTGGTTTCAAACTGGATTTCCTGTTGTCTGATCGCTCTGTTGCGCACCCAAGCCATCAGGCAGGTCTGACAGGTCTCTTGTTTTTCAGCCGCCAGGTTTTTTTACTAGTTAGCGAAGTGTGCTCTACTGCATATTTGCGCTTCTCTCTCTCCCCCTTTCCCACAGAGGCTGCTCTAAATTTTGCTTTCTTCATAAAAACTTTCAAATAAAAACTCCCCTGTACTTCAGCTTTTTCCTAGGGTAAATTGAAAAGTCTAGAGAGGGAGACTACATGTCCCAGCAGGCTGATCAGCGCTTATGCGCATACCTGCAGGACAAACTTTTTAAAAAATGGCCGACAGCCCCATGAACAACGTATGTGGGCATGCTCAAGGGAGAAACTATTTTTAAAAATGACCGACAGCAACACTCCTTGGCTGCCGGGTCTGGTATGCGTCTGATCGCTCAAGAATGGGGTAAAAGCACTTTGAAGAGCGCTTAAAGGGGTGAGTCTGATCAGTATTCTCTGTTCCAAAATACTCTGGATCAATTAGAGGTGGGGCAACAGTGGATTAAAATCCACATCTGACCACACACTAGGGTATGGATATCAGTGGCAAATCCCAGCCAATAGGAATGCCAACTGACAATTCTGCTGGAGCATTCCAGGCTTCTACTGACCGATGAAAATCCAAGACCAAACTGGGGCCCAGGAGCAACCCCAGGCTATAATCTTGAGATTTCAAGGACAGTTGGATACCATCTCAGACAAGCTTTCCCCTAAAACAGCCAAGTGAGTCTCCCACCAAAACTATTATGCTGCAGGAAAAAGCTTAGCTGTCACGTAAGGCAGAAGAAGCCATACTTGGAAAATTCTCTCTTCAACCCATCCTTTAAAGGCAAAGCCACCTAATTACATACAGAGCCTAATACTCTCTCCCAGTCCAGCCTCCATGCCCACTGCAGACCACTAAAGAATATCCAGTCTTATACTTGGCTGCCTCCCATGTTCCCCAACACAAACCTCTCACCTTTGACGCTGAGCTCGAAATGCATCAGGTCATGACGGGAGCGGCATAGGTACTCGCCAGCATCAGCCTTGCTCACATTGCTAAGCAGGAGGCTGTGCACCCGCCCTTCTCTGCGTAGCTGGCAGTGTTCCCCTGCCATCAGGGCACCTTGAGGTCCCTCCCAGTTCACCACAGCCAGCTCCTTGGAGACGACAGCCGAGAGCACCGCACTGCCCCCCTCCAGCGCCAGCACCTTCTCTGGATGTTCTGGCTTTGGCACAAAGAGTACTGGGGCCTCTGGCAGAAGGAAAAGAACAAAAGAGACAGGGGTAATGAAACGCTAGGAAAGAAGGAAGAGGCTCTCTTGTTCTTGCTCTACATCATTCCTGCTGAAGTTGTTTCCATTTACTGCTCCTGCCCACGCCCTTCATTTGTCATTTAGACGTTACTACAAATTTCCCATTGAGCAACATAAGACATCCAAACCTGTAATGGCTCTGATGCCTTGGTCTATGAGTTTCCTCTTTGCTCCAATATGGAGAAGCACCAAGTACAAGTTGGGGGCCAGATAGTTCACAGACCATGCTCTGGACCAAACTCTGACTAAGTACATACTGCCCCCTTCATGGTACCTAATGTGCCCCACCTGTCTCTCTAGACTCCTCATCTTTTCCTTGCCCTCCTTTTCATAGGTCACGCAGCCACCTGCTCCAGTTTATGTCACAAAATCAGAAGAGTGTCACCCTGAGGGCAGTCCCTCATAAATGCCAAGAGCTCCTCCCACTACACTACCTGAGGCCCTGTTGATTCACGCAACAGGATAAGGTGGTCACCACAGATTGCAGTGGGTGGATCAAAATTTTGAATGGTCCCCTACAAATTCTCCCAGAAAGCAGAAAACTAGCACAGCTGGAATTCTGCTTTCACCAGCATTTAGTTCTTTGAGTCGGTTAATATGCACGTGATCCCAAAGATATTATATACTTGGACTTCCAAAAGGCTTTTGACAAGGCACTTCACCAAAGATTCCTGAGTAAGCCTAGAATCATGGGATAAGAGCCTGAACAGGAGGAATAAAAGGACAGTTCTTGTAGCAGAGGGATGTCAGTAGCAGAGTCCCACAAGGATCGGTGCTATTTAATATGTCCGCGAATGATTTGAAGGGGGTGAACAGTGCAGTGGTCAAAGTTATAGATGATACCAAATTATTCAGGATGGTGAAAAACAAGGTGAGTTGTAAAGACCTATTAAAACTTGGTGAGTGGGCTACAACATGGTAAAGTAAGTTCAGTGTCAGTAAGTGTAAGGCAATGTAAATTGGAACAAAAAAATCATAACTTTAAATATAGGCTGATGAGTTTCATACTGACGCAGACAAAGGTTGAGAAAGATCTTGTGGTTATAGTGGATAGTTCAATGAAAATGCTGACACAGGGTGCAGCAGTGCTGAAAAGGGCAAGTTTCAGACTGGAGATTGTTAGGAATGGATTGAAAATATATTTTTTATAGACCTTGAAAAAATAAAAAAACTACCTTGATAAGGTAGAAATTCCAAAGATGGGAACAAAAATGAAGGATATGTTGAACGCTCCAATTCAAAAAGAGGAAATTTTTAAAGCAATAGAGGATGCGAAGTTGGGGAAAGCTCCAGGTCCGGATGGATTTACTGCAAAATTTTACAAAAAACTAAAAGAGGAGCTGACCCCAATTTTGGAACTTCTAGCAAACGAAGTACAGGAGTCTAGAGAAATTCCAGAATCATGGAAACAAGCCAATATATCCCTTATTCCAAAAGAGGGACAGGACTTAACGGATGTGAAAAACTACAGACCGATTTCGTTACTTAATAATCACTATAAGTTGTTTGCCAAAGTAGTCGCAGAAAGACTGAAGAAGTATTTGAAAGACGTCATATCTGAAGAACAAGCTGGTTTCTTACCAAACAGGCAAATTAGTGACAATTTAAGAATGGTGATTGATGCAATTGAATATTATGATAAACATCCAGAAAAAGAGGTTGCTTTTCTATTTTTAGATGCGGAAAAAGCTTTCGACAATTTAAACTGGGACTTTATGTTTCAGGTGATTGAAAGACTCAAAACTGGACAGCCTTTTGCAAATCTAATAAGAGCAATATAATCTGAACAAAAAGCTTCGTTGAATGTAAAGAAAGAAATGACAGAATATCTTAAGGTTCAAAAAGGTACCAGACAAGGCTGCTCGTTATCTCCTTTATTGTTTATATGGACTTTGGAAGTACTGTTGGGAAAAATAAGAGAAGATGAAGACATAAAGGGAATTACAATTGGATGCTTTAAGTACAAATTCAGGGCATTTGCAGATGACGTAATGTTTGTAATGGAAGACCCTGTAATTAATTTACCATTGTTGTTGGAAAGGATTAAAGAGTTTGGAGACTTGGCGGGATTTTACGTGAATAAGAATAAAACCAAGGTGTTATGTAAAAATATGACAAAAGAGAAACAACAGGAACTGCAAGGAAAAATACAGTGTGAAGTGGTAAAAAACCCTAAGTATTTAGGAATTGATCTGACAATGAAAAACATAGATCTTTTTAAAAACAATTATGAAAAGACTTGGTCTAAAATACAACAGGATATTAAAAAAATGGGACTCTTTGAATTTGTCATTACTAGGTAGAATCTCGGTAGTCAAGACGAACATTCTACCATGTTTATTGTTTTTATTTCAGACAATTCCGATTGTAAAGGATGGTAAAGTGTTGAATTCATGGCAGAAGGAAATTTCAAAATTTGTCTGGGCGGGAAGGAAACCGAGGATTAAAATGAAGATTCTATGTGATGCAAAAGATAGAGGAGGATTCCAATTGCTTAATTTCAGACTGTATCATGATGCGGCGTGTCTAACATGGCTAACACAGTGGATTAATTTGGACAATAGAAAAATGTTGGCTTTGGAAGGTCATGATCGTAAATTTGGTTGGCACGCCTACCTATGGTATGATAAATCAAAAATGGACAGTCTTTTCAAACACCATTTCATAAGAAGATCACTATTCATGACTTGGATGAGATATAAGAGATTTTTTTTTTAAGCAAGACCACTACGGATAATACCAGCAGAAGTAATTAAACCTCTTAAAGTCTATTAAAATTTCAACATGTGTTAATGTTAAGGAAAATTGTTATAAAATGATGTATAGATGGTATATGACACCAAAAAAATTGCAAATATGAATGAGAACATGTCTAACAAATGTTGGAAATGTAAGAAAAAAGAAGGCTCTTTTTACCACATGTGGTGGATGTGTGATAAAGCAGTTGTTTATTGGACAAAGATTTACAGTGAAATTCAGAAGATAATGAAATGTATCTTGAAAAAAGATCCAGAAATGTTTCTTCTAGGCCTCAAAATGGAAGAAGTGAATGTAACAAAGAGAACACTGTTATGGTATTTGATTACGACAGCGAGAATAACATTTGCTCAATTCTGGAAACAAGAAAAAGTATCGGAAAAGTGGGATTGGATAAAGAAAATGTTTTTCATGGTTGAAATGGACAAATTGACAAAGAAACTTAACGGTAAAGAAGATGAAGAATTTTGGACTGAATGGAAGGACTTTAAAGATTATCTTGAAATGAACTGGGATGTAAAAAACAGGCTACTCTGCTTCGATAACTATTTAGAATAGAAATTAGAAAGTTATGACTAAATATTAATTAAAATGTTATCTAGGAGTGAGATAGGGACTGAAAAATATGTTAAAAGAAGAATTGAAGATAGAATAAGCTTTTATTGTTTGTGAATATTGACTGGAGTATTATGGGGGTGGAGCATTGCTGGAAGCCAAGGGGGAGGGGAAGGGGAGAGTAGATAAGGATATACTTAAAAATAGTTTGGAATGTTTGAACGTGTCAATATATCCTGTTAATAAAAGTGTGGTTATTTTAAAAAAAGGAATGGATTGAAAATATAACAGCTGATACTGCAATGCCCTCGTGTAGATCTCTGGTGCAGCCTCACTGGGAATGCTGTGCACAGATCTGGTCACCGTATCTCCAAAAGGACATTGCAGAGCAGGGGAAAAGCTCCTTCCCTTGGAGGAAAGACTGAAGAAGCTGGAACTCTTCCTTTTTTTTGGTAAATACAATTTATTATTGGATATATCACATGTTCATACAATTTAAACACACCAATACATATCCATTTTTCTTTCTCCCTCTCCCCCCAAACAAGGCTTCCCGCACTGCACCAACCCCATTGATATTTCTCTTATGCAATTACATATACTACTAAACATATTTTCTTTTACTAATGGTAACAATTCAAAAGTCTAATTCTCTTTCAATTTCTTCTTAATAACTATCAAAACAAATCAAACCACGCTTAACATCCCAGTTTTTCAACAAGTATTCTTGAAAGTCTTTCCAGTCTTCGAAAAAGGTTTCATCTTCTTCGTTGTTTAACTTTCTTGTTAATTTGTCCATTTCTGCCATAAACAACGTCTTTTTAATCCATTCCCATGTTTCAGGTACCTTATCTTGTTTCCAACATTGAGCAAAAGTCAGTCTAGCTGCTGTAATCAAGTACCATAATAGTGTTCTCTTGGCTACATTTATTTCTTCCATTTTAAGACCTAACAATAACATCTGTGGGTCTTTCTTAAAAGCACATTTCAAAATTTTTTGTATCTCATTGTGGATCTCAGTCCAATACTTTACTGCTTTATCACATGTCCACCACATATGGTAAAAAGACCCTTCATGTTTCTTACATTTCCAACATTTGTTAGACATACTTTCATTTATAATAGCAATTTTTTTAGGCGTCATATACCATCTGTACATCATTTTATAACAATTCTCTTTAACATTTACACAAGTTGAAATTTTCATTGACTTTTTCCACAGATATTCCCAAGATGTCATTAATATCTCATTATTAATATTTACCGCCCATTTTATCATTTGCTCTTTTACAATTTCGTCCTCAGTGTACCATTTCAACAAAACCTTGTACAATTTAGAAATCATTTTTTTCCCTTCTCAAGCCATACAATTTCAATTTCAGTGTTATTTTCTCTGAAACCATGTTCTCTTTTATCGGTCTTAAATAAGTCATAAATCTGTCTATACTTCAACCAATCATATTCAAATTCCACATCAAATCTGTCTTTTAACACAAAGTTTTTCCCTTCTAATTTTAAAAGACTTTTATAAGGTAGCCAATCTAACCCTTGATTTCTTGAATATGGATTAATCACTTCTGCTGGTACTATCCAAAGTGGTCTTTCTTCAGAGAAGAATTTTCTATATCTCATCCAAGTCTCGAACAGTGATCGTCTTATAAAGTGGTGTTTGAAGAATTTGTCTATTTTTACTTTTCCATACCATAAATATGCATGCCATCCAAACTTGTTATCATGCCCTTCTAGAGCCAATAACTTTTTATTCTCAAGATTAATCCACTGTTCCAACCATGTTAAACAGACGGCATCATAATACAGTCTTAAATTTGGTAGTTGTAGACCTCCTCTTTCCTTTGCATCACATAAAATTTTCATTTTAATCCTTGGCTTTCTTCCTGCCCATACAAATTTAGATAATTCTTTCTGCCACGTATCCAGTATTTTCCTTTGTTTTAATATTGGAATAGTCTGAAATAAGAACATCAAACGCGGTAAAATATTCATTTTTACAGTTGCGATTCTTCCCAATAGTGATAGATTCAAGGTATCCCATTTCTTCATATCTTGCTGAATTCTATACCAAACCTTTTCATAATTATTTTTGAACAAATCAATGTTTTTCATAGTCAATTCAATTCCTAAATATTTAGTCTTTGTAACTACTTCACATTGAATTTTCTCTTGGAGTTCTGTTTGTCTTTGTTTCGTCATATTTTTGCACATCACTTTGGTTTTACTTTTATTAACGTAGAATCCCGCAACTGATCCAAATTCTTCAATTTTTTCCATCAATTGTGGTATTTTCTCGATTGGATCTTGAATCATGAACATTACATCGTCTGCAAATGCCCTGTATTTATATGCAAAACCTTTCACTGTGAGTCCTTCAATGCTGTTGTCTTTTCTTATCGCTGTCAATAATATTTCTAGTATCCAAATAAACAACAACGGGGATAACGGGCAGCCTTGGCGTGTTCCTTTTTGAACTTGGAAGAAATCTGTTCTTTCTTTATTTATATTCAAAGCTGCTTTCTGTTCTGAGTAAATTGCCACCATCATGTTTAAAAAAGACTGTCCTATATCCATTTTTTCAATAACTTGCAGCATGAACTCCCAATTTAAATTGTCAAAAGCTTTTTCCGCGTCTAAAAAGAGGAATCCAACTTCTTTTTCTGGATGTTTGTCATAATATTCAATTGCATCAATCACCACTCTTAAATTGTCTCTAATTTGTCTATTTGGTAAAAAACCAGCTTGTTCTTCCGCTATAGTATCTTTCAAATATTTTTTCAGTCTTTCCGAAATTATTTTTGCAAATAATTTGTAATCATTATTTAATAGCGATATTGGTCTATAATTCTTTACATCAGTTAAGTCCAAACCTTCTTTGGGTATCAATGAAATATTTGCTTCTTTCCATGAATCTGGGATCCGTTTAGTCTTTCTTATCTCATTCGACAGAAGTACTAAGATAGGGGTTAGCTCCTCCTTAAATTTCTTATAAAACTTTGCTGTGAAACCATCTGGACCTGGAGCTTTGCCCAACTTTGCATCTTCTATCGCCATTGTCACCTCTTCTTTTGTTACTAAACCATTTAATAACTCTTTAATTTGTTTTCCCATCTCTGGAACTTCAATAGTCTCCAAATATTTCTTAATTTTCTGTTGATCAATTCCTTTCTTTTTAAACAGTTTGGCGTAGTATTTGAAGAAGACTCTTTTTATGCCTTTCAGATTCATAACATCCTTTCCATCTTCAGTAATCTTACTTATAAAATTCCTTTCTTTTCTATTTTTCAATTGCCACGCTAAAAATTTTCCTGGTTTATTTGCACCCTCAAATGCTTTTTGCTGTAATTTCTTCAGATTCCAGTATAATTCTCTATTTAATAAAACATTCAATTGATCCTGCAGAAAGTGGATCTCTTTGATAATTTTTTTCTTCCCTGGCCTTTTCTTTAATTCCTTTTCTTTTTGTCGAATTTTTTCATGGAGGTCATTTTGTTGTTGCATCCTTTGTTTTTTATCTTTAGAGTTCAGAGAGATAAGCAAACCTCTCATTACCGCTTTGTACGTGTCCCATACGACTTGTATATCCGTACCTTTGTTTAAATTCAGTTCAAAAAAACTTTTCGTTTCTTTTTTTAAAGTTTCATTAATTAATTTTTGATCCAATAAGTCCTCATTAATTCTCCAATATAATTGTTTCGGTTTTTCTTTAGATATCCAAAGTAAAGGGTTGTGATCTGAATTGGTTTTCGGTAAAATTTGTATTTTTTTAGGTTTTCTGCGCCATCTCCTCTGACATCCAAATCATATCGATTCTAGAAAAGGAATTATGTCTATTAGAATAAAATGTATAATCCTTTGTCTTAGGGTTCCACTTCCTCCAAACGTCTTCTAGTTTCTCTTGTTTCATTAGCTGAAAAAAATTTTTTGGCAGCTTTCCAACCGCCTCTCCACTTGCTTTGGACTTTCTGTCCAATACATTGTTCACTGTGCCATTGAAGTCTCCTGCAAGGACTATTTGATCATAATTTAAACAGTCCAACTCTTTCGTCAAATCATTAAAAAGGTCTCTTTTGCACCATTGGGTGCATATATATTTACAAGCAATGTCTTTTTTCTATTCATCATTATTTCCACGCCAACATATCTTCCTTCTTTGTCTGAGAAGATTTGTTTAGGTTCCAATTCTTTGGTAATGTATATCACTGTTCCTTTTTTCTTATTAACTGCTAATGAATGAAATTCTTCTCCCAATTTTTTATTAATCAAGTATTTATTATCTTGTTTTCTGATATGTGTTTCTTGCAAACAAATTATGTTACATTTTTGTTTCTCTAGCCAATGATTCACTAATCTTCTTTTGTTTGGTGAATTTAGTCCATTTACGTTCCAAGATAAAAATTTGTAATCCATAGTTGTTTTGAATTAAATATCTTTAAAATCATCAAAATTGTTCTCTTTGAATCTGTACATGTCTCCTTCCGTTTTAAGGGTATATCTCACCGAATTGTATGCAAATGATAATCCATATGGAATCTCCCATCTAAACCTGATACTCATTTCTTTTAACCTATCTGTTAATTTCTTGAATTTCTTTCTGTCTTGTAAGATCGATCTCGGAATTTCTCTCAAAATTATTATTTTTTTCCCATTAATTTCCAACGGTTGTGTAAATTGCTTCTTGAAAACGTCTTCCTTCATTTTCGTAGTCACAAATTGAACAATCACATCTCTGGGTAATTGCTTTCTCTTGGCATAAGCTGAATTTACTCTGTAAATCAGGTCAAAGTCTGGATCCAAGTCTCCAACATCTTCCCCTATATAAGTTGTCAATGTGTTAATTACTAAAGCCCGTAAATCCTGATCTTCCTCCTCTTCAATTCCTCTCAATCTCAAGTGATTCTGAGTGGCCCTATATTCCATCATGGACTCCAGTCTTGTATTTTCTGACAGGGTTCTTTTGACTTTCTGTTCCATTTCTTCTGATTTTGTCACCAGACTTTTAACCTCTTTTTTAACTTCTTCTGTGTCTTTTTTTATCCCTGCCACTTCTGTTAGTACCAGTTCTTTCAACTCTTCCATATTTTTTTCTGTACTTGAACTTGTACTTGTTCTATTTGCTCCAGTTGTATTTGCAGCTGTTGTTGCAGCTGTTGTTGCAGCTGTGATTCTATTTGCTTTCCCAAACTCTGCACCACTTCAGTCACCCGTTTCTCCATCGCTTCCATGGCAGCCTGCCACTCTTTTTTTCCTTTGCAGTCATTCTTGGACTAGGTGATGAGGCAGCCCTTGGTCTTGACCTCAAATCCATCTTGAAAGCGAGCTCAGAGCTAATCAATCTTTATATTATCAATCTTCAAGCCAAATCGCCACCTTTATAGCTTCTTCCAGTGCTTTTTCGGCTTAAAACTAACTTTTTAAAATTTAATCCTCCTCAAAATGGCGGGCGCAATTTCTCTATGATTTTCTGGCTAGAGTAGGCTCCTTCAGAACTTCCTGTTTATCTGTCTGTCACTGTAATCCAACTTCCGGTGTCACACTCTAAACCGGCCGTCTACTTCCGGCACAGCCACATCGAAAACATCCACTCTAGCCTACTTCCTGTATCATAGAATCACAGTCAGTTTCGTTTCTGCTACGCAACGTTTAGTCTTAGCTGACCACAGGAATGCAAAACAAAGTCACTTTTTGGCCGTTTTCTCTAAAGGAAAGCTTTCTTTTACTTTTAAATCAAGCGGATTAATTCATTGAAGCCTTTTACGCTTATCCGTGCGTTTAGATTTTACGTTCTTCTTTAAACCGGTAAGCAATTGTTCATTTGTTACCTTACTTGTAATCTCGGGGTTTCGCAGTGCTTCTTCTGTAAACGATGTTAGTCTTGATGTTAAAGAGGTCGGTAGATGACGAATTTATGCTGAATTCTCAGCCCAGCTGGTATCTGTAGTGCTGATTTGCAACTGCCCTCTTCGCGGAAGGAGATCAAAGTGTAAACAAGCTTCCTCCGAAGCTTATCCACACTGATCTCAACTCCCTCTCAGGCTTGGCTGCTTGCTTGCCACCCCCCCGCCTGGGGAGTGCTGTGCTGGGCCAGGTAGAGTCCAGACTGTCGTCAGATACCGCTGTGCACCCTGCACAACTCGCAAAGTGTGTCAATTCGCCATTTTAACTCCGACCAGAAGCTGGAACTCTTCCGTTTAAAAAAACAGATGACTACGGGGTTTATAAAATTATCCATGGGGCAGAGAAAGTGGGTAGAGGGAACTCCCTGCCCCCCCCCCCATCTCGTAATACTAGAACTAGGCAGCACCCAGTGAAGTTGATGAGTAATAAGTACAGGACAGACAAAAGGAAACACTTCTTTATTCAATGAGTAATTAAATTGTGGAATTCATTGCCAGCGGAGGTAGTGGTGGCCATGAGCACAGATGGCTAAAGGGGGTTAGACATTCATGGAAGAGAGACCCATCAATGATGACTAGCCATGATGCCTAAATGGAACCTCCATATTCAAAGACAATAAACCTCTGAATTCCAGTTAACATAAGAACATAAGAGAAGCCAATGTTGGATCAGGCCAATGGCCCATCCAGTCCAACACTCTGTGTCACACAGTGGCCAAAAATACCAGGTGCCATCAGGAGATCCAGCATGCGCTAGCAACAGAAGCCGTGCCTCAGACTCTCTCCGCTAAACTAAAAAGATTTATGGCCTAGAAGGACACAAAAAGGTAATTAATTACTCGGGAGGAAGAGGAACAAGCTCCTAACGAGGTCAGGATTAGGTGGAGGAAACATAGGAGAAAAAGAAAACAAATTGGAGATAAGGTAACCAGGCACGCCGCCAGAGTTACAAATCAAAGTTATTAGGAATACAAGGTAGCAGCCAGAAGCTGTAAACAGAGCGACTATGGCCCGGAGCATTAAGGAACTATCAGAGCAGATAGCAGCATTCCAAAAACAAATCTCTGGAGATATAGAAGCGGTGAAAAAAGACACCACGCAGATAGCACAGGAGATAGGCATAGTGAGAGAAATTGCTGAGGGAGCAAAGAAGAAAGCCGATGCTAATGAAGAAAAAATTAAGGAATTGGAGAAAAATTTAGCAAGGCAGTCAGACCGGCAGCGAAGGAGGAATATGATAATATCGGGTATCAGTGAGGAAATACTCCCAAAACAATTAGAATCTGAACTATGCCTGTGGTTCAAACAAAATGGCGTTAGCGTGAACGAGGCAGAGGTAGAACGGGCACACAGGCTCTTTAGGAAACAGAGGGGAGGAGAGCCAAGACAAGTGATAATAGCATTTGCCAGAGAAAAATTAAAGGATGAGGTTTTTAGAATGCTCAGGAAGATTAAAGACCTGAACTTTAGAGGCAAGAAAGCATACGTCAGCCATGACTTCAGCCCAAGCACGCTCCAGGAAAAGAGGCAGCTGAAACCCTACGCACAAAAGCTGTTTAAGGAAGGTATAAACTTTACGTGGGGGTACCCAACAACTTTGATTGTATTTCGAGAAGGCAAGAGATACAGAGCCAGGAATCCAATGGAGGCGGTCAGGATGCTTGATGAACTGGGAGTGGACTCCAGCAACTGTGAGGAAGGTGGAATGGACGAGGGCAGTGACTCAGACGCCGAGAGGGAGGACTCAAGGCCACATGGATCCAAGCGGCAAAGAGCCAACTCCCGAGGAGCTAGCAATTAAAGGGAAGTATACATTTAAAGCTGGGCCTAACATTGAATAAAGGTTTAAGGGAAATGTGCGGGGAGAGGAGGGGGATGCAGGATCTCTGGAATGTGGAGAGAAGGGGTGGGGAACCCCAGAAGAATTTCTCTCACACAAGGGAAGGGGGAAGGGGAATGGAGGAATAATAGGGGAATAGGCAACATGCTTCAGCAGCGGGGGAGGGGCACGAAATGTTCCAAAGAATATGGCTAGACCAATCAGACTACTCTCATTGAATGTAAATGGCTTATCCTCAAATCTCAAACGATATAGGCTAGCTAAGATGGCAAGAGACGAGGGTATCAATGTAATATGCATACAGGAAACACATAAAGCTAAAAGGGACCCTAAGCCACTGTTTAACAACTTGGGGTGGGTGACTTTGAGTGAGTCCAGAGGGACCAACAAGGCTAGAGGAGTGGCAATATTAGCAAATAAAAATTTGAACATAGAGGTAATAGACAAACTGACAGACAAGGAAGGCAGGTATGCAGTAGTGAAGGGCAAAATAAACAATACGTATCTTACAATCCTTAATTTATATGCACCCAATAGAGGACAAAAGAAGTTCCTAAACAAAGTAATACTAAAGACCCAAAACTTCTTGCAGGGAGAGCTAATAGTAACTGGTGACTTTAATATGGACATCACAAAGCATAGCAAAAATCTGACAAAGAAATGGGGATTAAAGGAAGTATATGAGCTTAGTGGTCAAAAATCTACTCCCACCTTCTTTTCTAACAGGCATAGAACCTACTCTTGTATAGACTTTGTGTTAATTAAGGAAACTAGAACACTCTCAGTTAAAGGGGTCCGAACTCATCCAATCTGGATCTCAGACCATGCCCCTATAACCCTGGAGGTGGACTTGAGCACAGAATGGACCAAGAGACCTTGGAGATACAATAACTTAGTTATAGCAAAAAAAGAGGATAAGGAATACATAAGGAAGCAAATCAAACTATACTTTAAAGAAAATAGGCATTCTGTAACTAGTAATACCTTGTGGGATGCGGCGAAGGCAGTGATTAGAGGAGTTTGTATTGGGAAGGAGATCAATATTAAAAAAGAGTGGCACCAAAATAGACAAAAAAAGATTCAGGAGTTGAGAGTGCTCCAGCAACAACAAGCGAGAGGCTATAACCCCCAAAGGCAGACCCAAATTAGAGAACTGAGAAGAGATTTGGACCAGTTAGATGCAATAACTCTGTGGAAAAAAGAGACATTAATTAAAAATGAATTTCGGAGGAATAGTATAAAGTCAGTCCAAAGATTGGTAAAGTACCTACGGGCTAGGAAAGAAAAACAAAGTGTGAAGTGCATAAGAGAAGGCTCCACAGTAACGCAAGGTTCAAGGGAGATTAGGGAGGCCTTTGCAAGATTTTATCAGGACTTATATAAAGAGAAAGAAACGACAAAATTTGAAGAAAGAATACAGCTCACAATAACATTAGAGGACAGACAGAAGCTAGGGAAGGAGATAACAGTACAGGAAATAGAAGAGGTAATTAAGAAATTAAAAAAAGGGAAATCCCCAGGACTAGATGGGTTTACTGCAGAATTCTATAAAGAACTGGTAGAAGTCTTAGCACCAGAACTCCAGATAACGTTTAACGCGATATTGAAAGGAGAACAAGCCCCAGAGTCATGGAGGAAAGCAGAAATAGTGGTCATCCCCAAACCTCAAAAGGATCCAGAAATGGTCGGCTCATACAGACCGATTAGTCTACTTAATCAGGACTATAAGATCTTTCTTAAAATTTTAGCAAATAGACTAAAGGAGGTGATACCGAAAATAGTTAAAGGGGATCAATATGGCTTTGTGAGAGGAAGGAACATAAGCCATCCAATTAGGAACATTCTCAACATAATAGAACATGGCCAAAAAAAAAGTTTGCCCTCCTTAAGTTGGATGTATATAAGGCCTTCGACACGCTCTCTCACGAATATATATGGAAAATAATGGATGAATATGGGATAGGTGAAAAATTTAAGGGTGCCATACAAGAAGTATATAAGGGAGGGAAAGCAGTGGTAAGGGTTAACGGAGGGCATTCAAGGGAGTTTAGCATACAGAGAGGAGTAAGGCAAGGATGCCCCCTCTCCCCATACATATTTATTATGGGAATTGAGGTCCTAGCAGAAAGAATAAGAAATAGCGGCAGAATAGATGGATACCATATTGGGAGTGAGGAATTAAAGATCAATTTGTTCGCAGATGATATAATGATTGCGCTGCTAAACCCTAAAGAGGGGATTAGAGAAATAAGGACTATATTGGAGGATTTTGAAGCATATTCAGGGCTAAGAGTGAACATGGACAAATCCGAAATTATGTACTTCAATGTCAGTAAAGCAGAGAGAAGAGAAATTGCAAAGATGACAAAAATGGGCCCAGGAGCTAAGTCAATAAAATATTTGGGGATCGAAATCAGGAAGAATTGGAAAAAAACAGGGGAAGGGAACTTCAAAATGGTTTGGAAGAAGATCTGTAAGGACATGAAAAGATGGGCAAATAAAAATTTGAGCATCTCAAACAAAATAAGAGCCGTAAAGATGTTCCTAATTTCTAAGATGATGTATCTATTCCAAACACTCCCAGTAGAATTAAGTATACAACAGTTAGAAAAATGGAATGGAATAATTAGGGAATGGATCTTTAGAAGTAAAAGCCCAGAATGCAAAAGAAGTTCATTTACAACCCGCAAAATGTATTGGGGTGGGGTGTACCCAATCTAACAGACTATTACGAAGCTTTTAACGTCAAGTCAATGATAGAGATAGGAGAAGATATAGAGCAGAAATGGGTTAGATTGGAAAATGAATTAAATGAAGGAGCTGGGAGGCTGGGTATATTTACAAGAAATGTGAAGAAGGAATACGGCAGAGCGGTGGGACCTAGGAGAACAGCGCTGAAAATATGGGAGAAATGGCAACCAATCTGATTGAGCAAGCTCTCTGAGTGGGCACCAGTGGAAAGTGTATATGGGGAATCTGACGACCCCCATTGGTGGAAACTACTCCAAGAAAAAGGGTTTGCTAGAATAAGAGATATGTATGGGGAAGGAGGCCGGCTTAAGCCACTACAAACAATAATTGAGACAGTAGGGAAACAGTACTGGTTGAAGGCGACCGGTCTATATAATGCAATAAAAAAGGAGAGGCAAAAGAGGGAGGGGGACTCAGAAGAAGTCGCAGAAATCTTGTACAAAGAAAAGAGGAAGACAAGTAAGGGTCTAGCGGGTAAGATATATAAAATAATGATAACTAATGAGGAGTCAGTAATTAAAAGCACTCAAGCGAGATGGGCTAGAGAGGGACTAACCTCAGAAACAACCTTAAAAAAATTAATGGTGGGGGTCAAAAAGATCAAGTTCGACAAATTTAGAGAAATGGAGCTGAAGTACTTCACCAAATGGTACCGGACGCCAGCCCAGCTAGCTAATATGATATCGGGGATGAGTTCGAACTGCTGGCACTGCAATCAAGCTAAAGGGTGGTATTCACACATGTGGTGGGAATGTGCCAAAGTCCAGGAGTTTTGGAAGGAAATATTAGCCAGAATAAAGGAAAGGACAGGTGTATCAATACCTATAGATGTTAACTTAATGACATTAGGAACCTTAAAGATCGAGAGAATAGAAAGCACATATCAAGAGGTAGTTAAGGCAATGATACTAGCTGGAAAGGCAGTCATAGCATTAGGATGGAAAGACAAGAATAAGTGGACAATGGAGAATTGGAATAACTATCTGTTTGAATATATTCAATCAGATATAGTGACCCTGACAACGGAAGAGAACACCTGGGAGGAAAAGAAGACGCAAACAAGCAAGAAATGGTCATCGTATTTCGATTACATCAAGGAGGACGAAGCCATGAAGGATGCCTATTGGAAACTTCGGATTCTGTGCCCGTGGCTGAAGCAATGAAGAAAGAAGAGCAGGGGGAGGGACTGAGGGGAGGGGGGGGGAAATCTTGTATCACGGTAGTGGGAAAATTATATGTGTGAAAGTCTGTTGAAATAAAGAGAGGTTAAAAAAAAAAAAAAGGAGATCCAGCAGTGAGGCCAGGACACTAGAGGCCCTCCCACTGTTGCCCCTCCCCCCAAGCACCAAGAATACAGAGCATCACCTGCCCCAGACCAAGAGTTCCTATCTATACCTTGTGGCTAATAGCCACTGATGGACCTCTGCTCCATATGTTTATCCAGGGGTCTTTTCGTAGAAGAACAGCTGCAGGAGCTCATTAGCATATGGTATGCTAATGAGCGATTAGGCTATTAGCATATGCCACACCCCCTGACATCACCGGAAGTGATGTCAGAAGGGAAAGCAAAAGGGGGAAGCATCTTCAAAAGCCTCCCCTTCCCTTCCCCAGCTGGTCTGGGTGGGGGAGCTAAGAGAGAAGGGGTTTAAAATTTAAACTCCTTCTCACTAGAGTTCGGCCACAGAAGGAGGAAATAGGGAAGGAAAGAGAGAGAGTAGAGAGAAGGAAAGAAGGAAGGAAAGAGAGAAAGAAAGAGAGGGAAGAGGGAGGGAAACAGGGAAAGGAGGAAAAAGAGAGAAAGAGAAGAAGGTGGGAAAGAAAGAAAGAAAGAAAGAAAGAAAGAAAGAAAGAAAGAAAGAAAGAAAGAAAGAAAGAAAGAGAGAGAGAGAGAGAGAGAGAGAGAGAGAGAGAGAGAGAGAGAGAGAGAGAGAGAGAGAGAGAGAGAGAGAGAGAGAGAAGAGAAGAGAGAGAGAGAAGAGAAGAGAAGAGAAGAGAGAAAGAGAAGAATGAGGGAAAGAGGAAAAAGAAAGAAGGAAAGGAGGGAATGAAAGAAATTCAGTGGCAATTCAGCCCCATTATACCCTATGGGCCATTGAAGTCAATGGTGAAAACATAGGGTATATTCTGGGGGCTGGAGGGGAGGGTTTGAGGGAGAGGCTCCAAGATCACAGGATAGCTGATGGAGCCTCTCCCCAAGATACCCACCAAATTTCAAGAACATTGGACCAGGGGGTCCAATTCTATGGGCCCCCAAACAGGTTGCCCCATTTCCTCCATTGTTCTCTATGGTGGGAAAATAAGTTATTTTTTTCCCACTATAGAGAACAATGGAAGGAATAGGGGCAACCTGTTTAGGGGGCCATAGAGTTGGACCCCTGGTCCAATGTTCTTGAAACTTGGTGGGTATCTTGGGGAGAGGCTCCATCAGCTATCCTGTGAGTTTTGAGCCTCTCCCTCAAACCCCTCTCCTCCAGCCCCTAGAATATACCCTATGTTTTCACCATTGACTTCAATGGCCCATAGATATAATGGAGCTGAAATTGACATTCGGCTGCCTGAAAGACTCTCCGGGACGCCGGCTGGGGGCAGGGCTTGGCTTCTGAGCTCCCGGAGCTGCGCTCCGGTGGGCTCCCACCCGAAAAGACCCCTGTGTTTATCCAATTCCCTCTTGAAGCCGTCCATGCTTGTAGCTGCCACCACCTCCTGTGGCAGGGAATTCCATGTGTTAATCACTCTTTGGGTGAAGAAGGACTTCCTTTTATCCGTTCTAACCCAGATAGGTTCTAAGAGACAACATCATGGGAAGGCCTTGGCTTCTATACCCTGCTTTCTGACCTTGCAGGGTAATTTGTTGGTCACTGTGAGACAGGATGCTGGACTAGATGGACCACAAGTCTGAACCAACAGGCTCTACTTATGTTCTTATTAGAGCAGGTTGGTCCAGAACCACTGATGTGCTGGTGTTTTACTTGAGAGAGTATTTTATACTTTATACTTCTTCACCCAAAAAGTGATTGACACATGGAATTCACTGCCACAGGAGGTGGTGGCGGCTACAAGCATGGACAGCTGTCAAGGTTTTGATTTCGGTTCTCTTCATTTTGTTTCACTGCTTACCTTGCCATGTATTAGGGGGGAGGGAATTCCTGAGGGGAGTGTGTGTGGTTGAGTGCCTGTCTGTAGTAGCCATAACCATTTCTCAAGTTGCAGCCCTCGGCCTGTTCTCATGGGATTTGGCCTTGGAGACTCTTTTGCCAGGCTAGAATAGATAAGATGCCGTATATCTATCAGGGTTGTCATAATAATGCTAGGGGCCGAATGCTGACATATGCATGGGGTGTGGGGTGCATCGGGTTTTACCTATAACCTGTGTTGTGCACTTTCGTCAGTCCTGACAAAGATTCAGTTCCTGTAGTAAGCATATCTCTAATAAAGCATCACTGCCAAAAGTGTTGTGGAGAGTGTCTTAACTGGGGATCTGACAACAGCTTCAAGAGGGAATTGGATAAACATATATAGCAGAGGTCCATCAGTGGCTATTAGCCACAAGGTATAGATAGGAACTCTCAGTCTTGGGCAAGTGACGCTCTGTATTCTTGGTGCTTGGGGGGGAGCAACAGTGGGAGGGCTTCTAGTGTCCTGGCCCCACTGGTGGCTCTCCTGATGGCCCCTGGTATTTTTTGGCCACTGGGTAACAGAGTGTTGGACTGGATGGGCCATTGGCCTGATCCAGCATTGGCTTCTCTTATGTTCTTATATGCAGGAGCATTTAAAAGGAGCATCTTCCCACCTGCTGTCTGAAGTGGTGCAATCCATTCTATCAGTTTAGGAGTCTGCAGGCCAGTCTGTGGAATTGGCCTAGAATGACATGCCTGGCTTGGGAGGCTGAGCATGGGGGGCTGATGGACTCATCTTACCTCGCACGCACACTGTGAAATTCACTTCATCATCTCCAGTCTCACAGCTGAAAATGCCGCTGTCACCTGGCTCAGCTTGCCTGAGGGTAAGGCTGTGCACCAGTCTGTCATGACTAATGATCACTCGTGCCCCAGGGTAAAGTGGCCGCATGTTCTTCAGCCAGCGGACCAGAGCCTTCTCTTGTGAGAGCCGGGCCACCAGCGTCACATTCTCTCCTTCCTGGACTTCTAAAGGCATCTGGGCATCATTTTTATTCACAATGTGCACAGGGGGTGCTGAAACAAAAGAGAGCCTTGTAACATCAGCAGGCTGTTTTGGATAATCTCTGCAATCCAGGCCAATCCGTGCCTAAGGCAGGGTGCAGCGGGCAGCAGATACCGGAGTAGCAAAATTCTGGACGGAAGCAAAATTCTTGTAAAAGCTGTTTTTAAAAAGTGCCATTTGAATTACAGCCACAACCAAGGGATTTCCTCCTCACACCATTATTCAGTGGGGTCATTTAGGGACCAGCTCAAGGCTGCCTGGCACAGTTTAGCATCTCCATATGTGATTTCCTGCAATTCGTTATTAACATTTTATATACCATTTGTTGCAGGAAGATGAGATCCTAGTCACAAAGCCGAGCCCTTCAATAGCAAATTATTATCATTATCATTCCACTTTTATAATCAGAGGGAGGGGCGGAAGAGGTGCCACATGGATTTCCAGCCTCAAGCGCTGAAATGTCTGGGCTCATCTCTTCACATAAGTGCGAGATGTTACGGTCGTGCAGCATTCAACAGACAAAGAATTTCAGCTTTATCGTACAATAAATAAATCATTTGCAGGTTTATTTTTTCCTTACGGCAGGGAAGATAGATCTGAAAGTATGCGGACAACTTGGGGTTGCCTGGCCCCCTTGGCCACCAGCAGGAGGTGGGGGGTGGGGTGGCCGGATCCGGGTGGGGAAACCCCTGGAGATTTGGGGGTGGAGCCTGGGGAGGACGGGGACCCCTCAGTGGGGTGCAAGGCCACACAAAATCCACCCTCCACGGCAGCCATTCTCTCCAGGGGAACTGATCTCCGTCGTCTGGAGATGAGCTGCAATTCCAGGAGATTCCCAGGCCCCACCTGGAGGCTGGCATCCCTAGTGGACACTGGCAGGTAGTCTGGAGCAGGGTTAGATAACACTTCATAGTTTTCTGGAGTTGCTCTTTGTCCTCCTTCCAGCTTGCAGGAATAAAATAAACTATGCAAAACAAGCAAATGTAAGCAAATTCCTTTAATTTGCTCAATAAACACAAACTGAAAAATTCTACTGCCCTTGGTGAAAATCTGCATCACCTTGAAAAACAATTTTGGGTTTTTTTTTCTTTTTTGAAAGCCATGTAGGGGGTTATGCTGTAAAAGGAGTCACTACACATTACAGTAGAGCAAGGGCACTGGTGACTGAAGGCTGTGCCTTACTGCTCCAAGAACAGCCGGGGCGGGGTGTGTGTGTGTGAGATGAGGAATGAAGCCCAATGTTTGGCCCAAGAAGGGATTCCCAGCCGTGTTAGAAGTATGTGCAGCTGTCCCAGCATCTTATATTCACCCTTTGCCCTCTCCTCCCCAAAAGGGCACAATGCCCAGTCCCAGATGCTGGAAAGGACGCTGCTACAGCCTGCTGGCCCCCCAACTTGTTGGCAGAGGCCCCCAGGGCCTTTCCCCGCCTCTCTTCAAGGCTCCTGTCCTGCTAAGGGCAGGCCCTGCCAGCTCCCTCCCTCACACCACCTCCAGGCCTCTTCCTTTCAGTGAAGGCAGCACTTGCTGGCAGAAAGTGCCGGAGCCGTGGCGCCTGGGACTCGGCCGGTGCTAACCCTAACCCTCACACTGGCAGAAGGGGAGCCGGAGAAGCAGCCTGATCCCTTCGCTTCCTGCATGACTCCGGCCCTCCGGGCCTGGAGACAGAGCAAACTCCACCTTCCCATAATAAACACCCAAATGTAACCCGCAAACATCGGAGCCCCCATTTACTGCAGAGGGACTCTTTACTTTTACCTGCAGCTTTGATTTACTGCTGTTGTGCTTATTGTGACAACACGTACGTAGCATTCATATAACACTAAAGAGTACCCTTCATCTCAGTAACTTCTCCTAATTGGGCTTTGTCTATTTCCATAGGGCAGGCAGGCGGCTGAGGATGAGAGGGAACGGCCTGCCAGAGGCCCCTTCACGAGTTCATGTCTAAGGAGATGCTGGAATCAGGAACGGTCTTGTCTTACATTCTTAGCCACTTACGTGACAACAGTTTTTCAGCTCCAGAGGGCGTGAGGCCCATTATCTGGTCTACTCTTAATGTTAACCTTAGCCTGCTAGTCTGCTCTCTGAGTAGGTCTCACCTGCAACTACCACTGTGGCCACCATCCGGTCCGTGCCTGCATCACAGACATAGGAACCTGAGTCTTCTGGTTTGGTTCCAATGATGGTGAGTTGCCGGTGTGTTCCATGAGCTTCAATACAAAGATGTCTGCTGGGTACTAGCTCCTCTCCATTCCGCATCCAGCGTACAGCAGCGCTAGGCAGGGACACTTGGCAAGCCAGTACCAGGGCATCTCCAGCTGCCAAGGAATGGTATTCTGGCACCCCCGTGTTTCCCACAATAAAGATGGGGGGCTCTTAGGACACACACAGAAAAAGAGAGAGATTTTGTAATGCAAGGCAGAGGCAGGACTAGAGCAAGGCACCTACTACCCCTGTTGGATACTAAAAACACCTCAAATGCTTAACACAAATGACCCAGGCATGCAGATTTAATAGGTGATGCCAAGAAACACCTACAAAAGCAGGCAGTGGCAGGAGAATGTTGTTCTTTCACCCCAACAAGCAAAAACCAGACCTTCATACTTCATGAGGCATGCTCAGCTTCCACAGGTAGAGGGAGAGACTCTTTAAATGGGCATGACCTATAAAGCTCATCAGCAGCAGCACATTTGCACGGATCTTGCTTCAGAGGAAACATAAGCTGCTCTGCAAAGCCAAGGGCAATTTGCTCTGGTGCAGAAAGCACCAGCTTGCTTAGAGATGCAGGAAGCACTTGGGCGCTTCCATTGCCTGTCATTCACTGGCTTGTGGGCTCCATCCCATGAAGCCTCCTTATATCAAGCCCGATCACTAATCCATCTAGCTCGATATCATCTAATCAGCAGTGGATCTCCAAGGTCTCAGACAGGGAAAGGTCTTCTTCAACACCTGCACCAGAATTTTTTTTAGCTGCAGATGACAGTGACTGAGCCTGGGACCATCTGCATGCAAAGCTGGTGTGGTGCTCTACTAGTGAGCCACTGTCCTCTACAAAGTTTTAGAGTTTCCAGGTCAAAGGTAGTCTTGAATCCAGACTCTTGCACACGGAAAGCCTTAGGCTTCAAGAGAAGACAACTTGAAGCAGATTGGAAAGCACGCTTATTTATTTTATTTTTATCTTGCCCTCCTTCCAAGTTACTCAGAGCAGCAACATAATTTTTCTATTCCCCCCACCAAAAAAAACACACACACACACTTTGTTTTCACAATTAGCGCAGAGCTGGGTTAGGCTGAGAGTTTGGTGACCAGCCCAAGTCATCCAGTGAACTCCACGGCAGAAAGGGGGATGTGAGCCAGCTTTCCCTGGGCCTGATCAAGGTGCCCTGGGCCTCTTTCCTAGGTGGGCAGCTGTTTCAGGCCCCACCACTACATACAACCTGGCAGGGGCTTCCCTCCACTCCACAAAAACATCACACTTTTCTGCCTCAATTACTGTAGACATCCCAAGTTCGACATGGGCCAGGCTGCAGTACCCAGTTCTGTCAACAGTAGTTGAGAATGGTCCCATGCCCAAAAAAGCAGAACAAATTATTTTTAAAAAAGAAATTAGCATTTCCTTGAATTTCATAATTAGTGCCAGTGGCAAAATTCAGAGTTTTTGATGCAGAATTTTGAATATAAATACACAAAGCCCTGGCTATAATTAGAACCACTAGAAGAAACAAGATACAGCTCAGCCTATCACTCTGGATGATGAAAGGTTATTTGTTTCAAAGGCCCAAGTTAAGTTCTAGTTTTAAAGATAAATATTATCGGGTGTTATAATAGTGGCGTTCCAGAGGGATGCTAGACATGTAATTCCGAGAAGTCCAAGGGCACACATGTTGACAGTAGGGTTGAGAATAAATTAAATCCCACTGGCATAAAGTAGCCTAGATAAGAAAGGAAATTATCAGATATAATAGTTGGTCTTCTCCTTCAGAAATGCTATTAGGATCCCTCCAAGATTCTGCTCAACCAAGACATGAACAATTGGTCGGCAACATGATAATAGCAGCCAGAATTGTAGTTGCCAGAAACTGGAAACAAAGGTAAAATCCTTTTGTTGGAGACTAGTTTTATAAAACATGGCATGCGATGATTGTAAGTTGACCTTTTACAAATGTATGTGGGAGGGCATATTCATATATCGAATCCTCCCCCCCACCCCCAAATGGAATTTAGATTGCTAGAATAGCACTGAAACAATCTGTAAGCTGGAACATTATGCTCTTTCTGTGTTAGGAACTGTATTTTTGTATAGTAAAAATGGGTATTATTTAAAGAGGAAATATCTGGTCTTTCCTCCTCCCTCGCCCACCAGGCCCAGGCCTTACCCTCTACTTTGACGTAGAAAATGAGGCTGTCGTCACCACTGTCACACAGATACTCCCCTGTATCCCAGCGCTCTGCTCCTAGGATCACCAGCGAATGGCGTGCCCCATCCTGCTCCAATCGCACACGGTCTGTGTCCTGCAGTTTCTCCCCATCCTTGTACCACTTCACCTCCCCTTTAGGGCAAGACAACGTCACTGATAGTGCCAGGTCCTCTGAAGCCAGGCAGCTGTGATGAGTTTGCAACTCATCACGCCCCACTATCTGCACTGGGGGGTCTGCCAGAAGAAACAGGGAATGCAGTTAATCTGCTTCTGCTCCAGTAATTATTTTCATATTTTAAATGCGTGATCTTTATCATCTTTATCTTAACAACAACAACAACACTTTCTTGATTTACATAATGTAAGTGCCATTTTGGTATAATAGCCATGAAATTAATGATCTCACTCTAGGCAACATGACTCCATGGAATTAATCATCTCTCCTTATATATAATCCTGTTTTGGTTGTGGACTCTCCGGAACATTCCACACACTCCCAAATCAGTTGGATCCCTGATCTGTCACTCAGAGGATGTCCCTAGCCATTGGCTGCATTGCCTGAGTCCCGCCCACAGAAATGGCACACGCCAAAAATCACCTCAGAACACACATTCACCTCAGGAGAGAACACAATGACTCTGGCCCTTTCGCTATCTGCTGACTCTGGCCCTGCCACTGCTGTCTTTGTCATATTCCTCTGAGGCATCTTCTCTCCCAGACCCCGAGGACTGCCCCAGGTAACTATGCAGCCTTCCTCCTGCCTTTCCACCAGGTTGCGGGAAGAGACGTCCTCCCCCCGCCATTCCCTATTGCCACCCGGGCCACTTCCCTTGCATTCCCCAAGCCCACCAGACTTCAGGGCCAGGGATCAGGTGGGGGAGGGCCTGCCAGCCGGGCTGCTTACCTTATGCGCCCCAATGCCACCAGAGTTCAGGGCCACAGATCGAGCGGGGACGCGACAGTGACTGGTGGCCAGGCCGTTTCCCTTGCATGCCCTGAGCCCACCGAACTTCAGCGCCAGGAATCAGGCAGGGGGGCGTGAGGGGCTGGCAGCAGGGCTGCTTCCCTTGCATGCCCAAAAGCCACTGGAGTTCAGGGCCACGGATTGACTCGGGGCGCAACAGCTACTGGCAGCTGGGCCACTTCCCTTGCGCGCCCCGAAACCACCAGACTTCAGGGCCAGGGATAGGATGGGGGGAGGGCCTGCTGGCTCGGCCACTTGCCTTATGTGCCCTGACACTGCCAGACTTCAGTGCCAGGGATCGGGCAGGGGGCATGAGGGCCTGGCAGCTGGGCCACTTCCCTTCCACGCCCCAAGGCTGCCGGACTTCAGGGCCAGGGATTGGGCAGGGGGCCATGAGGACCTGGTGTCCGGGCCACTTCCACTCTTCAGGGCCAGGGATACAGCGGGGGGCATGAGCACCTGGTGGCCAGGCCGCTTCCCTTGCGTGCCCCAAGGCCGCAAGACTGTCCACTGAACAACTAGGAATCATAACACATTTCAGAATAACTTTTGCCATTGATGGAGAAAGCCACATTTCTAGCAAGCGGCGGGGGGGAGGAGGACAGCTGCAGAGTAGACAGGACCAGAATGGGAAACTTCCTTCCCACACTGGCTGGAATGTAATCTAATTTGGATGGTCCTACCTCAGATGCAAGTGGAAGGCATAACCTGGCCTGAATTCCAGTAACAGGAAAAGAAATAGGAGGAAATAAGGAGAAGGAAATAAACATGGCTTGCCTCCCTCTATTTTCCCCTTCCCTTTGCTCCCCCCCACCACCACAGCCAGGACACTCACCTGGAGCTTCCTTCTAGAGTCCGTTATATTTCTTCCCACAACGGGCCTTACTCCTAGTTCCTATATAATTCTGAAAAATCCCAGAGGGCTCAGAGTGCATGTGACATATGACCTAGGAATAACATGGTGATTGGACAGTCTAGGATCAATCCTGATGCCCCGTGGTAAGCATAAGTAAGGCTCGCTTATGACAGCGTCACAAAGCAAAAGAACCATTCAGGATCCTGGGCAAAGCAAGGAATATGACAATGACCTTTCTTTTGCATCAACATACCACTTTGCACTGTCATCAGTTTGGTGTTTTAAGCCAACAGGCACACAGAATGTTCAAAAAGGTTATGACCAACTGAAATCAATTGGATATAGCAGCTTCACTACATGTGATACATAGGACATTTTCATGCATACAGCTTAAATCATCTTTGAGCCCCTCTCCCACTTTTAATGTTAGCTCTGATTAGGGTTGCCAACCCCCAGGTCCAAGCAGGGGGTCCCGTGCTTCTCCCCGCTGCTGGCCATGACACTCTGTTTTGAGGGCAAAAGAGGGTAAAACTCTATGGTAAAACCAGAGTGCCACTGCACAACGTCCCTGACATGATGTCATCACTTCCACATGACATCATCATGTCGGCGACATTGCTGTTTGGGTGCAGGGCCCCTCCCAACTCCCAGAAGGCTCCCTCACTCCCCCACCGACAAGAGGTAAGGACCGGGCAACTCTAGCTCTAATCATGGTTATGTAAAACATATCTCAATCACTCAGGGGCTGTAGCTCAATAGTATAGTGCGTACTCCCTTACCATGGAGGCCCAGGTAGCGGCCACTGCCAAGTCAGCCTTTTATCACCTCAGGCTGATTAGGCAGTTGGTTCCCTTCCTCGACTGTGCCGACCTGGCTACAGTGATCCACGCGATGGTCACCTCGAGACTAGACTACTGTAACACTCTCTACATGGGGCTGCCTTTGTCGTGGATTCGGAAGCTACAGCTAGTACAGAATGCTGAGGCCAGGCTGTTGATGGGTCTCCTTAGATGGGAGCACATCCAGCCTGTGCTAAGGACACTGCACTGGCTGCCAATAGCATACCGAATCCGCTTCAAGGTGCTGGTTCTTACCTTTAAAGCCCTATATGGCCGAGGTCCAACATACCTACGAGACCGCCTTTCCCCATATATACCCCAGAGAGCAGTACAGTCTGGGTCTCAAAAACGGTTGACCCTCCCTGGCCCAAGGGAGGCCAGGCTAGCAGCAACTAGGGCTGGGGCCTTTTCGGTGGTGGCCCCTACCTGGTGGAATGAGTTCCCAGAGGAGATCAGGGCCCTGCGGGACCTCTCTCAATTCTGCAGGGCCTGTAGGACGGAGCTCTTCCGCCAGGCATTTAATTAGGGGCCGCCACCGCTGTAGTGCCCGGCCCGTACGTTTACCATCAAACAGCTGCCATGAGAGCCAACGAGCAGAAGAACATTTAGCGCTTCCCATCGAGCAGTTGTCATGAGAGTCAACGAGCAGAAGAACAACTAGCACTCGTTGGAAATCCATTTGAAAGCACTCCATCTAATCGAATTTTTAATCACTGCCAGCAGTTTGTATTGCATTATTTTTAATTGCTCCCCTGCTTTGCGGGGAGGGCGGGGCACAAATTTGACAATAAATAAATAAATAAATAAAATGTATTGGGCTGTCTGAGCCACTGTAGACATTAGGGGTGGAGCAGTGAGTCTTTCCTGCCCGTGGGAAAGTTGTTTGTTAGTTCTAGTTAACTAAGAGTTCTTTCCAGACGTTGTGCTCTGATGCCGGTGATTACTCAATAAACAGTCAATGGTTGAACTATTTAGAACAGATAAAAGGAAGTCCTTCTTCACCCAAAGAGTGATTAACATATGGAATTCACTGCCACAGGGGGGGGTGGCAGCTACAAGCATGGACAGTTTCAAGAGGGAATTAGATAAACATATGGAGCAGAAGTCCATCAGTGGCTATTAGCCCCAGGGTATAGATGGGAACTCTCAGTCTGGGGCAGGTGATGCACTCTATTCTTGGTGCTGGAGGGGGCAGCAGTGGGAGGGCTTCTGGTGCCCTGGCCCCACTGCTGGACCTCCTGATGGCACCTGGTATATTTTGGCCGCTGTGTGACAGAGTGTTGGACTAGATGGGCCATTGGCCTGATTCAACATCGGCTTCTCTGATGTTCTTATGTTCTTATGTAACTGCCTAGCCATCTCAGTGTGTAATACTGGCAACGATGTTGAGATGCTAAGGCCAGGCAACTGCAGAGTTGGCCGACAGGGTCGAAGACTGAGACGAAGCAGCTGCAACCATAGACGTAGAGGGGACCATGGCCACTCCGGGCCACATAGAGGAATCCGACCCCACTTACTCAGGGAAGTGGGAAGACCACTCTGTGTGACTAGGATTTTACTTACCAGCAAATGGAATTATGGAACCCGCCAAAAACAGAGCTGTGTTCCTGAGTGTATGTGGGGCTAGCATGTTTGCCTTGGCACAGGCTCCCTTGGCACCGCGAAGGTGGCAGCTATTCCTTATGAAGACATTGCGGCTGCATTGGAAGAACATTTTGCTCCAAAACCATCTGAAATAGCGCAGCAGCATGCATTCTACATACAGAGCCGGGGCAGTACCGAAGGCATTGCCTCATATGTTGTGGTGCTGAGACAGTTGGCACATTGCAACTTTACTAAATTGGAGAAAATGCTCTGTGGCAGGTTAGTTTGCAGTCTGTGAGACGAAGCCTTAGAGCAGTGGTTGTTCATAAAGAATGAACTCACCTTCCAGATCACACTAGAGGCAGTGCTGGCATCCAGAGCAGCAGACGCAAGCACAAGGGAGGTGTGGTGGGGGAGGAGCCTCCAGCAGCCTCAACAATCTGAGGGCGCGAGTTCAAACTCCTGTGGAGTTGAGGGTTCAGCAGGAGGAACCAAACTACCAATCAGGCACCAGACGGAAGCAAGGAGATGAGCAAATGCCTGTGAAGATGTGTCTGAGTTGCAGGGGGCAACACACAGGCAGTTGTGCCATTTTAAAGTTACACAATGCCGCTCCTGTAAGTGTTGGGGACATATCGCACAGTGTGCAGAGCAAAAGGGAACCAGGCCCCACCACTACTCATGAGTAGGAGGCAGCAATGGGACCATGGAACTACGTACGGTATGAACGTACCTGACCCCGAGGCAGAATCCGTCATTCAACAGGTGCATCTCCTAGTGCACCAGAAGCTGACCATGACAGTTAAGATCCAAAATGCCCCATGCATGACGGAAGTTAACTCTGGGTTGGCATTCTCCATCATTTTGTGGGAGACCTACAAGGTGCTGTGTCCTAGTGGAGGTCCTGAATGAGAATGTTTTGAAACCTAACTCACCAATTTCCAGGGGGGAAAGGTGCCAGTTCGGGATACAGGCACATTCGCAGTAAAATATTGGGACTCTTCAGGGAGCTCAGTGGAGTCTGGGTAGCGCAAACTCCACTAAAAGAGCAGCTGATCCAGCAGCTTCACGGGAGCCGACTGTCTGTGTCGCACCAAAACCAGGAAGTCCTCAGTGGGAGACTCCTGTCATGACCCCGATTAAGGCAAATGGGAATCTGCATTTGTACAGGCTATAAGTGCACCATTATCAAGGCCCTGCAGCCAGGGCCGGCTCGCCCACTAGGCGAGCTAGGCGCTCGCCTAGGGCGCCGGGCCCGCAGAGGCGCCAAATGGCCCCCCGCCTCTCCCCGTGGAAAGCCCCACCACCACTGCTGCCACCTCCCTGCCACCCGGAAGAGCACCCAGCGGGGCTCAGGAGGCAGCGGCAGAGCTTGCCCACCCTCCCCTTCCCCCCTGGGGGGGGAGAGAAGGCGGGGGCAGTGGCCAGCAGTGACTCTAGTGGGCGCTCAAAGCCGAGCGCTCCAGCCGGTGCTCGGCTCAAAGGGAAAGCTGGCACTGGGAGGGAAGGAGTGGGGGCTAGAACCCCTGCCCCCTCCCTGGCTTTCCTGGGGACCCTGCAGCTGCGGAGCCTCCAGGAAAGCCAGCACTCCGCCACTCCCCCATCTCCAGGCCCCACCAGGAGGTTGGCAGCCTGGGTGGGGGGCACCCCAGGCTATCCTGCCTAGGGCGCCCAGACACCTGGGGCCGGCCCTGCCTGCAGCAACATGCATTCCCAGTTCCCGTAGTCAGCTACCTCTTGGTGTCACTTGCTGGGGGGAGGATTTTTGCAAAACTGGACTTAGCCCAGGTATATCAACTGCTGGTGGATGATGCAACGCCCAACGCCCAGACCATAATGATACACCGAGGGGCATTTAAGGGGAAATGCCTACAGTCTGGAATCAGCATGGCCCCTGACATTTTCCAGAGCCTCATGGAAGATACCCTGAAGAACCGGGGGGGGGGATCGTCCCTTATTTTGACAATATGCTTATTGTGGATGAATCTGAGGCAGAACTGGTAGCGTAGCTGCATGAGGTCCTCTGTTGATTCACCACAGCAGGACTGAAAGTCAAGCACAAGAAATGTGTGTTTGGGGTTCCTTAGGTTGAGTTCCTGGAGTACATGACTGATGCTAGTGGAATCCGGCCAACACCAGCTAAGGTTAAGGTCATCTAAAAGGGAGCGGTGGCACAGGCAACTAATAGCCTGCTGTTAACATTTACAAACAGCCATTACGGCTGTTCGAATCCCGCCGCGGCCAGGGTGAGCACCTGGCCCAAGTCCCAGCTCCCGTCTACCCAGCGGTTCGAAAGCTGTAAATTAACATCAAGAAAGCGAGTAGATAAAATGGGTACCTGTCTTAGATAGCAGGGAGCACCCTCCTCCCCCCTTGTGGGGATAGTGGAGCACCGGCAGCAGTAAAAAGCGGGCGGCAAGAAGAAGAAGAAGAGATTGGATTCATACCCCGCCCTTCACTGCCCAAAGGCGTCTCAGAGCGGCTTACAAACTCCTTTCCCTTCCCCTCCCCACAGCAGACACCCTGTGAGGTAGGTGGGGCTGAGAGAACTTCTGACAGAAACTGTCCTTGAGAGAACAGCTGTGCCAGAGCTTGTGACTGACCCAAGGTCACATCAGCAGGTGCAAGTGGAGGAGTGGGGAATCAAACCCGGTTCTCCCAGATAAGAGTCCGCGCACTTAACCACTACACCAAACTGGCTCTCTGGCAAGATGGCGAACACTCCGGATGGCGGAAGGCGGAAGGTGGAAGGTGGAACCAGGACGGTGTGAGGGGAGCGTAGAGGCGCAGGCGTGGCGGAGTTGGAGGACAGAGCTGGAGCCGTGCTGACGCAGGAACCATGCGCCGGAGGAACCTGCTGACGCCAAGCCAACCCAGGACAAAAAAAAAAGAACATCTCTCCACGGGGTGCCGGCAGGGCAGTCCCTCCCCCAATCAGCTATGTGGCCATAGGTAGGATCTAAGAGAGTAACTGTAAGCCTCTCAGAGACCCCTTCGGGGGTTCGAGCGGGATATAAGCTGAAGAAATAAATAAATAAATAAATATCTATGATATCCCACCGCTGCAGTTGAAGCAGGAACTACAGGTGTTCCCGGGCCTTTTGAATTTTTACCACTTCTTCCTACCACATAAAGCAGCCATAGTGGAACCCGTGCACTGTTTACTGAGCAAATAGGCTGTGTGGCCCTGGGCCCATCACCATGATCAGGCCCTGTTCCATGCCATCAAATGGCTGCTGTCATCAGACAGCATACTGGTGTATTTCGACAAGCAGAAACCCTTAATCCTGGCATGGAACTGTGGCAGGTGAGGTTAAGTTCAAGGTACAATTTAAAGGTTTTAGGGAGATGCTGAGTCTCTTGGTGGCTGAAGGGCGCAGAACCAGCTTGTTGGGTTTAGACTGGTTTGAGGCCCTTGGTATTGCTGTGACAGGGGTTGACCAAATCTGTGTGAATAAATTGAGTTCTCTCTATGCTGAGTTCCCTGAGGTATTCAACGGGTCACTAGGGAAATATACGGGCCCACCAATTTAATTTGATTTAGACCCTCCAGTAAAGCATATACGTTTGAAATACATAAGGGTGCCTATTTTGCTCAAACCGCGAATTGAGGCAGAGTACCTCAAGGGGTACTTGAACCGGTATCATATGCAAAATGGGAAACTCCTGTTCTTACACCTGTTAAGCCTGATGGGTCTGTTAGGATCTGCGCCAATTACAAGTGTACGATTAATAAGGCATTGCAACAGCACTCCTATCCTGTACCGATCATAGTCATGTATTGGCATCCCTCGCAGGGGGCAAGGTATTCGCAAAATTGGATCTTGCGCAAGCTTACCAACAGCTACCAGTAGATCAATGCGCAGCCGAAGCACAGACAATTGTGACACACAGGGGTGCGTTCAAGGTAAACAGGTTACAATTTGGGGTGAATGTGGCCCCAGGTATTTTCCAAGGGCTGATGGAGGGCCTTTTAAGGGATCTGCCAGGTGTGGTTCCGTATTTCAATGATGTTTTGATTGCAGGGGCTAATGAAACGGAATTAGCAGATCGAATCCGAGTGGTACTGGGGAAGTTTCAAACGGCTGGTTTAAAGGTTA
Source organism: Gekko gecko (assembly GCA_029375565.1). Lineage (NCBI taxonomy): Eukaryota > Metazoa > Chordata > Lepidosauria > Squamata > Gekkonidae > Gekko > Gekko gecko. The sequence continues at coordinate 87,689,819 of JAPDNY010000003.1, forward strand.
AAAAGAGCAAATGTCATTTTGGGGTGCCCAGAGTAGAATTCTTAAGGTTCCTCATAGATGAACATGGGGTTCAACCCATGGAGGGAAAGGTTGCAGCCATACAGAAAGCGCCGCAGCCTCAGACCAAAAAAGAGCTGCAATCATTCTTAGGAATTCTTAATTTCTATAACACCTTTTTGCCTCATAAAGCTACAATTGCGGAGCCTCTACATTGCTTGCTAATAAAAGGCACGAAATGGGTCTGGGGGGTCACAACAAGAATGGGCTTTCAATGATGTAAAGAAACTGTTAACGTCCACTCCTGTGTTGACTCATTATGATGAGCAGAAGCCTCTGGTTCTAGCCGCAGATACCTCCCCCTTCGGCATTGGCACCGTTTTAAGCCATGTAATGGCGGACAGGCGGGAAGCGCCTGTGGCATACTATTCACGAACACTGACTGCTGCTGAGAGGAACTACGCCCAAATAGACAAAGAGGGACTAACTTTGGTTGCTGAAGTCAAGAAATTCCACAATTTCTTGTATGGGCGTAAGTTCCTCATGGTCACAGACCATAAGCCTTTACTTGGACTGTTTGCACCAAGTCGCCAGACCCCTCAGATTCTGTCACCCCGAATGCTGAGATGGACAGTGTTTTTGGTGGCATATGACTTTGAACTGGTCCATCGGCCTGGAAAGGCAATTGGACATGCAGATGCCCTGAGTTGGTGTCCTATCAGGGGGCCGGGTCTTGACCCTGCCCCTTCATCTGAGGTGTTGGCTATCGAAGAACTGCCTCAGCCACCCGTGCACGCCTTGGACATTGCAGCAGGCTCAGCGAAAGACTCCACCATTGCCAGGGTTTTGAACTGGGTGTGGAGGGGGTGGCCAGTGGATCAGTTACCTAGCGAATTCCAACTTTACTTGTCCAGACAAAAAAAGCTGTCTGTTCACAAGAGATGTTTGCTTTGGGGGAACCAGGTGGTGGTACCTCCCAACTTGCAAAAACTAGTGCTGGTTGCTTTGCATGAAGGGCATCTGGGCATTGTCCGAATGAAACCTCTGGTCCGGAGCTATGTTTGGTGGCCCTACATTGATTGAGACATTGAGGAGTGGGTGAAAATGTGCCAGCCCTGCCAGGAGACCAGGCCTGATCCTCCGCAAGCTCCCACTCATCACTGGGAGACTCCACATAGGCCCTGGTCGAGGCTTCATGTGGATTTTGCGGGGCTGTTTCAGGGGAAAGTCTTCCTTCTGGTAGTCGATGCTTACTCCAAATGGTTGGAGGTGGTCTTAATGTCCCACATGACCTCAACCTCGGTCATCAATGCTCTGCGTAAGCTGTTTGCCACCCAAGGGTTGCCTGACACTCTGGTTTACATCTGAGGAGTACCAAGAGTTCCTGAGTAACGACTTAGTCACAGAACATCCGCTCCTTTCCACCCAGCCACTAATGGCCGGCCTGAAATGAAGGAATCACTCAAGCTGCTTATACATGGAGACTGGAGCCAATGACTTCCTTTGGTTATGCTGTACCAGCATATTACCCCCCACTTGGTGACAGGGAGAAGCCCTGCCTAGCTGCTAATGGAACGCAGGCTGACGTCGCTGCTGGACAGATTCCACCCTGACTTGACGTCAGCCAAGCCGCCACAGCAAGAGACCTTACCAACTCCCAGGTCTTTCAAACAAGGGGACGCTGTATTTGCCCGTAATTACGGCGAGAGTTACTTATGGCTACCAGCTGTAGTCACCAAGGTGACTGGCACCTTATTGTACGTGGTGCAAACTACAGACAGCAGACTGTTGAGGCGCCACATAGACCACCTTAGGCAGCGATGGGCCAACTCGCAGACCGAGGATGAGCCCGAGCCTAGCATGATCCCCGTTCCCACTGCGATGCAAGCAGGGCCTCTCAATAGTGAGGTTGGTGTGGACACCTCAGGGAAACTGAGCCAGTTGCTGAGGTGGAGTCAGGGCAGAACCCGACTCCTGACCACAGTCCCTCAGGTCCCAGCAGAGAACAGAGAGATTGGGACCCTGAACCAACTCCCCGGCCTGAACCAGTAAGACGGTCGCAGAGTACGCAACGGCCTCCCTTACTTAAAAGATTACGAATGTCCCTTGATTGTTCCATCTTAGGGGGGAGGGATGTTATGTATGGAGATACATAAACAGAAGGAGCTTGATTCCAGCTCCCATTGAAACCTGGTATCCTAAACGTCACAAACTGATTGGACGCTCTGCGTAGTTGTTCAATCAAGAAACAAGATATGTGCAGGAGGGAAATGATATGATTGGTCTTTATGTCTGTAATACGATTGGTCCTTACTGTACATATGGGTGTGGCTTTGCAAGCCCGGACTGCTTAAAAAGGAGCCTGTTGCTCCCCAGTTTTGCTGCCATCCTATCTTGTCCCAACCTCTGTAAATAAAGCTGACTTCACTGTTCAGAGAGCTGCTGCCTGAGTCTCATATCTAACACAGAGATTAGGTCCTGAGGACCTGGACAAGTACTGCCAGATTTTAGGCAAAACTGAAGGCCGAGGTACACAATACATCATCCTTGGGTTGGATGCCAGTCCCTTGTTGAGGAGTCAGTTCCCACCCAGGCAGATGGGGCCTGGTTCAGAATTGGATCAGGACTGTGGCACACCAGTGGATGCTTATGTCTCTGCACCATTTCCCCTATTTGCATCAGGGGGGAAACTTTCATATGCCCCATCAGCACACATGGAACAAATAGTGCCCTCCTGGTTCAGGCTGGGAAATGGTGCCGGGAGGTGAAGGCTGAGGCCACTTCTTGAGTACTTTGGTCTTGAATTGTACTCTTCTGAATTGATTTCCCATTAGGGAAACCGGCAAGTGTACAGTAGGGTTGCCAACCTCCAGGTGCAGCCTGAAGATCTTCTGGAACTACAGCTGATTTCCAGACTACAGATATCAATTCCCCTGGAGAAAATGGCTTCTTTGGAGGTGGACTCTGTGGCTTTAAACCATGCCCGAACTCCCTCCCTCTCTCTCCCAAACCTTGCCCTCCTAAGACTTCACCCCCAAACCTCGAGCAGTTTCCCAACCCAAAGTTGGCAGCCCTAGTGGGAGTGAGGAGTTGGGGGAAAATGTGATGTGTAGTTAGGTTCTCTGAGATACCTAGAACAGTGGCATGAGGTTTCATAAAGTTAAGACGAACACGGGCATTTGTAACAGGAACAAACATTCCAGCCATGTAGGCTTTACATTCACATTACAAGATGGACTGCTTTAAGCATTTGTGAAAACATTCCGAAAGATGCACAACCGTTCAGGGGTTAAGTTTCATTGCCTTTGGTACAGTTATCACATATTAGGATTAATTAATCTCACAGTGATGGGATGCAAGAAACTTGAAAGCTAGCTACCTTTTAGGCTATGAGTCAAAGATCCATATCAAGTGTGGATAGGGTTGCCAACTCTGGGTAGGGAAATACCTGGAGATATTGGGAGTGGAGCCTGGGGAGGGCCTGGGGTTTGGGGAAGGGAGGGGCCGCCGCAGGACACAATGCCATAGAGTCCACCCTCCGTTTTCTCCAAAACCTGATTTCTGTAGTCTGGAGATCAACTGTAAAAGCGGAAGAACTCCAGGCCCCACCTGGAGACTGGCAACCCCAACTGACCACAGTTGTTGGCAACATACTTCTTGTGGGCCTTACAATCTGTCTCCACCTCAAATATGTTCCTTTCAGGATGTGTCCTTTGGGACTGCCATGGCTGCTTATTGCCTGCCTACAAAATGAAAGAACAGCCTATCTCCTGACCTCTGTCTCATCTGTACATGACTTCTATGAACTGGAAACAAAAACTACTGCCAAGATGATGCAGCACTACTTCAAAGGCAGCTCCACCTACAGGTCAAATGAGCTCAGCACAGCGCAGGTTTTTCTGCGAGATTCCTCAGGCAGCGCACCAACCCCTATTAGTTCTGGCCGTATACACCCATCGGGTATTCAGTTAATTCCTCTGAAAATAAAGTATTTTGGCTTTCCTTGGGTTTCTTCCCCAAATATACTTCATGTGGAAAAACATACCAAAGTTATTCCCATGTCTTAAGTTCCTGACAGGAATTTTACCTTTGTGGCCCTCAGCCAAAAATCCCAGGTGCGTGGGATCTGGCAGAGAGGGAGAAATCCTGGCACATGGTCAGCATGAGAGACAAAGTTTCTTCCATAACAGCAATGGTAGCTCTAAATCCTTGCAACAAGATGTACCGTTTTAATTAAGCCCTTTCTATTACTCTGCCTGTTGGCTGGCTACTGTTGTTCATTACCATGACATCTGGAAATATCCTTGATCCCAGAAGGTGTTGGAGGTAAATAAACGCCTGAGGAGAAAATGTATTTATCTCCCACATTTCTTCCGCCATAGAAGTCAGTGTGGGGCACGTCACGGGGTTCCCAGAGGACCTCATATGCCATTAAAGTCCCTGACAGAGAGAATCACGGCTGATTCATGACACCAGGCCTTTCTTCCCTCCCTCCCTTTCCATAACTGTCTAGATTAATATGAGGAAAATTATTTTCTTGTTTTCCTGCACATCAGAAGAAGTGAATTCTGACTCGCAAAAGCTCGGGCTAGAATAAATGTTGTGAGTCTTTAAGGGGTCACTGGACTTCTGTTTTGTGGTACCACGAGCCTTCCCTGGATCCCTGGATCAGTGCTGGTGCTGTGGGTTTGTTGTGTGATTTCTGCAAATGTGGAGTAGCATCTGAAGGGTTTCAGAATGTTAGTCCGTTTAATGACTATGGATGTTTCCTCAATGGGAACTAAGTGGTTGGAGGAGAGCTCTCTGTCCCTGAGGACTGGGAGAGGATGAGCCCTCTTCCTGAAGGAAGGGCCCAGATGAGTGTGTGGAAAATGCACTATGCCCTTTGGAACAGACAGTTAGAGATTGAATTAAACAAACTTTTACTGCAATGACACCTTTAAGACCAAAAAAGTTAAATTCTGGGTCTCCCCCCAGATCTGACCTGGGGCAGATCTGCTGCCCTGTAGGAGTGCCTCTCTGCCGACACCCATGCTCTACTTGATACTAGTTAATAAACCACAAAGACAATACAAAGACTCCACTGCTCTCTTCTCCAAAGGGAACCAAACCCAAACATACCACCTGTGGAACTTCTCATTGCTCAGGGAAGTAGGGAACATGTAATACTATTCATGATGATCTTGCCCATCCCACCATACAGTGCAACCACCAAATGTTTGCGTGGGGGGAGGCAGAACAAACCATTTTAATAATAACTTCTCTAAACTCAATGGTTCAGGAGGGAAAAATCTATTTTTCATCTTTAAAAAAAGTCTAGGTACAACCAGAACTTTTTTCTAGGGGAATGTGCTGGAACGGAGTTCCGGAACCTCTTTGATGTGCCGGGCTCCACTGCGCATGACTAGGGAGAGGGCACGAGGATCCCGTCGGTTTCTTCTGACGGCTGCTCTCAGTCTCCAAAGAAAGGAAAGGACCGGAAGCAGAGGGGAAGGAGGGCGGGTGGTATGAATGCATAGATGACCACTCGAAGATCACCAGTTATAGGTAAGCAACCTGTTTATCTTCTTTGTGGTCTCTGTGCATCACACCTCTGGGAGATTAACAAGCAATACACGCCTACCTGGAGGAAGGAGCTGAAGGTCCTAGGTATGCGCTGCCTGCAACGCAGCTCGTCCCACTGCAGAATGCTGATGAACATGCATATCCAAGGCGTAATGCCTCACAAACGTGTGAAAGGTGGCCCAGGTCACTGCAGTGCAGATCTCACGGAGGAGTGGCGTACCTCTCAGGAAGGCTGTGAACGAGGCCACGGCTCAGGTGGAGCGTGCATGAAGCGATCCAGGGAGCGGCTTCTTGGCCAACAGATAGCAAAGTTTAATTGTCTCCACAATCCATCTGGACAGACGCTGAGAAAACAGCTTCTTTCCCTGCCCAGGTAAGGCGGGGGTGACAAAAATGGCCGGGGACTTTTGGAAAGGCTGTGTCCTGTCCAAGTAAAAAAGCAAAGCTCTTTTTACATCTAAAGCGTGAAGGTGACGTTCATCCTCATTCTCCGGAGAGGGGAAGAATATGGGAAGAACAATGTCAGCCTGCAGATGGAATTCAGAAACAACCTTGGGAAGGAAAGAGACATCCGGAGCCAAGGTAACACCATGGTGGTGAAAACTCAGGTAAGGTGGGTCGCAGCGAAGTACAGACAGCTCACTCACCCGTCTGGCCAACGTAATGGCCACTAGGAAAGCAGTCTTCCATGACAGAAGTTGTAAGCTACATGTGGCCATTAGCTTGAAAGGTTTGCCCATGAGTTTGGACAACACCAAAGGTAAATCCCGGGCTGGAGTGGGACCCCGAGTTGGGGGGGAAAGGCAAATGAGGCCTTTAAGAAACTGCTGAGTCCGTGGGTGGGAAAAAAACAGAATGGCCATCCACCGTAGGGTGATAAGCAGAGATGGCAGCTAGATAAACATGTAACGAGGCCAAAATAAGGCCCAAGTCCAAATGGGACAACAGGAACCCAAAAACTGTAATCAAGTCCGAAGGAGGCGGAGGCAATCTCAACACGCAAAGATAAACCAAAGATTTCTTCCACTTCCCATCATAAGAATTTTGAGTGGAGGGTTTGCAACAGTTCAGTAATACTTGGTCTATCCTGTCCTTCATTACTGCTACAGGAACCTCCAAGCTGTGAGCTTGAGATGCGGCACATCGTGGTGCAGTACCCAGCCCCTCTGGGAAAGGAGGAGGTCTGGTGCTGCTGGGAAATTGATGAAGGAGCCCTTGGACAGGTGAAGCAGGGTGGTTGAGGCCATAATGGGGTCACAAGGATACACTGGGGACTTTCTCTCATCACCTTGTTGATCACTTTGGTGAGTAGAAGGAGTGGCGGGAAGAGAAACACATTTCTGTGGGACCATGGGTAAAGAAGTCCGTCTCCCAGGGAAAGGGGATCCCTTCCTGCCCTGGAGCAGAAGAAACAACACTTTGTGTTCTGACATGTCGCAAACGTGTCCGCCTCTGGCCATCCACACCTGTTGAATACCAGCTGGAGATACTTCCAGTTGAGTTCCCACTTGTGCAGGGATGCTTCCCCTCTGCTTAGGAAGTCCCTCTACATATTGAGGGACCCTGGTAGGTGGGCTGCCACTAGAAAGACACCCCACGATTGGCATTCGCTCCAAATCTCCAGGGCCAGGCAGCATAGCCCTCTTGACATCGCTCCTCTTTGACGGTTGAGGTAACACATACACGTGGTGTTGTCAGTCAAAACTGCTACCATCCCGTGAGCCACCGGGTGTCGGAAAGACCTGAGGACATACTGGGTGGCTAGCAGCTCCTAAAAATTGATGTGCTTGTGGGCCACATTGGACTCCCACTTGGACCACACACACAGTCCCTTAAAGTGAGCTCCCCACCCCCAAAGTGACACATCTGTGGTGAGAGTCATGGAGGGGGTGGGTGGGTGAAACGGAGCCCCTGCTAGGAGGTCCTGCAGGCTTTCCCACCAGTCCAGGGAGCTCAACACCTGTGCAAGGAGGATGAATCTCTGGGACTGGGGCTGATACTGCGGATGGAATCTCTTGAGGAACCACAATTGAAAGTCTCATGTGCAGTCTGGTGAAAATGAGCACTGTTGTGGTGTCGGCCATCAGCCCTAGGAGTTGCTGAATTTGCCTCGCTGAGGCACCAGTTTCCTGCACTTTGTACATGTGATCTATCCTACAACTAGATATGGGAGTGGAAGCTGCTTAGTCCATGGGTGGGACTTAGCTGTTCGAAGCAAGACTGATGTCATGGGCAACGTGACAGCTATTGAAGTGTCCATCTGGACAATGTCAAAAAACTGAGTCCATGACTGTAGGTGAAGGCTGTATGGTCAATAGGGCCAACATACTGGCCATCTGCCTAATGAAGTCTCCGTAAGACTTGACATCTTCCGATGGGGATATTGGGAGGTTCTCAGCCACTTGCTGTGGAGGAGAGGGCTCTACTGGACAATCAGGATTCTCATCCCCAGAGTGTGATGAGGAGTCAGAGGAGTCAAAACGTTCTGATGGTTCCGAAAATGACACAGGGAGTGTTGGTGCTGATGGCGTCAGTGTCAAAAGTACCTTTGACTGAGAGGCCGCTAATGGTGTCGGTTTATGTCCTTTGGCCATTGGTCTCCAGGGTTGTGGCTGACCGAACTCCGGGGTCGCGGGGGGATCTCGATACCGGGAGAGATGGGATGAACTAGACTGGTGGTCCCACTCCATCTGCATGTGCGGTGGAAGCCATGGCATGTTGTTTGGAAAGGGATAGGCTCCATATAGATACTGCCACTGACGGTGGTCCCAGGAGGGCGGTGGAGGTGGAAACGGCCCTGCTGGTCAGTCCTGATCATCGGATCGATGTGGGGAGAGATGCGCAAAGGTACCGGCTCCCTGGGCTGAATGGAGGCTCTCAACACTGGAAGATTGGGAGACTTGGATTAAGTCCAGATCATGCTCAGAGTCCGTGAGCTGAACTGGACGCAGCAAAGGCAAGGATGCTGTGCCTTTTTGCTGCCTACAGCCAGAAGAGTCAAGCAAAGCAGCCCCAATAGGGTTTGGTTCCGACGACCAGCATGGGGTCGATGGAGCCTTCATAGGGGAACCTTTCTTGTGCTTCTTATGCTTGACAGGCCTGTCGCCCTTGCCCTCCCTGCGTTTTTTAGCAGGAATATGGGCCTCAGACTGAGATGTCAGGACTGAGTGTGTCAGCATTGGTCGATCGACATCAGGGTGGGTCAGTGTCGGAGACATCGCACCCGTTGACCAGGAGGCAGGAATCAACATCAGGGCATGCCCAGAGGTTTCCTGTGATGATGCCATCGGTGAGAGGGCTAACTCCAGAAGCATGACAAGAAGTCTTGCAGCCCTATTCTTCCTTGTTTGTTTCGAGAATTTGGAGCAGTGGAGTCCACCCAGTGCATTTCCCTGAGGCACAAGAGGCAAAGAGAATGTCTGTCGGGGGAGTGATTTTGCTACCGCACTTCAAGCACTGTTTGAAGAAACCCCACCATTTGGCCATAGGCTGGGGGGCAAGATAATCTGCCAAGGCAGAGTGCTCACGAGCAAAAGTCCAATTCTACTCAAGAAATTATTTTCCAGCCAGGAATCCATAAGTAGAAAGACAAAACAAGAAAAAACAAGAAGGCCACGGAGAAAAGTACCGATCGAAGTGGAAAGATCCCACCAGCGCAGCAGTCAGAAGAGAACTGGGGGGATTGTCGTGCCCCTCCCCTAGTCATGTGCCCTGGAGCCTGGCACGTGGCTGGGGAGCAGTCGCGACAATCCTTTTTAGCTTGCTATGTTACTGATCAGGGTTGGCGCAGGCGCACTGTTCCCAGAGGTGCGATGCACAGAGACCATGAAGAAGATCAGAGTGAAAACTACATCAACCAACCTCTGTTTCAGAGTTCCAGCTTTTCCTCTACCTATTCCTCTGAAAGGAATGTCAAGGTAAAAGCAGTGACATGTAGAACTTAGTTGCCTCATGTTTTAATTCTTTCCTTAGTTTCCTGTAATCCTTTGTGCTATTGTTCTGATACCATTTTCTGGTGCATTTGTTCCTCCTAGTGAATTGAGGCATATGTTAGTTGAATAAAGAACTTTTTCCTTCTAAAAGATTGCAGACCAAAGTTCTTACGCAAGTGCCTAGCCAATTATCCACACCTAGACCAATCAATTGACTGGGCTAGAACGTTAGCAGGCAGGGAAGAAGAGAACGAGAACATTCTGTAAACCCTAGAGATAAAATTTAGCCAGAAGGTAGAACTGGACCTCAAAATATTGTAACCAAATGCTTTGGCCATGCAGCCGCAGCTGTTCCACTTCCTCCGGGTAAGAAAAACCCCAATAATACTAGGAAGATGGAAGAAAATGGGCCAAACAGCCCACTTAGCACACCAGAGCACAGGTCTCCCAAGCAAAGCAGTGGCAGTTTTCTTGCACTTTGTCATAAATACTTCTCACCTCCTCCACATCATATATGAAGAAACTCTTCACATTTTTCATGGCTCAGTGCTTAGCAAAAATAAAAGTTTCCTGAGGACAGCATAACATCCCACCAGGCAGGTGATGCCAACGTAAGACTATTTCAGAGCAGTGGGACTTTAAGGGGCTGGAAAGGTCCCCAGAGTCTCCAAAGGCAGCCTTCTGCCCGGAGGGTGAATCTGTAGCACCCTCATCTCCCCTGTAAACTAATCCCACATCACTGAGAGCAGAAGTGAACAAGGTGCTTCCCACTAAAGAGCTGTGTGATTTAAAGGACGGGATAGGACAGGGTAGGAATGCGTTGGAAAAACGAGAGGTTTTGTTCCTCTTCACTGCATCTGAGTCAGATATACCACATGTTATAGGTGAAAGGCAGGGGATGTGTAATGTATTGAGCTTGAGATCCATAACAAAAGCAGGCTAGGATCCTAGGAGCGCACCAGTAGGAACACTTGGACCCTAATATAGCCCAATAGGGTTACCTGGAAAGGTAACCTTGTGTAAATAGCCTATTACGGGGAGTGGGGTGTGTTTTGGGTGTGACTTTCTTTGGGCATAAAACCTGGCTTCAGCCAGGGGTCTTTGTCTTTATCCTCACTGCTGAATCACTTAATAAACTATGTGCTGATCACTCAACGTGTCTGAACCCAGTATATTTCACTGGCGACGGAGGTGGGATCCCGATGAGCCAGCCAGCTCCAACTAGCAATGCACTGCACAATGAGTCACAGGACCCTGCACACCACACCGCTCCGAAGACGATGGCTGCCTGGATCGTTCAACGCATTCGACACCATCACAGAGGACTGGGAGTCCTGCATGGGCCAGTTTGACTTCTTCCTAGAATCCTCTGGCATCCAGCCGGCCGAGATGAAGCACACCACAGTCTTCCACGTAAGCGGCCATCCGACATACGAGATCGTCGCTCACTCCTCACTCCAGCGGAGCTCAAGGACACAGACTACCAGTTGATCATCAACTGACTCAAGGAACACTTCTCCCCGAAACCATCGGTCATCACAGCCCACCATGAGTTTCATTCACGGAACCAGACCACCACCGAATCCATATCGGAGTTCGTCACGGCGCTATGCCACATCGCCCGGCACGGCAACTTCCCTGCTCTCGAGGATTCCCTATGGGACTGGCTGGTCTGAGGTCTCTGAAAGATCCTCGAAAAAGGGGATCCCAACTTCCAGGAGTCCCTGGAGATGGCCCTAGCCGCAGAAGCCACCAAGCAGTTCACCGCAGTGGTCCGAGGTGGTAAAGGCCCCCAGTCGTCTCACGGGCCACCATCTTGGCACGGGCCTTCCAAGACCAACCATCATGAGGCCAGCTCTGGGGATGAGGAAGAGGTCTTACAAATCCCTCGCCACACACGCCGAAGCTCACCGAGAGCACTACAATGACTGTCAACAGCATACCGCATCGGCAACTCAAGGCAGCCATTTGGGCACTCTGCTGGATCCTAAGCACCCATGGCCTCCCAGACACCATTGTCATGGACAATGGGACAGCCTTCACCTCAGCAAGTTTCAAGAATTCCTTGACCGCTACCTAATCAGGCATGTTTGTTTGGCCCCCTTCCATCTGGCCACCAATGGCCAAGCAGAAAGATTGGTGCAGGTCACAAAGGACTGCCTCCGGCGGATCATCCATGGTGACTGGGATCACTGGCTGGTGGCCCTCCTCTTCAGCCAGTGTACAACCCTCAGCACCACGACCAGTCGCATTCCCGCGGAGCTCCTTATGGGTTGCCACCAAACCACCCACCTGGACCAGATGCAGCCAGACCACACCCCCAGAGGAACGCCCACAGACAGTAAGCCAAGAAGCGCACTGTAGTTTCTTCCCAGGCGACCCCATCTATGCGCAGAATTTCTCCAGTGGGCCGGCTTGGATTCCAGCCAAGGTGGTCAGAGTCACTGGGCCCATGTCCTATGAGGTAACAATGGAAGACGGGCGCGGCCTGAAAAGGCACATCGATCAACTCCGCAGCCGGACCCTGCCAGCGGAGCCTGACTGTTGGCAGTCATTCACGGACAAGTCAGACGAGGAACTACCAGGACCTCCATCGCACGAGGCCGGGAGTGAACCAGCCGAGGCCGGGCACACGCCCAGCGGGCCATTGGAAGATGCACCAGGACAGCCCACCCCCAACCACGCAGAGTCCTCACAGTCTCCAGAAGAAACTGAAACCAGCGTGGGCCGGTGACGCCACAGCCAGCTCTGCGACGCTCCACTAGGGAACGGTGCGCACCAACATATTTAAGGGACTTTGTGTGCTGAGCATATTTGGACTTAGGAGGGAGGGGTGTAATGTATTGAGCTTGAGATCCATAACAAAAGCAGACTAAGATCCTAGGAGCGCACCAGTAGGAATGCTTAGATCCTAACATAGCCCAACAGAGTTACCTGGAAAGGTAACCTTGTGTAAACAGCCTACCACAGGGGAGTGGGGTGTGTTTTGGGTCTGACTTTCTTTAGCCATAAAACCCGGCTTTGGCCAGGGGCCTTTGTCCTCACTGCTGAATCACTTAATAAACTATGTGCTGATCACTCAACGCGTCTGAACCCAGTATATTTCAGGATGAAAGTGAAATTCTACCTAGGAACACTAATAGATGTGACCAAGGAATGAGAATTGAACTACTGTCTGTCCCCAGATACAATGATCCTCTGGGGTGAATATGGAAAACTCAGACATAGAGGCCATATTCAACCCCTCCCATCAATCTATCTGCATCTCTCCAAAGCAGACAGCAATGAATAAGCCACATCTTCAAGGCTATCAGTTTCAAAACTCCAGGTTCTTATGACTGCCAACTCTGGGGTAGTAAATTTCTGGAGATTTTGGAGGTAAAGCCTGGATTTGGGGAGAGGTAGGGCCTCAGTATGGTGAAATGCCACTGCGTCAACCCTTCAAAACAGCCATTTTACCCAGGAGAACTGATAAGAACATAAGAAGAGCCTGGCTGGATCAGAACAATGGGCCATCTAGTTCAGCATCCTGTCTCACACAGTGGCCAGCCAGTTCCTCTGGATGGCCAACAACATCGTGTAGAGGCCAATGTTGCTTCCTGGTTCTGGGATTCAGAGGCTTAGTGCCTCTGAATATGGTGGTTCACCTCAGTCACCATGGCTAGTAGCCATTGATAGACATCCTCCCTGAATCACCTTTTAAAGCTGTCTATTCCTGGGGCCATCACTACATCCTCTGGCAGCAAATTCCACATTTCAATCACTCTCGATGTAAAGTACTATTTCATTTTGTCTGTCCTGAACCTACTGCCCATCAGTTTCATTAGATGCCCTCAAGTTCTAGTATTTTGGAAGAGAGAGAGAAATTTCTCTTTGTCAACTCTCTCCACCCCATGCATAATTTTATAAATCTCTACCATGTCCCCCTCTCCAGTCATTTCTTTTTCTAAACTGTAAACTCCCAGATTCTTCAGCCTTTCATGATAGGAAAGGTGCTCCAACTCCCTAATCATCTTGCTTGCACTCCCTGCACTTTTTCCAGCTCTGCAATGTCCTTTTGGAGATATGGGGACCAGAACTGTACACAGCATTCCAAATGCGGCCGCACCATCGGCTGTTTTATTCTCAATTCCTTTCCTAATAATCCCTAACATTGAGTTTGCCTTTTTCACTGCTGCAGAACACTGGGTGAACACTTTCATTGAGCTATCCACTATGACCCCAAGATCTTTTCCCCTCTCAGTCTCAACAAGTTCAGACCCTGTTAGCCTGTACTTGAAGCTGTGATTTTTTTATCCCAATGTGCATCACCTTACACTCTTAAACTTGGGCCTCCTTTGCCTTATGTTTCTGTGTTTCTTAACTGCCTGTCTTTGGTATCTGTAAGTTCACTGCCTTGTTTCACTCTGGCTGGGAACTCGGGGGGGGAGTGTGTGAGTGCGTGTGTGGAATTGCTTTACTGAGAGTCGTGCTGGCTTGTAACTGCATCCATGTGGGGCCTCCCCTTGGTGGGAAGTATGCGTGTTTGACCTTGAGTACCAGACACAGGTACCAGACACTGCTAGATAATGTAACTGTAGATTTGCAGGTGCTGTAGGAGGGCCGATGGTGCACCGTAGTTTTTGGTGGGCTGGATGTATGGGTGTGGTTGGACTGGTCCTGGGGGGCGGTTGTTTGAATCATGTATAACTGGAGAACTAGCGCCAAGGAAGTCAGTTCTGACACAGACTCATCTATGCTTAAAACCTCTTTATGTCTCAATAAACAAATCACTGCCAAGAGAGTGTTGTTGGGAGTGAGTTCCTTAAAGACCTGACATACACTTAACAACACTGAACTTCATTTGCCACATTGTCACCCACTCACCCATTTTGTGGAGGTCCTCTTGAGCTCTTCACAGTCATCTTTGGTTATTACAATCCTGAATAATTTGGTGTCATCTGCAAACTTGGCTGCTGCACTACTCACCCCAAGTTCCAGACCATTGATTAATAAATTAAATAGTACCGGCCTCAATACTGATCTTTGTGGAACCCAACTACTTACTTCCCTCCACTGTGAGAACTGCCCATTAATTCCTAGGTTTTGCTTGCAGTCATTTAACTAGTTTTTAATCTATAAGAGAACCTGTCCTCTTACTCTATGACTGCTAAGTTTGGTCAGGAGTCTTTGGTGAGATACCTTGTCAAAAGCCTTTTGAAAGTCCAGGTATACAATATCTACTGGGTCACTGTTGTCTACATGCTTGTTTACTTTCTCACAGAACTCCAAAAGGTTGGTGAGGCAGGACTTCCCTTTGCAGAAGCCATGCTGATTTTCCCTCAGTAGGCTTTGTCCCTCTACGTGCTTAACCATTCTATCTTTGATTACAGTTTCTACTAATTTGCCTGGGACGGATGTTAGGCTGACTGACCAGTAATTTCTTGGTTCCCCTCTGGATCCCTTTTTAAAAATTGATGTCATATTTGCTACTCTTCAGTCTTCTAGTACAGTGGCTGAATTTAGTGATAGGTTACATATACAGGTTAGTAGATCAATGGTCTCACATCTGAGTTCCTTAAGAACTCTTGGGTTTATACCATCAGGACCGAAGACTTATTGGATTTTAATTTCCCCAGTAGGTCTAGAATTTAATCTCTGGTCACCTCAATTTGGCCCAATTCTTCAGACTCCATTTCTGAAAATAGGGGCTGTGGCAGGGGTACATGCCCCACACTTTCCACAGTGAACGCAGAAGCAAAAAAGTCATTTAGCTTCTCTGCCATCTCCCCATCTTCCTTTAGCAATCCCTTTATTCCTTTGTCATCCAAAAGCCCCACTGCTTCTCTGGCTGGTTTCCTACTCCAGATATATTTTAAAAAATGTTTATAGTTTTTCTTGATGCTTTTAGCAACCCACTCCTCAAAAATCTTTTTGCATGCCTAATTAACAACTTACATTTCTTTTGCCAGAGCCTGTGGCCCCTAATGTTCAATTCATTGGTGCAGACCTTCCATTTTTTAAAAGGAGCCTCTTTAATTTTTATAGCTTCCTTGACTTGTGTTGTTAACCACACAGGCCTTCTTTTATACTTGGCAGTGCCTTTCCTAATATGTGGAATGCATTCTGTTTGGGCTTCAGTTAACGTGGTTTTAAATAGCTTCCAAGCATCCTCCAGGGATTTGACTCTCTTGTGTTTCCCCTTCAGCTTCCTTTTTACTATTCCCCTCATTTTTGCAAGGCTCCCACTGTTCTGGAGTATGCTAGACACAAGGCGAGTCAGCCGGATCAATGCGCAAGCAAAGGGAGGTGAAGACACAGCCGGCACAGCGTAGTCAGAGTTCAGTTTGGAGGTTCCACACACAGAGTCCAGCAACTTTGCAACAAAAGTGGGTCCAGGGCAAGTCCAAGAGTCAAAGTCCAAATCTAGTCCAAAAAGTCTGAGTCACGAGGTTGAGTCAGTGGCAGTGAGGTCAGGAGTAGTTTTACATGTTGCTTCCTCAACCGGCCACCCCCTCTCTCCACCCTTTATAGCAGAGACACTCATCTTGCAGTTAGATTGCATCATGCAGGTGTATGCACACCCCTCCTCATTACCTAGGTCCAGGTGTCTCTAGGATGCCAATCACGCACTCTGCCTTTGCCCCAGCATCACTCAGAGAACCCTCTGTCTACACTCCAACAGTTCTGGAGAAGGGGGAAGCAAGGGGGAGGGTGGGATGCTGCCTGATTCTGAGCCAAGGGACTGAATGGCTGGGTTGCTACTTTCAGAATGTGGCTCACTTAGCAAGGCGAAAGTAGCTTCCTCTAGTGGGCTGCCTATAGCTGGCTGCCAGCTGGGATCCCCTTCACCTGCCCATCCCTCTTCCGTAGAGTCCTCTGCCTCTTCAGGGTTGACAGAGTCCAGCTGATCCATGACACCCTCTTTTGAAATCAAATGTTACAGTTTTGAACTTCAGGAGTAACTTTCCATTGACCTGAATGCTGAACTTAATAGCACTGTGCTCACTGTTCCCAATTGGTAACAACCTCTACATCTCTCACCAGGCCTTGAGAGCCACTCAGGACCAAGTCCAAGATCACTGCCTCTCTGGTTGGCTCCAATGCTCCCTCTAAGCTGTGAAGTCTTGTGAGCAAAAGTTCTACTTTGTGAGCAACTGCCATTAAAGTTGTGAGCAAGCAATTTGGCTACTGCATAAATTAGTTTGCTCTGGAGCCGTCCTTCCTGAGCTAAGACAAAAAATGTGCGAGTGGGAGGCTAAAAACTGTGAGCTAGCTCACACTAACTCAGCTTAGAAGGAACACTGGTTGGCTCTGTGACTAACTGTTCAGTGCACAGTCATTAATGGTGTCCAGGAATTTCTACAGCTTGACTCGAGCATGCATTTACCCAGTCAGTGTGAGGGTAGTTGAAGTCTCCCAGTATAACAAGATCTGCTTTAGTCACCTCCCTTATTTCCTTCTCCATCTAAAGATCAGCCTCAAGAGTTTGATCAGGTGAGTGATAGAACACCCCCACTTTTTAAGTAACCCTTAGGGCCCAGTATTTCCACCCATATTGCTTCTGTTGGGGAGCTAATTTCCTTGATGCTGTTTTCTAACTTACTTGACTCTGTGCCCTATTTGATGTACAAAGCAACACCACCCACCAACCCAGCCCTCCCTGTCCTGTCTATAGAGATTATACCCAGGAATGACTGTATCCCATAGATTTTACTCATTCTACCATATTTCTGAGACAACTACTATATCTAAATTGTTATTGAACACCAAGCACTCCAGTTCCCCCATCTTGGCTTGGAGACTTCTAGCATTGGCATATAGACAACTATAATATGTTTCCCACTCCAGTAACCATCACCTACCTTGGCTCCTTAGTCACTACACATGGCCCTCAGTCGCCATCATACCCACAATCCCAAGTTCTATCACGCTCCCATCAATACTACCCTGAGTGTTTGTCCAATCATCCCTTTGGAATGACTTGTCCCAAGCAGGACGCTCCCCAGCTCCTGTTGGCTTTCCCCTGGGATTACTTTAAAAGCTGCTCTGACAGTGTAGTGGAGAACCGGGTTTGATTCCCCACTCCTCCACTTGCATCTGCTGGATGACCTTGGGCAAGCCGTAGTTCTGAGCACAGCTGTTCTTGAAAAAGAGCAGTTCCTGTCAGAGCTCTCTCAGCCCCACCGACCTCACCAGGTGTCTGTTGTGGGGAGGGGAAGGGAAAGGAGTTTGTAAGCTGCTCTGAGACTCCAAGTGAAGGGCGGGGTATAAATCCAATGTCTCCTTCTCTTCTTCTTCTTGATATTAGATGCCAGCAGCCTGGTTCCCTTTTGGTTCAAGTGAAGCCCGTCTCTTTTGTCCAGGTTTGGCTTGTCCCAGAATGTTCCCCAGTGCCTAACAAATCTAAACCTTCCTCCCAGCACCATTTTCTCATCCACGCATTGAGACGCCTGATCTGTGCCTGTCCAGCTGGCCCTGCACATGGAACTAGCAGCAATTCTGAGAATGCTACCGTTGAGGTCCTGGCCTTTCACTTTCTGCCTAGTACCCCTAATGTTTTCCTCCAGGACCACATTCCAAATGTCACTGGTGTCAATGTGCACCATGACTGCTGACTCCTTCCTAGCATTGTCTATCAACCTATTTAGGCAGGGTCTCATGTCCGCAACCTTCGCACCAGGCAGGCAAGTCACCATGTGGTCAAAACGCCTGTCACAGACCCCGTCTCTATATTCCTAATGATCAAATCATCCACTACCAGAAGCCCAGCTCCCCAGGGGTATCCTTGGTATGAGAGGATATCGGTCTGTCACCCAAGGAAGGGGTCCCTTCTAAGGGATCACATCCCTCCTCTTCAGATTAACGCCCTCCAAACTCAAGATTTTCACTCTCCACAACAGCAGAAGAGCTGTCAGCACTGGAGTGGGACTGTTCTGGTAAGTCCCTGAGGGTCTCTTCCCCAAACCCCTCTCTCTGCCTCAGCTTCTCCAGTTTGGCAACCTTAGCCTCAAGGGAACAAAACTTCTTCCTGAAAGCCACAAGCTCCATGCAGCGAGCACACACCCATGTTTTCCACCCAGTGGGTAGATAATCGTACATGTGGCACTCTCTGCAAAACACTGGATAGCCCTTGCTCCTCTTCTGGCTTTCAACCTTCATAACTGGTTAGTGGTTTAAAGGTATCAAGAGTAATGCAGGGTCCTTGGGCCTGATCCCCAGGCTAATAGCCACAGGCCCTTTTGGCTCATGTCTCTCCCTAAGAGGAACCTTACAGTTCAGAGGCCCAGAGCTCCCCCTTCACAGCAGCAACAGCAGGGGATGGGGGCTGAAATCAGCCCCAGGCAAATAGACCTTGCTCAATGAGCAACAGACCAGACAAAGACCCAGACAAAAACACCTCTGCTGTCTGGAGACCAGTTATAATTCTGAGAGATCTTCAGGACCCACCTGGAAGTTGGGAACCCTACTAGTTTCTCTTTCTGTGTCTCTGTCTGTCTGTCTGTTTCTCTTTCTCTCGCTCAAATGAACTTTCTAAGGAAAACAAGGAAAAGTGTCCCTTTTCTCCCCATTCATCAAAGCATCTTCTGTCTGGTCATTGATCTGCACAGGTTCTACACATGAATCCTGATAACTGAGAGAATGGTGTGTATGTGTGCATGTGTATGGATAAACACACCTAGCACAGATGTGTTCACACTTTTGTAAGAGTTCATATATGTGTTCTTCAACCCTGAATGTGAAGCAAACCTCTTCCCAAAGCTTCACCTCTGGAGCACGTGCTCAGCTTCATAACACAAATCTTCCCTCCCAAACCCCACCATGTTGTTGATGCACATCTCCAGCAATGGCAATCTCTGAAACCTCAGGGAATGGAAGAAATAAACAGCACAAGAAGTAAATAACTGATGACATTCCACTCTATAGGGGTAGAATGTTGCCTAATCATAGGGCTGTCTCTGAGAAACCCCAATATGTTTATGGTCCGTGCAGGAACTTACACACTTGCAAATGTAGTTCAAGGTTACTGCAACAAGCACTAGCTATTGGTAGGCAATGAATGATGCACCCATGGAGAAAGTAGTGGGAAGATGGAAACCCCAGCAACAGCATAAAGAAGAGCCAGGGCACATGCCTAGTCAAGCAAGGGAGCCAGCAATCCAGTGCGGCCATACACGAACTGGCAGAAAATGACAACCTCTGGCATTCACTAGTTTTCAGGCACCAAATGTCATACAGGTTGTACAAGAGGCTAGATAACATGTCTAATTCTTTGGGAAATAACACTTTTTAAGCCTTTGCTTGCACTAGCAAGTTATTATGGGGCTGAGGAAGTTTTCACAGGCACAACTGATGCACGGGCTTCAGGGACTCCAGAGCCTCTCCTTGTTCAGGAGCTCGGGGGCAGCTTTGCTCAGGCTCTTTCCAGCGTGCAGTAAAAGGAGCTTGGCCCTCAGGTGAAAGGGGCTGGGGATGGATCAGCACATTAAATCTACTCCAGCAGCACTATCTGGGATTCCCGTTTCCCCCAACTGCCACCCGCCGACATTCTGATCTCCGCTTTCTTCCCTGATGTTGCAGGTCCCTGAGCACTGCACTCACCAGACACCTGGATGGCGAAGGTCATGGTGTCATCAACAGTGTTGCAGGTGTATTTCCCAGAATGCTCTGGGCCAGCTGCAGGGATGATCAGACACCGCTGGGTACCCGCTTCCTCCAGGACAAGGCCGCTGTTGGCCTCTAGCGTGACACCGTCCTTAACCCAGCGGACAGGCGCATTCCCATGAGAGAGCACACAGGCCAGAGTCACTGTCTCCCCCGTTGAGACCTTCTGAACAGAGGGAGACCTGCAGGGCCACACGATCTTCACAGGGCACTCTGAAAGGAGAGGGCAGGTAGCCCGTGTTTGAGGCAGCGACAGGCAACGTTGTTGCTGCTGGCCCACATCACAATCTTTTATCAGAAGGGAGCATCTGTGATAGTTGCCCTTATTCTGTGGTAAAAGAGCTCAGGTACACAGGCAATCCATTTTCTTCCCAGCACCTTGCTAATCCCCATTCCAGCTTAATACTGGGGCTGAATTTTTTGTGCAAATTTTTATGCCTTCACCGACAGCCACTAGTGTGTGCCCCCCCACACCACCCCTCCTCTGTCCCCAAGAGAATGGTCAGACCATCATCTCCCATATTTTGTTCAGACTCTGAAAAAATTATGGTGCTTGAAGCACTCTTTGGCTGCATGTTTTTAAACCATCATGGGGGGAAAAGCAGCCCGGAAAGCAGCCCGGATGTTTTCTGTTGTAAAGACCCCCCCCAAGAACAAAGAATTAAAATCTCTTCTCCATTAAAATCTCCTCTCCATTGGTTTTAAAAAGAAAGAAACCACGTGTACAGTAAAAAAAACCCCTATGCGTGACTGTGTCAGGTGTAGTTTGGCCCGCTGTTTGTTCAAAGAATTAGTCCTTCTACCCCATTAACTTTTCCAGTAATTATTGACAGCCCTGTTTAAACAGGCCCTAGAAACTGAAGCAACATCAAAGGGGAACTCTCCATTGTTAAATCCAAAGCAAAGATCTCTTCCCTATACCTCCATTCATATACCACCCAATGATGGAATTAGCTCCTTACACTGCAGCATCATAGCTTTGGAATCTTACATCCAAACATTTGCCCTGACTCATGTGCAGAACCTACTTCTGTGTATTTGGTTAGAGTATATATTCGTCCGTGGGTTCTCAGCTCTCCCAGGTGCAGCAAGGGAAGGATGCGCTTTATACACGGTGTAATGCTGGTTCCCCCCAAAACCTAGGCTGTTCTCTGCTCCTTAGACATATACTTAGCAAAGCTCTGGCATTTCCAACACTATGCAAAGCCAAGGCTTTGGCTAGCAAAAGCTTGCATACTGCATTAAAAACATTGGTTGGTCCTAATTAATTTTACTGCCCTTGTGGATCTAGGTCAACAGGGATTTCCAGATCACTGCAAGCAATATGGAAGCCAATCCTCGAACTACGGATCCCCATCAAAACTGCATAACATGCACACATTCTTTGCATTTAAGCTTTGAGCCTTTTTATTATACAAAAAGTTTAACAGAAAGCAAGGGTGGTTCCACACATAATATTTTTGCATTGTTGACTGGTCCCTGTCCTGCATGAAAGGTGATCATGTAACACCCCGATCAATCCATGGGTTAAACTAAATGTTATAAGAGGCACGGAGCTGCCATCATGCTAGGCCTCTTTACTCTCTTTCCTATATTATCTAACACAAACAATGCATGATGGGATGCCACCACACCTGGCATGTCCACACCCCCGTACCTCAAGACTGACCAGCAAGGAACAGGGGTAGGGAAGGGATGTCAGACCATGAGGAGTCTGCGCACATGTGTGTGTGTGTGTGAGAAAGAGAGAGAGAAAGAGAGAGAGAGAGCAAGACTGTGGCTCCATGTCCCTTATAACATACCCTGTTAGTACCAACTTTTACAGATATTTATGTATAAAGGAATGTTTTAAGCAAAATGGCCTTGGAACAATATACTACATCTGACTAAAATCTACCAGTCCTAACATATGCAAACCCAAAATAGAAGACTACTGACGACAAAATAAACCTAAGCTGAAGACTCTAACTAGAACAAAAACAGCAGGTTTGCCACTTTAAGAACAAGGTTTGGGTCTGATATTTTAAGAATTGGGTTAATCATACTGCTGGGTTTGCTCTGGGGCTTCATTTCGGAGGTGCAGGCCCAGCTGCTTACCTGAAACGCTGACATCGAAGGAGACAGACTCATCCTTGGTCTCACAGATGTATTCTCCAGCATCTTCCGCACTTGCCTGCAGGACGACAAGGAGGTGCTTAGCACCCTCTGTGTGCAGCGAGAGGTTGTGTGTTTCAGCCACCTCCAGGCCATCCTTGAACCAGCGCACGGGAGCATCAGGCAAGGACACCTCGCAGCTCAGCTCCAGGCGCTCAAGCTCACACACTTGTTTCTCCAGTGAACGCTCCGCTGGCTGTAAGATCCGCACGGGGGGCTCTGCCAAACAGACACAGGACAGGCGTGTAAGAGGTCTCATCCATCCACATGCCCAGCCTGACATAGGAGAGGATCGGACTTCATGGCACATGGGTGATGCGTATTTAAACCCCAATCCCTGCTGTTTCTATGGAAAAGCAGGCTCTAGAAGGTCGATGTTTAGTGGCAGCAGAAAAGACAGCACTTAATGCTTCCATCCACCCCTTTCTCCTGCAAACCGTCCCCCCCGCCTCGCTGCCTTGTCCCACCCAGAGACTCTATGTACATATTTGTAAGAGGTGTGTGAAATCGTGCAGGGTGAGAGGCTGCAGTGGAGAAACGGAAAGACTAAACTCACACACTCACAGTGTTGCTTCTCCACAGAGACTTTTTCTCTCGTAGAGACCCTATTCCACGTGTGCTCGTGTTTGACAAATCTGGTCCCTTACAAGCTCCTTCCATTGCTGCAAAGCCATGCCAGGGATATGGCTTCACCTTGTGCAGTGCCTAATGCCTGGTGTGCCATAAGGACCGCTGAGCCCTACTGCCCCACAGCCTGCCTCGAACCTGCCTGCTCTGCATTGCTTCACTAGAGGACTCTGGCCCATTAACTCAGGTGCACAACACTTGGAGTCCTCAGAATGGGAAGGACTACAACGTCTAGGTACCAAAGTGCCTCGAACCAGCTACTTCCTTCTCCCCAGATATTAGAACTCAGGACAGCCCCATTAAATGGATGGGCAGTAGATTCAAGAGAAACAAAAGAAAGTACTTTTTTCACACTGCGCATAATTTGCTTGTGGAACTCACTGCCATGGGAAGTAGTCACGGCCTCTAGTTTAAATGGCTTTAAATTAATGTGGGCAATGTCCATCAATAGCTACTAGCCATGACGGCTGAATCGGAGCCCCATGCTCAGAGGCTGGCAGCCTCTGAATGCCTCTTGGTGAGGAGCGGCCACGGAGGGGGGCTTTGGTCTGCATGCCCCTTGCTGCGAGCCTTGTGGGGCATCCGTTCTGCAACGGTGGGAACCAGGATGATGGACTAGATAGACCAGGGGGTCCCCATGTGGTGCCTGCCAAGACTTTTCCTGGTGCCCACCGAGGGGTTTTCAGAGAGCGGGCCGGGCCGGGTGTTGAGGCTTTTGCCCAGCAGGGCTTCTGATTGGCCACTGGAGATCTGATCACTTGGGCAGATTTTTAAAAGTCGGTTCGGCAACAGCTGCCCCCACAAGCACAAGGGTCTTCACTGCACATCTGCAGGAAAGCTGCGCTTAGGCAAGGAAATGTTTTTAAACAATATGCTCATTTTGAAAGGGACCCTGCTAAACACAGCTTCTGCTGGAAATGTTGAAGAGTCACTGCTGGAGTTAAGTGTGGCTGCCTTCCTTTTGGGGTGTGCTCCACCTCCTCTGGCAGCCACACCCACCAACCTGTGTCGGAATTCCAAAGCTGCCCGTAGGCTCAAAAAGGCTGAGGACCCTTGAGGCAGCAGGACTCTTCTTTAAAGAGCTCTCAGAGAAGCATTAACAGGCAGCAGTTCACAGCTCATGGGAGAAGGGGGATTAAATGGGCACAGATTCTACCCACTGATGCCAAGCCTAAGAGGGTCACTCACCAGCAACAGTAACATTGAAAAAGACGGAATCCCCGCCAGCATCACACACAAACTCTCCTGCGTCCTGAGCCTGAGCAGCAGCCACGACCAGACGGCGATGGGGCCCCTCACTCTCCAACAGGAAGCCGTCCTTCTCCTCTACCTCTTCACCATCCTTATACCAGTGAACAGGAGCCCCTGGGCTGGAGAGTTCACAGGCCAGCACCACACGTTGGGAGACCTGGTACACATGGGCCGCGTCCACGTTGGAGTGCACAACACGAACAGGCAGCTCTGCAGTTGGAAACACCAGAATGGCATGGGACATTGAAAAAAAAGAAAAAAGCGTCATTTCAAATGTAAGCTATGCATGGGGGGAAGGGAGAGGAAGGCGTGGAATTTAGGCTGCTAGGCAGGAAACTCAAGGCCGGGACCTCCAAGGTAGCCTTCTCAGAAGTGCTACCTGTTCCACGCGCAGGGCCGGAGAGGCAGGCACAGATCAGAAGTCTCAATGCGTGGATGAGACGATGGTGTAGGGGGGAAGGGTTCAAGTTTGTTAGGCACTGGGATGCTTTTTGGGACAAGAGGGAGCTGTACAAAAGAGATGGTCTCCACTTGTTCCGAGAAGGAACCAGGCTGCTGGCGCTTTAAATCAAAAAGGTGGCAGAGCAGTTTTTAAACTGAATATTGGGGGACAGCCAACAGCAGGTGAAAAGTCTCTGGTTTGGGATGGCTCATCTCAGAGAGATGAAGGGGTTAGCTGTTACTTCTCTACAAGGAAATGGATTAGAATTGTCCACTGAGACTGTGGCTAATGATACGGACTGCCTGGCAAGGTCTCGAGGCAGCAAGAGGAAGGTTGTGGTCTTAACATGCATGGGAAACTATAGGTGTTTATACACAAATGCTGGATGTGTCCAAGGTAAAACTGGGGAATTGGAATGCTTGGTGTTGGGGGGGGAATAGACATTGTGGGTATTTCAGAAACTTAGTGGGATGAGGAAACTCAGTGGGACAGGGTGATTCCTGGTTATAAATTATTTCGGAAGGATAGAGAGGGAAGGGTTGGAGGTGGAGTGGCTCTGTATGTCAGAGAGGGTATACAGTCCAATAAGACCGAGAGGGTAAGAGAATTGGATGCGCTTCTGGAAATGCTATGGGTGGGCCCAAATAGTGGGCCCAAAAGGAAGCTTAACACTAGGAGTTCGTTATCGCCCACCAGATCAAAAGATTTATTTATTTATTTATTTATTTATTTATTTATTTATTTATTACGGGATTTATACCCCGCCCTCCCCACAAAGCAGGCTCAGGGCGGCTCACAATTGATATAGATACCTACATAGAACATATTTAAAATACACCAGTTAAAACATATTATAATACAAATCTAAAACCATTACTGTGCAAATAAAATGCAAGATGCAAGCGGATTGTTAACCAATGGCCAATGTTTCACCATAGCTAGAGAGCTGGTGTTCCCCCCTTGCCCACTCCAATGGCCCCAGCCTGGTAGTAGATACTAGATGTTCCTGCTCAGGCAGCTGCTCTGTTGTAACGTTACGGGCTGGGCACTCCAATGGCGGCGGCCCCTAATTGAATGCCTGGTGGAAGAGCTCCGTCTTACAGGCCCTGCGGAACTGAGAGAGGTCCCGCAGGACCTGATCTCCTCCGGGAGCTCATTCCACCAGGTAGGGGCCGCCACCGAGAATGCCCCAGCTCTAGTGGCAGCTAGCCTGGCCTCCCGTGGGCCAGGGAGGGTCAGACGATTTTGCGACCCCGACCGTAGTGCTCTCTGGGGACTGTACGGGGAAAGGCGGTTCCGTAGATATGTTGGACCCCGGTCATATAGGGCTTTAAAGGTGAGAACCAGCACTTTGAAGCGGACTCGGTATGCTATTGGCAGCCAATGCAGAGACCTTAGCACAGGCCGGATATGCTCCCTTCTGGGGAGGACCAGCAACAGCCTGGCCGCGGCATTCTGCACCATCTGCAGCTTCCGGATCCGCGACAGAGGCAGCCCCATGTAGAGAGCATTAAAGTAGTCTAGTCTCGAGGTGACCATTGCATGGATCACTGTGGCCAGGTCAGCTAGGTCGAGGAAGGGGACCAACTGCCTAATCAGCCTGAGATGATAGAAGGCCAACTTGGCTGTGGCCGCTACCTGGGCCTCCATAGTAAGAGAAGAATCCTGGAGGACCCCCAGGCTTCGAACCTCTGGCGTCGGGACCAGTAAGGCCCCACCAAAGGCCGGGAGCAGAATCCCCACCCCCGAACCGCCCCAACCCAGGCACAGGACCTCCGTCTTCGCTGGATTCAGCTTCAGCCGACTCAGTCTGAGCCACCCAGCCACGGACTGCAATGCCCAGTCAAGATCTTCCGGTCCAGAGCGCGACTGGCCGCCCAGCATCAGGTAGAGCTGGGTGTCATCAGCGTACTGGTGACACCCCAGCCCAAACCTCCGGGCAATCTGGGCAAGGGGGCGCATATAGATGTTAAATAGCATCGGGGACAGAACAGCCCCCTGAGGCACACCGCACTCAAGTGGGTGCCTCCTTGACTGCTGATCCCCTAGTGCCACCCTTTGTCCCCGACCTTGGAGAAAGGAGGCAAGCCACTGCAAGGCGAGCCCCCGGATTCCCACGTCGGCGAGGTGGTGGACTAGTAGCTGGTGGTCAACCGTATCGAACGCGGCCGACAGATCTAACAGCAGCAAAACCGCCGATCCGCCTCGATCCAGATGCCTCCGGAGGTCGTCAGTCAGAGCGACCAGCGCCGTCTCCGTCCCGTGACCCGGACGAAAGCCGGACTGGAAGGGATCTAACACTGAAGCATCATCCAGAAAACCTTGCAGCTGTGTCGCCACTGCCCTCTCAATTAATTTGCCCAAATAAGGCAAATTGGAGACCGGCCTATAGTTGGCCAATTCGGCCGGGTCTAACGATGGCTTTTTCAGGAGAGGGCGGACCATCACTTCCTTGAGTGCCCCCGGGAACAGTCCCACCGTAAGGGACTTGTTAATAATCTCCCTCAGGGCACCTCGCAACCCCTCATGGCCAGATTTAATAAGCCAGGAAAGGCACGGGTTGAGGCTGCATGTGGTTGGGCACACAGCCACAAGTAAACTGTCAACTTCCTCCAGGCTGAGAGGGCTGAAGTGGTCCAGAATCAGTGCCGAAGACGTGCAATGGGCCTCAAGCTCACTTACTGTTTCAACTGTGGCAGGGAGGTCGCGGCGAAGCATCAGGACTTTATCCGCGAAAAGGGCTTCCGGTCGGAGTTAAAATGGCGAATTGACACACTTTGCGATTTGTGCAAGGTGTACAGCAGTATCTGACGACAGTCTGGGCTCTACCTGGCCCAGCGCAGCACTCCCCAGACGGGGGGGTGGCAAGCAAGCAGCGAAGCCTGAGGGGGAGTTGAGATCGGTGTGGATAAGCTTCGAAGGAAGCTTGTTTACACTTTGATCTCCTTCCGCGGAGAGGGCAGTTGCTAATCAGCACTACAGATACCAGCTGGGCTGAGAATTCAGCATAAATTCGTCATCTACCGACCTCTTTAACATCAAGATTAACATCGATTACAGAAGAAGCACTGCGAAACCCCGAGTTTACAAGTAAGGTAACAAAAGAACAATTGCTTACCGGTTTAAAGAAGAACGCGAAATCGAAACATACGGATAAGCGTAGAAACCTTTAATGAACTATTCCGCTTAATTTAAAAGTTAAAAGAAAGCTTTCCTTTAGAGAAAACGGCCGAAAATTGACTTTGTTTTGCATTCCTGTGGTCAGCTAAGTCTAAACTTTGCGTAGCAGAAACGAAACTGACTGTGACTCTATGATACAGGAAGCAGACTAGAGTGGATGTTTTTCGAAGTCACTGTACCGGAAGTAGACGGTTGATTTAGTGTG
The DNA here is from genome assembly GCA_029375565.1 of Gekko gecko. Taxonomy (NCBI): domain Eukaryota; kingdom Metazoa; phylum Chordata; class Lepidosauria; order Squamata; family Gekkonidae; genus Gekko; species Gekko gecko. The sequence continues at coordinate 87,717,816 of JAPDNY010000003.1, forward strand.
TGACACCACCACCACCGGAAGTTGGATTACAGTGACGGACAGACAAACAGGAAGTTCGGAAAGAGCCTACTCTAGCCAGAAAACCATAGAGAAATTGCGCCTGACATTTTGAGGAGGACTAAATTTTAAAAAGTTATTTTTAAGCCGAAAAAGCATTGGAAGAAGTTACAAAGGTGGCGATTTGGCTTGAAGATTGCTAATATAAAGATTGATTAGCCCGGAAGTCGTTTTCAAGACGGATTTGAGGTCAAGACCAAGAGCTGCCTCATCACCCAGCCCAAGAATGACGGCAAAGGAAAAAAAGAGTGGCAGGCTGCTATGGAAGCGATGGAAAAACGGATGACTGAAGTGGTGCAGAGTTTGGGAAAGCAAATAGAATCACAGCTGCAACAACAGCTGCAACAACAGCTGCAATTACAATTGGAGCAAATAGAACAAGTACAAGTCCAAGTACAGAAAAAAAATATGGAAGAATTAAAAGAACTGGTACTAACAGAAGTGGCAGGGATAAAAAAAGATACGGAAGACGTTAAAAAAGAGGTTAAAAGTCTGGTGACAAAATCAGAAGAAATGGAACAGAAAGTTAAAAGAACCTTGTCAGAAAACACAAGATTGGAGTCCATGATGGAATATAGGGCTACTCAGAATCATTTGAGACTGAGAGGAATAGAAGAGGAGGAAGATCAGGACTTACGGGCCCTAGTAATTAATACATTGACAACTTACATAGGGGAAGATGTTGGAGACTTGGATCCAGACTTTGACCTGATTTATAGAGTAAACTCAGCTTATGCCAAGAGAAAGCAATTACCCAGAGATGTGATTGTTCAATTTGTGACTACAAAAATGAAGGAAGACGTTTTCAAGAAGCAATTTACACAACCGTTGGAAATTAATGGAAAAAAAATAATAATTCTGAGAGAAATTCCGAGATCGATCTTACAAGACAGAAAGAAATTCAAGAAATTAACAGACAGACTAAAAGAAATGAGCATCAGGTTTAGATGGGAGATTCCATATGGATTATCATTTGTTTACAATTCGGTGAGATTTACACTCAAAACGGAAGGAGATATATACAGATTTAAAGAGAACAACTTTGATGACTTTAAAGACATTTAATTCAAAACAACTATGGATTACAAATTTTTATCTTGGAATGTAAATGGACTAAATTCACCAAACAAAAGAAGATTAGTGAGTCATTGGCTAGAGAAACAAAAATGTAACATAATTTGTCTACAAGAAACACATATCAGAAAACAAGATAATAAATATTTGATTAATAAAAAATTGGGAGAAGAATTTCATTCCTCAGCAATCAATAAGAAAAAAGGAACAGTGATATACATTGCAAAAGAATTGGAACCTAAACAAATCTTCTCAGACAAAGAAGGAAGATATGTTGGCGTGGAAATAACGATGAATAGAAAAAAGACATTGCTTATAAATATATATGCACCCAATGGTGCGAAAGAGACTTTTTTTAAAGATTTGACTAAAGAGTTGGACTGTTTAAATTATGATCAAATAGTCCTTGCAGGAGACTTTAATGGTACAGTGAATAATGTATTGGACAGAAAATCCAAAGCAACTGGAGAGACGGTTGGAAAGTTGCCAAAAAAAAATTTTCAGCTAATGAAGCAAGAGAAACTAGAAGATGTTTGGAGGAAGTGGAATCCCAAGACAAAGGATTATACGTTTTATTCTAACAGACATAACTCCTTTTCCAGAATTGATATGATTTGGATGTCAGAGGAGATGGCGCAAAAAACCTACAAAATACAAATCTTACCGAAAACTAATTCAGACCACAACCCTTTACTTTGGATATCTAAAGAAAAGCCCAAACAATTATATTGGAGAATTAATGAGGACTTATTGGATCAAAAATTAATTAATGAAACTTTGAAAAAAGAGACAAAAAGCTTCTTTGAACTGAATTTAAACAAAGGTACGGATATACAAGTTGTATGGGATACATACAAAGCGGTAATGAGAGGCTTGCTTATCTCTCTGAACTCTAAAGATAAAAAACAAAGGATGCAACAACAAAAGGACCTTCATGAAAAAATTTGGCAAAAGGAAAAGGAATTAAAGAAAAGACCAGGGAAGAAAAAGATTATTAAAGAGATCCACTTTCTACAGGATCAATTGAATGTTCTACTCAACAGAGAATTATACTGGAACCTGAAGAAACTACAGCAAAAAGCATTTGAGGGTGCAAATAAACCAGGAAAATTTTTAGCGTGGCAATTGAAAAATAAAAAAGAAAGGAATTTTATAAATAAGATTACTGAAGATGGAAAGGATGTTATGAATTTGAATGGCATAAAAAGAGTCTTCTTTAAATACTACGCCAAACTGTTTAAAAAGAAAGGAATTGATCAACAGAAAATTAAGAAATATTTGGAGACTATCGAAGTTCCAGAGATGGGAAAACAAATTAAAGAGTTATTAAATGGTTTAGTAACGAAGGAAGAAGTCACAATGGCGATAGAAGATGCAAAGTTGGGGAAAGCTCCAGGTCCAGATGGCTTTACTGCAAAGTTCTACAAGAAATTTAAAGAGGAGCTAACCCCTATCTTAGTACTTCTGTCGAATGAGATAAGAAAGACTAAACGGATCCCAGATTCATGGAAAGAAGCAAATATTTCATTGATACCCAAAGAAGGTTTGGATTTAACTCATGTCAAGAATTATAGACCAATATCGCTATTAAACAATGATTATAAATTATTTGCAAAAATAATTTCGGAAAGACTGAAAAAACATCTGAAAGATACTATAGCGGAAGAACAAGCTGGTTTCTTACCAAATAGACAAATCAAAGACAATTTAAGAGTGGTGATTGATGCAATTGAATACTATGACAAACATCCAGAAAAAGAAGTTGGATTCCTCTTCCTTGATGCGGAAAAAGCTTTTGATAATTTAAACTGGGAATTTATGCTGCAAGTTATTGAAAAAATGGATATAGGACAGTCTTTCTTAAACATGATTGTGGCAATTTATTCAGAACAAAAAGCGACTTTGAATATAAAGAAAGAACGGATTTTTTCCAAGTCCAAAAGGGAACACGTCAAGGCTGCCCGCTATCCCCGTTGTTGTTTATTTGGATATTGGAAATATTATTGACAGCGATAAGAAAAGACAACAGTATTGAAGGACTTACAGTGAAAGGTTTTGCATATAAATACAGGGCATTTGCAGATGACGTAATGTTTATGATTCAGGATCCAATTGAGAAAATACCACAATTGATGGATAAAATTGAAGAATTTGGTTCAGTTGCGGGATTCTATGTTAATAAAAGTAAAACCAAGGTGATGTGCAAAAATATGACGAAGCAAAGGCAAACAGAACTACAAGAGAAAATTCAATGTGAAGTAGTTACAAAGACTAAATATTTAGGAATTGAATTAACCATGAAAAATATTGATCTGTTTAAAAATAATTATGAAAAGGTGTGGTACAAGATTCAGCAAGACATGAAGAAATGGGACACGTTGAATTTATCACTATTGGGAAGAATCGCAACTGTAAAAATGAATGTCTTACCGCGTTTGATGTTCTTATTTCAGACTATTCCAATATTAAAACAAAGGAAAATATTGGATACGTGGCAGAAAGAATTATCCAAATTTGTATGGGCAGGAAGAAAGCCAAGGACTAAAATGAAAATTTTATGTGATGCAAAAGAAAGAGGAGGTCTACAATTACCAAATCTAAGACTGTATTATGATGCCGTCTGTTTAACATGGTTGGAACAGTGGATTAATCTTGAGAATAAGAAGTTATTGGCTTTAGAAGGGCATGACAACAAGTTTGGATGGCACGCATACTTATGGTATGGAAAAGTAAAAATGGACAAATTCTTCAAACACCACTTTATAAGACAATCACTGTTCGAGACTTGGATGAGATATAGAAAATTCTTCTCAGAAGAAAGACCACTTTGGATAGTACCAGCAGAAGTGATTAATCCATATTCAAGAAATCAAGGGTTAGATTGGCTACCTTATAAAAGTCTTTTAAAATTAGAAGGGAAAAATTTTGTGTTAAAAGACAGATTTGATGTGGAATTTGAATATGATTGGTTGAAGTATAGACAGATTCATGACTTATTTAAGACCGATAAAAGAGAACATGGTTTTAGAGAAAATAATATGGAAATTGAAACTGTATGGCTTGAAAAGGGGAAAAAAATGATTTCTAAATTGTACAAGGTTTTATTGAAATGGTATACTGAGGATGAAATTGTAAAAGAGCAAATGATAAAATGGGCGGTAAATGTGAATAACGAGATATTAATGACATCTTGGGAATATTTGTGGAAAAGGTCAATGAAAATTTCAACTTGTGTAAATGTTAAAGAGAATTGCTATAAAATGATGTATAGATGGTATATGACGCCTAAAAAAATTGCTATTATAAATGAAAGTATGTCTAACAAATGTTGGAAATGTAAGAAACATGAAGGGTCTTTTTACCATATGTGGTGGACATGCGATAAAGCAGTATGTTATTGGACTAAGATCCACAATGAGATACAAAAAATTCTGAAATGTACTTTTAAGAAAGACCCACAGATGTTATTGCTAGGTCTTAAAATGGAAGAAATAAATGTAGCCAAGAGAACACTATTATGGTACTTGATTACAGCAGCTAGACTGACTTTTGCTCAATGTTGGAAACAAGATAAAGTACCTGAAACATGGGAATGGATTAAAAAGACGTTGTTTATGGCAGAAATGGACAAACTAACAAGAAAGTTAAACAACGAAGAAGATGAAACTTTTTTTGAAGACTGGAAAGACTTTCAAGAATATCTGTTGAAAAATTGGGATATTAAACGTGGTTTGATTTGTTTTGATAGTTATTAAGAAGAAAATGAAAGAGAGTTAGTTTTTTGAATTGTTACCGTTAGTAAGAGAATATAAGTTTAGAAGTAATTGTAATAGAATAAGAGAGACATTAATGGGGTTGGAGCAGTGCGGGAAGCCTTGTTTGGGGGGAGAGGGAGTAAGAAAAATGGATAAGTAGTGATTTGTTTAAATTGTATGAACATGTGATATATCCAATAAAAAACTGTATTGCAAAAAAAAAAAAAAAAAGGACTTTATCCGCGAAATAGCTCGCAAAAGCCTCACAGCCAATATCCAATTCCCTAACATTTGGTCTGCCCTGCGGCAGAACTGTTAACGACCGAATTATCCTAAACAATTGGGCTGGGCGAGAGCTAGCGGATGCAATCTCAGCCGCATAGAAAACCCTCTTAGCGGTTTTGACTGCCATCTCATAGGCTTTCATAAACGTCCTATAAGATGTTCTTGTAGCTTCGTCACGAGTTCGGCGCCACCACCTCTCTAGCCATCTGAGCTCCCGCTTCATCAGTCGTAGCTCCTGGGTATACCAAGGAGCTAGCCTCGTTCGGGAGTGCAGAGGGCGCCGTGGAGCAATCTCGTCGATGGCTGCGGAGAGCCGACTATTCCAGTCCTCCACAAGCTCATCCAACGAGCCGCCAGGGGGCATCGGATCCCGCAGAGCCATCTGGAACCGCTCTGGGTCCATCTGGCTGCGCAGGCAAGCTAAAATACGCTCACCGCCTAAACGGGGTTGGGGTGGCACATTCAGGCGAGCCCTTAGGGCACGGTGGTCTGACCATGGGACTGCCAAGGCAGTAACCCGGTCCACTGTAACCCCCGCTGCGAAGATCAAATCAAGCGTGTGCCCAGCCTGATGGGTGGGGGTCGTTACATATTGGGAGAGTCCCAGTGCCGCCATGGACGACACCAGGTCCGCTGCCCGGCTGGAGGTCGCGTCCTCGGCATGGACATTGAAATCACCCATGACTATCAGTCCAGGGTGCTCCAGTGCCCAGCCTGCTACGGCCTCCAGCAGGGACGGCAGGCTATTGGCCGGTGCGTTAGGCAGTCGGTACACCAGCCAAATCGCCAAACTCTCCCCGATCTCCCAGACCAGGCCAGCCCACTCAATGCCTGTGATCCTTGGAGGCGGAAGCGCCCTAAAGGAGTAAGCCTCCCGGATGAATAGTGCCACTCCTCCCCCCCGCCCCCTAGTCCGGGATTGGTGGAGGACCAAAAACCCAGGTGGGGCCACTGTCTCCCCCTCTCTCCCCCAGGTCTCGGTCACACATGCCAGGTCCGGATTCTGCTGCTGCAGAAAATCCCTTAGAGTCGAGGTCTTATTATTTATGGACCTGGCGTTACACAGCACCAATGCCGGAGAGGGGGTATAGTTCCTAGCCCCACTGCCAACATGTCTCGGGATGGGACGCAGGCTGGAAGAGGGCCGAGCTTCACCATTTCTCCGCCCTCTTCGCATACTACTGTCAGGTAGCCCTGCCATGATGGATGGAAGGGAGGGTGGTGGGCTATGAGTACAAGGGAGGGAGGTGGGCTATTGGCGCCTTGGTGGCGTGACAGGCGGGAGGTTGGAATCCGGGGAGTAGCTGATTTACACCTCGGGTGTGAGAATGGAATGTGGCTTTTATTGCTATTATCTCTGGCAGCCTAGACGTTCTGACCTTGGCAAGTCAGGCTGCCTGCTTCCCTATCGCTGGCATAGATGTAGCAGCTGTGGGTAGCAATGGGGCGATGGGAAATTCATTAGCTTAGTAAGTTTCGATTTCCCAGGTGCATGTTATTTGTATAGTCGGAGAAGGGGGGTCCCCATTCACCCCCTTCCCTGTATAACCGCTTGCTTTCTGTAACCAAGTCATTCTGAACAAGATACCTGTACCAGTGATCTATCTATTGCAGCTTAATAAACGCTAACCTTGCTTGCATCATAAGGTCTGGTGTTTGCTGACTAAGTTAGGACTTCTGACAGTTTGTTCAGAATCATCAATTACTTTTGGGACTGGTCCTAAACCCGCAACTCCAAAATGAGTGGCGGAGAAGAAGACACTATCCCAATTGAAGAAGATGAAAAGGAGAAGAGACCTCCCGGGAAAGACGCACCCCGAGAGACCCCAGACACACAAGTGCCGAGACACTGGGGTCTGGAGTACGACTTTGGAGGGCCTTACGGAGATCCTTATGGGGCAGCCTATGGGGGAGTGACCACCCGAGTTGGACGCAGACGTGACTGGGTGAAACCCCTGGCTGAGACCCACGAAGCGTGGTTCGGAACCCCGAGAGCCTCCATGGGGGTGAGCCACCCTGAAAGGTCGGTCCGGAAACTAATCACGGCGGAAGCCTTGGAGGAGACTGGCCGCGATTCCGAGACCCTGGAAGGAGCCGTGGTGAGGAGGAGATGGACCGAAGAACCCAGCCAAGACCGCATGATGCGCTTCCTAGACGAATCCCTCGCACGCATCCCACAGATGATCGCAGAGGGTATCCGGGAAGAACGAGAGCGGCAAAGGCGTGAGGAACCACCAGCCCAGGTCCCTCCTGATCAACGGCCGGTGCCGGACCAGGGCCAAGGGAACGTGCCAGCCGGGCCGGTGGATCAACCAGCGGGGCCAGGACCGCAAGGACCGCCGGGGCAACCACCCCCTCGTCCTTGGGGGTTCTTGCCGCCAAAGCCCACAGAACTTCTGGACGCTGACTTCGATGGAGACCCCGAGAAATTCCCATTCTTCCTGGTGCGAGCCGAAAAGTTTATCGAGACCTGGGGCCATCTGTTCCAGAGGGAAGAGCGGATGGACGATGTCATAGCAGCCCACCTGAAGGGAGCGGCTGCTGACTGGTATGTGGGGCTTCATCAAGTCGACGGGCGCGAGCTGAGGGAGATCGACTCTTTCATGTGGGCCATGAAGGAGCAATTTGAGGATGTGCACTCCACCAAAGCAGCGAAGGCAACGATCCGAAGCCTCAAACAGGGAGCGCGATCGGTGAGAGACTACACCTCGGAGTTCCGCAGATGTGCCGCCAAACTCCGAGGGGAAGGTAACCTAGTGGATTTCTACAAGTGGGGACTCAACGCAGAAATCCGCCGAGAAGTCACCAGAAATCAAGATCCGAACACCCTCACCGGATGGGTTCAGGCAGCCATCACGATGGAGAACCGCCTGAAGACCATCAAACTGGACGACGCTGCAGCGATGGCTAACAGGGGCCCTGCGCCGACCGTGAGAGGAAAAACCCCGGCACCCAACCCGAAACAGAGGGATGGCACAAGGGAGCTCCGAATGAAGCAAGGTCTTTGCCTCAAATGCGGAGAAGGGGGCCATTTCGCCGCGAACTGCCCGTCTTCAACTGCAGCACCCGGAGCCCCGAAGGGAATCAAGAAGAAATTTGACACGTCCACGCCAAAACAGGTGGCGAAACCGAAGGGGCGAAGGCTCTGCAAGCCAAGCCGCTTAGTGAAGCTTCCGACTCATCAGATGGCGAGACCGTGCCGCAGGGAAACGACACGGACCTGCTGTAAACAGCGCTGAACAGCAGGTCCCACCTCCCCAGGCGCAACTCCCGGTGAGCAAACCCCCTCTCTTTTCTTTCTCACGGTGACTCTAATGGACCCGGGTCTATTGACCCATGTGAGAGTACGTGCTCTCATTGACTCTGGGTGTGGGAGAGACCTCATTAACCCCACACTGCTAACGGGACTTGGGGAGAAAGTTGTTAAATTAACTGACCCCTTGATTTTTACACAAATGGATGGGTCCACAATGAAAGAGCCTTGCAAATATGAGACTGTTCCTTTGCGGGTGGGACTTGGGCAACACTGGGAAGAGAGACCTTTCGTGGTCACCCCTTCAGCCAGATTTCCCTTGGTCCTAGGGAGCCCATGGTTCTTCGACCACGATCCTCATGTACTGTGGGGGAGGGAAAGGTCAACTTCATCTCCAAGAAGTGCCAGTCCCATACATGGAGAAAGGAGTGGGGACCCATGATGGGGGGCAACTCCTAGTGACGGCAGGAACTGGAAGGCATTCCCCCCGAATATCACGACCTCGCTCCCGTGTTTGGAGAGGAGGAGGCTGATGAATTACCCCCCACAGAAACTCTGACTGTGCTATTGAAATTTTACCCAACCAGAAATTACCGAAGGGGAAGTTGTATTCTATGAGCCCTTCGGAAAAGGTGGAACTGAGAAAATTCATCGACAAGAACCTTAGTAGGGGCTTTATACGGCCAGCATCCTCCCCGTTTGCGGCTCCCGTGCTTTTCCGGAAAAAGAAGGATGGGGGTTGCGGCTCTGCACTGACTACCGCGGCTTGAATGCAGTGTCAAATACAAACGCTTACCCCATGCCCCTCATAAAGGACTTGCTGGCGGCCGTGGCTGGGGGGAAAATTTTCTCTAAACTAGACCTCCGGGATGCCTATTTTAGAGTCCGCATACGGGAGGGGGATGAATTTAAAACGGCGTTCAACACCCCCTCGGCCAGTTTGAGTACTTAGTCATGCCATTCGGACTCCAGGGGGCTCCTGGAGTCTTCATGAACTTGATTAACGAAGTGTTGCATAAGTACTTGTTTAAGGGGGTCCTTGTTTACCTTGATGACATTCTTTTGTACTCCCCTGACCTTAAATCGCATGTGAAACTGGTGCGGGAGGTACTACAAACGTTGCACAAGCATAAACTGTTTGCCAAACTGTCCAAATGTGAATTTCACAAAACAGAAATTCCTTTTCTAGGCTACCGTATTTCTCAGAGAGGGATTGAGATGGACCCTGACAAGGTTAAGGATGTTGTGGGGTGGGAGCCTCCAAAAACCAGAAGGCAACTCCAGGTGTTCCTCGGATTCGCGAACTTTTATAGATCGTTCCTCTCGAACTTTGCCCAGGTGGCCCTTCCCTTAACTGACTTACTGAGAACCAAAGGGAAACCACCCGAATACACTCGGCCCGGGGCCAAATTGGAATGGTCCCCAGAGTGCCAGGGGGCATTCGACAAATTGAAAGCCCTTTTTACGTCGGAACCCGTGTTGGCCCACCCGAATGAACTTAAAAAATTCATTGTTCAAGTTGACGCCTCTGACGTTGCAATGGGGGGGCGATCCTGCAGGAGGGGAGGACGGCAAGTTGCACCCCCTTGCTTATGTGTCAAAAAAATTTAACGATACTGAACGGAATTGGAATGTGTGGGAAAAAGAAGCGGGATCGATCCGCTTAGCGTTGTCAACCTGGCGCCACTGGTCCCGTTCGAGGTCTGGACTGATCACAAAAACCTCGAGCTGCTCCGCTCCCCCCGTTCCCTGAACGCCAAGCAGCTCCGCTGGGCTGACTTCTTCTCCAAGTTTAATTTCACACTGCACCATTTCCCGGGGACGTCTAACTCACTGGCCGATGCCCTGTCACGCCTCCCTCAACACGATAGCAAAAGGGAGGAGATTCGTGACTCGATTTTTACTCCTGCCCAGTTGGGAGGAGCGGTGACTACTCGGAAACAAGCCAGTCATTCCCCCCACCGACGAATCCTCCCCCTAATGAATGGGTGGCGAGATTTTCTACAGAGCTCTCGCAAGCGGATAGGGAGGAAGTGGAGGGGGAGGAAGGAATAGCCAAAAATGAACATGGCTGCTGGACTAAAAATGACAAGCTCTTTGTCCCACGTTCTCTTAGGGGGAGGTAATGGGATGGGCGCATGGGTCTAAGCTGGCTGGTCACACGGGGTTTGTGAAGTCCCTCCAGCTCCTGCAGAGACAATTTTGGTGGCCGGGCCTACGAAAAGATATGTCTCTCTTCACGTCAGCCTGCCAAACGTGCTTGATGAGTAAACCTCGACCCGGAAAACCCCCAGGTGCCCTACACCCTCTCCCCACCCCGGCTCGGCCGTGGGAGGTGATTTCTATGGACTTTATTACAGATCTACCCCCTAGTGGGGGGAAAACAGTCATCTGGGTGATAGTGGACTTATTTACTAAACAGGCGCATTTCGTTCCATTTGCCTCCATTCCCTCGGCTAGAAAATTAGCCTCTGCTTTCTTACAACACGTTGTAAGGCTCCACACCTTACCTGCTAAGGTGATCTCGGACAGAGGGGTTCAGTTTGTTTCAAAGTTCTGGAGCGAACTTATGTCATTGCTTGGAGTAGAGAGGGGGTGAGCAGCGCCTACCATCTTGAATCGGATGGGCAGACTGAACGTGTGAATCAAACTCTGGAACAATACCTGCGGTGTTTTTCTAACTTTCAGCAGGACAATTGGCATTCTCTCCTGCCGTTGGCTGAGTTTTGTTATAATAATACTCAGCACTCGTCGACGGGGATGTCCCCGTTTAAAGCAGTACATGGATATGATGCCCCGCCTTTGCCCTTTTTGACTTCTCCCGACCTCCCGGCGGGAGACGCTGGGGACTGGTGCAAACAACTGCAGGAAGCGTGGGGCTCCTTGGCTAAGACTCTGGAAGAGGCTAAGGCCGCGTACAAACTCCAGGCGGATAAGAAACGTAACTTGGCTTGGATTCCGAAGTGCGGGGAGTTTGCTTACTTATCCACCCAACATTTGCGTCGCATCCAGCCGAGTCGCAAACTTGGTTGGAAGTATATTGGACCGTTTGAGATCTTAAGAGTTATTAACGATGTGACTGTTGAACTTGCCTTGCCTAAATCTCTAAAGTCTGTTCATCCTGTTTTTCATGTGAGGCTTCTACGCAAGGCGCCTAAGGAGAACAGCTGGAGACCGCAACGGCCGACCCCTCCTCCGCTGCTGGTGGGAGGGGAACCTCACTACGAAGTATCGCAGATTCTGGACTCTAAAATCTCTCGCAATCGCTTATTTTACCTGGTTGAATGGATTGACTTTGGGCCGGAGCAGAGGGAGTGGGTTCGGGCGGAAAATGTTCTGGCCCCCCGGCTTGTCAAGGCGTTTCACAAGTTGTACCCCCATAAACCAAAGGGGTAGGACTATTTTCGAGGGGGCTGCATGTCAGGTAGCCCTGCCATGATGGATGGAAGGGAGGGTGGTGGGCTATGAGTACAAGGGAGGGAGGTGGGCTATTGGCGCCTTGGTGGCGTGACAGGCGGGAGGTTGGAATCCGGGGAGTAGCTGATTTACACCTCGGGTGTGAGAATGGAATGTGGCTTTTATTGCTATTATCTCTGGCAGCCTAGACGTTCTGACCTTGGCAAGTCAGGCTGCCTGCTTCCCTATCGCTGGCATAGATGTAGCAGCTGTGGGTAGCAATGGGGCGATGGGAAATTCATTAGCTTAGTAAGTTTCGATTTCCCAGGTGCATGTTATTTGTATAGTCGGAGAAGGGGGGGTCCCCATTCACCCCCTTCCCTGTATAACCGCTTGCTTTCTGTAACCAAGTCATTCTGAACAAGATACCTGTACCAGTGATCTATCTATTGCAGCTTAATAAACGCTAACCTTGCTTGCATCATAAGGTCTGGTGTTTGCTGACTAAGTTAGGACTTCTGACAACTACTCTGCCTGCTCCCACCGCTATACTTTCCCCTTCCCAGAAGCACCGGTATTCCCTGGCCCACATCGGTGCCCTCCGTGGTCTCCGCAAGCTTCAGACCGCCGGATGGGCCTCAAGCCGGGCGCTCACTAAGTGCTCAGATTAGGACAGAGGAGTGCACAGTGGTATTCCCCCTCCCACTCCGATTGCCCGGCCAATCCTACTCCCCATTTAATTTACAAATCTTCTAAGATTCAATCGCCCACTAACTAACTCAATCTAGGGCCCACAACTCCAGTGGCCCTACTAGCCCTCACCCCCCCCTGTAGACATAATCCCTAAGGTGAAACAATCATTAGATTCAATTCCAATTAATTAGGATGGTCCAAACAATTAATATCTATTTCTAAGCAGCCCTAACTAATAATTGTTTGCAAATAATCAATTAATTCCAAACCCCTCATTCCCTTAATTTATCTATTAATTAATTCAGCAGTCCCCAACAATATACCCAATCAACACTAAACCCATAAGCCAATTTTCGGGCCGCGTACTCCGCCACTCTCAGTGGCCTCTAGTGCCCCAATTGGGCCAGGGTTGTCCCAACCGCGCAGCCCACTCAACCCAGCTCTTCTCCCTCCGCCTGATGGTACATGGGCGGGTCTTGTCCCTCCGCCTGATAATACATGGGCGGGTCTTGTCCGTTTCAGTCTCTCTCCCGTCCTATTCTTGCGGATGTGGTATATGCTGTCCAGGTGGTCTCTGGCCGGGGGCCTTATGTCGCCCAGCGCTCCTGTACACTCCACTATAGGGTCCCCCTTACTGCCGGCTGTTCTTACCAGCATCACCAGCATCACCAGCGTCATCACCCCATCAACTCTCGATGGGGGGGGAGGGAGGGGGGAAAGGGGGGCGCGGGGCCGGCCTCAGTCCACGAGCCGGGGGGGTCCTGGAGAACGCTGGCCCCCTCCAGAATGCCGGCCGGCAGCGTCCTTCCAGCCCGATGTCGTTCCGCGCCTGGCCGTTCTTCCACATCCCGCGCCGTGCCGCGCCCCAAGCAGCGCCAGCGACCCAGCTCGGCCCCGGCACCCGTGCAGCGGCCGCAGTCCAGCCGCCCGCCTGCAGCTCGCAGCGCCGCCGACTACTCCTCCCACCCCGGTCTGAGGTCTACTGGCAGTCTGGGGAGTTGAGCGCTGATCCGGCCACCACAGGCCTCCGCGCATCGCTGACAGTGCGAACACCCCCTCGAACGCCCCCACGAGCTGCCCCCACGCCAGTCGGGTTGCCCTCTCACTGCACCCCGAACCATGCAGCACGGCTGCCTCCCGCTTTGCCTCATGCTTCGATGTTCGATATAGGACTTAGCACTCTAACATTCCCTGGCAGGAGCTCAGACGCTGAGCTTCCTCGCCGCCGCCGCCATCTTGCAAAAAGATAGAGGAGGATAATAAATGATGAATGAATTAAAGATAGCGGCTAGACGAAACTGCAGGCTGTGGAAGGTCAGTAGTTCAGCAGTTCAAGACCCTTGAGTGCCGCATGACAGGGTGAGCTCCTGTCTCTAGTTCCAGCTCCTGCCAACCTAGCAGTTCGAAAGCAAGAAATTGCAATTAGATAAATAGGTACCACTTCAGTGGGAAGGTAACAGCGTTCCGTGCACCTTGGTGTTTAGTCATGCCGGCCACATGACCACAGAAATGTCTTCGGACAGCGCTGGCTCTTTGGCTTCGAAACGGAGATGAGCACCGCAACCCTAGAGTCAGATTCGACTGGCTTTCGAGCAAGGGAACCTTTACCTTTAATAGGTGATTTTAACTGTCCCACACATTGATCAGGTCAATATGTGTTCAAGTCAGGAAAAGGAGATTGAGTTTTTAGACACTCTCAATGACTGTGCTGTGGAACAGATGGTCACAGAACCTACCAGGGGAGAGGCGATCCTGGATTTGATCCTAAGTAACTATCAAGACCTGGTGAGAGATATAAAAGTGATTGTACTGCTTGGGAACAGTGTCCATAATGTTATTGAGTTCAAAATTTGCATAAATAGGGAGTTGCCCAAAAAGACTGACACAACCACTTTTAACTTTAAAAGGGGTAACTTCTCTGATATGAGGGGACATGTGAGGAGGAAACTGAAAGGAAAAGTAGAAAGGGTCAAAACCATTGGAGAAGCTTGGAGACTATTTAAAACTACAGTCCTAGAAGCTCAGAAAAAATATATACTGCAGGTTAGGAAAGGCACAAACAGGTATAGAAAAAAGCCTGCATGGTTAACAAACAAAGTAATGGAAGCTGTAAAAGGTAAGAAAGATTCCCTTAAGCGGTGGAAAGCTAGTCTCAGTGAGGTTGATAAAAGGGAACACAGGCTGTGGCAAATAAAATGCAAGTCTGTGATCAGGCAGGCAAAAGGGAATATGAGGAGCATATCGCAAAAAACATAAAGACCAACAATAAAAATTTCTTCAAATACATTAGAAGCAGGAAACCAGCCAGGGAAGCAGTGGGCCCTTGGATGACCAAGGGGTAAAAGGAGTACTGAAGGATGATAGGGAAATGGCTGAGAAGCTGAATGCATTTTTTGCCTCTGTCTTCACTGTGGAAGAGGAGAAGTGTTTGCCCACTCCAGAAGCACCGATTTTGGGAGGGATTTTGAAAGACCTGAATCAGATTGCAGTGACAAGAGAGGAAGTCCTCCAACTAATGGATAATTTAAAAACTAATAAATCACCAGGCCCGGATGGCATTCATCCGAGAGTTCTGAAAGAACTCAAATGTGAACTTGTGGATCTCCTGACAAAAATATGTAATCTTTCATTAAAATCTGCCTCCATTCCTGAGGACTGGAAGGTAGCTAATGTCACTCCCATCTTTAAAAAGGGTTCCAGAGGAGATACGGGAAATTACAGGCCAGTCAGTCTGGCATCAATACTGGGTAAGTTGGTAGAAACTGTTATTAAGGAAAGAATTAGTAGGCACGTTGACGAACAAAAATTATTAAGGCAGACTCAGCATGGGTTCTGTAAGGGAAGATCTTGTCTCACTAACCTGTTAGTGTTCTTTGAGGGAGTGAACAAACATGTGGACAAGGGGGACCCAACAGATATTGTTTACTTTGACTTCCAGAAAGCCAAAGGCTCCTAAATAAGCTCAATAGTCATGGGATAAAAGGACAAGTCCTCTTGTGGATCAAAAACTAGCTAATTAATAGGAAACAGAGAGTGAGTATAAATGGGAAATTATCTCAGCGGAGGGTGGTAAGCAGTGGGGTACCGCAGGGATCAGTACTGGGTCCGATGCTTTTTAACTTGTTCATTAATGATTTGGAGTTGGAAGTGAGAAGTGAAGTGGCTAAATTTGCAAATGACACGAAGTTGTTCAGGGTGGTGAGAACCAGGGAGTATTGTGAGGCACTCCAAAGGGATCTGTCGAGGATGGGTGAGTGGGCATCAATGTGACAAATGAGGTTCAATGTAGCCAAGTGCAAAGTGATGCACAGTGGAGCCAAAAATCCTAAATATAAATACACGTTGATGGGGTCCGAACTGGCAGAGACTGATCAAGAGAGAGATCTCGGAGTTGTAGTAGATAACTAAATGAAAATGTCTAGACAGTGTGCAATGGCAATAAGAAAGACCAACGCTATGCTGGGGATTATTAGGAAGGGAATTGAAAACAAATCAGCCAGTATCATAACAACCTCATTTGGAATACTATGTACAGTTCTGGTCACCACACCTCAAAAAGGATATTATAGCATTGGAAGAAGTGCAGAAAAGGGCAACTAGAATGATAAAAGAGTTGGAACACTTTCCCTGTGAAGAAAGGTTAAAAGGCTCTTTAGCTTGGAGAAACAATGGCTAAGGGGTGACATGATCGAGGTCTATAAGATTATGCATGGGATAGAGCAGGCTGAGAAAGAAGTACTTTTCTCCCTTTCTCACAATACAAGAACTCGTGGGCACTCAATGAAATTGATGAGCAGTCAGCTTAGAACACATAAAAAAAAATACTTCTTCACCCAAAGAGTGATTTACACATGGAATTCATTGCCACAGGGGCTGGCGGGGGCTACAAGCATGGATGGCTTCCAAGAGGAAATTAGATGAGCATATGGAGCAGAGGTCCATCAGTGAATGTTAGCCACAAGTTATAGATAGGGACTCTCAGGCTGGGGCAAGTGATGCTCTGTATTCTTGGTGCTTGGGGGGTGTCAACAGTGGGAGGGCTTCTAGTGTCCTGGCCCCACTGCTGGACCTCCTGAGGGCACCTGGTATTTTTGGCCACTGTGTGACACAGAGTGTTGGACTGGATGGGCCATTGGCCTGACCCAACACTGGCTTCTCTGATGTTCTTATGAAAGAGGTTCAGTGCTGTGCCATTTATTAATTCTGTTTGGAAAGAGATTTGCAGTTCTATCTGTTTCTGGTCCTGGAATGCAGAGGAGTGGTCCCTGGGGCCCAGTTATAAAAAGTGATGGGAAGTAAAAGGCAAAAGATTGGCAGAGGTAAGGCTGGTCTCAAGCAGTGAGGTCTGGTCCAGGTCCAGTGGTTATGGTGGAAAGGAAGTCCAAGTGACTGCCCTGAGGCACCGTCGCCAGTTCCAAGGCCTCTCGTATCAGCCAGAAGCAGCACGTGAGGACAAGGCACAGTCCCATCCCTCTTCCCCAAACTTTTGCCTCAGCTCACTGTTGGGAGAATGTGTTCACACATCTGTGTGTGTGTGTGTGTGTGTGTGTGTGAACCACCCCCACCCCTGGTTCGTATGCGCCAGGTGATGCCTCCTCACCAAAGGCAGAACGAATGAGTGAAACCTTTTAAGGCTAGTTTAAGATCATTACAAGGTGGTTTTAAAGAAAAACAAAAGTTACTTTATTAAACCGATCAAGTATCAGCACTCTCCAGGCAAAATGCCAGCTATGCACTTCGCCAGAACTTTAAACAATACAAGTCTTATTTCCTAAAGAGATAATAAACAAGCAAATAAACTAACAAAGATTTCTCCTACAATGCATGCGCACAGGAGCCCCTGGACTGACCAGTAGCCTTCAGGAGAGAAAAAGAATCTCACTGAATCCTAAAAGTCAGTGCCGAACTGCCCCAAAGGACTCCAGTTTATACAGAATTAATCAAAGATTTTGTATGGGCTGATACAAATGTGGATGGCCAGGTGTTTTTGAAAATCGTGAGACCATTTCACGCAGGAGATGTCCTCACATTTCAGGATTTATATTTTATTTTCAAAATAACACAAGAGAGGCACTCCGATTCTAAATGACAACCATGAAATCAGAATGTCCTTTTGTGTTCGCAGTGTGAGATAAGAGACGTGACGCCGTCTGCTGAAGCCAAAGTGGGGGTGTGAAATTACTGTAGAGTTTTAGACTGTGGGGAACGAATGTGGGTTCGTGACAGTGGGGGAAAGGAGCCTTTTGAAACAAAGAGAAAGGCATTGCATTTTGGGTATCTTGCCCTGTGTGCTGAAAGATGCTTGCTAACTGAAAGGACAGAAACAGTTATAGGATTTCTGTGTATAAAGGGCTCAGTTCTCTGATCCAAACCTTTTACTATTAAAATTCCCTTACAACACTCACCATCCACTGTCACAGTAAAGTCTACGGTGTCATCGGCTGTGTTGCATGTGTATGTCCCCGAGTCCAGTGGGCAGGCAGAATGGATCAACAGCTGACGAATGCAGCCCTCTGACTGGACAGTGAGGTTGTCATCATCCAAGGGCACAGGATCTCCATCCTTGACCCACCGGACGGGGGCATCAGAGGCAGAGACCTCACACTGCAGGAGGAGAGGCATCCCAGCCTGGGCTGCAAGAAGGCCCTGCACCTCTGACAAAGCGCTGATGTGCACCTTAGGAGCTGGAGAGAGACAAAGCAAAGGTGTCTGAAGAAAGACGATGCGAAAGAACCTTAACCTTCCATAGACAACTTTCCACACCCAAGTCACGTGAATTCTGCTGGAGTGAAATATCCTCCCTTCATCATTAAGTGCTTCCTGCATATAGCTTAATTTCTAAAAGAAGAGGAGACGGGGCTCAAACCAACTTGAATATCATGTTCAAGTGTCAGTTCCAGATGTGTGGGGCTAACTGTGGTTATTCAGGGATGAGGAAAACACCCTTTGCACAATGTCAGAGGCACGTGATTTTTCTTGTACTGCTTCTCAAATTATAAAACAGAGGGCCCAACCACATGCGACACTGTTTCTAGGTCCACATTGGGTCCTGTCAAACCAGACGAATGCTGGGAGTTCTGTGTTTGGAGTTCCCAGTAATTTTGGAAACTTAATTCTCAGGTCTATGGGGCCCTGATTTGGATTGGCACATGGGTAGAGAGGACTTAAGCCTTCCCTTGGCAATGTTTTCCCAACCTGACATGGCCTCCTGAGAAGCCTCTAATTTGCCCTGCTGGGGAAACTCACATGTAATGAGGCAATGTGTGTAAACAGTGTGATGTGCTTAGGCCTAAATCAATCTGAGCCATGTCACTGAACACAGGTTCATTGGTGAGTCCCCAGAGGGTCCCCAGTTCCCAACGGTTTGATCAGCACTTTCTGAATGTGGACATATGAGTAGCAAACCATGCCAGGCAGAGAGCCTTGGGCTGTGGAGATGTATAGGCGGAACATTATGCTTCTGCTTCCCAAATGGTGGCTTTTAAATGAGAGCAGGAAGTGAAAGCTGCATGTTACTCTTGCCTTTCTCTGCCTGGGCTTCTCTTCCGCTGAGCGGGCTGTGTGTGTCTCAAGTTACAGCAACTGGTAGCATTGGACAAAGAGTTTTCTGTGAATTGTGATTTGGAAACCAGCCTTCCCTCATGAGACACTTATACAACAACAACAACAACAAACCAAACCAAAGAAGTTTAAATTAACTTTACAGAGAAGTTAAAATGAAAGTGCAAAATGTAATCGAATAGTTATTGAATGAAGAATTGATATTCAGAGAGGTCTTCAGAAGATAATTCAATTTAGATTCCACTGTAGTAACTTTTAGGTGAGTTATAATTCTCTTCCCTGACTTGATCGCCAGTTGGAAAAGGATTTGCTTTTGTCATTATTTTAGATTTCACTTTTATTGTTTATTATAGCTATTTATTGTTTGCTACACACTCCTTATATAATATACGTGGGTGTATGCTTGTATATAACAATGTTGAAAGCTAAGAAACATTGCACAGAACCTGGCTGGGAGGGGAGAGAAGCAGCAAATATTATTAAGCATCAGGCCACTGGGGCTCTATTAATGTTCCTACCACAAGCCCAGCTGCTTCCAGTACTTTTAGAACACCACAGGCTCCCACGGGGATCCTAACGTTGCCCATTACGCATAGCACTGTATTCAAGTCTTCACTCCATGCTCATCTGAAGCTATTCATGGGGGAAGCCCCTAATCATCAGCTGACCAGCTAGGCATTTCGATCAGAATTTTTTCAATGTAGCTTTGCTGATGGAAACTATACAGTGTGAAGGTGTTGTGAACTCCTTGTTGCACCCATATGTCCACTCTGGTCCTGTTCATGAGACACGTTCTGGGAGTTCTGCATGTGAAACTCAATTCCCAGGTGCCTGTGGGCCCAGTTAGAAGTGAGACTGTGAGACGGAGGCTTAAGCCTTCCTCTGTGCTGTTTTCCTGACCTGCAGGCCAGCTATTTGCCCCACTGGTGAAACTTACCTGTCCTGGTGGGCTACATGTAAGTTGCTCAACAGGGCAAACCAGGGATCCAAATTTGGGTGTTGCTGGCAAGGAAACCAGCATAGAGGAAAGGTTTAATCCCCCTCTCCTTCCATGCACTTGGAAATAAAGGGTGCCTTGCGTACCTTGAGGACAGGTGATGAAGAAGGTTGCATGCATTTGTTCCCTCGGCCCCTGACAGCCTCTCCCATGACAGCCTTGGGGCTGAGCAGCATCCTCAGACACTTGCACACTCCCTCTGGCCTCTAAAGCCATCACAAGCTCGGCAGTTACTGCAGCCCTGTGAGCAAGCCAGAGAGCACCTGGGATGAGCAGAGACACTGCAGAAGCTCTCCCTAGGCCTGACTGCGTATGACTGACTCCAGGGAGAGCCACTGCTCTTGGGCACTTGTCTATGATATAAATATATACTGTGGCCCATTACTGATATGCTGTGTGGTAGGACATGCCTGCTGTGGCTGCAGGCCCTATTCTGCCCTGCCCTCCTGGGTGTTTCGCCACACCTTGGAGGGGCTTTTCTTCCACTTTCGGGTAGCCTGCTGCCACCACCTGACCCTTTGTATGGGATTGCCCACTGGGAGGGTCAGGACCCCCAGCTTCCCTTCCAAGTTCTGAGGCCTGGCCTCTGTGTCTCCTGCTGCCCAGCACCTGGTCACCACGGGGACAGTGGGCAGGTGAGGCTGTGGACATGTTAAACCTGTGTCTGGCTATGATAACGGACTAGATGAGGGCTAACAAACTGAAACTCATTCCAGACAAAACTGAGATTTTGTTGGTGGATAATTCCTTTGACTGGGTGGTGTGTGTCTGTTCGACTTGTTCTAGACTGGGGTGCACTCCCCCTGCAGGGATGCAGGCCGGGGTGCTCCTTGATCTACCTCTGTCACTCGAGGCCCAGGTGGCATCGGTGGCTCAGAGTGCTTTCTACCAGCTTCAGCTGTCTGGACAGCTGTCTGGACAGGGATAGCCTGCTCTGGTAAACTCCAGATTAGATTACTGCAACACACTCTACATGGGGCTGCCCTTGAAGACAGTTCAGAAGCTGAAGCTGGTGCAGAGTGCAGCAGCTAGATTAATAACTGGGACCCAGAGGTCCGAATACATAAGGCCAGTTCTGGCCCACCTGCATTAGCTGCCTGTATGCTTCCAGTCCCAATTCAAGGTGCTGGTTTTAACCTATAGCCTGGGACCACAATATCTGTTGGAGTGCCTCTCCTAACCCCAATCTACTCGGGCGCCGTGCTCAACTTCTGGGGCCTTCCTCCGGGTGCCCATCCCTCAAGAGGCTCAGAGGGTGGCATCTAGGGGGAGGGCCTTTTTGGTGGTGGCCCCCCCTTTGGAACAACCTCCCTGCTGCAGCCTGCCTGGCTCCAAATTTGCCATCTTTTCAGTACCCGGTTAAGACTGCCCTCTTTGCAGAGGCCTTTAAAGACTTCCCTGGTCATGCAGGGGCCTGATACAATTAGCCAGATTACTGTTTTTTCACTCTGCATTAGGTCTTTTGGGGTCCAGTCTATTGTTTTTAATGTTATTTTAAATTAATGTTTAACTCTTAGCATTTTATCTATTGTATGCTATTGTTTTTATACTTGTTGTAAACCGCTCAGAGAGCTTCTGCTATGGGCAGTATAGTATTGAAATGAATAATAAATAATAATATTCATTTACAGCATTGCCCTAACCCTAACCCTAACCCTAACCCTGAAGGAATAGCCACTTGCCAACTGCCTTCCTTCCACCTGGCAAGAGCCAGTTTGGTGTAGTGGTTAAGTGTACAGACTCTAATCTAGGAGAACCAGGTTTGATTCCCCTCTCCTCCTCTTGCACCTGCTGATGTGACCTTGGGTCAGTCACGAGCTCTGGCACAGCTGGTCTTGAAAAAGAGCAGTTTCTGTCAGAGCTCTCTCAGCCCCACCTACCTCACAGGGTGTCTGTTGTGGGGAGGGGAAGGGAAAGGAGTTTGTAAGCCGCTCTGAGACTCCTTTGGGTAGTGAAGGGCGGGGTATAAATCCAACCTCTTCTTCTTTTAAAACAAAGTGCCTGAGATGGTAGAGGCCTGTGTAGTACAGAAAACCCCTGCCAGCATCCAAAATTATTACGTATTTACTAAAAAGAAAATGTTTACAAGCATATTTTTAGCATAGCACCAAACTGAGCAAGGGAACCAAAAGAAATGGGGAAAATGAAAATCTTCTGTCCCTTTCTTTATACATGCCCTATCAGATGTTAAAATAGGACAGGCTCCTTTTGCTTAGGATGTTACAAATCCCTTTAGAGTCTGCATTACCTTGAAACTTGCTCCAGCTCTTGAGGCAAGCACATGGTCAATGGCTGCTTTGCCAGTGGAGATGTCTGTGTGCACCCAAGGATGCAGCACCCAAGGAAAAGAGAGCTCCTTCCTGTTGCAAGGAGCTTTTATGATGTCTGTTTCCCCTCCCACTGACCTGGTCAGGCCAGGTCAGAGAAGCTCTTACTGAAAATTCCACACATTTCCTTCCTGGTGTCCCTCTAGCATTTCATTCCTCCAAAAATCTCTGTTTCCTGGTAGAAAGAGGGAGGGGGGGGAGCTTGGCCATCCCATTGTCTCTAGTTAAACCCATCAGCATTTCTTAAGAGGTAGCTGAGGTGAGCCTGGAAAGCCACTTCCTCCTTCCCAGCCTGGTCTCTACCCAGAGGGGGTGGGAACTGTTAAAACACAAAGGGGAAGTTTGGGTCCTCTCAAACATCCCCGGAAAATATGCATTTCTTCACATGCTGCAATAAAAGAAATATTGGGTTGAGATTGGAAGAAGACAGGCCTGTAGCTACAGTGGGGCATTTTGGGGCCTGGCCCCCTGACTTCCTGCCAAGGCCCCCTGACTTCCATCCAGCCTCCAGGCCCCCCAGCTCTCTGGGCCGCCTGGAGGACTCCCCACCACCGCCCCCTCCCCAAGTGGGCTTGCTTCCCCATGTAGGCAAGCAGAGTATGAACACTGCAGAAGTGAGTTTTTTAAAATTTATTTTTATTTTTTTTTTAGTGATGTCAGTGCCCCCTGACCTATTTAAAGGCCCCCTGAATTACAAAATCCTGGCTACAGGCCTGGAAGATTTCTTCCTGCTCTGTCATGAGGCATACTGAGTAATCCTTAGCAACTCATCACATTTTAACTCAAATCTGCCACAAACAATTTCATGAGGATAAAAGATTATCAGGATATCTTGCTACTTTCCCTAAGACCTTGGGATAGGATAAGAAAGACAATACATACAAACTGTATTACTGTTATGCTGTTGAAGGCTTTCACGGTCAGAGTTCATTAGCTGGTGTAGATTTTCCAGGTTGTATGGCTGTGGTCTTGGCATTGTAGGGCTTGACATTTTGCCATTGTAGAACCTGGCGTTTTGCCAGGCACAGTTGCTGGCGAAACATCAGGTTTTACAATGCCAAGACCATGGCCATGCAGCCCAAAGAATCTACAACTGATGTACTGCTGTTATTTATTTCCAGCAGTTCTTAATTTCATTTTCTCATAAGCATCTGCTTCAGCATTCAATACATATTCAATTACATATAGTACTTTCATTTAAACTTCTCCATAAAGAAAATGTGTATTTCTCCAGTTGTCTCTCAGACTGTTGGATAACTTGTGGTGCAGGGGAACCTCTGCCCCCCCTGCCCTTCTCAGATCTGTCAGTTCACTGAAATCCAAGTCCAGCCGCAGCAGAACTTCTCGCTCTCCCGCTAAATCACTAGCCAGCCAAAGTGGGAGGGTGCAAAAGAGTTATTATCTTTTAAGCAAAAATGATGCGGCATAATAAAGCCTCACCAGATATTGCTCCTGCCACTACAGAAACTGCACCCATTCCACTGACACCACAATTGTATTGATCAGCGGGGAAGACTTTTGCCATGCCGTGAAGTTCACTACAGGGCCTTGGACCAGGCGCATCGACTTAGGGTTCAGTCCTATGTCCCATCAGTGGAAAGTGCTGCTGTTTGTGGATCTTCTCCCCTTTCCTGAGACAAAGTCGATTCCAGCGGCTGCAGGACCTGCATGGGCAGAGCTCCAGTGGTGGGAGAACAAGAGAGTGACTAAGCCCCCTTCCTCCTCCTCACGGCGGCACTGACCCATCGGCCTTGGAATCAACTGCCCCACGGCTGCTGAAAGTAGTAGAAAGTGGGGAAGAAACACAACGCTTGTGTGAGCAAATCAGGGGATCCGGTATCCAGTGTAGCCTATTTAACAACACCTATGACAGTAAAAAAAAAAAAGGAGAAGACTGCCAGATATGCTGCCTTCAGGTCAATAGATAGATGACAGACAGACAGACAGACAGACAGACAGACATAGATGGCTTTTTTTCTTGGGGAAAGCACTGGAACAGAGTTCTAGAACCTCTTTGACAAAATTCTTTTAAAAACGTTTAAAAGTTCATGAGTTTTCAGTATACAGATTGACAACTTCATCTCCCACTTGACGGTTCCGGCACTTCTTCCCACCCACCCCAAAAAGCCCTGGAGAGACTGACAGACGGACCACCTGCCCAGCTGGGCACAGTGCAAATCACGGGAAATGAATAAAAATATAATTCCCAAAACTTGAGTTCATGAAGACAGGCCCTTAAGTTGCAACTGGCCGAGTTGAGTTTCAAATGAGAATCTGAGGAAACATACTGGATTCTAGACAGGAGCGCAGCCCTGGAGCAACAGTTCATCATGCATTACTCACCGGCGATAGTGACACTGAAGAAGGCAGAGTCCCCACCTGCATCACACACATATTCGCCTGTGTCTCCCGCCTGTGCCGAGTGAATGATGAGCTGCCGGTGGGCTCCTTCACTCTCCAGCTGCAAGCGTCCCCCCTCTTCCACCTCTTCCCCGTCTTTGTACCAGCGGGCAGGAACATTGGGGCGGGAGAGCACACAGGCCAAACGCACGTGCTCTGAAGTCTGGTAAGTATGGGCCACATCTGCATTGGACTGCACAATTTGCACAGGTGTCTCTGCAGCATTATGGAAAGAAGCACAAGGCGTTTCAAGCAGGCCCGTAGCTACACTGGGGCATTTCGGGACTCTGCCCCCTCAAATGTGAGGCACACCCCACAACGGCTGCTGCCCCCTCCCCCTCCCTCCCCTCCTGTGGCATCAAAAGGGCCCTCCAGCTGATCAGCGGGAGCACAATGGCCTGCAAGAAGAGAAGGAGAGGGGCAACGGCATGCCTTCCCTGACCTCCAAGCAGCGATTTCAGGCATGGGCAGCCCCTGCTTGAAAAACCCCACTTAAAGGAAATCCTTTAAATGTGTCTTTTAAAGCAGGGGCTGCCTGCACCCCTTCCCTTCCCCTGCTGCCCCACAAAATTTCCCCATGGCCCACCAAACCAAAATTTCTGGCTATGGGGGTGGTTTCATGACCTTCAGTGAAACCAAAGACTGGAAAGCACGGGAGAATGTTCTGCAAATTGTGATTCCAGTTGCTTCCACACCAAGCTCACTTTACAATGCTGAGGAATTATTCTCTTGCAATATACCGGAAGAGGAATTATAGCTGTGGTTATGCACTGTATTTACCACCAAAGTATATCCTTATTAAAATCCCACAATGTCCCACCCTCATAAAAGATCCAGACAGTGTAATAATATGCAGAGTTACTGCATTCTAAGACCACTGAAATCCATGGTCTTATTCTAGAGTAGTTCTGCATAGGATTATATTCTAATTTCAGAACATATCAGATATACAAACTGAAAACCGTATATGAAAGTAAAGGTTCTCTTGACAAGATTGATCACAGAATTCTATAAATCAGTGTCTGCAGTAATTTCTATCATCTTCTCCTAGTCCCAATATTGTAAAAAGCTGTCAGATATGATCAATCTCTTTATGTATTTAGTTTTACGCTTGTGAAACTTTAATACGTTTGCCAGTCTCAACAAAGTCCAGCCGTTTAGTTCCCACTGCCTCACTGACAAACGTCCCAGCAGTGTGCTGCAAGAATTCTTTCTTTGCAGACTTGATCCAAAAATTTTCAAGCCTCCAAGGATAAATCCTGTTGGACCGGACCAATGGGATAATAACTCCTTGTTTGTGTTTTAATTTTTCCTGTAATTGGTTTCCACAGTAAATCTGTATATGTGGACAAATCCATTGAACTGGAGATGTGTGATATGATCTTTATTTTTTGATTTGGCTAAGGGTATCAGTGCTGGAGGAGGGTAGTTTAACTCTTCCTTCTTCTTCTTCTTCTTTTGCTGTCAAGTCCCAGCTGACTTAAAGTGGCCCTGAAAGGTTTCCAAGGCAAGAGATGCTCAGAGATGGTTGGCCGTTGCCTGCCCCCCCCCTGCAACCCCGCCATCCCCAGGGGGCCTAAACTCCAGCCAGGGCAGACCCTGCTCCGCTTCCGAGGATTCACACGATCACGTTCGCCTGGGCTGCCCACTTTCCCAGTCAGAAACAACAGCATCTCTGGGGCCCAATTTACATCACATGACTTGGTACACAGGAAAAGGGTTAAGGCACCCTTCCCCGGCATGGCAGTCCCGATCCAAACTGCACCTTCAAATGGTTACTGTTTCTTCAAATGTAAAAACAGAAATCAGATCACAGATCTCCAAGGGCTTTTTTAGCCATTAAGCAAAGGAGAGGCTTTCTTTGAAACTGACTGGAATGGAAATGAATGAAGAGATATAACAGACTCTGAACAGATGTAATAACCAAAGTTCCCTCTAAGCTACACTCGGGGGCACTGATGCACAAAATTTTAGCTGGCAGCTCAGGGATTTTTGCATCACCTCACAGATTAACTGAGAAGGCATTTCCCCCTTCATTGGAAACAATGGAGCATGGGGGCACCTCCTTCTGGGACCCACAGAATTGGATCCCCTGGTCCAATCTTTTTGAAACTTGGGGGTGGGGTTAAAGAGAGACACCAGTAATTATGCAGCAAATTTGGTGCCTCTACCTGAACAAACAGCCTCCCCAGAGCCCCAGATATCCCCAGATTGAATCTCCATTATAGTCTATGGGGCACATTGACTATAATGGTCCTCATAGGCTATAATGGAACTGGAAAAATCGTGTTTTGTGTGTGTGTGCGTGCGCGCATGCATGTTTGTGCACACCCCTACTATGCTTTTCAGTATGATTTGTAAGCTGCCTGAAGTCACAGAGAAAAGTGAGATATAAATATTTGAATAAATAAATAGTTTGGGCAGGGGGATAATGTTTAAGCAGCTTCCTGTTTGTTAGGTTAGGCAGGGTTCTAACAGTGATTGTTCTTTCTCTTTTAGACTTGACTTGTAATGCTGGTTGCCATATTTCACTAAAAAAAAACCAAAGTAGACTGCAAGAGTCCCCTCCAGTTCTACCACTATAGTGGAAAGGGAGGCTTGGTCTGCCTCCATACAGGACAACATTTTCTGTAATGAAATTTGACTTGATTCTGTTTTCTCTTAAAATATATTTCTCTTAAAATATAGTTTAAATATAGTTTAAAAGGATTCATTGTGAGATTTTTACAAAGTTATGGAAACAATCTAAAAAACTAATTTACACGATAGTCAAATGTAGACTTGCTCACAACTTTAATGCTACTAGCTTTTTCCCGCCCAAAATAGAATTTTTGCTCACAACACCGGCGCTTAGAGGGAACATT
Organism: Gekko gecko; assembly: GCA_029375565.1. Taxonomy (NCBI): domain Eukaryota; kingdom Metazoa; phylum Chordata; class Lepidosauria; order Squamata; family Gekkonidae; genus Gekko; species Gekko gecko. Next base: position 87,745,478 of record JAPDNY010000003.1, read on the forward strand.
AGTAATAATGATAAAAAGTTCTAAAACATGTAACTAAAACAAACAAAAAATGAACTCAAAAGATTCTACAGACATTTCTGCCCCCTCCCAAGGTAAATTAATTCATTCTCTTGCCTGTGACAGTGATGCTGAAGAAGGCAGAATCTCCACCGGCATCGCACACAAACTCCCCCGCATCATGCACTTGTGCTGCGGGAATGATCAGCCGGCGATGGGGGCCTTCGCTTTCCAGCAAGAGGGCCTCACTTTCTTCCACCTCCTCCCCATCCTTGTACCAGCGCACCGGAGCACCAGGGCGGGACAGTTCACAGGCCAGCACCACACGCTCTCCGGCCTGGTAGGCAGGGGCCTCCTCAGCACTGGAATGCACGATCTTCACAGGAGGTTCTATGGCAGAAAGAAACTTGCTGTGAAAAGGGAGGGGCCGAAGAATCACTTTTACCAAATATCTCCACTTCCCTTGATCTTGAGAAGTAGATGGTAACCATTCAAGACTTGCAAATGCTCATAGATAGGGCTGTTTCAAGGCCAAACTAGACAGTATGCTTTTTAATGCGTCCAAAACAAATTCTTGATCAAAAGGCAGGGGTTTGTGAATGTGCAGCTCCAAAATGAGGCAAAAATGGCCCCTGAGGCCATTTCAGCTGGGGAAAACAGTGCAGGGAGTAGATAGGAGCCCATCTTCCTACCACACTGTAATCCAAAGCCAAATCAGCCTCCTGCAGACTTTTAAAATAACATTCCCTATAGCTGCTGTGAGGCTGTGGGGAAACCTGGACCCATCTTGTTAAGAATACATATTGTGCAGTTTTGCCTTCACACCAGAGCAACATGAGGTAGGGTTCCCAGGTCCCAGTGGGGGTTCCCCCACTTTTGAGGGCCTTGATGCACCGCCATCCAGCTGGCCAGCAGGGGGGGAACCCATCAGGGATGTTGCTGTGCGACGTCCCTGATGTGATGACATCACCCAGAATTGACGTCATCATGTTGCCAATGTCAAGGGTGATGCTCTAGTTTTTGGACAACTCTATGGTTTTGAAGGCAAAAAAAAAAAAAAATAGAGTTTTGCCCAAAAACTAGACTGTCACCCTCAATGCTGGTGACATGATGATGTCACTTCCGGGTGATGTTATAGCACCCCCCATGTTTTCCACGCATGGCAAAAGATCCCAGAAAGGAACCGGGAGCCCGCCACCAGCTGCCAGGTAGAACCTAACATGTGGCTTTATTTTCCTCCCTACATTTCAATACCATTTTAATGTCATAGAATCATAGAATGTTAGAGTTGGAAGGGACCTTGCAGGTCATCTAGTCCAACCCCCTGCACTCTGCAGGAGTGTAGCAGAAAGATAGCCTTACAACATACCCGAAAGGTGGTCGTCCAGCCTCTGCTTGAAAACATCCAGTGAAGGAGCATCCACCACCTCCCGAGGCAGTCTGTTCCACTGCTCAACCACTCTTACAGTTAGGAAGTTTCTCCTGATATTTAGCCAGTAATGACTCCCTTGTAATTTCCACCCATTAGAACTAGTCTTGCAATCCAGAGCAAGAGAGAATAGATCTGCTCCATCTTCTACATGGCAGCCCTTCAAATATTTGAAGACTGCAATTATGTCCACTCTAAACGTTCTCTTTCCCTGGCTAAACATACCCAACTCTTTCAACCTTTCCTCGTAAGACTTGGATTCCAACCCTCTCACCATCCTGGTTGCCCTCTTCTGGACATGCTCAAGCTTGTCAACATCCTTCCTAAAATGTGGTGCCCAAAACTGGACACAGTACTCCAGGTGTGGCCTGACCATAGCAGAATAGAGCGGAACTACCACCTCCCATGATCTGGACACAATGCTTCTGTTAATGCATCCTAAGATTGCATTAGCTTTCTTCACAGCCACATCGCACTGCAGGCTCATGTTTAGCTTGCAATCAACCAGAACACCCAGATCCCTTTCACATGTGCTGCTGTCAAGTCAAGTCCCTCCCATTCTATATCTGTGCCTCTAATTTTTTGTACCTGTGTAGGACTTTGCACTTATCTCTATTGAAATTCATTTTATTTGTCTCAGCCCACTGTCCCAGCCTATCTAGATCATTTTGAATCCTGACTCTGTCTTCTTCAGAATTAGCAATACCACCGAGCTTCGTGTCATCTGCAAATCTGATAAACATCCCCTCTATGTCTTCCTCCAAGTCATTTATAAAAACACTGAACAACACCGGGCCCATGACTGAGCCCTATGGCACTCCACTCGAGACTTCCCTCCACGTAGATGCAGAGCCATTTACGAGCACTCATTGGGTTCGATTTTTCAACCAACCATGAATCCATCCATCAGTTGTTCCATCCAGCCCACACTTAACCAGTTTATCCTCAAGGATAAACACTATATCCACAGCATTGCCAGAGTCAATCATTTTAGTAACTCTGTCAAAAAAGGAGATAAGGTTGGTCTGGCATGACTTATTCTTAATAAACTCATTTTATTAGACTTCAAATTTGACTGGTGCAGTGGAACTGTGGAGAAGATGTCTAAGCCTTTCCCCTTACTTTTCAATCAAGAAAATTGGGTGCTGGAGAGAACTGAATACCCACATCCCTTGCACCATTGCTCCAATGACCTTAAGAGACTGCCCCCTGGGAGGGAGGCTGTTTTAATATAAAACAATAAGCTTAGGGGAAACAATCATAGATCTCCTTTGTAGCATTTAGTTTTGTTGGGGAAATAGGCAAAAATACTTAAATATTCAGAGTTTGCAAAGGATCTTTGCTTCACTGGAGAGGAGACATTTCTTTCTATGTAGAAAGCTTTATTTCTAAGGGAAGGGTTCACATGGAAAGCTACAAAACAAAAGAGATATCTAGAGCTACATTTTTGCATCCTTACAGCACAGAGCACATGGTCACACAACAAATGGTGATTCCCCTTCTTCTTGACCCCTAGAAGGAAGTCACCTGAACATAGTAACCAATGATTGCTAGAAAACAGACTTAGATTTTCCTGGGCTATCTTCCCATTGACTCTGAGCCAAGTTTCCCTTCCAGGTCAGTCTAAACAATAGTACACTAGGTAAAGCAGATTAACCCTTTAATGACTGAAATCTAGACCTTGCAAGTCACACATTTCCAACAAGTTTAACTTGGAATTGCTATGTGCTATCAATTTAGGAATGTTAAATCAAACAAGACTGTGAAAGGCATGTCTTATCCCAAATTCCAGCTGTATCTATCCTGGTTTGCCATACTACATGTATCATCATCACTGTATCTAATTCTCAACATGCCCACCTCTCTGGATACTTAAATCCAGAGATGAAGCAATGAATAGACAAAACAGATCTTTCTACAAACCTGAGAAAAGCCCCAGGTTTGTGGCTTCCGAATTGCAGTGCAGTGAGATAGACGGCACCAGGACTTGCTCCCTGGCACTGCCAGCTTTGCACTTACTCCAGAGGAGTATCGGGGGCTCCTGAACTTTGCTGCACTCCCCAGAAAGAAATTACAGAAAGGAATTACAGAAAATTATGGAAAGAAAGGGGAAAAGACACATAAAGATAATGAAAGATGCTGATGGAGAAGAAAGAAATATGCCAAGAGATTTGAAAAAAAATACTAAAACTTTTAAAGAAAAGTTATATCAGAAACAAGAAGTTGCACAGGAGGAGGTTAAAGATTTTTTTAAAAAAAATGGAAAAAATTTACAGAAGAACAAAAGAAAATTTTAAATGACCCCATCTCTGTCTCCGAACTGATAGAAGCATTAAAGAAACAGAAGAAGGGGGAAGTACCAGGTCCAGATGGTATTTTTAGATGCAGAAAAAGCATTTGATAATGTCAACTGGAATTTTATGTTAGAACAATTGTTAGCATGGCAATGTGAAGAACAATTTTATATGATGGTAAAAGCCATTTATACCAAACAACAAGCTAAGATATTGGTTAATGGGGATTTATCACAAAATATTGAGATACAAAAAGGAACTAGACAAGGATGTCCACTTTCCCCATTACTTTTTATTTTTATACTTAAACCATTGAACAATATGATCACAGAAGATACAAAGATTAAGGGATTGAAAATAAGAGGTGAAGTGTTTAAATTACAAATTTTTGCAGATGACCTGGTTTTTATTCTAGAAAATCCATTAGACTCAGTGATACAGCTTTTGGAAACCTTACAAGATTATGGTCAAGTAGCCAATCGGAAACTTAACTTTAACAAAACAAAGATTTTAATGAAAACTTTAACGAAAACAAAGATTTTAACAAAAAAAATGATAAAAGAACAAACATATAAGCTGCAAGAAATCTCAGGGATTGAAGTACAGAAAAAAGTTAAGTATCTAGGAATAAATTTAATAAACAAATGTAGTTCCTTATTACAGGATAATTATATAAAACTTTTAATAGAAATTAAAAAGGATCTTGAGAAATGGAAAGACAACTATCTTTGATGGGAAGAATAGCCACAATAAAAATGAATATTTTACCAAGATTAATCTTCTTATTTCAAACAATTCCAAAAATCCAAAACCAAAAATATTTCAAAGACCTAGATAAACTGATAACACAATTCATATGGCAAAATAAGAAGCTGAGAATTGAACTAAAAACATTGCAGGACAGAAAAGAAAGAGCAGGATTTGCCTTATTAGACTGGTTATTATACTACAAAGTAACTGCGTTGACTTGGCTACAAGAATGGATCATCTTGGAAAATACAAGACTTTTACATTTAGAAGGACATGACTTACTACTGGGCTGGCATGCTTTTGTATGGTACAACAAAGACAAAACACATAAATACTTTAAACAACATATTCTTGGAAGAGCAATTTTAAAAGTTTGGGAAGAAATGAAAAGACTTTATTACACTAAGATACCAAAATGGTTTTCACCACTTGAAGCTTTTATGAATCCAAACCTTTTTAAAACAAGTTTACTTCATAGATATGAAGACCTGTTGGATAGTAAAAATTTATTAAAAACAACAGAGAACCTTAAAAAAAAAGGATATAGATATAGACTTGAATTGGTGGGAAAGAGTAAAATTAGAATCTAGATATCTTAAAGACAAACAAGAAAGTTTTTACGAAAAGATAAATGAAATAGATAAAATATTGCTGTATGCAGGTGATAAACTGATAAAGAAATTGTATACAATAATGTTAGAAACCAAAACACAGGATGAAGTGGTAAAAGGCTCTATGGTTAAACAGGCACAAAATCTGGCACATAATATTGATCTAGATCAATGGTCCAAGATATAGAAAACAAATTTAAAAATTACTAAAGCAGTATCGTATAAAGAAAATATTTATAAAACGTTTTGCAGATGGTATATGACACCAGATAAGTTATCTAAATTTTATCCCAATATGTCAAATGTATGTTGGAAATGCCAAAAAAATGTTGATACTTTTTTCATATGTGGTGGACTTGTGATAAAAGTAAAAAAAAAAAAATGGATCTGGATACATGGATATTGCAAAAAATACTAAAAAATAATGTACGTTTGTACCAGAATTCTTTTTACTGAATATGCTTCCAGAAAAATGTAAAAAACAAGGACTCTTACCTCATTCTACACATAGTTACGACCTCTAGAATACTGTATGCAAGTTATTGGAGAAGAGAGGAGACACCAACAAAAGAAGAACTAATAAATTACTGGAAGTTGCTGAAATGGACAAATTAACTTTAATATTGAAAGGACACAGAGAGGACAAATTTGAAGAAACATGGTCAAGACTTTATCACTGGTCTGAAGAACTGAAGTATTGAAACATGTTACAACCAAAATAGAGGTTAATAAGAACATTAAATATTGTGCAAAGTATGGACAGTAGTATATGGCGTAGAAATAAGTTTTATGATTTGAGATGTATGGACAACAAATTCTTTACTCAAAGTATGAAGGATGGGATGCTCCCATTTTATGTTTGTGTTTAGTATTGTTAGTGTTTGTTTGTATGTCTGCGGTGTATGTTTAATAAAACAAATTTATATATAAAAAAGATGGAGGATCTTCAGAAGCAACTGCTAGAGAATAATCAGAAGATTGTTGAGCTGAATATAACAACTTCTAAACTGGAAGACAAGGTAGATGACAGATCATAAATTACAGGCAATGGACACCAAACAGACCTTTTTGGAACAAGATCTTATGAAACCCGGGCTGAGGACAGACTGGCAATTTGCCCCGGTAGCCAGTCGCGGCAAAAAAAACCCGGAGTAAACGATACCGGGTTTTCCCGTCCACACAGCGGGGCCCTCTGCTGGAAGATACGGGACGGAGGCGCGCGGGAGCGTTCAGACTGCCGCACCAGAGGCGTGCTATATTCGCTATTTCCCCATTAATTCGGCTGTGGGTGTATGTGCGCATGAGCGCTCATGCACTCATGCGCATAAGCGCATTTTTCCGATTATTTTTTTTTGCCCTGTAATGCCGGCACCGCATTGGGCAGTGGAGCAGAGCACGGCCAATCACACCGCTGCTGCCTCATGCCCAACGCGGGTTGCTCCCGGCTTTTCGGCTGCGCGTTCAGACTCCCCAGAAGCGGAGAAACGCGCGACGAACGCAGGCTTTCAAGATTTGCACCGGCTTTTATCAGGTGTTTTTTTAATCCGGCAGTGAAGCGCGAGAGCACCAGTAGGCTACGGGTGGGGGACGCCAGGCAGATGTGCCTGTGTGAACATTCTATTTAATCCGATATTGAGTCGTTGTCAGCCCAGGTCCCATCCCGCGGCAAATTGCCAGTCTGTCCTCGGCCTCGAATTAGATAAAGTAGCATCTATTTTAAGATTTCAAAATATTCCAGAAGAGAAAGAGGAAGACACAAGGAAAAGGATGGAGCACATTTTGGCTAAATATATGAAGACAGAAGAAATAGAGAAAAATTTGGATGAGATTGATCTCGAATATGTACAAGGAGACAAATGAGAGATAAACAAGACATGGAATCACAGACTCAACCACAAGATGGATAGAGGGAAAATAATCTCAATAAATGTAAATAGACTAAATGCACCCTCAAAAAAGAAGACAGGTATTTCAACAACTGAAAAAAATGCAATTAGACATCATTTGCCTGCAAGACATTCATATAAAAATTGCAGACCAGAAATATCTACAAGTTAAGAAATTTGGGAAAGCCTTTATTTCTTCAGATAAAAAGAAGAAAAGAGGTGTTGTGATCAATGTAAAAGAACATTTGCATCCAGAAATTATTTATGCCTCGGAAGATGGACGGGTCTTATTGGTGCAAATACAAAGACAATGGAAAAGGATTTTGGTTATATTTATTTGTTTGTTTGTTTATTGTTTTAACTTTTACCCTGCCCTCCCCGCCAAGGTGAGCTCAGGGCGGCTTCCAAAAACTGACACACAGTATATATTTATGCACCGAATCAGCACCAGGAGAAATTCTACAAACTTCTACAAGAACTGATCTCAAAACAAGACTTTGATGAAATGTGTATGATTGGAGACTACAATGCTGTTTTTGATAGAATTTCAGACAGAAAAACTACTACTGGAAAACAGAAACAAGGAAATGAGCTTCCTTCTACATTCCTACAACTAGTAGAAGAAAATAACTGTGTGGACGCATAGAAAGTGAGAAATCCACAAAAAAAAGACTATACTTTTTATTCAGCAAGATATAAGTCGTGGTCAAGAATAGATATGTGCTGGACTTCTACTACAATGATAAATGACATATTAGAAGTGGAGATTTTACCAGCAACCTTTGCAGACCACAATCCAGTCATGCTTGAAGTACAAGACACTAAAAGAAAAAGAAAATATGGTCATTGAATACCTCTATTTTAAAGAACGAAAAATTTGTAAGAGAATCTAAAAAAGAATTTCAAAAGTTTTTTGAAAATATGCAACCAGAAATTTCCATCAGGACTGTATGAGATGCATTCGAAGCCTTTGCTAGAGGATGGATGATTAGAGAATCCGCATATGTCAGGAAACAGAAGTCAGAAAGATATTTCCAGATTCAAGATCAGATTAAAAAACAGGAAGAAAAGATGAAACAAGATCCATCAACTGAACAGATAAAAATTAAGCTTACACTCTTGCAACATCAAATGAATTGCCTATTAACACAGGAAATATCAAAAAAATAATGTATGCTAAACAAAATTATTTTGAAAATGCTAATAAACCAACTAGATGGTTAGCTTATAAGCTACGTAAAGAAAAGGGGGAAAAGGCACATAAAGATACTTAGAACTGATTTGAGAGAAGAGAGAAATATATTGGAAGACTTGAAAAAAAATGTTGAATCATTTTATGAAAAGTTATATATGAAAAGAGAAGCAACACAGGAGCAAATTAAAAAATATTTCAAAACTCACACAAAAATAAAATATTTACAGAAGATCAAAGGAAAATATTAAATGATCCAATATCCTTTGCTGAAGTGACAGAAGCGTTGAAAAAATAAAAAAAGGTGAAAACCCCAGGTCCTGATGGATTTCCCGTGGAATTTTATCATGCATTTGAAAATCGATTGATAAGGCCACTAAAAGCCATCATTCAAAATATAATAATTGAAGGGAAAATTCCAGAGTCTTGGAATGAAGCACTGATAACACTTATACACAAGCAAAACTCAGATGAGAAAGAAATTAAAAATTACAGACCAATCTCCTTGCTAAATGTGGATTACAAAATTTATGCATCTATTCTAGCTGCAAGAATGAAGAGTTCTCTCTCAAATGATCCATAGAGATCAAGCAGGCTTTCTTCCCAAAAGACAACTTAGAAATAATGTAAGAGTGATACTGAATGTTATAGAATATTATGAAGACCATCCAGAAAAACAAATGGCCTCAATCTTTTTAGATGCAGAAAAAGCTTTTGATAATGTCAGCTGGAACTTTGTGTTTGAGCTACACTGGTATTGAATTGTATACAATGATTAAAGCAATTTATACTAAACAACAAGCTAAAGTGGAGATTTATCACAAAATACTGAAATACAAAAAGGAACTAGACAAGGATGTACTCTTTCACCTCTTTTGTTCATTTTTGTCCTTGAGGTTCTAAATGATGTTATTTGAGCAGATGTGCAAATTAAAGCTCTCAGATTAAGAGGAGAAGAATACAAATTTCAAGCATTTGCAGATGATCTAGTATTTATTTTAGAGAATCCACTGAGCTCTATTAAACAACTGATAACTTCTCTGCAAGAGTATGGAGAGGGAACAGGACTGAAAATTAACTGCAAAAAAACAAAAATGCTTGTTAAAAACATGACTAAACCTCAAGCTCACCAGCTGCAAGAATTAGCAGGTCTGGAAATTCAAAAGAAGATCAAATACTTAGGAATAAACATAACAAATAGATGTAGCTCCATGGTGGAAAACAACTATATGGAACTGATGAAAAAAATCAAGAAAGACTTGGAAAAATGGAAAAATCTTTAAATATCTTTAATGGGAAGAATTGCCACTATTAAAATAAGTATACTACCAAGATTGATCTTTTTATTTGAAACAATATCTATTCTTCAAAACCAAAAATATTTTAAAGAACTTGATAAATTGATGATACAATTTATTTGGCAAGGCAAGAGACCAAGAATGAAGCTCAAAGCATTACAAAATGCCAAAGACAGAGCTGGGTTTGCATTACCAGATTGGCTTCTTACTATAAAGCAGCTGTTCTGACATGGTTAAAAGACTGAATTACTTTAGAAAATACAAGACTTGAAATTAGAAGGACATGATCTTCTGTTAGGTTGGCATTCCTTTATATGGTACGGGAGAGCAGATACTCACAAATATTTCAAACAACATCTCTATTTCAAACAACATCCTCTCTACTGAAGGTTTGGGAAGAATCTAAAAACAACTTTTACACCAAGATACCAAAATGGATTTCTCCATTAGAAGCCTTTACAAACCCTAACTTACTTCAGGAAGAAACAATCCTAAGATACGAAGACTTACTAGACAGTTGAAACTAACTAAAACCAATAGAAACTTTAACATGGTGGCAAAAAACACAAATTGAATCAAGATATGGCAAAGATAAGCCGATAGGCTTTTATGAAAAAATAACAGAAATAGATAAGATATTGATGTATGCTGATGAGAAACTCATTAAGAAAATCTATGTACTACTTTTAGATAATAAGACCCAAGATGAAGTTGTCAAAAATGTTATGATAAAGTGGGCACAAAACTTGGGTTATAATATTGAGCTGGACCAATGGTCACAGGTGTGGGGAAAAATGTAAAAATGACTAAAGCAATTTCATATAAGGAAAATAGTTATAAAATGTTTTATAGATGGCATATTATGCCTGATAAACTAGCAATTGTTCAAATGTGATTTGATTAGATTTATTACGATCAAAAATCAGCAAATACCTTAAAATGTTACATATAGTTAACAGTGAAATACAGCCAGACAGTTGGTACAAGTAAAAATTTTAGTTAAGACAACATGGATTTTAAAATTTCCTAAGAAGTAATAGTCTTCTGACTGGTTAGGATACCTATGGCACAAAATCTTGCTACCTTAGCTGTAGTTTCACTACAAATATCAACTAAAAGAAGAGTAGAATAAAACTGATTTGACCTGCCTGGGTAGGCGACAATTATTGGCATAATATATTTAAGACGAATCTCATGATAAAATCGACAAGATAAGAGAACGTGCTCAATTGTCTCAACCTGTCCAGAATTACAAGGACAGAGTCGGCTTTTGTATACAGGAGGGCAAATGGGAGAACATTTAATCGTGCTCTGTGGTGCTTTGGGAGTTCTAATGAATAAAGGTAACTGGATGGAGCAAAATGTAGGTTTTTATTTCTCACCACTAAAAGGTGTGAGGCTCGTGCTCTGTCCATTTGGAGAGAAGTGTCCCATAATCTTTGTTTGACAACAGCTTTGGCTCCTTGAATTCCAAGGTGTAGAATTGTTCAAATGTATGTTGGAAGTGTCAAAATAATGTTGGATCTTTTTACCATATGTGGTGGTTATGTCATAAAACAAAAAAAGTTGAGCTTGGATTCATGAAATTTTACAAAAAATGTTAAAATGTTCTGTATCCTTTGTTCCAGAAATATTTTTGTTGAATATCTTACCTGAAAAATGTTAAAAATATGACTCTTATCTTATACTACATGTGACTACAACTGCTAGAATACTTTATGCTAAATATTGGAGAAGAATAAAAACACCCTTGAGAGAAGAAATTTTAAGTAAAATTTTGGAAACCGTGGAGACGGACAAACTAACTTTTACTTTGAAAGGACAACCAGAATCTACATTTGATAATACATGGTCAAGATTTTATAAGTGGTTTGAAGACTATAATAAATAAACCATACAAACATTTAAAGCTTTCTAAGGTCATACAAAGTACAATTTGATATATTTGCAAGAGATATACATAATGATACAAGGTGAAATATATAAACATACGATAAATTAGGCATGAGTTTGTTAAACAAGGAATTGTAGGAATAATTTCCCATCTTTTATGTTAGTTTGTCTTTATGTATGCTTTGTCTTTAAAAATAAAAAATTAACATGGAAAAGCCCCAGGTTTGTAAAAAAAACCCCAAACCCTAAAATCTTTTTAAAAAATACATTGGGTGCTAAAAACCCTTCAAAATAATAGCAGCAATGCTAGTACTTTTAAGAAATGGATGCCCTCTATAGCAGCCATTTTGGAGGTTGCCAGGCAACCACAACAATATTACCAGCCTTCACGTGTTCACCATGCCTCCCACCCTCCCACCCCCTCAGGCTGTCCTGAGTGATCCGCTAATTTTTTAAAAAGCATAATGTTGATTGTTATGACGTTAATTTTTTTCATTATAACATAGCAGTGTTATAATGTTGGGACAAAATGGACAGTGAGGTTTCATGTGGCCTTCTCCGCACAATTACCCATCCAAGAATTTCCTTTCCTTTTTGGGGAAGTAGGTTTTATTTTCTCGTGTTTGGATTGTTTCTTCACCCCCCCCCTCATAGCTCCCGGTGTGTTTTTGATGACAATTCAGTCTTTTAAACATCTAAAACCCAGCTGAGCTCTGAGAAGGAGCAAGGTGTTAGAGCTGCTAGAGGGATTTTTTTATTATTATTTATTTACTTTCAGCTGAGGTGCTTTAGCTGAGAAGGTACTGTGTGGGGGACTGTATTTTGGAGTGTGTGGGTGAGTTGTAGCAGACTCCTGGCTGCTGGAGTTAGGTTGTGAAAGGCTCATTGTTTGCCTGTAATTAAGTGCTTGGGTGAATTTGAATAGCAGACTCCTGGCTGCTGGAGTTAGGGTGTGAAAGGGTCATTGTTTGTCTGTAATTAAGTGCCTGGGTGAATCTGAATAGCTGCTGGCCACACCCTCTCCTGGGTGACACTTCTATTTAAGGCAGGAAGCTTGCAAGAGGCACGAGCCTCTGGCACGAGCCGAAGGGTGAGGCTCTTTGCCTGTGGCTCTTAGCCTAGGGACTCTTAGCCTACGGGCTCTGTAAGATGCCCAGGAAGAGCCAGAAAGCCAGGGACCTCGGCTCCTTGGGTTCCCAGTAAGGGAAGTAGACTTCTACAACAGGAACCATATAAATACAAAGGGTTTTAAAAGGGGGGTTATAGAAAAGTATTTGTTAAAAAACAATTATGAAGCCACAATGCCAGCAGGGGGTTGGGGGCGATCCAGTATTTTGCATGGAGTGTCACATGTATGACTATCTGCCCACTGGGCAGAAGTCTTGGGTGTGCGCTCAGTGCAAGGAGCTCCTGGTTCTCAGGGAGCAAGTTTGCTCCCTTGAGGCCAAGGTGGCTGACCTGGAGAAGCAGAGACAGTCAGTTAGGTGCATGGAGAAGACTCTCGGGGACTTGTTAGATATGTCCCACTCTGGATCTGGCAGCCCAGCTGCTGCCAGGGAGCATGAGGGTCAAGGGGAAACGGGGCACCATGCTGAGAATAAGGGGAGTGTGCCCTCAGAAGGGACCTCTTCTGCAGCTGGTGAACGGGTATCCTTTCATACCAAGGAACCGTCCCTGGGAAGGGTGGGAGGGGGCTCTTGGTAGTTGGTGATTCGATCCTTAGGTAGGTAGACAGCTGGGTGGCAAACCTGCGTACTGACCGTATGGTGACTTGCCTGTCTGATGCGAAGGTAGCGGACATTGCGCATGTTTTAGATAGGCTGGTAGATAGTGCTGGGGAGGAGCCAGTGGTCATGGTGCACGTCAGCACCAACCATGTGAGGAAATGCAGTTGTGAGGTCCTGGAGGAGAAATTTAGGCTGCTGGGCAGGAAACTCAAGGCCAAGACTTCCAAGGTAGCCTTCTCAGAAATGCTACCTGTTCCATGTGCAAGACCGGAGAGACAGGCACAGATCAGGAGTCTCGATACGTGGATGAGACGATGGTGTAAGGGGGAAGGGTTCAAGTTTGTTAGGCACTGGGATGCTTTTTGGGACAAGAGGGAGCTGTACAAAAGGGACGGTCTCCACTTGTCCCAAGAAGGAACCAGGATGCTGGCACACAAAATCAAAAAGGTGGCAGAGCAGTTTTTAAACTGAATAATGGGGGAAAGCCGACAGAAGATGAAAAGTCTCTGGTTCGGGATGGCTCATCTCAAAGAGATGAAGTGGTAGCTATTACTTTCGTACAAGGAAATGGATTACAATTGTCCACTGAGATTGTGGCTAATGATAGGAACTGCCTGGCAAGGTCTCGAGGCTGCAAGAGGAAGGTTGTAGGCTTAACAAGGGTGGGAAACTATAAGTGTTTATACACAAATGCTAGAAGTCTCCAAGGTAAAATTGGGGAGTTGGAATGCTTGGTGTTGGGGGGGGAAATAGACGTGGGTATTTCAGAAACTTGGTGGGATGAGGAAAATCAGTGGGATATGGTGATTCCTAGTTATAAATTATATCGGAAGGATAGGGGGAAGGGTTGGAGGTGGGGTGACTCTGTATGTCAGAGAGGGTATACAGTCCAGTAAGAATGAGAGGGTAAGAAAATTGGATTCGCTTCTGGAAATGCTATGGGTTGAAATAGTGGGTCCAAAAGGAGGCTTAACAGTGGGAGTTTGTTATCGCCCACCAGATCAAAAGGTAGAGGAGGATTATAAAATGATGAATGAATTAAAGATAGCGGCTAGACGAAATAACTGTGTCGTAATAGGCGACTTTAACTACCCACATATTGATTGGGTCAATATGAGTTCTAGCCGGGAAAAAGAGATTGAGTTTTTAGACACTCTCAATGACTGTGCTATGGAACAGATGGTCACAGAACCTACCAGGGGAAAGGCGATCCTGGATTTGGTCCTAAGTAACACCCAAGACCTGGTGAGAGATGTAAAAGTGATTGCACCGCTTGGGAACAGTGACCATAATGTTATTGAGTTTAATGTTTGTACAGATAGGGAGTTGCCCAAAAAGACTGACACAACCACTTTTAACTTTAAAAGGGGTAACTTCTCTGGTATGAGGGGACATGTGAGGAAGAAATTGAAAGGAAGAGTGGAGAAGGTCAAAACCTTTGGGGAAGCTTGGAGACTATTTAAAAATACAATCCTAGAAGCTCAGAAAAAATATATACCACAGGTTAGGAAAGGCACAAATAGGTATAGAAAAAAGCCTGCATGGTTAAAAAATAAAGTAATGGAAGCTGTAAAAGGTAAGAAGGATTCCTTTAAGCGGTGGAAAGCTGGTCTCAGAGAGGTTGATAAAAGAGAACACAGGCTGTGGCAAATAAAATGCAAGTCTGTGATCAGGCAAGCAAAAAGGGAATATGAGGAGCATATTGCAAAAAACATAAAGGCCAACAATAAAACTTTCTTCAAATACATTAGAAGTAGGAAGCCAGCCAGGGGAGGCAGTGGGGCCCTTGGATGACCAAGGGGTAAAAGGAGTCGTGAAGGATGATAGGGAAATGGCCGAGAAGCTGAATGCATTTTTTGCCTCTGTCTTCACTGTGGAAGAGGAGAAGTGCTTGCATGGTGAAAATTAGGCTCTGTTCCATTTGTATTTGTTCATTTGTAATGTTTTATTGGTACTGGCAATGTTTTATATATCTGTGTTGAATGGTTGGTTGTGATATGGAATGAATTAGTAAGGGAAAAAATAAGATGTAATGTAAAATGTCATCAATACACTTCCCATTTTGCATGTGCAGGGGTGTTGATAAAGGTTTATCCTGTGTGTCCAGCATTCTCTTGAAACCATCTGGCAACCCTCGGCCCTGGCAGGAACAACGAGCAGGCCAGGCTGCTTGCAGTTATTCAGCAGCGGAAAAGCATCAAATTAACTGACCTGTAACAGTAATATTGAAGAAGATGGAGTTACCGCTTGCATCACACACAAATTCTCCTGTGTCCTGCACCCGAGCTGAGGGAATGACCAGTCGGTGGTGGGATCCTTCATTCTCCAGAAGAAGGTCCTCACCCACTTCCACCTCTGCCCCGTCTTTATACCAGTGCGCAGGCACATGGGGGCGGGACAGTTCGCAGGCCAGCACCACGCGCTCTGAGGTCTGGTAGGCATGGGCTTTGTCTGCATTGGAGTACACAACCTGCACAGGTGGCTCTGTAGAGAAAAAGAGAAATGGGAAATGAGGCTTAGAAATCAGAAAGGGCTTCAGATAAGATCCATTAAAGTGAACAAGGGGCACATGCTATCTGTAACAATACTCAAATATCTGGAATGCAGGTACAATCAATTATATATAAATTTGCTGATGATGCAGTTTTTATATGACTAACCCCAAAACATCATTGCATCATTTGATGAAAGAGATTGATAACTTCAGTAAAATTTCTGGTTTCAAAATCAACTTTACAAAATCTGAAATCTTCCCCATATATTTTCACCAAGAATTACAAGATAAATTAAAATTGGATTACCATTTAAATGGGTAAAAAAACTACAAGATCTGCATGATTCAAATTACATACCATTTTTTACAGAGGTAGAATCTATGCTAGATAGATGGAGCAAACAAAATTTATCTTTATTAGAAAAAGTTGATTCAATAAAGACTTTTATTTTTCCAGAATTCCTTTTTCTTTTTCAAAATGTACCAACGAGAATAACTAAGGATACATTTAAACAATGGTGAAACTATTTTTTAAAATTTCTCTGGTCAAACAAAAAACGTAGAGTTAATTTAGATGTACTGACATTGAAGCAGGGAGGGCTTGGTTTCCCGGACTTAGAGCATTACTATAATAGTGTACTATGCACAGCCTCTCATTACAAAGGTTATAGGGTTCCTTAAACTTTCTTTCAATCTATCCATTGAACAAACTTATTTACAATCGGGTCTATCATATGAAAGAATATAGAATCACCCTAAAGATAGAAAGTCGGAGGAACCCTATAACCCATATTTGAAATTATTTCTAGATTTGTGGGGAAAATTTAGAACAACAATAGCACCACCAGTATCTCCAGTAACAGTGTTTATCAGACAACCACGGTTTATACCAGGTCTTGACTCATCAACATTCGAAGTATGGAAAGAAAAAGCACTTTTTCGACTAGGCAGTCTATTCCAACAAAAACAGATGCTTACTAAACAACAACTAGAGAAAAAATACAAACTTGAAATTCCATGGTTACAATATTCTCAAGTTAAACACTTTGTATACAACCCCAACATTTCACACATGTTATGTAGACCACTTACACAATTTAAATATTTTATTTTTAATAATAAACAGTCAGCAAGGGGATTGATTTCGGTAATTTATCAATTATTGAAACAACAAAAATGGAACCACCTGACTTCAGTACAAAAATCTTGGCATAGAGATCGTGAACTGGACTTAGATAAAGATCAATGGGAACATATTTGGTCTAATTATCTTTTTAAAACTAACGTACTGAATATTAAACTTTAAAGTGCATTCACGATGGTACTTAACACCTCAAAGGTTAGCACATATAAAACCCAATGTAAACCCACACTGCTGGAAAGAATGTGGAAGCATTGGATCGTTCAAACATTGTTGGTGGGACTGCCCTTTTATTGCTAAGTTTTGGATTAAAATATTAGGACATGTTGAAAAAAATTTAGGAATTAAGGTACCAAGTACTCCCAAATGTATACTCTTAAATTAATGGCCAGATAATAAAAAACTTGGAAACAAAATGGATCTCCTAGTAATTTTTCTCATTGCAGCAAAAACTTTAATTGCACAAAACTGGAAATAAAAAAAAACCCCAAGTGTAAGTCGATGGTACATGAAGGTACAGGACTTGGCCGTCACAGACAAATTAGCATCCCAGATAGTAGCAGTTGGCCAGATTAAGACTTCAACTAATTTTTTGAAAAGATGGTTTTCTTTCTTTGAATTTGTTACCAGTTCTACAAATAAGATATGTTCAGTACCTAAGAAATACTTAAACTTTGTATTTTACTAATTGTTTAATAATGTTTATATTTAGTAGTATGTATAAAATGTAAAGGATGTGGTGAAACAAAATCTTTATATACTTTTTTTTTCTTTTTTCTGTTTGGAATGTTCAATAATTGGCATTTTTGTATAACTGTTGTTTATAAAATAAAAAGTTTTTTAAAAAAAGAGAAAGAAATCAGAAAGGGCCTTGCAAGCTGAGCCAAACTATCTTGGGCAGAGCAGCCACTCCAGAACTGTGTGCCGGGACACATTAGCATGCTGTGAGAAATTAATAAAATAATTGATATCTCCTGTGAGTCCAAAGTGCTCATCCGCAAAGGAGATGGCTCGTTCTCCCCTCCTTTGGCCTTTTGGGTTGCCAGCCCCATTTTTATACCAGGTGTGATTGGATCAGTCAGTCAGTCCTGATACAACGACGCAGCAGTTACCTACTTTTGCAGGAGGCTTCCTGCTACACCTCTGTAAGAGCCACTGCGGAGGCTTTCTTCCAGTCAAGAGGCATGCCCCAAAGTGTGACTCATGCAGAAATACAAGGACTAGATTACTCTGAAGTTAGGTAAATCTTATTCTTACAAATTCTAAAAATAAACCTTTTGAACTGTAAAATTCAATTCATAAAAAGTTCCTCAGCTACTTTAAGATTGAGAAACACTGTTGTAATTCTGACCTGCACTAATAGGATGTGTCCTTCAGTCCCCACTTGGATCACAATGACATCTCACAGTATTTTAGCCTCCGGCTCACACATTTTTGTCTTAGCTCAGGAAGGATGGGGCTCCGGAGAAAACTAATTTATGCAGTAGCCGAATTGCTTGCTCACAGCTTTAATGCCAGTAGCTCACAAAAGTAGCATTTTTGCTCACAAGACTTCACAGCTTAGAGGGAGCATTGCTTACAGGCCTTTCACAGGAAACTCTAAAGGAGTCTGCTATGAGGTATAGCAACGACTGAATGAAAAAGGTACATGAAACCCAAGCATCAATGAGAGCTTTTGTGGGGTAGGGTGGGCAGAGAATAAGAAAAATGTTCTACTCTCTCTCTCAGAGGACAAAGAATCAAGCAGAAGATGAGTAGGACGCATGTCTGACCTGTGACAGTGATGCTGAAGAAGGCAGAATCTCCACCGGCATCGCACACAAACTCCCCCGCATCATGCACTTGTGCTGCGGGAATGATCAGCCGGCGATGGGGGCCTTCGCTTTCCAGCAAGAGGGCCTCACTTTCTTCCACCTCCTCCCCATCCTTGTACCAGCGCACCGGAGCACCAGGGCGGGACAGTTCACAGGCCAGCACCACACGCTCTCCGGCCTGGTAGGCAGGGGCCTCCTCAGCACTGGAATGCACAATCTTCACAGGAGGTTCTACGGCAGAAAGACACACACTGTGAAGATTCTCTTGCTGCAGTAGTACTTGCTGTTTCTCCAGATTTCAAAACTATATAGAACATGTACAGAGGAAGCAATAAAGAAGAGAATCTCCCTGCTGCGACTGAGTCTCATGCTGGCATATCTTGTGTTAATACAGGATCAGTTGGCTCAGCAAACAGAGAACTGGACTCAAATCTGGAAGAAGGGAATTTCAAATTCTGCCTCTGACACAAATGAGTGGTTTGGCCTTGAGCAAAGTCACTATTTCTCAGCCTCAGTTTCCCAATGAAAACAACAGATAACAGTGATCACAGTCACAGGATTGCTAAGGGATGTTCACCTGTGAATCCTTATTTCACCACAAAATATGGGCCAAACTAGACTTGACAGATTGTCTTCATGGCCACCATGAGAATATGCTGCCACTATTTCAAAGTCATCTGAAAATGCTGCAAATACAGAGCAGCACTCTGGCTCCCCCCCCAAGAAGGGGGAGGGGCTGCAGCCATTTTGGCACTGAATAAAGCGTGGGAGGTGAACAAGAGAACCTCAGTCCATCACACTGTGGGTCTGATCAGGATCCGACCCCCCCACCCCCGGTATTTTAAAAAGGCTTTAATCTGGCCGTGGCAGCACACTTGTGGAGGCCATGAGGATGCCATCACATCTAGTTTTGCCCTAAATCTTGACCTGGGCAAGACTCACTCTCTCAGCCCAGCCTAGCTCAGAGATGTAAAATAATTTATGCACAAAAAATTGCTGAAGAAATTATAACGAACGAGCAGCAAGGGCTCACTCCCCCCTATCTACCTCCTCCCACTATTTCTGCTTTCCTTTCCCTGGCAGCCCCTGTAATCTCTCCCCCTTTCCTGCTTCCTTTTCTCTTCCTCACCCACCAGCCAGCCTACCTTTATCAGCCGCCCCCCACCCCCACCCCAGTCTTCAGCATTCCCTTCTCCTCTCCCTTGGCAGCCTGTCCCTGGGGAAAATCTGGCTGACTTTTGCTGTGGCTACCAGCTGTGGCTACCAGTTGCTCAGGGGTTGCCACCGCCACGCTCGACCAAGTGGTGCGAGTAGAGATTCTTTGATGGTCACCATCCAGCCTGTCCCCAGCAAGTCCTCCTCCATCAGTGGGGACATAACAATAACAGAAAGTGTTGCCGAAGGCTTTCATGGCCCAAGTTCATTAGCTGCTGTAGATTTTCCGGGCTGTGTGGCCGTGGTCTTGGCATTGTAGGACCTGATGTTTCGCCAGTCGCTGTGATGCCAGTCACAGCGACTGGCGAAACGTCAGGTCCTACAATGCCAAGACCACGGCCACACAACCCGGAAAATCTACAGCAACTAATAACAGAAAGCATTATTATGTGTCATGCCTTTAGCACATTTAGGGTCATTGCTCACAGTAAATAAAGAAGATGATTAACAGATACATTTTACAGGTAACAAACTGAGGATAAGGAAGGAAAAACTTGCCCAAGTCTGGCCAAAGAGCTTAGGCCTCTGAATCCAACATCCTGCTCACTACACTACAGTGATTCTGTACAGTGGTTCATATTCCCCACCCAGAACGCGTGACACGAGTCTGTCTTCTTTTGAGGAATATGAGGCAAACGAGTTTAAGTGCTGTTCAGGTACCACCCTGCCTGGCTGCCCTGCTCACTTCTCTCAGTTTGTTTGGCCTCCAGTATTTTCTGTCTCTTTGATTAAGAAACTGTGCCTTCCTCTGCTAAAGGGAACCTCTGAAAACACCAACAAAAAGCCCCTTGGAAATGAAATCTGTAGGTGACGGACAAAAGTTTTATCCCAGGCACAAAAGTTTTCTCTGTAAGCGCTGTGATCAGAGATACAAAGCAGTGCCGATGAGTGGGCTGTTTTGCTTCTTTTCTTCTCGGCCCAAATATGGCAAAATAGCCTGCGTGGGCAAATCTTTTATGAACAAACAAACAAACAAACAAAACCCACTAAGGAACCCCAGGAAATCTAACTGCACATTTGCAAGAATAAAACACCAGTAGGCAACTTTTTGAAAGTTCTACATCTCAGGTTTATGAAATCTTAGACACCACAGTCCAGTCACAAGGCCACCCCTCCCCTCAGTTTCTGCCACCACCCTGCACTGTTAGGGAAAGGGCTGTGGGTGGTGCTGGTGGCTGTGAGCAGAGATGGTAGGAAGGCTTGCAAGCAGGTGGGGGAACACTGCCTTGGGGGTGCAGGCTGGTGGGCGGGCAGGGAGAGAAGCACAAGCAGAGGGCCTGGTGGCAGGCAGAGGAGGGCTCTTGCCCTGGAACTCAAAACCTGGAACAAGCCCAGCTCACAACAGTGTTTGGGCTGCAGAAACTTTATGGGTTATTAATCAACATGTTAATTAGCAACAATGTTACATTGTACAATTCAGTTAATCAAGTGGGGTTGCTCTCATTGGCCCTTTGCTGATCTCTTGCTCTGAATGTTGACATAGTTTGGATCGTTACTCATAAGAGGTTGCTGACCCCTGGGCTACAGCACCTGTGAGGAGCAGAAATCTAACACACGCAACTTGTCGGTACAGGATGATAAAGGACTGTGTCGCTAAGGGACATTTAGAGGGGAAGTTCCTGACCTGTGACGGTGATGTTGAAGAAGACAGACTCTCCCCCCACGTCACATGCAAACTCTCCTGCATCTCCCATTTGAGCAGAGGGAATAACCAAGCGACGATGACACCCCTCACTTTCCAGCAGGAGAGCCTCGCTTTCTTCCACTACCTTCCCATCCTTGTACCAGCGCACCGGAGCACCAGGGCGGCACAGTTCACAGGCCAGCACCACACGCTCTCCAACCTGGTAGGCAGGGGCCTCCTTGGCATTGGAACGCACAGCTGTCACAGGAGGTTCTGCAATTACAAAGAAATACCATGGTGTAGAAAACGGACCATCACCCGCAGAACAGAGCAAGGGGGCAGTGGGGATCGTGACTAATCTTCCCAGTTGGGGAGAAAGAGATCCTTTTGTAAACCGAACTCCCACTAGTGCTGGATGGCAGAGATCCCAGTGCTTGTTTGGGCACCATCAAGTTAGAGCTGCCAATGGCTTCTTGTTTTAAGAGGTGCCTTTACTGCAATGAATTTGCCCTTATTACCTGCTTGGTCAGAGTTTCTAGGGCTTGGCAGTCCACTGAGTTCAATGGACTTATAAGGGCGTAACTCAGGCTGGGATTGCACTGTGAGGCTCCAGGGTCCCATCCTTGTGGTTCAGCAGAACTCCTCCTGAACACACCAGCTCCTTTTCCCTCCACTCACCATCCACAGTCACAGTGAAGCTGATGGCATCCTCCCCTGCATCGCATGTATAAGTCCCAGAGTCCAAAGAGCAGGCCGAAGGAATTAGCAGTCTGCGAATGCTGCCTTCTGACTGGACAGCAAGTGCACGGTCATCCGAAGCCACGGGGTTTCCATCTTTGAGCCAGCAAATGGTCGCATCAGGTACAGAGACTTCACATTCCAGGACCAGTGGCATCCCAGCCAAAAGTGTTTGATGTCGTCTGGCCTCTGGCACTGTGGTAATGTGTACTTGGGGAGCTGTAGAGACACAATGCATGAATCCTATGTAGCTGCAAGAGTTAACTTCATAGTGTGCCAAGATTTAGCAATCCACCTGCTACTACTGTGGATACAGCAATAATAACATCAACTGAGATCAGCTAGATGTGGCTATGCCACTGTTCTAAATCTAAGGCCACCGTGAGTGCAGTCGGCAAAGGTTTTCACAAGGGGCTGTGATTATTTCATATAATATGGAATTCAGTCCTCAGTCCTCTAGCCCAGAATCAAGTGGCAAAGACAGCATCCAGAGGAGCTCAGCGTTCGTTCAGGAAAGTGTGTCTGTTTCTGGTTTTCCAGGATGTCTAGATTTCTGTTCGAGGGGATGCAGTTCCAAAGGCAAATTTGTGATCTGAATTAAATATGCACATCAAATGTATTTGAATACTTCTATTTTCCTAACTTACCGCAATTACATATTTTAGGATTTTTGTAGATTAGGAGTGGAATCAATAGCAAGAGTGATGGTAAAGAAGGGATGCATGGCTCCTGGGGGGGCGGGGGGTGCATGTATATGTATATATATCCTTATAATAATTATCTTTTGGTTTCATAAGATTCCATGCGCTCCCATTGGCTGTAAAATGCCCTCCCTCAGCCATTGGCCCATCAGCCACCACTCAAGAGTACTCGCGTGCCATTGGCCAGGTGCTGGGTCTGCTCCTCTTCCCCACCCACTCCCCCTGGCAGACAGCTCTCTCTCCTGAGGAAGCTCCCCTCAGTGGCTGTTGGTAGGCAGCCAAGCTTGGTTCTGTGAGTAAAAAAACAAAGGACTTTCAGCATAACCTCCTCCCCCGCCCATAACCCCCTCCCCAACGGCCACCTTCCTGTCAGAATAAATGGGAAAAGGCTCTTTCTCCTGCTTAGCTTCAGCATGGCTGGCTGGCTAACAAGGTGGGCCAGCAACCATCAGACCATTTTCTTCAACTCCCCGCTGTGCAGCTGACTTTCCCCTAGGGCTGCCAATCTCCAGGTGGGACCTGGAGATCTCCCACTGTTACAATTGACCTCCAGATGACAGAGATCAGTTCCCTGGGAGAAAATGGTTGCTTTGGAGGGTAGACTCTATGGCATTATACCCTGCTGAGTCCTTCCACACACACCCCAAATGCTGCCCTCCACAAGATCCACCCCCCCAAATTTCCAGGTATTTCCCTAATCAGAGTTGGCACCTGTACTTTCTCCTCTGTCAGTAAAAGGTCCTTTCCACACCTATGTTGGCCTTTGGGAGAAAACTCATTGGGCCCAGTCCTGATCAGGTTGCCAACTCCAGGTGGGCAGTTCCTGGAGATTTGAGGGATGGAGCCTGGAGAGGGTGAGGTTTGAGGAGGGGTGGCACCTCAGACAGGTACAATGCCATAGACTCCACCCTCCAATCCAGCCATTCCCTGATGGGGAACCATCATTGCCAATCTCCAGGTGGGGGCTGGAGATCACTCAAAATTACAACTGCTCTCTAGGAGGGATGGGGGAGGAGATGGAAAACTAAAGGTAGGTTGATCGTTGGCTGGGAGGGAGATAGGGCTATCAACTCCAGGTTAGGAAATTCCTGGAGATTTGAGGGGTCAAACCTGGAGAGGGTGAGTGTTGAGGAGGGGTGGGACCTCAGACAGGTACAATGCCATAGACTCCACCCTCCAAACCAGCCACTCCCTCCTGGGAAACCACTGTTACCAATCTTGGGGGTGGGCTGGAGATCACTCAAAATTACTACTGCTCTTCAGGTAGCAAAGATCAGTTCCTCTGGAGAAAATGGTGGACTCTGTCATTATACCCTGCTGAGATTGCCACAGCAAATTGTCACTGAGTGCCCAAAGCCACTCTCCCAGAGCCACTTTCTATAGCCCGTTGTATTTATTTCCACAACGGGCGTTATTCCTAGTATATATATAAATTAAAAAATGCAGGTAGGGTTGCGAACTCTTGGCTGGGAAATACTTGGAGATTTTGGGGGTGGAGCCGGAGAGGGCGGGGCTTGGGGAGGGGAGGGGCCTCAGCATGGCATGGTGCCACAGGGGGTCCACCGACCAAAGCAGCCATCTTCTCCAGGGGAACTGATTTTGGTCATCTGGAGATCAACTGCAACAGCAGAAAACTTCCAGGTGCCAGGGCAGGGGAAAGGGTTATGAAATGTAAAAAGCATCACTAGATGCAAGATCCATGTCCTCAGAACTCTTCCCTACCGTCATAAGGGATAGAAACCTATTATCTGTAAAATAAAAGCAAGAGAACACACAACCTACTTCATAAAAGAAATTTTGGCAGTTGTGGGAAAAACCATATATAAAATGACTACATGGCATGTATGAATATCTCATAAACCTGTTTAACAATGATCACACGGGTTTGGAAGGTACTAAGGAATGGCACTGGCTGCAATGTTGTCATAGGTTGCTGCACACCTGCATGCGTGGATATGACTGCAAGAAGGGAAGGGAGGGGAACCACACCTGCTTGCCCCAATCTCATGCATAAATCCATTCAGGCCATGGTCTGAACAGAGACTCTGTGTGCGCCGTGTTCATTGGCCCCACTCAAACTGTCACCTGAAGGTCAAGGGCAGGGGGCACAACTCCATTCCCCTTGCCCAGGACTTCATAACCATGAATAAGTCATATGAACATAGCATCTCTATTAAGGCTTCCGGAGTTCTACCAAATTGGTTTGTGCCACTTTTTGTTCTGCATATGCAAAAATGAGAGCAAATGACAAAAATTGCAAAATAAACAAGGGCTCTTCAAACAAAATCATTATGATGGGGGGGGTTACATTCCAGAGAGCAAAGGTAAATGTGCTGAAGGATCCAGATTCTCAGACATTATTTGCAGCTAGGAAGGTTCCAGGAGGAGCAGTCGGAGTCAAGGGAAAAGGGGAACAGGCGGCTGCTGTGATGCAAGAGGTGCTACTTTCCCCACATCCTGGTCGGAGCTCAGGGTTGGTTTTTTTAATGGGGGTGAATCTGTTGCAGCAAAAACAAAAAGCAGTCTTTGCGGCACCTTGAAGACGAACTGATTTCCTGAAACATAAGCTTTCGTGGGCTAGAATCCACTTCATCACATTTCATGCATTCTGTATTTGTACCACAAGACCCCTTGTGTTTCGTGGGATGGTGGGCGATCCTGCATCTAGCATTCACTTGCTCCACATTTTCTCAACCGAGAGGAAAAAGTGCAGCACAAAACCACATTCAAAGACCCTGGGCTAACACGGTACTGACTGCAGAGTCACCCCTGAATGGCCATAAAACAGCCATAAATCTATGCAGAAGTCACCATAAAATCTGATGATCAAAGGAAGCGAAAGCAGCATGCAGTGTAGAGGGGAATTTCTGTTCCAATGTGGGTTTGCTAAAACAACAGGGGGGGAGCCAATGCAGAATCAGCCATAGGGTTGCCAGGTCTGGGATGAAAAATACCTGGAGACTTGGGGGGGGGACACGACCCAGGTGAGGGTGGGGAGGGGCCTCAGCATGGTATGATGCCATAGAGTCCAGCCTCCAAAGCAGCCATTTTCTCCAGGGGAGCTGATCTCTGTCAGCTGGAGATCAGTTGTAAAAATGGGAGATCCCCAGGCCCCGTCTGGAGGCTGGCAACTGGAGCCGGTATCTCTGTACCAGGTAGGTGAATTCTTGGCCTGCTGGCCAGGCTCAGTTGAAGACTCACCTTGTACATGCAGTACAGCACATTCCTTGACCCCATTGGCCTCAAATTGCACCTTGGACTCCATAGCTGCTAATTGCACATTGTTGATCCGCATGGTGTGCTCCACCCCACTTTGGGCGATCTGGCACTGCTGGTCTTCCTCCTCCAGCCTTTTCCCATTCAAGAACCAGCTCCCACTTATAGCAGCTGAGAGCTGCACTGAGAAAACAGCATCCTCGCCAACGTGAACCCAAACATCTTGCAGTCCTCTTTGCACATGGGCCCTGGGCACTGAAAGGAAAGGCAGAGCTTGAGGCGGTTGGCTGGAAAGGCGTAGTGCATTCACAGATACAAGGCAGACGATGGAGTTCAGTTGTGGGAGAAAGGAAATGGGAGACAGGTGGTCTGGAACAGCTGGACAGACAGGCCAGTCCATAGGCAAAAGAATAATATGAAACTGACATTAGAAATCACAATACTCAGAAACCATCTGGAGAATTTGTCTTCCTTCAGGACATTCTGTTGCTAACTTAAGAGTGGCAGTTCTGCTACGGAGAAGTTTCCAGGAGAGATTACAGTGTGAGACTGCTGAACTTGAATTCATCAGCAAGGATTCTTATCTCATTACAGATGCTAATTTTCTGCATTCCCCACCGCTATGCACGTCTCCCTGCTCTAATCAGGCGTTGTACTTCTGCATCCTGATTCCAGATGACCCTTCTGGACACCCCTCTCACCTTCTGATGGATCTTTTTTCCTATTTGTATTTGACAAAGTGAACTTTAACTCATGAAAGCTTACAAACGAGATAATCTTGTTGGTCTCTAGGGTGCTACTCAGGGCCGGATCGCCCATAGGGTGAACTAGGCACCCGCCTAGGGCGCACCGGCCTCAGGGGCGCCAAATGGCGCCCCACTCCCCCCCCGAAAAGCGCCCCCCCGCCCTAACCGGGCGCCCGCCGCCAGATCCCCGCCCCCTTCCCAGCTGTCCTGGGGGTCCTGCAGCTGCGGAGTCCCCAGAAAAGCTGGCGCTGGGAGGGAGGGGCGGAGGCTAGACCCCCCCACCCCCTTCCCGGCTTTCCTGGGGGTCCTGCAGCTGCGGAGCCCTCAGAAAAGCCGGCGCCGGGAGGGAGGGGCAGGAGGCTGGACCCCCTGCCCCCTTCCTGGCTTTCCTGGGGTCCCGCAGCCGCGGAGTCCCCAGAAAAGCTGGCGCCAGGAGGGAGGGGGTGGAGGCTAGACCCCCCCGCCCCCTTCCTGGCTTTCCTGGGGTCCCGCAGCTGCAGAGTCCCCAGAAAAGCTGGCGCTGGGAGGGAGGGGGCGGAGGCTAGACCCCCCACCCCCTTCCCGGCTTTCCTGGGGTCCTGCAGCCGCAGAGCCCCCAGAAAAGCCGGCGCCGGGAGGGAGGGGGCAGAGGCTAGACCCCCCCCGCCCCCTTCCCGGCTTTCCTGGAGGTCCCGCAGCCACAGAGCCCCCAGAAAAGCCGGCGCTGGGAGGGAGGTGGCGGAGGCTAGACCCCCGCCCCCTTCCCTGGCTTTCCTGGGGGCCCCACAGCTGCGGAGCCTCCAGGAAAGCCAGCGCGCCACCGCCGCCGCTCCCCGGCCTTCAGGCCCCACCGGGAGGTTGACATCCCCAGTGGGGGGCACCCCAGGCTGTCCTGCCTAGGGCGCCCAGACACCTGGAGCCGGCCCTGGTGCTACTGGACACAAATTTTGTTCTAGCGGTGTGTGAACATGTGTGATGAGAACAAAAGGAAACCAGACGCACAGTCAGGGGCATGCAGATGAGTGTCAAACCGGACTCTCATTTGCCATGGTTATTTGGTTCTGAATGCCTATTGTCCTCTGTCATTCTGGTTGTGGGGAGGGAGTCTATGGGAGTGGGAGTGTGTGGGTGTGACAGCGGGGCAGGGTGGGACAGCGTGCAAGCTTGTAACCGCATTAAGCGGGGCCTCCCTTCAGTTTGGTATAGTGGTTAAGTGCGTGGATTCTAATCTGGAAGAACCGAGTTTGATTTCCCACTTGCAGCTGCTGGATGACCTTGGGCAAGCCATAGTTCTGTCAGAGCTGTTCTCTCAAGAACAGTTCTGGAAAGAACTCTCTGAGCCCCACCTACCTCACAGGGTGTCTGATGTGGGGAGGGGAAGGGAAAGGAGTTTATAAGTTGCTCTGAGACTTTGAGTGAAGGGTGTGGTATAAATACAATCTCTTCTTTCTCTTCTTCTTCTTCTCTGGGAAGTATGTGTGCTTGACCTTGGACAGCAGACAGTGCTAGATACTAAGCTTGCAGGTGTTGGGGGAGGGCTAACAGTGCATAGTAGGTGTAGGCAGGCTGGATGGATTGGTGTGATTGGACTGATCATCGGGGGGCTGTATGAATTCTGTATAATACCAGAAGTGGTGCCAAGAGGGTCAGTTCTGACACAGATAGTCTTAGCTTGACACATTCCCATCTCTCAATAAACAAATCACTGCCAAGAGCGTGTTGTTAGGAGTAAGTTTGTTCAAGAGACTGACAATGAGTACCACTGGGAATCTCCTATCCTTAGCTACCAGTGTTGGTTAGCTAATGAGAATATGACTTTCCAAATTCAGGTGCCTTGCCTGAATATGCTGTTATGGGAGGTTCTTGGATGGTCTTCCCCTCAAATGGTGGGAGTCCTCTGACAAGCAGGTGGCTCAGCAAGGTACAGGAATGCAGGGAAGTCAAGGTGTCTATAGTGCTACTATGTAGTGGAAGGGGTCTTTTTGGCTATAGAGATACCTGGGAAGGTGAAGTGGAAGACCAAGGAATGGCCACTGATTGCATGCTGGAGTGAAATAATGAGATGAGAAAATGGAGATACCTGCAATGTCCATGCAAGGAGGGTGCCCGCTCATCATTAGGGAGCAAAAGAGTCTTACCAAGATGCACAGCGCCAGGAAATTCCACATGCCCGCTGCACCCATACTGGTTGGCAGAACACACACGGAAGTGGTAGTCAGCCTCCTGTGGCACACCATCACCTGGAACTTCAACTGTGCTGGCAACATCAGTGGTGAGGCAAGGCACCCACTCAGCATCTCCAATTGCTTGCCGCTCCAGGATATAGCTGCTCGGCGGGCTGCGGTGTACATCGGGTGGCGGACACCAAGTCAGAAGAGCAGCATTACTATGGGCCACACACATCCTAGCTGCCACAGGGGCACTTGGAGGGATCCTCTTGGCACCTGGAGAAAATAAATGACATTTGTCATTTCTCAATATACGAACATGGGAGCACCAGCCATCCGGATGCGTCTTCTGCAGCTTACAAAAATAAATGGATCAGTGCAAGAGCACAGTAAGCTGGGGCTTGCAAAACTTCCTGATAGACTGTGCTCTTATTTTTATTCTCCGCTGTACTTCAGCACATGCACATGCCACCTGCCGCCTTCTCAGTCCAATTCAGGCCTATAATAAATTTTAAAAACTGCACCACAATTAACTGATAAGTCTCTAAGGTCCTCATGAGGAGCTAACTATACGTTACAACGTTGGCATGATCCACTCCCACCACCCTGCCTGCAAGACAGGTGCTGGGAGTTCCAGCTGGGCAAACCACAGCTGCCAGGTGCCAATTCTGAGTTGGAAAATGGTGCAAAGAGGGAAGACTTCAGTCCCCTCTCCCCACACATACTGTGACCCTGACCCAAACTGCGCCCTGGGTGCCTAGGAGCTGTTCTGAGTGTTGGAAGTGAAGGACTTTGCAATTAGACTCAGGCTTCAGAGAGTCGGAGAGGTGGATATGCTAGGAAACTGAGCATCCTTTTCTTCTGCTACTCTGATGCTCTCCCTTTGATGTGTAGATTGCTAATCCTATGGGAAACTTCCTTCCTTCCATCTTGACACCTTCTCTCCCCACTATGCTAACCTTCTCCATCTTGGCACCATGAGAGCAGGACAGGGTTTCCTGGATCTCTAGCCATCCTAGATTAGAAACCTCCCTCTATCTTGTCTAGAATGGAGTTCCATATAATAAAGGGCTCTTACCAGATTTGCAAAGATAAAGAGGCTCCCTGTGTCACTTTGTTTCTGGTCAGCACACACCTTCCAGATGGGTTTAGCTGCGTTTATGTGCCTTAAGCATTCTGCTAACTAAATAATCCAACACTGAGTGCAGAACTCTCAGGGCACATCTGGTGGACCAAGGCAGACGCAAGAGTGGAGGAACAGAAGGACAACACAACCCAGACATGGGCCCTCAGTTTCAATGTCTGTTTCCCAGTCAGTCTTTTAACAGAAGCTAAACATGGGTGCTGTTTCCTTGAGATACGTGGCCCAATTATCAGTGATTCAAGCCAAGCACAGACTCTAGAAAGTCAGCATTTGATAAGGGAAGGGAAGATGACAAAATTGCGTCTCTTTTGTAATCCTGGGCCTGTTGTCTGGCCCATTATATGTTTTGTGAAACATTTTATAAATGATAACAATTTGGGGCGCTGAAGACTGACCAGGTGCCACTTCTGCTCTCCCCTCCTCTACCTGCTCTCCAGAGCCTCAAAAACACGCCTTTGTGGGGAGGGGGCAGGCGGGGGGGGGGATGAGGACAACAAAGTGGCAAGCCAGGAAAAAAGTTATACATTTTCACCCTTCCTCCACTTCTCCACTCTTTGTAAAAAAAAAAAAAAGCCATTTACATTACAGGCGCTTGTGAATAATGGAACGCAGGAACTCAGAAATTAGCAGTTATACCCGAAGTATGAAGATTTCAGTGTGTGCATTTAACTTTTTATTATCTAACCTAGAAGTATAATCTGAATGTGAGAACTGCTGAAGGTGGGATTCTTAGAGTACAATTCTCAAGCTCTTTTTCCAGGGCTGGAAAAATATTTCAACATTTCTAAGTGCTAGAATCAAAATTTAAAGATATCTCAGCCACCAGGATTTGGGGGATTTTTCTAAACATATCCTGTTTATGACTATGAAAGGTGAACATCAGAAGCGAACTTAACACAAGAAAGGCGGATCCCGGTGGGAAGAGCCGAGTCAGTCTGAAGCGGCAGAACAAAGTCTGAGTCCAGCGGGGGGGGGGGGGCACCTTGGAGACCAGCAAAGTTTGATCCTGGGTGTGTCGGCCGTTGTGGGCAGGTGCAGGACTTCTTTAGGTACATAAACTCTGTTTTAACACAGCCACTAACCTGGGGCATAAAAGTTGTCCCACAGGCTACTTACTTTTGTTGTACACCAATTAATCTTTTTGTGTCAGGAAAAGCATATATATTTTCGGTGCACACCTGGCTGCACGAGTGCCTTTTCATCTGCTGCACATTGATTATGGAGCCAACCGCCCGCCCCCCACGCGCTGATTGTCACAAAACCCTTGAGAGGGAGCAGGATTGCATCTTTGCTACACTCAGCCTCCATGTGCTGGAGGCCCTGTCTGCCCAGGGACCTACCCAAATGCACACAGGCTATTATACACCATCTGTATCTTGAAAAAATGCACTGAGGTTGCTCATGGCAAGGGAACAGGGCAATCGCAGCCTTCCATGTACATACGGCTGAACATGCTTTGTGACCATATGAACAATACTGCAGTTGGTCCTCATCTGTGTAGGATTCTCATGTATGTCTTATATATACATGGAGGTTTCCCCCTTCCATGTCAGAAAAGTAATGGAGTAAGCTGCCCTTCTTTTCTCCAGAGCATTCACTTTCACTTTCTACTGTGACAAGAAATGGGCTGACTCAGGGCTTTTTTACATTTTATGGACTAACAGAATGCACTGAGTCACATATAAAACGTTGCATGCCACTTCATAATGGGTACATGCACTATGATATGCATCAAAAAACTGCAGCCAAAAATGGCTCTACTCTGCACGTATGCATGATAGAACAGACCTTTCATGTTGCACATTGCTTGTACACGTGTGTGAATCCATAACATGTGAAGCTGCAGGAGGGGAGAAAGTTCTCAGGGAGGACTTCTTAACCTGCACACCTGCCAGATGGGCTTCAATCCAAATGACAGACTACACACAATAGCACATTTCTTCTTCCTAAAAACTGGTCTTTTTCGAAACAGGGGGCTGCAGTTGGAAGCTGAAGAGCAGAAAGGGGCACTGGAAGAAAGGGTTGTTCCCCTCCTTCCCCCCTGCACATGTCAGCAGCTGAGGAGGGCCAGACTTTGAGCAGACCAAGAGCCAGGAGGGCTTCAAGGCCCCACCCTCTCTGCTCCGAGGCAGCTTTCCAAGAACTAAACAAACAAAAAAACACCCATGGGGGAATGAAACACACAAGTGCAAGCAGAAGTAAGTTACAAGACTGTTGGAGTGCAGCAGAAACTGAAAATAAAAAAGCTTCTGTCAGCAAGGTTTACTCTGTACATGATCGGTTTTGTACCTGATGCATTCTGAGCACAAAAAAGTCTCAAGAGTAGCTAGTTTGCGGATTAGCAGTTTTTGGCTTCTTTGTGCTGCTACATTCCACAGCCATTTTGACCCTCATTTCTCTGGAGAAATCCCCAGGGAAATAAGAGCTATCACAGGAGAACAGATAAAAGGCAGCACAAAACCAGAATCCAGAGCTCAGAGCAGACAGAAGGGGAGATTAACTGAATTTGCAATTTGACAACATTCTAAAGCTTAAATCAAACTTTTTGACTTCTAAACATTTCTAAAGTTTTACAAATAATATTTCAGTTGCAGTTGCATTTTGAAGAAAGGAAGGTGCTGGACTTTGGTTACTGATGTTAAGGATAGATTTGCCAGATTCAATGTCCTTTAAAGAAAAAAACTAAAGCCAACTGTGCGCATTCAGTGATATTGGATATTGGATAAAACCCAGCTAGGAGACTATTCCAGTTTTTGCAAGTACATTCAAATGTGAGGATTTGTTTGAGAATTGCCCCCCACCACACACACATATTTGAGCTTTAAAGAAAATTATAATTGCGTTGGAAGATGACTGGTGGAAACCGAAACTTCAATCACGCCTTAGTAACTGTGGAACTTAGCACTACTACTCACAAAGGTGTAAACTACAGGGGGGGCTCAGGGGCGTAGGCCTTCCCCGAATTTTTCCAGGGATGACTCAGCCTCCCCAGGTCAACCAGTGCCTGGCAATATTGAGTTTAAAACTTTTTTCTTTTTTCCCTTTCCTTCCAGGCTGTTCCTTACAAATGCTAATTGAGCTAGCAGGATAGACAATGGGATTGTTAAACATCTCCCTCCCCCCCTTCTCCCAGCAGGGGGGTGTCAAATGCAAGTCTTTAGGAACTTTAGCTGCCTTCACCTCAGTGAGGAAAGAGATTTGATAACATTCCTTGCTAAATGTAGATCCAGTTGGTCAGCCGTGTTGGTCTGAAGCAGTACAACAAATTTAGAGTCCAATGACACCTTTAAGACCAACAAAGGTTTATTCAAGGTATGAGCTTTCGTGCGCATGTATACTTCATCAAAAACACTTTATCACATGCACACGAAAGCTCATACCTTGAATAAACCTTTGTTGGTCTTAAAGGTGCCATTGGACTCTAAATTTGTTGTATTCCTTGCTACAGGAAGAGAAGTTTTTTTCATGGTAGTGAAGGGAGGGGCTGCTTCAGCCACTCCTAAGCTCTTCTTTCAATTTCCATTTCATTTTTAAATGGTAAGCCCCTCTGCATGAACAAGATGGGGGGGGGGGCATGCAGATCAGAGGCCTTTTAAAATTTCCTTTTGCCCTGTGTGCAGCCCAGAGAGAACATCAGCAAGGAATGTGCACTCTGTACATATTCATGCTCTTCATTTTGCTGTTAATTAAAATGGTGTGGTACAGTTTCAAAGGGACAACTAAGTGGGATGTATAAAAGGAATGACAGGATTGCCCACTGGAAACAATGGGAGAAACTTGAAGGCCCATTGGTGATAATGGGAGCCAAGAATGCCAACTGACTTGCATGGGCTCCACTGAAATACATTGCAGCACAAAAAAAGTTGCAAAGAAAATGCAGACTAGTTTTTCCATTACGGTCTTTGGGCCCAGACAGGCTACTCTGGGACTGGAATAACAGTCCCCAGAGTGGAATGATGGTCCCTAGGAAGAGGATCTGTGCTCTGGGACTGGAATGACAGGTCACAGAGTGGAATGACAGCCCCTGGTAGTAGCAGAAGCATTCTGGTACTGGAATGACAGCCCCCCAGAGTGGAATGACAATCCCTAGCAATAGAATCTGTGCTCTGGGGCTGGAACGACAGGCCACAGGGTGGAATGAGAGTCCCTGGGAATAGGCTTAATGCACTGGGACTGGAATGACAGGTTGCAAAGTGGAATGACAGCCCCTGAGAATAGGCTCAGTGCTCTAGGACTGGAATGACACCCCCCCCCAGAGTGGAATGACGGCCCCTGGGAGTACCAGAGGTATTCTGGGACTGGAATGACAGTCCTCAGAGTAGAATGATAGTCCCAGAATGCTTCTGCAAGTCCCAGGAGTTGTCATTCCAGTCCCAGAACACTTCTGCTAATCCCAGAAGATTGCTATTACTCTGAACTCTGTACATTGCTCAGAAATTGAGTGCACAGCAACTGTTTTGTATTCTGCTCTGACTCAGAGACTCCAGCCATGCATTTACCAAATGAAGGAATCTGCGATGCCACAATTTAGTACAAAGTCACACTTATGAATAAGGCAGAAACAAGACGCCTGTAAATGAATGTCCAGGAAAACTTTTAAAATGCTTCCCTTCAGGCTTTTCTGTGTTGCCTCTCTTACTGTCAAATTTGTGACTATTAGTTTGTCCTATGCACATGGTATGTATATTTGCAGATCTCAAGTGACTAATTCTAAAAGTGAATTTCAAAAACAGGACACAGCAGGAGTCTGCTGAGGTACCACTATAAACACTGGCCAACTCCTACCTTTTCCTGGGTTCCCAGGGGTTCCCAGGCCCCCCTAAATTTCTGAGGAGACCCTCCCTAAATCCCACATGGCTCTGCCTCCTTAGTGACAATGGCCTCTGCTGTCACTGGCTCCTCCCTATGATGTCACTGGGCCCCATTTCTTTTAAGGGCCTAGCATAGCAATGCCCCTGGCCCAACCCCAGCCCCCCCTGGGAAATTGGAAAGTCTACGCCCCTGAACTCATATAATTTATTTATGACATTCATGTCCCATTTATTATATTTATATCCCCTTCTTGAGAACTACTTTTATCGTACCTCCTCAAGATCTGCTCTCCAACCAGGTCTACTGGGAAGAGGGGGCATAATCTGTGCTCACCACAGACCAGCTACAACCATAGGGGCTAAACAATACTGATTTAGCAGCCTGGGCAGTTCTGAATAGTGGAGGTTCACCCTGGGAAAGGGGAGGTTTGGAGGGGGGAGAGAGGGCTCAGCAGGGTCCACCCTCCAAAGCAGCCATTTTCTCCAGGGAACTGATCTCTGTAGTCTGGGAGATCCCAGGCCCTAACTTCAAGTTGGCAACCCCAGTGCCAATTCAGTCTAATTTCCACACAAGACTCCACACAAATCCAACCTGATTCCACATAGTTTATAGTGCTGTCCATTAGTCAAGATCCATCTCTGGCCTACTAGCTGAAGCTTGTGTATCACACAAGTCCAAACTGAAACTAGATTCTGGAGTTCCAGGTGGAAATATGAGAAATCTCCCTTACAAGGAGTATCAACTCCAGATGGAGGCACAGGAAACGTGATTTTTTTTTGGGGGGGGGGACTGTCTGGAGGTCATTCAGAAGGAAGGGGTTCTGTGATTTGCATGATTTGGTCTCGATAAGGCTTGTCTGCCTCCCACTCACATTTGACACGGAGTTGAGCAGAAGTCTGTGACTCGCCCGCTGTGAAAGTGATGACCCCCGCATCATGCCGCGTCACTTGTACCAAGACCAGCAGGTGGGTTTTACCAAAGCTCCTAATCAGGGTGTGTGGTGCCTCCATGAGCTCCTGCCCATTCCGGCCCCAACTTGAGGCCTCCACGAGTTCCCGCGTCTCCACACAGAAGGCAGCATTCTCCCCTTCCATGACATCCAGCTTCCGGGGCAGCCGCTTCACAATCATGCCTGAGGGAAAGAGTTAGGCCATTACACCAACAGCAGGAGCCCCCAACACAATGCAGTTGCCACTCAGCTCTAGCAAATGACTCTCCAAAATCTCCTCACCACGCACGGAGAGTTCCCCGACACTGCGGCCCTTGCCCTCCATCTCACATAAGTAGATGCCGTCATCATCAGCCCGGGCATCCCGCACAGTCAGCCGCCGTAGCAGGCCCTGCTCTTCCATCAGGTATTTGGGACTGGGTTGCAGGTGCTTGTCTTCAAGATACCACACTGTAGGGATGGTCTCCAGAGGCACTTGGCACTCTAACACTGCATCCTGGCGTTCCAGCACTTCCACGTCCACCAAGGGCACCTGGAACCGCAGCCGAGGTTCTATAAGTAAGAGACAGAAAAGGGCTGAGCTGGAGGGAAGATTTGAGCATTGGGCAAGGCCCGTTGTCCCCAAATGCCCCAAAGAACAATATTGTCCTGCTACTGAGAAAGAAAGCCAGCGTGCTGGAACCCAGCCAAATGTCACCCCCTGTCCTTCAGACTTTCACTCCTTTGCCATTATTGCTACTCAGTCCAGCCGCAGCCTTCCTCGTGTTGTTTTCTGCAGTTCAGCTTCTCTCTTCAGGCAACCTCGCTAGTTTCCACGGGGCTCTTCTTCCTATAGTCTGTTGAACACCCCATCAAGTTTTTTCTGCTTCACATACTATCCACACATACACAAAGCTTCCTTTAACCCATTCTGAGAAGGTGTGGGGCCCTACAGCCCTTTGCTGTAGCATGGAACTTAATCAACAAGGGATCTCATCATTTACCATGCCAATTTGAGCAAATACTAGCCATCTCACCCACCATCTTTGTAGAGTATTTTGTCACCAAATTAAGAAAGGCTTTAATACAACTTTCAAAGTTGTCCTGAGGAAATTAAGGGAGGTATGTTCAACTGGTGCCTGCTCCTACTTTATCTGTCTTTGGGGAGGCAGAAGAAGGGCTCATCCTGATCTTTCTCCCAAGGGTTATTCTGAGAGACAGCAGAGTGCTGAATGAGCTGCTTGTGGTATCTTTAGCGCTCTTCGAGGTCCAGCGCAAGGGACACCCACCGCCACACAATATCCCAAGGGGACAGAGATGATGGTGCAGGATTCAACAATAGCAAACAACCCTGGCAATAAGCAGGGATCCCTTTGGATGGTCCAGTTCAGTTCGGTGATTTAAGTTCTAAAAAAAATCCAGATTCATTTCAGTCTGAAAACAAGAGGTCAAGACCCAGAAGCCCTTCCCTTTAATCCCTGGTGTTATGGGGACTCTCGGAGGTTTCTTGTTGGAAAGAGAAATGCACTCTCCACCCAACCAGGGGCACTTCAGCTCTTATTTGCTTGGCTCTAATGCTGAGAGCTGGAAGAGAGACCAGGTCTGGCATGAATTCAACCCTAGGCAAGCCTCTGTTCATATAATCAAGGCAGGAGAACAATAAGGAATCTTCCAAAGTAATCATCATATTTAAAAGAGGTAACACTGTAGAAATAATTGTGAGGTCCAGATCAGGTGGTAAAACTATTATTTATCGTACCCGGTTCAGGCTGCTGGTAGTAATGGTGGCAGTCAAGTTTGAACACACCTGCTCAGAAAACAAACATTTTAGAGAGAAAACGAGGCTAGAACTCTTCCCCTATGCATGGAGTGTTTTATATGGGAGAGGATTCAATCACACAGTCCTCCAATCTGAAGTGATACACATACAATGAAATACAGGTTTTCCACCTCATCTGTTCTCTGTGTGTTCCAGGTGTTAAATAATCCTCCCTACTCTGTCTTCCTCTTTCGGCTAGAACTACAAGAATAGTCCTTATTCAATATTCTAATGGCCCACTTTGGGCCCAGCTCTTTCCTCTGCCCGTTTACTTTCATCACTGTTACTATCCCCTGCCCCTCCCCAGGGAAGTTTTCCCCTCCAGCCTTCATCCACTCAGGCTCTTGTAATGACAAATGTTTTGCCTATTTTTAAAAGGTTCCAGTGAATGCAGGCACTCCACACTCCCTGAGTAACATGTTCTACTGCATGGCTATTCTTACGGATAGGAAAATCTTCCTGGTATTTAATCTCTCACTTTTGGGTAAAGCCCAATTCCCCCCTCACCTACTGAGAGCTCACAGAACAGTTGGTTTCCTTCCTCTACACAGCAGCCGATGACATATAACTGATACCTGTTATCACGCATCCACCCCCCAGTTTCTCCTCTCCAGGCTAAACAAGCCTTCCTCTTGTCTCCCTCCTCAGCCCAGCAGCATGCCAGACCCTTTATCAGCACTCTTGCTCTCCTCTGAATCCTCGCGCAAATCCATGGCATCAGGCCTCAGCCTCATCCTGGAGTAGGAAAGGGCTTTGAGTGCATGCCTCAAATATGCCAGACCATGTGTGCCAAATGTTCCCTTTGCCTTGTTTTAACCAAACACCCGCTCTCTCTTGTTCCCTTTGATGAACACATGACATATGTTGTGGAACACAAGAACGAATATGAGCTTCCATAACCAGTGTACTGAAAGCAAAGCCCAAGGAGTGAGCAGGCGCTTGAATACCCCAGACTCCAGCAGTGGCAGAATTGCCTGTTGTTGACTCTGACATAGGCTGTTACCTTTAACACAATTTTGCCTCAGAGACCAAGGCAGTAGAGACCAAAACAGCAGGAAAAGGGGTGAAACTGTATCTACAGTGTCTCTAACACTTCAGACTCTTTGAGAGGAAGGAGTCACATGATAGAATTCTTTCTCTTTCCCTCTCTCTATTCTTCCCCCATAAGTAATGTTGTGTGAATAAGGATATAGGGTTGCCACCTCTGGGTTGGGAGATTCCTGCCTATTTGGGGGTAGAGTCTGGGGAGGTCAGGGTCTGGGGAGGAGAAGGACTCCAGTGGGGGTCTAATGCCGGACAGTCCACCCTCCAAAGCAGCCATCTTTCTCCAGGGGAACTGATCTCAGTAGTCTGGAGACCAGTTGTAATTCCAGGAGATCTCCAGGCCTCACCTGGAGTCTGGCAAGCCTAGCTTACATGGAGGATCATGCAGACATATGTGAACCCTGCTTGCGTTTGGTGGTACAATCCAGAAATAATGTTTACCACCTCATTTATCATCTGTTTGTATTAACTAGGCCTCAGGTTCTGAGCCATGGTTCTCCGCAATACAAGAAGGAGTAGCTTCCTACCAAAATCAAATGAATAATTATAGGTTGGGAGAGACCTGTCTTGGCAGTAGTATGTGCAAAAAGGGTCTTACTAGGCCGTACACTGAACATGAGTCAGCAGTGTGACGTGGCTGCTAAAAAGGCAAATGCAATTTTGGGCTGTATCAACAGAAGTATCGTGTCCAGATCACGAGATGTGATGGCACCATTTTACTCCGCTCTGGTTAGACCTCACCTAGAGTATTGTGCTCAGTTTTGGGTACCGCAATTTAAGAAGGATATAGACAAGCTGGAACGGGTCCAGAGGAGGGCAACGAAGATAGTGAGGGGTCTGGAGACCAAGTCCTATGAGAAAGGTTGAAGGAGCTGGGTATGTTAGCCTGGAGAGGAGACGACTGAGGAGAGGAGATATGATAACCATTTTCAAGTACTTGAAGGGTTGTCATCTAGAGGATGGTGCGGAGTTGTTTTCTGTTGCCCCAGAAGGAAGAACTTCCTGACAATTAGAGCGGTTCCTCAGTGGAACAGGCTTCCTCGGGGGGTGGTGGGCTCTCCTTCTTTGGAGGTTTTCAAACAGAGGCTAGATGGCCATCTGACAGCAATGCAGATTCTTAGGCAGATCATGAGAGAGAGGGCAGGAAGGGTTGCCTCAGTGCTTAATTCTTGTGGCCCTTTCTTACACGCCCAGGGAAATGCTGATGGCCACTTTGGGGTCAGGAAGCAATTTTTCTCCAGGCCAGTTTGGCCGGAGGTCCTGGAGGTTTTTTTCATCCTCTGGGCATGGAACAGTAGATGGGGAGGTATTTGTGAATTTCCTGCCTTGTGCAAGGGGGTTGGACTTGATGACCCTGGAGGTCCCGTCCAACTCTGATTCTAGGATTCTATGCAACTTTCTTTACAGGCGCCTGCCCCTCAGGCCATATGCCCCTCTCCTGAGACAGGAAACATTCCCTGAGTCCTGACTAGCCTTGTACTTTGCACCTGCACTGGCACCTGGCTGAATGCCCAAACCACTCAGCACTTCATGGGCACTGTCACTGGCAAGTGGCATATATTTTCCACTCCTGGCAAGACCCTCAAGAATGTACCAGAAGAGTCACCCAGGCGCCTCAGCAGACAGCTGTCAGTAAGCAAGTTACCATTCTTGCACCACTGCACAACCTGGCTGCTGGCCCTCGGGACTCCAAGGCTTCCTAGTTGCCGGACCCATCCACGCACTTCCCAGCCTGTGCTCATGCTCACAGGCAGACTTCCAGCCCTGGCGCTTGTGCCTCACTATTGCATCATGGCTTTCATTTAAGTAACAAACATGATAACCTTCTCTCCTAGAGCAACTGTCTCCTTGGATTCTCAGTGGACTTGTCAAGCTTCTATACCTTCCTCCCTGTGGATAATATGCAATCTAATAAGAAAGCTACTCTCTCTGTCCTTTAGGAGTGACTGGCTGTAGTGCTTCAATTTTTATACTCCAGCATTACTATGTGTCTTCACTCTGCTGCCCCCACCCCACATTATTCCCTCCAAGGCATGGCTGATTCCCAGCCTCCCCCACACATAACACAACACTGTCTTTCCTCCCTATGGGGGGAGGGGTACCTTTGACATGGAGGCGCACCGCGCTTAGTGTATGGCCAGCTGTATTGCAGGCTGTGCACACATAGAGCCCACAGTCCCTTGCTGTGCAGTAAAGCACCTTGAGGATAAAGTAGCCTTCCCGGTCTTCATAGAGCAGGTGCCTCCTTCCAGGGGGCAGCACCTTCCCATCCTTCTGCCAGATTATCTCTGGCTTGGGCTTGCCAGTTACATAACAACGAAACTTTGCATGCTTCCCTTCGTTCACAGTAAAGGCCTTCGTAGTGGGGAGGCTCGGAAGCACTTCTCCATTCTGCCTGGCTTCTGGTATCACATGTTGCCCAGGGCGATGTCTCTGCTGCTTATCATCATGTACCTCTGGCTGCTTCTTGAAATGACAGTTTGGGGGTGCATTCTGAAATGGGCCATCATGGGGCACACATGGCACAGAGTCCACCAGGAGCACTGCTGCAGCCAC
Organism: Gekko gecko; assembly: GCA_029375565.1. Classification (NCBI taxonomy): domain Eukaryota; kingdom Metazoa; phylum Chordata; class Lepidosauria; order Squamata; family Gekkonidae; genus Gekko; species Gekko gecko. The sequence goes on from JAPDNY010000003.1 coordinate 87,786,694, forward strand.
AGCCTCTCCAAAACTGTTCAGGGCTCGGCATACGTAGACCCCTGCATCTGGGAGACGGGTGTTGTAGATGTGCAGGGAATGCCAGTCGCCCGGCTCCACACTCACTTTGTAATGGCTGCTCTCAAAGATATCTGTCAGCTTATGGCCATCCTTTTCCCACGCAAGCTGTCCTGAGACCCTGCAAGCAAATGTCACATCCTCTCCCCGGGTTACCCGTGCTGAGACTGGCCTGTTCAGGAAGATTGGAGGCTGGGGGTCTAGATCTCCCTTGGGCTTCAGTTCTGCAGTCTCCACTTTGAGGGTGGCAGCTGCATAGGTTTCGCCCACAGCGTTCTTGGCTTTGCACACATAGCGCCCACTGTCTGCTGGGCCAGCCTGAGACACCAGTAGGCTGTACGCATCTCCATCAGCCTTCACCAACATCCGACCGGAGGGCAACTCCAGCCCAGAGCCGTCCTTCTCCCAGGCAATGCTGGGGCGTGGCTCACCAGCCACCTGCCATTTCAGTACGGCATCGGTACCACTTTGCACTGTGGAAGTGCGAGGGTAGGCGAGAAATCGGGGAGCTCCTCCGAAGGCATCCATTACAGGAATGGTCACGACGTAACTGAGGCCAGGGACCTACAGAGAGTCAGATCAAGAAAGCATTATAGCTAGAACTGAACACAGTGTTGACATTTGAGAACTAAACCCTTCTCTGGGAACTAATTCACACAACCGCATTGGAATGGTGTGTGGAGTGAAGAGATCTGGTGCTTAATGTGGAATATAGGAAAGTGGTATGGTGAAGTGTGAGCACTTCTCTGTGCACCACCTCACAACTATTTTTTTTTTCCAAAACCACTGCTAAATCCACTTTTGGTAGCTTTGCAGTGGTCTGGAGCAATGTTCCCGCTAAGCTCCACAGTGTTGTGAGCAAAAATTCTACCTCATAAGCAAAAAAAGCTAGTGGCATTAAGGTTCTGAGCAGGTCTACATTTAACTATCGCATATATTATTTCAGAAGATTATTTCCATAACCTTGTAAAAATATCAGAATGAATTCTTTTAAACTGTATTTTAAGAATAATTTAAATGTTATAGGAGAAAACGGAATCAAGTCAAATTTCATTACACAAAATGCTGTCCTCTACAGGGCTCGACCAGGCCCCCGGAGAATAGGTCTACCCATCGCAGTCCACTATATTGGTAGATCTGACCTCCAGAAAACAGGTCTACCCACCCCAGTCTACTATATTGGTAGATCTGGCCTTGGACCGTTGCCCTGCATTGACCCTTAGAAATCATACCAGCACTGGGTGTGTGTGTGACTCTTGCAGTCTATTTTGGGTTTTTTTAGTGAAATATGACAACCAGCATTACAAGTCAACAGAGAAAGAACAATCACTGTCAGAACCCTGCCTAACCTAACAAACTTGCTTAAATGTTATCAACCTGCCCAAACTACTTATTTGTTCAAATATTTATATCCCACTTTTCCCTGAGACTCAAGGCACCTTACAAATCATACTGGAAAGCATAATAGGGGAGTGCAAAAAATTATTTTTTCCTGGATCAATTATAGCCAATGGGGACTATTATAGTCAATGGGTACCATAGACTATAATGGAGAATCTATCCAGAGGTATCTGGGGCTGGGGTGGGGGGTTATTTTTTGAGGTAGAGGCACCAAATTTGCAGCATAGCTGCTTGCACCTCCCCTCAAAAAAAAGCTAAGTTTCAAAAAAATTGGACAAGGGGGTCCAATTCTGTGGGCCTCAGAATGAGGCACCCCCATTCTCCACTGTTTGTGAGCTGAAACAGAAATCCTCTGAGCTGGCCTCTGAAATGTTATACCAGTGCCCTCTAGCGCAGGAACTGTAGTGTGGAGCTATTTGTGTCCACTTTCGTCTATAGTCATGTATGAATTACAAGCTGTCATTACACCACATGGCAAATTAACACTAAACTCATGCATTGAACTATCTCACTGATTGCTATCAATCTGTGTTACCAGCCTTAGCCAGCCCTGCTAGATCAGCACCATGGTACACCTAGATCAGGGAGAATTCAATCACTATAATGACCCAGAAGCAAACCGAGCCAACCCCCAGGATGCTGTGTTGGTGGTTGTAGTTGGGTCTGACCTGTGAGCCTCCCCAGAGGGCAGCAGTAGCAGCAAGTGAAGAGGCAAGGACGCAGCTGCCAACTCCAGTTAGGGAAATTCCTCGAGATGTGGGTGTAGAGCCTGGGGAGGGTGAGGCTGAGGGAGGGGAGGTGCCTCAGTGGGGTGTAATGCCACAGACCCCACCCTCCAAAGCCACCATTTTCTCCAGGGCCACAGATCTCTCTAGTCTGGAGATCAGCCTGGAGAATACCGTGAGGTCTCCAGGCCCCACCTGGAGGCTGGCCACCACACTCCTGTCATGCTGAGATGCCCTTGCAGTGCAGTGTCACCAAACATCACCAAGCTTGGCTTGCTTCTGACCACCAGTGGTGCTCCAGGACAGTGGCCCACTAGAAACTTTCCCAGTAGCTTCAATGCCCGTTCCTGACCTTGATGGTGCCTGTTAATGTATAAGGAAGCTGACAAGCAGAAGATGCTGCTGTGGGACTGGGCGTTAGACCATCACAGGGTTCCTAACAGTCCTCCATTTCTGCAGCCAAGTCCTTATGATGAAAATAAGATCTCAACCACAGCTCTTCGGGCAGGCAAAGTCCATCAAAATCTCTGCCTGTCCTAAGCACAGCAGCTGCTGCGTGGCAGCATCGAGCCAAGGTCATAGGCCGAACAAATGACCTGAGCCATGCTTTCTGACCCAGAAGAAACCACCCCGGGTTTTTGCTCGTTTTGTAAGCTCATGACTTCTCACTGTCACCACCAGCATAAAGCCTTGCTCACTTTCACCTCTTCATTTTCTGGCCACCCAGGGCCATTCACACGAGATGCATCAACGTGGAAAAGAGCAATGCGAGAGGCACGATTAGCACCCCCCACCCCCTCCATAGGGCACCCACAGAAGTATGGAGAGAAATAACTATGTATTCACACAACTTGATTCTCCTGCAACACAAGCACAGCCCCCCCCCCCCCAGCTAGGATGGCCAATGCTCCGTCTGAGGGGCAGAAGGCCGCCATTCCACAGAGGTGTTGGTGTTGGTAAGGGTGCCACTGCTGACTTTATAGAGGACCTTTCAAGCATTCAAATGCTTCCCATAGTGGAAGGAGGAGAGCTGGGGGTAGAAGAATAATGGCTTACCTGAGGCCTCACATTTAGTGAGTGCATAAACTGATGTGAGATGTGGGTTGAGTATCTCCCCGCTCACATTCTTTGCCCGTACTCTAGGCCAGCTCTGAGGACCCCAACCCCCTGCCAGCTCTATTTCAGTCTTATCAGGCATTCCTGCTCTTATCGTGCTCTGGGTAGCACTGCGCTGATTACAGGCTGCTGCTTCCATACCGGCCCCGCGGGGAGGAATTCCAGGATGGGCCCAGAAGTCCTTCTCCTTCCTCTAGGTCCTATTTAAAAGATTCCGGTTTGCCATATGAAATTCCTTCTACAAAGGTAGCAAGCAGAGCAATGGGGTGGACTGGGTTCTCTTATGGGGACGCCATGGGGGAGGGAGACCTGGCTTCTGTGGAAGATTGCCATGCAGTATTTGGTACCATGCAGAGGTTGGATACTCCACCCTCTTCACCCTCAAGTCAGGAAGGTTTTTATTCCTGCTATTACCTGTCCCATGGCTAGCCCCAAACCTTCCCATGTGATTCCTCACTCAGCGACCAGGATCAGTCGATTCCAGAGTCGGCATCACTCCCGAAGCCCCGGGGGACCATCCTGATGCCTCGGCCTCCTTCCCACTCCTCCCGGGACCCAGCCCATCACACTTACCTAGTTGTGGGGGGGGGGCTGTGAGGCCAGCGGCGAGGGGAGCGGCCCGCCTTCCTCTCTACACACACTACCCTCAAGCCGACTCTTGCATCCAACCTAGAATTGCACCTCCTCATCAGTCAGTTCCTGCTTCTCGTCTTCCTGCCTGAGAATTTCCATCGGTCCATCCTTCCATCTCTCCAGCTGCCTGCTGCTCTTGTCAAGGTGCTTGTCCTACCTCTTTCTGAACTGCATCCAACCTGGGCATCCCTGCTTCCAGTCCACCCCCAATGCACATACGCCCTGCCCCTCACAAGCAGTGGGTCCCTGGCCTCCCTCTGCCCTGCTCGCCAGGCGTCTGCAAGCAGGGACTCAGCGTTACAAATGCCTGCAGCTGCTGTCCCCAAAAATACCCTCTGATGACACGGCTGGGCTGATAAGCGGGGGCTGGGGCTTGGCTAAGTATAGAGCCCAGCGGGGCGGAGTACAAAGGCATCCCTCGGCTGCCTGAGGCATGGCCCACCTCCAAGGGGGGAGAGGCAAAGGGTCCCCTTGCCCTCAAGGCAGGTTGGAGCATCCCTTTGGCCCCCCCAGACGGTCTGAAACGCCTGACACCCTTTCAGTGGTTCAAGCCCGTCAGGAGGGAGGCAGCCAGCTGGTCGTCAGATGGTCTCTTATCACTACAAATGGGAATTGGCCTAGGGTGAGGGTTGTGTACTACAAAAGATACGGCAACATCATCCAGAAAAGAAATGAAAAGCACAAGAAAGCTAGATATTCTGTCATCACCCCACTCAATGAGTAGCGTGCCATTAGGATGGGTTTCGTTTTTTGCAGTAAACAGCATTTTTTTTTACAATTTGCTTTTCTTGTCACAAATATTTTCAGACAAAAAATTCTGGCATCATTAAAAACATTCAGTATCCTTTGCAATTTCTCCCACTGCCCATTCCACTTGAGACTGTTTCCTACTTTTCCCCAGGAAGGAATCAGCAACTGCCGGCCACCTCCCCATTCACACACGGCTGAAAGAGGCACGGCGTGGACTGGGGCTGAGGGGGGAGAGGGAGAGGAACAGATTCTACCGCGAGAAATTAGTAGGGGTAGTTTACACATTCAGCAGAATCAAGCAGAAAAACCCGCAGGCTACAGTTCAGGAATCTCCCTAAGGAAGAAAAATCCCTGGACGCAGAAAAATAGCTGTTTGGCACACTAGTTCCCTCCTTCCAGACACTCCCTTCTTTTCATTCAGGGAACTGAAAGAGAGTTCAGACGTGCAGTCCTCACCTGTTGTTTGATGTGGAACAGTCTAGGAAAAGCTTTACTAGTTACTCTGCTAGATATATAAACTAGCTGCAACAAGATTGTGAAGGACTGGGAACTGAGGCAAGAATTGAATCTTGTTACAGGTCACCAAGGACCTTTCTCAAATTCCTGGACAAAGCAAGAGGAGCCTGGGAGGCAAGTCCCCACTGACTCACGGGGGCTGTTTGAACATAAGTATTGTTGGCCAGCACAGAGGTCAGGGGAAGTACTCTCGATGGGGCGTGCCTCTATCCCAGTCACCCTTGTCCCTCAGATGGGGAGAGTGGAGGCCTGTCATTCCTGAGTAAAACAAAACCAGCTGGGCCTATTCCCTAAGAATCCCAATCCAGACTTGCTTCAGGGCCGAGGGATCATCCGCCCCATAGCCCCGTTGGCTCCACCTACACAGGCCATATGATGGATCTCGTTTGGATCACTGCATAGTTTAGGGCAGACTGAAATATAACCTCAGCTGACAGATGCTGAGCTGCCATGCATTCTAAATTCTTTGTTACATGCTTGGAAAATTACACTCCTTGGAGTCTCCCGCAGTCCCTGGACAGAAATCCAAAAGCCTTTTGTTGAAAGGCAGGCAGCACCGCACTCTGCCAAGCAGTAAAAAGATAAAATAAAATTTAAAAGATTGTTTTTGTTTACTATATTTGAATTCCAAACTGCATTTCACATGCTGTTGTGGGGGGGAAATATGAAACTCAGGTTGATTAGTGTGTTACCAACTTCCAGCGGAGGACTGGAGAGCTCCCGAGATTACAGCTGGTCTCCCGGCCACAGAGATCAGTTCCCCTGGAGAAGGCGGCTGCTTTGGAGGGCGGGGCCTGTGTGGCCTTTGTACCCTGCCGAGGTCCCTCCCCCTCCCCCAAACCCTGCCCTCCCCAGGCTCCACCCCCAAAATCGGCAGGAATTTCCCAGCCCAGAATATGTGCCAATTACACATAAGCACACCATTGCATGTGTATCCCAGCACACATCCCATGTAGAACATGTGTAATGGTTATGAGAGTAAGTTATGACCTGGGAAGTCCCCATCTCAATCTCAATCATATACCCACTAGGTAGTCTTGGGCAAGTGTAGTAAGCCAGTTCATTTTTATCTTGCTCTTCTTCCACAAAGTTCAAGGCAGTATACATTGCTGTGTTCCTAATGCTTGGCATCACAGTAAGGAGGCATCATGGTTTCCGACAGGAGCACAGTTTAATAAATCCAGTTCTTCCTGCACCATGAGCTTCATGAGTGGAGAGTTGAACCTAGGCCTCCCAGATCCTAGTCCAACTACTGGACACTGACAACCTAATCACTACACTCCACTATACTGGCAGGCCATTATTCTCTCAGCCAGAGCCCCATTACTAGGGGGAGGAGGATATTGGCCTACCTATTGCAAGGCATCTCTCTTTAAATATAAAAGTGACTTGGGGTGGCAAAGTTCTATGCCCGGCAAAATCAGTTGGCTCTCTGATGTGTCACTCAGAAGCTGTCCCTATCCACTAGCTGCGTTGCCTGAGTTCTCTCCCATCCACTGCAGCCTAGGCCACTTGTCTCTGATTGGGCCAGGATTTCAAGGTCATTTGCATATGGAAGCTGACTGGACTTCACTCCATTCCTCATCTCAACCCCCCCTGCAAGACAGTTGGAACTGTCAGTTGCATATGCGACCTGGTGTATTCTGAGGTAAAATATGTCCTCACTCACGGCACTTCCGCTTCAAAAGAAACAAACCCAATAACACAACCATGCCACACCACAAAAAAGACAGATCACACCACAAGCAAAATACCACAAGGCAAAAAAAGCTCTGGTACTAATTCAAAGTGCTGGGGATGAGTTGCATTCTGGCAGGGGATGCTGTGAGTGTAGAAATGATTTATCGACAGAGTAGTGTTTTGGAAAATCTTTAGGAATTGTTTGGTATATTTACCATGGGGCACCCACCCAGAGCCTCCGGATTTTCTCACTCTGCTGGCATCAAAACCAATTTAAGGCAAAATAGAGATATGGAGACTTTTCCATCCTCCTTTGCATCAATTTTTCTTTGTTGGCAATGGCAACCCTAGGCATACCAGCACTCTCAGGGTGACTTCATGCCTCCTGACTGGCATGGCATCTCTAGCCCTGGCTGCTTGCTCCTGTTCAGCAGGAGCATCCCTATGGAAGCTGCCTGGGTGATTTCGGACCAGCCACAGACTTTCTGCCTAGCCTACCTTACAGGGTTGCTGTACAGATCACAAAGCAGAAGAGAATGAAGTAAGCTGCTTTACTCCCCATTAATGAGAAAGACAGAATTTTGCCTAGGAAGAGGCTGCTGAGAGGGGAGGAGATAAAGTTGCCAACTTTAGGTATGGAAATTCCTGGAGATTTGAGGGGTGGAGCCTGGAGAGGGTGAGATTTGAGGAAGACTGGGACCTCAGACAGGTACACTGCCATAGACTCCACCCTCCAAACCAGCCATTTCCTCCTGGGGAACTGTTGTTGCCAATCTTGGCCCAGAGGCCATCAGACCATTCTCTTCAACCCCCTGCCATGCAGCTGTCTTTCCCCTAGGGTTGCCAATCTCCAGATGGGACCTGGAGATCTCCTGCTGTTACGATTGATCTCCAGATGACAGAGATCAATTCCCCTGGAGAAAATGGTTGCTTTGGAGGGTAGACCCTATGGCATTATACCCTGCTGAGTCCTTCCGCCCCCCCCCCAATGCTGCCTTCCACAGGATCCACCTCCCAAATCTCCAGGTATTTCCCTACTTAGAGCTAGCAACTCTACTTTCCCCTCAGTGCCTGTTGGTAGGCAACCAAGCTTGGTCCTGTCACCTATTTTGGCCTTTGGGAGAAAACTCATTGGACCAGTCCTGATAGAGTTGCCAACTCCAGATGGGAAATTCCTGGAGATTTGAGGGTTGGAGCCTGAAGTGGATGAGGTTTCAGGAGGGGTGGGACCTCAGACAGGTACAATGCCATAGATTCCACCCATCAAACCAGCCATTCCATCCTGGGGAACCATTCTTGCCAATCTCCAGGTGGGGACTGGAGATCAATCAGAATTACAACTGCTCTCCAGGAGGGAGGGGGGAGGAGATGGAAAGCTGAAGTCAGGGGGCAAATAATAGTAGACTGACAATTGGCTGGGAGGGAGATAGGGTTGCCAACTCCAGGTTGGGAAATTCCTGAAGATTTGAGGGGTGGAGCCTGGAGATGGTGAGGTTTGAGGGGTGAAATCTCAGACAGGTACAATGCCATAGCCTCCACCCTCCAAACCAGCCAGTCCCTCCTGAGGAACCATTGTTGCCAATCTCCAGGTGAGGGCTGGAGACCACTCAGAATTACAACTGCTCTGCAGGAGGGATGGCAGAAGTCAGCTGAAGTCAGAGCGGCAGATAACGGTAGGTTGATGGTTAGCTGGGAAGGAGATGGGGTTGCCAACTCCAGGTTGGTAAATTCCTGGGGATTTGAGGGGTGGAGCCTGGAGGGGGGGGTTGAGGGGGGTTGGACCTCAGACAGGTAGAATGCCATAGACTCCACCCTCCAAACCAGCCATTTCATCCTGGATAACAATTGTTGCCAATCTCCAAGTGAGGGCTGGAGATCACTCAAAATTACAACTGCTCTTCATGTAGCAGAGATGAGTTCCTCTGGAGAAAATGGTGGACTCTGTCATTATACCCTGCTGAGATTGCCACAGCAAATTCACACTGTGTGCCCAAAGCTGGGGCAGTCTCCCAGAGCTTCTTTCTAGAGCTTGTTGTATTTATTTCCACAATGGGCCTTATTCCTAGTATTAAGATAATTATGTGAAGCACTTTGGGCAACTGAAATACTCCACTTGTGTATCTGATAATCACAAATGACCATCTATGCATGAGTTTCACACTTTGTCCTACAAGGGAGTGTAAGAAAAATGCAAAGTGTGCAGCAGGTCTGAGTGTCTGGGTGTTTCCGCTGTTCCTTTAGGGGATTCTGCTGTTCCTTTAGGGGATTCTGGGATTTGTAGTTCTGTATCTGTGATGAAGCTAGGCATTTCTAAAACAGAAGTCTCAGCATTCTAATGAAATTGTAGCTTTTGCAGTATGTTTGACAGTCTAGGTGTGAAGTGCAGAGATTTGCTGTGCTGCATCTTTGATGGGTTTTCTGCTTATCCCTAAATGAAGTCACGCAAATGATAAGTGCTGGTCCTGAGTCAAGTATGCCAAAGATGAAGAGGAGGCACCTGCCTGAGTGGTTAAAACGGCGCCCTGAACAGACATGAATGAAGCCATCATCAGGCCTGTGCACAATCAGCCACTAAATTAAGAAAGAGGCTAGTTTGTCTGTACTTTAGGAAACAGAGCTTACAGTTCTAGACACTACTGGCCAATATAAAGAGGACACAGCAGGCATTTATGCCAGGCAGGAGGCTGTGGAACCAAACACAGAAGTGGCTGTCAACTTTGGCCTGGGGAATTCCTGGAGATTTGGGCACAGTCAGCCCTGATCCGGGTAGCCTCGGCAAGCTAGATCTCAGAAGCTAAGCAGGGCCAACTCTGGCAAGTACCAGGAAGGGTGACCTCCAAGGAATACCAGGGCTGGGGACACAGAGGTAGGCTACAATAAGCCACCTTCCTAAAATGTATGAGCCCCACCAGGGGGTCATCAGAAGTCAACCATGACTTCCAAGCATACATACACAAACACAAAATAGTCGCACAAAAAAGAGAGATTTGGGCACAGTGCTTGAGGAAGGCAGAGTCTGAGGAGGGGAAGGGTTTAGGGTTGCCAGATCCAGGCTATAAAATTCCTAGAAATTTGGGGTGGAGCCTGCGGAGGGTGGGGCTTAGGGAAGGGAAAGTACCTCAGGGAGGCATAATTTCACAGAGTTCATCCCTCAAAGCAACCATTTTTTCTAGGGAAACTGATCTCTGTAGTCTGGAAGACATATGTAATTCCTGGATATTGCCAGGCCCTGCCTGCAGGTTGGCAACCTCAGAGGGATCTCAGTTGGGATGTGATGCCCCCTAGAGCCCATGCAGTGAAACTACCATTTCCTGCAGGGGAACTGACCTCTGTAGTCTGGAGATCAGCTGTAATTCTGGGAGAACACTGGAGATAGCCCGACTGTGGAGGTTGGGAACCCTAGATTGTGGTTCCATGGCAGAAGGTCTGCTTCGTATGTAGAAGGTCACACCTTCAATCCTGTCTCTAGCTAACATATGTCAGGTAGAAGGTGCCTGGGAAAGATTTAGTTTCTGCCTGAGAATCTGGAAAGCTGCTGTCCGTCAAAATAGACAACAGTGAGCCAGCTGGACCAGTGATCTGATTCTGTAGAGGCAGCGTCATACACTGGGGACCCAGATCTAACTGGGCATCTCTCCGCCCTCACAGCAGTCGGATTAGGGGGAAGAATCCCATCAACCTGAAACAAAGTCTGCTGGGGTCCTCCCAAACCATTGTTTGACTCCCTGTCTTTCGGGCCTGGTGACCATTCATACCATATCCCCATCTGGCCCTGATCCAGGACCAAGGAGCAGTGAATAGGGGTAGCAGCAACTTGGATGTAAATATTAGTCACTCTTTAACTTCGTTTAATAATCCCAATGTATTTACAACTGTGTAAAATTATTTGAACATTATGTTCATAATCAGCAAAAGAAAAGGACGGACCTTTCCTACATTACCCTTTTAAAAGTATGGAGATACAAATCCAGTCAAAGAGCTCCCAGAGTGGTCACTGTATTTGGTGCAGCAAAAGGCCTTGTGGCACCGGATGGTTCTCAGCAGGCCTGGAGGAAAATGCCCTGCCCCATTTAATAGGGGTTTAATGAGTGGCAATGGGGAACGGAAGCTTTTCATGGCATGGAACTAAATAACAGCAGCTCAAGCGGATATTAAAGGGGCAGCTAGAGGGACCAATTTAAAAGCTGGCAATTCTAGTCAAGGCTGACACATCTATTGGGACCAGAGCTGACGGCATCAGATGAAGCGGGTAACGGTCCATGAAAGTTTAGATCATCATAAATATGTTAATTTTTAAAGGACAACAAGGGTTTTGCAGTCTTAATCCACACATGTGATAATGATTACAAAACCAGGGGGTGATAATTTATGGGATACAAAGGCACGGTCTCCTGTGTGCATGCCACTGTGTGTGTGTGTTGTTGGCAGTGTGTTAACCAGCAGAGCCTTTCACTGTGCAGATTTGTGTGTATGAAACAGCAAGAGGCCCTGTAGTCCCTTTACGGACCCTAGACTGACAGTCTAAGGATGTGAATGCCTGGGGTGAGTGAGGCTTCTCAGACTTCAGATCCTAGCAGCTGTGGGATGATTTCAAGGGAGCATTTGGGGAGGGGGCAAGACCAGGAAGCCCTGTGCCCCCTGACCCAGCACGGCCGCCTCAGGCCTTGACTGCTTCCCTCTCTCCCTCAGGGCATCCTGCCCAGGGGCCCTGTCCCCTAGGCAGCACCGTCCTTGCATTCCAGACGTCTCCTCTGTTTTGCTGCCCAGGAGATAATATTCATGGCTGGCAGACATTTGCGTCAGTGTCAGATACGTCTCAATGCCATCATGCCCCAGCCTGGCTGGGCAAGGAAGTCGGGAAGCTGAAGGAGCCGGGTGGGTTATGCTCACAGGAGACGGGCCAGATCACTTTCCCCGGGAGGGCAGGATCTCTGCACACGCCAGAGCCAGCTCTGTCACACTGCAAGTCCGCCTGCCAAGGCCTTGGGCAAATGTGCACCAGAAAAGCCGGCAAGGATTCCACACACTCAGCAGCACATCATTCTTTGCCCATGCTGGACCAGAGGGCTTGGCACCCCCTGCCCCTCGTCGGCTCCATGCTGCTGGCCCTGCTGCTGGCCCCTGCTGCCGTGGCTGGCTGCAGCGAGGGTGAGGTTCACAGGCAGCTCATCCTGGCCAAAGTCAAGGCTCATTTCCTGGAGTTCCTTGGCCCTGCACCCCAGGCCAACAGGGCCCAGGGGGGGCAAAGGGGGCTCCACAGGCGACATGCTTCAACTGCCCACAGCTGGGAGGAAAAGGATACATCCCAAGTGATCATCTTCCCCTCCACAGGTAAGAGAACACCTTATTGGGGAGGGGAGGGGAGGGGAGGGGGTGCCAGAAGGGCGAAGAGCAGACACCAAGGACTGCTTTACTAATGCAGCACACCCCACTGATAACAGATCTTCCCACTCCAAAGGTTTCCATTGCTGATCTCTCTGCATCTTAGGTGCTCATTGCTTTCTCTGTGGGATTTAATCCCTGAGAGTGCCATCACTTCAGAACATTTTCTCCTTCCTGTAGAAGTTTAGCCCACTTCTGTCTGTGCTTATTCAGGGGTCCCTTTGATTTTGACGGGCCATGCCTTCTAATAGGGTTGCAGCCAGAGCTGGTGCATGTTTACTCAGGAGTCCCACTATGTTCAACATAGCTTTACTTCCAGATAAGTGTGCATTTGACTGCAGCCTAACAGTGCAACCCTATGCAGTTATGCCCTTCTAAATCCATAGGCTTGGAAGGATATAACTATTCAGGATTGTACTGTTAAAGATCTTTTTTTAAAAACTGAATAAAAGCCAAACCCATTACAATTACCAGGCTGGGGAGGCAGAGTTCTCATGGGGGTTGTAATGTGGTAAAAATTATACAGGATCAATGTGATAAATTCTGTGAAAGGGAGAAATTACTTAGTTGAGGGAGCGATTTTTTAAAAATAATACTTTTAAAATGGCTTGGCTCTCTCCTCTGAAGCACTGCAGTGTAAATATGCAGGCATGTTAAGAGAAACAAAAATAAGTCCGGCAGTATCTTTTATTGGACCCAGCCACTTCCGCTGGGGTAAAAACATGCAGGCCTCATGTGACACAGCAGTCCAGTGTTGGCTTACCCTTGCACCAGTCAAAGTTAATGGATCTAATTAAAAAAACCAAACACCTTACCCAATTATGAAGTGCTTGTCTATGCTTATATAAACGTGTGCACCTCTGACATTTCCCAGGATGTAGCTAGGCAGGCAGAACGCAGGATTGCAGGCATCTCGACAGACGGGTGGAGGAAGCCAGTTGGCTTCCAAAAGTCACTTGGAGGAGCAGGAGTACTTGAAGGCATTCTCGAAGGTGGTGGGAACAAACCTGTGCACTGCATTGGCCATGGGGCTCCCGCTTCTCGGCCTTCCCTGCACTTCCCCTGCCCCCTGGCAGCGACCCCCCACCCCTCATAGCCTGTCCCATGTCTTTAATTAGCCAGTGGATACTGTTATGACATTATAACAATATGTTTATCGGATTTTCTGATTTCCCAATTTTCATTTTTTTAAAAAAATATGTCTGTCATCTCTTTCATTATGAAGGGAGAAGGTGTATCTCCATAAGAAAAGGGGCTGGACAGTTACTTTTAAAAAAATGAAAGCTGGGAATTCAGAGAACCTAAGAGACACATTGTTATGACAGACGAGCCTTTATCGGCATATGCATGTAGATACAATAATCAAAATACAAAATCCGTGCAAAGTAAAATTAGAATTGCAGAATAAACAAACAGAGTAACAGCATAATAAAACCTAATGCATAGTATCACTTATCAGGACGTGTGACCACGGCACTGCTAAGAAACTTTCCTACTATTTCAGTTATTTCTGAATCTGGGTTATCAAGCAAAAAAAGGACCTTAAAATCATCAGAGGTCTCTAAAAGTTGGGCTAATAATGGGATACAGAAGATCCCGATGGGACGCCAGATAGGGAGGGCGCTGGAGGAGAGCACGGGCGACAGTTTCAACACAGTCCTTCATACCAGGACAGCACCTGCTAGGATAGGGAATCCCTTGGAATCTGCCAGATAAGATGGTTGAAGGAAAAACATTAAATCTAGCCAAGGAGATGGCTCTGCGCTGATTTGGAGCTATGAGCTGACAGAGGTATACATCTGGGAGATTTGCATTTGGAACAATTCCTAAGTTTAAGGGAGAACAGGTTCTGTTAGCCAGGCTATAAAGAGTTTGTAGCTCTGATCCTAATAAACTAGATTTTATTTTTAAAACAGCCTCAGAAAGCATAAATAAGCCTCAGAAAGCATAAATAAGGATTCTAGAGATAAATTCAGGGAACTTATTTTGGCTTCAATGTAAGAAAGCCAGCTGGAATTAACAGATTCAGAAAGTAGCTGGTATGTATAACTAAAGGGGTCAGAGTTGAAATGGAGTTGTAACCAAAATTTAATAGTGTGGAGCCATGCCTTAGCAGCCAACAAATTCTGACCGCACTCCAAACATAAAGGCAGAGTGGACAGGTTCAACTGAAATGTCCATTACGTCAATCCAGAGAGGTACCCCATATAATAATTGAGCTCCAGTTTTAGCATTGAAGGCTTTAAGTGCAACTGGCACATACTGGTTACCTTGAACAGAAAAATAAAAACGAGAAATTGCTGCAGCACTAACTTTAGCCATTCTGCGATGGTAGGTCCAAGTAGCATTAGACTGGAAATAGATGTCGAGATATTTGAATTGCTTAACCTGTTCAGGTTTGTTGCCATTAATAATCCACTTATATGATTTTCAGGAATAGGGAATGACTAATACCTTTGATTTTTCATAATTCAGCTCCAATCTGTTAATCATGCAATAATCATGGCAACGGTTCAGAACTGCGTTCATCTGCATATAATAACAAGGGAATAAGAGCAGAGCCAAGTCTAGGGCTGTGGCCATCAACTAATGACAAGAAAGGGGCAAGGTCATTTTAAAAAAGGTTAAACAGATGGGGGGCTAAAATGCACCCCTGCTTTACCCCTTTCCTAATACAGATCTTGGGGGAAAGCCTCCCAGACGAAGAACACCTGACCTGGCAGGACGTGGAGGTGTGAAGTCTTTTAACAAGAAATAACAACTTCCCCTCAGCTTTACCCAGAGAACTTCCCTTGAAACAGAATCAAAAGCCCCTTTAAGGTCCAAAAAGGCAATATACAGTTTAGACCTTCTCCTTCTTACGTACTTATTGATCAAATGAGCGAGAACCAAACAGTGGTCCAGAGCTGACTTCCCCTGGCAGACACATTCTTATAATGTTGTGATGATAGAGCAACATTCAATTGCCGATTAATAAAACAAAAGAGCCACTCGGGAGGGGGGGCAGTGGCCAAGACCTGGGTCAGGAAAATGGCTGCTGTGTGGGCAGGACTGGGAAACCCAAACTTTCCTGTCCACTTGGCAGCCGTCCAGGCTTTGCTTCCATCTTTCTCTAAATTTCTCATCAAAGCAGATTTGGGAAAAAATTGTAGAAAAGCCAGGGAAACCTTAGGAGGTGCATGAATACACCATGCTGTGGGGGGGGGGGGGCTCACTTGCCCAAAGCATCAAATGTGGGGAACGCAGCCTGTGTGAAAAAAAGGTCTAAGATAGGTAAAGGAATCCAGTCCAGCCACAAAACAGACTGCTACGGAGAAATCACATAACTATTTTGTCTGCATATTCTATATGCAATTATGTGCATATTTTGTTCTTTCACATGACTGTAATTTTGTTTGTGTTGTGGCCAAACACTGGATTCAAGGGTCTTTAATGATTAAAATGACAATGAAGAGATGCACCCAGCACCAAGCTACATTACAGATGTCCAGTTTGATAAGATTGTTGCCTTATCCAGAAGTAGCAGGAATAAGCTTGAAGCTGGAACTGGGGGGTGCAAGGCCAAAGATAAGCTGTCTGTTCACCCAGCAGACAGATTTCAGCACTTTAAAATCTCAAGAGGCAAATTTCCGTGAGCTCGGCCACCTCTAACCCCTTTCCCCTCCTTTGCAGACGTACCCTGTGAGCCGCCTCCGTCACAGGAGCTCCTAGAGGACCCCGGGGTTTTCACCTACTTCTTCCAGCCCTCCCCTCACACCTTGAGCCGTGTGGTGACCTCAGCCCAACTGTGGTTCTACACGGGGCCCGTGAAAGTGCAGAGCCGCAGCCTCTCGGAAGCAGCGTCCAACGGCTCCACGCCAGGGGCTGAGGTTCTGAAGCTCTCCGAAGAAGGCCGGGTCCCCGTGGCCACCGTGGCAGTGCCGGCCTCGGAAACCTGGACGGTCTTTCACTTTAGCAGCTCCTTCTTACCTTATTTTGCCCAGAAGATATTTGTACTTTTAATTCGCTGCCCCGGCTGCCCTTGCATGGCCGATGCTGGAAAGATGCCCTTCCTTGTGGCAGCTACCAAAACCAAGCGCCGCGAGCGGGCCCCCCGCTCCTTGGTGCTGCGGCCATCGGCTGCCCTCAACCTGCTGCAGAGACCCTCAGACGACGCCACGGCCCACGCCAACTGCCACCGGGCCTCCGTCAACATCACCTTTGAAGAGCTGAACTGGAGCCACTGGATCGTGCACCCCAGCAGCTTCGAGTTCCACTACTGCCACGGGAGCTGCTCAAATACCTACACCATCGAGTCCAACATCCAGCTGTGCTGCGCAGCCCTGGTGAGCACCATAAAACCGTTGCGCGTTCGCACCACCACGGACGGGGGCTCCTCCTTCCAGTACGACTCCTTGCCCCTGCTCACCCAGGACTGCGTCTGCCTATAGCAGACCAGCCTCTTTGCTGCGCTGACGCTTCCTCTCCAGGGGGGGCCGTGACCTCCCCTCCTGCGGCCTAAGAGGCACATACTGGACCTCACTAAAGCGACAAGCTTGCAAAGACTGGCCAAACGCAGCCGGTTTCCTACCAAAAATTGCCTGGGGATGCCTGTGCTTCGCCTGCCCGGTGCAAAGACCTCCTCATCTGGGATACGTTTAGTTATTCAACACCCAGTCAGGGTGGGGAGGAGGGAGAAGAGTGTGGTAAACCGTGGCATGGTTTTTTTTTTCCTTTCCAAAGATCTGGAGCTTTATTAACAGAATAGCAGCCTTAAAGGGCTGCAGCAGAAAGCAGAAGTGGCTGCTGAACCTTTGGCCCTTCGTGCTCCTTTCCCACACAGTCATACCCTCCCAGCTGCTTCTCCTTCCATGGGGAGGCAGCAGCTCGGAAGAGGATGTGATTTTGAGCGTACAAACGGCAGGAAGGGGGGAGCCAGGCAGCCTCCCCCTGCTGCTGCTGCTGCTGCTCTTCCCCTCCTGACTGCTGCTCCAAAGGCTGCATTTCAGTGAAAATAATCTGGCAACTTCATCTCATGGCCTTGGGGTCTTGGGTGGATTCCTCTGAGCAGAGTCAGAGATGGAGCTTCACTTCCCAGTGTGAAACACAGCTTGGGGAGGGAGTAAACGACCAAACCTTCTAGAGTTAACCCAGCCCTCGCTCTCTCCTCGCTAGCCCTAGGATGCCTAAAGGACGTGAGGCTGGGGCTGCTCCTGGCACCTACAGCAGGCTCCCCGGTAAAAGGAGAGAGGCCTGTTCCCACCTGCCAAGCTTGCTCTCCCCTCATACACAAGCCTCTGGGGCCAACTCTCCCAGCATGCTCTCTGGCCTGTCCAACTACTCCACACGCCTGCAGAACAAACCCCAACAGAGGTCAGCTGGGTGGGACCATCCCAAACATGCCCCGTTTGCTAATGGCCCTAATTTCTGGCATGCAGCCCCTTCTACCGTTCTAGATCTTCTATATCCTTCTCGGCACCCATCAAGATTGGCATTCTGCAGGGGGCAAAAAAAATCTCTACAACTGTAATTCTTTATGGCCTGTATTGCTTTATGGTCTGAATGTACCAGAAAAGGGGGGGGGGGCGCCTGATGGCACCCAAAGGGTTTCTTCTGTCCATCTCCTGCAATCACCGTGGCTCTTATTAGAGGAAAACTGAGTGCTGCACAGAGGTGCACCCATAAGAAACTGTCCACGCATGTTATCAGGCAGACAATCACACGAAGCAACAAGCTGAGCACAGGCCAGTCTTATTTCTTTGGCCTGGCACAGATGTCTTTAGTAGGCATCCTTACTGGCTAAACATTCAGTCTGTGGAAGAAAATGACAACTAGGTGATTAGAAACAGGGTGGGGGTGTGGGGGGGCAATGACTCACCTTCTTTTGCTGGCCGCCGCGCCCACAGCGGGAGGGGGGCGGCACCCTCCGAAGGCTCCCCAGTCCTGCTGCTTGCAGCCATCCAAGGCCGGCAGTCAGAGCACGGCAGGCCAGCCAGAGAGTGGCCGTCCCCTCACTTGGCTGAACATTGCATCACAATCAGGGTGGTTGGTTTTTTTGACACTTACGTGTTTCTAAAACACTCTAAATTATATAAACTTTAAAAAATAAAATTAAATAAAATGATTGGTCTGGAAATTGTCTATCACACAACACATTAGAAAAGACGTTGTTCCTAGATATCCTGTTATCATCCATTCTGCTAAGCAAAGGTGAGCAAACCAACACAATCAACTCCTGGTTTCTCAAATGTGAGTCTGTATTGCTGAATTACTCAAATACTGGGTGGGCAGCAGGAAAGCAGCCAAATACAGAGGCCCCGCGAAAGCCGTGGAGACACAAGCAGGACGAGGGGCAGCAGCTGCGTGGCTGGTATCACACCCGCTGCAGAGAAAGCATGTAATAATGGGCTGATTTCCAAGGTAACAACACAAAAGTCTGGTCAGCAGAGGGCACCAAAGTATTCCAGGCGGCCCCTGAGCCAATCCGCCTGCTAGACCCGGCACTGACTCCCAGCTTCTCTTCTCTCTCCGACTTCAGCCGTCTCATCCCTCCCTGAAAGGTGAGGAGGGCAACCGTGCTACTCACTCACACAGTGCTGTGATTGGCGGGCGAGCTGAAGAGCTCAGGAGTTCCTCCTTTCTCCCGGTCTTACTTGCACAAAGCTCAGTCTACCAGAAGGGCGGCGGGGGGGGGTTGAAACGAAGTTTTATAAGCAGAACAAGCTGTCCTGGGAGATCCGGACCGCCCTCCCCTCACAGGGTTCGAACATCCAAAGCGCCAAGGGAGGGGGAGGAGGCAGAGCTGGTGCCAGTTAAAGTGACGTGGCCCAGGGACGGAGCATCCTTCAATCTAGCCACCTCCATCTCTTTTAGTTTTGAAGCCTTGTACTGAAGAAGCCCCATGTAATACTTTTCAGACTTCTGGTAAAGGAATGTTCCAGTGATTCCCCCACCATGCCCATACAAGCTTAGTATGCCAGAGCACAGATTTCGGGCAGCCTTTCTACAGATATTCTAGGTTTAGTGTGTGGGAAGCGTTTTATGTAGAGGAACATTCGAACATTTGATCCTCCTCCTGAAATCTGAAAGCTGCAATCTGGTAACAGATATACCATATGGCTGGGAATGGGAAGAGGCTTGAATAGACCACGACAGGGCACCTTGACTAAAAGGCACTGCAGAAGAACCCAGCCGATGGGCACAGGGTTCGTGGCTTGGAGCGCTTGCTCACGTCTCAGACCACAGGGAGGGAGGGAGGGAGGCCCCCCCCGCATCCAGAGAAACCCTCCCTTGCATGGTTGCCTCTCACAGTGAGATCAGCGTCTCTCACAATGCGGATCATGACTTTCTTGCAGGTGGGTCACCAGGCCAAGAGAGGGAAGGAATAGGGGGACCTCAGAAGGGAGACTCCAGGCTTTGCCTCTCCAGAGGGTTCAAAATAGTCTCTCCCCACCCCCACCCCTTCTTTTAAGCTGCCAAAGTGCCACCAATGATTGATCTACTCATAAATGACAAATGCATTTAGTGTTACCTGGCAGATAGTTACTTTGCAAGTGGTCTCTAAGAAGCACAATGCCTTTACAAGTCGGTCCTGAAAAGTACAGTGAGAAGTTTGGGAACCAGGGACTTCAGTACTGCCATCTGGCCAACACCCATTTCCTGCTTCCTTTGCAGATCCCACATGACTTCCTTATCTCACAAGGCCAGAGCTCACAAGAGATCTCTCTCCCAGGGCAACGGGGCTGGGGCACTTCTCTGAAGTCATCCCCTGGGACAGGTGGGATTACATCTCCATTGTCACCACCTGCTTTGCCATGGGCTTTTCCCCAACTAATGTTGTGTTAGACTGACCACTGGACTGACTCAGATTAAGGCAGCTCCTGAGATTATTATAAAGTTCATGGGACTATTTCACTTTCCTCCTCTTCTCCATTGCTATCAGCTGATGAGTTTTAAGCAGTCCGGCATCCCACTGCCACATCAATATCCACAATCATAAATTAAGTTGCCTTACATTGAGTTAGATCATTGGGCAAGGTCCGTACTGTCTACACAGATTAGCAGTGGCTCTCTGGAATCTCAGGCAGCAGTCTTTCATATCATTTACTGCCTGGTCCCTTGTAACCGGAGATGCTGAGGATTGAACTTGGGACCTTCTGCATGCCAAGCAGATGCTCTACAACTGAGCCACAGCCCCCTCCCAAATACACGAGCCTTCCTACCCACCCTTTCCTCTCTTTTTGCTGCAAAAAGAGTCTGGGTACTCAGAATTCCTAGAAAACAATCTCCTCATTTTTACCATATGTGTGTGTGTCTGCGCGTGCGCGCACGCATGGGTATAAAAAACACAAAACAACTTCATACTAGTCTAGTAAAATTGACAAAGCACAAAAATACAAATATATTGTACATCAATCACTGAGATGATCAAAATGCTGCTGTGATCCCATTGCATATAGCACCCCACAGAGGGCAAAAAGGCAGATGCTGCCTAGAAGCTGGCATCTTGGAATGCAACTGAGTTATCTTTGGCCCAACCACCAGTAACTTCCATAATCTGGGATGGGGAGAGGAGGATGAGAAAGGGGATGCCATGTTTGTGCCTGGCGATGTGGATGAATCCAAGAAGTTGTGGGTATCTTGTTGTTTTCTCCGAAAAACCACCAAGCAGGGAGGTGGCGATGTGCCCACCTATCCAGTCCCACCTAAAGGAAGACACCCCCAGACAGAAGACGGCCAGCAGGCAAGAGGGGGCAAAATAGCACCTCTACAAAGTATTATTCTACAAAGTAAAAAAATAAGTTTCTCATTTAGATCCTTAAAGAAAGGCACCCGTTCACATACATACACAGAGCTAGGCTTCTGACGGAAACCCCGGAGGGGCAAAGATGTTGAGGCACACGTATGTTCCCTTCTCTTTCCCTCAGTCATAGAAGAAGCCAGAGTCTGTCCTCGGCACTCCACCCACACTGTCTGGGCACTTTCAAACTTCAGGCTCGGGGCAGACGTTCACCCTGCCCAGTCCTCACAACCGCCTCCCGTTGTCATCTGTGCAGCTGCCCAGGGAGGGCCAGTGTTTCAGAGACCTGGGGAAAGGGGAGGAAAGCAGATCACTCGTCTCACGTTGACCTTAGGAGCAGGCCTTGTCATCGTCCCCTCCCAACCTGGTGCCTGCAGAACTGCCTGCTGGTTTCTCACCCCCACCCTGCTGGACACCCAACGATCCTACTCTGACGTGCCCTGAGAACTGCTTCATAAATTATGTGGCAGCTCCAGTGTGCCACACATCGCTGCAGCACGTTGGACACCCCATATCTCCCACAGCACACACACACACACCCCACCTGGACACCAACCTACCTGGGCTACACAATGCAGGGAGATGAGAGGAGCGCATACCAGTTGCCCATTTCAGGAATCCCACCCCACCACACCGGGGGTGTCTCTCTGCCTTCGTTGGTACCCACGACACCTGCTGCCAGCCGCCACCATTACGTGTGGCCAGACACCTGGCTTTAATCCAGACCGCTTCCCGTCGCCCTTGCCAAGGCGCATTCGTTCCGTCTGACCCACTCGGGGCCCCAGAGCCCCAAATCCCTCCATCGCACTCCATCCCACACCGGGAGCACCCTGAGCTTCTGTGTCCAAGATGGAACCGGGCAGCAGGACAAATCCTTGCCCCTCCCAGCTGTGACGGGTTATCTTTTATTTTACTTATTTATTTATTCACTGAACTTATACCCTGCCCTCCCAGCCGAGGCCGGCTCCGGGCCGCATTCAAAAACAGCAGACGGGATTGACAGGGAAGGGCTTGACAGGGGCCCGGGTGCTGGAGCCGGGTGCCACAGGAAGAGCCCACCGCCCACCCCAAGCTCACCAGTGTTCTGCTCACCGGCTGCTCCTTCCTTCTCGTGCGCCAAGTTGAGGCGGTTCTGCTCGGCAGCCAGGCCGTTGGACTCGGGGCTGCTGCTACGTGAGGGGCTGGCAGTGTGCAACGGCTGGAGGTGGAAGGCCATTTCCAGGTGCTCCTGTGCCAGCCGAAGGTGCTTGCGCAGCTGCTCCAGTTCATGGCTCGGGAGGCCCGCGGGAGCAGCATAGCGGTCAGTGGCCATGCCAGCCAAGCTCCCTCCAGTGTAAGCCAGTTTGTCCTTGGCCAGCTGGCTCTTTGAGGGCTCCTTCTTGAGAGAATGGTAAGTGGGAGGTGCACTGGGGTCCTTTGGGGGGTAGTGGTGCCTATGAGCAACACTGGCATCCTTGTTGGTGCTCCGGAACGCGTCCCGGATCCCGCCCACACCCAGGTGGCACAGCTCACAGATGTTGAGAAACAAGCAAAGGCTGCTCACGGCATACATGATGAGGAGAAAGATGGTTTTTTCAGTGGGACGGGAGACGAAGCAGTCGACAGTGTGGGGGCAAGGGCTCCGGCTGCACACGTAGGAGGGGTTCACCTCAAAGCGGTAGAGCACGTACTGCCCCAGCAGAAAGCCCACCTCCAGGGCAGAACGGCACAGCAGCTGCAGCACGTAGGCAGTCATCAGCCCATCATCCTTGATCCGCCGGCGGCCATCGTGCCTCTGGCCCCCGGCTGCCTTCGCCTCTTTCTCTGGCTCCACCTCCTCAAAGATCATGGGGTCCTCCTCGCCATTGTCCTCCTTCTCCTCATAGTCACGGACCGCGCCGCGTCGCACCACAGGCGCCCTGTTTCTTTGGGGGGGGGGCTGGCGCGACAGTCGGTGCAAGGCAAAGCCCAGGTACATCACCGAGGGTGTGGCTATCAGGATGATCTGGAAGATCCAGAAACGGACATGCGAGAGTGGAGCGAAGGCATCGTAGCAGACGTTCTCACAGCCCGGCTGCTGCGTGTTGCACACAAACTTGCTCTGCTCATCGTAGTAGATGGACTCGCCCCCCACAGCAGTCAGCACGATGCGGAAGATAATCAGCACGGTGAGCCACACTTTCCCCACAAACGTTGAATGCTGGTTGATCTCCTCCAGGAGGCGCGTCAGGAAACTCCAGCTCATCTTGGCTCAGCTAGAAGGCCTGCAGCCAAGACACACAGAGACAGAGTAGGCAGGAGGTTAAGCAGAAGTTTCTTCGTAAGACTTCCTGTCAACTCCCAACAGATCCGGGATGAGGAACAACTCAACCGTTCCACCCAACTGAGTCCACAAAACCCACAGGCAACATGAACTCACAGTGCAATTCCACACACCTTCCAAACAGTGAGCCACACGTTAGTCACAACCCCTCTCCCAGCACCACCCAGCTGAACTCCTCAGGGACCAGTGCATGAGAGCTGTTTCACAAATCATCCTTTAAACAGGTGAGAGCCAACAGTTTATGAACAGACACACAAAACTCCATGAATAGAGGACTGACTTCATATGAGGACAATTCCCTACTGTGTGCTCAATTCTGTCGCAAGAGCAGAAGCAGTGGGGCCTCCTTTGGTATCCTCCTGTCCCCACCCACCCCATCACATCACCAAAGCATTTCCCCCCATCTTTTTTAAAATGGCAACGATGTGGAAGGTGAGCCCTGAAAATGCAGCTTCCCATCTACACAGTGACCAACTGAATGCAATTACACCAAAGCAGATCTGAGGAAAAATGCTGCAAGGCAGGAAAAAATCCAGGAGGATGATTGCACACTAATGCCATGTGGAACACCCGCCCCCCCATAAGCAGTAATTTGAGATGCAAGGCCTACAATTGCAGAGATGTGTATTATATAGATAAATGTGCAAGAGACCTGCCAATGAACATGGCTTCCTGCCACAGGTACAAGCCATGGTAAACATAGTCAATGCCATCTAACATTAGATGAATGGTAATGACTCCCAGCACAGTCTTCCTACCCCAAAACTAGCCTCAGTCAAACTTCTGAGGACCCTGGACATCCCCCCCCACCTCTCCTTAAAGATCACAGGCCCAGTCCGGGGAAGCCAATCAGTGAAGGCCCCCTCCTCAAAAGCCCACAGCTCAGTTTGCTGCACCCCCTACACAAAACACATATAACCACAACACACACAAATTTACCAGTGGTGCTTGAGAGAACTGAAAATATATATATATTTTTTTTTTTTTTGGGGGGGGGGGAGACAGAGATATGGAACCAAGAATCTGGAAATGCCACTCATGGGTGGTACTTCCTGCCCTGCCTCCCTAAAGAGCCAGCAGCCCGGAGGCTGAATGCAGAGGTTTGGCAGAAATGCCTCCACTGAAGGCCGGTCTCAGCTGCTGGATGGATGCCACATCCTGGTGTGCTGGGATGGGCGTGATGCTCCAGGGATCACATACAATGTAGTATCCTGAAGTGAAGGAGGCGCCCACACAGACACAGTCCTGAGGGAGAAGTTGACGCTGTGCTTATGCTCAGCCTGTACAGGTGAAGGGCTGGAGGATGCCCAGCTGTTCTGATTCCTGCCCCCATCACCAGGTGACAGGAAGAGGGCTTAGGCAGCTGGAGAGGCAGTTAAGATGCGGAAACCCCGGGCCCGGCAGTCTGCATAGCTGAGCATCACACACTCACAAGGCTGCATTCACACCACCAACAAAAGCAACACGTTAGTAACAGTACATTAGAATGCTGTTTCCACTTTCCCCAGAAGTTTATGTTCGGTAAAGTCTACATTATTTTATTTATTTATCCGATTAATTTATTACAAAACACCAGAGGTTTTTTCCAACTGGTCACATGCTCAGAGGTGGACAGAGACATCCCAGGAAGGAGAAGAGCAAGACCTGGGCCTGTAACAGTCCCATGAACAAGACCCTACTGCTCTTCTGAGAAGTCTGCAGTGCTGCTTCCTTACTTTAATTCCCTCGCATTACGTTTTCCATTAAAGTACAGGTAGCCAAATAGAAAATACATACAGCAGTTACCAAAGGCACACGCATGCAAGAAACAGCCTCGTCCCCTCAAGTTTACTGCTCACATATAATCTAAAGAGAAACAGATTTCTGTATCTGAAGTACTACGGTGCATATGCTAGATTCCATTATCTACACCCAAATAAAAGATTGTAACGTGGAAGGTTCTTCATTTGAACAGCACAGCCGTTAAAGAGTTTGGTGCAACAAATGCACTTTGTGTGGATACTGCTTCCCTTATGCTGAAACATGCAAACACACTCAAGCCTCACAAATGGAGACCTGACCTCAGGAAGTTCTGCAATCAAGCCAGCTCTTTGTGGCTGGAGAGGAATGAAAACTATGCGTGATCTGAAGCTTCCCACCCCAGGACAGGGCAACTATCATACAGGTGGGGAGGGCGCATACAGAGGGAGCACAGACCCACCATGGAAGCATCCCCTCCCACACCTCCGGCTTTACTGAGAGCAAAGGGAGGTGAAAAATTCAGGCTATTGAGAGCAAAGGGGAATGGCGACTGAGAGAAAAGGTGCACTTGAGAGAAAAGGGTCTGTAAGGCAGAGACGTTCTGCCAGGCGTTTGGTTAAGGGCAGCAATGGTGGACATCACGGCTGGCACCCCAACTGGATCCCTACTGCTTGTGGGAACTTGCGCCCTCCTCCCTGTGCGTCCAAAGCACTCATAGGCCAGATATGGGAGGGAAGTGCCAAGATTTTCACCACTTGCTTTTCATTATTGTATATGTTGGATGCGACTTTACGTTTTTATGGTTTTAAAATTTTGTACATCACCTAGAGGATTAGGTGATTAATAAATAAATAATAAAAGGGGAACAGCAAATTTAGGATTGCATGGAAGCCACCTGAATTTGTTGGAAAGACTGGCCTCACCCTCGCAAAGCAGCCGAATTTATTTACTTACTTGTTGTCTATACCACCCTTCCCCCCAATGGGGACACAAAGCAGCTTACATCATTCTTCTCTCCTCCATTTTATCCTCACAACAACCCTGCGAGGTGGGCTAGGCTGAACATGTGTGAATAGCCCAAGGTCCCCCAGCAAGTTTCCACAGCAAAGTGAAGAATTAAACCTGACCCTAGTCCGCCACTCTAACCACTCCACTCCACTGGCTTCTGCAAATACATCCACACAAAAAAACACCAGCCCACAACATTCTCTACAAATTCCCTTGATACCCGTGTGAGAAATCCCCAGCATGATCACAGCCTGAAAAAAACCACTCTTTTTGTTTATAAAAATCTTTTGCCTGACTGCCTGAAGGTGATTCTTAGGGAAGGTTACCGGGTGAGAAGCTATTTACAAGTCTGTATTCAAAGAAAGTGGCAAGGGCATTCTGAAATCGTGACAAGAAGCTGAGGAAAATTACTCTTCTTTGCCTAAACTTCAGTCAAGGCTGGACCCATCTGTTAAAAAAGAAATTCCAGGACCCATCCTTTCAGTCAGTACCAGATTTGGTTCAGTTCAGTACAAACACCCACGTAGCTGAGGATCAAATCAATACCGGCCAGATGCCTAGAGTTCGCAAAGCATCACGAGCAGGGTTTGACGTCTAGATCTATGTGGCAGAGGGGAATCTGAACCTCACAAGGACACCAGGCGATCATACAGGTAAGGAAGTAGAGCAGCACCTACACTACATTACAATAACCTAAAATAAGCCCGGCCTCTCCAGGAAGCAGTGGGACAAGGTGTCCTGTCTGAGGGCCACGTCAATCACATGGCACCAACCCTTGTTTGCCAAGAACTGTCCATTTCCTGGGAAGCCGGTGCCAATTCCAGCTCCCTCAGGAGTATAAGTAGCATTGCAAGCACGTGAAAATCCAATGCACTGCACAGAGGAGCTTTTAAAAAGGAAAGTGTGAAGACACTGAATCTGCTCTGCAAAATGCATAAAGTGACTTCCTTTCATGCCTGCCTGGGGCTTGGAGCCCCGTCCCTCCTGAAGTCAGGCTTCAAGAACAAGTGGAGGGAAGTGGTTCCAGTGTCAGAAGAAGAACTGAAAGAGGCCGGTGTGGATGCGGAAGGTTGCTGAGTGGCCCCGGGGCCAGGCGCTCTCTCTTGCTCTCTCTCTCTCAGCCCAACCTACCACCATGGAATTATAGTTCTCAGGATGGAACAGAGGTGGAGAAAGCCATGCTACAAGCTGTGCTCTGGGTCCCCTTTGGGGAGGAAAGTGAGGCACACACATCTAAAGAAATACAAAATAAAAGTTTCAGCATTTGGTACCCACCATCACAAAGGAAGCCTCCAGGTCAAGAATGGTGGCCCGCCCAAGGCTCCACAAAGACCCTCTTTTGGGGGTCACATAAACTGGGTTGATGGGTCATCAACTGGGGAGACACATTCTAATCCAGCCTTTTCTCTTTACTTACCACTTCGTGTAGGTGGGGCTCTCATGTTCCTTAACTATATCTTGCCCCAAACAAAGCCACACACCGGGGTGGGAAGAGGCATTTGGGGAAAGCCCCGCTAAAGCCGCCACACAGGCCTCTCTACTTTGCTAGCCCGAAGGCCATTCTCCAGATCGCTGACCAGGGACCAATAATGCCCTTAGGATGCCTTTAGGACTTCCTCACCAGAGGCACAATCGAGATGCTCTGGAAATGGATGTAACCTGCAGCCACTCCCCTGCTCTTGCTATGGGCGGGGATTCCAAACAATATTAGAGTTCTGTGACCGAAAACCACGCCACGGATAATAGCGACCTGGATATGGAATCGGCACCGGCAGCGTCGAATCCTGCCGCACCGGACAGGCCGGCACGGTTTTCAAGAGGCAAAGCTCCCTTCCTTCGCACCGCAGCACGGGCAAACGGAACTCCTCGGAGTGCATCTTACGGGCAGGCTGCCCCCCACCCCGAAGTCGAGGGCTGGGCAGAGACCCCTGCCAGACCCAGCCACCGGGGGGAGGGGGCGGCCACACCGAACCAAAGGAACCCAGGCGGCCCCCGCGAGCCGCCAGACCCTCCCTCCTCCTCCTCCTCCTCCTCCTCCTCCGCAGCAGCGGCAGCAGCAGCGGCATCCCCGAGCGCGCCACGCGAGCCTCTCCGGCAAAGGCGGCGGCAGCCGAGGGGAATCCCGGCGCCCCCGGACCCAGCCCGCCCCCCCAGCCCCCCACTCACAGCGTGGCCGTCGGTGGAAGCGCACAAAGACTCCCGCCCAGCGGCAGCCCCTCGCCTCGCCTCGCCTCGCCTCTCCTCCCGCCCGAACAAAGGGGCCCTAGACGGCCGCCGCCGCCGCCCCGCCCCCCGGCCACGCCTCGCCGGGGACCCCCGCCCCCTTCCCCCGCCTCCTCCGCCCCGCCCCTGCCGGGGAGATCCCCAGACTGGCGGGCGAGAAGCCCGCGGGCCGGAGGGGGGGGGGGCGGCGGCGGCGCGACACGTCGCAGAAGAGCCCCGGCCGGGCGCACGAGGCAGAGCCGGCTCCCCCCCCCCCGGCCTGGCCGCGCCGCGCGGAAGAAGGGCCTGCGGGTCGGGTCGGGGCTGCTGCGGACTGTTGCGCGGCGCTTGGGGGCGGGACAAAGAAACTCCCCCCCCCGGAGAGGAGCGGAGCGGGCCCCTCGGCCCTGCGCGTTCCCGGCGTTGCACGCCTTCGTTGAGAGGGACCCGCCTCGGAGGCGCAAGGAAAAGCCAACGGGGTGCGACTGGCTCGGTCGAGGGGGCCCGCGGGCTGCTCCGTCTGCTGCGATGCCTCCTCGGGCCGCGCTAACTTGGAAGCGACTTGGCCGTGCTTAACGCGCCCGCCCTTCCCCATTCCCTCTGGCACGCAGAGGGGCCAAATCGCCTTGACTAGCAGATGTGCTACTGGATTTGTCGACGTTTACCTAACGGAGACTCTGTGTTTTCGAGGGCAGGTGGCGGTATGCAATTAGAGCTGCCAGTTCCCGGTTGGGAGATTCCTGGAGATTGGGGCGGGGGTGGCGTTTGGGGAGGGGATGGATTTCAGGGGCCCTTGGGGCCACTCTCCAAAGCAGCCATTTCCTCCAGAAAACTGATCTCGGCTCTCTGGGGATCTACTGTAATCCCGGGAGATTACACCTGAGGGTTGGCGACCCTCTTAAAGGAAACAGCATCTTTCCGTGCACTCCGCAGCTATTGCAAAATACAAAGCTTCCCGCGTCGCATGCCGTTTGGATTGCAAAATTAAGAAAGGGAAATTGCGTGAGTCAGTGGAATGAATGATTGCATACGTTGGCTGAGGTTGTAAATCGGAGACATTACGCTTAAATTGGTGATTGCTAACAACCAGATTAAACAAAGAGCCAAATGAATCATCTCCTCTGGAATGTTTGCACGTCGTGCATTTCGCTTGCCCCACACACACCGTCTCTCCCGCCCCATAGTAGTACATTTTGATGTGCAAGCATATTACTTACAGCGCGTGCGAGGGAAAGTTGCGCCACAAGCCTTGCTGCAGAGACTTCGCTGCCCTCGAGCGATGCGCCAGGGAGGAGGAGGAGGAGGAGGAGAAGGCCTTCCGTCTGTGAGGACTGCTTCACGTCGGGCGCGGCTGCCCTTCGCGAAAAGTTGAGCCCCGAAGATCGGCCTCTGGCTGCGGGGCGCGGGGAGCCTCCTCTAGGGGGTGAAAGCACTGCAGGGCAGCCTTGGGCTCTCCTTAACCGCGCCAGGAGTGAGCGCGGCCCCCAAAACCTTGCCTGGCATTAGGTGTGAACGCCCCGAGTCCTCCTGTGCCTGGGCTTCAGCGAGGAGGGAAGAATTTACAAAGGGCAGGAGCTGGTTGCTCACAGGAACTAATTTGAGGCTGGGTTACATGCAGGAGTTGAAAGGCAGTTTCCTAGCTATGGCCTTTGATCCACAACAGTAGCAGTGAGTCAACTGCACACTCAGTTCCAAACAGTCAGAAAGTCACAATATTGGGGTCTCCAAGAAACAGAGAAGCACCCCAGGATTTCTTGAGGTGTAGTAAGTAACTGGAGTTGCAAAGAATGCTGGGGTGTGCCTCTCAGATTGGGTAGCCTAGGCACATGGGGAAACCCTGTCCATAAGCCATTATACCAGGGGTGTCAAACATGCAGCTCCAGGGGCGGATCAGGCCCCCAGAGGGCTTCTCTCAGGCCCGCAGTGGAACTGGCTGTCTGCTGCTGCTGCTTCCAGTTCTGCTGCTGCATCCTCCTAGGTTTGCAGTTTAGGGATACACACAGCTGAACAGCATACTCAAGATTGCAACAACAACAGACATTTTGATGGATAATTCAGAGCAAGAGGTGTCCATTATCGGACACTGTTAAATAAACAAAATATTGCAAGAGTGCTCATGTTTTAAGCATGTTTTTATTTTAAGTAAAAAAAAACCCTTTGTGTTTGTGCCCTTTATAAAGTTTGTATCTCCACCACCTGGCGTTACATCTTATGACACACACCCGTGGCCCGGCCCAGCAAGGCCTCATTCATGTCAGATCCGGCCCTCAGAACAAATGAGTTCGACACCCCCCTGCTTTCTGCACTCTTGGTGTGGTAGCCCCAAGGCTGCAGCACTATCCAGCTATTGCCACAACAAGAATAATTAAGCCCTGCTCTGGGCTCCCTTGTGCAATATTCGGCAATGCAGATCATACGGCAGCTGAAAAGACACAACTTGCATTGCATGTGCAGGACATCCTTAAATATAGTTAGAAGCAAGCCCTGTGAGTTTTACTTCCAAGTAAAAGTGCTGTATAATAACATTTGAGTTCATTCTCCCAGCCCCCATAGTAGACCTCTAAGAAACAGTGTTCTTTGCAACCTAGAAAGCTAAATTGTGCATTCTGATGTGTTGGTTTCTCTTGCTCACACACAGTATCTTTCAGGTTCAAGCCTCCCTGGGTACTGTCTGGCAGTTTGTAAACACACGGGCATTTCTACTTAAGTGGGTACAAAAGATTACTGTTTCACAGTGGCTTAGGAAAATACAAGTTTCTTCTATTAAAAAACCATACTGGAAAACTACATTTTGGCATGGGGAGAAGAACCCCTTCCCTGGATGTAAGTTTCAACACAGTAATAGCCTATTACTTAGACAGCAACCATAGAAGTACTTGCTTATTTAATGGAGTTATTAAGCAAAACATGGCTCCTATTTTCTTGAATGTCTGGATTAATGCACAGGGGCTACACTTCCCTCTCTTTCCCATTTGTTATCTAGATGTGAAGGGATATACATGAAGGGTGTTTTATGTGAAAAGACCTCTTGATCTCATAGATGCTCCTCAAATGAGAATAAAATAGTAGTAGCTCCTTTTTCCTGCCACTACTGGTTGAATATTTGCAATTATGTTTTCCCTACTGTGCAAAACTTGCAGGAAACTGTTTTTTGATCTCTCAACATTTGCTGGAGTTTTTCAGGGGCCTTCCTGACTTTGAGTTTTAAACTCTGATTGTCCACACTCTGACTAAACAAACCTATTGTCCCTAGAGAATCTCATTACCCATCTAATGCATTTAGAACTAGTTTGCATTTGCTTTGTCACAGTAAACAGGAGGGGTGTTTTCTCATATATCACTGAAAGATCTTGTTGCAACTGTAATGCAAATAAAAGCTTATCAGTGGCTAGAATGGGCAGTCAATTTTAAAATGGCTCTCTCGGCTGGCTGTACCTCATTCACAAGTGCATTCACATAGCCGCCGCCCCCCCAACAAATCTTATACCTCCACATTCAGGTGGGGGGAGGATTCTGCCCTCCAAATGGACATATGCTGTTTCCTGGTCCAAAGCCTAGTCCTTGTGCCAACTGCTCCAAAGTGGGGTGTCCCCAGGACAATGGCAATACAGACGCTGGGGCCAATTTGCACCCCAAACCAATCTTTGGACCACCCCGAATCACACAGCCCCGCACTCCAGAGACTGTCCCCTGCATTAAGACATTCAATGGTACCCAGTCCAAACACTGGTTCTGGCATCACAAGCTTCTGTTTGGAGTGCCACTAAGGGTCCTGTATTGCAAAGAAGATTGAATAAGGAACTGGAACAGCTGCATACTTTAGCAAAGAGACAACAAAGGTGGGGACATGGTAGAGGTTTATAAAATTATGCATGGGGTGGAGAGAGTGGACAGAGAGAAATTTTTCTCCCTCACCCAAAATACTAGAACTCAAGAGCATCCAATGGGCAGTAGGTTCAGGATGGACAAAAATAAATACTTTACAGAGAAAGTTATTAAAATGTGGAATTCACTGCCAGGGGATATAGTGATGGCCTCGGCTTTAAAAGGGGATTAGATAGATTCATGGAGGATAGATCTATCAGTGGCTACTAGCTGTGGTGACTGGGGGGATCCTCCACAATCGGAGGCACTAAACTTCTGAACCCCAATGCCAGGAGGCAACATTAGGAGAAGGCCTTGGCCTCTGTGCCCTGTTGTTGGTGGTCCAGAGGAACTGGTTGGCCACTGCGTGAGACAGGTGCTGGACTAGATGGACCACTGGTTGGATCCAGTAGGGCTCTTCTTATGCTCTTATGCCCTCTGCACCCCAAAACAGTATTTGGACCACCATGCATCATATCCCCACACATTCAGGGGCCTTCCAGGGGGACATCTTCTGTTTCCTAGACCAGTGCACAGGCAGACACGGGGGTCCAGCACAAGGCTGAAATTGGTTCCCATTTCCAGTTTTGGCTATAAACTTTGAACAGTCAAAACCTCCTTTATCAGATAAGAAATACCAATAAATAGATTATAAAAAAAAAAGATTATTCTATGGCAGACCAACACAGCTACCCTTGGGCATTTTTTTCTTTTCTTTTTTAATGAGTTGTGTGTGTGCCTGTGTGTCCACACGCGCTCGAAGCATGGTCGACTTCTAGCAACCCCTCGTGGGGCTTGGATGTTTCAGAGAGGTGGCTTACTCTGGCCTGCCTCTGCCTCCCGGCCCTGGTATTCCTTGGAGGCCTCCCTTCCAAGTCCTTGCCAGGATCGGCCCAGTTTAGCTTCTGGGATCTGATGAGACTGGGCTTCCCTGGGGCTATCCAAGTCGGGGCTATCCTCAGAAATTGATAAAGTCTTCCCTACAGCTGTTGTGCTGTAGCACTTCACATCTTTTTTTTTTTAACTGCCCCTAAAGGCAGATTTTTATTTTATTTAAAACACAACTACAACAATACAAAACATTATTATAACTAACCATAAAACAAACTAACTCATATAACAACATATAACACTTATGGGGGGTACAACTCTAGTTTTACCATCATCCATACTTCTTGACTTACATCGGTTCTAATTATCTCTTACATGAGTATCCTTACTCTCTACCGAGATTACATTCTCCTAAAATTAATTTCCAATGTCAATTCTCCAATATAAGTCAGTTTCATCCCTCCTGTCCCTTTAAATTATACCACTCATAGAAATGATGCCATGTATTCTGGAAAGTGGAGTCTAAATGGTCTTTCATAGTCAAAGTTAACTTATCCATCTCTGCTGCCTCAAGTATCTTCATGATGTATTCTTGCTTGGATGGTATCAGGGTTGTCCGCCAATATTTTGCATATAAGATCCTAGCCGCCGTTGTCAAATATATTAACAAATATTGGTCATCTCTGCCTGTCTCTTTCACCAGGATACCTAAAAGTAATATCTCAGGTTTAAAGGGTACAGCTCGCCCTGTAATTTTCTGTATCATTCTAGGAACCTATATCCAAAATGTTCTAACAATATCACATCTTCACCACATATGATAAAATGTACCCACCTTATTTCCACATTTCCAACACTTGTTAGAGCATTTCACATCATATTTTGCAATTCTCTCAGGTGTAATATACCACCTATAAACCATTTTATACACATTTTCTCTGTAAGAAACCGCTTTAGTTATTTTAACATTTTTGTTCCATATTTGTTCCCACTGTTCTAGCTCAATATTATGCCCTAGATTCTGCGCCCATTGAATCATATTATTTTTAACCATTTCATCTACCATTAAATCTTTTAATAATAAAATATACATTTTCTTTATAAATTTCTCCTCTGGTGCATATAGTAACTTTTCCATCTCTGACAAAGTCTTATCAAATCCAGTCTTCTTATCCTTTGCATATCTCAATTTAATTTGTGCTCTCTGCCACCACGATAATTCTGCATCAAATTCAAGCTCCCCTTTCGAGTTCAAAATGTCCATATATCTCTTCGGAAGATTCTCACTATATACTCTAGGTAGGGTAAGTGCCTCTAATGGTGCCACCAACTTAGAAGTCTTTGTAAACCATCTCTTATAGATTATCTCCCATACTTTCAGTAATGCATCCCGTATCCAGTGTTATTTAAAGTACTTATGCACTGAAGCTTTTCCATACCATAGAAATGCGTGCCAACCCGATAGTAGGTCATGTCCTTCCAAGCTTAATATCCTTCTATCTTCCAGCATAATCCATTCCTTGATCCATGCCAATGCCGCAGCTCTGTAATATAGAGTCCAATTGGAAAGACCAACCCCCCCTTTCTTTCAAATCTTGTAAGGCTTTCAATTTAGTTCTGGACCTTTTATCTTGCCATATAAATTTAGTTATTATTTGATCCAATGCTTTAAAAATTCCAAAGTTTTTCAATACTGGAATCGTCTGGAAGAGAAAAATCCATCTTGGTAGAATATTCATTTTAATCAGAGCAATTTGTCCCATCAATGACATTTTTAGGTTCTTCCATCTACCTAAATCCTGTTTTATTGCTTTCAACAGTTCTTTATAATTATTATCTTGTAAAGAGCTGCATTTATTTATCAGATATATCCCCAAATATTTAACCTTCTCACAGAGTTGATATCCGGAATCTTTTTGTAGGGACTCTTTCTGTGCAGTCTTCATATTCTTGGTCAAGATTTTTGTCTTATTAATGCTAATTCTTAATCCCGCCACTTGGCCATAGTCCATTAGAGCTTTATTCAGCTCAACGATTGACAATAGGGGGTCCTCCAATATAAACACAAGGTGGGTCTAATACAACTTCTGGTATCAAAACTTCCTATTAGAAGAACCACGATCCATATTTTCCCTTGTCCTACGTATCCTAGGTCCAGCACTGCAATTATAATTAGTTCATTTAATTCTCCAGGGCACATATGGGGAGAGGTGGTCCCTCAGGTATGTCAGTCCCAGGCTGCACAGGGCTTTGAAGCAGGGGTGTCAAACACGCGGCCCGGGGGCCGGATCAGACCCGCAGAGGGCTTCTCTCAGGCCCGCAGTGGAACGGGCTGTCTTCTGCTGCTGCTTCCAGTTCTGCTGCTGCTGCTGTGTCATTGTAGGTTTGCAGTTTAGGGATACACACACCTGAACAGCATACTCAAGATTGCAACAGCACAGACATTTTGATGCAATGGTTCAGAGCAAGAGGTGTCCATTATCGGACACTGTTAAATAAACAAAATATTACAAGAGTGCTAATGTTTTCAGCATGTTTTTATTTTAAGTAAAAGAAAAACCTTTGTGTTTGTGTCCTTTATAAAGTTTATATCTCCGCCGCCTGGCATTGCATTTTATGACACACGTGGGCCCGGCCCAGCAAGGTCTCATTTATGTCAGATCCGGCCCTCATAACAAATGAGTTCCACACCTCTGCTTTAAAGATTAATACTAGCATCTTGAAGTGGATCCAGTAATTGACGTAGGTTAGCACCAGCCAAATGTGCACCCGCAATCGGCGTAGCACTGGCCAAATGTTCACCCGCACAGACAACACTGTTAGGAGGCACATAATCACATTTTACGCTAGCTAGAGTTTCTGGATCAACCTCAAGGGCAAGCCCACGTCCAGAAATTACAGTAATCAAGTCTGGAAGTGACCATTGCGTGGGTCACAGTAGCCAAGTCCGGGGTGGGGAGGTAGGGAGCCAGCTGTTGGATCTGCCACAGGTGACAAAAGACAGATCCGGCCACTGTGGCGACCTGGGCCTCCACAGAAAGCGAGGCATCCAGGACCACCCCCAGGCTCCTCTCCTTCTAGGATGGCACATGTACTGCACCATCTAGGGTGGGTAGCCTGATTCCCGATTCAGCTCCAGCCCCCTGGCTCAAGTACAGGACCTCCATCTTCATTGGATTAAGTTTCAACCAGCTTTGCTGTAACCACTCAACCATGGCCTCCAATGCCCTGGTCAAATTCTCTGGGGCAGAATCTGCACAGCCATCCTTCAACAAACAGAGCTGGCTGTCATCCGCATACTGGTGACAACCCAGCCCAACCCCCCGGACCAACTGGGCAAGGGGATGCATCTTGAACAACATTGGTGAGAGAATCGCCCCCTGGGGGGTATTGCGGGGAGACCCTCTCACCAAGCATCACCCTCTGTCCCCGATCATGGAGGAAGCGGGAAAACTACTGTGAGGCAGACCTCTGAATTCCTATATCGGCAAGGTAATTAGTTTAATTGGTTTAAAGTTATTTATTGTTCTGTGCAAAACCCTCAGCCACATGGTTAAAATTTCGAACAAAACAGTATAAAACATATAAAATTAGTTCATCCAACACTGATGTTTGCTGTGGTATCTGTAAGTTATTGCCCCCAATCATAAGAGTTCTTCTGGATAGTTCCTGGTCTGATGGTAGCTGTAGTTTTTCTGTTGTTGTCACCAAGGTATGCTAAAGCCACTGTGGGTCGGGACATAACTTTGTGCTGCACACCCGGGGAGTGCAGGGACTTTTCTTGGAAGTGAGCCTTGAAAGCCCCAAGGAAGAGTGGGCTAGTGAGGAGGAACCAGGTCTTTAAGGGTCAAAAGAATATCTTTACATGTTCCCTGGACACTGGTGGCTCTGATGCCCTGGAGTTTCATGGTACAATTAATTCTGAGCCCAGTGTATATTATGAAATAGTAAATCATTAAAAAATAGAACTGTGTACTTGTGCCCCTGGAAACTTGATGCCATCCCTCCCGGGGGTGGGGGAAACATTTTGGTTAATGACTGCTGTACAGTAACAATGTGGTTGGTAAAGTGGATGTCTCTTCAGAATATTGTTGAAGACAGCTTCAGTGGCCCTCTTGTGTTGCCAAGACCTGAACTCTGTTGTTCCTTCAGTCCATCATATAGATCAGGGATGTTTCCCACATGTTACAAGGGACAGATCTGACATAAATGGGACTTTGTGGGGCCAGACCATGTGTGTCATAAAATGTAATGCCAGCTAGCAGAGATACCAACTTTATAAAAGATACTAACACAATTAAAGATATTATGTTTTTACTTAAAATACAAATATGCATAAAACTCTTGCAATATTTTGTTTACTTAACAGTCTTTGATAACTGACACCTCCAAAACCTTCTCCCCCCCCAAAAAAAAGATGCCTGGCTAAAATGGAAAGGGGGGGGGAATAGTGGGATTTGGCAGTACAATTTTAAAAATAAAACATCAAGAAAAAGCACAAGAATCACAGCAGAAACTAAAATATAAACTAAAAATATAAGATGCTCTGAGCCTAGGAAGATAAAATGGCTGGGCATTTCAAGCTTCTCCCCTCCCCCCCCAGGTCTACTCAGAGTGGCAGTGGCTCTCCAGTGTAATGTAATCAATTGAGTCTAAAGAATTAAGGCCGCAAGGACATAAACGTTCATGCCTTGGGACCTGGAGATATCTGCCAGAAAGCATTCTGGAAGGGAGTGCATTTACCCTAGCCAATAAAAATGCTCTGTGTTGTGTAGGAACATTAAGAATGTGGAGATATCGGGCCATCCTGCCCAAATGGTTAGTAAGTCCAAGTCTGGCAGGAGAACAAATACAGGGTTGAGCTGGAGTTTTTGACGTTTAATATCAATAAGACGTTGCTTAATTGTTTTAAAGTTATAGGATTCATCAGATAAAACTAGATTGCCAAGTGCAATCCCAATTTGATTGAGTTTAAATTTAATTGAGGCATCCTAATTCGTATTATGCAATTCATTTTTCAAAAAAATTCATAGAGATCCCGGCTCTGCTCTGAAATAGAGCTTGAACCAATAACAAATTCCCAAAAACCAAGCTTTAGTCCCAATGAAATTTTGGCCAACTTCTAGACAAGTCATGAAATAAGATACACATTTGGGAACTCCAATGAGCAAAGAAAATGTGGAATGGATTTCCCATTAAGGTCTCTGGGTCCAGATAGACTATTCTGGACTGGAATAACAGCCACCACAGTGAGATGACAGTTCCTGGGAGTAGCAGAAGCGTTCTGGGATTGGAATGAGGGCCCCCAGAGTGGAATTCCATCCACAGAATGCTGCTGCTACTCCCAGGGACTGTCATTACACACTGTGCCCTGTTATTCCAGTCCCAGAACACAGATTCTGTTGCTAGGGTCTGTCATTCTACTCTGGAGGCAGTCATTCCAGTCCCAGAGCAGTGTTTTTATTGCTAGAAACAGTCCCAGAGTAGACTATCTGGGTGGAGAGACCTTAATGGAAAAATACATTCCATGTTTTCTTTGTAACTTTGCAAGTCCAGAAGAGCAGGCAAAGAGAAGAGGGAGGGAGCTGGGAACTTCAGCAGCCTCAAGTTTCAAAGGGGGAGGACAGGAGGGAGAGGAGGGGGAAGAAAAGAGCCATGGGCCAGATTAAGGCCATGGGCAGGCCGCTTCCGGCTTGCAGGCCTTGAGTTTGACATCTCTGATATAGATGCCCGTGGCCATTCTTTCCAAATTTGTGGAAGCAAACAAAATGTTGTCTTGTGTTATAAATTATGCCAACAACTTTTTAGCTGGAGAAGAGAAAAAAATATTACTTTTTATGTGTAGTTCTTAAATTGTTTGAGGGCCAGTACGTCCCAGGACATTTGCACAAGTCACAGGGGGGCTAACTCCCCAGTCATTGAGCATTTTACACACACACACTCTCCCCCATAGCACCTCAGAGATTCACAAGGTTTGGGGATCTGAGCTTTCAAGAGTCAAAGTTCAGCTGGCCAGATAAGAGTTGAAATGGAAATCTCTTGAGTCATTATATCCCCGGCAGAAGGCAGGAGGGGTGTTTCAGAGAAAGAAGCAGATGCAAAGGTATGATGCACATTGTAATCAACTTGATTAGGGCAGAAGGGAAATGCTTGGGGGCAGAACATTTGTATCTGTAGTGAGATAAGAATTCATTCAGCCCTGGTGGATCCATTGTTCTGAATCTGTGAATGAAAAATTCAGCAATCTCAGTTTGTAATCTCCCCTTGAAGCTTCTCGGAGGAGTGCCACTCCTCTGTCAACAACTGAATGACCGTGGCCCAAAAGTGCTTTTGTCCTGGGGCACCCCCACTTTGTAGCAGCTAGCACAAGAGCTGGCCTTTGGATCAGGAAGCAGCAGAGGCCCCTGAATGTATGGGTGTCAGTTTCAGTTTATTTCTATTGAAAGAAA
Organism: Gekko gecko; assembly: GCA_029375565.1. Classification (NCBI taxonomy): domain Eukaryota; kingdom Metazoa; phylum Chordata; class Lepidosauria; order Squamata; family Gekkonidae; genus Gekko; species Gekko gecko. Next base: position 87,826,129 of record JAPDNY010000003.1, read on the forward strand.
GATAGATAGATAGAAAGAAAGAAAGATAGATAGAAAGAAAGAAAGAAAGAAAGAAAGAAAGAAAGAAAGAAAGAAAGAAAGAAAGAAAGAAAGAAAGAAAGAAAGAAAGAAAGAAAGAAAGAAAGATTGGCTTACAAATCTCCTTTCCCTTCCCCTCCCCACAACAGACACCCGGTGAGGTAGGCGGGGCTGAGAGAGCTCTTGACAGAAATGGCTCTTTTTCAAGGACAGCTCTTATCAGAACTACGGCTTGCCCAAGGTCATCCAGTCAGGTGCAAGTGGAGGAGGATTGGGGAATCAAACCCGTTTCTCCCAGATTATGGTCCATGCACTTAACCACTACACCAAACTGGTCCTTAGACCAGATATGCTTACAGATATGAATATATAAATGTATGGGTGTAGGATATGTGGTGGTCCAAACCTTATTTTGGCATGCAGAGGGCATGTAGCCACTTCAGTTCCTTGTTCAAATCTTCTTTATACAGGCTTCTTGGAGGCAGGATCACCACACATCACATTCAGAGAACTCTGCCCTTTAAGGGGACATATCCTGTTTCCTGGTCCAAAGTCCATTTCTTGTGCCAACAGCTCCAAAGTGGGGTGCTCCCTGTGCCAATGTGCATTAAATGGTCCCTGGGCCAAATATTGTTTCTTGCACCAAGAGGTCCTATTAGAACCACCCAGATCCACATTTTCCCTTGCCCTAGGTATCCTAGGTCCAGCTTCTCAATCATAATTATATCAATAATTATATGAATAATTATACTGATACAGTCAATTACCATCTTATGACCCACCGCCTCGCTGACATAGGAGTCCAGGGGACTGCCTTGAAATGGTTTGCCTCCTTTCTCCATGGTCGGGGACAGAGGGTGGCGCTGGGCGAGAGGGTCTCCCCATGGTACCCACTAGAATGTGGAGTGCTGCAGGGGGTGATCCTCTTGCCAATGCTATTTAACATCCATAAGCGCCCTCTCGCCCAGTTAGTCCGGAGTTATGGGCTGCGTTGCCATCAGTATGCTGATGACACTCAGCTTTATCTGTTAATGGACGGTCATCCGTCCTCCGTTTCTGGAAATCTGGCTGAGGCTTTGGACGCTGTGGCTGGATGGTTGCAGCAGAGTCGATTGAAGTTAAATCCATTGAGGATGGTACCTGGGTCATGGGGGGTTGGAGGTGGGCACCAGGCTTCCCACACTGGAAGGGACACCTCTGGTGCCAGCCCAGTCAATGAAGAGCCTGGGAGTAACACTGGATGCCTCCTTATCTATGGAGGCCCAGGTTGCTGCAGTCGCCAGATCTGCATTTTTCCATCTTAGGCAGATCAGGCTACTGAAGCCCTCTCTCTCGCCTCAGGACTTAGCTACGGTGACCCTTGCAATGGTCACTTCCAGGCTTGATTAGTGCAACTCGGCCTACGCAGGCTTAACCTTGAAACCAGCCCTGTAGCTAGGGATTCTGGGGGAGGGGGCCGAGGGGGGGCCAGCAGCTAACCCAGCCCAGGGCATCTCACGATCCCAAAGCGCTGGGAGAAGGTACAAGCACCGGATCATGCCTTCCTTGGGTCTCCTCTCCTCTTCCAAGTTGGGAGGGGGTGTGTGGCCCAAACTTGCAGAACTCCCAAGGGAGCACCCGGAACCGCCAGGAGAGCTCTGCGCCCAGGAACCCAAATGCCTCCCTGGGAGGGAGGTGGCCCAGAAGAAAAGCTATCCCCCTGCCGGGAGAAGGACTCAGTGCTCCCCCGCAGCCTCCACCACCTCAGCTGGCCTTCCTGACGGGGGCGCTGTGGCTACTGCTTTGAGCCCCGGGGCGCCCTCCCTCCCTCCCTCTTACCTCACCCTGCCCGTGGTGGGCGTAAATTGCCTCGCCGCCCAGGTCAGAGTCCCTGGCCCGCCGCAAACTTGTGCAGTGCAGTGCCGGGCAAGGCCCCGTCCCACCCAGCCCAGCGGAGGCTGACCCAGGGCCAAACCCCGCTGCCCGCCGGTCCACTCACTCACTCACTCACCTGGGCTGGGCTGGCTTTACCCTGGGCCTGGCCATCTGGAGCCAAGGGGGAGAAGAAGTGATTGATCATGGGTGAGGGGCCCAGGGGAAGGAGGTGGACCTGAGGATTGGGGGAGGGGTCTGCAAAACCTGTGTGGGGGCGGGCCCCGCGTTAGCTATGGATCTGCTTGAAGCTGATCCAGAAATTACAGCTGGTACAAAATGCGGCGGCACATCTGCTGACATCGATGCCTGTGTGGGCCCACGTACAGCATGCGCACTGTCAGCTGCATTGGCTGCCAGCTGAGTACCGGATTCGCTTCAAGGTGTTGGCAATCACCTTCAAAGCCTTATACGGCCTGGGACCAACATACCTCTTCCCATATATGCCTCGGAGAGCATCACACTCTGAGAGTCAACATCTGCTGGTGTTCTCTGGCTCAAAGGACGTCCGCCTAGCCATGACCAGGGCCAGGGCTTTTTCCGCCCTGGCCACCACCTGGTGGAACAGGCTCCCTACCGAGATCAAGGCCCTGCGGGATCTTCTTCAATTCCGCAGGGCCCACAAGAAGGAGCTCTTCTGCCAGGCTTGTGGCTGAGGCAGTGGGCGTCCACATATGCCCCCCCAAGGTTGCGGTCTCCCACCCACTGATAACCAGCCATACTTAGTTACATCAATGGGCCGGATTCTCCCTATGGCAAGCATGACTACTGTTTTTATACGTTTATAATGTGTTTTAAATTTTATTGTATTTATTGAAATGCTGTGACTAGGAAACTGGGATGGAAATATATAGGGCCCTTTAAGGTTGTTTGTGTTATCAATAAGGTGGCTGTTGAAGTTGAACTGCCTAAATCTCTGCGTTCTCTGCACCCCATTTTTCATTTCAGCCTATTGAAAAGAGATCCTGGACCCTCGCCCTGGACTCGTTGTCTTCCTGCTCCTCCTCCTCTCCTGATCGATGGGCAACTCCGCCAGGTCGTGGAAGAGATCCTTGACTCCAGGATCAGGAGGGGCCAATTGTACTACCTGGTCAAGAGGAAGGACTTTGGGCCTGAACAGAATGAATGGGTGCTATCTAAGCATATTAGAGCATCCCGTTTAATTACTGAGTTCCATCGACATCAGCCTCACAAGCCGGGGGGTCGAGGGAGGCTTGGGCGGCAGTATGTCAAGCTCTGGCATCCATATTAGCTTATTCTTAGTATTTTTTAGCATCTGCCTTTGCCCTGCCTGCACCTTATTGCTGTACCTCTGCCCTCGGTTGCCATTTGCATTCCTTAGGGGTATGTATGTGTGTTGTTAGAACATTAGGGAGTATTGCTTAGTCACTTTCTGAAGGGAGCCCCAATACAGCATTCTCATGAGAATGTCCTTGGCAAAGCCCTGTGCCTAGCTAGCTTGGATAGGTTGACCATATACCTGTCTGGGCTGCTATAGATATGCTGACGTCGGTGTGAGTGGAATTCTAGGGTTTTACCTATATGTTGCTTTTTCCCACCTTTGCAAATTAGTCCTAATAAAGTGTTTCACTGCCAAAGTGTGCATGGAGAGTGTTTTGACTGGGAGCCAGTATCAGTGTTAGACTGACCAGCCTATAATTTCTTGGATCTCCTCTGGAACCTTTTTTAAAGATGGGGGTTACATTAGCTACCTTCTAGTCCTTGGGAATGGAGGCAGATTTTAGTGATAGTCTGCATATTTTTTGTCAGGAGAACCACAAGTTCACATTTGAGTTCTTTCAGAACTCTTGGATGTATGCCACCTGGGCCTGGTGATGTGTCAGTTTTTAATTTGTCCATCAGTTGTAGGACCTCCTCTCTCATCACCTCAGTCCAACAGCCCTCCTGAAATCGGCAGTTCTGGAGTCAGCAAGCACCTCCCACCTCGAAAACAGGGGCAAAAACTGCATTCAGCGTCTGTGCCGTCTCCTGTCATCATTCAGCAATCCTTTTACCCTTTGGTCATCCAAGGGCCCCATTGTCAGGAGGAATGGAGGATATGCTTTTTTCAAAACAAAAGTGACAGGTCCCCCAGCTCTTGTAGACGCCCCCCAAGCCTCCCCCTCCCTCCCTATGGATGCCCTCAGCACATCTGCTCTGTGAGCCAGCCAGAGAGAGACTGAATGCGAGGCTTAGACTGTGCAGTTCTACTTGCAGGGAGAGAGTGGGCATGGCCAGCATCAGCCAATCAGAGCCCTGCGTGAAGCAGGGGGTGGGGTAGAGGAGGGGGCAGGGAACATTAGCCAATCCGCTTCCAGCTTTAGGAAATGAGTAGAGGAATGTCCAGGCAGCCTCCTATTTGAAGTTTGTTTCCAGTCTCATTAAATGGACACAAAGCCACCTCCTGCTGATTTGATTCCAGAGAAGTCTAACACAATCAATCCCTCAGCGGTGTGTGTGTGAAATAAGTTTTTAAGCTGTCTGTGTGCCAGAACAGCCCCCCACCACCACCTATCACACTAACATATGGCTTAGCTTTATCATACGCATAAAACTAAAAAATGGCACGCTTTTAAAGTGAAGTGTTTACCTGCAACAGAAGCTACTTATGAGAGGCGGTAAGAACAACAGTATTTATGTTACAAAGTGATTTCTCCAGCATTTAGATTAAGTCCATACTATTTGAAAATACCTTGGCAATGTCTTACCAAGGAATGAAAAGGGAATACTATTGTAACTTCTAGTGAGGCAAAATTAGCATTCTGTCACGGGCTGGGGTGCCAGTCAACGGGAGTCCAGAACAGGCCAAGGTCAGGAGCCAAGAAGACAGTGCAAAGTCCAAAAAGCCAAGCTGGGGTCAGGAGCCAGGAGCACAGAGCCAAGTCCAAATCACTAACCAGAAATATAGTCTAAAGCCACCCTGGGGTCAGGAGCCAGGAACACAGAGCCAAGTCCAAAGCCAGGGAGTCCAAAGGTCTAGGTGCAAGAGCCGAGCCAGAGTGGATGCTAGCAGCATGAAGCTGACTTGCTGCTTCCACAAAGAGTACTGCCTAGAGTGTGGAGTTAAATGCTGCTACCAATTATCCAGCTGCACGATCAGCCAGGCTCCTGTTAGAACTCTGGGCTAGCTCAGTGTCTCTCCTGTAGCCTGGCCTCTCTTCGCCTGGTTGCTAAGTTTTGCCACAGTCACTCCCTTAAACGAGTCACACATGGGGGTGAATCAGGAGGACTTTCAGCTTGCAGTTCTTCCCCCTTATCTGGGCCAGGTGTGAAGGCTGCTGTTACAGGCACTTGCCAGCTCTCCTCCTCTGCTGCTTCAGAGGGGCAGCTGTGGTTTCTGCAAGCTCTGTCAGCTCATCCTCATCCATGCCCATGACACATTCACAGGGGTCTTACTACAGCAAGCAAAGAGCAAGATTAAACCTGTGCATAAATAAACATGATTGGGAAAAGTGGGCACAGGATGCCTGTGTCTTTCATTTGAAGAAATCAGAATTTCCCGACGGGGATCCAGAAATCAGTGACAGTTTAGCATTATTGATCAAGTCAGTAAGACATTGCTGTATCAGGGTTTTTTTTGGTTCCTGCCCCACTGAGATCCCATCAAAAGAGGTTATAAAATGTATCAGTACTCATTTGTCTCTGCAGAAAAAAACCATGGGCTATTTCTGATGTTACACAGAGAAGGCTGTACACCTGTTTGTGCCTAATCATTGGGAAACAAAAGGACAGCCCCCAGAATTCCTGAACAATTGGATAACAACTTTGTTGCACACACACAAAAATTTAAAACACACAGCTCCAAAAGAGCCTGGGTGTTTGATTGCAGTGTCATTAAGTATCATGGCCCAGTGTATTGTAAAGTCAGTAACATGGGGATTGATCGATTCTGAGTATAAAATGTAAAAGACATTATTGGGGGGGAGGGGTGAAAAAGTGCAAGCTATTTCTAGTTTACTCTGAGCAATACCTGTGGATTCAGTTGGTGGAGTCTTAGTTGTGTTAGGGTTAGGGTGTGCACCTGCCTTCCTCATCAATTACTCTCCAATGGGAGTGGTCTCGGGGTTAGCAGAGTTAAGAGGAAAGGTTGATGATTATTTTAGGATAAATGGACAGCACACGGATCGTTGTCGCTGTAGTTTAACAGGCACACTCTTGCAAGCCTGCTTTTTCAGCCTGCTAGCTGGACAGACCAGTACAAAGAATATATATACATTTCCATTCTCCATGGTTCCCTACAAGAGGAGGCTCTAAGTAAGAGCATGTGTCTCCCATGTGAGGGGAGTGACACATCAATTGTCGTTTGCGCTTTACAGTACTAAGGTTTTGTTATGCACAACTCAAGGTGGCTTATCCTTCCAAGCCTTTGAATTCTGAAGTTGGATGTGGGTGGCATTTTTGTGTGGGGGGGGTGCATTTCTCTTGGATGCAGCTAATGACAGGGAGCCTGATTGAGATTTGTTAGGCAGCACTGCTCATTTGACCACTGCCTCTAAGGCTGGAGGTTCTACACTCAATTTTACTTCCAGAGGTTGATGTTTTAAAAGGAGGGAGAAGATGTACAAACTCTGTCCATCTTCCACAATGAGAACAAAGCTTATTACCAGACTGTGGATACAAAATACTATGACCAGATCTTTTTCTGTTCTTACTGAGATTAAAAGGTGTCCTGGGAAAGGAGGAGCAAAACTGTTATATTCCAAAACACAGAATTTCTCACAAAATCTAAGTTTGTTTGGACTCCTGCAAGGCAACTTTCCTTTTTGTTCCATGCAAGACCATTGTGAAAGGGAACAGGAACAGAAAGCTCTTGAAGTTTGTCTTTTCAGGGGCTTCCCTGCTAGAAGGAATAGTCTGGGCAGCAGATTTTACACTCTTAATGGCTGTTTCTTTTGGGTGGACAGGAGAAAAGGAAGAGTGGGTTCTTTGCCCCACACCTTCTCGTCTCCTTTCATTCCTGTTCCAGAACTTTTAATCTAGCTTCTCTGAGTTTGTAGAGTTCCATTATATTTTTGCACTTGGGTTTTTAAAGTGGTGCTTCCCATTGTATATTCCTCCAGCAGACTTTGTAAAGGTTCCCTGTGTTGGTTGCATGAATCCAATTTTTGTTGTAGTTTTAGGATTTTTTCTATCTAAATTTTGTTCCTTTTTTAAAGGCTCCTCTATTATATTCTGCTAGATGGTTAGGTTTTCCTTAAGGGAATCCAGGAAAGCTTCTGACTGGTTCTGGGTACAAATTCCTCCTCGGGACTTCTCCATTTCTCTTTTATAATTAGAGCTAATTTTCATTTCCTGGGAGTCCAGAGGAGAAGAGTTCTACCAGAACTCCTACTAGAGTTCCTCAAAATTATTGACATAAGGGCGGGGGGAGAGGGATTTGGGGCTGATCTCAGCTACGGCTGCCACTGGAGTGTTGGGATCTGAGGTGCCTGGATGAATGTAGGCAGAAGCCAAAACATAAGTGGCTTTAAGGTCAAATGGCACCAGGTCAAAACCAGCTCACTCCACAAATGTGCTCTGCACCCCTATAAGATTGGTTTTCCGGGTGTTTAACCCTAGTTTATTCTTATCCTGATCTTGTCTTTGAAGGCAATTCTGTTGAATTGCCACCTCATTTGAGAGAAATTACCCCTTCTAAAGTTAAATGTGGTCTTTTGAGGGTGTCATGACCCCAGCGGGTCGCCGCCTTCCGCCGCCACCACCTTGGATTTACAGTCCCGTGAGAGGCCCAGGGTACCCTCTCAAGCCCATCCAAAAATGCCCCTTTTCAAGCCGAGAACCTTAGGCGTGATGACCAGGAAGAGAACTTTTAAACAAATGGTTTATTTATACAGTAATGGGACACTGAAAACAAGACAAAGGTGCTTTAAAAAGGTATAACAGTGTTGAAAGGCAAAAATAAACACAAAGCTAATGCAGCTACCTATTACTCCTTAACTGTTACTACTTAAGGCCTATAACCTTCTTACCAGGCCTCACTACCTGTACACTCACTCTGACTAGTGAGGGACCTTCTCCTCTCAGACCAGCCTTTCTCCCTCAGTGACTCCGTGAGAGGGAAACCCACAGAAGAGCCAAAGAACCATTTCCTTCACAGCCCTCTATAGACCAGGCTTAACTTACTCACTCTCCTAAGTGAGGGAACTTTGTCCCAGAGCAGTCTTCTCAGACTGCAGAGGAAAAGAACATCAGTTAAAACTGAAACAAAGTATATGAACACATCACCTCAGAGACTTCTAGTATCCCCATTGGTTGCAGCTGACTCTAGGCATTGTGGGAATTGTAGGCCGCTTGCTTTCTACTACCACACAGGCCTCTCCTGGGCCCTAGGCCTTAGGCTTTTCTCCCAGTCATGTACAGATCTCCAGAGGCCTACACAGAATCTCTGCACTCTGATTGGCTATAACCCTCTCTAAGCATTATGGGGATTGTAGGCTGTCTGTTTTCCCCTGTCAGACAGGCCCCTCCTAGAGCTTAGGCCTCTAGGCCCTGCCTCCATCCTGCATAGATCATGACAGAGGGCAACTCTCTCTTTGCATAAATGCCAAACTTAATTGCATTATGGTCACTGTTCCCAACTGGTGCTTTCACAGTTGTATCTCTCACCAGGTCTTGAGCATTACTTAGGACAAAGTCCAAGATTGCCTTTCCCTGGTAGGTTCTGTGACCATCTGCTCCATTGAGAGTATCTAGAAACTCAATCTCTTTCTCCTGACTTGAACACATATTGATCCAATGGAATGACCTGTAAGATTAAAATATTCTCCCACTGGTTTTTGAGTGTTGTGGTTTTTAACACTGGATTTATATCCATTTATTCTTTTGCATAGGGACTGACCTGTTAATCAGGTGTAGGGAGTGAAAGGGCATTACTGACCTTTGATGGCACATATAACACTGCAAGATGACCATGTGAATGAACCACATATTTTATGGTAGTACTACTGGTAATAGTAATTACTGTTACTAATTCCCAAGAACTAGATTCCCAAATATAGATAAGAGGCACTTAGCTTTGCACTGAGAAACAAACTGGACGAAGTAAAAGGAAAGCATTTGTTCAAAGTTTACTTTGTAGTACAGCTCCAGACACCCTTCCAGGAATTAACCATAACCATATTATTAGATTTAAAAACCCACTAAAGTAAAATAGTGATCACAATATAACATTAACCTTTTTAAAAATGAAAAGGACATGGAATCATATCTCCTAAGGCAGCAGATAACAAAAGCTGTTTTTCCTAATCAGAAGGCAGAGAACAGAAGAAAACTGTAGTGGGAGTACATTATTTATCTTACTTTGCCAATTCATTACCAATTAGGTGTGTTTTGCACAAACTTTAATGAAATCTTTTATTCTTTTGACTGGATGTTGTTTCCTGTTGTGGTCTTCGAATAATTCCACTTACATATAAGATCTGCATGTGGATGTCTTAAAAACAGGTTAGATTATTAGGCAGAAACTGGGATTCTCATCCATGATTAAACTGATTAAGAAACCTGATTACCAGGAAAGAACCTAAAATCAATTTAGCAAAGAAGCATCCGCATATTGATATTATGACTAACTAGGAATAAGGCCCGTTGTGGAAACAAATACAATGAGCTCTAGAAAGAGGCTCTGGGAAAGTGCCAAGGCCTTGGACACTCAGCAGGGTACTTCAGGTCAATTTGCTGTGGCAACCTCAGCAGGGTATAATGACACAGAGTCCACCATTTTCTCCAGAGGAACTAATCTCTGCTACCTGAAAAGCTGTTGTAATTTTGAGTGATCTCCAGCCCTCAACTGGAGATTGGCAACAATTGTTACCCAGTAGGAAATGGCTGGTTTGGAGGGTGGAGTCTATGGTATTGTACCTGTCTGAGGTTCAGCCCCTCAAATCCCACCCTCTAGAGGCTCCACCCCTCAAATCCCCAGGAATTTCTAAATCTGGAGTTGGCAACCCCATCTCCTTCCCAGCTAACTATCAACCTACCGTTATCTGCCCCTCTGACTGCAGCTGACTTCTACCCTCCCTCCTGGAGATCAGTTGTAATTCTGAGTGATCTCCACCCCTCACCTGGAGATTGGCAACAATGGTCCCCGGGAGGAAATGGCTGGTTGAGAGGGTGGGGTCTATGACATTGTACCTGTCTGAGGTCCCACCCCTCCTCAAACCTCACCCTCTTGAGGCTCCACCCCCTCAAACATCCAGGAATTTCCCAACCTGAAGTTGGCAACTCTATCTCCTTCCCAGCCAAACATCAACCTGCCATTATCTGCCTCTGATTTCAGCATTCCATCTGCTCCTCCCTCCCTCCTGGAGATCAGTTGTAATTCTGAGTGACCCCTCACCTGGAGATTAGCAACAATGGTTCCCCAGGAGGGAATGGCTGGCTGGGAGGGTGGAGTCTATGGCATTGTACCTGTCTGAGGTCCCACCTCTTCTCAAACCTCACCCTCTCCAGATTCCATCCCTTAAATCTCCAGGATTGTCCCACCTGGAGTTGGCAACCCTATCTCCTTCTCAGGCAAGCATTAATCTACCTTTATTTCCCCCTCTTCAGTTTTCCAACTCCCCTCTCACCTGCAGCCTCTATTGTGCTCTGAAACCCTGACCTCCATGTCAGAGTGGCTGTCATGGGGGGGGGCATCTCAGCAGGGTATAAGGACACAGAGTCCACCATGTTCTCCAGGGGAACTGATCTCTGTCATCTGGAGAGCAGTTGTAATTCTGAGTGGTCTCCAGCCCTCACCTGGAGATTGGCAACAATGGTTTCCCAGGAGGAAAAGTAGTCTTTCTCTGCAATGGGGACCAAAGCAGCTTACATCATTCTCCTCTCCCCCTTTTGACTTGCACAACAACCCTGTGAGGTAGGTTAGGCTGAAAGTCTATAACTGGTCCAAAATCACCCACTCAGCTACTACAGCAAGAACCTGGATCAAGCAAACTCTGCTCTGAAGCACTGACTACAACGCCCAGGATAGCCAACCTCCAGGTGGAGCCTGAAGATCACCAGGTATCACAACTGAACTCCAGACAACAGATCTCTCCTCTCTGGAGAAAATAACTGCTTTGGAAGGTGGGCTTTATGGCATTCTGTTCAGCTTAGGCCTGTCCCCTCCCCAAACCCTGGCTTCCATAGACTCTACCAGGAAATCACCAGGAATCTCCTTACCTGGAGCTGGGAACCCTAGTCAGGACTGGCCCCAATGAGTTCCTCACAAAGGCCTGGAAAGGGTTTCCTTCCTTTGTCTGAACCAAGCTTGGTTACAACTCAGCTGTTCACCTCCCACCCTCATCCAGTAGGCATATCTCACTCCTTAAATTTGCTGCTACCACTCACTGAATTGTCAATGCCATTTTAGAGGGACAGTGAGACCCCTCTGGCCGAATCTCCCTATTTGGAGATGGAATCTCCAATCTTTGAGGGATCCCTGGAAAGTTGGCAACCAAGAGTCTGGCCTTTCCTTGCTTCCCTGGGCTACCCTCTCCCTTTGGTGTTGTGCAAAGCGGGGGAGAATATGTGGTCAGAGTACAACACAGATTATTAGCCCAAATAAAAGCATTTATTTAACTATTTACACAATTATGGAGCGCACACACACTAAATGAATAAGGCAAAACTGTAAGAGTAAGCACATGCCATGAACCAACAGGGCATAAATCAATAGGGGTCAAACGCAATCCTCTTTCCCTGCACACAGTACTCTCTACCTCTGGAGGTTGTGGCCTCAGGATAGGATCTCTCCTTGGACCAGCCTGTGGCTCTGCTTCAGCCTCTCTCTATTGCCCAAGAGAACAGGGAAACTTCCATTTATTCCCCAGTCCAGCTGACTGTGGAGTGGCTGAATTTCTGCTGCTTCCCAGGGTTCCCCACGTCTCTGGCTTGTACCCTAGCTGGAGTCTATATTGATGCTGCCCCACCCCCTGGGACGGTCCCTCTTTTCCCGCACTTTTTGGCCTTGGGGCAGCTGAGAACTGTAGGCCAGCAGATGAGGACGCCCCATTCAACCCAATGAGTGATACCCCTGCAGGCCCCTCTCTGAAACTACAGCTCAATTAAGCCTTCTGGGGGAACATTTTAAACAGAGAGATGGCAGCCATCTCACAGAGAAAGCTAACTGCCATTTCATTACACCTACCAACAGCTACTGAGGGGAAAATTAGTCCCACACAGGAGGCAAGCATCTTCATCAAGAGAGAAAGCTGTTTGCCAGAAATTCTGATGGCACAGTGGCTGAAGGAGTGGGCGGGGAAGAGGAGCAAACCCAGCACCCAGCCAATGGCACACGAGTACTCTTGAGTGGTGGCTGGGTGGGACTCAGGCAATGCAGCTAGTGGCTAGGGACACCCTCTGAGTGACAGATCAGGGAGCCAAATGCTGGGGGTGCATGTGGAATGTTCAGGAAAGAGTCACACAAAAACTCAGTTATTAATATGTTGTATGTTGTAGGGCTATCTTTCAGCTACGCTCCTGCAGAGTGCAGGAGGTTGGACTAGATGACCTGCAGAGGTCCCTTCCAACTGTAACATTCTATGATTCTATTATTCTAATATAGAGAGATTGGGGCAATTAAAGTCTCCAATCTCAACCTACTGCACAAGGGGAGGAGCATGTAAACAGAGCAACTATAACATTTCGTGCTCGTCATGGACAAAAACGGTTTTGTTTGTGATATCTGAACTGAGCCTACAACAGAAAGATAGTGACCTCTCTGGATTTCATCCTATTCAATAGGCAAAGTCATTTTGTCAGGAAATATGGCGCCAACTTTATTTGCAGTCTATACAGGCTTGAAATTAGCTAGTTATAATTTAAAAAAAAAAGTCAGAATCACTCCAAGTAGCCCCTTAAGCACCATGGTTTTGTTGCTACTGATAACAAAAATGATTGGGATTATTAAGAATCAAAAGTTTTTAAAAATCAAAAACCTCTATCTATAGCAATGGTATCCATGAGAGCCAGTGTAGCATAGCGATTAGGTGCTTTTGTATCAAAGAAACCTGTGATACTTAGTTAAGCTTGGACCTGTCACTTCAGTCAACCTAACAATATAAAGGGTTACTGTGAGAATACAACGGGGGGACTTTCTATGTATACTGCCCTAAGTACCTTAGCAAGAGGACAAGATATAAATGTGATCAATATTGCCTGGGCACTGTACTCCAACAAAGGAGAAAGCGGTGGTAAGGGCGCAGAGCTGGTTGTAATCAGGACCAGACTACTGGGCTGGAGAGATCACTTGTCTAACCCAGTCGAGTGTGTCTGTCTTAATAATAATAAAGCTTTAAAAACCCTTCCATGTTAGCATTTTACAAACTTACCCAGAGGAAGTATGCATTTTGTGTTTCGAGCAATGGCTGCAAGAGGCAATAGCTAGTACAGTGAATGGTAGGAAGGAGTACCAACATGTAAAGATCAGCCAAGAAATGGGAATTTTGTCTGCATTTTAAAAAATCGACAATAAAAACAGGACTGAAAGGTGAGGGTATGCAGCCTGCAAAGAGCAATAAAAGGTAGTTCCAGAAATGGCACAGTACTTTAGTGTACTAGAAGGCTAAATTAGTGCTCCCAGCATCATAGGAGAAAAGACCCTAAGTTACAAATGTGCCCTGTTGCACACAGGCAAGAAGGACTTGCACTGGTTGGCACCAGAGGGCCATCACTGCACAGCGTGGTACTCATACCACGAATTTCTAGATGACATAAAAATGCAACTTTCTCACAGTGGGGGGGGGGGAATGCATCTTTCCCGCATTAGAAGCACATGCTAGCAGCATGGGTGTGATGGAGATGTGATGTTTCTGTTCTGCTATACCAGATGTACAACCTGATGAGAAAATATTTTGTCCCTCCAAAGTTTAACAAAGACAGCTCCCTCTGTAACAATTGCTTCTGAAAAAGCTGTACTGGCGCTTGAATTAGTGAAAGCAAACTATCCCACCAACCTCAGACCAGCATTCCAGGAACAAGCCAGTTTCCCATTCTGTTCTATATAGAAATACTCAAATTTGTACCCTTCTGAAATAACAAGGGATGCTACATATTCATCCTTCTTCATTAGTTCCCTGAAGCTGTAGTGTGGCGTCCTATCACTGTTGTTTGCAACAAAAGCTAATTTCTAGGCTGTTCACCAGCTGTTTCCATCAGCTGAGAGGTAGACAGTAGCTATAACATGGCTTAGTTTAACAGTTTTATCTATAGCAAACTGTCCTGACCTAGGCTTGAAGAGTTCTGGCACAAGTCTAAATTGTGGATTCATCTAGGAGATTTCAGCAATTTGGGAATGAGATTAGATATGAAGACTCATAACAAGGACCCCTGCACTGCATTCTCACAAACCCTCTGGGGAACTCCTGCCCTCTTTAGCAGCAAAACACAGGATAGACAGAAAATGGTTTCATCAGCCTAAGAATGCCACCCTCCAGGCGGGACCTGGGGATCCCCCAGAATTGCACCGCATCTCCAGACTACAGAGATCAGTTCCCCTGGAGAAAAGGGGTGCTTCAGAGGGTGGACTCTGTGTGGCCCTGTCCCCCCACTGATGTCCCTGTGCCCTCCCCAGGCTCAACCCCCAAATCTCCAGGAGTTTCCCAACCTGGAGCTGGCAACCTCATGACTCCCCCACACTGGTGGCCATGGGAGACCTGGCAGCCCTTCATCAGCCACTTCATAAGCCACAAGGAAGCATTCTCTCTCAACCTGCCGTACTTCTGGACATGTGAGTGTGTGTTTTCCCATTGCTGTATGCAGTGCTGTGTATGGAAGAGAAGGCTAAATACCTACAACTTTGGGGCAGACTTTACAGTATGGGGGCAAGCCCCAGGGTCTGTAACCCGATCAATTTGATAACAGCTATGGTCACATGCAAAGGCTGCAAAACTGTGACTCAACATCACCAGGCAAGTTTGGGCTGCGGACAGCTGTGCAGGCAAATTTTGAGGAAGGCAAGAAGAGAGGAGGGGAGGGGAGGGGAGGGGGGAGGGGGGGGAAGCTAGTTTTTGAGACCTTTTCTGTTAGAGACGGGGGTGGGGGTGGGGAGGAAAACAGGAATGGAAAGAATGATAGGCCTGTCTTGACAAGAGTTTGTGCAATAAAGGGTAGAAAGTTGAGGGGTGGTGTTAAGCAGGAGGAGGTAGTGGCAGCTTCCTTACTGCCTACAGTTCAAGAGGACAATAACAGAAAGGCTTGCTCTTTCTCCCACACATATACTCAAGCTGTATCCTAACATGATAGTGGCTGACCTTGCGTCATATCGTTAGAAGTACAGGGTGTTTGGATTTAAAGCAGGAAGTGGCCAGTGGAAGGGTGGGGGTGGTTGCTGAACCTTTTGCCCTCCCTCTAATCCCCCCAACAGCCCAGATTTTCCTGGCTGGGTGAGCTCTGAGACTGGAAGGCAGAATTAGAAAAAATGCCATGGGGGCAAAAGCAAAAGGCCCGGGAAAACATTTTTTCTCCAGCCCAGAGCTCTTCTACTTTAACTTGGCTCATCTCATCTTTTTCTTGACATTCTGAGATAGAAGTATTGTTTTCAATTCTGTAGGGTTGCCAACTAGAGTTGCCAACCCCCCACTGTGGTGGGAAATCTCCCACTACCACCTCCTGTTTTCCGCTGCTGCTCTGGTCTCAAACTCTTCTTAGTTTGCCATAGTTACAGGGGGAGGGAAATTCCTATGGGTGTGTGTACGAATGGCTCAGAGTGTGAACGCAAGAGCTAGGCAGGATGGTTGAGACATGCAATTGGTAGTTCAGAGGGGCCTCAGTTTGAACTAGGGATGGAATCGAATGCACCCCCGAAAAAGGGCCTTTCGGGCAGCAGTGGGCCTGCAGTGATTCGGCCTGCTACCCAAAGCAGCCGCCAAAATTCGGCGGCGGCCCCAAAAGGGGTGCCCAGCCCTAGGGAAAGCACAGGGAGCTGGAGGAGGCACAGGGAGGGATTTAAACGCCTCCCCATCCCCTCCCTGGCCTTGGGAAGGGTGGGGGGGCTCTAGAAGCATTTAAATGCCTCCCCGCTTCCTCCACGGCCCTTCCTGGATCTCCCCTGGAGGCGAGCAAGCCAGGGAAGGGCGGGGGCAGGGGGCTGTAGAAACCTTCCTCGGTTCACCCACCAAACCCCCAGTCATGCCGCAGAGGCGGCATGCTCCCTTCATTGCGGAGAGCCCAGGCAAGCCCCCCTTGGAGGGAAGGCAGTTTAAACTGCCTTCCCTTGGCTTGCCCAGGTGCCCCTGGCTGAATCTGATTTGGCTGGCTGAATGAGCACTGATTTCAGCTTAAGTTGCTGAGAGTGGCATTTGGGGGTCATTCGGCCAACCGAATCAAATTCGGCCCAATTCAGCTGAACTGAATTGGGCCAATTTTTTCTTTTTTCCACACCCCTAGTTTGAACTGTCTTTGGATCTTCCCACCTGAATCTCAGTTCTGACGTGGTACTGTTCTAACCTGGATCATGCTGATATCTCAATAAACAAATCACTGCCAAAGAGAGTGTTGTTGGGAGTCTCTTGACCAGGAGTCTGACATCTGGGCAGCAGCAGGAGAAAGATTTCTCTTAAATGGCCTTCAGACTAATGGTGTGATGGCACTTTTCGGGGAAACCTGGAAGTGACCTAAGTCTTCTCTAAGGCTCTTTCAGCACCTGTTGTTTTTCCACAGCCACGTTGGAACGTTAGTCTCCCTCTGCTTTGCATCGTGCTTTCACTTTCCTTGTGCATCAGGTTATTTTGGAGCATCTGCATAGTTTTATGGTTGTTCAGTGTTGAAATCACAGTCATCACAGCATTTCCCTGGGGTATCCAAATGTGGTTTTCGACTGGACCTTTTGCCTCTTCTGCTTCAGAGGGAATAATAAGCAGACTACTTGATGTGGCTGTACTCATCCCCGCCCATTTCCCCGTCTCTATTTCCACTTCTATTAATTTTCACCTAGCACAAAACTTGGAGGGGAAGTAGAGAGACAGCCTGGGGAGGTCCTTTGGGAGTTAGATGCTTCTAGCTTGCAGGGGGGCATTTGACACACTCCTCTCCCCTCTGCACATTGGACCCCAGGGAGGGATCTTCCCCCCCTTTCCCAAGGCTGATCTGCACACAACTTGGAGGGCAGGTAGAGGAGCAGCCTGGGGAGGTCCTCTGTGAGTTGGATGCTTCTAGCTTGCGGGGGGGGCATTTGACACACTCCCCCCCCCTGCACATTGGACCCCAGGGAGGGATCTTTTCCATTCCCCAAAGCCAATTTGCACACAACTTGGAGGGGGATATATTAAAAGGAATGACAGGATTGCCTATTGGAAACAATGGGAGAGGCTTGAAGGCCCATTTGTTGTTGTTGTTTTAAATTTAAAAAATTAAAACCCTTGGGACACCACCTCTCCCAACAGACCAGCCAGCTAGCCACCAAGCTTGCATCCCTCTATGGTCTGTGCATGCCTGGAGTATCCCAGTGGCAGCTAGCCAAGGGGGGTGGGATAGCAGGGAGGAGAGGAGAGAAAGGGGAGGGTGCAGTGTGCCCACCCTTGCTTACACACTTAGCCAAGTCACTGGCAATTGGATGCCCCCTCCGCAGGTCACAAGTGACATTAACCACAATCAGGGCTGGACCGAGGTTTTTTAGTGCCCTAGGCGGGGCTACCTTCTGGCACCCCCCCCGCTGCCGGGGCTCCCCAGGGCAATATTCCAGGTTTTCCCCAGAAGTGCTGTCATGTCATTGCCAATTGTCCCTGTCCCCTTGGCAACCCTATTTCCGACCCTAGCTGGTACCCTAGTGGGAGAGTTTAGGGTCAGGGACAAGTAATTTGGCATTGTCCACAAGAACTCAGTGGGGAATTCCTTCCGCAGCAGCCCCTATAGCCTCTCCCTTTTTCTTGCTTCCTTCTCTCCTTACACCTACTCTCCATCCTACCTTTATTTCCCTCCCTTCTTCAGCTTTACCTCCTTCCCTTCCACCGGCAGCTCCTCCACAGGAAAACTCTGACCAAGTTGTATGATGGGAACATTATCATACCAAACTGCAAAGCCCCCTTCCTTTGCTATGGTCAAGTAACTCCAAAGCAACCCTTCAATTTAACAAGCACTTTACTAATTTTATGATAAGATAGTGGTAAAAAGTAAGAGATAATGAATACAGTAGCTAAATTACTCTGAGTGACTGACTACAGAAGCCCATGTAGTATAGTATTTTGAGTGCCAACTGGACTTTGACCAGGTTCAAATCCCCACTCAGTAATACATATATGCTGAGCAACATTCTGTAGTCATAGAAGTTTACCTACATCTTCCACTTGTCCATATTTCGACACTGAATTATTTTCAGTTGTTTTTCTTTGTTGGCATTGTTCTTGAAATGGATGTGGGCTTGAAAAACTAATGCAGTAGCTCAGAGACCTCTTCCGCTGCAGAAAGAAGAGCAGCACGATTACTTTTTATCTCTTTTGCATTACCTAAGACATAACAGCCCTGGCCCGGATGCTCAGGCTAGCCTGCAGAAGCTAAGCAGGTTTAAGATAAAAAATATCTAGCTAAGATCAAAAATATATATGTCAAGAAATTGGGAAAAGTTTTTATTTCTTCAGACAGAGATAAGAAGAAGAGAGGGACTGTGACCTATGTAAAAGAACATTTACATCCAAAAATTATCCACACCTCAGAAGATGGACAAATTCTACTGGTGCAAATACAAAGACAACACAAAAGACTCTTATCATAAATATTTATGCACCAAATCAACACCAGGACAAATTTTACAAAAATCTACAGGGATTGATCTCAAAACAGGATTTTGATGAACTTTTCATGATTGGAGACTACAATGCTGTGTTTGACAGAACCCTAGATAGAAAATCAGTTATAGGGAAATGGAAACAAGGAAATGAACTTCCCTCAACATTCTTACAACTAGCCGAAGGAAATAATTGTGTGGATGCCTGGAAAGTGAGAAACCCACATAAACAAGACTACACCTTCTACACAAGCCCTGGTCAAGAATAGATATGTGTTGGATTTCTACCACAATGACAATCGATGTATTAGAAGCGGAAATTCTTCCAGCAACTTTTGCTGACCATAATCCGATAACCCTGGAAATACAAGACACCCCTAAAAGAAACAAGATGGGCTTTGAATACTTCTATGCTGAAGAATGAAAGATTTGTAAGAGAACCCGAAAAAGAATTTTAAATATTTTTTGAGCAGAATATACTACCAGAAACCTCTATAAACATTGTATGGGATGCCTTTAAAGCTGTTGCTAGAGGATGGATGATTAGAGAAACAGCACACATCAAGAAACAGAGGTTAGAAAAATATCTTCAGATTAAACAACAAGAAACAAAGATGAAACAGGATCCTTCAATTGAACAGAAAAAAACTAAATTCAGACTTTTGTAACATTAAATGAATTGCCTATTAGCACAGAAAATGTATGCCAAACAAAATTATTTTGAAAATGCCAATAAACTAACAAGATGGCTAGCTTATAAACTACAAAAAGAAAGGGGGAAAAGATATATTAAAACACTAAAAAATGATATGGGAGAAAAGAAAAATAAATTGAAAGATTTTAAAAGCATTGTGGAGGTATACTATGAAAACCTATATAAGAAAAGAGAAGCATCACAGGAACAAGTTAAAAAATACTTGGAAACTAATAAAATTAAAATATTTATGGAAAGTCAGAGAAAAACCTTGAACAATCCAATATCCATTGCTGAATTGATAGAAGCATTGAAAAAACAAAAGGGGGCAAAAAAACCAGGCCCAGATGGGCTCCCAGCAGAATTTTACCATACTTTTGAAGATCAGTTGATAATGCCATTAAAAACTGTATTGCAAATGTAATAAATGAAGGAGAAATTCCATATTCATAGAAAGAAGCTCTGATAACACTCATACAGAAGCAAAATTCTGATGAAAAAGAAATTAAAAATTACAGACCAATTTCTTTGTTAAATATGGATTATAAAATTTACACTTCCATTTTAGCAACAAGAATGAAAAAAGTTCTCTTCCAAATGATCCATAAAGACCAAGCAGGTTTTCTCCCTAAAAGACAACTGAGAAACAACGTGAGGATGATACTGAATGTGTTAGAATATTATGAAGCACATTCTGAAAAACAAATGGCCTTAATCTTTCTTGACGCAGAAAAAGCCTTTGATAATGTCAGCTGGAACTTTATGCCTGAATTACTTTTAAAGTCTCAAGCTGGTACAGAGTTTTATAAAATGACTAAAGCAATATATACTAAACAACAAGCCAAGATTCTTATTAATGGAGACTTAACACGAAATATTGAAATTTATAAAGGAACCAGACAAGGTTGCCCCCTGTCACCTTTACTGTTCATTTTTGCTTTGGAAGTTTTAAATGATGTGATTAGAACAGATCAGCAAATTAGAGGTCTTAAACAAAGAGGGGAAGAATACAAGCTTTTGGCATTTGCCAATGACCTAGTATGTATTCTGGAGAATCCTTCTAGCTCTATAAAACAATTGATAACTGCTTTGCAAGATTATGGAGAAGTGGCAGGCCTTAAAATTAATTGCAAAAAAACAAAAATGCTTATAAAAAACGTGACGCATCCTCAAGCTCACCAACTGCAAGAATTAGCAAGTTTAGAGATCCAAAAGAAGATCAAATATTTGGGAATAAATTTCACAAATAGATCTAGTTCTTTGATGGAAAATAACTATGTGGAATTGATGAAAGAAATTAAGAAAGACCTGGAAAAATGGAAAAATCTGCAATTATCTTTAATAGGAAGAATCACCACTATTAAAATGAATATATTACCAAGACTGATCTTTTTATTCCAAACTGTTCTGATTCTTCAAAATCAAAAATACTTTACAGAACTTGACAAAATGATGCTACAATTTATTTGGCAAAGTAAGAGACCAAGAATAAGGCTTAAAACTTTACAAGATGCCAAAAGAGATGGCTAGCTTCGCACTACTAGATTGGTAGCTTTACTACAGAGTAGTGGCTCTGGCATGGATAAAAGACTGGATTACTCTGGAAAATACAAGACTCCTGAAAATAGAATAACGTGATCTCCTGCTAGGATGGCATGCCTTTATTTGGTATGGGAGAGCAGAAACTCATAAATACTTTAAACAACATTTTATTAGAGCTTCTCTACTGAAAGTTCGGGAGCGTTTTAAAAACAATTTCTATACTAAGATTCCAAGATGGGTTGTGCCTTTAGAAGCCTTTACAAACCCCAATATATCCCAGGATGAAATTTTTTTTAATATATCAAGACCTACAGGATAGTAGAAATGAACTTAAAACAATAGAAAATTTAACTTGGTGGCAAAAAGTTCAAACTGAATCCAGATTGTAAAGATAAACCAATGGGTTTTAATGACAAACTATTAGAAACAGATAAGAAGAAGAAGAAAAGATTGGATTTATACCCCGCCCTTCACTACCCAAGGGAGTCTCAGAGCGGCTTACAAACTCCTTTCCCTTCCCCTCTCCACAACAGACACCCTATGAGGTAGGTGGCACTGAGAGAGCTCTGATAGAAACTGCTCTTTTTCAAGAACAGCTGTGCCAGAACTATGGCTTGCCCAAGGTCATCCAGCAGGTGCAGATGGAGGAATGGGGAATCAAACCCAGTTCTCCCAGATTAGAGTCCACGCACACTTAACCACTGCACCAAACATACACCAATAAGATATTGTTGTATGTTGATGATAAATTTATTAAGAAAGTTTATGTATTGCTTTTAGAAAATAAGACTCAAGATGAAATGGTTAAAAATGTTATGATAAAATGGGCACAAAATTTGAGCCATAACATTGAATGAGGCCAATAGTTACAGGTGTGTGTGGGGAAATCTAAAGATCATGAAAGCAATTTCATATAAGGGAAATATACATAAGATGTTTTATAGATGGTATATTACAACAGATGAGCTGGTCAAGTTTGATACTAAATGCTCAAATCTTTGTTGGAAATGTCAAAATAAGACTGGATCCTTTTATCATATGTGGTGGTTATATGACAAAGCAAAAAAATACTTGGCTTGGATTCATGAAATTTTACACAAAATCCTAAAATGTCCTGTACCTTTTGTGCCAGAAACATTTTTGATGAATATCGTACCTGAAAATTGTAAAAAAAAATGACCCGTATCCAATGCTCTCTCTAAGCTGAGTAGTCTTGTGAGCAAAAATTCTACTTTGTGAGCTATTGATATTAAAGTTGGGAGCAAACAATTTGGCTACTGCATAAATTAATTTGCTCTGGAGCCATCCTTCCTGAGCTAAGACAAAAATGTATGAGTCAGAGGCTAAAAAACTGTGAGCTAGCTCACACTAACTCAGCTTAGAGGGAACACTGCTCGTATCTCATATTGTATGTTGCTACAACTGCCAGAATACTCTATGCTAAGTATTGGAGAAGAATGGAAGCCTCTTAGAGAGAAGAAATTTTAAACAAACTTTTGGAAACTGCGGAAATGGACAAACTAACTTTAATTCGGAAAGGAAAACCAGAAACTACATTCGAAGATACATGGGCAAGATTTTATAATTGAAGATTACATTAAGTAAACAATATAGATATCTAAACTCGCTTAGGACATATATAGTAAAACCTTGATACTTTTGCAGAGAATATATGGGAGACCTCCAGAGAATACCAGGGACTCGGCGCAGAGGCAGGCAACGGCAAACCACCTCCCAACACCTCTTGCCTTGGAAGTCCTACAGGGTCACTATATGTCAGCTGTGACTTGGTGGCACTTTTTCCACCACCAAGACAGCACAGAAGCCCTGCCAAACTGCAGCCACTGCCTTTGTAGCATTGTCATGGCACAGACTCACATGCCATGTCCTCATCTTTGACCCCTATTCTACTCCCCGATGGCTTGAACAGTACTGTGCGAATGGCAAGCAGCTCTTGAGCACCCCCCCCCAATTTCTCTAAGTAAGTAATGATGGGGACTAAGCTAAGATCATCTACCTTCATTTTGTGAACCACTTGAATTCGTGCTACCAAACCACATACAATTAACATTACTATTGTGTTTTCTGGATAATTCCTACACTGACTAATTTATGCTAATCTTTTTAATTACACTCTGGCTGCAGTGTGCTTACTTGGCAAATAAACGGTTCTGCACATGTGGACGAAGACATTTAAACCAACAGAAGCTACCCAACACACATACACCCAGCAATCACACAGCTGATGTCTGATCAATCAGCCATGCGGTGAGTTTGGGGTGAGGGCGGAAGTCTCTGGAACAAACTGTTCTGGAGAACTTATAGGCATGGTCGGACCGCACCATGCCTCTAGTCTGACCACAGCCTCTGTTTTGTGTGGCTGTCTCCCAGTTCTTTTTTAAAAGCAATATGAAGGTTTTTAGTCTTTAAAAATGCACACAAAAATGTATCCTCCCCCCACGCCAATTAATTTTGTTTCCCCCCCATGACATATTCACAATCACCTCTGTATTTGATTTACTTTGTAATTTATCCTGTGCTTATATACTCACGTACATTTATGCATGACCAAGTATATTATGTTTGCCAAAGTTATACTCCAGCTATCCTGTGGACTGTTTTTTTTGTTTAATGAAGTAAATTTTGCCAAATGGATGGTGTAGGCAGTGGCAGCTTCAGCCCATTGTGCTTCCAAAATTAATCATTAATTACATTTCATGTAATTTTCATGCAGAGAGGCAGGTTGGGGACCAAAAGTAGAGGCAGGACTTAAGAGTAGGTAAGTGGTGCTCTTTGCAGGTTGAGATTTTAATATATCATGTGGCTCAAATGTTCAGTCGAGAGTCAGTGGAAAGTTGTTTGTATTACAGGTTGCCTGTGGGCAGTCTGCTGCTCAGCCCCATAATTGGTATTTTATGCCACTGTGTAGACTTATTATCAAGAGGGGTGTTCTTTATTCATAGGGATGTAGTCATCAAAAGAACCCTCCATAGTCCCGCCATAGCATCTGTTTCCCACATTAACTAAAGACAGGGTTGCCAGCTCCGGGTTGGGAAATACCTGGATATGTGGGGGTGGAGCCTGAGGAAGGTTGGGTTTGTGAAGTGGAGGGACTTAAATGGGGTATGATGCTATAGAATCCACTTTCCAGAGCAGGTGAACTGATACATGTCACCTGGAGATCAGTTGTAAGAGCTGGAAATCTCCAGCCACTCCCTGGAGGTGGGCAGCCCTCATTAAAGCAGGTACAATCAAGTTTACCTTTGTCTCTTATTACAAAAGTACGGAGACCTCTTTGTTTTGTACAGAAGAGTGGGTCTCCACCAGAGTATAAATCTAGATAAGTGCTTCTCAACTCATTGAATATGTATCACTGTACTCTGTATCCAATTCCCCAAAACTGGTCTTTATGGACTATATACCTACAGACTGGAAAGCTTCTTATCTGTTGCCATGAAGGTTAAACCTTAGAGAGCTTGTAGTGGTTAGGAGTGCGGACTCTAATCTGGGAGAACTGGGTTTGATTCCCCACTCCTCCACATGCAGCTGCTGACCTTGGGTCAGTCATAAATTCTTTCAGAGCTGTTCTCTCAAGGGCAGTTCTCAAGAGAGCTCTCTCAGCCCCACCTACCTCGCAGGGTGTCTGTTGAGGGGAGGGAAAGGAGTTTGTAAGCCACTGTGAGTCTCCTTTAGGTAGTGAAGGAGGAGGTATAAATCCAATCTCTTCTTCTTCATCTACAATTAGAGCTACCAGCCTTCAGGTGTGGCCTAGAGTTCTCCCAGAATCACAACTGATCTCTGCTCTCTGAAGGACGTGGCAGCTTTGGAGGGCAAACACTATGGCATCGCATCACCACTGAGTTCCTGGCCTTCCCCAGACTCCCCAACTACCACCCCCAAATCGCAAGGAATTTCCCAAGAAAATAGATACAATTATACTTTCCTTTATCAATCAAGACCAGACAGGCTTGGTACCCAAACTGCTGATTATGGATTGGATCCATCCACCACAGGTCTCATTCAAGTCAAAGGAAATAAATATGCAGAGAGAAATCTGTCAAGAGTATTCCCAGTTGCCCCTTCTGTTTGTACCATCAGGGGAACTGCGAGTGGAAGCCATCAGAAGTCATGTAGAAGTAAAAGGGTTAATACAAAAGACCAAAAAAATAATCAATTCTACTAGTGTTGTAAGTGATAGAAGAATATGGCACATAGTTTTTATGTAAAGTAATAGAATAGACAGTGTCAAATATATTAAAATACATTTCCAGTTCATTGACTGACAATGTTATACAAAACCATTGGTGAAATATGTCAAAAATATCCCTCATATAAAAATGGAAAATTAAGGGATTACAGCCTTAACAGATGCAGATTGGGCACATATCCGGGAAATGTAGTCACTTAATTCTGCCTCAGCGATCATTAAATAATTATCTTATAAGATTATGAGTAGAAGTTAACACTTTAAAATTATACAACACCATCCTAAACTATGTTGAAGTGATCTGGAGAAACAGGTCATTTCTATACACTTGATGGAAACATACGAGGGTCTATCCATTTTGAACCAAAAATTATTTTTTAAATGGGAAAAAATACTAAGTATAGAACTCCACAGAAACTACATAAGGTACTGCTAAATAATCTTGAAGCTGAACTAACTAATTACTTCCCATTATTTTACTTGCAACTAAGTTTTTAGTAGCAGTAAAGTGCTACTAAAATTATACCTACCTGCTATCAAATGATGGCATGGTAAAATATGGGTCTGAAACTTGATAAGAATCTCCTCACAGTTAAGAACAGCAAACAGTTCAATGTGCTTGACAGATTCCTGTATAGATGATTTCCTATTCCAGAATACCCAGAAAGCTGAAAGAAAAAATCTTTTAAGTGTTCGGTAAAATATAGTTCTGTCCTTATATAATTACTGATACCCATATTTTTCTCTTCTTCTTCCTCCATCTTGATAACCAAGAAACATTCAGAATGACCCCTATTTGTAATCTCATATACAGTTTACTGAGATAATATATATTTATTTATTGGAACATGATTTTAAGTCCTAAGGTTACGCATCACTGATTACATTTAAAAAAACAAGGTTAGGCAATTTACCTGGCTGAGACCAATGTTCCCTCTAAGCTGTGGAGTCTTGTGAGCAAAAATTCTACCCTGTGAGCTACTGGCATTAAAGTTGTGAGCGAGCGACTTGGCTACTGCATCAATTAGCTTGCTCTGGAGCCATCCTTCCTGAGGGAAGATAAAAATGTGTGCGCCGCAGGCTAAAAAACTGTGAACTAGCTCACACTAACTCAGCTTAGAGGGAACACTGGCTGAGACTGACCATTAGGCACTATAACAGGTGTAAGGGTGGTTCTCCTTCTATCCTTCTCCTGGGAACCCACGGTAGGTCCAAATGATACCTCTGGATTGTGAGGCCTGGACTTTTCCACCACAGCTCATCCTAGAGCCCTTTCAGTCCCGAGATTCTTGGGTGTGATACTGGGGTGGGGGAAGGGGGTGTGCAATGGGTACCTTGGCCGCCTTCCGGGACTGTGGATTTTTACGTTGCTCATTGAAGTAGGTGATCTGGATCTAGTGAAACCCACTGGCTCTCTACAATTACACCTTTTACCCAGAACAAATAAGCCTCACAAAATTTCATCACATTCCTCTAGGATGTATTGGATACAACCTATGTCATGAATGACGTCTGACAGTACAGCTTCCTACCCACCTTTACCACAGATTTTTAAAGTATATTAGAAGTCCCTCATTATCTGCATTCCAGAGGAAGAGCGTTTATCTAGTCTCTCTCTCTCTCTCTCTTTTTGAAAGTAGCAGAACCAGTTTCTTACCCCCACCATACCTGGAATCCGCAGCAGCAGCAGCAGCAGCAGCCTTCCTGTCCCCGCCACCCCCCCCGCCCGCCCCAGGACAACTGATTCCCTCGCTCATCTCTCCAGTCTGTTGTGAACTGATTCCCAGCACTCTTTACATTGCGAGGCAGCCTCAGGGGTCCCGCACAAAGAGGCCCGAGTCGGCCAGGGCACGTGCACGCCGCTGGTCTGCAGGAGACGCGTCTTGGCGGAGCCAGCCTGTCGAAAGTTCCTGGTTTCACCCCGGCCACAGCTGCTGCTGCTGATTCCCCCAACCCCCACCCCCAAACTTATAAGGGCGACCGGCAGATGGGACAGGAGAGGTCCCACTGGTTGGAGGAGGGGCAGCCATGTATTATTAACAGCCAGCAGCCCACAGTAGGCTGAAGAGGCTCCTTAATCCATACTTGAGCAGCCACATCATCACACAGGCGGTGAGGGGTCGGTACTACTGAGATTTAAAGGAACAGTGAACCTCCGTCCCGAATTTCCTGTCTCCTTTTTCCTCTTTGTCACTCATGTCCCAGTCCTTACAGGGTTTTTTGTAAAGCAAAACACTGTCGCTTCTTTCCTGGTTCGGTTGTCAAGTGCGCTTTGTTCCTCTGCGGGGCCCTGAAGTGATCACTGCAGTATGTTGCATGACCAGTTAGCTGAGCTCCCTGCCCGCTGCAGAACAAAGCCTGCCTTGATCTACAGACTGAGGAGGGATTGATGCAGATGCAGTAGGGCTGTGCGGAGAGAGTTTATGGCTTCTGTGAATCCCCGGCAAGAGGCCGGCTGCCAGGGCTCCAGGAGCAGGTCTGCTAGGGAAACCGCCAGCGGGACAGAAGACAGACGGGCCTCCCCCTGCCTTGTGCACGTTCACAACAAAAACTCCCACTGCTAAGTAGGGACTAAGTTTTGAAGCATTTAGTCCTGTGAAGAACACTTTCCTCCTCCTCCTGTTCTATGCGGAGTCATACCAACACTACCATGGTCTGGCTGAAGGTTCAAAAGGGGCAAATGGCTTTCAGCAACAAAAGATCAACTTCTGGATGAAGGAAGAGCTGCCTTTGCCACTTCCCCCGAGGGACCTCAGCACCTTTTTTTACCTCGTAAGGACCAGACAGACCAAGACTGGTTGAGAACGGCTTCCCTCAGGCTGGGCAGTTGTGTAGCAGAGTAGAGCCATGGAGCCGTTTCCTATGTCTGAACACTCCTCACTGGACTATGCTAGCGGCTGCTTTCCTTCCAGAAATCAGTCTTTACATAATGCTGCTAAATTTACTTTTAACGCTTCATTTTTAAAAACAAATTATTCTTTATGCTGCTGCTAACACATCACCAGCGGACGCCGGTTTCAGAAGGCAAAAAGGGCAGGCGTCCTCGTCCACAGCCAGGCACGTGCCGCCTGTCGCTGCATGTGAGGACCTGTAAATAAGGCGGTAACCCTCAACCGGCATTAGCAGAGGTGAGCAGCATGTCTGCATTTTAAAATCAAGCACAACAGTAATGGCACAGCCACAAACCCAATGGGGATCGATAAGAAGCCACCACCAGGGGATATTCAAGGTCTTTTCTGATGGAGAAGAAAAATATTACCTGCCTCCAGGGCTTTTTTGTAGAAAAAGCCCAACAGGAACTCATTAGCATAATAAGCCACACCCAACAGCAGAAACTCATTAACATATTAGGCCACACCCCATGTTACCAGAGGTGTGGTCATCCAGCCACACCCACCTTTTGCTTTTTATTCTGCTTACCTTGTTTGTTGTCAAAACCCAGGGCTTTTTTTGGAGTGGGAACTCCTTTGCATGTTAGGCCACACACCCCTCATGTAGCCAATCCTAATGAGTTTCTGCTGTTGGGTGTGGCCTGTGCATTCCTGCCCAAAAATAGCCCTGCCTGCCTCAAGGTCCTACCCTTTCCTGGAATTCAGCTGTTCTCCCAGATGTCCCATTTCCCTGCAGCCCAAGGATGTCCCCCCCCCACCCACAGCTGGAGATCCATGGCCATCAACTCATACTTTCCCTTGTAAGGTGTGTTTTGCTGTTGGAGGTTTGCTGTTGGGAAGAGCAGTGCAATACAGAGACTGCCTCTACTCCATGAAATGTACATTAACTTGCTACGTAAACACTTGCTAGCTTGGGATACGGCGGAACCTAACAATGACCAAGCTGGTCTTACATGCCTTAAAGTACTGAGGGAGAGAAAAGACAGATAAGGGAAGCCAGATTGGGCTGATTCACATGCTATGAAGTCTGTGAGGCCTTCTGATCAAATGTGTTCTGGGAGTACCATGATTTGCAGGTATGTATGGGCCCAAATCAGATTAGGACCCTGGGGACAGGGAGTTTAAGCCTTATTCCCCTGCACCACTTTCCCCACCTAAAATGGATCTGAGGGCCCCGTTTGCCCACTGAGAAAACATCTACAACCATTAGTATTTATTTACTTCATGTATACCCTGCCTACCCCCCCACCCCCCAGTGGAGACAAAGCAATTCTCATCCTGCTCCAATAAACAATCCAGTAAGACTAGGATTACAGAACTGTGGAACAATGCAAACAAAAATACTGTTTAAATTAAACTCCGTCTAAGGCATGACATATCATAATGAAGAAAGAGGGCTATAAGGGTAGTGGCCATTACACTAAAAAAGGCAGGTGAGATACCGACAACAACCACTGCAATAAACTACAACATTATAACTTATAGAAGCAACCTCTTGAATGGCTCCATTATGTTAAGTGCCATCAAGTCAGTTCTGACTCACGGCGACCCTATGAACTAATGATCTTCAAAATGTCCTAACATTAACAACCCTTGCTCAGGTCTTACCAATGAGGCACACTGCTTCCTCGATTGAATCAATCCATCTCATGTTAAGTCTTCCTCTTCCTGTTGCCTTCAACTTTTCCTAGTATTATGGTTTTTTCCAGTGCATCTTGTCTTTGCATAATATGAACAAAGCACAATAAGCCTCCATTTAGTCATTTTAGCTTCTAGGGAGAGTTCAAACTTGATTTGACCTAGAACCCACTTGTCTTTTTGGAAGTCCGTGTTATCCATAAAACTCTCCTCCAACACTACATTTCAAGTGAATTAACTTTTTTCCTGTCAGCTTTCTTCAACGTCCAACTTTCCCACCTAGGCATAGTAATAGGGGATACTGTGGTATGAATTACCTTGATCTTAATCACCAGTGACACATCATTACCCTTAAGAACTTTTTCTAGCTCCTTTATGGCTGCCGTTCCCAATCTTAAATCTCCTGATTTCTTGGCTGCCATCTCCCTTTTGGTTGATGATGGAGACAAAGAACAGAAAATCTTTAACCATTTCAATTTCTTCACTGTCAACCTTAAACTTGTGTAATTCCCCAGTAGTCATTACTTTTGGGTTTTATTTAAAATTTCAAAGGTAAAACAGGTAGAATATACTAACATACATGCAAGCAGGGTATCACTGGAAAAAAACATTTTGATAATATAAAAAAAACGAAACCCAAGGCACATGACTGCTGGATTATAGAAGAAAATTAGCTCAATGTGCAGAACTTTGATTTAAAATTCATAACAACAGTTTTGCATAAAGAGAGGGCAAAAAGGCCTACTGGCCAGCCTAAAATAAAGTTATAAAATTATATTGTTCTGGTATTGATATGTATGATCATATGTCAGGTCATCCATTACATACTCCAGAAAAGGTGACCACTTTTCCAACAAATTGGGTTGAAAGTGTAATGTATCAATAGCAAAAATGTGTTTGGAGATCTTATCCATAACAAAGTAGTCCCAGATTTTCCTATACCAAAGAGCTACATTTGGTGGATTTTTGTTTTTCCAGTGGGAGGCAATTAACACTTTTGCCACCACTAGCAAAATTGCAATTAAATTCTTCTGAATTACTGGGGTCTCCCAGTCTTCCCAATAGTTTAGAAGTATTGCCTCTGGCCTTCAAGGTGGCTTATAACCTGCAATTAGTTCAATTTGAGTTAAAATATTATCCCAGAATGAGGCTATAAATGGACAATGCCACCAGCAGTGTATGAAGGTACTGACCTTCCCACTCCCTTTCCAACAAGCAGGGTGGTTAGATGCTTTAATGCAGTGCAGCTTTCCAGGGGACAGGTACCATCGTGACATAATTTTAAAATATAAAAGCTTAATATTAATAACATTTGAGTGTAATTCATAAGAGTGTCAGATTTTTTCCAAATGTGTTGGTGTAAAAATAAATCTACCATCTGTTTGCCAAGAGTTTTGTACACAAGCAGATTGTACAGATCCTGCTGCCAATACTAAAATATTGTCGAGCTTGGAAAATTAATATTTGTTATGACCTGTGTAATTTTTTTTAAAGTGCTCAAATTCAGTGAAAGGTCTTTCTACTCCAGTTTTGATTTTGTGGAAATATACTAAATACTGTAGTTGCATATATTGGAACCAGGGAATGCTGTAATTAGATTTCGATTCCAAGTTGATTTTCTTGAGTATTGGCCCATTCTTGGTAATATCTTAAGGCAAGTTGTCCTCTTGGCTTTCCAAGCATCAAGGTTGTACGTATTTCTCCCCAGCTCAAACCCCCTTTGATCTTAGAAAGAGGATGGGGAGAGATGCCTGGAGCTCGGTCTCTCCGACTGTTTATTCCACATAATATCCTGAAATTTGTGAGGGCTGGTGCAGGCTTGTTCAGTCTGCTTCCAATCTAAAGAAAATTCTGGGTTAAGTAGTATTAACAGTTTTTTTAAACTGGGAAGCCTCATAATACAATTGTAAATCAGGAATACCCAAACCCCCAAGATATGGAAGCCAGTTCTTGGTCTTTTATATGACCAAATAAAATTATTTAGTTTTTTTAAGGTCATTATTAGAAATTGGGAATGGCAGGGCTCTAAAGAAATAAATATCATGGAAAAATTACAGCCTTGATTATATTATTTCAAACCAAGAAGAGGTTAAAACATTCCATTCCTTAATTTAACTGTTGAATGTTGCAGCTCTCCAAAATCACATTTCAAAATATTAGAAAGG
The DNA here is from genome assembly GCA_029375565.1 of Gekko gecko. Taxonomy (NCBI): domain Eukaryota; kingdom Metazoa; phylum Chordata; class Lepidosauria; order Squamata; family Gekkonidae; genus Gekko; species Gekko gecko. The sequence continues at coordinate 87,857,891 of JAPDNY010000003.1, forward strand.
TCTAATGGGATGTTTATTCCCAAATAATGCCATATTGATTCAACTCATCTATATTTAAAATTAGCTCTAAGGAAAAGTTGAGAATCCGAAAGCAAAGTTAATGGGGTAAAGTGCAGTTTTAGATCTAACTTTTAAGCCAGAAATCATACCAAAATTGTCTAAGAACATTATATGGCATGCAAAGATGTTTTTAACTCAGTAGAGTATATAATCATCAGTGAATAGGCTGAGTTCATATTATCTCCTGTTACAATTCCTTGAAAAGCTGGGTCACATCTTAATTTATCTGTCAGTGGCTCTATGGCTATAGCAAATAGAAGAGGAGAAAGTGGGCAGCCATGTCTAGTACTTCTGGAGAATATCCTCTGATGTTAAACAATTAAATCTAACTTGGGCTTGAATGGTGTGTAGGAAGTTACTGCAGAATCCCATAAACTCTAATACTGATTTCAAATAGCTGCTCTCAAGGTTGTCAAAGGCCTTTTCAATATCCAGGGCCAAAATAGCCAATTCAACCCTACTGTATTTAACATATTTGATTACATTAAGTGTCTTCATAATATTATCTGTCATATTTCTGTTGGGTATAAAAGCATTTTGATCTTTGTGAATATATAATCTGAAATAAAAGCGGTTTTTTTAAAATAGCTGTGAAAATTTTTGCATCCTGATTTAACAGAGAAATGAGATGGTATGATTCTGGATGTGTAAGATCTTTTCCTTTTTTAGATAGTACTATAATATTGTTTCCAACCAAATTGGAGGGATTTTGCCATTCAACAAATGTTATTGCACGTTTCTGCCAGAGAACCCACAAGATGTGTTGAATATTTTTTATAAGATTCAGAGGAAAATCCATCTCTACCTCGTGACTTTTTTTTTAGATTCTTAATAACATCCATTATTTCCTGATGGAGAAAGGTTTCTCCAAAAGTTCCCTATGTTATGGTGAGATTTTTTTCTTTGGGTTTATAGATGTCAGATAAAGTTGGATTCGGAACACCCAGGCTCTTAAGAGTCAGCAGTATCAGCTGGACCCCATTGAAAGTGGGAAACACAATGACCTTCAAAACCTCATCAGCCTTCCCAAACAACTGTCAGGTCTTGAAGAAACTCACTCCCAAAAACACTGTCTTGGCATTGATTTGTTTATTGAGAGATAGAGAGGTCTCAAGCATAGACAATCTGTGTCAGAACTGACTCCCTTGGTGCCAGTTCTCTTATTATACATAATTCAAACAACCCCTCCCTTATGACCAGTCCAATCACACCAATACATCCAGCCCACCAAAATCTGCTGTGCATCATTAGACCTCCCCAGCACCTGCAAGCATAGGGTTACATTATCTAGCAGTGTCTGGTACTCAAGATCAAGCACACATACTTCCCATTGAAGGCCCCCCCATAGACGCAGTTACAAGCTAGTGCAACTCCCAGCTAAGCAGTTCCACCCACACATCCTCACATACTTCTCCCCCCCAGCCAGAATGAAACAAGACAATAAGCATACAGAACCAAAGACAGACAGTTAAGAAGCCCATGGCAAAAGAGGTTCGAGTTTGAAAACATTAGCTTTGTTTTCTCAGAATTCAGTTTCAGTGTTCACCCTGTCATTTAACCACAACAGTCAGATGCTGGTTCAGGACCTCTACAGCCCCACCTGGCAATTTAGATAAAAAGATACAGAGCTGGGTGTCATCTTCATATTGAAGACAGGCTACTCCAGAGGTCCCCAAACTTTTTGAGCCTGTGGGCACATTTAGAATTTCTGACACAGGGTGGTGGCAAGGGCCAACCAAAAAGGGGTCAGGAAGTGAGGTTGTGCATAATTCTGATAGTAGCTCTGTAACATTTCAGGCAGAAGAACAAGGTTTGAGTCCATTGGCACCTTTACGACCAATGAAGTTTTATTGAACTTTTGTGTGCATGCACACTTCCTCAAGATACAATGAAGTGGAATTTACCAGGCCATACATATAGGTAGAGGGTGAGCAGCAAATTAGCATACAACATAATGAAGATGTTTATCAGATTCAGGAAAAACAAGCTTAGTTTATATGGTTAGTATTCGTTTGGGTTCAGTTGGGGGGAAACAGTGAAGGAAATAAATCTGTCTAAATTGGAGACTCTTGTATCCAATTAACGATACATCAGTCTCCAGTTTAGAAGAACAAGAGAAGAAGAGATTGGATTTATACCCCACCCTTCTCAATAAGTCTCAGAGCAGTTTACAAACTCCTTTCCCTTCCCCTCCCTACAACAGACACCCTGTCAGGTAGGTGGGGGGGGAAGAGACTGCCCTTGAGAGAACCAGCTGTGACAGAACTATGGCCTACCCAAGGTCATCCAGCAGCTAAAAGTGGAGGAGTGGGGAATCAAACCCGGTTCTCCCAGATTAGAGTCCGCGTACTTAACTACTACACTAAACTGGCTCTCCGCCTGCAGCTCTTGCTGAACATGTCTAATTCTCCATCTCTTCCCGACGGCATCTTCAGACATATTTATTTCCTCTACTATATATATGACTCGGAATAAGGCCCGTTGTGGAAATAAATACAACGGGCTCTAGAAAGAGGCTGTGGGAGAGTGCCCTGGCTTTGGGCACTCAGTGACAATTTGCTGTGGCAATCTCAGCAGGGTATAATGACAGAGTCCACCATTTTCTCCAGAGGAACTGATCTTTGCTACCTGAAGAGCAGTAGTAATTTTGAGTGATCTCCAGCCCACCCCCCAGATTGGTAACAGTGGTTCCCCAGGAGGGAGTGGCTGGTTTGGAGGGTGGAGTCTATGGTATTGTACCTATCTGAGGTCCCACCCCTCCTCAACACTCACCCTCTCCAGGTTCGACCCCTCAAATCTCCAGGAATTTCCCAACCTGGATTTGATAAGCCTATCTCCCTCTCAGCCAACCATCAACCTACCTTTAGTTTTCCATCTCCTCCCTTATCCCTCCTAGAGAGCAGTTGTAATTTTAAGTGATCTCCAGCCCCCACCTGGAGATTGGCAACAATGGTTCCCCATCAGGGAATGGCTGGATTGGAGGGTGGAGTCTATGGCATCGTACCTGTCTGAGGTGCCACCCCTCTTCAAACCTCACTCTCTCCAGGCTCCATCCCTCAAATCTCCAGGAATTGCCCACCTGGAGTTGGCAACCTGATCAGGACTGGGCCCAATGAGTTTTCTCCCAAAGGCCAACATAGATGTGGAAAGGGCCTTTTACTGACAGAGGAGAAAGTACAGGTGCCAACTCTGATTAGGGAAATACCTGGAGATTTGGGGAGGGGGTGGATCCTATGAAGGGCAGCATTTGGGGTGTGTGCGGAAGGAATCAGCAGGGTATAATGCCATACAGTCTACCCTCCAAAGCAACCATTTTCTCCCGGGGAACTGATCTCTGTCATCTGGAGATCAATTGTAACAGTGGGAGATCTCCAGGTCCCACCTGGAGATTGGTAACCCTAGGGGAAAGTCAGCTGCTCAGCGGGGAGTTGAAGAAAATGGTTTGATGGTCGCTGGCCCACCTCGTTAGACAGCCAGCCATGCTGAAGCTGAGCAGGAGAAAGAGCCTTTTTCCATTTATTCTGACAGGAAAGTGGCCGTTGGGGGGGGGGGGGTTATGGGCGGGGGAGGGGTTATGCTGAAAGTCCTTTGTTTTTTTACTCACAGAACCAAGCTTGGGTGCCTACCAACAGCCACTGAGGGGACAGTCCCTCACAGGAGTCAAGAGAACTGTCTTCCTCAGGAGAGAGAGCTGTCTGCCAGGGGGAGTGGGTGGGGAAGAGGAGCAGACCCAGCACCCGGCCAATGGCACGTGAGTACTCTTGAGTGGCGGCTGATGGGCCAATGGCTGAGGGAGGGCATTTTACAGCCAATGGGAGTGCATGGAATCTTATGAAACCAAAAGATAAATATTATAAGGAGAGATGTATTCATTAAGGCAGGAGCCCTCCTCACCCCCAAGTGTTTGTTGAAAGTGAGTAGGGCCAGGCGGAGCACTTGCCCAACAGGGCTCTCAACTGGCTGGGTAGATTAAAATAACATTGCAGCAGCAGCAGCTACCACCATAGCACTGGTTTGATTTATTCTGTCTCCTTCTTTCCCGGTGTATTTTGTAAAATCATCTCTCTTCTCCCCTGCACTTACCAGTGTATTTTCAAACATTATGCCTCTTCTCCCCTTTACTTAAGTTTCCTGTGTGTGAGTTGGGTTTGCATCCGGTGGGCACGGCAGGCATTTTGTAGCTGGCTTCACCTCCCACAGCGGCCATTTTGTGGTTGTTCCCACTACCATGTGTCGGAATTCCACAGGTGCCCACAGGCTCAAAAAGGTTGGGGGGACTCCTGGTCTACGGGCTTTACAGGGAGACTGAACAGCCTGGGGGCTTAAGACCATTTTCTTTCTCCACTTTCTTTCCCTTCGTGTGGGAAGGGGGATAGAAAGCAGATAGTCTTTCTACCACTATGTAGGAATAGACTATGCTAAGCCTTTTAGAAGGGAAAGATTTCTCCCTTATAAAAAGTGGGATGTAACTCTAGGTTGAGGTGACATGGAGTTCATCAGGAACAAGAATTTACCACAAATCTGACTTCCACTCACAGTTGTTAGCACAACATGAACCACAATATACTAGACATTTCAGTCAAGGAATCATTTAAGTTCTGCCTAGGAATACAAAACAGGAACCTGACCTTATCAGAACAGGCCTAAACCGACTGAAGCAGCGAAGATGGTTTATAGCTGGAAACAATGAGGAAAATGTAGCCAAAGATGCCCAAATCAGCTCTTACAAACAGATCAGACTTGCAGGTTCACAGGCTGCCCATTTTCTTATGGTCTTCATTTGGGTACAATGAGTTTAAGAGTATTCTCTGTTAACAGGGACAACATACTGTCTCTGTTGCTGGTTACAGGCTCTGTCTAGTGCCTGCATTCCTGCTTTCACTCCAATTAGCCTTGTAGCCTTTGCAGGGATGGTTTACCACAGTTGTGTACTCCCAGAGATCTACTGATCTATTCACTAACCACCTCCTTTCCACAGAGCCCCTTTTAGTAATGTGAATCCATCTTCCAAAAATGACCTTATTCCTTGCGTCCAGGAATTTATTGTGGTTACAGGGAACAAACTTCCAGTATTTAAAGCAAGACATTTGTTAAGAAAATGTCCCTACATCCTTTTTGAAGCAATGGATTGTACAAAGTTACCAAGTAAAGATGCACAAACACAATCCTCTGTTTCTTTCTAAGCATACTCTGTTATTCTAGGGTGGGCTCTTTAAAATTACTGCTTTCTATCAGTCCTTTGTTACCTTGAGTCTTTGTCTGGCCTGCCTGCCCTTATTCGTTCCACATGGTAGTGGAGGCCATCAAGATGGAGCCCAGGTGTGAGAGCTCCTCAAGGCCCCCGAATCCACCTGTCAAAACTGACCTTCTCTGCCCCACCCCCACTTCTGTCCATCCTTCTCTCTTCCGGCCTTTCTGGGGAAGAGAAACTACCCAGCCCTTGCCTACTCCTAGGTGACCCACTCCTGCCAGCTGAGATGGCCCTTTGACTTCTCTGCTGGCCAGAACTATTTGCAGCTTCTGAGGTCCACCAACAGACTGGGGAATGCTTGAAAGCAATTAATTTCTCTTTCTCCCTGTTTCCTGTCCTTGTACCAACAAAGAAACTTCTTGGAATGAATGTGGGAATTTTGACTCTCAACAGTGTGTTGTAGCCCAAAGTGAAGTGCGTTTCTCCACAAGGGGATCAAGGAAAAGGACTTTCCTCCATTCATTTAATCATGATAGCTAAACAATATACAGACACAGTATTACCATCTCTGATGGTCTCGTTGCTGGGGGAGACGTGTGTGACCGTTGCCTTGAGTCAATGTTTGTGGGTTTACTGGAAGCACCTGACTGACCATTAGGGACCCACATGGACCCTGGATCTCATCTGGCTGAGCTTTATGCTCTTTTCTTTAAAAAATATGTACACCCAGAAGTTGTTTGACCAAGGCTGTAATTCTAAACACACTTACTAAGAAGTAAATCCCATTGAAATAAATGTTTTGAATATGCAAGGCATTAAACATCACTTTCTAAGAAAAAAATAACCAGAGATATATGATTAATTGAAGTTTGGTCTAGGTGGCTTAACTAGTGAATGACTCAGTAGAACAGGCCTCCTTGAAAGATCGGGAAGCCCTTCTGGACTGGGTTTTGAAAGGGATGATGAACAGGCTCGAGATACAGCTCCCTATTCCAGGTAACTGTAAGAGCAGGACAAAACATTTCAGGGCCTATTAAATAAAGGTGTGCCCACGGTAGGAGCTTTATAATTAAGTACACAAACAGTTAACCAATGTTCCTGTATGAAGGACCTGAAGCAGTGAGTTGCCGCATACTTCAAGGATGGCGTTTCCTGTTATAAAACCGGAAAAAAGAAACTGAAGGAAGCGCACTTCCTTTGGAAATTAAGAGATAATTCTAATTCCACCAGGTGTGCTGGTTACTGTCTAGGTAAGGAATCGTGTGGCACAGGGGTCTGGATTAGGCACTCCAAGGGGGAAATGAGGATCAGCACTGGACCCTCACCTACGGAATCCCACTGCTTCACTGGGTTCAACATTGACTGCAAAAGAGCAGCCTCACTTCAGAAGAAGAAGAGATTAGATTTATACCCTGCCCTTCACTCCCCAAAGGTGTCTCAGAACGGCTTACAAACTCCCTTCCCTTCCCCTTCCCACAACAGACACCCGGTGAGGTAGGTGGGGCTGAGAGAGCTCTGACAGAAACTGCTCTTTTTCAAGGACAGCTGTGCCAGAGCTTGTGACTGACCCAAGGTCACATCAGCAGGTGCAAGTGGAGGAGTGGGGAATCAAACCCAGTTCTCCCAGATTAGGGTCCGCCACTCTTACCTACTACACCAAACTGGCTCAGTCCACCTACCCTCTGATCTCCAATTACTACAGCTTTTTAAGACCATTATGTTATTAAGACTTGTGCAGGAAATATTTAGTGTTAAGAGAAACAGCAACTGCTTGCACAATCTCAACCATACATGATGTTACATCACACCCAAGACAGCAGAAATTAATAAATAGAACCATTTTTATTGAAAATAAAAAGTCTCACAGTTAAAACTTGTTCAGCTGAGGAATTATCTTTACACCCAGAGACTCTTCTTGAACACCTTGCTCCAATAGCTAAAGGAAACCCTTTCCATGGTTCTGCCAATATGTGCAGTTCTTGACCCGTCTAGACAATGAGTTATCCATGTTATGTAGGGATGTTTAGAAACAGTTCTGAGCATGTGCCTTGAGAACACCAAGCATGCATGAGCCCCCGTTAGCCACGCTAGCACATTCAGTTCTGTGCACAATCCAGAACTGGTCTAGCCAGCTGGCATGCCCTGTCCCAGGATCCCCAGCAACTACTACTCAATAGAAAGTGACGAGTGCACACAGTGTTGCTGTGGACAGCTCAGGAAGTGACCCAAGGGTGATACCTGGGTCTTTTAGTGCAACAGGAAGTAGTTTGTGGGGAGACTAGTTAGCTCACCTCCTACTAAACAGGAAGTAGCTTACAAAGTCACTAACAGGCCTTATAGCGCAAAAACAAAACTTGCCAAGTCTCTGCTGCCAAAACAATGGTCTTAGATGCAAAAGCCACTTGCACTGTCAGACATTGCTGCTGTCTGGAATCTGGCAAAGTCTGAAATAGTTAGACCACAGCAGAGATCAGGAAGCAGCCCAAGAAGAATCCTTCCCATTCGACTGAGACAGAAATACAGCCGGTCAGAGGCCTTCAGACTCTCCCTCATTCACTCCAGCACCTCAAGCACTGTCCTGTTGAGAGCAATTGAAAACATTTCTTCCCAGGGGATTCGCAGCCACTCCACCAGCTCAGCCAGCAGATCTGGACACTCTGTGCGCAAGTGCCAAGTACTCTCCACCTTCAGGACCTGCAAAGGTAACAAAGCAGAAATCAAGGAGCTGACACACAATGTGACACTCTGTAACTCTACTCATAGTCCAGTTCTCTCAGCACTGGGCCTTGTGGGACCATGGGTGCCATACTCCTGAAGGTTCCCAAAATATATTCCCTGCCCAACTTGAACTGTTCTTCCATTCAGGGACTGGTCTTTGTTGTACTCAAGAATGTACAGGACACGTGGAGAGAAGCAACCGTATCTGAAGAAGTGTCCTTGCACATGGAAGCTAATACCGGGTGTGGATACACTGATAACATGCAGTTTTTAGCAAGGATGTGGATTTGCACTTGGAGCATTTAGCAAGAATGCTAGGTACCATCCAGGGGGCAGCTCTCATCATCAAACTGAACAAATATCAGTTGGGAATGCCAGAGGTGGTTTACTTGGGACACAGGGCAGGGAGTGGGAACATCACCCCAAGGTGGGACTAGGTTGAGGCCATCCGAACCTGGGAGCCCCTGAAGACCAAAAAACAAGCCAGGGCTCTCTTGGGATTGGCTAACTACTACAAACAGTTTGTCCCAAACTTTGGGGCCAAAGCTGACCTCCTCTCCTCCCTCACCAAGAAATCTCTGCTGGACAAGATAGCATGGACCACTACCGGCCAAGTAGCTTCTGAGCAACTGAAAACTGCATTAGTTTCCCTGCCCGTACTCAAAGCTCCTGACTTTGAAAGGCAGTTCTTTGTTGCCAAGGATGCCTCAGTCTCCGGGATCCAGGCCATTCTGATGCAAGAGTGTGAGGGAACCAGACATCCCATAGTGTCTCTGAGCAGGAAACTCATCCCTCGGGAGAGGAACCTATCTTCAGCACAAAAGGAGTGTATGGTGCTTGTGTTGTAGACTGAAGGACTGGTGTGTGTATTCTTGTATGTGTCGTATGTTAACCAGACACTTCTCATAACGGGGCTGGTGGATTCTGCTACTGAGCAACCTCTGTACAAGGATGCTCTTCTGCTTAGACTCTTGGGAGGGGGCAGGTGTGGAGAAATGCCCTTTCCTCTCCCCCCCCCATGAATCCAGGCGCGCAGGTGTTAAGAGCAGCTTGGTTTTCTCTCTGTGGGCAACGGGGGAGAAGAGGATGCGACCCGACTGCATTCCAGGAGTCCCCTGAGCCTCCTGCTTTTCAAGGCCCCTCCCTGCGGAGACCAGCAATTCAGACACAACTGGCTAGAGGGGCAGGAACAGAAAGGGGATTTCCCAGGCATGCCTTGGGATATTTCCCAGCAGTGCTCCAGGCCCCAAGGTGACAAGATCCGGGCTAGAGTGGGAGATTTTAAAAATGCTCCACAGTGGGAGAGGTGGAGACATTTTGCTGGCTCTTCAGACGGAGCAGAATGCCAGGCCAGGCTGTTCTCCACAGCGGCCATTTTTCCTTGGAGCCTGCCTTCTCTCCCTGGTGGCTGCTCAGAGCTACCAGGTAGTGGAACATCGATTCAAACCAGCAACCCTTTAAGAGTATTCATGCCTGCACTATTTTACCATCAATCTAGAGGAGGGAAAGAGGACTGTGTTTTTAACCAATTTTCTTTGGATTCCATTCACTCAACCTAGCGCTGTGCTTAAGTATGCTTGTAAACCTTTTCTTTTAAAGAACCCTTTTTTGACTTTTGAAGATCGCCAGAAGCATAGTTCCCGGTAAGCTGTGCTAGGGGATGCTGGCACACAAAATTTTAGATACCAGCTCAGAGGTTTCTGCTTCTGCACAAAACACTTTCCCTCCTCCATTGGAAACAAAGGAGGATGGGGGCACCTCCTTCTGGGGACCACAGAATTGGACCCCCTGGTCCAATCTTTTCAAAATTTGGGAGGATTTTTGAGGAAAGGTACCAAATTTGCAGCACAGCTGCTGGTGCCTCTCCTCAAATATCTACTTAAAAACAGCCCCCCAGAGCCCCAGATATCTCCAGACGGATTATCCATTATAGCCTATGGGGCCTATTGACCATAATGGTCCCCCACAGGCTAAATGGACCCAGAAAAAATGATTGATTGATTTTGTTTGCACACCCCTATTGTGCTTTTCAGTATCAGTTGTAAGCTGCCTTGAGTCTCAGGGAAAAGTGGGATATAAATATTTGAATAAATAAGTAGTTTGGGCAGGTAGATAACATTTAAACAACTTCCTGTTTGTTAGGTTAGGCACGGGTCTGACGGTGATTGTTCCTCCTCCGCTATACTTGACCTGTAATGCTGGTTCTCATATTTCACTAAAAAAAAAAGTAGACTGCAAGAGTCCCACCCACCCCCCACCCCCACGTGCTGGTATATTTTCTAAGGCTCAGCACAAGCCGATGGTCCGAGGCCAGGTCTACCAATACAGTGGAAAGGGTTGGGTGAAATTTGACTTGATTCTGTTTTCTCTTATAATGTTTAAATTATTCTTAAAATATAGTTTATATATAATTTAAAATAATTTATTCTGAGATTTTTACAAGGTTATGGAAGTAATCTTCTAGATAAAGTAATTTACACGATAGCCAAACATAGACTCACTCACAACTTCAATGCTACTAGCTTCTTTCGCTCACAAGGTAGAATTTCTGCTCACAACACTGTGGAGCTTAGAGGGAACACTGGTCAGAAGTCTCTGTACCACATAGATCCTCCTTGGACACACTATCGAAAGGGGGAGGCCTGGGGGAGGAAGGCAGTCTGCGGGAACGTGACTATTTCTCCAGGGGAGCCCCAAAGCGGTACTCCATCCTTCTGGTAACCAGGCTCTGGGCAACAGGAGACACAGAGGCGGGGCCACTGGGTGTGGATGGGAGCGAAGAGACCTGTCCCTGCTAGGCGTTAATTCCCCAAATGGGCAGGTGGTGGCAGTGAGTTACCCAAGCAGAAGAAAGAGGAAAGCCCCTCCAGGAGTTGGCAATGCCTAGGAGTGGGTGGGCAGAACAGGGCCTGCAGGTCAGAGCAGGCCAGTTCCATCACACCTTGAATAAAATTTTGTTCACATCTTAATAAAACTTTGTTGGCCTTAAAGGTGCCACTGGACTCAAGCTTTGATTAGCAACTGTAGAATAAGTCGGAAGTTATCCCCGAGTGCTTACCCAGCACCCTCCCACATACAGGTTCAAAATCCTAATCTGGCAGCCTTTTACACCATTCCTTACTTCATCATAAAGTTGGAGCTTCATGTCACAAGGGGAAAAGCGGTACAGTATGACACCACTGATGCTGCTGATTGGCTGACTCTCTTTCAACTGGAAGCTACTCTTTGGCAGCTCCTCAGTACCACCCCCTGCTCCAGAGAAGGGTGGGATTTTCTGCCTCTGATGATCTTCTTCCACCAAGAAGAGATTGCTACGGGTGCTGAGCAATGTCACAGGAAAGGCAGATGCTCCTGAGAAGAGAGAATTGCACAGGCTACTGGTGAACTGAGTTAGACCAAAACACACAATTCTTGTTGCAGTGGACAGACAGACAGACAACTACAGGAAAAGCAAGCTCACAGGTCCCATACCTTGGATGAGATAAGCCAAGAGGTAGAAGAAAGGCTTGGCTGAGCCACCCCCGGCTTCTTTTGCTAGGTCTTTGTCAAGCAATACCCTAAAACAGAAGCACAAACAACCAGGGTGAAAATGCATCTTCAGCTGCTGCTCCCGTATCCAGTTCACCTTTCTCCAGTTTAGCTGAACTTTCCACTTCATATTTCAATCATGCCCACAACAACTGCCTGCCGGCATCCATCATACTCAGTATAAGAGCAACAGGCTACTCACCACAGAGGATGACATGGAGTCATTTCTGCCACAGTAACCTCTGGGATTTCTCTTTGGCTCTTGGCTGGCAAGTCCCGCATGAGACCTGGAGGGGGCATTGGGGGACAATATTATGTAACTGATACATCTGCCAGGCAGGTAATCTTGCCAGTATGACAGTCAGTAAGCAGAAGCTATTAAAAACTGCACCATATTGTTCAGATAAGAATCTTCCTTCACAAAAGCCCTGAACAAACTACGATACATGAGAACAGACTGGGTAGAGAGCAGAATGGCACTCCTAAGGTTATCTGAGCAAAGGCTGTAAGCCTTTGAAGTACATCAAAACAGGAGGAAGCCCAGGCCTAAGCAGGGTTAGGCTGTGATGCTGACCTTCCAGGAAACAGATCTGAGGCCAAACTAACAGCAGAGCCACTCACTAGCTCTTGATCAGTTATTTTTCTTGCCTCCCATCTCAGGGAGCCATACTAAAAACTCAGACCCTTCACTCTCCCCGCAGTGGCTGGCACATCCATCCCCAACACCACCACACCCACTTAGGAAGCACTCACACATCAAGATACCCAATACCATCTTACATGTCAGGCATTGCAGGAATCTTCTGCAGCGGTTCTGATTGCGAAGTAGCAGAGTGTAGGAGGCGCATGGGTTCTCAAACTCAACGTGCAAGCTCTGGTGGAACAGCCCCACCTCCCAGGCACAGAGGCTACAGAGACTGTGGCAGTCACTCTTCTTCAGCCAATCTGACGGCTGCCCCCTAGGCACAGATGAGCCAAATGTGAGTCAGCACATAGAAGAGTAATACCCACATTACTCAACAGGATAGGAGGGGAGATGAGAACACAGGATGCCACGCCTGGTATGCACCAGCACCGAGACAAGGGCAACGGTGTTCTTGGATCAAGAGCAGTGACCGGGAGAGTCCACAGCTCCATTGGGGAACACGTACTTTGCTCACAGAAGGACCTGGGCAACAGGTGCTGGAGAAGGTCTCTGCTCAAGCCCATGGAAAGCCACTACTAGTAAATAGCAGGAAAAGTGGACCAATGGTGTGACTTGGTGTGTTTAAGACTCTCAACAACTATCAAGTCAGGAAACTGAGCACAAGTAGCACCACACTGGAAGGCCACTTTTCACCTGATTTCTCCCTTAATCTCCAAGAAATAGAGCCGGACATCTGAAGCCACTATGAGTGCAAGGAACTCCCCGGGCTGGCCGTCTCTCACTACACTGACCTGGAAGGAGGAGAGGAGAGCATAAGCAATTGTCCAGTATTGAAACCCCAAGAGCACCACCTATTTCAGTAAGTCAACAAAATGGTCCTGTCCCATATAGCAGTTTGTGAATTGCACGACGAGCTGTTTTTCATACCTTTAGGAAACACTTGAACTCCTCTGACTTATCGAAGACTTCCATGTCCAAATAAAGCTTGAGACGATGGTCCACAGAACAGAAGTCCCGCATGGTCAACATAGTGTTTGAGGCTGCAAGGCGACAAGCAACAGTAAATGAACGGCAACAACAGCAAAGGCAATAACTGTGAGCCTGCAACCTGACAGTCTGTCCCCACATTACCTACACCGTCCATCCAGTTGCTCCAGGTCTGATGCAGTCACACCTGAAACTTGGAGCAGGGCTGAGCATCCCTTTAAGCCACTGGTGAGTTACATTCGCTCAATCAGTGTTCAAGCGAGAGCTTTCCCTGAGCCTGCCTGGCCTTTCAACTTTGCACAAGCTGGAAGGGGAAATGCAGCCAAGAGAACTCCGCTGCCTAGTCAACTTACGCAGACATCTTCCCCTCCAAGCAATTCCTTAAGATGTCTGGTCATCCGGCAGTTCAGTAACTATGATGGAGATCTCAAAATCTTATGGTATCAGGTTTAATGAAAAAGCCTCACGAGAAATTAACTTTCACATCTGGAGTGGGGAAAAGGACAAAAAAATGTGGCCCAGGGGAATGCTCACTTGCATTACAGCACCGCCCACTCAAGCCACTCAGGGGGCTGCACTGCTCGATAAAAGACACAGAAACCAGGAGTTACATTTGAACGGTCTTTTCTCCTCTGACCACGTTGCCGGTCCTTGCCTTCCTGCCCTGTATCACAGCAGCCCTCAGCCCTCCGGTGGGTCGCAGAGTCCCCACTGCTCCCCCCCTCGAGCGCTGCCATTGAGGAGGGCCTCAGTTCCTGCTCCCTGGTTTACGGGCACACTGACGGGAACAGCAGGACGGCACAGCAAGGTCACCTAGCAGTGGAGACGCCTCCTCCATGGCCCCCTTGGCTTGCTCCTCGCAATGATGTATTTCTTGCTGCTTTTGTTTCCTTACCCTGTTTGATGGCCTTGGCACCACTGAGGTTGCAGCTCTGGCTGTCACATCGTTCTGCTGTCCTGTGCTTGCAGCTCATCAGGCCCTGGACTTGTAAAGAGGGCAGTTCCCTCCATCCAATGGTTCTACTTAATGCACCTTTATTCCCTACTAGGGCATTTCTCTCTATATACCCCACAGCACTCTTCTCTTTGAACCAATACCATTTGTGCAACTGTTTTTTCACAGGCCTCTTCATAATGCCCTCCAGTGCCCTTTTTCTTCCTTTAGTCGCTATGCTTCATTTCTCCTCCCCATCTTCTGATCTCTTGTCCTCCAAGACTAGAGATCAGAGAGTGACAAAAATGTAATCCATTTGTTCTTCCAGCACTTCACATACTGAAGGCATTCCCAAATATTGGCAGCAAACTCTGTTTCCAACAGTGATCAATAGGGAACAGTAGCCAATCCTGGCTCCAAGTGTCTGTATGAGACATGTTATCTGTTCCATTACAGAGAAAAGTGTAATTTATGAGCTGTTCCTGAAGGAGTCTGAAGTACCCTGTGCAGCATAACTAGCTGGCAGACAACAGGCAACGGGGGTAGGTGGTCACACGAGGGACCTTGGCACAGCGGCATCTAGGCTGCAGCAGTGCAACGCTCTGAGATGCAGAGCAAGACCGGGAAGACCCAGGCGTCAAAATATCCCCATTTCAAGTTTACTGCTTGAATTTGGGCTGGTCACATCTCTCAGCTCAACCTGCCTCAGAATAGTTCTGGAGATAAAATGGAGAACCATGAACGCCAGTCTTAGTTCATTGGAGGACAAGTGGGATGTGAAATACCGCTAGTTTCTCCAACCTAGAAGCAAGCAGAAGATGGATACCAAGCATAATGCCGGCTTTTTCATGGCCATTATTGACAGCCCTTTGAAGGCCACAGAAGGGATGTGCGAAATGTACCACAAAGAGATGCAGAATTCTTCCAAGGGGCTGCAAGTAACCAGGTAGGGAGTTGGCAACTGCCTGCAGGTCTTGTGACACAGGCCAGAGTTGAAGCAATATTCCTTTGGCTGCTGTTACCCCCCTCTGAAACATGCAGTGGCCACATTAACCCCTTTAGACTTCTGCTCCTTTGGCTGGCAGACACATCACCAGGAAAGTTCTTGGAAAGTCCCTTGAAAGTCCCTCAACATCTTTCAAAATGGCAGTTGGAAGCCACTAAAAAAGTTGCTAAAAGCAATAATCATACAATGCCCTTAACCACCAGCTGCTGCTGGTCTCTCTGTTCTCTCTACAGGAATAGCAGTCTTAGCAGGAATAGACAGGTATGCTCTGTGGCCCTGGGTGGAGAATGCTATTTCTCTAATGTTTCCCCATTCTTAGCTCTCCCCACTGCCTCACAGGCCACTCCAGCCATAGTTGCAAAAAGCTACTCACGGGGGCTGAGGTTCCAGTGCTCTTCATACTCTGAGCTCAGGGAGAGCTGAGAAGGGGTGGTCCCCCGGGAAGCGCTGTAGCCATAGCTCCCCATCAAGCTCCCAGCATTGGTGTCTGTGTGGCTGAGGGAAGAGTAGCCGTGCCGGGAACCCCCCCTCTCCCTTCTGCTCCCATTGCCCCCTTCAGAGCTGCGGGAACTGGAATGCACAGCACTGCCATGGTCGCCGCTCAGCTCTTGAGTCCGGGTGCTGGAGCTGGTCCCAGTTTCAGAGTTCTCTTCTCCAATGTAAAACTTCCCTGACACGCCTTCCTGCTGGCTTTCATCAAGACATCCCTGAGGGGCCAGCGGTGTACTGGGGCGCCTCTCACAGGGTAGGATGACCACGTGATCGCTGAAGCAGCTGGGGCAGATGATGGGTTCAGCAAAAGCAGCAGCAGCTGAAAGGGGAAAAGACAAGAAACAGACCATCACAACCACAGCACCCAAAGAGACCCAAGCACCAGATGTCCTGGCAAGACCTGCGCTTTGACAGGCTGCTCAAGCCCCACGAGACAGTGATCCTTCCTCCTCAGGAGAACCTCCACGCTCAAGCACCACGCCCTGGTCTCCGGCATCCCCACAAACAGGTAACATTCAAAGTGCCTGATGAAACCTTCACCAGCAGAAATTCAGCGTTAAAGCATCCAAAAAGAGGAAAAGGGAAGCCAAGCAAGCAAATAATGGAGACGGGGACTGATGGTCTGTGGGGCTTGGCGTCGTCGGCACGCTGGTGGTTATGGACGGACTGAAGGGTGACGATGATTTAATCTGAAATCAGCCCGTATAAGAATGGCTGGGGAAAGTGGGGGGACTCAGGAGACCAGTAAGGACAACGCTTGATGCGGAGGAGATCAGTCTCGGGCTGGCTGTAGCTCTGGGGTATCCTTACACTGTGGCTGACCTCTCAGTTAGTGGCTGTGGCTTGGAATGCTTCCATCAGCGTCAGCAATACAGCTATGACCTCTACTGGAAAACTGAGGACTGACCAGTCATTCATACTTAGTGACTGTCAGATTACGCTCTGACCTGGATAGCCCCGGCCAGCTCAGTCTCAACAGATCACAGAATCATAGCGTTGGAATGTACCTTTTAGATCTATGAAGGCTGCATATAGTTTTTTAGTACCCGATTTCATACATTTGTCAGCCAGGAAAGTTAAAAGAAAGCTTTTCACTTTGGAGGCAGCCTTGAGCTCACTAAGAGAGACTTTTTGCAGCGTTCATGGGTGAAATTTGGATAAATATCTTGGTATTTGGCAACCTCGTGTTTGGAAATATCTGTTGAATTCCCTGAGGAAGACCATGAAACAGCAAGATATCTGGACCTCTGTTGGAGGAGGAAGGAGCACCAATTCAAAATAGACTTAAAGGAGTCCTCCTTCTCAAAACTTCTGTACAATTAAGGAGGACTGGTACTAACAAAGGGGTTGTGCAATATATTTCGTTATATATAAAAAGATGATACAAAAATTTTGCATATATGTTTCTTTCTATGTGATAATGTTTATGTGGTAATTAATATAATGGTGAATAATTTATTAGAAATATAGAAAAAAATAGAAAAAAAATAAAAAAATATAAAAATTATTTGAGATATTTTGTAATTGTCTTGTAGCACAGTATTTGCTGATTTTTGGTATTTCCTACTTACTGTGGGTCCTATTCTGGTTTCGTGAATGGCATCCAGAAGGCTGCAGGTTCAATCCCCGGCCCCTCAAGTTAAAAGATCTGGCAGGAGGTGATGAGAAAGACCCTTTCCTGCTTGAGACTGTGGAGACCCACGGCCGGTCTGAGCAGATAATACTGGCTTGGATGCACCAAGGATTTCATTCAGTATAAGAGCTTCATGTTTTCCGGTGATTCACAGATTACAACAAAGCTTTTGACTGTATGACTAATGAAAAACTATGGTTGCTTTTAAAAGAAATGGGTGTGCCAGAACATCTGACTGTTTTGATGTGCAGCTTGCACTCTGGACAAGAGGCTACTGTTAGGACAGAAGGCGAAGAAACAGAATGATTTCCAATTGCAAAAGGGGTCACACAAGGATATATCGACCTGTATGCAGAATGTATCATAAAGAAAAATAGATTAGATTTAGATGAAGGTGGAATGAAAATAGGTGGAAGGAAGATTAACAATTTGAAATATGCAGATGACACCACATTAATTGCAGAAAATAAAGGAGAATTGAAATGACTACTGATGAAGGTTAAAGCAGAAAGTGAAAAGGCAAGATTACAGTGGAACACGGGGAACACAAAAAGAATGACTCCTGGGGGATTACACAAGTTTAAGGCTGACGATGAAGACATTGAAATGGGTAAAGATTTTCTATCCCGTGGCTCGATCGTCAACCAAAAGGGAGGCGGCAGCCAAAGAATCAGAAGGACATCAAGAGGGGGAAGGTCAGCCACGAGGGAGCTGAAGAAGATTCTTAAGGGTAAAGGACGCCTCATCAGTCACCAGTAACAGTTTCCCTATTATTATGCATGGGTGTGAAAGTTGGACTGCGTAGGAAGCGGGCAGGAAGAAAGCAGATTCCTTTGAAATGTGGTGCTGGAGGAGAGTTTTACTGATACCGTGGACCACCAAAAAGACGGACAAGTGGGTTCTAGATCAAATCAAGCCTGAACTCTCCCTAGAAGCTAAAATGACTAACCTGAGGCTGTCGTACTTTGGTCGTATTACGAGAAGACAAGAGTCGCTGGAAAAGACAATAATGCTAGGAAAAGTTGAAGGCAGCAAGGAAAGAAGAAGACCAACGTGAAACGAATTGACTCAGTCAAGGAAGCCATGGTCCTTAGTTTGCAAGACATGAGCAGGACTATTAATGACAGGGTCTTTTCCATAATTCGTAGGGCCTCCCTATGTCAGAGGAGACCACACACACACGGCTATGCAGGGGGCGGGGGCACAGAGAGCAGGACCTGTGAGGCAGATCTTAGCGGGCAGGCTGGACAATAATGGAGGCAAGTGGCCCTTCGGGTACCCTGGCTCCAAGCCTTTTAGGGCTTTAAAGGTAAAAACCAGCACTCTGAGGTTTGCCCAGGAATCAATCAGCCGCCAACGCAGATCTTTCAGCACGGGGGTGATATGATCCCTGTATGATCCCTATGACTATCGCCTGGCTGCTGCATTTTGGATGAGCTGAAGTTTCCAGACTGTTTTCAAAGGCAGCCCCACGTAAAGCACATTACAGTAGTCTAACCTGCATGTAATCAGAGCAGAGATCACGGCAACCAGATCACGTTTTTTGTGTAATGGCTGCAGCTGGCATATCAGCCAAAGCTGATAAAGGCACTATGTGCCACAGAGCCTCCAACTGTAGGCCAGGACCCAGCAGCACCCGTGTTCCTTCGGGGGAGTGCAAACCCCTTCAGGACAGGCTGTCTCCTTTGTATTCAGCACCCAAAAAAACATGCAAATACACCTATAATGCACCCCTGCAAGAAAAGGTAACTGGAACATTCAATTAACCTGGTATTTAAAGGTTCCGAATACCCCGCAGTTTCAGAAAATGCTGTGGATAAGGAAGACTCAACAGGAAGCAACTCTAGCCACACATTTTGATTATCTTGAATTTACCGGAAAAGGGAATTCAAGTGGTCTGAAACTGAAATCATCAACCGGGGTTCTTGTCCACATATTCATACCTTCCTTCCTAAAGCCTTAGAGCACTGCAGTAGCCCCAACTAACTAGGCCAAGAGTCTCACTTTACAGTCAGGGAGCAGAGACTGAAAAGTGGAAAGGTGACCCAGAGCTGGCAAGAGTTAAGAAATGAGCTGCCAGCCCATCCTGGGTAAACAGCAGGACTAGAAAAGCACCCTCAGACCCTCTCCACACCCAACTCCTGTATCTCGGAGTGGCCTGCCCCAACGCTTGCCGTTCAAACAAAAAGGAAGCCACAAAAGGTGCAAGACGTTTGCCGACGCCACACGTACCTCGCTCAGGGAAGGCGTCCGTTCCATCGGCAGGGCCTGGATTCCGCTGACAAAGCAAGCCTACAGCAAACTCCCGGGTACATTTCAAGCACTGGAGCTTCGGCCCTCCCTCGGCCCGCTCTCTGCCCTTCTTCCCATTTTCTTCCATGGTGGGTTTCAATACTCTCAGCAATTCCTGTGGAGGGGAGCAAAGAATGTACACAGTGGGATGGGGACGGGGCAGGGGAGAATGCAACAGACGCAGACCTGCAGGGCTCAGACGGCCAAGCAACTTTCTGGTTATACAAATTAATCTTGGGGTAGCTAAGGCCCCTATGAACACGACTGTGCACTCAAGTGCCAAGCACCCACTCACCTGTACACAAAGCTCAGGATGATCATCCAACACGACATATCGACGCTTCTGACGGTCCTTGCAGATGTAGTTGAAATGCAGCGTGAGAACAGGGAACACACGCTCCAGGTCCTGTCAAGAAGAGTGGGGCTTCTGGTGAGAATAACCTACAAATTGCAGCTTCTTTTCCCTGCACCATCTTCATAGACAGTCTAGTGCCTAACCCTAAGGAAGCCCACCATGAGGCCATCAGCCATTCACCGTCCTTAAGTGTTCCCTAGAAACCTTCCTGCCAAAGTTTCAGCTTTGTGACCTATATCTTTTATGAAGATTCAGGAGCTAGCATAATTCTTCTCCTGTTAATCATATGGAGAAGCAGCTGAAGAGGAACTGAAGCTTTGCACCAAATGTTGAAAGTCCTGCTTATCTGCTGTTCCTTTGGAGAGTTCATCATGCATGGCAAAAAAAAATTCTAGCCCACCTTCACATTATAATGGCTGGCAATTTCTTCCCACCTCCAAAACTTCCTCAAGATATGGAATGCTATGTGCCCAATGGAAGATATGCTACTTCTATGACAGAACCCAGTCATAAAATGCAAACTATCTTTCTAGAGGGACACCACAGGCAACTCAACACGTAGGGTTGCTAACCTCCAGGTAGCAGCTAGAGATCTGGGATTACAACTGATCTCCAGGTGACAGAGATCAGCTCCCCTGGAGAAAATGGCCACTCTGGAATTATACTCCACTGAAGTTCCTCCCCTGCCTAAACCCTGAGACATGGATGAAACAGCCCTCCTAGTACACAGAGCATCAGACCACAGTGGAACTCCCCATAGAGAAGTCACTCATCCTGGCGCAATACTACCACAAAAATATTTCCCTCTCCAGTAAATTAACAGCAAATGCCAGACAGAGCTAAGAACTTTATTTTCTACTAGCTTGATACCCGTGCTTCGCTACGGTATTTAAGTTCCGTAAATCCAGTTATAACACAGATAATGTGAATTTTGAAATGTAACATTTGTTGTAGGAATTCTAATGGAGAAGACTGTAGTGTAAGAAATGAAGTGAGACATACGTACTCCCCCCCCTCTACTGAAGAATCTCTCTGTAGACCACAGTTGTGGTTCTGCCCCCAGGTGCCAGGATCACCAGACTACTTGGTGAGCTCACTCTGGAGCAGGCAACATAGAACTGTCCATTTAAGAAGCAGTCGTCTGTTAAGTCAACTCCTGCCACCTTCATTAAAGTGATGGCCTCTCTATTTGTGTTCCCGGATTGTTTTGCTCATATGGAGACTTGTGTAGTTCTGAGCACCTCAGGGTGATCTCACTGGTACTTGGCCTGTGCAGCTCAGTGCCCCACAGGAGTACTATGTGCAAATGTCTTTGCTGCATTCCTAAGTTGCTTCCTCCTTGTAGAGTTTATTGGGAGCAGGAAGAGGTGAGAGGTGTGAGGGGGAGCTGGTGTGAGGGAGTGGTGATGTGGTGGACATTTCTTCAGGTTCATGAGGGAGGCACACATCAAAATGGCTCCTAAAAAGGTCCTTTACTATCTCCCCATGAACATTCATTAACTCAATTGCCATGCTGGCTTTTTTGAAAAATGTCTATTCAGGAGTCTTGAATCGCTTATTTCAGTAATTGTCCTCAACTGTCTGCAGTCTCTTCTGTGTTTTTACCTCAGAACATTGACATCCACAGCTGAGCAATCAGAGGGAGGTGGGTGCAAACAGGGAGGTTTTACCTCAGAACTCTGAACTACACAGGGGGGGAGGAGGCAGCAGCCTGCAAGGCACATGAAGAACAATTGGGGGAACACATTTTGCCCCTTTTTTTACCCCCTTAGGGTAACTCCCCCCCCCCTTTTTTACAAAAATGCTTCTCATTTATGTTACATTTAAAAAGTGGGACATAACTACATATTCAAAACACCACCTGAGCAATCAGATATTAAGCAAGTTATTCTGAACCAATTTTCTAGAACCCACATTGTGAGAAGTTTATTTATTTATTTGATTTGTACCCTGCCCTCCCTTGCAAGCATGCTCAGGGTGAGCAGGCTCAAATTAAATAACATAATAAAGGAAACCAGTTTTCTACAAATTTGGGGTATATTTCCATTGTGGATGGGAGTATGGCTAAGCTGGGCCAGCAGCACCGCTAAGGTGATCCTGCTGTGGCAGCATCCCTGATGGATTAAAGTACCCTGGTTCTGCTCCTACACCTGACAAGACACCGGCCTGTCTGGTGTTGAGGGGGGGATTGTATTTAAAGGCATCAGGGAGGCTGGGCTAGTAGCAGGGTTAAGGCAATCCTGCTGAGCAAACCTCCCCGGCATCTGTAAGCATACCCCCTCCTCTCCTACACCGGACAGGCAGCTGCCTGTCCAGTGTAGGAGGGGGAGGAGTATTAGAAGCCACTGTGGAGGCAGGGCTGGCAGGATCACTAAGGCATTACTGCTGGGGCAGGCTCCCTCATGGCTTTAAGCACCCTGCAACCGCTGCTGCACCTGACAGACAACTGCCTGTTAGGTGTAGGAGGTGGGAGGAATGTGTTGGAAGCCATCAGAGAGGCTGGGCCAGCAGCATCACTAAGGTGATACTGCTGTGGCAGTGTCCCAAATGGATTAAAGTACCCTGGCCCTGCTCCTACACCTGATAGACACCAACACTTATGAAAACAGTAAGTGCATGAAGATGTATTACAGCAAGTGGAGGTTAGCACCTTCTGTTACAGCAATGCCCCCCTACCATCTGGCGCTCTATACTGTACATTACTCTACAGATTCAAGCATATATGTATAAACGATATGCACCAAATCCCTTTCAGGAGAACCATCCTTAACTGGCTGAGCCAAGATCATGCTTATGAGATAATGGGGTATACATGGTGGTCAGATAATCAGAAATTTTCTCCTCTCCAAAAGACACTTCAGCTCACCAGCCTTCTCCACAGTATCTCCGATGTTTCTATTTTCTGCAGATGTTGCAGTTCTAGCCTGTGCACTACTTTGGCAGCTTTCAGTTCCACTTCCATGATATGTTGAGCAGTAACCCGCAGGAAGATCCAGTCTGGGTCTGGGTCTGGGTCACCATCACCTATCTGGCTTACCAGCACTGGTTGGCAAAGTTCTGCTGCATGGATAAAGATAACAGCATTCAGAATCCTAGTAACTCAAAGGATGGAAGAATGTTCCCTTTGGAATCTACCTACAGAGCTTTCAAGGCTGAAAGCCCATGCTGTGTTAAAAATAGTTAACAGCGGCACATATGAAGACTACCATGTGAGAGATGCATAAAAATTGCAAAGAAGTAGAAATATCTTGCCAGAACATGAAGCTAATTTTGCCTGCACTAATTTTGAGATTAGGGCACTGTAAACTTTAGTTGAAAGTTCAGTTCAGATGTAAATCTAGCTTGTGTGAACCTGCATGAGACCTTCGTCCTCAGGGTAAGCTGTCAGGGTGGATGTGAAGACAATGCCACTGAGGATAAACACAAGCTATGTTTACTAGAGGAAGCCTCAAGTTCCAAGTCACTGCGTACTACGAAGGGGTTTATCAAAATTAGCAGGATCAGTGCAAGACCAGTGGGCCTTGACAGCCATTAAATATTCAAGACAGCACTCAGTGGGAGAGGGAGTGCTGGAAACAGTCGAACCAGTGAACAGCAATCTATTTAGTAAAATAGAACCAGCCATAAGAGGGTGCATCCTCAAGGAGACAAGCCATGGTTACTGCTCCATGAACAAGCCTAATGGACACCTGAACCAAGCCAAACAGTTTGTTCTGTAGGAGTTGTTCAGGAGGCAAATAAGGCCAGACAAGCAATGGGATCACCTTTCAAAAAGTTATGTGTGGGCAAGAATAAGATCCTGGTTTTTTTGAGGATCTTTTTGTGTTTGCTTTTCCAGCAAGAACCCTACTTTATGCAATCTTGTTTAAACACTGTGTGTTTGCCCTTCAAAGAGTATCAACAGGATAAATTGAGTACACAGCCACATTTTCATGCAAGATGTGATTTGTACAATTTGACAAAGTTTGCATGATTGGATTTGCAACATTTATTTTGTCAGCACCATTTAAGAAAGCTGGGACTAAGGATACTTAAGTGCTCAGAAAGTGCATATAGGTAGGCAAAATGGACAGGAAAGGGACATATTGCACTGCATGAAGGAATCCAGGAAAGGAATCCCCATCAAGACTACCATGTAAAAGATAGTAAATTTCAATTTAGGCATGCTTAAAGCCAGTTCTTTCAACTGGAGCAAATGTGCTTAACTGTGTGCCATATTTCATCTTTGCTTGTGCAGCCAAACACTACTAGAGGCAGTAACTGCAAACTTCTTAAGCCTGTCTATGGTAACAGAACTGCCCAGGAGTTCAGATTTTGTTTTCCTCCAAACTCAGTAACTCTCACATGAAATGTGATGGGCGTAGCTTCACGGCAGCCTCCAGGCTTAGCATGAATTTGCTCCAGTCACAGCCATGCAGAACCCTAGGCCCGATGGGTAATGCATTAGTGAACTGCCTGCATTTGAAAGCACTGGTTCTAGAGGGTTACTGAGTCTCTCATTCTGCCAGAAAACAGCTTCTTTGGCAAAATCATAGTTTGGAAGACTGAAAGTGTTTAGCCAGAGGAGGGATTCAGCAAGGACAAAGGCAAGGGTTGCGAGATACATGAAGCAGAAAACTGCAGAGAGATTGCACTAAAGCCCTTCCACCCCACCCAAGGTAAGTACCATGCTTAAGCATGTGGCACAACCCTACGCAGACCGTAACTATCCTAGTCTCACACCTCATAGAAATTACAGATCTAGGAGTCACAGAGTTTACCTTCTGGCCTCTCTTCCTCATCTCTTTCTTCTATAGAAGCTAAACTATTTGTTTCCACTGCTCCCGGGACAGCTTCAGCATGGGGCAGCTCCATTTCCATTCCTTCCGCAGCATCAGCAATCTCCTGCTCCCCCAGCGTGCCCTTGATCTGCTCAGGAGCCTCAGCTGAACTGCCCAGAGAGTCTGTTGCGGGGCTTCCAGAGAGTGTGCTGGGCCCCGTCTGCCCAGCTTCTAGGTGCTGTCTGTACTGGAGCCAGTGGGCACCAAAACGATCCCGGAAACTGTCCATGCGCTCCATTTCTGCCTGGTGCTGTTGAACTACACCTGGGGGGGGAGAGACCCAGAAATTTTCAAGCAGCTGCCAGAGCCCAGGAATCCTACGCGCATCCCAAACCCACAGAACTGTCCCACAGTGACCCACTTCTGACCTGCTGAGAGGGGCAGCGTTGAATGTTCATGGTCAGTATCACTAGGCTCTGAGATGCTGGCTCTGCGCACTTTGACTTTCCCCTGAAGCAGAGAACAGGCTGTAAGTAAAATCTTCCATGACAGTTACCATATTACTATCGATTTCTTCACATCTTTTCAAGAAAAAGCCTTTTAGGAGGGTTTGGCATTTTGGTCCCAGAGTTACCTTTTCCCAGCAGAAACAGCTACACACTTGAAAGGTTCTCTGTGCAATGAGGTCTGTAAAGGATTTGTTCCTTTTAAGCAGTGGCAGCAGTTTTCAGGAGGCAGCACAAGCTACTTTACTTTTAGGCTGCAGCCACAGACGCTACAGAACCCACTGCCAATCCACTTTCAGTGCACTTTCCAGCTGGATTTTTACTATGTGAACTGGCAAAACCCAGTTGGAAAGTGGACTGAGAGTGTACTGGAAGTGGATTATTTGGTGTGTGTGACCGCAGCCTCAGAGTCTCAACTCTACACCACATACATTCCTGGAACCTTTTTATTACACCAAATAATGCCAAAGTCTCACCCTACTTGTCTAGCATGAGAACCCACACCACAGAAGCCGCCGCCGCCGCCACAAGACAGTCTCCCTGCCCCACCCCCTTCTCCCGCCCCAAATCCTGACTAGTATGAAAACCTTTGATTTCTTCTGAGGTGGCGGCCTGGCCGTTCTGCTCTCTCCGGCAGACTGGCTATCACTTTGGTCTGCCGCACAAGAACTTTCCAGGGCCGTGCGGTCCGTCAGGGCCTTCTCCGAAGCAGGGGTGTACAGCGGACAAACCACCACCTGGTCCAGTTTGGACAGATGCTGAAAGACAGAGGGAACCCAGGAGAGGTAAGATTGCCCATTCAGGGTCTACTCCTGGCTTTCTCAAACCCCTTTTAAAGAAAAGGCCAGTAGGACAATTCTGTGTACCCACAGCCCTCTCTTCAGGAGGGAGGCATCAAGCCGTTTAATGAGTGATCACTGGCCAGCCATTGTTCAAGGGGAACAACTGGACACCAGGAAAGGCTTCAGCAGGATGAGGCTCAACACCTCCCTCCCTCCCTGCCCATCCCCTTGAACGTTGTCATAATTTCCCAACTCACGCGCAGGTCAGAGGTAGACAGCACTTCTCCATCAAGGAGGAACTGGAATGAAGAAGAGAAGAAGAGATTGGATTTATACCCCCGCCCTTCACTTGAAGTCTCAGAGCGGCTGACAAACTCCTTCCCCTTCCCCTCCCCACAACAGACACCCTGGGAGGTAGGTGGGCCTGAGAGAGCTCTTTCAAGGACTGCTCATGAAAGAACAGCTCTGAAAGAACTTGTGACTGACCCAAGGTCACACCAGCAGCTGCATGTGGAGGAGTGGGGAATCAAACCTGGTTCTCCCAGACTAGAGTCCACGCACTTAACCACCACACCAAACTGGCAAGTACAGTCAGGACACCAGCGCCCCCTAGCTCTTTCGCCACTACTCTCAAATAACAGCCTCACCAGAAAGGCTGTTCCAGAGCTGCCCAGTTCTCAGTCTCCGAGCACCCTGGCAACAGGGGAATGGGAAACTAACTGTTTGGATGCAGGGGTCAGTCATCACAGTCCTTAGTTTATTCTTATCCTTGTGTTGGAAGTGGCAACGGGTATATTCTGCTATAGCCTTTGACTCAAGAGTCTCTGCTGAGCTCCAAAGGTTTAAATCTTCTTTAAACATGCCCAAGAGCTTCCATGTACTTTGCCTTACTCCTGTTCTTTGAACAGTAAACCCCAACGCTTTTGAAAATGTTACAATAGTAGGTAGCCATGAGGGGCTGCTGTTAGTGAAACCTTCTGCCTAGGAACCCTGGGGCATCTAGTTTCAATGGTTTGTGCTTTTTTTAAGATCCCCTTTCCTGACCAGCCTCGTAGACATAAAACCCCTGAATTCTATCAGAGCTGCTATGCAGGCAATGATAAAGCAACTTAGCCAACTATTATGCTCGATTCAGAAACATGCATAGATAAGTCCTTTGGGAAGGAGATTTTGTTCCTTATGTAGTTCTTATTTATTTTTTAAATTTATTTCTTACTTGGCATTAATTATGTTGCTTCAGTATGCTGGGACTGTACAGCCCTGCATTCTGAGATCGTAACAAAAAATGGGTAATCTACAGAGAATGACAGTGTCTCTGGACAAAGCAGCCGGAGGGGGCCTTGGTTTTAACGCTGGGCAGCACCCAGGAATCAGTGCAAGACAAACCCTGTTTGACTAACTGGGAACAGATGAGAAGCTATTCAATTTAGCACATATATGAAAGGAAAGTTTCCCCAAGTGTGCAAGCACAATATAATTTAAAAGGAATTCAAAAGAGGAGAGGATTGTTCTAGACAGATGCTTTGAATCCATTTAACTGAAGCTCAGATAGAATATACATATATCACAGATTAGGTCAAGAAGCTGTTAGCATGATTCACAAATATCGTCAAGGAGGCCTTAAGAGGCAGAAGGCTTCCTTTAAGGAGTCAAAAACTTATCTAAATGAGAAGAGTAAGGGAGGAGCATAGAAAAAACATAAGCAAATATTTTGGGAAGTGCATTGTTAGAATCATTTAAGAAAAACAATATATCAAAAGTAGGAAACCAAGTGGACAGGCCGCCGTTCAACGAGGGAGTGAAAGCACTTTGCAATTACAGATAAAATGAATTAATGCTTTGGACTAGTCTTCCTACCAAAGTACACTGGCCAAATGTTCAGGGAATTGTATTTTTTATGGAGGGAGGGAAAAGAGCTGAATCTTAGTGGTGGCAAAAATGGCAATCCAGGGCTAATCAATATGCTAAAAACTAAAGACACGAAGTCCAAACAGCATTCACCAGCAGGTTTTTAAGTAACACAGATATAAAACTGCTCATCTTCTGACAGTAATATGCAATGTTACAAAAATCCACATCCTTACTACAAGATTGAAAAACAGGAAATCTACTGGCAAACTTAAAAACAAGACAGGGAAGGAGCCAGGGAATTATCATAACCATAACTGGAAATAAGCAATGAAATGCCCAGGGTGCTGGGGGGCGGGGGGGGCGGATAGCATTCAATTCTGCATATATTTAAATGGCGTTGAACAATGTTAGAGGAACCTGCTACCTATTGTCTAACCTGTGAAACTACAGCATACACTATATATACTCACATCACAGGAAATGACCCTAGAAGATAAATGCAACATGGTAGCTGGTCGATGGTTCTGATCAAACCATAATGGATTCCCTTCCAAGTGCAGCTGGGGGGGGAAAGGAACAACAGAACAGCAATACAAACCATGAAAGTTTTGCCTCCTTTGCTATGTTTCTATAGCACTGAGCAGAGTTACCATCTTGCGAGAGAAACGCAGATTCGTCACATTTCTAATGCCACATGTACTGTTACTTTGTGAGCCATGCAGACACCTCCTAGTGTGTGTCCAGGTGTCAGTGCCACCAGGATCGCTTCTCCTGGCCCCTGGGGAATGTTTAGGTGAAAAGGGACCCCATTATGCCCAGCAGCCCTTCCCTGAAGCTCTAATCCAACCAATTGCTCACTCTTTTCAAGTTGTGCAGTAAGGACAGTGGTGCCAACAAAGCATGTTCCACCAGCAAGTTATAGGCAACATCCAGGTGCTGTAGACAAGACAGCTGTTCCACACCTATGGAAAAGGAAACAGACTATGGTCAAAAGAGTCACAGGAACCATTTCCACAAAACCCTTTCACCACAGCCCCAGTTTCCAATCCTCACCCAGTTCTGATACCACACAACCTAGTTTCCAGACCACCTTCATAGCCCACAATCCCATTAGTATCTCACCATCAATACTGTCAAGTTGGTTGTACCGCAGGATCAGGACCACCAACTGAGCCCTGCTATGGAGCCCAAGAGCAGGCATTCTGGGCAGGAAGTTGTAGGCAACATTTAAATATTCCAGTTCTGTCAGCACCTGCATTGAGATGGAGGCAGATCTCAGCACTACTAATTTATATGCCCACACACAACCTCTACTGCTATAAATGACTTTCACCAAAAGAAGTCTCATGAGCTTCTTTTTTAATATTACTTTAGAGTGTTCAGAAAGTCTGCCAGTGTGACGTATGATCCCAACTCTGTTTTTGTTCCAGCCAGTACGTAACTCCGTGAGCCCACTCGGGATCAGAGTGCTGTGATGTCACCGCTACAGAGAAACAGTCTTCAGCTGTCATTCAAGGACTGACAACTGCACCAACAGAAGAACAGCTTCCCACCTGAGAAGCATTTAATGTAACCGCTAATTTTGTTGCTTCTTTGAATTCCTTATACTGAATCTGCTGTCTCTTCCTGGTGGATATGTATTCTAAACACACAGACAGACACAAGAGAGAAACACTCAAGAAACGAGAAGGCATCTATGCCAACCCTTAAAAACAAGGCAGGATCTCACATGACCCCGCTGGCACATCTGGAATTCAGAGAAAGTAGTGGGCATAAATATGAAACAGCTGCCAATGGGAGGGGCACTGCTGCATGTGGAGTTTTTTGGGTGTGTGTGTGAAATCCTCATTTAAATTTAGTTGAGTTTACATAGGGGAGAGTGTTTCTTCATGTGTATTTTAACTAATAAATTTAAGTTAAACTAAACTGGAGGAAAATGTGAGGTTTTCAGTTTTTAAGGGAACCAAGTAAATTGGCAAAAATCACCTGAGCTTACTAGTACTTATCCAACTGAAGCAGACTGTGGCTGGTGGCATTAGTTACCACCTGCAGGCCTTTGCCAACATCAGGAACTCTGACTGGGAAATCCAGTTGAAGTCAGTGCTATGGATCCCATTAGCTTGTGCACAGTGGATTTTATCTAGGGATGGTTTTCCAGCGGTGATTGATGCTAGGAAAAGATGATGGGTTTCCACGAGGGAGGGTAATTCTCCTCTCTTTCTCATAGTGACAGCCCTTCTGTTTCCTTCCTGCCTTCTAGTAGTGACACCACTCTTGTGGCAAAGTAGCTTCAGGCAAACAAATGCCCCTACTAAATGCAAACCAAACCAAGAGGTGAGCTCAGGGTCCGTGTTACCCTCAGCAGGTATTTAGAGCTTGGCTGGGGCGGGGGACGCCGCCGCTAATCACCACTACTGCAACCTCTGCCCTTGCATCACCTGTGGCTCACCTCAAAGTCGCTTAAGAGAAGTGATGTATGATTACATCTCTGCTGGGCCTCCCCTCAATGGGTCAGAACTACATACCAGAGTTAGCATCTGTGAGGGTTTAATGTCAATGACAACAGCACTGGATGACGGCCATTGTGGTATTTTACTAGTGTTTTAATTGTATTAATTGTATATATTGTATTTTTATCAAATTTGATGTAACCTGCTCTAAGCCTGCCATGGAGGGAGGGCGGGAGATAAGTCGAATAAAATAAATAAACAAACAGTTCCATATCCGGTTCTAACTGCCGCTTCTTGACCCTTATACAGGTTTCTCAGGAGACACGTGAGGTGGTCTGGTACTGCCACCAGGCTCATTTTGTAGAAAAAGAGGTGCAGGAGCTCATTAGCATAGCTGAGTACCAGGTGGTCCAGTACTCCCATCTCTTTAAGGACCTGCCACAGTTTGTTGTGATCCACCCAGTCAAAGGCTTTAGCGTAGTCAATGAAGCAGAAGTAGATGTTTTTCTGGTACTCCCTTGCTTTCTCCATAATCCAGCAGATGTTGGCAATTTGATCTCTAGTTCTTCTATTTCTTCAAAACCCAGCTTGTACTTCTGGCACTTCTCTATCCACGTACTGCTGAAGCCCAGCTTGTAGGATCTTGAGCACGACCTTGCTAGCGTGTGAAATGAGTGTATCTGTGCAACAGCTTGAACATTCCTTGGCATTGCCCTTCTTTGGGACTGGAATGTAAATTGACCTTTTCCACTCCTGTGGCCACTGTTGCGTTTTCCAAATTTGCTGGCATATGGAGTGCAGCACTTTAACAGCAGCATCTTTTAAGACTTTGAATAGCTCAGCTGGGATACCATCACCTCCGCTAGCTTTGTTGTTAGTAATGCTTTCTAAGGCCCGTTTGACTTTGCACTCCAGGATGTCTGCCTCGAGGTCAGTGAACACACCGTCATGGTTGTCAAGGACACTGAGGTCCTTCTTGTATCATTCTTCTCTGTGTTCTTGCCACCAGGCTCATTTTGTAGAAAAAGAGGTGCAGGAGCTCATTAGCATAGCTGATTAGCATAACTTATTTGCATATGCCACACCCCCTGACATCACCAGAAGTGTGTCAGAAGGCAACACCCACCGCTCAGCCTCCACCCCAAAAATCTCCAGATATTTCCCAACTCAGAGCTGGTGAGCCAGCTTTACCCTTTGACTAAAGAAACGTTAGGTTTCCTTTGCTCTTGCAGGGAAGCTACCCTACAACAAGCATGAAAATACAGATCAAGTTAGTATGCTTTTGCTTTTTCTGCAATAAATCAGGAAAACAATCAAAAGATTATTTTGGCAACAACATGCTTGGGAGAGATATTAATTAGAAGGGTGATGTTTATTGCAGTCTTGTGGAGGACGCATTCTATTGCACCTTCACACACATTGAGACCGGAGAAGGTATAATCCCAAACAGGCATCACACCGGCAGCCATGGAAGTTACAGCCTTTCACCTGGCTGCTTAAAATATCTATCCCTTTGAGTGGACTGACTGCAGTTATCAAACAGTAGTATTAGTAGGCACAATGGTCAGGTTGTAAAGCACAGAAGTAAGTCCCACTGTCCTCGGGAGGACTTACTCCTGAGCAAATGTGCTTAGGATGGGGCTGCACAAGGCAAAGGAAGGCGCCTGCCAACTAAGGTTGCCACCTGGACATGGGAGGGCAGCAAATGGCCCATCCCTTTACTAGAGGTTTAATATGCACAATTGGGCAGTTGAAGCTTTTCAAGCCATTGCCCTATACAACACTACTTGATAATTGCTGCAGAGCAAAATGATGTTTGTACGTTGGCAACGCATGTGAGAAGGGGCAGAGGGTGGCCACACCAGCAGGTATTGTAGGGTTATGTGAAAAGTAACACAACTGAAGCTGCAGGAAAACACAACAAGGTCAGTTACATAAGAGGGTAACTCTTAGCTGAATCCAAAAATTGCAACATGAGGAGGGGAGAGAGGGAGGTGTAACAGAAACCACTGCACCTGACTGTTGCAAACAGGGGCAGCGGTGTGGTTAGTGCCACAGGAAGATGCACGGCAAATGCACATGAAGCGGTGTGGCCTGAGCGCCAAGCAGAGGCAGCATGACATGGCAGTGAGAAGGGGGCGTGGCGACTATGCCAGGCTTGGCTGCCAGAGGAGTGGGTGTGCCAATGTGCAGAAAGAGGGCAAGGCGCGGTTGCAAGGAAAGAGGGAGCGACGCTGCTGGAGAGCTGGAGCAGGAGCCGGGTGGGCTCCAGAAGGGGGTGCGATGGTGGGGCTCACCAGAGCAGCAGAAGCCAAACCGAGCAAGAGGGTGTTTACTCTTTGCGCACTGCTGGCCTGTGCAGAACTGACACTGAAGAGCGGAGGGAGGAGGCGCTGCAATCACGTGTGGGTCAAAACACAACTCCGTCCATGCACCCGCCCCCCCCCCGGGGATACTGCACCCAGCAGGGCCATACAGACGAGTAACGGCAGACAATGGGTTGGGGAGGCCTGTAGCGCTCTCGCAGAATAACTAGAGAGGGCTACAGGGAGGAAAGGGGTGCGATGTATGCAAACCTCCAGTCCTGAGGCTATGGGGGAGTCTGCACGGGGGGGGGAGTGAAAAGGGCTCCAATTGCACAGAGGGAAGATGGCAAACCAGGGAAACCAGCTATCTATGTAGGCAAATGGAAGGGTCGGCCACTCGGACGGGGAGGAAAGGACTCTGCAAGGGCCCACAACCAATCTCCGCAGAAAGGAAAGAGATTTGGAGGAGGGGGGTGATGCTTGCCCAAGACTGGAGCAGCTGGGGGAAAGGGGCTCCTTGTGCCAATCAAGCACTTGCATCCCCTCCCCTCTGCCAGTCCCCTCCCCTTTGCTGTCCCTGCCCAGACAGCCTCACGTGTGCAGCTGCAGGCAGCTCCTGGCCTGGAGTGCTGGCTGGGAAGGGAGGCACTCACAAGCTGGCCTTACAGCGATGCTGGGAGATGCGGGAAGGCAGATGGCGGGCTGGGAGAGGGCACGGGAGGCTCTGCTCCAACCAGAGGCTACTTACCACTGGTACACAGCAGCATGGCGCTCTTCTAAGGAAGAGAACCGCCAGCAGCCTGGCAGCAGGAGAGGCACAGGAGGCCAAGGCAGAGCTCCTCACAGGAGGCACTGCACCACAGCTGGCATGAGGACGGGCAGCGCCTGGGCAGGCTGGGTGCCGCGGCCCAGGCAGTGGTGGAGCAACTTGAGGGCCAGCTCGCGGCAGCACTCTGCTGGGTCAGCCAGCAGGCTGGGAAAGGTGAGGGGGGCTGCTGGGAGCAGGGGTGGGGCTTGCTGCATGTACCCACCCCCTAGGCTCCTTACTGCTGGAGCATCACTCTGCTGCACTCTGGCAGGAAATGAGCCCTGCTTGCCATCTATTCCTAACCTCTTCTGCTTCTGTTAGGTCCCTACCGTTTTTGTCCTTTATCATGGCCAGCTTTGCATGGAACGTTCCCTTGATTTCTCCAATTTTCTTTAAAAGATCTCTAGTCCTTCCCATTCTACTGTTTTCCTCTATTACTTTACATTGTTCATTCAGGAAGACCACCTTATGTCTCCTTGCTGTTCTCTGGAAATCTGCATTCAGTTGGGTAAATCTTTCCTTTTCACCTTTGGCTTTCGCTTTCCTTGTTTCCTCTACTATTTGTAAAGCCTCATCGGACAGCCACTTTGCTTTCTTGCATTTCTGTTTCTTTGGGATGGTATTGATTGCTGCCTCCTGTACAATGTCACGAACATCCATCCATAGTTCTTCAGGCACTCTGTCTATCAAATCTAGTCCCTTAAACCTCTTCTTTTCCCAACTTTCTTCAGTTTAAGCCTGAATTTTGCAATGAGTCAGTCAGCTCCAAGTCTTGTTTTTACTGACTGCATAGAGCT
The DNA here is from genome assembly GCA_029375565.1 of Gekko gecko. Classification (NCBI taxonomy): domain Eukaryota; kingdom Metazoa; phylum Chordata; class Lepidosauria; order Squamata; family Gekkonidae; genus Gekko; species Gekko gecko. The sequence continues at coordinate 87,891,993 of JAPDNY010000003.1, forward strand.
TCTCCCTCTTTGACTGCAAACGATATAGTCAATTTGATTTCAGTATCGCCCATCTGGTGATATCCATGTTTAGAATCGCCTCTTAGGTTGTTGGAAGAGGGTGTTCGTTATGACCAGCATGTTCTCTTGACAAAACTGTGTTAGTCTTTGCCTGGCTTCATTTTGTTCTCCAAGGCCAAACTTGTCCGTCATTCGGAATACCTTTTGACTTCCTGCTTTAGCATTCCAGTCCCCTATGATGATAAGGACATCTGTTAGTTCTAGGAGGTGTTGTAGGTCTTCATAGAATCAGTCCACTTCAACCTCCTCTGCATCAGTAGTTGGGGCATAGACTTGGATTACTGTGATGTTGAATGCTTTGCCTTGGATTTGGACCAAGATCATTCTGTCATTTTTGAGATTGTATCCCATTACTGCCTTTCTCACTCTCTTGTTGATTATAAAGGCCACACCATTTTTTCTACGGGATTCTTGGTCACAGCACTAGATATAATAGTCTTCTGAGTTGAATTCGCCCATTCCCATCAATTCTAGTTCACTGATTCCCAAGATTTCGATGTTCAGTCTTGCCATCTCATTTTTGACCACATCCAACTTACCTTGATTCACAGATCTTACATTTCAGGTTCCTATGCAGTACTGTTCTTTGCAACATCAGACTTTCCTTTCACCATCAGACACATCCACAGCTGAGCATCCTTTCGGCTTTGGCCCAGCCGCTTCACTCTTTCTGGGGTTACTCGTACTAGCCCTCTGCTCTTCCCCAGTAGCATATTGGACACCTTCCGATCTGAGGGGCTCATCTTCCGGCGTCATATCTTTTAGCCTTTTGCTACTGTCCATGGGGTTTTCTTGGCAAAAATACTGGAGTGGGTTGCCATTTCCTTCTCCAGTGGATCATGTTTTGTCTGAGTTCTGTGCTGTGGCCTGTCCATCCTGGGTGGCCCTACTGCCTCATCGAACCACGCAAGCCCCTTCACCATGTCAAAGCAGTGATCCATGAGAGAGCTCTAAAAGTTAAGGCTATGTTATAAAGAAAAAGGAGTGTCTGAACCAGGCCAGAAATGCCAGGGAGAGGGAGTGTTCTGTGAAGCCAACCCAAATCAGCCAGAGTTTAACTATGCCATCCAAATCTCCCCAAAAGGCTTACAAGCAAGTCTGCAGCAAATAGTCTGCCCTGCTCAAGTACAGAACCAAGATAAAAACGGGACTATGAAGCCAGTCTCTAGCTCTCCTTCTGTCCAACACACCCACAGGAATCTTCTGTGTGAGTTACCAAGGGTTACAAAAAGACAGTCCAGCAGAGGGAAAAATGTGAGCCATGATAAGAACATAAGAGCATAAGAGAAGCCAATGTTGGATCAGGCCAACAGCCCATCCAGTCCAACACTCTGTCACACAGTGGCCAAAAATATCAGGTGCCATCAGGAGGTCCACCAGTGAGGCCAGGACACTAGAAGTCCTCCCACTCTTGCCCCGCCCCCAGCACCAAGAATACAGAGCATCACTTGTCCCAGCCTGAGAGTTCCCATCTATACCCTGTGGCTAATAGCCACTGATAGGCCTCTGCTCCATATGTTTATCCAATTCCCTCTTGAAGCTGTCCATGCTTGTAGCTGTCCGCCACCTCCTGTGGCAGTGAATTCCATGTGTTAATCACCCTTTGGGTGAAGAAGGACTTCCTTTTATCTGTTCTAACCCGACTGCTCAGCAATTTCATGGAGTCCCCATGAGTTCCTGTATTGTAAAAAAGTGAGAAAAGTACTTTTTTTCTCTACATGCTCTATCCCATGCATAATCTTGTAAACCTCTATCATGTCACGCCTCAGTTGTTGTTTCTCCAAGCTCAAGAGCCCCAAGCGCCTTAACCTTTCTTCACTGGGAAAGTGTTCCAACCCTTTTATCATTCTAGTTGCCCTTTTCTGCACTTTTTCCAATGCTGTAATACCCTTTTCTGAGGTGTGGTAACCAGAATTGCACACAGTATTCCAACTGAGGTTGCATCATTGATTTATACTGAGGCATTATGATACTGGGGCATGGCTGATTTGTTTTCGCTTCCCTTCCTAATAATCCCCAGCATAGTGTGACCCTTTTTATTGCAGTTGCACACCATCTCAACATTTTCAGTGAGTTATTTACTACGACTCCAAGATCTCTCTCTTGGTCAGTCTCTGCCAGTTTGGATCCCAATGTGCATCAGTTTGCACTTGGCCACACTGAACCCCATTTGCCACACTGACACCCACTCACTCATCCTCGACAGATCCCTTTGGAGTGCCTCACAATCCTCCCTGGTTCAATGCTCCTTCTAAGCTGTGGAGTCTTGTGAGCAAAAATTCTCCTTTGTGAGCTACTGGCATTAAAGTTGTGAGCGAGCACTTTGGCTACTGCATAAACTAGTTTGCTCTGGAGCCATCCTTCCTGAGCTAAAACAAAAATGTGAGAGCTGGAGGCTAAAAATACTGTGAGCTAGCTCACACTAACTCAGCTTGGAGGGAACCCTGGTTCTCACTATCCTGAATCATTAATGAACAAGTTAAAAAGCATCGGACTCCGGACTGAGCCCTGCGGTACCCCACTGCTTACCACCCTCTACTATGAAAACTGCCCATTCATACTCACTCTCTGTTTCCTATTAATTAGCCAGTTTTTGTTCTCCGGGGGGGGGACGGGGGGACATGACTATTTTATCCCATCACTATTGAGCTTACTTAGGAGCCTTTGATGAGGAACTTTATCAAAAGCTTTCTGGAAGTCAAGGTAAACAACATCTATTGGGTCCCCCTTGTCCACATGCTTGTTCACCCCTCAAAGAACACTAACAGGTTAGTTAGACAAGATCTTCCTTTACAGAACCCATGCTGAGTCTGCCTCAATAGTTTCTGTTCATCAATGTGCCTACTAATTCTCTCCTTAATAACGGTTTCCACCAACTTACCCGGTATTGACATCAGACTGACTGGCCTGTAATTTCCCAGATCTCCTCTGGAACCCTTTTTAAAGATGGGGGTGATATTAGCTACCTTCCAGTCCTCAAGGATGGAGGCAGATTATAATGAAAGATTACATATTAATGTAAGGAGATCCACAAGTTCATATTTGAGTTCTTTCAGAACTCTTGGATGTATGCCACCTAGGTCTGGTGATTTATCATCTTTTAAGTTGTCTATCAGTCATAGGACCTCCTCTCTTGTCACCTCAGTCTGACTCAGGTCTTTCAACACCCCTCCCAAAATCAGCAGTTCTGGAGTGGGCAAGCACTTCTCGTCTTCCAGTGAACACAGAGGCAAAAAATGCATTCAGCTTCTCAGCCATTTCCATATCATCCTTCATGGCAGAGACCACCGTGGGGGAGACCACCAGGACAACACGTGGCAGGACAGCAAATTCCGGTGCTCTTGGGACGGGGAAAGTTTAGCGGTGGGCCGAGGTGGGGCTTTGAGGGAAGGACGCAGAGAAACAGAGCGGCTCGGCGGCCTTCCAGCCTACGGCCCATCCCAACGGTGGCTGGCAGTGGGGTCAGATTGGAGAACTCCCCTCCGTCACTGGTGTTGTGCAATGCCAGGTCTATTAACAATAAAACCTCAATCCTTAGGGATTTTGTACAAGATCAACGAGTGGACCTGGCATGCGTGACCGAGACCTGGGTGCGGGAGGGCGAAACGGTAGCCCTCGCTCAACTTGCCCCGCCTGGGTTTTCGGTCCTCCACCAGTCACGGACCAGGGGGCGGGGGGAGGAGTGGCCATTTTCATTCGGGAGGCTTACTCCTTCAGGGCGCTTCCATCTGTGGAGATCACGGGCATAGAGTGTGTCGGCTTGATGCTGGAGGCTGAGGAGAGTTTGGCGATCTGGTTGGTGTACCGGCCGCCTAACGCACCGGCCAGTGGCCTGCTGTCCCTGCTTGAGGCCGTATTAGGCTGGGCGCTGGAGCACCCTAGGCTGATTGTCTTGGGTGACTTCAACGTCCATGCCGAGGACGCGGCCTCGGGCCGGGCTACGGACCTCGTGTCGTCCATGGCGGCACTGGGACTCTCCCAATTCATCTCGGCTCCCACGCATCGGGCTGGTCACACGCTCGATCTGATCTTTGCAGCGGGGGTGACGGTGGACCAGATTGCCATAGAGGCAGTGCCATGGTCGGACCACCTGGCCCTGAGGGCCCGACTGAATATCCCATCCCAACCCTGTTCAGGCGGCGAGCAGATTTTTGCTCGCCCGTGGCGCCAGATGGACCCTATACGGTTCCAGATGGCCCTGCGGGATCCAAGACCCCCTGGCGGCTCGTTGGATGAGCTCGTTGAGGACTGGCATGTCCGGCTCTCTGCAGCCATCGACGAGATCGCTCCCAGGCGCCCTCTCTGCACTCGTGCTAGGCGAGCGCCTTGGTACACCCAGGAGCTGCGCAAGCTGAAGCGAGAACTGAGACGGCTAGAGAGACGGTGGCGTCGAGCCCGCGACGAGGCATCAAGAACATCCTATAGGACGCTTATGAGAGCCTATGAGATGGCAGTCAAGACCGCAAAGAGAGATTTCTTTGCGGTCACGATTGCGTCTGCTAGCTCACGCCCAGCCCAATTGTTTAGTACAATTCGGTCCTTGACGGCTCTGCCACAGGGCAGGCAAAATGCTAGGGAATTGGACATTGGCTGTGAGGCTTTCGCGAGCTATTTTGCAGATAAAGTCTTGGCACTCCGCCGCGACCTCCCCGCCACAATTGAAACAGTTAGAGAACTTGAGGCACCTTGCTCGTCTTTGGGGTCGGGGTTAGAGTGTTTTAGCCTGCTCAGCCTGGAGGAAGTTGACAGATTGCTTGTATCTGTGCGTCCAACCACTTGCGACCTTGATCCGTGCCCATCATGGCTCATGAAAGCAGGCCATGAGGGGTTTTGAGGTGCCCTGCGGGAGATTATCAACACATCCCTCTTGGAGGGGCGGTTCCCCAGGGCGCTCAAGGACGCGATGGTCCGCCCCCTCTTGAAAAAGCCATCTCTGGACCCAGCCGAATTGGCCAACTATCGGCCGGTGTCCAATTTGCCCTATTTGGGCAAACTTATCGAGAGGGCGGTGGCGTTGCAGCTGCAGAGCTTTCTGGATGATGCTTCCATCCTAGATCCTTACCAGTCCGGCTTTCGCCCAGGTCATGGGACGGAGACGGTACTGGTCGCCCTGACTGACGATCTCCGTAGGCATCTGAATCGGGGCGGTGTGGCAGCTCTGGTGTTGTTGGATCTGTCGGCAGCGTTCAACACGGTCGACCACCAGTTGCTGGCCCACCGCCTTGCCGACGTGGGGATTCAGGGGCTTGCCCTTCAATGGTTTGCCTCTTTTCTCCAAGGTCGGGGACAGAGGGTGGTGATAGGGGGACAGCGGTCCTGGAGACACCCCCTTGAGTGTGGGGTGCCTCAGGGGGCAGTGCTGTCCCCGATGTTGTTCAACATCTACATGCGCCCCTTGCCCAGATTGCCCGGAGTTGTGGGCTTGGGTGTCATCAATATGCAGATGACACCCAGCTCTATCTGATGTTGGGGGGCCAGTCGGGCTCCACCCCGGATGATCTGCATCGGGCGTTACAGGCTGTGGCTGGGTGGCTCAGACTGAGCCGGCTGAAACTAAACCCGACAAAGATGAGGTCCTGGGCCTGAGTCGGATCGGTTTGGGGCTGGGGCTCCCTCTCCCGGCCTTTGACGGGGTACCTTTGGTGCCGGCGCCGGAGGTTAGGAGTTTGGGAGTGCTCCTGGACTCCTCTCTAACGATGGAGGCCCAGGTAGCAGCCACTGCCAGGTCGGCCTTCTTCCATCTGAGGCAGGCATGGCAGTTGGCCCCCTTCCTTGGCCGCGATGACCTGGCCACGGTGATCCATGCGACGGTCACCTCAAGGTTAGACTACTGTAACGCTCTCTACTTAGGGCTGCCTTTGTCGCAAATCCGGAAGCTGCAGCTAGTGCAGAATGCTGCAGCCAGGCTGCTGATGGGTCTCTCTAGGAGGGACCATATTCAGCCTGTGTTGAAAGCGCTGCACTGGCTGCCAATAGCGTACCGGATTCGCTTCAAAGTGCTGGTTATCACCTTTAAAGCCCTGTATGGCCAGGGTCCGGCTTACCTGAGGGACCGCCTTTCCCTACATGTTCCCCCAAGGGCACTTCGGTCTGGGGGCCGTCATCTTTGGAAATTCCTGGCCCCAGAGATGAGCTGGCTGCACAAGAGCCAGGGCTTTTTCGGTGGCAGCTCCTACCTGGTGGAAAGAGTTCCCAGAGGAGATCTGGGCCCTGCGGGACCTTGTCCAGTTCCGCAGAGCCTGCAAGACGGAGCTCTTCCGCCAGGCTTTTGAGTAGGAGCCGCCACTGCCGCTATTCCACCTCGATATTCCACCTCGAAAACCCGTCATCTTGGGTTTAAATGTGCTGATGTTGTATTGTTTGTTTTTATAATTTTATCTGGTTGATATTGTTTTATATTGTTTAAATTCTTTATATTGTTAGCCGCCCTGAGCCTTCGGGGAGGGCGGGATATAAATCAAAACAAAAAAATAAAAATAATCCTTTTACCCCTTGGTCATCCAAAGGCCCCACTGTCTCCCTGGCTGGTTTCCTGCTTCTAATGTATCTGAAGAAAGCTTTATTGTTGGTCTTTATGTTTTTTGCGATATGCTCCTCATATTCCCTTTTTGCCTGCCTGATCACAGACTTGCATTTTATCTGCCACAGCCTGTGTTACCTTTTATCAACCTCACTGAGACTAGCTTTCCACCACTTAAAGGATGTCTTACCTTTCACAGCTTCCATTAATTTGTTTGCTAACCATACATGCCTTTTTCTATACTTATTTGTGCCTTTCCTAACCTGCGGTATATATTTTATCTGAGCTTCCAGGATTATAGTTTTAAATAGTCTCCAAGTTTCCCCAATGGTTTTGACCCTTTTTACTTTTCCTTTCAGTTTCTTCACATGTCCCCTCATATCAGAGAAGTTACCCCTTTTAAAGTTAAAACTGGTTGTGTTGGTCTTTTTGGGCAACTTTCTATTTATACAAATGTTGAACTCAAGAACATTATGGTCAATGTTCCCAAGCGGTGCAATCACTTTTACATCTCTCACCAGGTCTTGGGTGTTACTTAGAACCAAACCCAGGACCGCCTCTACCCTGGTAGGTTCTGTGACCATTTGCTCTATTGAGAGTGTCTAGAAACTGAATCTCTTTTTCCCGACTTGAACGCATATTGAACCAATCAACGTGCGGGTAGTTAAAATCCTATTACAACACATTTTGTCCACCCACTATCTTTAATTCATTCATCATTTTATAATCCTCCTCTATCTTTTGATCTGGTGGGCAATACCAAACTCCCAGTGCTAAGCTTTCTTTTGGACCCATATTCCAACCTATAGCATTTCTGGAAGCGAATCTAATTCTCTTACCTTCTCAATCTTGGTCTGTACACCCTCTCTGACATACAGAGCCAGCCAACCTCCAACCCCTTCCCCCATCCTTCCAATATAATTTATAACCAGGAATCACCGTATCCTATTGCTTTAAAAGGCAGAACACTTAAGTCATATATGTTATTTGGGAGTCTCCTGGGTGGAGTGACACTAATCTTTGTTTCCAATTTCCCAGCAAAGATTTATCTTCAGCACACACTATCTACACTCATTCTTTCATACCACTAATATACCTTCTAACTGAAACTGACAGGGGAAGGAAGAGAAGTGAGATAAGCATCTCCAAAGAGGGAGAGAATACAGAGCAGAGCACACAAGGAACAGAGCACTAAGTGGGTGCAAGATGCCTATGTGGGAACAGGAAAGTGTGTTCAGTTTTGATAAAAGCTGCATGGAGGCAACAGATGAGCTGCATTTCATTACCTGGCCCAGCATGCAAACTGCCGATCACCATTCCACGCTGGGCACCTCCCAGAAACAGACTCCCCACAACTCAAGTTAGGAACGGCCTTCGTTGAGCTCTTTCTCAACCTTCCTGTGACTTTACTGATTCCACAAAACTGAGCACACCATGAAAAACAAAAATAAAGTACCCTCCAGTGGAAGCAGCTCTTATGCAGTCACCATCCTATGGGAGAGGTGGGTAATGCCGCAAGGCTGATCCAGGGACAAGCTTGTCACACCGGCAGTACCGCAACAGCACTTATACAGCACTTTATACAGAATGCCGCCATATTTTAATGTAACTCAGTATTTATTGTATTGTTTTTAGATGTAGCAATATTGTGTTTTAAATTGTATATGGGTTTTAACTGCTTGTAAGCCACCCTGAGCTGCCTCGGTGGGAGGGCGGGATAAAAATCAAATAAATAAATAATAGCAGGAAAAGGAAGGCCAGTATTTCTACAAACATCAAAGAATAAAATGAATGGATTTGAGTTTCCTGCCAGATACTTACTGTCAAGTAGTGCTCACAGTCCTGGAGGAGATTGTGACTAAGATCCAACGCCTTCAGGGCATTCAATAATTGCTTGGTTGGGGAAAAAAGTAAGTTGCTTATTATCATTGGAACCAACCCATGGAAAAAGTAATCCCATGGCAAGGATGTTAATTATGGCATACAGTCAGCCAAAGCCCTATGCCACCTGCTCAGAATCACTAGAGATGCATGAGGGCTATCAAATACCAGCATAACCCAAGGTTGCAGGAAAACAGGGTTATAATTATCCTGTGCTAGTTGCCAATCAAAGAATTCTCACCACTGAGTACTCCTCACCCATCAGCCCAGCTGCCCCAAACTCACCAGAGAGTCAACCAAGTTAGAGATGGAGTTGTAGCTGAAGTTGACTGTCTGCAGTTCCAGCCAAGGCAGGGCAGAGCTGAGATCTCCTCCACATGCTGAAATTATCTCCTGCAGGAGAAAGAGCCAAGTGAATGGAGGAGGGGGAACAGAAGCACTATCTAAATGTGCCTCCTTAACATCTCAGCATCCTGCCTGGATGGTGGGTCAGCTTTTCAACCGGCCTCAGTCGCTGGGCCTTTAATAGCCATCCTATCTGCAGCAATCAGTTTGCTATCTTGATTGCCACACCCTGAAGGGTATATTTCTTGCACACCAAGCAGCTTTGGGTGCAAAAGCAGGCCATTTAACCACCTTATTTATTTCCTCCAACTTATATCCTGCCCTCCCCATACAGCAGGCTTAGGGCAGGTTCCAGCCTATAATAATCTGCTGAGTGCAGATTTACATCATAAAAACAGAACAAAATACCTACAATGAATACAATAAAATAAGTAAAACACTAATATGTCGTTGAAGGCTTTCACAGCTGGAGTTCATTAGCTGCTGTAGATTTTCTGGGTTGTGTGGCCATGGTCTTGGCATTGTAGGACCTGACATTTTGCCAGTAGCTGTGACTGGCTTGCTGTAGATTTTCCGGGTTGTGTGGCCATGGTCTTGGCATTGTAGGACCTGACGTTTCGCCAGTAGGATGCCAGTCACAGCTACTAGCGAAACGTCAGGTCCTACAATGCCAAGACCACGGCCACACAACCTGGAAAATCTACAGCAACTAAAAAACACTAATACTTTAAAATAAATTCTACCTCAACAGACATATGAGAGCAAAGGGTAGGCCAGATCGAATTGGATACCTGCTGCCTCAACTGAAGACCTGGCAGAAGAGCTCCGTCTTGCAGGCCCTGCAGAACTGTAAAAGCCTCGCATGGCCCTAGTTTCTGACGGGAGCTCATTCCATCATGCAGAGGCCAGGGCCAAAAAAGCCTGGCCCTAGTTCTATCTGCCTGTCTAGTACGGCTCATACGGCTATCACCTTAAGCAGAAATTAGAACCAATTTTTTTTTTAAAGACCTTACTCAGTATTATTTCTCTTATATTTGATTATTGCGCCTATGAATTTTGCCACTGAGAGGGTGACACGATCATTTGCATCCAATGAAATTTGCCGCTGAGAGGGTGACACGATCATTTGCCATGACACCTGGGCTCACATGTTTAGCAATTCCGTATCTTTAAGTAAAGGGGTGACTAAATTAGCCCTCAACTCATCAAATATAGGGCACTCCATAATCATATGTTCAATGTTTTCTATTGTATCATATGAGCATCTGCATGTTCTATTACAGTATGATACTTCATTATATCTGCCCTCCAAAATCGCTGAGGGAAGAATATCCAGTCTTGCCAAAGTAAAGCTCCTTAGTTTTGGGACTGTCAACTGATAAAAATATTTTGGCAATTGCACCGGGAGGGAAGACCTTCTTTGCTCTACCTTAACTTTAAACAAAGTAATATGTTCACATTCTATATTCAATGGCTAAGAGTGAACCCCAATATTCTACTGAGCTGCCAAATCTTTAGGCTTAGAAACTAGAGGCCCAGAGACTGCATCTGAGAAAGAGACCAAGATGGAAAAGTTTTTGTGCTCTAAAGGGGCATATATTTCAGAGGAAAGATTATCAGAAATCAAGGGAGAGATTAATTTATTAAACACCCTATATGATTTGCGGGGGAATGGCAAATATAAAATTACAAAAAATGTATCAAGAGAAACTGCATTGCTGGAAGGAATAAGAAAGGTAAGCAAAGTGTTAAAATGGCAAAATCCAGTTTAACTTGTCAATGTACAAAAGATCTCATCTCCAGAATATGGTGCAACTATTCTTGGGATATTCACTGTCAGCAGTAGAGATGTGTTTCTTTAAAACTGAACCATTTAATCCACTGAGACAAATGTCAAGAAGCAAGAAAGTTCAGAGAAAACCTGTAATTAAATCTCCTTTGGTACCAGGAATACCTGCAGTTATGCTCTTCAATGCTGGAAAAGTAGAGCAAGGTGTGATTGTGGACACCAGTGCCATGCATGAGGAAGCCCAACCTTACTGAGTCATTTAAGTGAATAGCTAGTCACTTAGTATCTATCCATTTTTGATATTTATGATGGTGCAGATATGTGTGCAATTTACTCAATTGTTTATTGTAACTAAAATTCTGTGCTATTGTACTTCATAAGTTTTACACAGTGCAGTGGTTTATTAAGTGTGGTTTTGCCTTTATCCAACCAGGATCCTAAAAAACCCTGTGTGCACGGTGATTTACTTGCAAGAGTAGATTACAGCATAACAGCTGACCAATCTGGCCACCACCTTAACTCCTAGTGATGGCAGATACTGCTCTGATGAGAAAATCAATGGGCAGAAGGGGCTTTCTAAAGATTCTGTAGCCTGCAAATAGTTCTGCAGGAAAAAAGGGACTCCTGGATGATCAAACAACTCTTAAAAAAAACAAGATACCTTGACTGCCAAGATGACACAACTGCCAAGCAACAGATTTGATCTCATTGAACATAAAGTTGCCTGTTCCTGACAGAACTGGGACAGTGGTAGTTTCTCTCGGACTCAACGCTAGACCCTAACATTCCTCCTCTGTGGCAGAAGGATAAAATAATGGCTGTCCCCACTCACCTGCAACGAGTTCACACACTTGGAACAGGTCAAAGCCTCCAACTGGGAATAGACAAATCGTAGTCCTCTCAAACAATGCAGAGGGACACACTTCAACTGAGCCAAGGAAGGAAAAGGAGAGAAAGGATAACTTTCTATTACAGAATGTTCACACAGGAGCTCTAGAACTTCTCTACAGACAAGGAGACACACTCTAGGATCTCACACCAACTAAAAGAAACTGCCCCTCTACTTTTCTTCCTTTGTTTTCGCTCACCTTCCCACCCTGACCTGGGTAGCCCAGGCAAGCCTGATCTCATCAGAGCTCAGAAGCTAAGCAAGGTCCCCTGGCAAGTACTTGGATGGGAGACCTCCTTGGAATACCAGAGGTGGGAGGCAGGGGCAGGCTTTATTCAGCCACCTCTCTGAATATCCTCCAGGCCGCTAAGTAGGGGCCAATCACCAGAGGTTGCCATGACTTCCAGGTGCACGCACACACATTAAGATTAAGAACATAAGAGAAGCCAATGTTGGATCAGGCCAATGGCCCACCCAGTCCAACACACTGTCACACAGTGGCCAAAAATACCAGGTGCCATCAGGAGGTCCAGCAGTGGGGCCAGGATTCCCCAGAATCCCCCTTGGAATTAGAAAAACCAGTTCTCCCCTCCCCCAATTTATACTAGAATAAAAAGTTATTTTTAATTTGCAGTGCAAGAAAACAAAATTGGTTAGCTAGTATTTATTTATTTATTAGATTTATATCCCGCCCTCCCCCAACGGGCTCAGGGCGGCTAACAAAGAGGCATATGCCACAATTCAACAGCTAAAACAGGTTAAAACAGCTCTTATCAAATTAAAACAGTCAATCACGAACAAAGTGCCGGTGCTCTGAATAATAATCTCTCATTGATCCAAGATGTTATGAGAAACTTTTCACTGTAGAATTTCTTTTGCAGCCTCATCAACTGTTCTATATGCATGTGACGGACTGTCAAGGGTTAATGCCTCAAAGAGTCTGAGAACCTCTGAGTGACTGGCTGTTCAAATGGATTCTGTGGAGAGTGTCAATTAAGAAATGCCAGTTGGGAACTGACAGTCACTGACTGAGGACTGGGAAGGAAGCAAAGAAGGAGCGAGTGGATCAATGAGGATCCCCATTCAAGTAGAAAAGGGAAATTGCTTCTAGTTAAGAGAAGTAATCCTTTGCAAGTGAAAATGGAGATAGCTCTTGAAAGAGGAGTGATCCCTGGTCTGTGCAGGAAGAAGAATTTTCAGAACTGGGTTGTTTGTTCCTGCCTAAATTTGAAGTGTCAGTGAAACTCAGAAACCTATGCTTGAGTGTTAAAGCAGAAAGAGAAGAGAAAGCCTCTCCCATCAAAGTTTTACAGACCTTGTTGGATAGCAGAAACACTTGTGGGCAATAAATTATCTGGAGTTAGTGTGATTACAAAGTTACCTCTGGTTTTATCATCTGCTTACCTCAGACATCCTACCCAATTCCACCTGATTTTTAAGTTAAATAAAATATTTCGTTTATTTTAAACTTCTAAAAGCCTCTCATACACCATTTCAGAAAGAGAAAATAAGAAGGTGATTTTGTCTCTTCACTCAAGTCCCTAGGCTTGGTCAGCATCAAAATATATAATAAAGTGACAGAGCGGGACAGCCATAGACAAACAGATAAGAAGAACGGGGCTGCTCAGCACAAAAGAAGAACAGGGAAAATCCTGTGTGTGAGGGAGGGAAAAGGGCGAGATCGTCATAGCATTGTATGAAACTTTTCACCCCACAACCACTACTATAAATGGGCAAGCCACCATAAACATCAGAGGACTCACCTCTAAACGCCGTAAAGATTTGAAGGGGGAGATCTTCACAACAGCTGGCAGAGGACAATCAGGAACGTGAATAAGCTACAAGGAACAAGAGAAGGATACTGCTCATGAGTTCTGTGCAAAAATCCATTCCACCTCCAATATATTTCCCACCCCAGCCATAAAGCTTGTTCTACCATCTGAAAATACTACACAACCTGTAATTAAGCTGTCTACTATACAAAACTTCTATGAGCAGTACAAAACTCTCTAGTAACAGAGGTACAAGATGTTGTATTACAGTTTTGTATACAAAAATACAGCTATTGAAACTTTGATACCAAGTGACCTTACCAAGTGACAAAGCACACGAGGACTACTTAACTGCATTTGATATGGGGATTAAGCTATGAAACAATGCTATCTGAAGCAGCGGGTAAAGCAGCAGAAGGCAACTGGGCCTCTGCACTACTCACACCACTAGATCAATACAGCTCACTTGCCTTTATCTAGCATTAAGGGGCACCAGTTCTCCCCATGCCCTTGCTATAAGAGCCAATGAAGCTCAAAAAACAATGGTTTATAGAGAGCATTATACTTATGTGGTAAAAGCATTCTACTTACTGGCTTTCTATACTAGAAATATGTATTTCATGTTCAAAAGATCCATGAATATGGTCCATTAATATTTGTCTATACTTTACACTGCATTTCTAACACACATAGCTGCCACTTCCTACCACAAACCAGAACAAAGGCCTGATAGCTCCATCTGTCATTTCTTGCAGCACAGACAAGAAATAAGCTGTGTCGGGGGCTTGATAGATACATATTGAGAGCCAGTCTGGTGTAGTGGTTAAGTGCGCAGACTCTAATCTGGGAGAACTGGGTTTAATTCCCCACTCTTCTACTTGCAGCTGCTGGATGACTTTGGGTAAGCCATAGTTCTGTCAGAATTGTCCTTGAAAAAGGGCAGTTTCTGTCAGAGCTCTCTCAGCCACACCTACCTCACAGGGTGTCTGTTGTGGGGAGGGGAAGGGAAAGGAGTCTGTAAGCTGTTCTGAGACTCTGAGTGAAGGGCGGGGTATAAATCCAATCATCATCATCATCATCATCATCTCCTCCTCCTCCTCTTCTTCCTGTCAATTAACTGCCAGTGAAGCCAAATGCAGAGTAATCTTTGAACTGAAGTGACAATGTGGATAAAGTGCCCAATTTGGCCTAGAGAGACCCAGCTTTAAGATCCCCCTGAGTTATGAAGTGACTTTGGCTTGTTGCTTTTCTCCCCAGCCCAATCTACTTTACACGCTTGTTGCAAGGATAAAATAGCGGAAAGGAGCACATCTATACCCCAAGCTCCTTGGAAGAACGGTGGTATAATCCTGTCCTTATATATATTTGAATTTTGGTTCCACAACATTCTATGCTTGCCATAATTGATTTGGCTCAAGAACTGGCAGTCACAAGACACTGGCCAGGGCTGACTGGCTGCTTCGCAAAATCCCACCCACGTCAGCCCCGGTCAGTGTTTTCAGCTCAGTCTGCTCCAGTCCTCCGACAGGAGAGGACCGTCTGGAGTGTGAGTGCAGGGACAGGCCCTCAAGTCTGAGGCAAGTGAGAGAAGCCCTTTTCCACCCCCCCACACCATCCCCTGGGCCTTCTATGAGCGGACTAGGCCCAGAGAAGGCCTTTTCCGTCCCCCACACGCCATCCCCTGGGCCTTCTATGGGGCCCTAGGCCCAGAGAAGGCCTTTTCCGTCCCCCACACGCCATTCCCTGGGCCTTCTATAGGGCACTAGGCCCAGAGAAGGCCTTTTCCGCCCCCCACACGCCATCCCCTGAGCCTTCTATAGGGCACTAGGCCCAGAGAAGCCCTTTTCCGCCCCACACGCCATCCCCTGGGCCTTCTATGGCGCACTAGGCCCAGAGAAGGCCTTTTCCGTCCCCCACATGCCATCCCCTGGGCCTTCTATGGGGGCACTAGGCCCAGAGAAGCCATTTTCTGTCCCCCACATATCATCCTCTGGGCCTTCTATGGGGGCAGTAGGCCCAGAGAAGCCCTTTCCCCCCACACACTGCCTACTGCCCCTATAGAAGGCCCAGGGATGGTGTGTGGGGTACAGAAAAGGCCTTCTTTGGGCCCAGAGAAGCCCTTTTCTGCCCCTTTTCCCTTCCTTTTCCCCTTTTCCTTTCTTCCTCTCTCCTTTCCTTCCCTTCCTTCCCCCTGTTCGTTCATTCATTCGTTCCTTCCTTCCTTCCTCCATCCTTCTCTCCCTTCCACCTCCCTCCCTTCCTTTCTAGGGCCCGTTGTCTTCCACCACAACGGGCTTTGCTCCCTAGTAGCTTAATAAAAACAGAATTAGCCTGGTCAAAATGGCACACAAAAGGCCCACTAAGCAGCTACCTCTCAACTTATTCAGTCTCCACACAACACTGCTAAAGTATTAAAAATATACCAAATGCAACTCTAGCTAATTCTACATAGCACCAAATCTTGAATTTAACAGCTAATTTATTAATGTAGGTTGTCTTTTTCCTTTCTCTTTTCTTCGCCAAGGATTATTAGCCAAAGCCCATATAAACAGCAAAGCAGAATTCCCCAAGATAGCTTATCTCATGAGCAGAGCACCATATTGTTGTGGCCAGTACAAAAGATACTTCAAAACGTATTTCATCTTTCCTTATAAAAGCCCAAGGCAGCTCAAATCGTAACTATGAAACACAATTAAATCCATCATCATACAAACAGAAAATTCAGTAACTGCTCAGCTCCAACAAAATACGAATTCAAAAGCCAAGCAGAGTCAGAATCAATACCCAAAGGAGAATCAGCAACCAAACTCTTACACACCATCACTTTAAGAAAAAGCCTGCCAAAGTAATGTCATTTTGACTCCCCTTCTAAGAGTCTGTAAGGAATAGCTCATGTGTACCTCAGCTAGCAATAGCCACCCTCTGTGCCATTTTTACTGAAGAAACAGCAGATTTTGATGAAACAAGTGTTATTGGCACATGGGTTCATATTGGATTAGAAGTCCTTCAGGCCCCATATCATTAAAGGGTTTTTAAAGCCAAGAACCCGCACCTTGAATTGCACTTGGGAACCAGTGCAGCCTCAGTAGTTGTATGATCAAAATGGTCTAGCCTTGCAAAAACCAAGCTGCCACATTTTACAGTAGCCAACTGTGACTTTTTTGAGAAAATCTGAATTGGAAAAGTTTCCAGTCTAAATAATGTTAGCAAAAGAAGGCAAATACACCATGTACAAGCATTGGGATCCGGCCATGCTTCCTATCCCAAATCTAGCCCACCTAACATGATTAATTCGCAGCACAACAGCCCTGATAACTATAGATAAACAAGACTATATTTATATATATACAACAGGATTTTTTTCCATGGAAAACACAGCATCAGAAATTGACTGTAACATGCTTTCTGTGTTGTCCTTGAAAAGAACTCAGAAGCATCAGCTAGTGACAGTGATATGGCATGGAAATTTTCCCATAACAAAGAAAAAGGAGGGCACAGTTAAGCAACTAAAATGGCTCAGTGTTACCTATCCTTGCCAGAGTTAACATCTCATGTCCAACACAGCAAATATATCTAAAGCACAAGCCCTGTACCTAAAAAAAAACACACACACAAATAGTGACCCACTGAAACCAACGTCCTCAGGGCACTAAGGTGCTTTGACTTTTGTGGCCAGCCAATTGACGTCATACAGTGAGACAGTATCTAGGCAGTAAGGGGGCAAAAAAAAGGTTTCATTCGAATAAAGGACCAACATGCAGCCAAAAGTTTAGCTCAGATGTCCATTGAGCACCAGTTGTGTTCCAATTTTTATACTCCTGGTTGTCCTCCCGGTTCTACATCATCCTTGACATCACTTACACATGCAATTTTCTTTGTTTCTACTGTCCATTAATTTTACCTTTGACAAATAAGGTATTTCTGGCTTTCTTTCAACTTTTACTACCCTTTCATCCACAGGTGTCTTATCGAAACCTCCTTATTAAAAGTGAAATATGGTACTCTTCTGGATAAGGAACTTTCACAGTATCTTTGTTGGCTATTTTCCTAGTTTTTCCATCTCTAAAATGAATTATAAGCAAAAATTAACTTTCTCTGCTATTAATATAGTTTTTTTCTATTAACACATGCATATATAAGATTTACAAATACTTGTTTATAAAGTATTCCTACCAAATATATGTGGAAGATAGTGATAATCCCATTTCAGCAATTACTTATAAAAATCAAACTTCTTACGGCCACTTAAGGGCCTTTTCTGTATAGAAAATATAAATTCTGCTGCTCCAATTAAACTAAATTGTCAAATGTCTTATGAGTTATTCCTTGTTAAAATACTTTTGCTTGATAAAGGTATCTGAGATTGCAATTAAATTTAAGACTGGTATCTCTAACACTGAACATCTGTTCACTAATTTCTGTTGGAAACATCTTGGCTATTTTTCAATCTTGCACTTATAATTGTCTAAGAGTACTTTCATTTTAATAAAGATTACCTCTGCTTGTTAAAATAATTTTTATTGTAGCAGTTTAATTTTAAATCCTTGTTTCACAGCTGTGTACCAATAAATCTGTCATTTTCTTTGGCAAGCAAGACTTCCTATTAAAAAAATAAGAGATAATCTTGCTTAGAGAGGAATTTGGCCAACTTTCTTTTCCATAAACATTCAGAAATTTAAGGATCCATACCATAATCCTTAAACAGCAGTTATTTTCAGCTATAAACAAAATAGTAAAAGCTGTAATTAACCTTTGGAAACAGTCAACAAATAAGAAAAGGGGTCTGCCAAACCCAAATCTCTATTGCAGAAATTTCAGCTTATTTCTGCTCAATAAATCTTACCAGCCCCATCATGACATCCCATTAAAAATAAAGCATCTCTCAACTAAACCTAATTATCAAATTCCTTTTACTGGGCTTCTTGTCAGCTCATTAAATGTGACAGAAACCAGAGCTGTTATACCTTCTTGCTTTTGCCAGCTCATTCCAGGGAGCCTTAATGCTTTCTCCCCAAAATATTGGCATCCATGGAACAAATAATCAATTATCATTCAAACCACCTTCCCAGTAAATTGCACAACAGTTACTGAGTAGCACAAAGCTTATTCCAAATGCAGAAAAATATTCTACATAATCTTGAAAAGACTGCACAACAAAATATATTATCAGCTTCTATAATTCAAACAATGCATTAGTATAATTTGTTTTCAGTCTAATACTTTGATTTCTTTTCCACTTTAAATGTAAGAGTGGATTGCTTGAACATGGATTGCTTGAACAGGGAATAAATTCCCAGACGTTAACATTTACTCAATGTGCAAAAACCGGTATGTCTGCCTAGCAACTTGCAGGAAAATTAGTACGGGAACAAACAATTAAACCTGAAGGAATGAGGACAAGTTAGACTGCTACAAACCTATTGCCTCTATGCCAATATCACAAGTTAAAAGGGAGGCATCAGCCTTGTTTTTACCCCCATTAATAAGAGTCTTTGCGTGTTGTTTGGTATATATTGCTTTAACCATTGTAAAAAAATTCTTCACCACATTGTGAATCTGCCAGTTATTCCAACATTAAACTCCAACTAATGTTGTCAAATGCTTTTTCAGCACCAAGAAAAATCAAAGCCATTTATTTTTCTGGGCATGCTTCAAAATATTCAATTACATTCAGGATTGTTCTAACATTGTTTCTGAGTTGTCTTTTTGGTAAAAATCCTGCTTGATCTTGATGAATTATCTGCATTAATATTTTTTCAATCTTGTAGCTAAAATAGAAGCATAAATTTCATAATCTACATTTAATAATGAAATTGGTCTATAATTTTTAATTTCTTTCTCATCTGAATTTGGTTTATGTATCAATGTTATAAGTGCTTCATTCCAGGTTTCTAGTATTGTCACTTGATCTTCAAATACATGGTAGAATTCTGCAGATAATCCACCTGGACCTGGTATTCCCCCCCCCCTTTAAGGCTTCTATAATTTCACACATTGTTATCTGATCATTTTTTTAAAAAAAAAATTGCTCTTCAGTAAAAAAAATTAAGTTGTACTTCAAGAAGTCTTTAGACTCCTCTATTGTAGCTTCTCTTATTTGCTATAACTTGCTATAAAATGTCTCTTTTTTAAAATCTTTCATTGTATTTTTTTCTTCTCCTTCACTGTCTTTTAAAATTTTTATAGTTCTTTTCTTTTTTTGTTTTGTAATTTATATGCTAACCATCTAGTTGGTTTATTGGCATTTTCAAAATAATTTTGTTTTGCATAAGTAATCTTCTTAGCTATTTCCTCTGTCAAGATACAATTCATTTGGTGTTGTAATAGCTTTAATTTCACTCTTAGATGTTCAGCTGAGGGATCTTGTTTCAAATTTTCTTCCTGCATCTTAATTTGTTCTGTAATTTGTAAAAACTTTTGTTTTTTGTTTTTTTGTACGTGCTGTTTCTCTAATTATCCAACCTCTGGCATAAGCCTTAAATGCATCCCATACAGGTAAAATAGAAATATCTGGTTGGATATTCTTTTCAAAAAACATTTGAAATTCTTTTTTTGTCTCTGTTACAAATTTTGGGTTTTTCAATAAAAACGTATTGAGAGTCCATCTATTTGTCTTTGGTGTATCTTGCTGTTTTACCATAAGAGGATTGTGATCTGCAAAAATTGCTGGCAGTATTTCTACTTCTAGTAGGTCATTTATGGTTGTTGCTGAAATCCAACACATATCTATTCTTGACCATGACTTATGTCTTGCTGAATAAAAGGTATAATCCTTCTTTTTGGATTTCTAGTTTTCCAAGAGTCAATCAGATTATGTTCTTCTGCCAACTGTAAGAATGCATTTGGAAGTTTGTTACTTTGTTTCAGTTTTACAGTTATTGTTTTTCTATCTAAAAACTTGTCAAAGACATCATTATAGTCTCCAATCATAATTTTGTTTTGAGAGAAGTTCTTGTAATAATTAAAAAAAAATGATGTTGGTTGGGAGCATATTAAGGTTGTTTTACCTTGTCTTTGTACTTGAACTATCAAGGTTCTACCATCTTCAGAGCTGTATACTAATTCTGGATGCAAATGTTCTTTAACATATGTCACTAAACCTCTCTTCCCCTCCCTTTATCTGAAGAAATGAAGTCTTCCCCAAGTTTTTTGATCTCCAAATATTTTTGGTCTGAGTATTTTATATGGGTCTCTTGTAGGCATATCACATCCGGTTGCATCTTTTTCAATTGTTTAAAAATCTGTCTTCTTTTTTGAGGTGCACCCAGTCCATTCACATTTATTGAGACTAACTTTATTTTTCTCTATCCATCTTTAGTTTGAGTTTTATTGTCATCTTTATTCTTCAGTTGAAGTCTTGTAACCATCTGGGTTGTTGTGATCTTTCCAGTTTTTCTAATTTTTGTAGTTTTTCAATTTCCTCCAGTTGCTCCTTGTGTTTCTCTCTGGTCATCCTCTGTAGTTTTTGTTTCTTCTTCCTCAACTTCCAGTTCTTCATATGTTTTTAAAAATTCTTCTGCTTTAAAAACTGAGTTGATTTTGTATCTTTCTCTTTATAAGTGAAAAAATGCATTCTGGAAGTAGCCATTTCCATTCTTTCTAAGAATATTTGTAAGCTCCATATATTCTCTTCTCTCTCACTCTCCATGGAATTTCCTTTAAAATCTTAATTTCTGTTTCTTCTATTTGTAAGGGTTTTTCATTTGTTGCTTTCACAATTTCATCTCTTATTGACCTTTTGTGGAATCTCACGTGCACTTCTCTTGGAAGTTTATTTCTCCTTGCATATGCCAAATTCATTCTATAAGCAACATCAATTTCATTATATAGTTTATCTGTGTTTTCTGCTTCCATATACTCAGCCAATATTTGTACTATTTCAAGTTTCAGCTGCTCATCTTGTTTTTCTGGAATATTTTGAAATCTTAAAATATATGCTGCTTTATCAATCTCTAATTTAATAAGAGCTTCTGCCATGGAATCTTGCTTAGATTCCACTGCTTTTATTTTAAGCTGTACCTTTTCAGATTTGTCCTCCATTTGATTAACAGTTTGAGCCAAGGAAGAAATTTCTTGTCTATTTTCTTTGAGCTGCTTTTGTACTTCTGTCATTTGGTGTACCATTTGTTGTGAAAGTGTATCTAGTTAAACTTGCATGGGATTGACAGCTGTTGTCACAGCTTCTTGTATTGAGATTTGTAATTCCTTTGCTGAAATCTGTGTCAAACTGGCAGTTACTGATTAGATTGGCCAGGAGAAGTGCCAGAAGGAGATTTAATTTTCTTATCCATCATGTTGTTAACAATATTGTTTACTATATTTTAAATTACTGTAAATTAAACACCATCACACTAAAGACTGTTAATATTCACACGTCCCCTCTCAGTCAGTACGTTAAGTTTAACCTCCCTTTTTTTATTTCTTACAAATACTCTCAGTCTAGCCCCAAAGAAATTATCAACAATTTACATTTCTCTCAAGAACAGATTGTGCTTTTGTAATAACAACATGCAAAGATATAAGAATTCCAAGTGAAAAACATAACCTCTGAGGAAATGATGTATGGAAAGTACTCTCTGTGTCATCTTTCTGTGTTATACCTCTAAGGATGCCAGTCACGGCTACTGGCAAAATGTCAGGCCCTACAATGTCTTTCCTACAATGCCAACACCACAACCATACAACCCAGAAAATCTACAACAGCTAATGAACTCCAACCGTGAAAGCCTTCAACACATTAAGTTCCAGTCAATTTACAGGCTCCTCCTTTCTTCTTTGTCTTTAATTTGTAATGCAAATAAATAGTTATAAAAATTTATAATCCTTTAGGGTAACTTCATGTAAATATATAACCCTTTAGGGTATCTTCATGAATAGACAAATTATAATCCAAATAGAGCCAAATTATAATCCCAAGTGGGGTTTGATAAAAGAGAGTCTAGTCCAAATATCCAGAATTATAATCCACTGGTTCACCAAACATCAAGTTATATTTGAAGAGTAGTATGAGTCTGTTAAAAAGTTTTAATTCCAGACATCAACCATTTTTCAGCCCTTGCAAGTATTTATATATTTTAAAATAGCTCTTTTCCAAGCCGCTTCTGATGTGTGTGTGGGGGGAATCCTCTCATCTTTCTCTTTTTACCTCCTCTTTTAAAGGGTTATATCAAAATGGAGAATCTCTTCTGAATTCAATGCTTTAATAGTACTCACGGTGGTAGAGTTTCTTTTAAAGTTCTGTATGGGGTTGATTCACAGTGATTCTGTATGGGGGTGATTCACAGCTCCGCAGTTATGGAATCCATAGGTGCTGTCAGGTATCCCTGCCATAAGGGATGGAGGAGGGAGGGAGGATGGGACTGTAGGGTGTTGATTGATGTATCTGGACTGGTGGGATGGAATGTGGGGAGATGCCGATGTTGCCTGGGCAACCGGGCCATATCTCATCTCCCAGGCCAAGAGTGGCCTTGAATGCCAGGCTGTGCGTCTACTATCGCTTTCTAAAGGCAACAGCTAGGCTTGGGAAAGGTGGGATGGCGGGTAGATTATTATTTACTTGCTTTCTGGTGTTCCCGCGCGCGCGCTGCCCATCTATTGGTAGAAAGGTGGGGGCCCTTCCCCCCCCTTAGAGTATATCTCAATGCTTCATGTATTCAAGTTATTCTTAACAATGCTTCTGTTCTAGTGACCTAGTATTGCAGCTTAATAAACACTATTCTTGTTTCAATGAATAAGGCCTGGTGTTTGGCTGACTAACCGGGGACTCTGACAGGTGCTCTCTCACAGGTTTGGGCTTCAGGACTCAATCCGCTTGCCACCACTCGCAGAGAGTCCAAGATCAAGCCTCTTGCTTGGCCCCCTCTACAGGGAGGTCCATGGGAGCTCCAAAGGAGTTTAAACCCCATCCAAACCCGGCGATCCGGGTAGCTTCACAGGAGCTTTCCCACAGCCATCTGCCTTCACCATGCTGAAAAACAGAAGTCGCCCCCACGGATTTTCTACGGGCTTTTCCTTCCAGGGTGCTTTTTTTTTTGTCAGTTTTGGTCCCATACTGCTTTGGCTTATTCCCTGATTTTCACATGCATTTCTGTGCCATTAGTTTTAGCATGTTTGTTTTTCTCCTATGTTTTTCTAGTTCTTTTGAGACTACTTTTACTCTCATTTTTTCCTAGAAGCCGATTTGGAGTCACCTTTCCCTCATGCATAATGTTTCTGTCAGCATTTTTGCCCTGCCCACTCCCACCCCCATGCCCCTCCAGCCCACTTTTCAATGACTGGACTGTTGTAATCATCAAACCACTCTGTGCCCTCCCCTGCCAAAGATTAGTGTTTTGTTTTTTAGTTTTTAAATGGCGCATAAATATCAATATATTGTTGTAACAATAGTTCAAGCAGGTTGAATCTCCAGGGTTTTTATCCTTTTTTAAAAAGCAAGTGTCTAGCCCCATCGCTTGTGGAAATATGTCTTTATCCTTATATTTCGGCAAGGGAAGGGGCTAGATACTTTTTTAAAAAAATGAAAGCTGAGAATTCAGAGAACTTACTTTACCTATCATTACAATGATATATTGATATTTGAGTGCCTTTTAAAAAAGATATAGCTATCGTATCACTGTATCAAAATCTACGTGTAAAAAAAATAAAAAGAGGTCCTGTAATCCCAGTGATGACGAAGTGCCATCTCTTGAAAAATCCTGAGTTAAGGCCCATGGGGAAGAAAATTAACTGACCCCACAACCGTGACAATGCAGAGGGAGGGCAGATGTGTGGAACAACTTTGCCTCAACCATTTCCAGTGCTAATTTTTTTTTCCCATTTATATTCCACCTTCCCCACAAGCAGGCTGAGGGTGGATCACAGTAAGACTCTTCAAAGACATAAATAGAATTTTACAGATTAAAACAATTTAAAATAAGCAGAGATTTAAAAGAGAAAAAAACACACAACAAGTCACACTATTTCAAGCTGGCGCCATTGCGGCTCTGAGATCTTACTGATCCAGGCCAAGTTGAGGTAGTAGGCTTCAATTTCAGTGGGGAAGGCCAGGCTTTTAACTGGACACCCGCCACCTCAGCCAAAGGCCTGGAGGCCCTGCCGGACGATAATAAGTCCCGCAGAGCCCTGATCTGAGAAGGGAGCATGTTCCACCAGAAAAGCCCTGGCCCTGGTGAAGGCTAAGCAGACATCCCTTCGGCCAGGGACAACCAACAGATCTTGACCAACAGAGCGGCAAGGCTCTCCAGGGCACATATGGGGAGAGGCTTGTGACCAACTGCCAAGAAAATCACAGTAAATCCAGCATGCAGAAAAGCCTATCAGTTCCCCAGTAAGTTCTGAATATGATGACTTGGAAGTTTCCAATAAGCATTTGTAGCCTCTCATGGGAGAGTCCCAGGCTTTTGCTTAGCAGCAACACAAAGAACGCAGGATGACTGTAGATTCCACGAAATGCAGACCAGTAAATGTTTTGGATTCTTTTCCCTTGCAAAAACAACACTTTTCAGCCCCCATGCGTGAAGGTTGTGAAGACAACCTTAGATACACAAAGGCAACTCTTGCAAAAGTTCAGGAATAAGACTGAAGCCTCACCTTTACATTAGTACTTAATAGATGGGATTTCATTACCCTTATATTCCCCAGTAGTCTCTTGCCCCTGAACCGCCTCCATCTGAAAGAGACTGGAGGAAAAAGACAACCCTAGGTTGCCATAATACCTGCACATTGTCAGAATCCTGGTTAAATCAGTTCTCAACACCACTCACTTCAAAGAAAGATTAGTTTATTGAGATGCTGAAGAATACCATACTGAACACGAGCTTTGTTAGGACTGAAGGTGAAAGCACGGAGATTGCAGATATATTGTGTTCAAGCAAAGGCACTAAAGATCAGGACTCAATCACCCAGTGGCATTTGCCCACCAGAAATAACGGTCAACTACCTCCCTCCCCCCCCCCCAGCATGTACCCCTCTACAGAAATAAAGCAGAATAACAGGTCTCTGCGACACATCAAAGCATTTAGGAAAATGAAAGAATTTCGTTTTCACACCTCTCTTCCCCTCCTCCTTCCTCTATGGCAGGCGACCTATAAAATGCATACTGAGCCTGACACACATTACATTGTCCTGCACATTAAGTATCTATGTAAACTGACCAATGTATACAATTCATGCTGATAGAACTGAAATTTGTAGTGCCAAATTTTAGACTCCCACTTGACTTCTATCCTTTTGTTACCCTTCCAAGAATCATTTAAATTATACTTTAGCTTATCTCATCTCTATCATTAAATTTTAGTTCAGTTATCTTAAGACTAAATTACTGAGCATTCATGAACAGCAACTCCAGCACATTCCAGGTCCTTCGATCTGTTTCCGTCTGCTTCAACAGATGGCACAAATATACATTTGCAGCTAAGAGGAAGCTAGTTTCTTCGCCAGCCTTCTACCACCCCCTCAGCCTTATGCTAGTCAGCCCTGACTGAATCTGTTATTGCGCAAATTCTAGACCTCAGGCACGGGGTGAAGAACACTGAGCTATTTTATGATTTAACACCATTGCCTCCCATGCTTGAAAGTATCAGATTGTTGCAAAGTTCTCCAGGCAAGTAGTCATAAACAACGACAGATAATACTAGAAGTACCTGTTACAACTACAACAAAATCATACAGCTTTCTAAATCCAGGGCATGGAAGAAGGCAGATTGTGACCATATCTGCAATTCTTCAACTATGATTTGGCATCAGACAAGTGAAGTTACTGCCCTGTGTTTTAATTGCTATTTTTATACAAGCTTTATTTTTTTAACTATGATGTATTTTATAATGTTCTGTTTGGGCTGAAATACAGCATATAAGTTTTGTAAATAAAAATTAAGCCTCCACATAAGATAGACACTAGCTTTGTATTCCTGCAGCCTATGAACATTCTCCAGAGTTCCTCATACTAGCAAGAAGGGCCCATAGATCTTTGGAAGAGCACAGTTTCCAGAAATCCCATTTTAAAGATCACAGATCTTTCCTCTGTTTGTATCTCCATAGAAACCCTTCCTGAACCTGGGGAAGTTTACTCCTGCAGGATGAGCACAGACCAACAGGCATGTGGGGAAGGAGTCTACAGTGGGGAGGGAAGGAGTGAAATTACCCCCGTCCTCCTCCATTAGCAAAGCCAAGAGAAATTTTCTGTCCTCCTCCCAGCTGCAGCCTCTTGACCCACATGGCTATGACTTCATGCAGAACCTGCAACCTTGAAAACTGACCAAGATCTGAAAGGACTGCTGAGTAGAAGGGGTATGTCAGAAACATTCACAACTGTCAACACCTCTTGCTGAAAATAATAAATCAATCAATCACAAGATTAAAGTCAGTACCTGCAAAGTGCTACCTGTACTTTTCCTCACCTTTTGTTTAGTCATTTCAAGTAGATATACTTGACACTGGAAGTTAGACAAATTATACAGGCTTTGTTAAGATAGTAAAAAAAAAAAGCCACTAATTGAACAAACCTAACCCTTCTAGGAAGGGATTACAACCTAGCATCTCAGCTACGGAGATTCTAAGGATGATCAATATAATTCCAAAGCCACAAGTCACTCAATAGCTTTGATGATTTTTGGCTGGTCTTAGTAAAAACAGTATGCAAGTTTCATATTCTCTGCAACTCTTCATCAGGCTCAGTGTTCATAACCAAAAAGAGGGAAAAGAGCTGGGATCCAATTTGGCACTATGCCTCAAAACAATTTTCTTCCTTGTTTTTCTTCCTTTGCTTTTTTGTACGGAGCATCCAGGCTAACGAAGAGTTCTAAATAATCCAAAAGCTTGCACAATGTTTTCTGATATCCTGATTGGTCCTAATAAAATGTATTACATGACCTTGTTTTTTTTTAATTTGTCTGCAGATCAATGCCACTATTTGCCATTCATTTCACCAACCTACTACAGCTATACAATGGGCCCAGTAAACCACAGGCATTGAGATCAACCCCAACGCACAAACCAAGGACTTCCAACCTCCCACTTCAGAATATACCTTCAAAGACAGTGTCTTCTGCAAGACATCAAACAGAAATTGGGCTTGAAGGATGGCAGAAGTTTCAGCAGGGTGTGATGAGAGTGCAATAAAGCCGTGATTCTGGTTTCGTGGTATTAGATGCTGCTCAAATATTTGCGTGAGATAGTGCAGTGTGGAGGTGAATAAGGTCAAGGTACTCGTACCATCAAGAATCAAGTCTCCTAAGGGACAAAGGAAGACCCATATTTACTTATTGCTCAGTCAGACCCCTGAAGAAAGTCAGTAGTGATTTATAAGCCCATCAGCACAATATCTTATCATAAGCTGCATTCAAATAGAGTACACTATAATTACTTCTGCTGATGTGTCTCCAAAGTGTATGCCTTGATTCTTATACTTGCCACTCACACACGTTCCTTACTCTCTTGTGATTACTTACCATTTTCTTGCACATATAGGAGGACAAAGTACAGTGAAGTGACATTGAGAGAGTTGTCTACTAGGTTTTTTCCTCCTCCCCGTAACTTGGAAACCCAGAAACACATTGTGCCCATACACTGGATGCAATACCAATAAAGATCTCCTTTCTCTTGTGCATGACATCTAAGAAGGCCTGGACTCACATTCAATTTTGGTAATAATCCTACTAAAAGGCACAAAAGTAGAATGGGTGCTTACATTTTAGAGCCACCCTTAAAGAGAGGATAGGAACTGAATATCATCAAAAGTTTGTCCATTAGAGGCAAATGTTTGTCATAATGTGCCTACAATGGTGCAACACCAACAGACATTACACGTACATGTTCGGGGATACCTAAAAGACATTGAGACATCCAGGTATCTATCTCATACATCAGTGAAAAAGAGGACAGGGTCCCCTCTCACTACCAAAAAACTAGGTTTAGGGTCATGAAACCTGTATGTACAAAAGCCATGTGGAACAGGGTCTGTATAAAAGTTGGAAATTAGTGTAAACTCTGCAAAAGAGCTGACCTGATTCAACCCAAAGCTTGCTTAGCATTTTTTATCAGGATATTTTGTTGTACAATTTGGAAAATGCACATGAAAACCTTCATTGCTTGCTTGATTGTGAATTTAAATTTCACACCATGCAATGGCAGCAAATTCATTTCTTAAGCAGTTGTTTTCAACACTGGCTCCAAAATTCAATTAAGCTGAGCTTTTTTTCCCACAATTTTTAAAATTTTCTTATTTAACAACAAATAATAACAACAGTAACAACAACTTAAACCTAGCTTTTCACCAATACACATAGTAAAACTGTAGTAAAATGAAGTACATTACAATTTCTAATAAGATGCAAAGTCTAAATACTTCTTTAGCAAAGTACTTAGTTCATTATAGTTAGAATTAACATATTCAAAAAAAGAAAGCCATTTGTAGCAGGAACTCCTTTGCATATTAGGCGACACACCCCTAACGTAGCCAATCCTCCAAGAGCTTACAGTAGCCCCTGTAAGAGGAGCTCTGTAAGCTCTTGGAGGATTGGCTACATTAGGGTTGCCTAATATGCAAAGGAGTTCCTGCTGCAAAAAGAAACTGGAGCATAGGTCATACTTTAGCACTCTTAAATCACTCCGGATCAAGGGGGCTTCATTTGGAAGACTGCCTACAGGAGTGTCCTTCATGCCAGGTGCCATTTTAGATGTGACAGGGGCAGCACTGGCTCGCCCGCTAGGTGAACTAGGTGCTCACCTAGAGCGCACCGGCCCCTCAGGGGTGCCAAACAGCACCCCCCCCCGAAAAGCCCCCCCCACCGCCCTGACCGGGCGCCCGCCACTGCCAGTACAAGGACACCTGGTTGGGGCACAGGAGGCAGCAGTGCAGCTTGCCTGGCCTCCCCCATTGGGGGGAGCAGGTGGGGGTGGCATGGCAGCGGCCAGTGGGGACTCAGCACTGCCACCAGTACAGAACGCCTGGCCAGGGTGCAGGAGACAGTGATGCATCTCACTCGCCCTCCCCCCTCGGGGGGGGGGAGGAGGCAGCGGCGGAAAAAGGGTCTCCAGGCCCCACCAGGAGGTTGGCACCTGCGCCCTGCCTATCTGTGCCAACACTTATCACAACTTTAATAAAGTTACAAGGAACTGTGGAAAAAATTAGGTTTTGTTGTAGCAACTTAGAAAATATGGTCATTAAAATACAAAATCCTTAAGGCTGAGAAATTGGGCACTTAGATTTTCGGGCTAGTTCCTAAAGCCAAAGAAAATCTGCTAAGGCCTGTCATGTGCACTGTAGAGTCTGGACTGTTTTTTGTTACCCACCACAAGGATGCACAGTGGGAGCACCTGCCTGGGTCACAGAAGCAGCTCCTTTTCTTTTCTTTTTTACACTTTGCTGTATAAATACCAGCAATCGTCTTCTTTCCCGAAAAGCACCATTATTATTGCACCTTGTCCCCCACACAGTTTCAGTTTTGGGCCCTGACCACCACCCTCCTCCGGCCCCGACCCCCGGGGGCACAGGGCCAGGCTCACTTTCCATTGCCAGCAGGACCGACGGCTCCCCCTCCCCCGCCGAGCCTCCGCCTCCTCCTCCTCCTCACCCGAGTCCTGCAGCAGCCGCGCCAAGCCCTGCAGCAGCAGCAGCCTCCGTTCCTTCCGGGCGGCGGGGGCCATCTCTCTGCCTGCGGGGATCAAGGAAGGGCCGCGGGCATCAGGAGAGCCGGAGTCACCCGCCGCGGACGGACCCCGACAGACGACGGGCGGCTCGGAACGGGCTCCGCCGCGCCCCCGAGAACGACAGCAGGGGACTCTGCGCCCCCGCCCCGCCCCGCCCCGCCCCGCCCCCAAGCAGAGCCCACGGCGAGCCCGGCCGCCGCCCAGCGAGGCAGCCCCGCCGCCAGACCCACGCCCGGGAGGCGCGTGACCGTCACGACTCGGGCCGGCCAAAGTCCCTCGCGGCGGGGGGGAGGGGAGGGGGGTCCTCGCGCCTTCCTCGCTCCCGCCCCCCACCCCGGGCGCCGCCCGACCCGGCCCGGCCCGGCCCAGCCCTCCCCTCCCCTCCCGGCCCCCGACGGGGCAGAGGCGCCCGGCGCGAGGAAGGGGGCCCCGCTGGGGGGGAGTCGCCATGGCAACGCCTGCCGCGCAGCCTCTCCCCCCCGGCGCGCCCGCCCCCCCCCCCCGGGCCCGGAAAGGCTCGAGCCGCCCCGGAGAAGGGAGCCCCCACCGTCACGGGCGCCGGCGGACCGCCCGACTCCGCGGCTCACTTCCGCGTCACCATAGAGCAGGGCGGCAGCGGCGGAGACAGAGCGCCCGGCCCCCGCCTCCCGCAAGGCCGGCGCCTCCGCCCCTCCGGTGGCCTTCCCGGCAGCGCCCGCGTTCGCCAGGGGCCCGGGTTGGGGCTCCCGCCGGAGTAGGCAGCCTCCGCACTCCCCACAGGCCGGGGCCGCCCGCAGGGTCGCCTTCGCAGCGCTCGCACGGGAACTAGCGCACACCAACTGGGCGCCGGCTTTTCGGAGGACACCCTGGGACACCGGTTCGCACGCTGCAAAGTCCACGTGGACTGTCAACGCTGCTCGTTCTCTCCAGGGTATATCCGAATATAGAGCAACTTTCCACCTACACAAAGTCGGGTTGCCACGTCTGGGTTGGAGAATACCTGGAGACTTTGGGGGCGGATCCAGGAGAGGGCGGGGTTTGGGGAGGGGAGGGGGCCACAGCAGGGTACGTGGTACAGGAGCCCACCCTTCGAAGCAGCCATTATCTCCAGGGGAGGGGATCTCTGTCAGCTGGAGATCGGTGGTAAAAGCGGGAGGTCTCCAGGCCACAGCTGGAGGCTGGCAACGCTGGCACAAAGCAACATCCCAACTCTATTCCCAATAGTTTTGCCTCCTCCAATAATAGAGACTCAGAGATTGCAAGTACAGAAACGTGTGTCACACAGACAACCCAGATATTTGTAAACAAGATTTTTCTTGAGCTGGGCTTCAGTCTTCAGATCTAGGGTTGCCAACCTCCAGGTAGTGGCAGGGGAATCTCACGAAATTACAACCGATTTCCAGGCTACACAAATCACTAATTCTTTTATCTAAAACGTTTATTCCACTTCTGGAGAAAATGAGTGCTTTGGAAGGTGGACTGCTTGGCATACCCTACCATGCTCCCGCCCCTCCCCAAACCCAACTCTCCCAGGCTCCACTCCAAAGTCTCCAGGTATTTCCAAACCCAGAGTTTTCAATGGCTCAGCAGAGGCCTATGTGAAGTATCATGACTAAAAGCATGTGCAAAGTGCCCTTCCTTCAGCACTGATAAACCAGGAGAGATGCTCAATCACTGATTAAGCAAGGCAGGAGAGATGCTAGACCACAGATCACAATTTCTCAAACTGGCTTGAACAGAAGCACTTGTCATCTATTGTAAACACCCCTTGCACAACTGGTACATTACACCAGTCAAGTAGTCTGTGTTGCTTGCATGATGCCATCCCATGTACACAGACTTCCTGTCCTGAGTGCTGCCCCATGTCTACTGACCAACTCTTGACAATTCCTGGAGAATTGGGGGTGGTGCCTGGGAGGATTTGGGGAGCTCATCAGGAACGTGATGCCATATAGGTCACCTTCAGAAGCTGCCATTCCCTGCAAAGGAACTGATCTCTCTAGTCAGCCACTTGTAATTCTGGTAGAACTCCAGGCCCCACCTTGAGGTTAGTAACCGTAACCCTACATGTGAAGACATTAGTGTACCAGCAAACAAAGGAGGGGGGTTACTTGACCAGATACTCAGGGAGAAAACCAAAAACTAGGGGAACTGCTAACATCTAGGGTTGCCACCCTCCAGGTGGCACCTGGAGATCGCCCGCTATTACAATTGATCTCCAGCTGACAGAGATCAGCTCCCCTGGAGAAAACAGCTGCTCTGGAGGGTGGACTCTATAGCATTATACCATGCTGAGATACCCACCTCCCCTCCCCAAACCTCACCCTTCCCAGGCTCCACCACCAGAATCTCCAGGGATTTCCAGAGATGGCAACCCTTCCAGCATCGCAGGGGCTTGCCTTAGATCTGGCTAGGAGCTGTGTAAGTTCAGGAGGCAGTGATGGTCATAAGTCATGCCTGTTGCCTTCTCCCAGGCCGCCAGCCCCATTGCTACTGCCACAATTTCCTCAGCTGCTCAAGCGAAGAACTGGCCCTGCAATGATGAACTGCTCGTCATGAGCACAATATGCCAGGACTTCCATCATGTATGCCAGGAGTTCCCTACCTCTGACCCCTGGCATAGTCCTTCATTGCAGGTGATGAACAGGACATTCCTAATGCTAGTCTGTAAACTGCTTGAAATGACAACTGAGCACCACGCTAGTGCCATAACCTTCTTAAATGTTGGACATTGCCAATAAAGGGGATTGGATTGGATTGGACTGGACTGGATTGGAGAAACGATATGGGCAACCTGTATGTTTCCCCTATTGGGGCAGCTCCAGAGGTATTCATCTTTTCCTAATGCAACAAGATTAAGTCTACTTCTGAGCAGCCTCTGCCAAAATTGCATCATGGATGTGGCAAATTTTGTTTTTACTGTTTTTTAACTCTTAATTTTGTTTTGAATGGTGCATGGCCTATGGGCTATTAAACTTAAATAAACTTTGAACTTAACATGATGGTCAGAGTTCAGTTCCTTCTTTCCAAAAGTCTTATTCTGGGCAGTACTTCTGCATGGGTGATCAACTTTAGCTTGGGGTCCTATATAGTTGTGTATCATTACTTGATTTGTATCAGAGCTTGCCTGACTCTGTCTTCTTCTGTTTTTAGATGGAGATTGTGTCTGAGAACTCCTTTCCTATTGGGACAGAAAATTAGATAGGAAAACCCCAAATTGCCAAACTTCTTGGTTTCTTTGGCCAATTACCAGAAAATGTTAACAGAATGCCTTTTCCTTTTTTGCTTGTTTTGTTCTTTTTCTGATCAAATACCCTAAACAGCCCTCAGTGTACATTTGTAGAAGACTGATTCTGTCTAGAGATCTGTTGTTGGTTTGTTTACCAAATTAAGTCCTGTTATGGATAGGACCTAGGGACACCAATTGGGTTGGACAGTTCTTAGAGATTTGGGATAATAATAATAATAATAATAATAATAATAATACTTTTGATTTATTGATTGCTTTTTCCCACACACCTGTGGGCTCAGAGCGATTTACAGTTACTCATTTTGACAATTGGACTAACAATATTCATGGGGGGATAGGAGAGACAACACATACAATTATTTAGTCACACACTGTAGCTGCTCGGGAGGATTCATCTGCAGGCTGTATCAGACATGATCCCACAGCATATTCTTTGTCGGCTGGCTGATGACGTCAGGACTCATGATGTTGCATTGTCACACTGCCACCACCTGGCCGATTTGCTCCACTGCAGGGAATGCTGACACAGATTTTCCCACCTTCCGATCTTGCAGCGCAGCAGACATCTTCCCATGGCAGCTAACACCCCCCGAAGGGATTGGTGTGCCCAGCCCTAGCGGGTGGTCCCCAATTCATCTACTTGCCAAAGCTTTCGAATTGCTGGGTGGACAATGAGTTAGGGACAAGGCTTGGTTGCTCACACCAGCGCGGGGCTATAGTTATGCAGGGGATTTTACCCACTGCACCACCGGTAGAATCGGGTGTAGCCAGAAAATTTTGGTTGGAGAGGAGTGGGGAAATCCAAGGGGGCACCCTGGCCACAACTGCTGCTCCTCTTGCTGCAGCAGAAGAAGCAGCAGCTCCGCCTCTGTTGCGACGTCCAGTCCTCCTCTAGTCCTTTCAGTTGGAGAGACTTGATTCGGGGCTGCTTTTCTGTGTAAGCCAGGGAGGGGTGGAATCTCCAGCTCTCTCCCTCTTTTGCATTTTGCAATTTTATTTTACTTTATTTGCATTTTTAAAAACCTATTTATTTTTTGGCCAGAAAAAAGAAAATGAGACTGAAGCTTCTCTGACCATGCCTGGGGTGATTTTGTAAACCCCACATGCATATTACATTATAAAATATTTTTTAGAATTTGTTTTAAAGAAATTCTGTCCACAGGGGCAGCACTTATCTGTGGGGGGGCATTGCCCCCAAACGCCCCTTGTGGCTGTGGGCCTGGGTGGGAGTTGAGGAGGGGAGGGATCTCTGCAGGGTATAATGCTGTACAGTTTGTCTCCAAAGCAGCCATTTTCTCCAGGTAAATTGATTTCTGTAGTCTGGAAATCAGTTATAATTCCAGGAGATCTCTAGGCCACCATCTTGAGGTGGGCAAATAGGACCAAATAGGACCATTGTCTTCCTGTCATATAAACTTTTTTATATTGTACAAATCTTAGTTAAAATTGTATATGATATTCCTATTGAATTCCTTGTTCACCATGCTGCTACATAATTCAAGTCACCTGGGGGAGGTAGGAATTTATCAAGTTCAACATTATTTTATGCAGAATCAAGGGAAGACCATGTCCTTCCTCAGCTTATATAAGGAGCCCCTTCATAGGTTGGGCATGACTCTTACAGTGACTCTAAGGCTTGGTTAGGATTTAAAGCTAGTCAGAGCCCTGTTACTGTTTGTGCATTTAGTTTTATTATTGCTAGTATATAAAAAATCTTTTGATTTCTGTAGCCATTATAGGCAATCATAATTCTACCATTCAATAGCTACACTTTCATCAATATTTTATCTTTTCTTTATGGAGCTCTGCTTGAACTCTTTGCTATGTCTGTCCGGTGCACTCTCTCTCGGGGGTCATTTTGTAGAAAAAGAGCTGCAGGAACTCATTAGCATAAGGTATGCTAATGAGCTACTAGGCTATTAGCATAATAGCTCATTAGTATATTCCACACCCTCAGACACCACCAGAAGTGATGTCAGAAGGGGAAGCAAAAGGGGGGGGGAAGGCATCTTCCGCCGGCCTGCAAGGGGAGGGAAGTGAAAAGAGAAGGGGTTTAAAGTTTAAACCCATTTTCACTAGAGTTGGGCTGCAGAAGTAGGAAAGAGGGAAGGAAAGAGAGAGAGAGTAGAGAGAAGGAAAGAGGGAAAGAGAAGGAAGGGATAAAAGAGAGAGAAGGAAAGAGGGAAAGAAAAAGAAGGAAAGAAAGAAGGGAAAGGGGAAAAGGAGAGAATGAAAGGAGGGAAAGAGAAAGAAAGAAAGAAAGAAGGAGGGAAAGAAAGAAAGAAAGAAAGAAAGAAAGAAAGAAAGAAAGAAAGAAAGAAAGAAAGAAAGAAAGAAAGAAAGAAAGAAAGAGAAGGGAAGAAGGAGGGAAAGAGAAAAAAGGAGGGAAAGAGAAAAAGTAGAGAAGGAAAGAAGGGAAAGAAAGAAGGGAAAGAAGGAGGAGAAGGGAAAGAAAGAAAAGGAAAGGAGCGATGGGCCTCCTTGAGCCTCCCCAGGGCCACAGCGCTCCAGCACGGGCCCCGGGAGGCCAGTAACAGGCCTCCCCCAGGCCGCAGTGCTTGGGAGTGGAGAGCTGGGGGTGAGCCTTGCCGCCACTGCCCTCTGTGCAGGCGCCTGGGCTGCCGGAGCGGTGCTCTGGTGCACTCTGGCCCCAAAAGACCCCTGCTCTATCTAAATCTTTTTAAAAAAGAACCACACTCCAAATCTGCACAAACTGTAACCTGACCTGAATGTTATTGTTGCTGTTATTTGTCTTTGACTGCTGCTATGCTGATATGATGTTTAACTTGGCTGCTGTTTTATACATGTTATTTGTGTATTTTTACTTTGTAACATTTTTAATTTTGTTCTGTTTCTGATCAAGCACACCATTTTTATGAGCACCATTTTTATGGTAAAAAATAAAAATTTCCTTCATAATAATGATAATAGTCTCAGTCAATGGGATTTTGATGTCACTGCATGATGTTTTTATAAAATCAACATTCCTTGCTAGAGAGTTATTCACTATATAGTATATGGCAACTGTAAATCAGTAGTTAGGGAGACTGCAGTCATCCATAAACATGTTAAAAATGCTTAATTACATGGGAGTCAATGGAGTTTACAGCTGTAGTCCTAAAGATACTTTCCTGGGAGAAAGCCCCATTGAATAACATGGGACTTACTTCTGAGTAGACCTGCTCGTAGGTAGGTAAGGTTTTATTCACAGTCTATAACCAAAACATTAATCGCAAACAATAAAAGGCCTCATTGGGGCAATACAACAATAATAAAATTATTAATAGAATGTGAACAATACCTCATAATAAAATCATTCAGAATACAGTAGAATGCTACAAAGTCTATTAAGAAGTTTAAAATCTCAACAATCCACTACTTGAGCTATTAGAGTTTTCCTATGCCTTGCAGCAAGACAGCCAAATCTAGCTACCTGGTAAGTAACCTTGTGATGCCTATCTGAAAGAAATATCCTCAGAAAGCACTGTCCCTGTCTGCTGTTTAAAGGTAATGACATAGACAGAGGAAGGGATTCACAAAATTTGTTATACACCTTACAATCGAACAGGCCATGGTCTAGTGATTCTATACCTTCATTACAGCAAGGACAAATCCTTTTTTCATAGGGAATCATTTTATACTTCAAGGACAGGTGAGGGAAGTACATCACAGTGCCTTAGTGTGAATACTTTCCTATAGTCTTGATTTAATAAGTGGGAAAGGTAAGGCATAAGGGTTGCCGTCTCCCTCTCCCTCTGCTATTCAAATCATCTTGCTTTACAGTATCATTAACCCTCTGTAAAATTGTTCCCAAAAATTTAGATTGAACCATGTCCAATTTCCTGATGTTTGAAGTGATGTTAATTGGGGCTCCATAGGTAAGCTGAGCAAGAGAGTTGGCCTTAAACACTCTTAGAGCTGCTACCACACTTTTGCCCCCCTTGTGTCACCTACCCCGATATACCTGTGTTAAACTTGTCTCCCCCAAAAAGCTCGGAGGAACCCAGCAGCCAGAAAGGCAAGTAAGACCAGGGTCCCACACCTCATATTGGTCTGGCAAGGGCAGGCAACAGGGAGCCGGAAAACGACTCCATTTTGAACCAGCCAAGCTAGATCAGGAGGAACCTAGTCCAATAGAAGGAGCATGTACACAGGACCTCATGATCAGCCAGTAGTTAACAAAAATCTTCATCAAGATACTAATCCCTAAATCCCATCTCCTCTGACCCAGGCACTAATCTGGGTAAACTGAACTGTCTCCTCCAAGTAATTTCCAGAGTCTAGCACCCTTTCCCCAACCAATATCGAGCCAATGATGTGTACAAACACCGGTGAAACCAAGCATCCTGCGCTACGCAATTTTAATCTGGCTACTCATTACACCCTGGGCCAGCCCACCCCGGCTCTCCAAACCACATTTAAACTGGCACTCTGTGCCTTAATTTTTGTACAGCTCTTGGGGCCTGTAAGAGTGTACCCTCAGACTCTGTCTGAGCTTTTGACACAAACTGCTGGTCGGCCATGTCCTTCTTCCACATGAATTCTGGAGTTCAGGATCAGGTGAATATTGCCCTGTTCTAAAACCAACCCCCTTCTTGTCACTATTGATCACCTGTCTGTTTTCTAGCTCTGTGTGGGTTGATCTGTTGTTATTATTTTTGCACCTTAAACCAGCTTGCCCCACCTGGGTTCTCATTCTTTCACCAGTCTCGGACATATGGGCGGGGGTGAGGTTTGCCTTTGCTCATTTGTGAATTTTATTCCTTCAGGACGCTCCCCGCCCCAACAATTTCCAGCATTGAATGTGTTGGCCTGGCATGTGATATCGAGGAGAGTTTGGCTATCTGGTTGGTGTACCAACTGCCTAACGCACCGGCAGATATCCTGTCTGACCTGTTGGATGCTGTATCAGGCTGGGCACTGGAGTTCCCCAAAATTTTAGTCCTGGGTGACTTCAATATCCATGCTGACGATGCAGCGTCCACTCAGGCCAGGGACCTAGTTTCATCCATGTAGGCACTGGGACTCTCCCAGTTTGTATCGACTCCCATGCATCAAGTGGGCCACACTCTGGATTTGATTTTTGGGATGGGGATACATGTGGATTTGATGACTACAGAGGTAGTTCTATGGTCTGACCACTTCGCCCTGAAGGTCCAGCTGAGCATACCACACCTGCCCTGTGTAGGCAGCAAGTGCATTTATGCTCGCCTGCGGAGCCCTGGTCAGCTTCAAGATGCTCTGTGGGATCTGATGCCCCCGGTGGCTCGTTAGATGAGCTGGTGGAGGACTGGGGAAATCGGTTTCTGAAGCCATCAATGAGATTGCCCCCTGGCTCCCTCTATGCAGCACCATGGTACACTGTGGAGCTGCGGAAGTTTAAGTGAGAGCTAAGACGGCTAGAGCGAAGGTGGCGGCATGTTTGTGACGAAGCTACACAACCATCTTATAGGACGCTTATGAAAGCCTATGAGATGGCAGTGAAGGGCACAAAGAAGGATTTCTATGCAGCCTCCATTATGTCTGCGAGCTCACACCCATCCCAATTGTTTAGAACTATTCGGTCAATCATGACTCTGCCTCAGGGCAGACCAAATAGTAGGGAATTGGCCGTTGGCTGTGAGGCATTTGCAAGCTATTTCACAGATAAGATCGTAATGCTCCGCCAGGACCTCCCGACCACAATTGACACAGTAAAGGAACTGGAAGCCCCTTGTCTGTCTTCAAGTCCAATATTGTACCACTTCAGCCAACTCTCCCAGGAGGAAGTTGACAGGATCTTGGCAGTGGTGAGGCCTACTACCTGCCTCCTTGACTCATGCCCTTCCTGGCTGGTGGAAGCCTGTGGGGAGAGTATTCGGGCCCCTCTAGGGGAAATTGTCAACTTGTCTCTCTCTTCTGGGACTTTCCCCGGGGCTTTGAAGGAGGTGGTAGTTTGTCTGCTCTTGAAGAAGCCATAATTGGACCCTATGGTCCTGGCCAACTACCACCCAGTATAAAATTTGCCATTTCTGGGTAAGGTGGTTGAGAGAGCGGTGGCTGAACAACTCCAAGCTTTCCTGGAGAATGCTTCCGTCCTTGATCCTTTCCAGTCCAGCTACTGCCCTGGCCATGGGACAGAGACGGCTCTGGTCGCCCTTACAGATGACCTCCGTAGATAGCTGGATCGGGGCAGGTCGGCATTGCTATTGCTATTAGGTCTAATGGAAGCATTCAACATGATTAACTATGTATTGTTGACCCACTGCCTTGCCAAAATG
Organism: Gekko gecko; assembly: GCA_029375565.1. Lineage (NCBI taxonomy): Eukaryota > Metazoa > Chordata > Lepidosauria > Squamata > Gekkonidae > Gekko > Gekko gecko. Next base: position 87,931,385 of record JAPDNY010000003.1, read on the forward strand.
GGAGTTCGGGGGGACTGCCTTGCAATGGTTCTCCTCTTTTCTGCATGGTCGGAGACAGAGGGTGGCACTTGGTGAGAGGGTCTCCTTGTGATACCCACCAATGTGGAGTGCCACAAGGGGAGATCCTCTCGCCAATGCTATTTAACCCCTACATGCACCTCCTCACCCAGTTAGCCAAGAGTTATGGGCTGGGTTGCCATCAATATGCAGATGATACCCAGCTCTTTCTGTTAATGGATGGCCATCTGTCCTCTGCCCCTGATATTTTGGCTGAGGCTCTGGTGACTGTGGCTGGATGGTTGTGGCAGAGCCAGTTGCAGCTAAATCCATCAAAGATGGATGTCCTGTACCTCAGTTGGGGGGTGAGTGGATGTGGATATTAGATTCCCCACACTGGAAGGGGCACCTTTGGTGCCGACCCAGAAAGTGAGGAGCCTGGGAGTAACACTGGATGCCTCTCTTTCTATGGAGGCCCAGGTTACAGCAGCTGCCAGATCTGCATTTTTCCATCTTAGGCAGATAAGGCTGCTGGACTTCCGGTTCATGGTGACTCGCTAGCAGACGTGCCTCCCGGTCGATCCGGGGGCCCAATCTGTGCGCTAGCGGTTTGGAGGGGGGTTGAGCTATCGCTACCCCCCAGGAGCCTTGGTGTAAAGGTTCCCATCCATGGGGCTTCTGAGGAATTGTTTCTTTGCCTGTGCATTGCTGGGGAATTGAGGTGCTCCTCCACCCTGACGGTCCGACTGCTATGCGTCTGTATGGAGCTAGAGTTGCTGGCCGGAAGAAGCGTTGGTGATCGAGCGAATAAACAGATTGAAGCAAAGTCGCAAGATGAGCAATCAGCAGTGAGTTAAGTAAAAGCAGGAAATCGGCATTTTAAAGAGAAAACACACCCTTTGATAGCGGAATGGGAAGCGAGCAGGGGAGGGGCCCCTCCCACACACAGAGATTTAAAAGCAGAATAGCAAGGGGGGAGCGGAAGAAAAAGCTAAGAATCCAGTTTCAAGAACCTTACCAGTGCAAGTCTAAGCAGTTTAGAGACTTTCAGAGACTTTAACTTTCAGATAAAGTAAATAATCCAGAAAGATGGCGGGGAGAAGACCCGATAAAGGATTGAAACCGAAAGCACCAGGCAGCATGAGTCCGAGGGTGGAAGAGACCATAGAGTTCCCTAAGCTCCTAGTGGATTCTTTACGCCCTCTACTGGACCAGATGACTAACATCAACCAGCAGTTAACAACTCTAAACCAGAACTTTGCAGCGCAGCAACTTCAACTTACGGAAACTACAAAGAAAACAGAGCAGGTTGCCGAGAAAGTTTTGGAACTTGATGCCAACTCGAAAAAAGCAGGAAAAAAGATGCAAATGGTAGAAAAGAAGCAAGCTTTGGAGGAATTTCAATTGTTACAGCTACAAATGGAGAGAGCAGATACGGTGCTCCAGTTCCAAGGGGTTACTGAGGTCCCCAACAAGAATCTTAAGCAACTGCTAAGCAATGCACTAGCCCCAGTGACAGATTTAAAAGCGGAAGACGTACTAAACGAAATGGATGTGGCCTATAGAGCCTACTCTACATACATTAAAAAGAACAATCTGCCAGGGGAGATCGTGGTGAGATTCTCGAAGAGGCATCTAAGAGACTTAATTTTAAAGGTGACTACAAATACACCCTTGAAAATTGGAGGCAACAAATATCAGAATATTAAAAGATATTCCATTTGAAATAAGGAGAAAGAGGAAGAAGTATAAGGACATGGTTCTTTTTTTTTACAAACAAATAGCATTGCATACAGATGGTTGATCCCTGAATGCGTCACCTTCAAAATAAAGGACAAAAAGGAAAAAAATTGACTCTATTCTTAAAGCACATGGGTTCCTGAGGCTGCAACTGGGAGATCCAGAAGAGGATATGAAAGAAGAAGATAGCAAATCTACTGGTGAATTGGACTCTGTATCTTCCAACAAGGATTCTGATGGGGAAAAGGGGACAGCTGCTCCCAAACAAAGCTATCAACTGAGAGAATGCAAAGAGAAAGCAAAATGAAGACTGAGACTCTGAAAGCTTATGCAAAGTTTTTGTTTTTAAGATGATCCGTGGAGGGTTGTTGAACTGGGAAAATAGTTAATCTGATGCAGAATCATGACTATTTGATCATGCTCAATGCTATATAAGCCTTTTTCTATGACTAACGTGTACAAGCATTACTGATGATCTCCAATTCTTGGGTTTTTAGTTAGTTGTGGTTATCTTTTCTTTCTCCTTATTTGTAGATGTTTTCCCTTCCCTTTTTTATTGTAGTTTGTAATATATAGAAAAATGCAAATAAAAAAATCCCCTTTGGGGGGCTCAAAAAAAAAAAGATAAGGCTGCTGAAACTATATCTCTCCCCCCAGGACTTAGCTACAGTGTTCCATGCAATGGTCACTTCCAGGCTTGATTACTGCAACTCGCTCTTACCCTTGTGGGCTTACCCTTGAGGCTGACCCGGAAACTACAGCTGGTGCAAAATGTAGTGGCACACCTGCTGACATCAACGCCTGTGCGAGCTCAAATCCAGCAGGTGCTTCTCCAACTGCATTGGTTGCCAGCTGACTTCCGGATTCACTTCAAGGTGCTGGTAATCACCTTTAAAGCCTTATACAGCCTGGGACCCACATATCTGAAGGACTGCCTCTTCCCATATATGCCTTGAAGAGCATTACACTTTATAGATCAACATCTCCTGGTTGTCCCCGGCCCAAAGGATGTCCATCTTGCCTTGACATGGGCCAGGGATTTTCTGCCCTGGCCCCTGCCTCGTGGAACATGCTCCCAGTTGAGATTAGGACCCTGCAGGATCTTCTTCAACTCTGCAGGGCCTGTAAGACAGAGCTGTTCCACCAGGCCTTCAGTTGAGGCAGCGGACGTCTCTATGTGGCCTCCCTGAGGTGGTTGTCACCCATCTACTTATCAACCCAAATAATATGCCAGGGAACCCTGCAGCCAGCTGATTTGTTAGAAGTGTGACTGTGTTTTAATGTTTATTAATAATTGTAAATTGTTTAAATTGTTTAATTTTAATTGCATTTATTGTATGTTTTATGATGTTACCCACCCTGAGCCTGTTTGCAGGATAGGAGGGCTATAAATACAAATAATAAATAAAAATAAATAATAATAATAATAGTGTGAGTTTTGCATTTATTTACAATAAAAGCTCCATTTATTCAATCAAAAGGTCTCTTCCTGAAGCAAAACCCCATTCAGTAAATGCTGTGAATCTACTAAACTTTCTGGCTCAGCGAACACCGAAGGGTTAACTCAGATACTGGCAATGTTCTAGCCTCAGCTAAGGGCAGAAGTACGCTTAACCATACAGGCAAGAAGTGGGCTGAACTGAAAGGAAACACCATCGCTGTGACGAGTACCTAATAAGAACTTTTCTCACTGTATAAAAGCTTTGTAAGTGTGACACAATAGCATTCAGCCATTTTTGAGCGATTCTTGCGGCTGAACCTGACGTCAAATAAACTTTTCAACTTTCTCCTCATGTTGTCTGTTGGTCTCAGGCTCCATTTTCCTGTGCTACATTCCTTCCACTAGTATCTCTCGCAATTTGACCCTCGTATACCCAGAGTATAAAGAACCCTTGTACACGTATACTGGCCCAGGCAATCCATGTAACACTTGTGCCAGTAAAATTTTTGAATTGCCCCTGAGCTCTTTTTAGCATCAGAGGTGACAGAATTTATATTGGCCTGGAAGAAGGCCCCTAGATATTTAAAACAAAAGATTTGTTCTATAGGACTGGTATCAAGAAGCCAGCAATATATTTTTGGAGTCTTATTTTTCATGAAAGCCATTACTTTTGTTTTCAAAAAATCAACTTCTAATTTGTTCTCACAGCAGTACTGTCAGAAGTCCTAACTTAGTCAGCAAACACCAGACCTTTTTGATGCAAGCAAGGTTAGCGTTTATTAAGCTGCAATAGATAGATCACTGAAACAGGTCTCTTGTTCAGAATGACTTGGTTACAGAAAGCAAGCGGTTATACAGGGGAAGGGGGTGAATGGGGACCCCCCTTCTTCCATACAATGAATAAACATGCGACTGGGAAATCGAAAGTTACTAAGCAAATGAATTCCCACCGCCCCCATTAACCACAGCTGCTACATCTATGCCAGCGATAGAGAAGCTCGCAACCCCGACTTGCCAAGGTCAGAACGTCCAGGCTGCAAGAGATAGGAAGAATAAAAGCCACATTCCATTCTCACACCCGAGGTGTAAATCAACAACTCCCCGGATTCCAACCTCCCGTCTGGTCCGCCACTAAGGCGCCAAAAGCCCACCTCCCTCCCGTCATCCATCATAGTCCACCTCCCACCCTTCCATCATGGCAGGGCTACCTGACATGCAGCCCCCTCGAAAATAATCCTACCCCTTTGGTTTGTGGGGGTACAATTTGTGAAAGGCTTTCACTAGCCGGGGGGCCAGAACATTTTCCGCCCGTACCCACTCCCGCTGCTCCGGCCCAAAGTCAATCCATTCAACCAGGTAAAACAAGCGATTGCGAGAGAGTTTAGAGTCCAGAATCTGCGAGACTTCGTAGTGAGGTTCCCCCCCCACCAGCAGCGGAGGTGGGGTGGGCCGTTGCGGTCGCCATTTGTTCCCTTCAGGCGCTGGGCGAAGAAGCCGCACATGAAAAACAGGATGCACAGACTTTAGGGATTTAGGCAATGCAAGTTCAACAGTTACATTGTTAATCACTCTCACAATCTCAAAAGGACCAACAAATTTCCAACCAAGTTTGCGGCTCGGCTGAATGCGGCGCAAATGTTGGGTAGACAAGTAAGCAAACTCTCCACACTTGGGAACCCAGGCTAGGTTACGTTTCTTATCGGCTTGGATTTTGTAGGCAGTCTTAGCCTCTTCCAGAGTCTCTGCTAACGAGCCCCACGCCTCTCGCAGACGTTTGCACCAGTCACCAGCATCTCCCGCCGGGAGGTCGGGAGAAGACAAAAATGGCAGAGGCGGGGCGTCATAACCATGAACCGCTTTAAATGGAGACATCCCCGTCGACGAGTGCTGAGTATTATTGTAACAAAACTCAGCCAAAGGTAAAAGAGAATGCCAATTGTCCTGCTGAAAATTAGAAAAACAGCGCAAGTATTGTTCCAGGGTCTGATTCACACGTTCAGTTTGTCCATCCGATTCAGGATGGTATGCACTACTCACACCCCTCTCCACGCCAAGCAGGGACATTAGTTCGCTCCAGAATTTGGAAACGAACTGAACCCCCCTGTCGGAGATCACTTTAGCAGGTAAAGTGTGGAGCCTCACAACGTGTTGTAAGAACGCAGAAGCCAATTTTCTGGCCGAGGGGATGGTTGCAAAAGGAACAAAATGCGCCTGTTTAGTAAAGAGATCTACGATCACCCAAATAACAGTTTTCCCCCCACTAGGGGGTAAATCCGTAATAAAGTCCATAGAGATCACTTCCCAGGGCCGAGCCGGCGTAGGGAGGGGTTGCAGGGCACCAGGGGGTTTTCCAGGGCGAGGTTTACTCATTAAACAGGTTTGACAAGCAGAAGTGAAGAGTGACACATCTTTACGTAGCCCTGGCCACCAAAATTGTCGCTGTAAGAGCTGGAGAGATTTCACAAATCCTGTGTGTCCAGCTAGCTTGGATCCGTGCGCCCAACCCATCACCTCCCCCGGAGAGAACGGGGAACGAAGAGCTTGTCATTTTTAGTCCAGCAGCCATGCGTATCGCGGGATAGCCCTTCTTCCCCCTCCACTTCCTCCCTGTCCGCATCAGACATTTCAGTGGAAAAGCGTACCGCCCAGTCACTTGGAGGAGGGTCTGGCGGAGGTGGGGTACGTTTGGCCTGCCTCCTTGTGGTTACCGCTCCTCCCAACTGGGAAGGAGTGAATACAGAGTCACGAACCTCCTCCCTCTTGCTGTCGTGTTGGGGGAGGCGTGACAGAGCATCGGCCAGTGAATTTGATGTCCCCGGGAAATGGTGCAGTGTGAAATTAAACTTGGAGAAGAAATCTGCCCAGCGGAGCTGCTTGGCGTTCAAAGAACGGGGGGAGCGGAGCAGCTCGAGGTTCTTGTGGTCAGTCCAGACCTCGAATGGGACTCGCGCTCCCTCTAACCAATGGCGCCAAGTAGACAATGCCAAACGGATCGATCCCGCTTCTTTCTCCCAAATGGACCAATTCCGTTCAGTATCACTGAATTTCCTAGACACATAGGCAAGGGGGTGCAATTTACCGTCCTCCCCCTCCTGGAGGATCGCCCCCCCCATAGCGACGTCCGAGGCGTCAACCTGGACAATGAATTTTTTAAGTTCATTGGGGTGGGCCAACACCGGTTCTGAGGTGAAGAGGGTTTTCAACTTGTCAAAAGCCCGTTGGCACTCAGGTGACCATACTAGTTTAGCACCCGGTCGAGTGCATTCGGGTGGCTTCCCTTTGGTTTTCAGTAAGTCTGTTAAGGGAGAGCCACCTGGGCAAAGTTCGAGAGGAATGATCTATAAAAGTTCGCGAATCCGAGGAAACCTTGGAGTTGCCTCCGTGTTTTAGGAGGTTCCCACCCCACCACATCCTTGATTTTGTCAGGGTCCATCTCAATTCCCCTTTGAGATATACGGTAGCCTAAGAAAGGGATCTCCGTTTTGTGAAATTCACACTTGGACAGCTTGGCAAATAGTTTATGCTTATGCAACGTTTGGAGTACTTCCCTCACCAGTTTCACATGAGATGTGCGGTCGGGGGAATACAAAAGAATGTCATCAAGGTAAACAAGGACCCCCTTGAACAGGTATTTGTGTAACACCTCGTTAATCAAATTCATGAAGACCCCAGGAGCCCCCTGAAGTCCGAACGGCATAACTAAGTATTCAAACTGGCCGAGAGGTGTGTTAAACGCCGTCTTAAACTCGTCCCCCTCCCGAATCCGGACTCGGAAATAGGCATCGCGGAGGTCAAGTTTTGAGAAAATTTTCCCTCCAGCGACTGCTGCTAACAAGTCTTTTATGAGGGGCATGGGGTAAGCGTTAGTGTTGGATACCGCATTCAAGCCCCGATAATCCGTGCAAAGCCGTAACCCTCCGTCCTTCTTTTTCCTAAAGAGCACGGGGGCTGCGAACGGGGAGGACGCTGGCCTTATGAAGCCCCTGCTGAGGTTTTTGTCAATGAATTTCCTCAGTTCTACCTTTTCCGAAGGGCTCATAGAATATAGTTTCCCTTTAGGTAGCTTTTGGTTGGGCAGAATCTCGATTGCACAATCAGAGTTTCTGTGGGGGGAGTTCATCTGCTTCCTCCTCCCCAAAGACAGGGGCGAGGTCTCGGTATTCGGGGGGAATGCTTTCGAGTTCTGCATCGGCTACCCCAGCCGGCACCGAGAGTTTCCCCTCGATTATGGGTCCCCACTCTGTCTTCCAGACGTGGGACCGGCATTTCTCGGAGATGAAATCCACCTTTCCCTCCCCCATAGTACGTGAGGATCGTGATCAAAGAACCACGGACTTCCTAAAACCAGGGAAACCGGGCGGACGGGGTAACTACAAACGATCTCTCTTCCCAGTGCTGCCCCAGTCCCACCCGCAATGGCACAGTCTCGTATTTGCAGGGTTCCTTCATTGTGGACCCATCCATTTGGGTAAAAATCAAGGGGTCTTTTAGTTTAAGGACTTTCGCCCCGAGTCCCGTCAGTAGGGTGGGGTTGATCAGGTCTCTCCCACACCCTGAGTCAATGAGAGCCCGTACTCTCACATGGGTCAAGAGACCCGGGTCCATTAAAGTCACTGTAAGGAAAAAGAGAGAGGGTTTTTGCTCACCGGGAGTTGCGCCTGGGGTTGTGGGACCTGCTGTTCAGCGCTGTTCACAGCAGGTCCGCCTCGTTTCCCTGCGGCACGACCTCGCCATCGGAGGAGTCGGATGGCTCGCTGAGTGGTTTAGCTTGCAAAGCTTTCGCCCCCTTCGGTCTCGCCACCTGTTTTGGCGTGGAAGTGTCGAACTTCTTCCTTGTTCCCTTTTGCGCCCCAGTCGATGCAGGTGAGGTCGGGCAGTTCACGGCGAAATGGCCTCCTTCTCCGCATTTGAGGCACAGACCTTGCTTCATCCGGAGTTCTCTTGTTCCGTCCTTCTGCTTTGGGTTCTGGATGGGAGCCTTCCCTCTCGCAGTCGGTGCGTTCCCTCGGGTTGCCATCGCTGCAGCATCGTCTAGTTTGATGGTCTTCAGCCGGTTTTCCATCGTGACTGCGGCCTGGATCCATCCGGTGAGGGTGTTCGGATCTTGGTTCAGGGTGACCTCACGGCGAACCTCCGGATTCAGCCCCCATTTGTAAAACTCCAGGAGATTACCTTCTCCTCGCAGCTTGGCGGCACATCTGCGGAACTCCGCGGTGTAATCTCTCACCGACCTCGCGCCCTGCTTGAGGCTCCGGATTGTTGCTTTTGCTGCTTTAGTTGAGTGCACGTCTTCAAATTGTTCTTTCATAGCCCACATGAAAGAATCAATCTCTCTCAGTTCGCGCCCATCGGCTTGGTGGAGCCCCACGTACCAGTCAGCTGCTGCTCCCTTCAGGTGAGCCGCTATGACGTCGACCATCCGCTCTTCCCTCTGGAACAGGTGGCCCCAAGTTTCGATGAACTTCTCGGCTCGCACCAGGAAGAACGGGAACTTCTCGGGGTCTCCGTCAAAATCCGCGTCCAGGAGCTCCGTAGGTTTAGGAGGCAGGAACCCCCAAGGACGAGGGGGTTGTTGCCCCGGCGGGCCCCGTGGCGCTGGCCCCGCTGGTTGATCCGGTGGTCCGGCTGGCACGTTCCCCGCTCCCTGGTCCGGTGCTGGGCGTTGATCTGGAGGGACTTGTGCCGGCGGCTCTTCCCGTCTCTGTCGTTCACGCTCCTCCCGAATGCCCTCCGCAATCATCTGTGGGATGCGAGCGAGGGACTCATCCAGGAAACGCATCAGGCGGTCTTGGCCTGGCTCCCCGCTCCATCTCCGCCTTACCACGACACTCTCTTGGGGCTCGGAGTCCCTGCCGGTGTCTTCCATGGGTTCTGCGGTGGCCAACTTGCGGACCGACCTCTCGGGGTGGCTCATCCCCATGGATGCTCTTGGGGTCCCGAACCACGCCTCGTGGGTCTCGGTCAGGGGTTTCACCCAGTCCCGTCTGCGTCCCGCTCGGTGGGTCACCCCTCCATAGGCTGCCCCATACGGATCGCCGTAGGGCCCTCCAAAGTCGTACTCCAAACCCCATTGTCCCGGCACGTATGTGTCAGGGGTTTCTTTGGGTACGCCTTTCCCAGGAGGCTTCTTGTCCTTTTCTTCTTCTTCAATCGGGAGAGTGTCTTCTTCTCCATCACTCATTTTGGAGTGGTGGGTTTAGGACCAGTCCCGAAAGTAAATGAAGATTCTGAACAAACTGTCAGAAGTCCTAACTTAGTCAGCAAACACCAGACCTTTTTGATGCAAGCAAGGTTAGCGTTTATTAAGCTGCAATAGATAGATCACTGAAACAGGTCTCTTGTTCAGAATGACTTGGTTACAGAAAGCAAGCGGTTATACAGGGGAAGGGGGTGAATGGGGACCCCCTTCTTCCATACAATGAATAAACATGCGACTGGGAAATCGAAAGTTACTAAGCAAATGAATTCCCACCGCCCCCATTAACCACAGCTGCTACATCTATGCCAGCGATAGAGAAGCTCGCAACCCCGACTTGCCAAGGTCAGAACGTCCAGGCTGCAAGAGATAGGAAGAATAAAAGCCACATTCCATTCTCACACCCGAGGGTGTAAATCAACAACTCCCCGGATTCCAACCTCCCGTCTGGTCCGCCACTAAGGCGCCAAAAGCCCACCTCCCTCCCGTCATCCATCATAGTCCACCTCCCACCCTTCCATCATGGCAGGGCTACCTGACAAGTACTGGGTAAAGGAACTCATGGCTCTCCTGAGCTCTCCTGCTGGGGTCCTTAAAAGTAAAACAGCATCACCTGCATATAGAAGGACTCCTGTATGTCTGCCGCCAAGCCTTGGGGCTTGATGCTCAGGTTTGTTGATAAATGTTACCAGAGAGCAGACCTGCTTATACTTACTTCCTAACTGCAAGCGCTGTATCCTAAGTAGTTTGTGAAGTGCACTCAATACATGCACCCACCAGCTGATGATACACAACAGGCAGAGAAAAACAGGGACCAGAGTTCCCAATATAAAAGGAATGGAACATATTTAGATAGCTCAAACAAATAAGCTGTGATAACAAGCTACAAGAAAAGGTCAAGAAGAGAAAGAAATGATATTAAACATATTAGACCTGAGGAAATTGTCTTGGCCCCCATATCATATAATATCTGGAGTATGGATCTGTTCCTCAGGCTCCTCTGCTCCCTCCTCTCTAGAAATACATGTTCTTAGTCTCCATAGCCAAGCTTTGCTTTATGAGTTATTATAGGACATCAACAGATGTTCCTGTCGTTCATATTAAAACACTCTTGAGACTAATGGCTGACGGTCACATAAACAGGTCTAATTTGGGAGGTGAGGACAGGACTGTTATCTGTGTCCATTAGGGTGCAGATTTTTTAAAAGAGTGCTTTGTTCAAACATAGATTTTAAACAAGAAAAAACTAGTTCCTGTACTTATAGCCTGAAACACCACTGCTCTTTCTCTGCAGTCTTTCTTCAGAGATAACGCTTGCCTTGCCATAATAAAACTGCTACTCTATTTGTACAATGGCTACAGTCCAAGCTAGTGTGTGATGAGACAATGGGCAGTGGTGTGCAAGTGTAAATGTGCTTGTGCCTGTACCAGTGCGTTGCCTGGCCACAAGGTGCCAGCATGGTGATTTCCCTTGCAATGGGTGTGGAGGTGCTCGGGAAGATGTACTAAGAGAGGCTACTTGCTTCCTAACAGCCTACAAGTCTCAGAATAGCCACTTGCTCAGTTACTGCCTGTTCCAGCAAAAGGCAGTAAATGACTCATAGCCTCACGGATCACCACACAGAATTTTAAATAAGGGAGCAAGACTAGCCAATGTGCAGCTTGTCTCTAGAGCCAGTAGCAGCGGATGGCTGTCTGCAGGAGGAGCAGGAAGCTGCTGCACTGAAGAGGAGGAGGAGAGAGGAGGAGAGGAGAGGAGGAGAAGGAGGTGGTGGTGGTGGTGTCTGACACAGTCGCCCTACCTGAGCTGATAGCAGAGAAATGGACACACATGTTGAGTGATCGCCAGCCACAGCAGAGAGGGCAAGAAGCAAGTGGCAGCAGCGTGCATCCTGTGGACCCCTGGCTGGAGGCAAACAGCTGTCCCTCTCAGCAGCTGCGAGGTACAGTATACGCTCCTTCCCCACCCCCACTCCTGCTTTCATCCCAGGCTGGTCCAGCGTTTGCACATCGCTGACATTGCCAGGTGAGATCCAGAGGCACTCCCAAAGGAGCAGAGCCATGCATCTCACGGCAGGACCTCTGTCAATAGACTTTCTTTCTCCTCTTTTGTGCGGAATATGAGTTTTAGAGTTTTCAGTCAGCAGAGTGTTAAATCTTTCCTGCAAGAAAGGGCACCCCAGACATCTGTCAGGGCGGCAGAGGGGACTGCAGGATATCTGCATGCTTTGTGAGTCATTTTGTAAGCATGAGAGAGAACAAAATGTCCATTTCAGGACAGGCCACTGGATGTAAATGTGTGTTGAGTGTGTCTGAGTGTTCATTCCCCACCTCCCAACACCGTATGTTCTTGTATACTTGGCATGCCCACAAAAAATGCCAGGGGTGTCTCAGACATGAACTATGCAGGCTCTGGAGCTTGTCAGATGCCAGTCAATCCCACCCTGTGCAAATCCCTGTACGCAGAATCAGCACCCTCCTGGGGCTCTTAAGGGCTTCATTTCCACTCAGATTCAGCCCTGAACTCTGCTTTCAGGGGCAGCTCCGGAACACATGAAGTAATACCGAAGAGAGTGTCTCTGAGCACATACAGAGTACTTTTCCCTCACTGCTGAACAGACTGTACACATCTAGGATTAGAGACTGGCATTTTCAGGTGGGTCTCATCTCCAATACTGCTCACAGAAGTTAACCACAGATGCCAATAAATATGCATATACCACACAGCACCGCAGCATAGAAGCTCTCAAGTTTGTGTGTGCTTTTTATGTACAAGTTATGCCTCCAGTTCTGTTTCACCTGTCCTGCATTGGTACTACGGTTTTTCCCCTGGTAACAGCCTCAGTAGGGATCTGGCCTTTGGGCTTGCACTGTGGGCAGCCACAGTTTAGGATCTGGAGTCCTTGTCTCCTGGTCTTCCTTTGGCGCCAACAGCCTACCATTTGGGAGTGACATTTGTCTCTAATCAAATCTGTCCTCCACTTCTTCCTCTTGCTTTCCCTTGTTTATTGCAACCGGGCCAACAAGCTTCAGCAATGAGCCATATCTGTACAATTCTCAGCAGCATATAAATATAGAACAAAAAGACAATATGGGGCCCCAAAGCACCCACTGTCTGAATATAAAAGAGGGTAAACAGCACAAATAAACAGTAAAAGGCTGGCTAGTGAGAAAGACCTTCATGACTATAAAAGGTCAAAATAAATGTCTTACTCATTAGGCTGGCGGTCCACCTGACCCGTTAACAGCAGCCAGTTGCTCTGGGCTTAAGAAGAAGCATTCTCAACACAGGACAGTCACAGATTACAGTCCTTATCAATCACTGACACTGACTTTTTGACAGCTGCATGGGAAGCAGACATTCAGCAGGTGAAGCTGTGATAGAAGATGCTTCATCTGCTCCATTTCTGCATATTAATGAATGCATAAAGATGTAAATGTTCTGCCTGAAAAGACATAATACCTTGCTCCCAGATTCCAATAAAGAAAGGGGCAGGGAATGGCTAAATTTCATAAGCCCACGAAGAGCATTATACACAATCTTCATATGGATCACACCTCTGCCATATGTGGCACCATCCCGGACCCTTCCTCAACTCGTTGCCTGGTGCCAGCTGCCCCTTCCCAGTTTGGTGTCGTGGTTAAGTGCGCGGACTCTTATCTGGGAGAACCGGGTTTGATTCCCCCACTCCTCCACTTGCACCTGCTGGATGACCTTGGGCAAGCCATAGTTCTGTCAGAGCTGTTCTCTCAAGGGCAGTCCTGGAAAGAGCTCTCTCAGCCCCACCTACCTCACAGGGTGCCTGTTGTGGGGAGGGGAAGGGAAAGGAGTTTGTAAGCCGCTCTGAGATGCCTTTGGGCAGTGAAGGGCGGGTATAAATCCAAACTCTTCTTCTTCTTCCTCTTCCCTCCCTCTTCTACTCTGGGCCACGATCCAAGGGACCCTACCCCCTCAGCTCTTACCGTGGCTGACTTCTTTTCCTGAGCATCTTCTTCAGAGTTCTCACAGTCCCACGCCTAGCGTGAGGCCTGGGGAGAGGAGAGAGGGGTCACAATGTCATTTCTTGAATTCCTGCACTTGACGTGCAACCATTTGGTGCAGTGTGACCTAAAGTAAGGTTTGGAGGTATCTTTGGTAAGACAATGTGTAATATATTAATTCTTTGAGACAGCAGCAGCAGTTTAAATTTATCCATTCAGCCATCCATATTCTATTCTGGAATAGGCCAGTCCTTCATTTAGTCTAGCTTTCATATGCGCTGTCAGAGTACATACACACATACAGAATTTATACATACTGAAAAAGAGTTGAAGTTCTGATGACTGACCCTGTGGCAGTGATTAGTTTCTAGAAAAGCTAGACACTGGGGTTCAGTTGTGCCTGTAAGCCATGTTCTCTGACCCAGAAGACAACAATATTCTTACTGTACTATGGCACTGTAGACAAATAAGGACCAATATTTAGAACTAGGGTGCCAGAGATATGCAAAGGTTTATTTGGATTCTGAGGGCCAAGCCAGGTATCCTCTGGGCAGCCATTTATGTTTATTTCTCTGTGCCGAATCATTCATTAGGAAAAGAGTGAGTGAGGGGGTGTACTTTTGTGCACAAAACCAGGAGTGCAGATGAGGGGGGCTCAACTCTGCCCACTCTCCTGGGTTGCCACACTGCATTCCATCATTTGAATTATTTTCTTACTCTTGGTTTGGTTCGTTTTTTATATTCATGCTGGGCAGAGTGTATGTGTGCATGAAAGAAGAGTGAAATAAGATGGGGGAGTGTTAATTGTGCACTACAAAGCAGACCTCGCCTTCTACTTTAGATAGAACAGTTGGGTGCATGCAAAAATACATGTTTTATTTGGCATTCCCTTACTGTTTATGTCTTTATTATATTGTTGGATTTTTGTGTCAAACTGCAGCCAAATTATGATGACCCCGCAGAGTTTTCAAGGCGAGAGACATTCAGAGGTGGCTTTGCTGTGGCTTTGCCCTGGCCTGCCTCTGCAAAGCAACCTGGACTTCCCTGGTGGCCTCCCATCCAAGCGCTGGCCCAGGGCCGAGCCTGCTTAGTTTGCAAGGTGTGATGAGATCAGGGTAGCCTGGGCCAGCCAGGTGAGGGCTACACTGTTTAAAATACTGTTGTTTTTTAGTATTTTAAATATATGCTGCCTTGAGGACCCTAACTGGGTGGAAAGGCAGGACAAAAATGTTTTCAATAAATAATTATAGTTTCCCTGCCATGTCTACTGTGACTCTTCATGATCAGGTAGCAAGTATTTGTACACCCTGAGCAGCATTATGAACCCTGGCACTGAAAATAAATTTCAGGGTCCAATTCCCTGGTGAATTCTGACTCACAGCAGAGGCCACACCCACATCCTTTACATGTACAACTTTCCAGGTTCAATCATCAGCATTTTCAGTTGGAGGTTCTCAAATAGCTGGACTGGGAAAGACCTCTGCCTGTAGTCCACACTGGGCACTTTGCAACTTATGAACTGTCCAACTCAGCCTTTTAAAAGGGAAATAGCAGGTGCTCTTGATTCAGATTGGGACTATGGTTCAGAGACAGGGCATTTAATCCTTCCCCCTTGGGGGTTCACTGTCCCCAGGCCACTACTAGCCCTGGAAGGAGGGGTGGGGAATAAAAGTATCCTCTCTTTGCCTGTTTCCCTTACAGGACATAATAATAGTGCGTGTGCATGTTGGCAGTGGTTGGTCAAACCCCTTCTCTTCCCTATACTATAGCCGTCATTCAAATTGGGCTTCTGCAGAGTGGCTATTTACTTTTAAAATGTGTGGGAAATCCATATTCACAGACCTCTCAGCATCAAGCATAATTTGACATTGAGATCTTCGAAGCCTTGCTCCCCCCCACAGCGCTGTGTTAGAAGGACCAACGGTTTGACTGGTTTTAAGGCAGCTTCGTGCGCCGTCTATAATAGGCTTCCCGTTGCCGGCAGACAGTCCTCGGAGTTTCATTTATCCAACCAGGCTCATTGGTGTTAAGTTCAAGGGCAGATGAGAATCTCTGCAGTCTGACAAGCCTGCCTGAGCACAACATCCCAGTCTCAGGGCCTGCCGCCTCGGCATTTTGAACGGGCCGTACCAACAGCACATCGTCAGGAAATATGTCCATGTGCCTATGGAGATTGACAGATAAACTTGCATCCATAGATGTTTTCAACTGAGATGGTGGAGGTGTGAAAATTGTGCCCAGAAAAGGATAGGAAACTGCTGTTTAATTTTAAATATCCAATGCCATGCAATTTCATAAGGGGAAACTTCTAAAAGAAATTTGACAATTAATCAAAAGGGAGCTGAAAGGGAGAGCAAAGAAGGTCCAAGCCTCAGAGGTTGTGTAATTTGACAATAAGGCAAGTGGAAAATGTGAGGAACAAACAATAATTTTAACTTTAAATACAGCAGAAACAGGAAACCAACCAGGGAGTCAGTTGGGCTCTTAGGAATAAAAAGATTTTGTTGTCGAAGGCTTTCACGGCCGGAGTTCATTAGTTGCTGTAGATTTTCTGGGTTGTGTGGCCGTGGTCTTGGCATTGTAGGACCTGACGTTTCGCCAGAGGCCTACAATGCCAAGACCACGGCCACACAACCCGGAAAATCTACAGCAACTAATAAATGGATTGGTGAAGGAAAGCCACAGAGAAGCTGAATGGATGTTTTGTATTACTGTGGTAGATGCCGAGCAATTACCCACACTGGAACCACTAGTTTTGGTAAGAGTCTCTGAAGAACTGAATCACACAGAGGTGACGAGAGATGAAGTTTGAGGGCCAACTGACCAATAAAAAACAGCAGTTTAGATTATATACATCTGAGGATTCTTAAAGAACTCAAATATGAAGATGCTGATTTCCGAACAGTGCACATTGCCTTTATATATTATGTGGTGGTGGTTTCATCTGGAATTAGATATGCCACATATTTGTTTTTTTTGTTAATTCTGTTTTTCACAATCCATATTGGTCTTAAGTTTGCCTTTGTTTTGTTGTGATTTCCCAACAATGATGTTTATTTTATGATTTGTGTATACCTGACATGCAGCTTTTCACAAAAACCAGCCACTTTATCAGGGGATTGAAAAAGTAAAAATGCAATACCATTTTTTAAAAAGGACCTAGAGGAACTGAGGAAATTATGAGCCAATATTTGTTCTGGGCAAACTGGTAGAAACTGTTATTAAAACTAAAACTATTAAGCATACAGAGGAACAAGACCCATGGAGGAAGAATTATCATCGCTTCTGGCAGAGTGATATGGCTACAGTAAATGGCAAATGTGATTTTAGGCTGCATTAACTGAAACATAGGCTGGGCTCTGCCTCAAATTCCCACGGCAAGGATGGGCAATTTTTACTGATTCCCCCTCTCATGGGTGGCCTCGGTTTCACCCAGCTATTCCTGGGGGAAACAGCATTTCAGGGGGCTTTTGGGGCTGCTGTCAGAGGGGGGACATGGAGGTCTTTAAACAGAGGCAAAATAGCCATCTCTCAAGAATGCTCTGGTTGTGGATTTCCTGCCCTGATCCGGAGCTTGGACTAGATGGCCCTTTCAGCTCCAAGACTCCGTGAGAAATTTCCTGCCTCACTAACCTCCTGAAGTTCTGTCAGAATGTTAAGAAACATGTGGATAATGGTGGCCTGATAGGCATCATATACTAGAATTTCTAAAAAGCTTTTTTACAGAGTCATTCACCAAAAACTTATGAGAAAATTTAGCAGTAATGGGATAAGGTTTATCTCATGGATTAGCAGCTGGTTAAACAACAGGAAGCAAGAGGGTAGAACTAAATGGACAGTTCTCACAGAGAATTAAGTAGTGGTATTCCCCAGGGACTTACATTAGGATTGCAGATATTTCATTTGTTTATGAATGATCAGGAAGTAGGACTGAAATGGCCAAGACTGGAGACACCAGATTGTTCAGAATGCTGAAGACCCACCAAGACTGTTAAGAGCTCCAGACTGGGAGACTGGACAGTAATATGACAAGTGAAGTTCACTTAAGTAAGTCTAAAGTATCTGCATTGGGGAAAAGAAATAAATGCATAACTAAAATGGCCAGCATAGCAATATCCTTGAATAAATATATATGGTACAGCTGCATTTGGAATACTGTGTACAGTTTCGGCCACCACATTTTGCAAAAGATACTGTGGAGCTGAAAAGGGTAAAGAAAAAGCCAGCCAAAATGATCCACTTTCCATATGGGAAAAGCCTAAAGTGATTGGGGTCTTTCAGTTAAAAGATGCAGGAAAAGTGAACAACAAAAAAATATTTCATGAATCTAGAACTCAGGGTCACTGAAATAAGTTGATGGACACTAGCTTCGGAACAGAAAAAATCAAGTACTACTTTATACAGTGAATGAATAGCTTATGGAAATCATTTTTGTAGGCAGTGTTCCCTCTAAGCTGAGTTAGTGTGAGCTACAAACCATTTCCAAGAGTGAGTACAGATGGCTACTTCTAGAAAACATACACTTAGAAGGGGAAAGGACATAGAATTAAGACGCGTGTGACTCTTTCCCATTTTTCACAGTAGAAAACAGGGCTTTGCAGTTTTTAAAAGCTGCTTGTCAGGTTTTTTTAAAAAAAGTCTTGTCAGACAGCAGTGGCAGGACTGCGGGAAGGATGCAGCCATTGCATGGAGTAGGCACAGCAGTAGCAGCAGCCACCTTGGGCTTCAGCGCATCCTCAGGGAGAGCCACACAGATCAGTCAGCTCTTGGGCAGTTGTCTGCTGAGCCAAAGAAGGGACTCCCCTCTTCTCTCCTGGGGGAGATTTGTTTAGCCTCGTAGCTTCCCATTCCCCCTTCCAGGAGCCCTGAAGCTCCAGAGGGAGGCTTGATCCTGCAAAGAAGAACTCGGGCTGGCAGGCACTTTCCAAATTACCAATCTCCTTTGGCAACTTGAAAGCAACCAGCCGGCAGCTGCCCAGACTTGGCACCTTCTTCAAGCACTGCATGGGGAAGGGGGAGGCTTTCACTTGCCTTCTTCCCATCCTACTGGCCAAGCAGCTGATTCCTCCCTGTCTGTCCCCCCCCCAACTGCTAAGCCAGGCACACTTGAAGAAATCACTCAAGTTAGGATCTCATTCCTGTAAGATGCTCTGTGGAAAAATACTTTGTGCTTGATGCTCTATCCAGACCTTGTTTCCTTCTCGTTTTAGCCTGTTGCCCTCTCTCTCCTCCTCTCCTCCCCAATTTAATTTTAATGTCATTTAACTTCTATCTAGGGTTTAAAAGTGTTTGATCAAAATGAACAGTGACTGTTCAGTAGGGATATTGGCCTTTGCAATCTTAAATAAACTGGGTCTGTGTGGAAAAAAAACCTCATCAGCTTCAGCATCGGGAAATAGAAGGTGCTTGCTGGATGCTACTGCACAGCTGCAACAGGGCAATTGTGTAATTTTTTAAAAAGCCTTTGGACACCCCCCCACACACATCACAAGTGACATTCCAGCCCAATTTAGAAAAGTGCATTTTTAAATTGTAGCTGCAGAATAAATACACTGGAAGAAAAAGAATGCTGCATAAAGCAGGCACAGAATCTAAAGTCAAGATTAAAGGTTTACAGTTATGAAAATCTACAGTAAGATGTGTATGCATAAGGGGCCTAAGTCAGCTTCATGTGTTTAAGGAGACATATGAATTTGCCTTAAACTGGATCCAACCTTTGGTCAGTCAAAGTCATTATTATCTCCTATGAGTGGCAGCTGTGCTCCAGTGTCTCACAGGTAAAGTTATCAACTTCATATCAACTACTACCTGATCCTTTAAACTGGTGATGCTGGTGGTTGAACCCAGGACCTAAATCAAATCAGTTTTAGTTGTCCTTCATATTAAACTTGTTTTAAGCTATTCCTCGATCTGGAAATTATTTCTTCACTGTGTGCATGGATGATGCCATAAGTAGTTTTGTTTCTGACGGCCCCACTGCTATGGGAGACATTTGTCACTGCTCATATTCAGTTCCTGCCTCTCCCAGAGAAAACAGACTTCCTCCTCTAATTTGCATGCGCTGCTCTAACAACACAGACGTCTTCTGAAAACTGACCAGCTCCTACTCCTGTATTTGGGTGCAAAACCCCCCCATAAAAATGAGCCAGGTGGGACAGAAAATAACTCATTATTTACATTCAGCTAGGATGCAATATTATCCTCTGCCTACTTTGTACAGCTATTTTGAAAAGAAGGTAGAAAATCTGAAGAGAGTTATTAGAGACGGGTTGCTTCTCAGACCCAGTGGCTATGCAGAATTATGTAGGTGCACTTCCTTGATTAGCTATGAATTACTGCCTTTTAACCCCTGGGTCTTTCCCCCCTTCCATTTCCTGTCCGTTATTTGCAAACATCTGTTGTGTCTTCTCACTTTGCTTTAGTGCATCCCTGTAGCCAATCCTTCCCCACAGTGCCTTCTGCTTAGCATTTTATCCAATAGGCATTCACTCTGATTCCCCCCCTTCCCCCACATCTTCATGGTACTGGTGACTGGGGAGGCATCTGTCTCTCAGCTATGGACACCCCGTTCCCTTTTCATCTTGATACTATGCTGTATGCAATCGGAGCTAAGCAAGTTGTCGAGCAGTCCACAGCAATAGCCAGGTCGCTTTCCTGAATGCTTATAATTAATTCAGAGCTCAGTGTCTTGTGTAAGGGTGTTGCATGATTCTGAGCCGTGGCTGTTGCTTTCCATTAGCTCTCATTCTTCACAACTGTAGCTATACATTCCTGTTCCCAGTGTCAATGTACCCTATTCTTTCTCCACAGGTTATGCCACGCCACAGACTTACTGGGTGCCTGCTAATGAAAGAAAAGGGTTGATATTTACCCAAACACTGCATGACGGACCATAGGTCATAAAATAAGATGGCAGCCGGAAATACTGCTCCCTCAGAAGGCATCTTTAATACAGTGCAGCAGGTGATTTTTAAACTTTTGATTTGATTTGCAAGCCCAGGGAAAATGGGAGACTGGAAAATGTAGATTATGTGTACCTTACTAAAGCAACAGCAGTTGATAGGCAGAAATGCTGCTCAGGCCTAGGGTGGGGAACACCAGGCAGATGTGCCTGTGTGAACGCCTCCTTTAATCCGCTTGGGAAACGTGGCTGAAACATGGCTATAGCGGGACAAATTGCCAGTCTGAACTCAGCTGATATATGCCACTGTGATCTCCTTGGAGGAAAAGTTGATAGAAATTTACTAGTTGATAGACTTTATCATGCTTATGTTGTCTTGAAAAAAGTTCCTTCTCACAAATGAGATTGTAAACATGGTGAGATGCTTAAAAGGAACTTCAGGAAGTTCTTATTTATTTAATAAAGTATTTGTTGTAAGTAGACAAATGGTTTGGAATATTAAAAATGCTGTCTATATCAAGCTAAAATTCATAGACACTAAATTCACAGACACATGTACTGGAGCAGCAGGGTTACAGAAGTTTCTGTCAATTATTAGTTAACCTCTGGTTTTTCCATTCAGTTCCTTAAAGCCCTGACTGGAAATGTGGCAGCCCCACTTGAGCAAGTCTGTGTTTTCCTAGTGATGTTCCAGAGGACAGAAGGCCTCTTAGATAGGCTCCTGCAAGATCTATTGGGAAGTGTGGTGCAAAGCAATCTTTAATTTCTAAACTGACACAGGTAGTGTACTGAAATTTGCCTACCTTTGACCTTAAGATCTCTTTTCCCGTATGTGCAGGGTGGACTAGACTATGACTGATCAGTGGTGCATGACTTGTTCTTCATGTGCTCAGTGGTACTCTTACAATAGCTTTACATAAGATAGCAATGAGTCCTGTCACTGAAAACATATTCCTGGCTCATATTAAGCTCTGTGGAAGAGCTTCTATAAGGAGTGCCAATGACTCATGAACACCCTTGGCCATCTGAACAAACAGGTGACTGCCTGTGGCACAGAGACCCTAGTTCCTGGCTGTTATTTATAGGTGGGGGCTCAGGGACCAATGTTTAGCTGAGGCCCATTTTCCTTCTCATTCTGGTTCAGCACAGACAAATCTGTCACCACTGGGCCTACTGTGTTGTCATAGTAACTGAAGAGTCCACAACAGCTTGGCACCAGCATTTCAGGCTAAATTGACAGGAAATTTTTTACCGGTGGCTGCAGCTGAGGATTTGAAAGGGATAAAACTGAAAGAGCTCACAGCTGTAGAATTATACCTTGGTGCTTAGAAAAGGCATGGGAAGAAAGGGCTGACGCTGAAAGAAAGGGCTAGAATCACAAAACTCTAAAATAAAGAGGCTGTGACAGACATCCTGAAGCAGGGGTCAGGGACTTGCATGGGGGGCTCAAGGTATGATAAGGCAAGATGCATAAAGACTAGGGGGCCTCAGCTCAGAGGCAGAGAGACTGGAATTAATAGATTTGGGCAAGCAACAAATAAGATGCAAACGTTGCATGAGGCAGCCTACTTTGGCTGTACCCTGCCTCCCTCAGTGCATTGCAGATCAGACACCTCCTGGATATTGGGCGAACAGAAGAGTGGAGGGAGGAATTTAACAATTTAAATATTCATTTATGAAACATTTACATCCTGGCAGGGAGCGGGGTGAATGGATAGATCTGGATACCGTCTCTTTCCTCAGTCGCCTTCTGAATATACAAAGGCTGAGTTCAGACCGGCAATTTGTCCGGCTATAGCCACGTTTCAGCTGCGTTTCCCAAGTGGATTAAAGGGGGCGTTCACACAGGCACATCTGCCTGGCGTTCCCCACCTGTAGGCAACCCGTGCTGTTCTGTTTCACTCCCGGGATTAAAAGATACCTGTTGAAAGTAGTAGGAAATCCCAGAGAGTGCCTTTATCCCACTGCATTCCGCTTCTGGGAAGTGTGAACGCTCAGCCGAAAAGCTGGGAGCAACCCACGTTGCACATAAGGCAGCAGCGATATGATTGGCTGTGCTCCACTCTACTGCCCAATGCGGTGCCGGTGCAATGGGATCCTCCCCAAATCGGCTGGATGCCTATGTGTGCATGAACGCATGAGCACATATAAGAACATAAGAACATAAGAGAAGCCAATGTTGAATCAGGCCAATGGCCCATCTAGTCCAACACTCTGTCACACAGCGGCCAAAATATACCAGGTGCCATCAGGAGGTCCAGCAGTGGGGCCAGGGCACCAGAAGCCCTCCCACTGCTGCCCCCTCCAGCACCAAGAATAGAGTGCATCACCTGCCCCAGACTGAGAGTTCTCATTCTATACCCTGTGGCTAATAGCCACTGGTGGACTTCTGCTCCATATGTTTATCTAATTTCCTCTTGAAACTGTCCATGCTTGCAGCTGCCACGACCTCCTGTGGCAGTGAATTCCATATGTTAATCACTCTTTGGGTGAAGAAGTATTTCCTTTTATCTGTTCTAACCCGACTGCTCAGCAATTTCATAGAGTGCCCACGAGTTCTTGTATTGCGAGAAAGGGAGAAAAGTACTTCTTTCTCAACCTGCTCAATCCCATTCATAATCTTATAAACCTCGATCATGTCACCCCTCAGCCGTCGTTTCTCCAAGCTAAAGAGCCCCAAGCATTTTAACCTTTCTTCATAGGGAAGGTGTTCCAACCCTTTTATCATTCTAGTTGCCCTTCTCTGCACTTTTTCCAATGCTATAATATCCTTTTTGAGATGTGGTGACCAGAACTGTACACAGTATTCCAAATGAGGTCGCACCAATGATTTATACAGGGGCATGATGATACTGGCTGATTTGTTATCAATTCCCTTCCTAATAATCCCCAGCATAGCGTTGGCCTTCTTTATTGCAGCTACACATTGTGTAGACATTTTCAGCGAGTTATCCACTACGACTCCAAGATCTCTCTCTTGGTCAGTCTCTGCCAGATCAGACCCCATCAACGTGTATTTATATTTAGGATTTTTGGCTCCAATGTGCATCACTTTGCACTTGGCCACATTGAACCCCATTTGCCACGTTGACGCCCACTCACCCATCCTCAACAGATCCCTTTGGAGTGCCTCACAATCCTCCCTGGTTTTCACCACCCTGAACAACTTCGTGTCATCTGCAAATTTAGCCACATCACTGCTTACTCCCAATTCCAAATCGTTAATAAACAAGTTAAAAAGCATGGGACCGAGTACTGATCCCTGTGGTACTCCACTGCTTACCACCCTCCACTGAGAAAGTTTCCCATTTATACTCACTCTCTGTTTCCTATTTATAAGCCAGTTTTTGATCCACAAGAGGACTTGTCCTTTTATCCCATGACTATTGAGCTTACTTAGGAGCCTTTGATGAGGAACTGTATCAAAAGCTTTCCGGAAGTCAAGGTAAATAATATCTATTGGGTCCCCCTTGTCCACATGTTTGTTCACTCCCTCAAAAAACACTAACAGGTTAGTGAGACAAGATCTTCCCTTACAGAACCCATGCTGAGTCTGCCTCAATAGTTTTTGTTCATCAATGTGCCTACTAATTCTTTCCTTAATAACAGTTTCCACCAACTTACCCGGTATCGATGTCAGACTGACTGGCCTGTAATTTCCTGGATCTCCCCTGGAGCCCTTTTTAAAGATGGGAGTGACATTAGCTACCTTCCAGTCATCAGGAATGGAGGCAGATTTTAAAGAAAGATTACATATTTTTGTCAGGAGATCCACAAGTTCACATTTGAGTTCTTTCAGAACTCTCGGATGAATGCCATCCGGGCCTGGTGATTTATTAGTTTTTAAATTGTCCATCAGTCGGAGGACTTCCTCTCTTGTCACCGCAATCTGATTCAGGTCTTTCAAACCCCCTCCCGAAATCAGTGCTTCTGGAGTGGGCAAACACTTCTCCTCTTCCACAGTGAAGACAGAGGCAAAAAATGCATTCAGCTTCTCAGCCATTTCCCTATCATCCTTCACTACTCCTTTTACCCCTTGGTCATCCAAGGGCCCCACTGCCTCCCTGGCTGGCTTCCTACTTCTAATGTATTTGAAGAAAGTTTTATTGTTGGTCTTTATGTTTTTTGCGATATGCTCCTCATATTCCCTTTTTGCTTGCCTGATCACAGACTTGCATTTTATTTGCCATAGTCTGTGTTCCCTTTTATCAACCTCACTAAGACTAGCTTTCCACCGCTTAAAGGAATCCTTCTTACCTTTTACAGCTTCCATTACTTTATTTGTTAACCATGCAGGCTTTTTTCTATACCTATTTGTACCTTTCCTAACCTGCGGTATATATTTTTTCTGAGCTTCTAGGATTGTCTTTTTAAATAGTCTCCAAGCTTCCCCAATGGTTTTGACCTTCTCCACTCTTCCTTTCAATTTCTTCCTCACATGTCCCCTCATACCAGAGAAGTTACCCCTTTTAAAGTTAAAAGTGGTTGCGTCAGTCTTTTTGGGCAACTCCCTATCTGTACAAATGTTAAACTCAATGACATTATGGTCACTGTTTCCAAGTGGTGCAATCACTTTTACATCTCTCACCAGGTCTTGGGTGTTACTTAGGACCAAATCCAGGATCGCCTCTCCCCTGGTAGGATCTGTGACCATCTGTTCCACAGCACAGTCATTGAGAGTGTCTAAGAACGCAATCTCTTTTTCCCAACTAGAACTCATATTGACCCAATCAATGTGTGGGTAGTTAAAGTCGCCTATTACAACACAGTTATTTTGTCTAGCCGCTATCTTTAATTCATTCATCATTTTATAATCCTCCTCTATCTTTTGATCTGGTGGGCGATAACAAACTCCCACTGTTAAGCCTCCTTTTGGACCCACTATTTCAACCCATAGCATTTCCAGAAGCGAATCCAATTCTCTTACCCTCTCAATCTTACTGGACGGTATTCCCTCTCTGACATACAGAGCCACCCCACCTCCAACCCTTTCCCCCTATCCTTCCGATATAATTTATAACCAGGAATCACCGTATCCCACTGATTTTCCTCATCCCACCAAGTTTCTGAAATACCCAAAATGTCTATTTCCCACCCCAACACCAAGCATTCCAACTCCCCGATTTTACCTCGGAGACTTCTAGCATTTGTGTATAAACACTTATAGATTCCCACGTTTGTTAAGCCCACAGCCTTCCTCTTGCTGCCTCGAGACCTTGCCAGGCAGTTCCTATCATTAGCCACAGTCTCAGTGGACAATTGTAATCCATTTCCTTGTACAAAAGTAATAGCTACCCCTTCATCTCTTTGAGATGAGCCATCCCGAACCAGAGACTTTTCATCTCCTGTTGGCTTTCCCCCATTATTCAGTTTAAAAACTGCTCTGTCACCTTTTTGATTTTGAGCGCCAGCAGCCTGGTTCCTTCTCGGGACAAGTGGAGACCGTCCCTTTTGTACAGCTCCCTCTTGTCCCAAAAAGCATCCCAGTGCCTAACAAACTTGAACCCTTCCCCCTACACCACCGTCTCATCCACGCATTGAGACTCCTGATCTGTGCCTGTCTCTCCGGCCCTGCGCGTGGAACAGGTAGCACTTCCGAGAAGGCTACCTTGGAGGTCCTGGCCTTGAGTTTCCTGCCCAGCAGCCTAAATTTCTCCTCCAGGACCTCACGACTGCATTTCCCCACATCGTTGGTGCCGACATGCACCACGACCACTGGCTCCTCCCCAGCACTATCTACCAGCCTATCTAAAACACGCGTAATGTCCGCTACCTTCGCACCAGGCAGGCAAGTCACCATACGGTCAGTACGCGGGTTCGCCACCCAGCTGTCTACCTGCCTAAGGATCGAATCACCAACTACCAAGAGCCCCCCTCCCTCCCTTCCCAGGGACGGTTCCTTGGTACGAAAGGATACCCGTTCACCAGCTGAAGAAGAGGTCCCTTCTGAGGGCACATTCCCCTTATCCTCAGCATGGTGCCCCTTTTCCCCTTGACCCTCATGCTCCCTGGCAGCAGCCGGGCTGCCAGATCCAGAGTGGGACATATCTAACAAGTCCCCGAGAGTCTTCCCCGTCCACCTAACTGACTGTCCCTGCTTCTCCAGGTCAGCCACCTTGGCCTCAAGGGAGCAAACTCGCTCCCTGAGAACCAGGAGCTCCTTGCACCGAGCACACACCCAAGACTTCTGACCAGTGGGCAGATAGTCATACATGTGACACTCCATGCAAAACACTGGATAGCCCCCACCCCCCTGCTGGCATTCTGGCTTCATAATTGTTTTTAAACAAATACTTTTCTATAACCCCCTTTTAAAACCCTTTGTATTTATATGGCTCCTGTTGTAGGAGTCTACTTACCTTACCTTACCAAGGAGCCAAGGTCCTGGCTTCCTGGCTCTTCCTGGGCTTCTTACAGAGCCCCTAGGCCAGAAGCCACAGGCAAAGAGCCTCGCCCTTTTGCTCTCGCCCTTCGGCTCGTGCCAGAGGCTCGTGCCTCTTGCAAACTTCCTGCCTTAAATGGAATTGTCTCCCAGGAGAGGGTGTGGCCAGCAGCTACTCAAAATCACCCAAGGCACTTAATGACGGTCAAACAAAGCCCCTTTCACACTCCAACTCCAGCAGCCAGGAGTCTGCTATTCAATCTCACCCAAGCACTTAATTACAGGCAAACAATGACCCTTTCACACCCTAACTCCAGCAGTCAGGAGTCTGTTACAACTCACCCACACACTCCCAAATACAGTCCTTGACACAGTACCTTTTCAGCTAAAGCACCTCAGCTGAAAGTAAATAAATAAAAATACCACTCACCCCTCTGGCAGCTCAAACACCTTGCTCCTTCTCAGAGCTCAGCTGGGTCAGCTCTGCTTCTGGCAAACTTCCTGCCTTAAATGGAATTGTCTCCCAGGAGAGGGTGTGGCCATATGCACTCATGCACTCATGCACACATAGGCATCCGGCTGATTTACCAGGAAAAAGCCATTTACAGCCGCACCTCCAGACCAGCAGTCTGAACGCTCCTGTGTGCCTCCTCCTGGTATGCTCCTGCATCAGTTAGCACCGTGTGACCGGGAAAACCCGGAACAGTTTGTTCTGTGGCTTTTCTGCCATGACTGGCTCCCGCTTCAAACTGCCAGTCTGAACTCAGCCAAAGTCAGATAACATTGCACAACAACGAACTGTATTGCAGCCTCAGTCAGGGACATGGCTGGGAAGGGGGTAATGAGGAAAACTGCCCTAGGCCCTCCACTCGACTAAAAGCACCCAGCAGTTTGGTTCCTGACCAAGGCTCCCTCTCAGCTGCGGAGTCCTGTGAGCAAAAATTCTACATTGTGAGCTCCTGGCTTTAAAGTTGTGAGCAAGCAATTTGGCTACTGCATATATCAGTTGGCTCTGGAGCCCTCCTTCCTGAACCAAGACAGAAATGTGCGATCTGGAGGCTAAAAAACTCTGAGCTAGCTCACACTAACCCAGCTTGGAGGGAACACTGTTCCTGACTGTTTATGTGCATGCCACCTCCCCAGAGAACAGCTCAAGGTGGCTCACAAAGTCGAAACAATACAGCAATAAAATCATAAAAATTATCAATATTAAAACCATCCATAAAACCAGGCAAGCATCCACCAGGGGCATAAAAACATCATAAAACAATATTTAGTGTTCTAGAACGGTATCTGTAAAACAGCCCTTGGTCTAAAAACGGACTATGAAAATAGCTTTAAAAGATGGAACCCTTCAGTAAAAAGAAATGTTCTTGTCTACTGCCAAAATAAAGAAGGCATCAGGTGAGACTCAAGGGGAAAGCATTCCAAAGGTGGGATGCCAACACTGACTTAAATTATAACCCCCGGTAAGTCCTGCTCATTCATTCATTCATTCTATTTATAGCTCACCTTTCTCCCCAGTGGGGACCCAAAGTGTTTCTCCTCTCCTCTGTTTTATCCTTACAGCAACTATGGTTGCCTGCCCTGGGTTGAGAAGTACCTGGAGATTTGGAGGGTGGAGCCTCGGGAGGGCGGGGCTTGGGGAGGGAGGGGCCTCAGCAGGGTATAATAACATTGAATCCACCCTCCAAAGCATCCATTTTCTCCAGGCATGCTGTGATTTCTGTTGCCTGGAGATCAGTTGCAATCAGGAGGTCTCCAGCCACCACTTGGAGGCCAGCAACCCTAACAACAACCCTGTGAGGTAGGTTAAGGCTGAGAGCGAGTGACCGGCCCAAGCTCACCCAGCAGGCTTCCATGGCAGAGCAGGGATTCAGACCCTGGTTTCCCAGGTCCTAGTGTGACTCTTAAAACACTTCATGCTGGCGATAAAATAAATAAATTGACTATATTTATAGGCTGCCTTTCTCACTGAAACTCAGGGTACATTATACAGTGTGAAACTATGTGATCAAATAGCTTGAGACATTCACTAAACAATGGACTAGGATTTGAAACAATGTAAAAAATTATAAAAGGAGAAAACAATGCCATTAAAAGCAAGATAATACATAAAATGGATAGTGGAATAAATGACAATCCTGTACCTTTTACAAAAATGCCCTTCAAAACCATTTAATTATACTCCATTCCTATTCCCTTTATAAATTTGGGTTTCTGAACAATTCTCTTTTACACAGATTGTGGAATAGCAGCCTTCCTGACCTCTCCATGCAGGCCATTCCACAAGGAGAGCACCACAACAGAGAATGTGCATGTACAGGCAGCTATCAGTCTTACAGGCAGCATTTGCAGGGTAGCACCTTTAGAAGGCCTTGCTCATATGAGCAAAGCTGTCATAGAAGAGCATAGTAAGAGAGGCGGATATGAGGGTCCAAGTTCATGAAGGACTTTGTGTCAGATAACTAGTGCTTTGTATTGAAGTGATAGGTAACCAATGGAGTTACTGCAGAATGGGTAAAAAATGCATATGCTGCCTAGCGCCCAATAAGCTGCAGCATTCTGTACCAAAAGGGTTTTCTGAGTTGACTTTAAGGGCAGACCCATGCAGAGTACATTGTTGTTGTTAGCCATTCAGTTGTGTTTGATTCTTCGCAATTCTATGGGCCAACTCTCTCCACACTTTTTGATCTTGTACTGTTTCTTTGAGTTGTTCCATGCTCAGGCTGGTATTGACTTTTATAGAGTCTAGCCACCGTGTTCTTTGGCAGACAGGTTTCTTTTCCCACTAACCAATCCAAGCATATTTGCTTTTCCTAGTGAGTTCTTCCACATGACATGGCCAAAATAAGTCAGTCACAGTTTTGTGATTTTTTTTTTCTTCCAATGGCATGTCTGGTTTTATGTCCTTCAATACTTGTTTGTTTGTCACCTTTGCTGTCTGAGGAATGCACAGGAGTCTTCTCCAGCACTACAGCTCAAATGAGTCAATTTTCCTCCTGTCTTGCTTCTTCATCATCCAACTTTCACAGCCATAGGGGAACACAATAGCACAGACTAATCTGCATTTGGTTGCTAGGCTGATGTCCTTGCTCTTCCATATTTGATTCATGTTCATCATCGCTGTGCGACCAAGCGTGATTTGATGTTTTATTTCTGGACTGCATTCCAGTTTTGGTTGATCTGTGATCCTAAGAAAGTGAATTCTTCCACACATTTGATCTCCTCATCATCAACTGTTATTTTGACGTTTCTGTTCTTCTCAGTAGTCATGAACTTGGTCTTTTTTGATGTTCAGGAAGAGGCCAAACTTCTCACTTTCTTCTTTGATTTTCTTGATCAGGTATTCTAGGCCTTCTTTAGTTTCTGAGAGGAGGGTTGTGTCGTCTGCAAATTGAAGATTGTTGATAGTCCTTTCTCCAATCTTTACCCTGATTTTTTAGTGTTCCAGCTCTGATTTCCTCATGACTGTTCTGGCATACATGTTGAATAGGAAAGGTGAAAGAATGCAACCTTGTCATACTCCTTTCTCTATCGTGAACCTGTCAGTATCTCCCGTACGGTGTTTGCACAGTGGCTTCCTGGTTTGTGTACAATGATTGTGTCAACTTGACCAGATGTGCTGGCACCCCCAGGTCTTGTAGGGAGCCCTCAGCCAATCAAAGGAAGGACTCCACAAAGAACTCCATAGTTTGTCATGCTCGACATAGTCAAAGGCTTCTTTGTAATTGATGAAGCATAAGTAAATAATTTTTTGATATTCATGAAATTTCTCCATGATCCAGAACAGATTGGCTATATGGTTGTGAGTGCCACACCCCCTTTGGATGCTGTCTTGGACATCTGGTAGTTCCCTTTCAGTGGTTTGTGCCAGGCATTGTTGTATAACTTTAAGCAGAATGTGAGGGATGAGAGCGATTGTGTGATAACTGGAGCAGTCTCTGAAGTCTCCTTTTTTTGGTAGTGGAATGAACACTGAGCGTTTCCAGTCCTTTGGTCATGTGTTGGATTCCCAAACTTTCTGACACAGGGCTCTCATGATTGTGGATGGTACAGGCCTCAGGAATTCTGTGGAGATGATGTCAGCACCTGGGGCCTTGCTGTTTGGTATTTGGTTCATCACCCACATGATCTCTTCCTCAAGGATGGCTGGTTCTTTCTCAACTTCCCTTTTCTTGGCATTCTGAGGTTGGGCTTCTTTGCTACCAGTGTACAGCTCTTCTGTGTATTCTCACCATCTGTTTTTGATGTCTTGTTGGTTTATTACTTCTTTCCCTTACTTGTTTTTGATAATGCATTTACAGAGAGTAAATGGTGTTCAAATCTTTTTGACTTGCATAAATGCAAGCTTGGTGTCCTCTTCTAGCTGTTTGCATAGGCATAAACTACCGGGGGGGTCAGGGTCTGGCCCCCTCCCAAATTTTTTCCAGGGAGGACTGAGCCTCCCCGGGGCAACCAGTGCCAGGCAATACTGAGTTAAAAACTTTCCTGCAATCCGGCTTGAGAGCAGCTGCTTCCTCCTTCTTGCTTCTGGCATCACAGCTCCTTCCCCAGCCTTTCCTATTTGCTGCTTGGGAGAGAAGAAAAAGAAAGGCTTCCTTTGATTGGCTGAGGGCTCCTCAGAGCCAGGGGGGGGGGAATGGAGTCTCATACCTATTTTAAGAAGACTAGCAACATTTTCTTCCAGGCAGAGGCTGTTTGGGGCTGGTATGCACCGGAGCACTGCTCTGGCAGCTCACCCTGGCAACCCCACCCCCATGCTCCTTTTTTTAAGAGTTGCGCCGCTGCTGCAGCGCAATCTTTCCATTATATTCTATGGAGGCATAGAATATAATGGAAGGATCATGCTGCTGCTTGGGCGGGTGAGCTGAGGAAGGCATGGGGAGGCATTTAAATGCCTCCCCACTCTTTCCCTGCCTCTTCCTGGAAGCCAGGAGAGGGTGGGGGCCTCTAGGAGCCTTCCTCAGCTCATCTACTTGGGTGGGCGCTTTAAACCCCTTCTCTCTTTGCTTCCCCTCCAGCCCACCTTGGCAGGCTGGCTGGGGAAGGGGAGGCTTTTGATGATGATTCCCCCCTTTTGCTTCCTCTTCTGACATCACTTCCGGTGATGTCAGGGGGCATGGCATATGCTAATGAGCTATTATGGTAATAGCCTATTACGTATGCTAATGAGCTCCTGCAGCTCCTTTTCTACGAAATGACCCCTGTCCCATGGTATTTGCCCGCCAGAATTAAGCATGTACCTGCCCCCACTAAGCATGTACCTCTCCCAGAGCATCCCTCCCACCAAACTAACAGTTGCCTGCCTCCCCCCCCAGACATGTAGCCTCTACATAGCAAGAAAAACAGAATAACAGACATTTGAGAAGTCAGGGCATTTGGCTTCACTAAGGTGACAAGTCTCTGGCACATCAAAGAGAGAGGAACCTCCTGTCTCAATGGCAGGCAAGCTGTAAAATGCATAGGGAACCTGACATACCCCCCCCCAGACCTCTTTCCCCTTTAGTTTCTGAGGGTATTTTCCCCACTCATTATGTGATTCATCAAAGTCCTTCAATTTGATTAAATGGTATGGTTGGTTCCATCTCAACTTAGAATCAAGGATCCCTTCTACTTTATAGTGGGGCTCACCATCTATCATCAGAGGAGGTGGGGCAGCTGGATGAGGTCTCCACTTGTTCAGGCCCGGATCCCTTTTTAGTAGACTATGCCTCAGAGTCTTGGGTAACTCAAGTTCTACAGCCACTTAGTTCAAGACTTTCAATGCTTTGAAAGGGTCAATATACTTCCACCCCAATTTCCTCCCTGGCTGGATCCCCTTCAGATTTTTTGTTGAAAGGTACACTGAGTCCCCAGGCTGTAAGTCCCATTCATGAGCCCTCCCTTTATCAACTATTTTTGTAGTCTTCTTTTGCCTTTCTCAGAGTCTCTTGGATTGTGGACCATCGATCCTTTCAGTCCCCCCACCATGATTGCAAATCTCCCAGTTTGGGCTCTAAAGGTAGTCACCATGGGGAGGGGGCCCTTCATACCCATACATAGCCTTAATAGGTGAGAAGCCAGTGGAAATGTGTACTGAGTTATTATAACTGTATTCCGCATAAGGGAGGAGATTGACCTAGTTGTCCTGCTGGTAATTGGTGAAGCACCGGAGGAATTGTTCTACCACTTGATTCATCATCTCAGTCTGCCCATCCATCTCTGCCCCCAACAACTGCAGCAGCTTCTTCCAAAATATAGTGAGGAACTGCAATCCCTTGTCTGAAATAATCTTGCGAGGAATGGAATGCAGTCTCATGATGATGTGCATGAACAGCTTGGCTAGTGACTTGGCCGAGGGCAATTGTGTGCAAGGAACAAAGTGTGCCTGCTTGGAGAACGTGTTGACCACCACCTAAATGTGTTGACCACCACCTGTTTTACCTTTACTGGGTGGTAAGTTAGTTATAAAGTCCATTGAAATCACTGCCCATGGTCTCTCTGATGTTTCAAGGGATTGTAAAGTCCCAGGAGGTTTTCCTGGTATCCATTTTCCCATTAGGCAAGTCTGGCAGGGACCCACGTATTGAGAGATATCTGCCCTCATATGCAGTCACCAGAATTGCCTTTGAAGAAGGTGCAAAGTTTTCATGTATCCAAAATGCCCCGCCAATTTATTTTCAGGCACCAAAGTCAGGATTTCTCCTCTCAGTGCTTTAGGCATGAACAGCCTCCCACTTCTGTACCAACAGCCATCTCCCTTCTGCTCTGCTGAATTGTCAATCTGAATGTCCTCCATGTCCCCCTCTAAAAAAGCTGTTTTAAATTTGCAAATCCAGGGGTCAACATGAATGAGGACCTCTGCTTTTGCCCAGCTGCGAGTTATCACTGCTCCCCCCAACAGAGTGGGTGTGAACATCGAATCTATGACTGGCTGTCATGTTGGGGGAGGTGGGATACTGCGTCAGCCAGAGAGTTTGACTTCCCGGGGAGGTGTTGGAGGGTGAACTGAAATTTAGAGAAAAACTCCGCCCAGTGGAGCTGCTTGCCATTTAGGCGCCTGGGCGTGCATGATGTCTCCAAATTGTAAGGGCTAGTTTGATGGCAGCCACCTCCTTGTCAAAAACAGCCCAATTATGCTCTGTGGGGGAGAACTTCTTAGACACATATGCCAAGGGATGGAGCTTTCCATCATCCCGCTTTTGCAGGATCACCCCTCCCATACCCACATCGGAAACATCCACTTGGATTACAAAAGGCTTATTTTCATCAGGATGATGTAAAATGGGCTCAGAGGAAAACAACCCCTTGAGTCTTTCAAATGCCTGCTGGCAGGGGTCTTTTAGTAGAAAAAGAACTGCAGGAGCTCATTAGCATATGGTATGCTAATAAGCTACTGGGCTATTAGCATATGCCACGCCCCCTGATATCACCAGAAGTGATGTCAGAAGGGGAAGCAAAAGGGGGGGAGGCATCTTTGAAAGCCTCCCCTTCCCTTCCCCAGCTGGCCTGGGTGGGGGAGTGAAGAGAGAAGGGGTTTAAAGTTTAAACCCCTTCTCACTAGAGTTGGGCCACAGAAGGAGGAAAGAGGGAAGGAAAGAGAAGGAAAGAAGGAGAAGGAAAGAAGAAGGGAAAGAAAGAGAGAGAAGGAAAGAAGGAGGGAAACAGGGAAAGGAGGAAAAAAGAGAAGAGAAGAAGGTGGGAAAGAGGAAAAGGAGAGAAGGAAAGGAGGGAATGAAAGAAATTCGGCAGCAATTCAGCCCCATTATATCCTATGGGCCATTGAAGTCAATGGTAAAAACATAGGGTATATTCTGGGGGCTGGATGAGAGGGAGTTTGAGGAAGAGGCTCCAAACTCACAGGATAGCTGTTGGAGCCTCTCCCCAAGATACCCACCAAGTTTCAAGAACTTTGGACCAGGGGATCCAATTCTATGGGCCTCCAAACAGGTTGCCCCCATCCCCTCCATTGTTCTCTATGGTGGGGAAAAAGATATCTTTTTCCCCACGGTACTGTTAGTAGCTCGGGGGGGGGGGGGGGCGAGGCAAGCATGCCACAGTGCCACACAGAAACCCCAAAAGACCAAAAGGAACAACATTTATACATGTATAAATTGATGGTGCAACCTCATTGGACCACTCACACTACACACACCTCAAAAAGAATATTTATAGCACTGGGAAAAATGCAGAAAAAGGCAACTGCAGATGAAAGGAAGTACTTCTTCACCCAAACAGTGATTAACACATGGAATTCAGTGCTACAGGAAGTGGTGGTGGTGGTGGCTGGCATGAACAGCTTCCAGATGGAATTTGACAAAACGTATGGAGGCTGGAGCAGACAGGAAAAAAACAAAGCAACCCCCACACACACACACCAAGCAACAGGAACCAGCAGAACTTTTTAAAGTTGTAAACCTGTAAGAACCAAAAAACTTTTCATCTGTTCTAACTTCTAACCTGACTGCTCAGCAATTTCATTGAGTGCCCACAAGTTCTTCTCTTGTGAGAAAGGGTGAAAAGTACTTCTTTCTCTACCTGCTCTATCCCATGCATAATCTTATAAACCTTGATCATGTCAGCCCTCAGTCATTGTTTCTCAAAGCTAAGATCCCCAAATGTGATAACCTTTCTTCATAGGGAAAGTGTCCTCCTCTTATTATTGCAGTTGCCCTTTTCTGCATTTTTTTCAGTGCTATAAATATTCTTTTTGAGGTGCGTGTGGTGTGAGTGCTCCAATGAGGTTGCACCATCAATTTATACATGTATAAATGATGTTCCTTTTGGTCTTTTGGGGTTTCTGTGTGGCACTGTGGCATGCTTGCACTGCCACAGTGCCACTTGTTCCGGAGTGTGCCACTTGTTCTCATGGCAAACAAGCACCTCCCAAGACAGTTCACTTTCCCTGAGATTCTCTGGGAGAGTCTGACTGCTGGGTGGCTGCCTGCTTGCCTGCCTTAAGTGTTGCTGGCCGGGTTTCCCCATTGGAAACAATGGAGGTAAGGGGGGTAACCTGTTTGGGTGCCCATGGAATTAGGCCCATTGGCCCAATTGCTTTGAGACGTGGGGGTGTATGTGGGGAGAGGCTCCCGAAGCTACCCTGAAAATTTGGAACCTCTCCCTCAAACCGCCGCCCCCCCCCCCAGAGCTACTAACAGCACCGTGGGGAAAAAGTAACTTTTTCCCACCATAGAGAACAATGGAGGGGATGGGGGCAACCTGTTTGGAGGCCCATAGAATTGGACCCCCTGGTCCAATGTTCTTGAAACTTGGTGGGTATCTTGGGAGAGGCTCCAACAGCCACCCTGTGAGTTTGGAGCCTCTTCCTCAAACCCCCTCCCCTTCAGCCCCCAGAATATATCCTATGTTTTCGCCATTGATTTCAATGGCCCATAGGATATAATGGGGCTGAAATTGACATTCGGCTGGCCGAAAGACTCCGGAATTGGCTTGTAGGGCCGAAACTGACATGTGGGAGACTTTCTGCCTTCCAAAGCTGCCGGAGCTGTGCTCCGGTGCACTCCACCCTGAAAAGACCCCGGCCTGCTGGCACCCTGGGGTTCAGTCCAGCTTGGTACTTGACTTGCTACTGCCGGGACTCTTTCCCTTTGTTTTTAATACGTCAGTAAGGGGCAGGGCCACCTGGGCAAAGTTTGGGACGAATGCATGGTAGAACTTAGCGAACCCAATAAATTATTGGAATTGGCACCAGGTTCAAGGAGCCTCCCACCCCACTTTATGGATGTCCGTGCCCAGTCCTTTCCTCAAAATCTGATAGCCCAGGAAATCCAGTTCCTCCTTATGAAACTCACACTTGGAGAACTTGACAAAGAGCTGGTGCTTGTAAAGGGTTTGGAGCACCTCCCTGACCAACTTTACATGCGAGTCTTTATCTTTTGAATAGAGTAAGATATCATCTAGATCCACTAGCACCCCCTTGAATAAATGCTCGTGCAACACTTCACTGATTAAGTTAATAAAAAACCCGGGAGCTCCCACTAACCCAAATAACATCACCAGGTATTCAAACTGTTACAACGGGGTATTGGAAGCTGTTTTATGTTCATCCCCCTGCCAAATGCACATTCTGTAGTAAGCATCTCGCAAGTCAAGTTTGGTGAATATGCGCCCCCGGGAAGCTTCCGCCAGTAGGTCTTTGATGAGTGGGAGGGGGTAAGCATTGAATGTAGACACTGTGATTAAGCCCCAGTAGTCTGTGCACAGCCGCAGCCCACCGTCCTTCTTCTTCTGGAAGAGGACTGGGGCAGCAAAGGGGGAAGAGGCCAGGCAGATGAAATCCTGAGCAAGGTTTTTATCAATAAACTTGTGTAGCTCCTCTTTCTCAGCTGGGCTTATTGCATACAACTTCCCTTTGGGCATTTTGTGCCCTGGCAAAAATTCTATAGCACTATCTGACTTTTGCGGGGGGGAGCTCATCTGCCTCCTCTTCTTCAAACACTCTAGCCAACTCTTTGTACTCAGGAGGGATGAGATCAAGCTCTCCTTGCACCAAGCAAACACGCTCCAGAATAGGAGCTGGCATTCTCCCCCCATTCGGGATTCCACTCATGAGACTTACATTGAGGGTCTGGGAAGTGCAGGGCCACATATGGGTCATGATCTCAGAGCCAGGGGTTGCCTAGAACCATTGAGAATTTGCGGCAGGGGTAATAATGAATGGGCGTTGCTCCCAATAGGACCCCATCCTCATCACCACAGGAACATCCCCATCACCACCTCCTTCATTGGGGACCCATCCATATGGGTGAAAATTATAGGTTCTGGCAATACTTGGACAGGTACCCCTAGCCTGGTGACTAATGTTGGGCTGGTTAAGGCACACCCAGAGTCTATCAGGGCTCTAACCCGTATCTGGGTGTCCTGCTCGGGGTTTATTACAGTCACCGTCACATAGAATAAAGGGGGAGAGGTTCTCACTGAACTTGGCCCATGGGCCTTTCGGACCTGCTGGGTTGTGCCCTTCACAGCAGGTCCCAATCTTTTCCCGCTGGCGCATTGAGCTCATCTCTGCTGGAAAAGGTGCCGTCAGACTCCTCCTGCTCTCCTGCTTAAAGCACTTTGAGTTGCTTCAGCCATGCCCCTCGCAGCTTGGGTTTTCTCTCAGAGGTCTTGTGCTCACTTGCCTTCCCATCTCCAGGACTCTTGTCAAGAGGGCAACTAGCTGCAAAGTGCCCCAAAGCCTCACATCTTAGGCACAGGCCCTGTTGCATCCATTGGTCTCTGATGGTCTCTCTCACCTTGGTCTTTGTCCTCCGTGGTTCTGCTGTTGCTGCCGCCCTTGCGGGAGCTCAGGCTGGTACATTCACAAGAGACTGGAGTGGTTTTCTGCCTCTCAGGCCACCTGTATCCACCCATTCAGTGTTAGTGGGTTGCCCGGGGCCAGGGCCTGATCCAGAATGGAGTGGTTCAGCCCAGCCTGGTAGAACTCAATGAGGACCTCTTTGGGCTATCCCTGGAGCTTCGCAGCATGCATTTTGAACTCGTCCAAGTACTCCCGTACTGAGCACCCTCCCTGGCACAAGCCCCTCAGACGGGTGCATGCTCTCTCCATCTCCAGGGGGTCCTCGTATTAGCTGTGGAGTGCCCACATGAAGACATTCACATATCGGAGTTCCAAGCCCCGGACATTGTGGAGACCCACAGACCAGTCAGCCACCTGGTCTCGGAGGCATGACCCGATAAAATCCACATAGTGCTCATCTGTGGTAAAAGTGGGGCCCCAATCGCATAAGAACTTTCACACCTGTAGCAGGAAAAAACCCAGCTTCTCCGGAGTGCCGTCGAACATAGCTTCCAGGGCATCATGCAGCCGCTCTGGAGCTGCCGGGGTTGCAGGCGGCACAATCAGCCCAGCTGGGCCAGTAGGGATGACTGGGAGTGCTGGGGGAGGAGGCGGGGTTACCTGTGGAGTGGCTGGCTGTGCCCTCGCAGCCCCATCCTGGGCATGTTCACGATTCCAGAACTCTTGCTGGATGGCATCCATAATGATGCCCAGTAATATTTGCATCTCTCGCCTGATCTCTTCAGCCTCGTCTCTGAACTCTCTGCGGAGACACTCAATTTCAGTGACCTCCACAGCACAGATGTGCTCCAGGTCCTCCTGGGACAACTGTCCATAGCACCTTTGGGTGCCATCATACGCATATCTCTCGAATCTTGGATCTGGAGTCACCACCCAGGTGGGCTCAGCCCAAGTAGGGAGCAGCGCCCAGGAGTCTCGGGTCCATGCCCTGCTTTCTGCTCCGTTTGATTCCGCTGTTGTCCCTGGGACTGCCGTGGTCCCTTACTCAGGCACAGCACCATCCACCGTAGTTGTAGGAACCTCCCTGTCCTCTCCACTCATCACAGTTGTGGTGCAGAAGGTTGAGAAGGAAAAGGACAGTCTTAACAATTTGTCAGGATCCTGGTTAAATCAGTTCTCAACACCAGTCACTTTGAAGAAAGCTAACTTTATTGAGACTTTGACAGACACCATACTGGACACGAGTTATTGTTAGGACTGAAGTTGAACACGTGAAGGTTACAGATATAGTGTGTTTAAGTAAAGGCACTAAATATCAGGACCCAATCACCCCACGGTATTTGCCCGCCAGGATTAACAGTCAACTGCCCCCCACTAAGCACATACCTCTCCCAGAGCATCCCTCCCGCCAAACTAACAGTTGCCCCCCCCCCCCCGGCACATAGCCTCTACATAGCAAGAAAAACAGAATAACAGATATTTGAGAAGTCAGGGCATTTGGCCTCACTAAGGTGACAAGTCTCCGGCTTGAGAGAAACAACCTACATCTCAATTCAGTCCAGGAGTTTGCATTCTCTTGAGCTTCATTATCAGTTGCAATTCAGCAGTCTCTCTTTCTAATCTCCCTTTGAAATTCCTTTGCTAGAGGACTGCTACTTTTAGGTCAGCAACTGAATGTCCTGGAAGGTTAAAATGTTCCCCCACTGGTTTTTGAATGTTATGGTTTGTAATAGCAATAGAAAAAGAAAGAGTCCAGTAGCACCTTTAAAGACTAACACAATTGTGGTAGGGTATGTGCTTTTATGAGACACTGCTCACTTCCTCAGACTTATTTTACTCTTTGCATCCTCCTGGACTGAATCCTCTTGTACCAAATTGAGACCTAGGTTTCCTCTTCTCATTACCAGTGCTGATATCTCTACTCCTACTACCCCTGTGCATATCACACCCAATCTGATCAAGCTGGCTATTGCCATTCAGCATCTGAAATCATCTTTATAAAGTTTATATCTCTGGTACCTTGTGTTACATTTTATGACACACATGTCCCAGCCTGACAAAGTGACATTTATGTCCAATCCGGCCCTTGTAACAAATGAGTTTGACACCTCTGTGCTAGAGAGTCTTTAGGAAGACAGATCTCTGGAGACAGGAAAAGCTGAGTGGAGAAAGAGACTTGATAACATTCCTTGCAACAGGAAGAGAAGGTCTCTTGCGGCTGGATCCATCAGGTTTTTGGTTGTATCTTTGCATGCTCTAGGCTAATAACTAAGGTTTTGATATCCAGAACATATCAGTCCTTAACCCTGGCTGTCTCCACTTTCAGTGTAGCAATAGTCAGACTGCAAAGCCTCTGTTGGGCCCAACATACTTGCTGGGCTCCAATTGACATTTTGGGGGAAAGTGCCTCTATTTGATTTTACTTGGATCTATGTATCCTTATGGAGCTGTGGTGGCTCAAGTGGTTAAGACACTGAACTGCAGGCTGTGGAAGGTCAGTAGTTCAGCAGT
This sequence comes from Gekko gecko, assembly GCA_029375565.1. NCBI lineage: Eukaryota > Metazoa > Chordata > Lepidosauria > Squamata > Gekkonidae > Gekko > Gekko gecko. Next base: position 87,971,779 of record JAPDNY010000003.1, read on the forward strand.
TCGAGACCCAGGTGTCGCATGATGGAGTGAGCTCCCATCTCTAGTTCCAGCTCCTGCCAACCTAGCAGTTCAAAAGCAAGAAATTGCAAGTAGATAAATAGATACCACTTCGGTGGGAAGGTAACAGTGTTCCATGCACCTTGGTGTTTAGTCATGCTGGCCACATGACCATAGAAATGTCTTTGGACAGCGCTGGCTCTTCGGCTTTGAAATGGAGATAAGCACTGCAACCCTAGAGTCGAATTCAACTGGCTTTTGAGCAAGGGAACCTTTACCTTTACCTATGTATCCTTGATTGAGAACAGTTGTTTTATTCATGGTGGGAGGGGCTGTTCCAACCATTCCTAAGTTCTTCTTTGAATTTTTCCATTTCATTTTTAAATGGTAAGCCCATCTGCATGAACAAGATTGGGGGGACATACAGATCAAAGGCCTTTTAAAATTTCCTTTTGTCTGGTGTGCAGCCCAGAAAGAACATTGGCAAGAAATGTGCACTCTGTACATGTTCATGCTCTTCATTTTGCTGTTACTTAAAATGGTGTGGTACAGTTTCAAAGGGACAACTAAGTGGGATGTATAAAAGGAATGACAGGATTGTCCATTGGAAACAATGGGAGATGCTTGAAGGCCCATTGGAAATAAGGGAGCCAGGGATGCCAATTCACTTGCATGGGCGCTACTGAAATATATTGCAGCACAAAAAAAGTTGCAAAGAAAATATGGAATGGCTTTTCCATTAAGGTCTTTGGGCCCAGATAGGCTACTCTGGGACTGGAATGACAGCTCCCAGAGTGGAAAGACAGTCCCTAGGAATAGAATTTGGGACTAGATTGACAGCCCGCAGAGTGGAATTACGGGTCCTAGGAAGAGAATCTGTACTCTGGTACTGGAATGGTAGTCCCCAGAGTGGAATGATGATCCTTAGCAATAGAATCTGTGCTGTGGGACTGGAATGACAGGTCAGTGCTCTGGGACTGGAATGACAGGTTGCAAAGTGGAATGACAGCCCCTGGGAATAGGCTTAGTGCTCTGGGACTTGTACTTGTGGTCACTTGTAGGATATGAGTTTGAAGTGAGAAGAAGATTGCTTCTACTCTGAACTCTGTACATTGCTCAGAAATTGAGTGCACAGCAACTGTTTGGTATTCTGGCTCAGAAACTTCAGCCCTGCATTTACCAACCAAAGGCATCTGTGATGCCATAATTTAGTAAATTTCAGTACAAAGTCACCTTTATGAATAAGGCAGAACTTACTTCCAAATTTGTGACCATTTGTTTACCTTATGCACATGGTATGTATATTTGCAGATCTTAAAGTGACTATTCTAAAAGTGAATTTAAATAAATGACATAGCAGGAGACCGCTGAGATACCACTATAACCACTGGCCAACTCCCACTTTTTCCTGGGTTTAGCCCAAGGATTCCCAGGCCCCCCTAAATTTCTGAGGAGACCCTCCCTAAATTCCACATGGCTCCGCCTCCATAGATAGTGACAATGGTCTGTGATGTCACTGGCTCCTCCCTATCATGTCACCGGGCCTCAGTTCTTTTAAGAACCTAGCATAGCAATGCCTCTGGCCCAGCCCCAGTCCCCCCCGAAACTGGAAAGTCTACGCCCTCGGCTGTTTGCAATGCTCATCCCAGTGAACTTCATTGTCTCTCCTTGCTGCCCTCTGGAAATCCACATTCAATTTTCTCCTTCCCATTTTACTGCTGCTTTGGCTGCTTTTCTTCGCTCTGCTATTTTTATGGTTCCATCTGAGAGCCACTTGCACTTTTTCTCTGGCTTCTTGTCTGGTATATGTTCAGCTGCTATTTCAATTATCGTTGAATGACTTTTCTGCCACAATTCGTTGGGTGTTTTCTCAGCAGTGTACAGCTTCTCAGACTTATTTTTACCTCAATTGTGTATGTGGGGAAGATTTTGGTGATGTCAAACTTCTTTAGTGGTACTGTTCTTTTGATGTTGCATAGTTTGACTCTGATTTTAGCCACCAGCAATTCATGGTTTGAACCACAGTCAGTGCCTGGATATGTCTTGACAACGAGTACTGAACTGGTCCATCTATGATTGCATAGAATATAACCAGTCTGATTATGGTGTAGTTTCTTTGGAGAGGTCCAAGTATATAAGTGACTTTTGTGCTGTTTGAACCAAGTATTCATTATTCAAAAGCAGTTTTCTTGGCAAAATTGTACCAAACAATCGCCTGCATCATTCCTTTCCCTAAGTCCAATCTACCTGTGATGCCTGTCTCTGCTTGGGTGCCAATCACCCAATCTAAATGATGTCTTTTTGGGGCACTGTTTTCAGAGTTTCTTTGACAATGGCATTGTAACCCTCTATTTTGAGTTTTGTTGTATAAGTTGTTGGGCACAGAGTACATTACAATAGTCTAACTGAGGTCACTGTGGCATGAATCCACATGGCTAGATCAGCCAAGGCAAAGTAGGGAGCCATCTCCCAGGCTAAATCAAGATGGAACAAAGCATTTCTTGCAGTTGCATTAACTTGCTTTTCTAGCAATAATGCTTGGTCCATTATAGCCCCTAGGCTCTTAACCAAGTCAGCTAGGGTCAGCTGAAGCCCATTTAATATAGGAAGTATGATGTCCCTCAAGACCTCAGTCTTCCAAAACAGCATGACCTCTGTCTTGCTAGAATTCAGTTTCAAGTTGTTCACTCTTCACCATCTAACTACAGCAGTCAGGCAGTGGCTTGAGACTTCTACAACATCACCAGGCAATTTGGATAAAGAAATATAGAGCTGGGTGTCATCAGCATATTGATAACAGCCAGATTCAGAACTGTCAATGATTTATGCTATGAGCTTTATGCAGAGATTGAACAGCATAGGGATAGGACATAAGACAAATTGCACACTGATGAGAAGTGGTCGCCAACATCAAAGGGACAACATTGTTAGCCTGTCATAGTAAAATAAAACAAAAGTCTAGGGACACCTTGCCCGGGGGGGGGTTGGAGGCACTGTCAGACCCCTGCGCCCTGGGTCATCTAGCTGGAACTTCATCAAAGTTTTCTATTTAAGATTAGGAGGGGAGGGGGCTCCAACTTGCTGCTGATATCAGGCTGCTCCCACATTAAGTTTGCCGAAATTTCTTTTATGGGATATTAGTTTGGTAGGGGAGGAGAACTGAGGTTACTCCCACCCTTTATTGTCTAGTTAGAGTAGGATGATTGTTTATTCTTGCATAGTGATTGGTGGGGAGGGAGTAAGAAGGGAGGTCAAGGTAGGAAGGAATTTTTAGATGGTTTTAACCCTACCTAAGGTATTTGGCTCTCCACTGAATTGCTGAATTGGATGTTTAACGGGTCTGCAGGTGTTGCAGACTTTGGTTGTGTCTTCTGGGATTAGGAGGGAGTGGAGTGGAGTGGATAAGATCAACATTGAGGGTGCCAGCTTCAGGCTGGGGATCCCAGTGATCTGGGGCAGGGGAAGGTATGGCAGTGGGAGTCGGTATTGAAATGGAAGGAGGAAGAGATATGGCTGTGCTCGGTCTCCTTCCAACCTTTGTCCCATCCCGAGACATGTGGGTGTGAGGGCTAGGAATTTATACCCCCCTTTGACACTGCTGCTGTGTAATGCCATTCCCATTAATAATAAAACCTCATCACTGTGAGATTCTATTGCAGTGCAAGACGTGGACCTGCGGTGCGTGACTGAGACCTGGACAAGGGAAGCAAGACAGCCGCCTTGAAAGAGCTGTCGCTTCCAGGCCTCTCAGGCTTCCACCAGTCTAGAACAGTGTGGGGGGGGATACTCATCCACAAGAGTTTTTCCTTCAGGGTGCTCCCTGTCCAGAAGATCACCAGCATTGATTGTGTTGGCCTGGCTTGGAAGCCTGAGGTGAATTTGCTTGTCTTTCTGGCATACCGTCCGCCTCGCACTCCTAAGCATACCGTCCGCCTCCTAAGCCTGCTAAAGTTGGCAGCCGACTGGGCCTTGGAGTTCCTGAGGCTTATTATCCTTGGGGACTTCGATGTCCATGCCAATGTCACACCATCGCAGCAGACTATGTCATCCACAGCAGCACTAGGGCTCACCCCGATTATGTCAGGGCCCATGCATCAAGCAGGCCACACACTGGACTTGGTCTTCAGCATGGGGGTTGACATGAATCTGATTGCCACGAGACTGGTGCCATGGTCAGATCACTGCATCCTGAAGGTCTGGCTGGGTGTCCCTGCCCTGCCCCCATCTAGGTGGTGAGCAAATTTATGCTCGACCATGGAGACGAATGGATTCAATTGGATTCCAGAATGCTCTGTGGGAACTGATGCCCTCTGGTGATTCCTTAGATGAGCTGATAGAGGACTAGAACTCCCGGCTCTCTGAAACCATTGACGAAATCGCCTCCCCCCATCCCTGGCAAAAAAAAATCCCCCTGGTATACAATAGAACTCAGGTGGATGAAATGGGATGACTGGAGCAAATTTGGCAACAAGTTTGCAATGAAGCAACAAGAGCATCTTATAGGATGCTTATGAAATCCTATGAGTTGGTGGTGAAGGCCAGAAAGAAAGATTTCTAAGCGACCTCCATCATGTCTGCTAGTTCTTGCCTGGCCCAATTATTTAGGATAATTCAGTCCCTTACATCCCTCTCAGAGAGTACCCAGAACAATAGTGTTTCGATTATAAACTACGAGGCATTTGTGAGCTTTTTTGCAGATAAAGTCCTGTCACTGCACTGTGACCTCCCAGCCATTATTGATACAGTATGTGAACTGGAAGCCCCTTGGCCATCTTTGGATTCAGTCTTTGATAACTTCACCTGGCTCTCCTGAGCTGATATTGACAGGATTCTGGACACTGTGAGACCGATCACCTGCCTCCTTGATCTGTGCCCCTCATGGCTGGTGAAAGCCAGAGGTGAGGGGTTGTGAGGTCCTCTGGAAGATATTATCAATCTGTCCTTGGGCACAGGGACCTTTCCAGCAGGGCTGAAGGAGGCAGTGGTTGTCCCGCTTTTGAAAAGACCGAATTCAGACCCTACAGATCTGACCAATTACCACTCAGTTTCTAATTTACCATTTCTGGGTAAGGTAATTGAGAGAGTGTTGGCCGAACAGCTCCAGAAATTTCTGGATGACACATCAGTGTTGTATCCATTCCAGTCTGGTTTCCATCCTGTCCACAGGACAGAGATTGCATTAGTCACCCTCATGGACAGTCTCCTCAGGCAGCTGGATCAAGGCAAGTTGGCACTGCTGATTTTACTAGATCTTACCGCAGTGTTTGACACAGTCGACCATCATCTATTGACTCACCGCCTCACCAACGCAGGGATTCGTGAGGTAGTCTTGCAATGGCTTACCTCATTTCTCCAGGGTCAGACAGAGGGTGGCGCTGGGAGGGTCAATGTCCCCAAGGAAGGTGGGGTTCCCCAGGGAACACTTCTCTCCCCGATGTTATTTAATATCTATATGCACCTCCTCGCCTAGCTAGCACAAAGTTTGGGGCTGGGGTGTCATCAATATGCTAATGACACCCAGCTATTTCTGTTGATGGGCAGCTGACCAGACACTGCTCCCATGAATCTAACTGAGGGTTTGGAGGCCTTGGTTTAATGGCTAAAGCAGAGCCAGCTGATACTAAATCCAGGTAAGATGGAGGTTCTCTGGCTGGGTTGGGGGGAGTCATGGTCGGGTAATCAACTCCTAGCTCTTGATGGGGTGCCCCTGCCACCGGCTCCAACAGTCAAGAGTCTGGGCATGATCCCGGATGCCAGAATAACCAGTCCCTTGTTGTAAAGGGGGAGTGATAACTCAAGAATCTGGTGAGGCTACCCAGCACCCTTGTTTGTTTTTCATTTTGTTGTTCTTTCCAGGCCTCAGAAAGAAGGCTGTGTGCTGCAAGTAGGATTAGGAGGTTATCCCTTGGGATTGAGGAAATAAGCCAATCCCTTTCTCGAAACCACAAATAAATAGGCTGCGTGCTGCAAATAGGGTTAGGAGGTTACCCCTTGGGATTGAGGAAATAAGCCAATCCCTTTCTTGAAACCCCAAATAAATAGGCTGAGTGCTGCATAGGGTTGTGTGGTTATCCCTGAGACTGAGGATGTGAGGCCCATCCCTGTCTCGAAACCCAATAAAATTAGGGGAAAAGGTTACAGAGCACAGCAGTTAGCCTGAACCTCCCTAGAGCAGAAGCTCGCAAAAGGTTAGAGAGTGTCCCTTTCCTCTTCAAAGAAACAGTAAAAATAAGCCAGAGAACCTTTCCATTGAGTCATTAAAGTACTCACTGGTTTGACCATCCAAGTTCTAGAATACTTGGAAACCAGAAGCTAAACATGTACACCTTTAAGCTCTGTCTTTGGGCTCCCCGTTTTAAGTGCTCCCCAATCCCTTTATGTTTTGTTGTTAAAACTGTGTTTGTGCGTGGGATACTGCGTACCAGCATCCCACACACACTTTGAAGCCCCTGAAGTCAGGGACTTACTTTTGCTCGGTGGCCCTTGGCCGAGATTGGTTTGTTGGTTTGTAACATAAGTTTGCTTCTCAGATCCGATAATCTGAAGTTAGGGAGACCCCAGGAATCAGGGTCTTTCCCCTTTGGTGGCCATTGGCTATTTAGGTTATTGTACATAACATAAGAACATAAGAGAAGCCAATGTTGGATCAGGCCAACGGCCCATCCAGTCCAACACTCTGTCACACAGTGGCCAAAAATACCAGGTGTAATGTGAGGTTTTTCTCAAACCTGGGTCTCTGAAGCTGGGCAGTCATGAAATTTTTGAAGTAAAAAGTCCCCCCACCCCCCCGGAGAGTAATAGTAATGCTCATCAGGGCCCCTGTTCAATTTTTAGAATATTTGAACTTCCCAGTAAAAGCAACTAAGCTGTTAGAATACCCTTGGCTCCAGAAAAGCCAAGTGCAGGCATTTCCAGGCTCAGTGTGAAAGTAAGAACTTGAAACATTCTAAGAAAGAAGCATGTACATCCTGGGGACTTCAACTTGCCTTTAAGTCATGTACCAATCTTGCAAGGCAGGCCAACCTAAAACTTTTAAAGAGCAAGCTCAGGAAATTGAAATGGAACAAAAGCAGTCATTAAGTACAGCCACTTAATTGCTGGAGCAAAACAAATAAGACAGTAAATTCCCAAAGTAAAACCTCCCCCCATTCCAACCCCAAACCGGGCAAGGAATGGAGTGAACACAGGACTTTCCTGTGGGAAGAAAGAAAGAAAAAACCCATCCCTTAGCTTCCTGGATAAAAATGCACAATTTCTATCTCCATCAGGCCCCAGACTCAGGACGCAAGAGCTCCCCTTTAATCCTTGGGAACTAAAACTTGGAGGGAATGGTGCTAATCCCCAAGAGACTACTGCCCAGAGTATAACATCTCCCTTTGGCAATGCCAGTCTCCAGGCAAGACCTGGAGATCTCCTGGAGTTATAGGAAATCTCCAGGCTACAGAGTCCAGTTCCTCTGCAGAAAATGAGTGTTTGGAGAAGGGGGAAGACTCTGCGGCTTTTACCCCATTGGAGTCTCCATCGTTCTTCGGACCTCAGCCTAGTTCTCCAGGAATCTCCCACCTGGATCTGGCAACCTTACTCAGAGCCCAACAAGACCAATAAGTCCAAAATCTGTAAGTTTAATATAAGCAAAGAACCTTAGCTGCAGAACTCATGCCCCAGAAAGAAAAATTCGGTGGTTATAAAATAGCACAGCTATGTCACCAAACTTCCCAAAACAACCTTAAAGGCCAAAGAGACGAAGTATAATAATGAAGTAACATCAGAAATAGTCTTTCTATAATTACTGCCATAATTTAGAGAAATTAAGAAAATTCGGTACCTCTATTTTCACCTTTCTAAAATATAGAACTGTATATATATCCCAGTCTTTTCTGTCTTTGAGAGAGAATGGGGTCCCATCGGAGTCATATTTAAAACCATCAAAAGATTGAAAATTTAAAACTTGCCTAATCAGGCAGTCCAAAAAGAAAATGAGAAATTATTTTCCCCTTCCCAAACCTAAACAGGTAGGAATCACAGTAGGAAAATCATACAATCAGAAATGCAATTTTGATTTTGAAAATGGAAGCTATTGAGCTTCATGTTTTCTGTATTTTCCCAATAATCCATAGGGATATCAATCTCCAGGTAGGACCTAGAGACTTCCCAGAATTATAACCCTTAGGCAGGAGATTTATAAGCTTTGTTCTATAGTTTACACTGAACTCTTGGGGAAAGGGGAAACTCCCCCCCCCGCATAACTTTCCTCCATCTGAAACCTCTGTATGGCCAATGTGCTGTCTTTGTTTTGTGTCATAACAACAAGCCTGTAAAGGCTGCCCCTTTTATAGGTTTTAGAAGAATGCCACTTTTTATTTGGAAATCTTTTGTTTAAACTTTTTTATAGCCCTCACCTCAGGAGTAACTGAGGAGCAAACACAGTTTTGAGTGGCACATTTTCAGACTCTTGAGCCCCAGAAGTGAGTTAGTTTCCCATGTCTGCAAGAAGCAGCAAAATTTTCATTTTGGGTACAAACGTAGAGCCTCCAGCTTTAGGAGCAGTGACTCCTGTTGTAGCATTGATTAGTAAACCCCAGGCAGACTCTCCCCTTCCAGCTGCCTTTGAGAGAAAACTCTCAGCCCAACTTCAGCCTTACCTGAAGATGCTAAAATAAATGAAATTCTAAACCTCATGACATGCAATTCTCCTGTCCTTCCCATCAGGGCAGCATGCCGATTATTTCCCTTTTTGTAAAATTTCCATAATCGAAGAGCTAGCAGCACAAGATAAGAAGGCCCCCTAGTAATCAATTGCCCTTCTCAAACTCAGAAGGAATGCAATAGTACCGCTTTCCTCTTTTGTTAAGGCTAATTTCCCTTCTCAACCCTAGAGATAAAAGTTTTTTAGTCTCACCTCCAACTCAAAGGAACGGGAGCGGGGGGGGGGAGAGTGGAAGATTTTTAGTTTTCCTTTCCTCTTTTAATCGGATCTGTAAAAGAAACACTTCCAAACCTTTTTGTTGCTACTGTTTTCACAGCTTTAATTCTTTAAGAAAAAGGACAGTTTTTCTAAAGCTTATTTGGTAATTTTGTTTTTAATTGAATTCTTTCTTTGTGAAACAGAAGATTGCATCCTTTGCATACCCTTCATTCCAAACTTATTTTAGCATATCTCATATCAGGAATCCCTTTTTCTCCAGATGTCATATTCAAAACAGATTCTACTTCCTTAGTGTGTTACTGCTTCTCACTCTTAAACTTTGTCTTATGTAGGATAAGTTTATGTTTTATTTTTCCCTTCTTTTAGCTCTCTCTTTTTCATACTAAATGTTCTTTTTGGTTTTGTGATCAGCTGTTCTCTTAAAGCCTCACCTTCAGTGCTCAGGTATTTTTTTTAGTCTTGATACCAATTTATAATATAGCAGCCACTGAATGTTTTTACACCATCATCTTAGATGTCTTGCTAAAACTTGACTTTTCTCTGAGTGTTTATGTTAGAAAATCATTTATGTTTCTTGTGTTCTTACCATGATAAGAGTCCATTAAGACCATACGCGGGGAATCTGAGTAACTCAGTAGATCTGTTTTGGCCACTCTTTAAATATTCTTTCTTCTACATTTTGGTCATATAAAAGGTTTACTTTTGGCCGCACATCCATTCTTTTTCTATTCTAGTAATCTACATGCTCCAACTCCCTTCAGCCTGGCTTCTACTGGCAAGGAAAGAAACTCTATACATGCTCAGAGGAACTGTTTGTTGGCACAGAGTTTGTGCCAGAGATGATGCTCTTGTGTTGTGATCTTGTTGGCCAACTTCTTAATCTATATATATAAACTTATCCACCCCAGCCAATCTTGCTATATTCTTTCATCCTTGTTTTGTTTATACTCTGTGCATGCACAGAGAACTGTCTTTTGCAAAAGTCTTATGCCTAAAGGAAAAGATATCTTATAAGTAATTTTTAGGAATTGTTTGTCTTGTGTGTGTACTAATCATTTATTGCTTTCCAGATTTTTGTTAGTTTTAGTTTTATTTTTACTCCCTCTCACACAATGTGGGAGGAGTCAGACTTCCAGATGAGTTTTTTGTTGTTATTTTTTTTTTGGGGGGGGGTACATTCCCTGACTTATTTTGGGGTCTGACCCACCCCCATAAGCCGGCATTTATTTTATTTTTATTTTTTCCTTCCCCCCGCCCTTTCCTACATCCCAAAGCCATGGCAACACAATTTCCATTTTGAGAAGCTTTCTTTCCTGTTTTGAGCCCAAGTATTCCGAATTGTCTCCGGAGACTCCTCTTGCTATGAAACAGGCTCACATGTCTTGCAAAATGTCAGTTTTGATACATGGGGGTGGGACACTGTCAAGTGTGCCCCCTCTTCCTACAAATTGTTTTTACATTGCATTGTGTTCTAATGTGCCATTGAGTATCGCACATTCCTTTAATTTTGTGTTTCAGTAATACTTTTGTGTGTATTTTCCTTTACTTTGTATGTGCTACTAATCATTAAGAGTTTTGGCTTCAGTATATGCTAAGGTGATTGCATTTGATTTAGTTCTCATATATATATTTCTGCCGCCCCATTGTGTTCTCCAAGTTCTCAAAGTTTTTGCATATCTAAAGGACTGAGTGCTGATCATCATGTTACAGGCACCAACAGCTATGGAGACACACTTTGCCTGCTTCTTCTGCCCTTCCCTGTGGTGCATTGGATTTCCACTTCCCCCAGTCACATCATTGTTCTTATGTGCACAAATATCTGAAGCATCCGCTCACTCCATGGACTTTACCAGTGGACTGTACAATGGACTTTGGGGTGGGAAGAAAATGAAAATGTTTTCTACCTCCATGGACTTTCATTATCTTAGGGGGGAAGACTTCAACATCATGTGTACTCCTGTTGTTCTTCTATGACAGACATGGACTGCCCCTGCCTGATTGAAACTAATTAGTGCCTTGTTGCAAGTATGAATTACCCATACTTGCTGACATTATTTGTCTGTTGATATACTTTCATTCATGAATGTACCATTCATTGATGTATTCAGTCTCAGCACACAAGCGTCATCAGTACATTTCAATCAGTTGCATACTACAGGTATCCCTTTTTCAACCTAGTATCCAACTAGTATGGCTTTGCTTTTTCCCATTCTGCTTTTGTTAATAACGATGTGTTTTAAAACATTACCTAGAGTTAGCCATTTGATTTAATATGCATTAATCATTTTGCTTTCCTTTCTGTATCTCTTTTATGGATAACAAATCATTTTAAGTTACTGGTGTGATTGATCAATCGTGTTTTTGAATTGTGTTATATTGTGTGTGTCCCTTCGCATTCTAGTTAGGATAGCTATTGCCTCTGATTTAGAATTGCTATCTTATAATCAGCTTTAAGTTGAGTACCATGTTTGTGCTTTTAAGATAGGTTAGTGATTTCAATTTCCTTATGCACCAACCCTCAATATACATACCCACAGGATACAATATACATACCCACAGTTAAATGCATACACATAGTATTTGGATTTTTTTTTTAATTAGCTCTTTAGAATTAAGTTTCCCTAACTTTTTCTAGCTTGGTTATGGTTTGGCATTCCTTACCCCTGATATCTGTATTTGTATGAATGGTCTGTCTTTGTGGGACAGCTCAGCAGCTTTTTGGGGGGAGAAATTGTTGCCAGCATCCTCAGCCCTGAACCCGGGGTGGTCTTTCCCAAGAGAGAAACACCCCAAAACGACCTCTGAACCTCCACAAGCAGTGCCCTATGAAGCCAGGCTTGATTTAAACAGTGGCTTTTGCTGGGAGGCAAGGAGAACCACATCTTGGCTGAGAAAACTAAGGCCAAAAAGAATTCTCCAGGCTGGCTGCACTGCCAAGAACCCTCCATGAAAGCAAAACACCCCAAACCCATGTCTATCCTGTCAGCTCAGTCCAAAAAGGACTAGAATGGGCAAGTCTCTGCCCTTGCCTCAGGCATCTTCTACTGACCAAATGGCCAGTCTTTTGTCTGTCAAATGTACAGGCAGGGAGAGACAAAAAGCCTCTGGTCTGTGCTATTGTCCTGAATGAAGTAGGTTGCACGTTCCCATCCCTCTCTCCTGTTTCACCTATATGTCAGAAAATACCTTTGGAATAATCCTTTCATTCCTGTCTCCATATATTTATCTAAGATATCTGCATTCTTATGCCTATGCCGGACCTATCAAGGAAACATTAACTCTCCGTGTCCAGTGAATGGTCACTCATTCAAGTTCATCCTGCCACACTTTAAGAAACATCACTCCTTTTGCCTGAGCCAGGGAAAAGCCAGACCAGTCTATTGTTCCACAATGGACACCCCCAGTACAGCCATCCAAAACCTGGCTTCTATTGTTAAAGCCAGACTCTGCCCCTCTGAGAGCTCACTGGTTACATCTAGGCCTTGCCCATCCTGACGCCACACACCCCTGGGACTCATCATTGGCCCAGGTAGTCCATTGTTCTCATCTGAGACCAGCCCCCAAGACCTTCCATTGGTCTGCATTGTTTTCCAATGCCTATATCCGTCAGCACATGGCCTCAGACTGTGTGCCTCTGCCCTGATGCCAACTGGCAGACCAACCCTAAACCTCTGGGTTTAGGCCATAAACTCATCTCCATGGACGACTGCACATCCGGACAGGTAGTGTCACCCCATAACTGACCCTTCTATTAGCTATCAATCGCCTCTGCTTTCTTAGTTCTCTATTGCGTATGTGAATGTTTGAATATTGTTTGTATGTTTGAGAATATTTAGTAAAGAAATCATTAATTTAGGTACCCAGTCTCTGTGTCTATTATTGGGTTCTTAGGAATTCTAGTATACACAGGCCTGATCCTATAGTTATGCCAATTGCTCATTAATATCATAATTCCCCAATCTATTATTAAGAAATAGAGCAATTTGGCTAACACTGTGCTGGCCTACCCTTGCACCTGACCCAGAAGCTCCAACTGGTCCAGAATACAGTCACACAGATCCTTATCAGGACCCTCAGACAGCACACATTCATCCAATACTGCACAAGTTGCACTGGCTCCCAGTGGAGCACCAGTTCGAGTTCAAGGTTTTGGTTCTGACCTTTAAGGCCCTTAGCAGTCAGGGACCTACATATCTTTCAAACTGCCTCTACCAATATGCCCCTGGAAGAGCATTACAGTCTAGTAATAGGAACCTCCTGGTGGTCTCCAGCCCAAGAGAGATCTGGCTGTCCTCGACTAGGGCCAGGGCCTTTTCAGCCCTGGCCCCCACCTGGTGGAACTCTCTGCTAGAGAAGATCCATGCTCTATGGGATTTACTACCTTCCTGTAGGGCTTGCCAGGCAGAGATGTTCTGCCAGGCACTTGGTTGAGGACAGCAATGGTCTGGCACTCTCACACTCCCACCGCCCCCACTTTTCTCCATATTTTCTCCATCCAGGGGGCAGGTGGACACTGAAATTATCCATCTTCTTGGACACAGTATTGTTTTTCTGATTAATTGCTTTAATATATTTTAATGTTGTTTTAATTTTCTTATATATTATATTTGCCTTTGTTGTAAGCCACCCCAAGCCCTGTTTCAGGGAAGGGTGTCTCTGTTCCCCTGCTTGGCCTGAGACCAGACTAAAAAGGTTCCAAAGCAGATGAGTGAGCTAGGAAGACCTGAAGTTGCTGTGCAGCCATCCTCTCCATTATCTTGCCCAGAAGGGGCAGATTAGAGACTGGGTGACAATTGGCCACACCATACTCAGTAATCTCTCCTTATAAATATTTATCTTTTGGTTTTGCAAGATTCCATGCGCTCCCATTGGCTGTAAAATGCCCTCCCTCAGCCATTGGCCCATCAGCCGCCACTCAAGAGTACTCGCGTGCCATTGGCCGGGTGCTGGGTCTGCTCCTCTTCCCCACCCACTCTCCCTGGCAGACCAGCTCTCTCTCCTGAGGAAGGCAGTTCTCTTGACTCCTGTGAGGGACTGTCCCCTCAGTGGCTGTTGGTAGGCAGCCAAGCTTGGTTCTGTGAGTAAAAAAACAAAGGACTTTCAGCATAACCCCCTCCCCCGCCCCTAACCCCCTCCCCAATGGCCACTTTCCTGTCAGAATAAATGGGAAAAGGCTCTTTCTCCTGCTTAGCTTCAGCATGGCTGGCTGGCTAACGAGGTGGGCCAGCAACCATCAGACCATTTTCTTCAACTCCCCGCTGTGCGACTTTCCCCTAGGGTTGACAATCTCCAGGTGGGACCTGGAGATCTCCCACTGTTACAATTGACCTCTAGGTGACAGAGATCAGTTCCCCGGGAGAAAATGGTTGCTTTGGAGGGTAGACTCTATGGCATTATACCCTGCTGAGTCCTTCCACACACACCCCAAATGCTGCCCTCCACAGGATCCACCCCCCAAATCTCCAGGTATTTCCCTAATCAAAGTTGGCACTTGTACTTTCTCCTCTGTCAGTAAAAGGCCCTTTCCACACCTGTGTTGGCCTTTGGGAGAAAACACACTGGGCCCAGTCCTGATCAGGTTGCCAACTCCAGGTGGGCAATTCCTGGAGATTTGAGGGATGGAGCCTGGAGAGGGTGAGGTTTGAGGAGGGGTAACACCTCAGACAGGTACGATGCCATAGACTCCACCCTCCAATCCAGCCATTCCCTGATGGGGAACCATTGTTGCCAATCTCCAGGTGGGGGCTGGAGATCACTCCAAATTACAACTGCTCTCTAGGAGGGATAGGGTAGGAGATGGAAAACTAAAGGTAGGTTGATGGTTGTCTGGGAGGGAGATAGGGTTGTCAACTCCAGTTTGGGGAATTCCTGGAGATTTGAGGGGTCGAACCTGGAGAGGGTGAGTATTGAGGAGGGGTGGGACCTCAGACAGGTACAATGCCATAGACTCCACCCTCCAAACCAGCCACTCCCTCCTGGGGAACCACTGTTACCAATCTTGGGGGTGGGCTGGAGATCACTCAAAATTACTACTGCTCTTCAGGTAGCAAAGATCAGTTCCTCTGGAGAAAATGGTGGACTCTGTCATTATACCCTGCTGAGATTGCCACAGCAAATTGTCACTGAGTGTCCAAAGCCGGGGCACTCTCCCAGAGCCTCTTTCTAGAGCCTGTTGTATTTATTTCCACAACGGGCCTTATTCCTAGTATAATAATATAGAGCCTTGTTGAGGCATTGCGTAATTATCTGTTCTGCTAATTATCTGCGGGTTGGTATGCAGGGCCGTGATGCTGAGACAGCCTTTCCTGGTACAGAGGATGAGGAAGATTTGGACAAGACCTTGTCTGTTGAACGGTTTGGGGACCTGATTAGCAAGTCTATACTAAGGGACCAGGAGAAGCACGGTCGCAGCTACAGCGAGAGGGACTTTGAATGTATGTATTTTCTTTATTATTTATCTTATTGTTTATTAAGTACTCTTTAAATCTCACCCTTCCTCTAAAGAACTGAGGCCAGTGAACATTGTTCTCTCTCCCTCCTTTTTTCTTCTTGCAGCAATCTTGTAAGGTAGGTTAGGCTGAGAGACAGTGACTGCAACAAGTCACCCAGCAAGCATCATGGCCGAATGAGGATTTGCACTTGAGTCTCTCAGACCTTGATGTCCCAGGGCAGCCTAATCTCAGCAGATCTCAGAAGCTAAGCAGGATCAGCCCTGGTTAGTACTTGGGTGGGAGACCACCGAGGAATTCCAGGGTTGCTACACAGAGGCAGAGGATGGCCAAGCCACCTCTGGACTAGACTGCCTTGAAAACTTTTGGGGTTGCCATAAGTTGGCTGTGAGTCGACAGCCCTGCCCACCACCACATCTCAGATCCGAGTTTATCTTTGCACCATTAAAGAAAATGGCATCCTGAGAGGTAATGAATTTTCTTTTGGGAGTTGTATGTGCCAAATATTTACCACACATTTGCCATGAGGGGGAAATGAGAAGACATGCCTCTTTATCCTTGCGTAGCAGATGAGGTGAAGAGACATATTTATAAATTTCATTAAAATATTCTTATGCCTTCTGTTTACCCCTATGAATATTCAAGGCAGCTGACACTTATAGAAATCCTAATCAACTAGTCGATAAAACATCAATAACAATAAAACTGTAACTGCTAAATCAGAGCGGTGCAGCATTTAAAAACATCATTCTGAAGGCAGCACAGTTTATATAAAATTAGAAAGCCCATCACCAGAGAAGAAGGGGAAAAAATTAATCTACAACACCTTAAGTAAACAGGACATTGCCTGGCATCTAAAAGATGGAGCCAGAGTTTCAGCCAGATGAACATACCCTGGGAGGGAATTCTGTAATGAGGACACTGCTACGGAACACACCCTCTCTTCAGGAGACACTCACCTCACTTCCAAGCACAGGAATAACGGGGGGAAGTGATCCTTCAGGTACATCTGACGTTTGCAGAGCAGTGAAGCTAATCCGGAAGCAACTTCACTGCCATTAATCCCAATTTCCTTTTCATGGTTTGAGCACTGAAAAAAATGGTCTGCAAGTCTGAAGACAAAGCCAAATATGTTTATATGATAATATAAATGTGAAGTGATCGGAGAGTGTGATAAGAACCTCTAGCTGTTCTCTAGCTTCCTACTTGTCTAGAATTTCATAAGCTGAGTGAAGGCTCAGACACAATCGCTTCTTGGTGCAGAAGAACGGCAGGGACTCCTCTGCTTTGAAAGTGAAGCAACAGTTGGTTAAAAACTGGCAAGAAAACGGTTTAGGACCTTCTATTTCCACAACTCCTTTGATCAGATTTGTGTCTCAACCAGGCTGTTTTTCATTTTCATTTTTCATTATATGTAGCATGTAGTTTGTTCCCTAGTCATTCTAATACCCTAGACAAAGTATTAGGTCTGCCTTTCCTCCCTTCTGAGACTGAATCCCAGCACTCACTAGGATCGCCAGTCCTGGGATGGGCAATGCCTGGAGGTTTGGGGAGTGCAGCCTGGGGAGGGCGGGGCTTGGGGAGGAGAAGGACCTTAGTAGGGTGCAATGCCATAGAATCTACTCTTCAAAGAAGCCATTTTCTTTGTCACTGAAGATAAATTGTAATAGCGGGGAATCTCTAGGTGCTCCCTGGAGGTTAGCAACCCCAGTGGCCATTTCTCATCCATCCTGCTTAGTTTTGATGGATCTTACGTATCATCCCACAATCAGTTCAGCTAGGTTCCTTATGGCCCTCTGCTACTGCATCACCAGTAAACCAGTCTCCAGGTTTGCTGTTTCCTTTCATTCATTCAGTTCTTCCACTTGGCTACTTTTCCTGTCCCTTCCTACTCCTGGTAGACTTCTCCAGTTGGTCAGCCGTGTTGGTCTGAAGCAGTACAACAAATTTAGAGCCCAGTGGCACCTGTAAGCCCAACAAAGGTTTACTCAAGGTATGAGCTTTCGTGTGCACCCATGCTTTATCAAATGCGTTAGAATGGCAGGCAAGGTTCAAACTTACAGCCAGAGAATGAACAGCAGATTAACATGCAACATGATGATGATCAAGATATGCAAAGTGACACTAAATAACAAGTTAAGGTTATAGGGTCAACAGTTGTAAAGCAATAAATATGTCAAACTAGCGGATAAATGTCTAAAGGTGTCTTTTCTAATTGTCGGAAGTGACTAGGAATCTTCATTCTGTCCTGTCAGGCGTGTGTCAGGTTCAATAACAAGTGGATCCAGTCATTCTTGTACACAAAAAAGGTTTTATTGGATTATCTTGCTAAAACCCACAGTAGGAGGTCATTGTCAGGAATGGGGGGCGAAGCAATGCAAGCTAACTTATAGTGTGATGCAAAAAGCGCCTAGCAAATGAAATATGAGCGCGCGCGCGGGAAACTCCCGGCGGGAGATATACTTCATGAACGGGAGACTACTCCCCCCCTCCCTTTGCCTTCCCAGGACTGGAAAATTCTCAGTAACACAAGAATAGCCCAAAGCCTACATTCAAGGCCACCGTGATAAGGAAAAGCGGCAGGGAAGAAGCTCCCACGTTTCTGCCTGCATAGCTACGCAAGCACAAAGCAGGGTAGGGAACGCATAACAATGGATTCAGTGAGAAACATCAAGGAGCATTTCTGACATTCTGCCCTTCCCAAAATACCACCCACCCACCGCTCAGGAAGGAGAGAATGAAGGGCCCCCAGGTTTATTTGGGTAGCGGGTGTGAAACTCCTTCAGGTGATCAGGTGCATTGATATCAGACACTTTCACCCACTCCCTATGTTGAGGCCCAAAGTGTACCCATTCAATAAGGTACAGCAGTTGTCCACGGAGGATCTTAGAGTCCAAAATGTCAGCAATTTCATAGTGTTCCTCATCATCGACCATCAGTGGTGGGGGGGTGCTGGAAGCTCGGGATGCCACTTAGTCGGGGGTAATGCTGGTTTGAGGAGGCTGTAATGGAAAATTGGATGTATTGCTTTAAGAGATTTAGGTAAATCCAGTTGCACAGTCACTTGATTTATACATCGCACTACTTTGAAAGGACCAATATATTTCCAAGCAAGTTTCCGGGATTGTTGTGCCAGCCTCAAGTTTTTGGTGGAAAGGTAGACAAAGTCTCCCGGTTGCAGATTCCAGCCACCCGCCCTCTTTTTGTCTGCCTGTTTTTTGTATTGTGCCTTGGCCTCGTTTAAAGTTTCAATGATTAGGGGCCAGGACTCCTGGAAAGTTTTGCACCATGCTGTGGCTTTCCCACCAGCCTCGCCGGGCTTCAAAAACGGAAGAGGGGGGCTGTCATAACCCATGGCAGCTTTGAAGGGAGACATATTTGTTGAAGCATGCCATGAGTTGTTGTACGCAAATTCTGCTAGTGGTAATAAATCTACCCAATTGTCTTGTTGATAGTTAGTGAAACATCTTAAGTATTGCTCTAGGGTTTGGTTTACTCTTTCCGTTTGCCCATCAGTTTCTGGGTGATAGGCACTACTGAGAGCGCGTTCAATACCCATAAGAGTCATCAACTCCGACCACAGTTTTGAAACAAATTGAACCCCCTGTCGGAGATTATTTTGAGCGGTAATGTATGTAGCCTGGCAATGTGCTGAAGGAAGGCTTTGGCCAGGACTTTGGCCGTCGGCAGGCTAGCAAATGGTATAAAGTGAGCCTGTTTAGAAAATAAGTCCACTACCACCCAAATGACTGTCATATGTTTGCTGGGAGGAAGATCAGTGATAAAGTCCATGGAGATTACTTCCCAGGGTCGGCTCGGGGTGGGCAAAGGCTGTAAAAGACCTGGAGGTTTCCCTGGTCTAGTTTTGCAACGATTGCATGTTGGGCAGGATTGTATATAGAGGGATAAATCCCGTTTCATTCGGGGCCACCAGAAGCTGCGTTGCAGTAGGTGTAGCAACTTTACATAACCGAAGTGCCCAGCCGATTTTGCGTCATGGGCTGATTGCAACACCTGGGCTCGGGTAGCTTCTGGAACGAAGATTTTATTGCCCTTATACCAACAGCCATCTGCTCTACCTTCCACATCTTCCCGAGCTTTTAATTCAATTGCTTCTTGTTTAGTAATGTCAGTGGCAAATTGCTTTTCCCAGGTCGTGCCCTGGCTTGGGGTTAATGATTGTGCTTGCCGGTTTTTTCGGGTTACTACTGCCCCAACTAGCTGTTCTGGGGTGAACATAGACTCTCTTATTTCTGTCCTCTTACAAAGGTGTTGGGGAAGGCGGGAGAGAGCATCTGCCAGATGATTAGATTTACCTGGAAAATGGTGGAGGGTGAACTGAAATTTGGAGAAAAACTCAGCCCACCGGAATTGTTTTGCATTTAGATTCCGAGGCTTCCGCAGCACCTCAAGATTCTTGTGGTCAGTCCAGATTTCAAAAGGTACCCGGGATCCCTCCAACCAGTGCCTCCAGGTGATTAACGCTAAACGTATAGAGGCTGCTTCTTTATCCCAAATGGGCCAAAATCTCTCCGTATCATTAAACTTTTTGGACACATAGGCAAGGGGTTGTAGCTGCCCCTGAGCATTCTCCTGCAAAATCACCCCCCCCCACAGCGGTATCCGATGCGTCTACTTGGACCACAAATTTTTTTGTTTCATCAGGGTGTGCTAATATAGGTTCAGACGTGAATAACTGTTTTAGTTGTTCAAATGCTCCCTGACACTGGGGAGACCAGTTCAAAGGGGCCCCGGGCATTGAAGCCTTTGCCCCTCTCCCTTTAGTCTTCAGAAGGTCTGTGAGGGGAGGGCCACCTGAGCAAAATGAGGCAGGAACTGATGGTAAAAATTGGCGAAACCGAGAAAACTTTGGAGCTGCCGCCTGGTTCTGGGGGGTTCCCAATCCAACACATCTTGGACCTTTTTGGGTCCATTTCTAATCCAGCAGAGGATATGCGGTACCCGAGAAAGTCAATGCACTCTTGGTGGAACTCACATTTTGACAGCTTAGCAAACAGTTTGTGTTCTAATAACGTTTCCAACACTTCCCGCATAAGCGTGGTGTGAGATTCTTGATCTGGGGTGTAGACCAAGATATCATCCAAGTAAACAACCACCCCCTTGAATAAGTAGGGGTGTAACACCTCATTGATTAAGTTCATAAAGACCCCTGGTGCCCCCTGTAATCCGAAGGGCATAACCCGATATTCAAATTGCCCCAGCGGGGTATTAAATGCAGTCTTATGTTCATCACCCTGTCTAATACGGACCCGAAAATAAGCATCACGTAAATCCAGTTTAGAAAACACTTTCCCCTTTGCCACCTCTGCCAACAAGTCCTTGATGAGGGGCATTGGGTAGGCATTGGTTGCAGATACCGCATTAAGACCCCTATAGTCCGTGCACAGTCTGAGCCCCCCATCCTTTTTTTACAGAACAACACGGGAGCTGCGAAAGGGGACGATGCTGGCCGAATAAATCCACGGGCCAGATTCTTATCGATAAATCGGCGTAGTTCTTCCTTTTCTATGGGACTCATGGCATAAATCTTTCCTTTTGGTAATTTGTGGCCAGGAAGGATTTCAATCGCACAGTCGGAGTTACGGTGGGGAGGTAGTTCGTCCGCTTCCTCCTCCTCAAACACCCTGGTTAAGTACCGGTATTCTTTGGGGATGCGATTAAGGTCCTCTGTGGCTAGGCAAGCCCGTGGAGGTTCATTGCATGGGGGTTTTCCCCACCCTGGGTCCCATTTATGCTCTGCACACTTCGGGGAGATAAATCGTACGCTCCCCTCTTCCCAAAGTATATAAGGATCATGACCATGTAACCATGGGCTACCCAACACTAATGGAAACTGGGCTTGAGGGGCTATTACAAACGAGCGTAGCTCCCAGTGCTCACCAATGCCTACTCTCAAAGGAATAGTCTCAAATCGACATGGTTCTTTCATCGGTGACCCATCCATTTGAGTAAAAGTTATCGGGTCTTTTAGATTGACAACAGTCGCCTCCAGCCCCATAACCATAGATGGGTTTATCAGATCCCTCCCGCACCCCGAGTCAATGAGGGCTCGAACCCTGATATGGGTCATCATCGCTGGATTCATCACAAGTACAGTCACAAAGAAGAGAGAGGGGTAATTGCTCACCAGTTTAGGCGCCTCAGGGACAGGGTCCTGTTGTGTAGCGCCATTCACAAACAGGACCAATTCGTTTCGCTGCATCTCACTCTCCTCCTCCAGCATCATGGTATCCGCTTGGTCAGGGCTGGCGAAAAGGGCTCGTGTGCTGCGTGGTTTCGCTGTTCCCTTTCTTGGGGTAGGGGTTGGCCATCGTCTGGGCTCCTCTTGTGGTAGGGCTCTGTTGGGATCTCCCTTCGGACAGGATGCAGCGAAGTGCCCCCTCTCTCCACACCGCAGGCAAAGGCCCTGTCGCATACGCTGATCTCTCACCCCGCTCTGGGTGGAGGTTGGTTTGGGTCTGGTCTGGCCTGCCGAGAAACTCGGACGGTTGTTACCCAGAGATAAGTCCAGTTTCATGACACGCAAGCGGCTTTCAGCTTTTTCGGCCTCCTCCATCCAACCTTGGAGAGTGCGAGGCTGCTGAGAGTTGAGAACATTGTTGCGGACATCTACTGCTAGTCCCATTCGATATTGTTGAGCCAGCACAGCATCAGTCCAGTCTCGAATTTTCACTGCATGCCTTTGAAATTCCCTTGAATATTCCCGCACGGTGAGTTTGCCTTGTCTGAACGTGCGCAGGAAGGCTTCTGCCTTCTGGGCCGCCCCGGATCCTCGAAACGGTTCCTCAAGGCCCACATGAAGTCATCGACATTCCCCAGTTCCACTGCCTCCAGATCATGAAGGGCTACGTACCAGCTGGTAGCACTCCCCCGGAACCTTGAAGCGATAAACTCCACCTGTTGCTCCTCATCCGGGAACACATAGCCCCATCTCTGCACAAATTTCCCTACTTGCAATATGAAAAAGGACACAGTTTCGGGATCCCCGTCAAAAGTGATCTCCAACATGTCCTTGGGGCAGATTACTGGAGGAACAGGGGCCATGATCGGTGCAGGAGCTGGCAGCGGAAGGGGTGCTGGAGCGGGGGTTGAGGTGGAGGCAAAGCTGGTGGCTGGATAGGTCCTGGCTGCCCTGGCCCGGGTCCCGGTACTGGGCCGGCCGGTGGAGGTGGGGCCGGTGCCGGCTGGCCCGGCCCTGGGGCCGGTGGAGCAGGAGGTGGCGGTCCCGGTGCCACCGGTGGTGCAGGCGCTGGTGCTGGTCTCGGTTGCGTCAGCGGATGGGCTCGAATTGCTTGATCCATCATCTGCGGTAGTGATTGCATTAGTTTGCCCATGTCCCGTACCAAACGTCGGGTATCCTCTTGAATAGAGTCCATGCGAGCCTCTGGATCGGAACCGGATCCTGTTCTGGGAGATCCTCGAGACATCCGTCCCTGGGGAAGTCCGAAGCTCCCTCTGGGATCCAGCAGGCTGTCCCGGCTCTGGCTCCCCGGCATGGACCAGGTCGTCTGGGTAGTGTCCAACAGGTTCTTAGTCCAATCGCGCGACCTGCGGTAGGTCACCCCTTTGTCCCACGGTGTTGGGGCCCCCGGCACGTAGGGTCGTGGAATGGCTCCCCCTGACTCTGCGTTGGCCCGGCCGGGCTACAGATTGGGAGAGTGTATGAAGCTCCCACTGTGCTGATCGATGGAGGGGTGACCAATCCTGCCGCGGATTGCGGGGTCGGCGCTGCCAATACCGAAGTTGTAGTCACTGGAACAACGGTAGTAGTCGGAGTGGTGACCACTGGAGTTGCCACGGTGGTGACCGGGGCTGTGGCTCCCGAAGCGGTAGTCACTGGGACTGCGCCTGAGATTCCCCCCAGCTCCGCTCATCATGGTAGATGGCAGAAACTGAAGGTGGGGAAATGATGGTGATTCCTGACAATTTCTGTCAGGTTCAATAACAAGTGGATCCAGTCATTCTTGTACAAAGAAAGGTTTTATTGGATTATCTTGCTAAAACCCACAGTAGGAGGTCATTGTCAGGAATGGGGGCGAAGCAATGCAAGCTAACTTATAGTGTGATGCAAAAAGCGCCTAGCAAATGAAATATGAGCACGCGCGCAGGGAAACTCCTGGCGGGAGATATACTTCATGAACGGGAGACTACTCCCCCCTCCCTTTGCCTTCCCAGGACTGGAAAATTCTCAGTAACACAAGAATAGCCCAAAGCCTACATTCAAGGCCACCGTGATAAGGAAAAGCGGCAGGGAAGAAGCTCCCACGTTTCTGCCTGCCTAGCTACGCAAGCGCAAAGCAGGGTAGGGAACGCATAACAATGGATTCAGTGAGAAACATCAAGGAGCATTTCTGACAGCGTGGAGGGCACTTAACACCACCTCCCCCTCCAAAAATGCCGTTATGTCAGCCGACAGCCTAATATCTCTTGCATAGATTCAGTGTTCTAATATACTATTCTGAAAAAGAAATACATTAAAATACAGAGGATTTATAGTCCTTCTTGTTGACAGCACATATGTGAAGACTGAATGAATAAACCTTTACCATGAATAAACCTTTGTTGGTCTTACAGGTGCCATTGGACTCTAAATTTGTTGTACTGGTAGACTTCTGTTTTTCTTAATACATTCTGTGTGAAATGTTTGAACTAGGTTGCCACCTGCAGTTGTCTAATGGTATGGCTGACCCTGAAACTCTATCTTCATTTGGCCCAGAACTCTGTGGTTTAGGCAGCTGTTCTAGGACTGAAGGAATAGGTGTGGAGGATGATTAAGGGATGAAGAACAGCTTTAGAGTTAGCAGAATAATGATCAGTCAGTATACCCAGAATTAAACTTTGTTGGTGTTCAAGGTGCCACTGGACTCAAACTTTGTTCAGTTAGTCTTGTAGTTCACTGTGGAAGGGAATTCAGGTAGGCAGAGAAACTTGCTTGTATGCCTGTTTTCAATTTCAATTCATTTTCAGTGTTGAAGAATGGGGGAGGGAGGGATGAGGACATAATTCAAAGGACTGTGAAAGAAAAAAATCCTCATCAGACCCCCCTCCCTCCTCCATGCAATAGAAAGGTACAAGCAATTGTATCTTGGAGGCAAAGAGAGCTGAATATTGGGTTCCAGGCAGGTATGAGATGAAATATGCAGCTTGGGGGTATTTCTATCCAGTTTTAGGTACATGTTTAATTATTAATCTAAAACATTTCTATTCTGCCTTTCTACCCAATCAGGGTCCACAAGGCGGCTAATATAAAAACATTTAAACATTTAAACAAGCTACATGGGGCTTGTTTGCTATGTTAACTTTTTTGTGTGAAAACAATAAACTTCTTAATAAAAACATTTAAACAATTAAAATACAGTTAAAAATATGGTTGCCATTTGCCCGGTGGGGTTGGGGGACCCCCCCAAACAGTGATGTCACACACACAATGTGCCTGCATTACCCAGAAGTTATGTTGGCACGTTGCTGACATTGGGGTGGTTGTTGTTGTTTTTTACGATGTGGCTTTTGGGCAAAACTCTATGGTTTGATGCCAATTTTACCATAGAGTTTTGCCCCCAAACCAGAGCATTGCCCTCAATATCATTGTTTCACGGGGAATGGGGTGTGCTGTCACTTCCCACTCCTGGAACATCTCCCCTCACCCCCCGCCCCCGCCGGCATGTGAAAGGGACCTGGCAACCTTAGTTAAAAACATAAAATTCGATTAAAAACATATAAAAACAATACTAGAAGGAGGGCCAAAACATGTTATTGGGGAGTGTCTCTCTATAATATAATTCTGTTTTGGTCATGGACTCTCCTGAACATTCCACATGCTGCCAAAATCAGTTGGCTCAATGATCTGTTACTCAGAGGGTGTCCCTAGCCACTGGCTGCATTGCCTGAGTTCCACCCAGCCACCACTCAAGAGTACTCACATGTCATTGGTCGGGTGCTGGGTGCTCTTCCCTGCCCACTCCTTCAGCCTCTGTGCTCTGTCAGAATTTTTGGCAGACGGCTTTCTCTCTTGATGAAGACACTTGCCTCCTGCGCAAGACTAACTTTTTTCCTTAGCAGCTGTTGGTAGGTGTAACAAAATGGCAGTTACCTGTGTCTGTAAGATGGCTGCCATCTCTGTGTTTAAAATGTTCCCCCAGAAGGTTTAATTGAGCTGTAGTTTCAGAGAGGGGCCTGCAGGGGTATCACTCACTGGGTTGAATGGGGCTTCCTCATCTGCCGGCCTACAGTTCCCAGCTGCAGCAAGGCCAAAAAGTGCAGGAAAAGAGGGAGTGTCCCAAGGGGCGGGGCATCATCAATATAGACTCCAGCTAGGCCACAAGCCAGAGATGTGGGGAACTCTGGGAGGCAGCAGAAATTCAGCCACTCCACAGTCGGCTGGGAATGAATAGAAGTTTCCCTGCTCTCTTGGGTAAGAGAGAGAGAGGCTGAAGCAGAGCCAGTCCAAGGAGAGATCCTATCCTGAGCCCACAACCTCCAGAGGTAGAGAGTTGTGTGTAGGGAAAGAGGATTGCGTTTAACCCCTGTTGATTTATGCCCTTTTGGTTCATGATGTGTGCTTACTCATGCCTTATTTATTTAGTGTGTGTGTGCTCCATAATTGTGTAAATAGTTAAACAAATTCTTTTACTTG
This sequence comes from Gekko gecko, assembly GCA_029375565.1. Taxonomy (NCBI): domain Eukaryota; kingdom Metazoa; phylum Chordata; class Lepidosauria; order Squamata; family Gekkonidae; genus Gekko; species Gekko gecko. The sequence goes on from JAPDNY010000003.1 coordinate 87,997,805, forward strand.
GGCTAATAATCTGTGTTGTGCTCTGACCACATAGTCTCCCCCACTCTGCACAATACCAAAGGGAGGGGGTAGCCCAGGGAAGCAAGGAAAGGCCAGACCCTTGGGTTGCCAACTTTCCAGGGATCCCCCAAAGACTGGGGATTCCATCTCCAAATAGGGAGATTCGGCCACAGGGGTCTCACTGTCTCTGTAAAAAGGCCGTGACAATTCAGTGAGTTGCGGCAGCAAGCTTAAGGAGTGAGATATGCCCGTGGGATGAGGGTGGGAGGCGAACAGCTGAGTTGTAAACTAGAGCCCATTTTGCTACTATAGGCAACCAAGCTTGGTTCAGACAAAGGAAGGAAACCCTTTGCAGGCCTTTGTGAGGAACTCATTGGTGCCAGTCCTGACTAGGGTTGCCAGCTCCAGGTAGGGAGATTCCTGGAGATTTCCTGGTAGAGTCTATGGAAGCCAGGGCTTGGGGAGGGGACAGGCCTCAGCGCTGAACAGAATGCCATAAAGCCCACCTTTATGGAGGGCAGATCTGTTGTCTGAAGTTCAGTTGTGATACCTGGTGATCTTCAGGCTCCCCCTGGAGGTTGGCTACCCTAGGCGTCACAGTCAGTGCTTCAGAGCAGGGTCTGCTAGATCCAGGTTCTTGCTGTACATTTTGGACCAGTCACAGACTTTCAGTCTAATGTACCTCACAGGGTTGTGGTGCAAACCAAAAGGCGAAGAGGAGAATGATGTAAGCTGCTTTGGTCCCCATTGCAGAGAAAGACTATTTTTCCTCCTGGGAAACCATTGTTGCCAGTCTCCAGGTGAGAGCTGGAGATCACTCAGAATTACATCTGCTCTCCAGATGGCAGAGATCAGTTCCCCTGGAGAACATGGTGGACTCAGTGTCCTTATACCTTGCTGAGATGCCCCCCCCAAGACAGCCAATGTGATGTGGCAGTCAGGGTTTCAGAGCACTGTAGAGGCTGCAGGTGGGTGGGGGGAGAAGATGAAAAGCTGAAGAGAGAGGGGGAAATAAAGGTAGGTTGATGCTTGGGTGGGAAGGAGATAGGGTTGCCAACTCCAGGTGGGAGATTCCTGGAGATTTGAGGGATGGAACTTGGAGAGGGTGAGGTTTGAGGAGGGGTGGGACCTCAGACAGGTACAATGCCATTGCCTCCATCCTCCCAACGAGTCATTCCCTCCTGAGGAACCACTGTGTCACGGGCCAGGGTGCGGGGCTAGATAGGAGTGAGGAAGTCAAGGCACAGTCCAGGGTCAAGAGCCAGGCAAACCAAACAACTGGGAAAGCCAAGTTCAAAACACAAGGCAAAGCAGGGTGGTCAAGGTGCAGTCCGGGGTCAAGAGTCAGGCAGACAAACCAACCAGGGAAACCAAGTCCAAAACGCAAACTGTCAGAGTTGTCCGTAAGCCAGAGTTTCTGAGGGTCAAGAGTCCGGGAGTCAGAGGTTCGAGGTACAAGCCAAGGTCAAGGAGCCGAGGACATCAAGACAGGAACTGGGGATCAGGAACACGAGCAAGGAGGTGCAGAGCTTCATCAAAGTGACTAGTTGCTGGCACAACTTGCTGGCATGAGGGCAAGGGCTAAATAGCTCACTAAGCTGCTGGCAATTAGTGTGCCCCAAGCATGTCCCGGCTCCTGCTAGTACTCAGGGCTGTTGCTGGGGCAGCCTCCAAACTCTCCATGATGTCAGGTGCGGGATTATCCGGCCTCAGGAGCTCATCCCCAGCAGTACCTAGCTTCTCTGCTGGAACTGTGGGCTCAGATTCAGCAGGAGCCATGACACACTGTTGCCAATCTCCAAATGAGGGGTGGAGATTACTCAGAATTGCAACTGATCTTGGATGGTAGAAGTCAGCTGCAGTCAGAGGGGCAGATAACGGTAGGCTGATAGTTAGCTGGGAAGGAGATGCAGTTGCCAACTCCAGGTTGGGAAATTTCTGGGATTTGAGGGGTGGAGCCTCTGGAGGGTGGGGTTTGAGGAGGGGTTGGACCTCAGACAGGTATAATGCCATAGACTCCATCCTCCAAACCAGCCATTCCCTCCTGGGTAACAATTGCTGCCAATCTCCAGGTGAGGGCTGAAGATCTCTCAAAATTACAACTGCTCTTCCTGTAGCAGAGATCAGTTGCTCTGGAGAAAATGGTGGACTCTGTGCCATCTGAGGTTGCCACAGCAAATGAACACTGAGTGTCCAAGGCCTTGGCACTCTCCCAGAGCCTCTTTCTAGAGCTCGTGGTATTTTTTTCCACAATGGGCCTTATTCCTAGTACCTAATTAAAAAAAAAAGTTTTCACCTGCTGGTGAAAGACACCAATAGGGGAAGACAGATGAATCTCCCTGGGGAGGGAGTTCCAAAGTTTTGGTGCCAGAACAGAGAAGGCCTTTTCTTGGGTCACCACCCGTCTAGCCTCAGATGCCAGGGACATCCAAAGGATGACTCATCACAAAAACTTTACATCCATATGAAGCAGATAATGCAGCTTCTTCTGTACTGTGGCTGAGGAGATGAGCAGTGTGTTGCTGGAGGGAGTGTCTTCTGGACTGTTGCAGTGGGAATCCTAGCAGGGGCAAGCTAGGGGAGTGGGTTCCTCCTGCCCTTTCCTTCTCTTCTGTCCCCGTTTATCATGCTGTGTGACATAATTCTTCCCTCCCTATGTCTTTTTCTTCTATAGTCCATCGCCAGACATCCCACCACATCCATCACCCCCTCTCTGCCCACCTGCCTCTGCCTCACAAGTCTCAGAAGAGACTTCTCCGCTCTGAGAAGAAGAAGAAGAGAAAGCCAAAAAAGACCTCTATACCTCCCTCCAATGTCACCCCCACCATCCAGGAGGTAGAAGAAGAGGAAGAGGAGGAGGAGGAAGCAGAATCTGAAGGAGAGGAACTTCTAGAGAAGGAAACCTCTGCAGAGTCTGACCTTGAAGCCTCTCCCAAAGGAGAGTCTCCCAGAATACCAAAGGCCGTGCTGTCTGAAAGAAATGTTGAGGTAGGAGACATTCCATCCTCCTAGTCAGGAAGGTCCATGGGTTTTGAGGTGGATGTACAAGGATCAGGAACAGGGTGAAGGGCTCTCATTATATTGAGTTTCTGGAAGCAACATAGACATTGTGTGTGATGTGTGTGTGTGTGTGTGTGTGTCCTGCATGTCAAAGAACAGTGGAAGATGAAGGGGCTCCTATATCCTTGTGTAATGTAAAGGAGTGGATACCAATTTTCCCAGCAGCCAAGGCTTATACTCTATAATTTTTGTCAGCCTTAGCCAGGGCAATCGAAGTAGTCATTCCCAGGGGTCCTGAATGCTCTGGTTGTTTGTTTGACTCTTTGCTTTGGTTATCTGCAGTTCACTATTGGGAGCGATGAGGAGGAGGAGGAGGAAGAAGAAGCGAAGGCCTGTGGCAGCCCATGCACTTTGTCATTTCATGTGACAGAGGAATGCAGTCACCTCTCCTCACTTCCATGTCTTTCTGATCTGCTGCCAGAGAAAGGAGTGACGTCTCCCAGGGGGTGAGACAGAGCATAAGGACGCAAGAGGTGCCATGCTGGATCAGACCAGTGGTTCATTTAATCTAACATGCTGTCTCAAACAATCAGGGTGGGGGGTAACAAACAGGGCATAGAGAGACCAAGGACTTCCCCTGATGTTGCCTCCTTGCACTGATATTCAAAAGTTTTGGTCCTTTTTGTGGCCCATGCCTTAGTCGATATGTGTGAAGCTTAGTTTGCCCCATTGCCCTGTTAGACACAGCAAAATGCCTGAATGTTTCCATGTATAGAAAAAGAGAGTCTTTGTGGAACACAAGCACAGACCCCGGGGGTGGGGGTGGGGGGTAGCTGCATAATCTGAGTCACAGCTCCTCCAAACTTAGCACTAGAACGTATTTTCATTATCAGAATTTGGTCCCTGAATAATTAAAAAGAGCACAGCTTTCATTTACCACTGAGAAATCAGTGTGATACGTCCAGAGTGGTTTTATACATAGAGTGTCAGACTTGGCTTGGTTGGGAAGGCCTAGGTTCAGACCCTTACTCCGCTGAGAAGCACATTGTCAACCCGTCATTATCTCAGCCCAGCCGAGCTTACAGGGTTGTTGTGGGGATAAAATGAGATAACATCACCAATCATACTATGTCTGCCACCCTGAGATCTTTGAAGGATGGAGTACCAGCATGATTCATAAATAGCTGCCAGCAGCCACCAAATACCTGGGATAAGAGATCAGGTTTCCATAACGGAAGGTTTGTTTTCTAGGCAACCTTAAGCCCTGAACTTCTGTCAGTTTAGAAGAAGAACCCTGAAAGAAGTACATAAGCAGGGGCATTGCAGCTGACAGCTTCCAACTAGGAGGATGTTCCACCCATAGCTGGGTGAATGATAAGTAACTGATTTGACTGCCCACCTCTGTGCTAGGGGCCGCTTCTTTCTCCTCATGGCCACTCGTATGCCGTCATCACCCTCTCTGTCATTTATTTCCACAGCTTCTCTGGGCGCAAGGATTATGCACCTCGAGGATGGGAGAAGTGCAAGGCTTGGAGTCAGGTGCCCAGTGGGCAGCGAGCAAACTATGACCTGAAGGAGAGAGTGTGTATTGGCAGCATGACCACCCTGGAAAGTGCCACTTACCAGCGCATCCCCACAGATGAGGCTGAGGCTCAAATGCTGGCTTCTGCTGACCTGGATGACATGAAAAGTGAGAGTCAGATGGGATACAGATCTCATCAAATGGGGAAGGGACAGCTGGGTCTTTCTGTTGGGAATATGAGAAGTTAATACAAACATAACAATTGCTGTGCTGCTCCAAAACACTAGTACTTTGTACTCAGTAGTTTTATAAGAAAGACATAATAATCCCCCCAGGATAGTTTACTAATTGGAGGTGTACTGCCTTTGAAAATAGCGCTTGTGTGTTTTCTGGTTATCACAGTATTTAGCTATTGGTAGACCTATTTTCTATGTAGATATCTGTGAGGGTCCTCTTCCACCTGTGCCCTTTGGTTTGGTGATGTAGAGTGGTGTAGTGGTTAGGTTCGCAGACTCTAATCTGGGCGAACCGGGTTTGATTCCCCACTCCTCCAGTCGCAGCTGCTGGTTGACCTTGGGCAAGCCATAGTTCTGTCGGAGCTGTTCTTGAAAAGAGCAGTTTCTGTCAGAGCTCTGTCAGCCCCACCTACCTCACAGGGTGTCTGTTGTGGGGAGGGGAAGGGAAAGGAGTTTGTAAGCTGCTCTGAGACTCCAAGTGAAGGGCGGGATATAATTCCAATCTCTTCTTCTTCTTCTTCTTTTTCTCTGCCATTGCGTCCCACCTCTTTGGGGCTCTCCAGTCCTCAAAACATGGGTAAAAGGGATAGGTGTAAGGGTTACAGCACCCAAGTCTGTCCTCTTCTTCCCCAGGAGTTTGCTCCTGATGACAATGCCCTGAGGGCACTAAGGTTCTTTGACATGTGTGGCTAGCTAATAAACCACACAGTAAAACAATTATCCAGGCAGTAAAGGGTAACAAAAGAGTTTATTTGAATAAAGGAACACCTCACAGCTAAACATTCAGTGTGGGAGCTTGCTTATATGCTCTTCTTGCTCCTCCTCACTTTACATCATCATTGACATCATTCGCACATGCTCAGTTGAGATTTCTTTGGTCAGTCATCAATCACATATTTGACAAACAGGATGTTACTTGGCTGGGTCTCAACTCTACAATGCAGGTGCTCTGCTCATTAAAAATGATGGATGTATTCTTTGGCTAGTTCTCCAAACTTCACCTTTGAATTAACTTTATACACAGTTCATTTTCAATATAAAATCTATCATTTCTGTTACAAAATTGGTTTTCTTATATTTATACAGGCATATATGTTACAAAAACACCTTTGCTGGCATTTTGTAATCTATCTCTATTATGGATACATTGAACTTCTGGAAAAATACGGTATTATAGCACTGTTTTCACAATTAAATTCTTATATATACACTTTTCTAATACTATAAAGTGGCCTATGCCATAAAGCTTCTGTAGATACATTGAATTACACATTATTCTTCATTTCTGGTTCATCAGAATATTTTTACAAAATATTTAAACCTTTAAACTTCCTTATTTCGTTGATATGTTATTTTACTTTAACCAGCAGGAGTCACCCTTTTAAACATTCAAAAACATTTTATTCATAAGCTTTCATTTTCAGCTATAAATATTCAGAGATATTTACCTTTTAACAATTATTCTTTGCCATATAAGCACCCTTAAGAACTTAAGCTTATTTTCATGGAAAATACAATTGAACTTTATTTAACCCTATTAATTTTGACATCCTTTAATTTAGCTTGTGAATCCTTGCCAGGTCAGTTTTAAGTGTATAAAAACATCTTGACCAATTAGTCTCTAGTTCCTGTGGAATAAAGGATGGAACATCAATCACTTAACTGACAATTAATTACTGTGGTGCTTTTACACCAGTCCAGTTCATATAAGTGTCTATACAACCAAAGAAAAACTTTTCCTCTTTAAAACAGGTTGAAAAGGCAAATATATATATAGATATGGCTTATAGACTCTAATAGTTCAATATTAATATGTTAGAGTGTTCCATACTCAAGGAAAGAGAAGCCTCTTTGATGTTTCCTCATTTAAAATTACTGAAAATCAAAGCTGAAATAAGCTTCTGAACTCATTCTCTGAAGTAGAGAGGTTCTCATAAATCTTCATCTATGATGGGTCCTAATTGAAAACTGGCTAAGTTAACCGGGCAGAAACACCTGCAGTTAAGAGAAAAACTACTTTCCTTTTCTTTGAAGCAAGGGCTGGAACTTGCTTCAATTGCTTCAATTAAATTTGATTTAAACCACCTGTGTTCTTTACAACTTAAACTGATTGTTAATTCTTCAGTAGAGACCCAAAGAATTTCTCCCAAAGGTTTCCTGGAAATCAACAATAATCAATAGAAAATCATTTGAACCCTGGGTATCCCCTACACTCCTTTAGCTAAGTCAAGCACCTCATCTTTCCTCCCTGGCTTGGTACTGGAGCCTCCCTAAATGCATCCTCCTAATAATTCAATTAGCCCCAGACTCCTGCCTCTCCCTCACCACCTGTCCTACCACCTGGGCTAGGGGGTAGAGTACCACCTTATTAAATTACTTTCTCTAACCTAGCTGGCCCTCTTCCTTGCCCCATGGTACCCCCCCTATAGGACTTCTGGGGGGCCATTGCCTCCTTGCTTCCTCGGTGCTCTGCTGGGTTGGGGCTCTTGGCCTTGGCTGTTCTTGCAAGTCCATTGTTGGCACCTGATGATCTCTCACTATTACAGTTAATCTCCAGATGACCAAGACCAGTTCCCCTGGGGAAAATGGCTGCTTTGGAGGGTGGACTCTGCTGAGCTTCCTCCCCTTCCCAAACCCCATCCTCCTCAGGCTCTACCCCCAGAATTTCCAGGTAATTCCAAACCCAGAGCTGGCAACCCAGAGCTGCCCTATGGCAGCAGCATCCTGCTCAGTTGTAAGGCTGTTGGGCACAGAGTGGGAGCCATCGGGAGGGAGGAGCCAAGTTGGGTGTCACCAACCCCAGGCAACATCAAACCAGTCTATGTTACTGGCCATTAGGGTTGCCAGGTCCTACCTGACAGCCAGCAGGGGACTTCTGGGTTGAGAGGGTGATGCTCTAGATTTTGGGCAAAACTCTATGGTTTTTTGCCTTCAAAAACATAGTTTGCCCAAAAACTAGAGCATCACCCCCCAATGTCAGTGATGATGACATTACTTCCTGTTTGGGAGTGGGGTTTCTCCCGCTGGCCAACTGGCCAGTGACAGATTACAGCCCCCAAAAGCAGGGGAACCCTTGCTGGGACCTAGGAACCAGGGGCCATTGCAACATCTTGTGTCAATGGCTTTCATAAATAAATTGCACATTGTGTGATGAACTTGTTCTGTTGTTTGTTTTCAAGCTGTGTCTTTCTGTTTTGGTCAGTAACCCTGATAAGCGGTGCTTTCACACCAGGGTAATTTTCTGTAGTAGTCTGGTTGCTTATGCGATTCTGAGTGAAATTGCCCTTACAACCGAGATTTCAGACAGCCCAGGGTAATCTATTTGTGCAGTGGTTAAGAGTGGTGGACTCTAATCTGGAGAACCAGGTTTAATCCCCTCCCCCCTAATTTTAAGTTTTATGGATAATGGAGTGCTGCATAAAAATAACAAAATAGCTTTATTTTTTTTAAAAAAAAAACACATATATTTGCAGACACCCTGAGCTTTTTTTTTTTTTTAGCATGAGTAATGCTGGATAGGAATAATCTAATAACTTTAACAACCTTTAAAAATAAGGTCCAATATTTGCAGGCATCTCTGAGAATCCCTTAAAGGTAAAGGTAAAGCTTTCCCTTGCTCGAAAGCCAATCGAATCCGACTCTAGGGTTGCGGTGCTCATCTCCGTTTCAAAGCCGAAGAGCCAGCGCTGTCCGAAGACATTTCTGTGGTCATGTGGCTGGCATGACTAAACACCAAGGCGCACAGAACGCTGTTACCTTCCCACCGAAGCGGTACCTATTTATCTACTTGCAATTTCTTGCTTTCGAACTGCTAGATTGGCAGGAGCTGGAACCAGAGACGGGAGCTCACTCCATCTTGCGGCACCCGGGTCTTGAACTGCTGAACTACTGACCGTCCACAGCCTGCAGATCAGTGATCCCTTACGCTCTGTCTAAAAGGCAGGCAATTCTCGTCTGTTACAGATATTGTTGCCAGGGACTGGCCCTTGCAGTCATCAACAAATGCAAAGAGTCATTGACAAGTAATTCACTAGCTTTTCACTTCTGTTTCCACTTCAGAACAAGAAACTGCTCCCATACATAGTGTCCAGCCCAGAAAATACCTTTTTAAAAAAACAGGTTTAAAGTAAAACAGGATTTTGTTTTGGGGTTTTGTCTTTGTTTGTGAAAAGAATGGGCTGTTAATGGTCTGGGCACAAACAGAGGATGACATCATGTGCAAACATTAAAAAACACCAGCTGGGTGGCTGAAATGCGGGAAATCCTTGGTGTGGAAGAAGCCAGGTTATAGTTTGGGGGTACTTATGACCCAGCCCTATGCGTATTTACTCAAAAGTAAGTCCCTTCAAACTCAGTGGCTGTTAAGTAAATGTGCATAGGATTGTAGACAGTTGATAATTTCCCCCTATATTTTCAGTCCACAGTAGGGTTGCCAGGTCTTACCTGGCTGCTGGTGAGGTGGGCTTCAGTCTTATTCCAGGAGTCATCTCCTGGAGGTGATCTGGAGGTAATGTCATCACGCCAGGCACGTTGGGCTGAATGCTTTAGCATTGGGCAAAAAACTCTATGGTCACCATAGAGTTTTTGCCTAGATACCAGAGCAACTCCTGCATGACGTGCCCAGTGCAATGATGTGACCTCCAGGCGATGTCATCACACTGGGCACATCAGGCAGAACAAGGCTCTTCGAGGGTGGCCCCCACTGGGGACCCTGAAATCAGGGGGAAACCTGCCCTCATTGGGGGGATGGCAACCCTAGTCCACACCAGTCACTGTTCTGTAAATGTCTGCTAATGCCTCCTCCAGTCATAACTAACTAGGGTCCTTGGACTTTCCTTCTTCCAAATTGGTCCCTGTATTCTCTGACAGTAGCTCAGCTAAGACCCACTTGCAGTTATTGTGGCGATAGACTACTGACTCTCAGCCACAGTAAGCAGCTCCTCCTGAGCGGCCCATCACCAGCAGAGCCTCCATTTAAACAAGCACAGTTTCAGTCCCAGGCCCTCCAAGATCTCTCAGAAATAATTTCCATTAATTTGACTGAATAGATAAAACCTCCATTCAATAATTCTTAAATCATATCCTAATTAAAGGTTAATGCTGGAGGAAGCATAAGAGGCGTGCATGTGTGCAGTGCGTGTGTGGTTGTCGGAGGTGGGTGGAATAAGGCAGAGGCCAGGGAAAAGGGGGCTGTCAGAAATAAAAGTATAAAATGCAGATCTCACCTTATATATTTGTGTACTGGAAGATGTTGTTATTTGTCTGCAGTGTGTTTTCTTCTGTCTCATATCAAGAAATCATGTGAATGTGACACGAATTGTTGAATAAGTGGCTAAGGCAGAGAAGTATGAGGGCCAGGTTTGAAATATGCCCTTGGCAGATTGCTCAGACACTGAGAGCCAAGCTAGATGTTATGAATGAAAACAGAGTCCCTAGCTAACAAGGGGTTTGAGGGGCATTTGCTGGAGAGACTGGGAAAGTAGGAAGGAAGTCCACCAGTTCTTTTCTAATCCAGAAGAACTCTGGGCAGTTTTAATTTTTCCCTAACCAGCCTCCAAAATTTGAATGAGCCTGGGGGGAAATAGCCTGTAGGACACTTTCAAAAGAGAATCAGTAGAGGAGTTACCCTTCCCTCCCATTTGCGGATTCTTCCCTGAGCCTTCCCTCCTCCCCGTTCCTGTTGTCTCTGCAGATGCAAGCTGGGATTTCACATTGGCTGGTGTGATGTCTTCCTTGTCCTTGAGACGGCAAGAAAGCAGACCGAAATATATTGTGTGGGGAGAAGACTTAGTGACGTGAGGTGCTTGACGTTCTACTGTCAGGTCTCCTTCTGCGCTTACCAGTGGAATGAACCTCGATTTTAAGCAGGTGGTGCTTAGGGCCAAGATTCTAATCTTTGATCTCCCGAGATTTTTTGTTTTTAAGGTCTCCCACCTTCTCTCCCACTGTATTAACCATCAGCTTGGTGTTGCACTGATGTAAATCATTCCTGACACAAACCCAAGTTCCTTTGTAACCATGATTTGCAAACTGGCTTCAAACCATGGTTGTGTGGTTTATGTAGGGGGTGACCAGAAAAAGGCCCACGTGAAAAAAGGGCACATGGAAAAATACCATGTAAAGCGCCATAGAGATTAATAATTGCAGATAACCATTCATTGCCATTTAAGTGAATGAACAGGTATTACTGATATTTTATATTGTTATTTTAGGATTAAATTAATTTTATTAAATAATTACTTATTAAATTATTTTAGGATTAAAACATGTCCTATTCACATGAAACAATTTGCGCTGCAATATTATCAAGTATAATTAAATAATAATTTCGCTATGTTATTAGTAAATTACTTCTTTACTATACAAGAGTGGCCTGTATGAACAATAACAACTGAAATTAAACTTTATAGAAATATTTTTAAATAAAATTAAATACTTAAAATTTATAAATTTACCATTTATCAAACTTTGTAATATTGGTATGAAGTAATTTCTAAAGTAAAGACAGAAAGATGTTAAATTATGTATCAACTGTATAATACACACAGCTTTTGAACAACGATATGGCTTACAATTCTTCAAATAATTAATATTATCTACTTATTTTGTTATTAAAAATTAAAACCATAAAATAACAATACCATAAGATGACATAAAATAACAAATTATAACAGAAGTGGCGACCATGTCGTGCAGTGCTCTTAATTCCCTGTCCCCCTGCAGTCCTCCCAGTGTCTGGCCTCTGTCTGAGGGGCTGCAGGGGGACCCGGCTTGCCACAAACCAGCTCTGGCCAAGGCACAGGCAGGTCGCCTAGGGGTGAAGAAGAGGAAATATGAGGCACTTCATGACAGGGTTGCCACTGTTTGTGCAGCAATATGAGCAGGCAGAAGATAGACTTAAGGAGATTGCCTAATACGCAATGAAGAATTATCTCAGTTATTGTTATTGTTGTTATTAAATTATTGTTATTATTGTTGTTATTAACTGTTGTTAAATAATTGTTGCTTTTAATATTAGGGTTAGGTAGTCTTTTGTCCTGGTCATTGGGTGTACCACACTGTTTCTGTTAAAATACCAGTAAAGGGAAATTGAGCTGGGAAATTGACTTATTGTTTAACAACAAAATAAATAAATAATATTGATTATTTGAAGAATTTTAAGTCATATAGTTGTTAAAAAGCTGGGTATACAAGACAGTCTATACATAATTTAACATCTTTCTATCTTTACCTTAGAAATTACTTCATACCAACAATGCAAAGATTGACAAATGGTAAACTAATAAACATAAAGTATTTACTTTTTTTAAAAAAATATTTCTATATAGAGTTTAATTTCTCTTTTTCCTTCTTAATAAAGTTCGTGGATAAAAAAAAAGGTCACTTTTATTTCCTGCATTTCCCCTTCCGAGCCTTGAGACTCAAGAGCATTAGAGCCCTCTTCATACTAGCCACTCTTGTATAATAATGAAGTAATTTACTAATAAGATAGCAACATTATTATTTAATTATACTTGATAATATCACAACACAAATTGTTGCATGTGAATATTACATGTTTTAATCCTAAAATAACAATATAAAATATCGGTAATACCTATTCATTCTCATAAATAGAGATGAATAGTTATCCAACATTATAAATCTCTACGGCACTTTACATGGTATTTTTCCGTGTGGCCTTTTTCCTGTGAGAATTTATGGCCGTGGGGTTTTTTCTGTGGGCTTTTCATGAGGGCTTCTTTCTTGTGGGCTTTTTTCACAGAACCTATATATGGCCATACATTATGGCTTGTACTTATGCTCATGTAATGCAAAATCACGGGTAACTCTAGGAGGAGGCGCCAGATGACTCTAAACAGGGAGGAAGTGTGCATTCTTGAATCTGGCTTGTAATTTGCAAACCATGGCTAGCAGGGAGCCAGTGTGACCTCTGCCAATGCTAGCTAACAATTCTCAGCCGTTTCCATGGAAAATTTGCCAAACCCATAAGAGGAAATCACTTTTCAGACTTTGGTTCATGCATAATATGCTGCCCATAACAGGATGAGGTGACTGGTGGCATGAGGAAGTAACTCTGTAACATGTGCTGTGTTCTCTAATTGTGGCAAGTAATTCCTGAGTTATTTCTCTTTCTTAAGGAAGCAGCACCATTGTAATCAGGGCCCAGATAAGGAGGGGATGAGCTAAACAATGAGATGAAGTTTTATGCCACATTGTTCAGTTCTGCTGACATCTACACCCCTAATTTCCATACTGTAGTAGTGTCCTGAAAACCCACTCCAGTGAGTATTGACTACTGAGGCCTCCTTTTGCAGAGAGGAAATTCTCAAATGCTTACCTCACTTTCCAGCTTTATCCTGTGACAGTCCAAGTATGTTGCCCCTCATCTCAGTTCTGTTTTACTCCTTTTTATGCATCCGCAGTGGACTGAATGTAATTCAGTTCGGAGTTGCCCTGCAGACCCTAGATCTTCTCTGATTGGACTCCAGGGCTTTCCCTTCTCCTCATGACCTCTTTCTATTGTTATCTTCTGGAGAAAGTAGCCAAGTAAGGTCCAGATTCTTTACTCAGAGGGCCTGTTGTAATTTCTGTTGCTGAAAAGTTGCACAAGGCACCTGAAGCTCAGTTTATGTACATGCTTAGGTGGCTGAGCTTTGCCCCCACCCACCCCCTCTTGTCTTTTGAGAGCACAGAAGACACGTCATGGAAATGCCAGCTCTGAGCCCCAGGCCATAGACAGAAGTCAATAGACTGCTTCCCAGGCTTCGGTGGGTGGAGACAACAAGGGGCGTATGAGGCAGCAGCACCAGCAGGTTGTGCCGTAAGCAGATGACGCTTTTCAGCAGTTTTATATATATTGGATGTCCTCCAGAAAACTCCCTGCTGAGCTGTGGCAATGTCAGGAATATGCATATGTTCCCCTGGAGCCCAATTTTTCCTGGGTCAGTCTCTGTAGTCGTCTCTTCCCTAGATGAATGTGTGCCGGTGCATTCTCTCAAGTCCTTCAAAAAGATACTGGACCTGGCAGCTTCTTGGATTTTGTGCTACCTGGAGGGATTCATCCCCTAAGTCCTGCTCCCTGCTGATGTTGTGATTATCACATGCCCCTTGACCTCTGGCCTTCCTAAGGACATAACCATGGCTGTTCCAGACAAAGAGGCGGCAATGAAGGAGATGGGGGTAAGAGACAGCTCAGAAGTGGGGATAGCCTTCTGTGTCCCTAATTCATTTGGCTATGAGGACTTTGAGGAGTTTGCCCTCAACTTTGAAGATTATGATCTGTGGGAGGCTATCCAGAACCACTTGAGTCACCCCAGCTTGAAGACAACCTGTAAGTACCTGCTGGTGTGCTGGGGCTCATATATGCAAATATGCACATTCTCACACACTACTCAGATTTTTCCCAGAATGTTTGCTTTCCCCCCTCTGTTATGTGACCAGATGCAAAGGAAGCCAGGACTCCTGTACATTTAGTAGCCGCACATAAAAGGAAATTTCAAGAGGTGCACTCAGCTGAAATCTATTCTTTCTCAGTCATGCACATACAAACATATCTGCATACATGTAATTTCTCACATTGGCACCTCTTTGTAATAATCTTTTCTGGGATTGGGGCTTTTAGCTACAGTATACAATGGTGTAATTCATGTACATGCACAAACAAAATGTAAAATGTCATATGATCATCTTATCATATCTTAATCAAACATGCATTTTTTCAGTTAGGATCCTCACATGTGCCTGAATGCTGGAAAGCCTGATTCCAGTGCATCATCTGGAAGCTGCCGTTATGGGTGTTGGGCAGATTCATAAGGGGCAGTAACGAGGTTTGGATGTGTGGTGTCATCTCGAGCCTGTGACACAGGCGCTGGGGGATGGCAGCGTTTATCCAAAAGGTTTTCTCTTTTGGGTCCTGCAGTCTCCCATTTCAACATCCATCATAGTCTAATGAGCAGTGCCTCCGTGCTGATCTTGGGAGCTGTATGTGAAACATTATCCATGCTGCCCACTGGTGTACTGGCTGATATTGAGCAGATCGCTGAGCCACCAAACTAAGGCCTCATTCTGCTGAATGGCAATAACTTTTTGTGTCTCCCTCTCCAGGAAGATGTCAGGCAAGATAAGCCCAGGGGAAGGGCCCACAGATATATGAAACAAAGGAATGTCTTGGGTATAACCAGTATCACTCTACACAGTTATAATGCTTGTCCTAGTAATTCTACTCACATATATACTTCTGTTACTTACTGTATACATACATGTGAGTTATATATGCATAACGCACAGATTCCTGCCCTCAAATATAATACATGGGAAAGCTGGCTGAAGGAGCTGGCGAATCAGTGGGGAAGGCAATCTTACCTGATTTCCCTTGTCTCTGTAGCACTTTCTACTACGGTGCATTTTACATTGTGAGGGTGTCCCACCTTACAAAGATTTTCAGAACAAACAGCAGGCTGCTTGAAGAATGGGAAAAATCCAGTCTGCCAAACTTCTGTGACTTTTCCATTGGTTCAAACCCATATTTACAAATCAACTCCACAATTTGCAGGTAAAATTTGTCCAGCTTCACACAGAAATAAATACACAGCGTCTCTCAACAGGAGCTCCAACAACCCGAGTGCATTAGTATTGATAAGCAGGTATTGGTTTTTGTTCACTGTGCAGCAGAAAGTGGGGGATGGGGTGGGAATCAATGGTCAGAAGGCCTCCCATCAGAGATGCAGCCAATGGGGAAGGAAACCCTGTGGCTCAGTAGAGATTTGATTTATATTCAATTTAGTGACCCATATTCCCAAAGAGTAAGATCCTTACAGCAGCTTACAATCTAAAATACTTCTTCCAAGGTAGTGGAAGAGGAGAGATACTCCCAGCATGATATTTAAACATTCATTATTACGTTTCATACTCCATGGTGTGTTAAATGAAGATGAAGAATAGATAGAAGGCATGGCATAGCTGGATTATCTTCAGAATTCTCAGCTAGCACTGAACAAGGCAGAAGTTCTATTTTTCTCATATTTGTATGCCACCTTCCACTGTGTGGCCCAGGGAAAATAAAAGCAGCATTTCTCAATAGTCACCTTTGATTTGACTCACACAATCAGAATCTCTTATTTGTTTTCTCTGGGGAGATAACTCCGTTCCCATCATGGCCCACACAGATGCTCATCTCTTCATCTTGGCACTGTGGTATTAGAATCTACTGCATGAGAATTAATAGTAGAGGATGGAATAAGGTGCTGATACCTGTCTGCTTTCAAACAAAAGACAACACCTGTTGGACTGATACCTTTGGTGATTTATTTTGTTGTTTAGAGGATGAACAAAGCAAAACCAAATGTTTACTCAATAAGGCTCTCTGAAAACTGTCTATCCAAAACATTTATTAATGCGAATATGAATTCTCATCTCACCAGGCATCCCTATTTTTATGAATATTGACTTCTCCAAGGGTTTTGGATGCAGCACTTTTTACACAACTTTGGAAGCCACATTGATCATCGCATTCTGAAAACTCAACTGTCATTTAAGAAGTCTCAGGTTTCTAGCCCTTATGAATGAACAACAGGTTCTAAAATGTGTGCGGATTGTCAAACTCGGTCACTAGTTTGCCATGATTTGGGGCTTGTAGAGGGAGGGAAATTCCTGACGGGGGTGTGTGAGTGTCTGAGTGTGTGAACTGCTCTGTCATAGGCCGATGTAACTCTTCCTAAGATACCTCCCTTTTCAGGAACCACCTTGGAGCCAAACTATGCCTGCTTCGCTATCATAGATAAAGAAACCATATATTCACAGGTGGGGGTGTAGAGAGCGCGAAAGCTAGGCAGGACACTTGTTAAGTGTGATTGGATGTAATTGGGGGGGAGGCTTTGTTTGAACTGTCTATATCTTTAGATTCTCCTACCAGAACCTCAGTTCTGACATGGTACTGATCTGGCCTGGAACATTACTATTTCTCAATAAACAAATTAATGCCAAAGAGAATGTTGTTGAGAGTAACTTTGTCCAGAAGTGTGGCATGAATGCACAGTGAAAAATCGGGCACACACTGAGGGTTGAACAGTATAGCATATAAGGGCAGGACAATCCAAGGCCAAAACGTTGTGTATGTATGTGATGCAGTGGTTTACCAGTCCTGTGTTCTTAGTAGGCATGCTACCAAATTTTGGAATTCTACAGTTTCAGCTAAAATCCTGTTTTTCCCCTCTGTACAAATCAAATCTATGATTGTTTAATTTTGCTTCATTCCCTGTTTCCTCTCACTTTATAAAGGTATGCAATTAAACATTTTTGTATCAGTTATGTATAAACGGCATATCAAATAGTATGCAACATATAAATAGGACCAAAAAGATGTAAAACTGGCATTAAAATAATGTAAAAATGGCATAAATAATTGGGAATGCCACCAAATAAAATGGGATAACCAAACAATCTCGCAATGATAAAATACAAAAATAAAAACAAACGAAAAGGGATATATTTGTACATCCCTAATTCTCAGTAATATCTGAAAAACTCACTTCCCGATAACCACAGCTATTGTACAATATTCAGCTCTCAATGTTGTCAGTTAAAGAACTTAATACGTATTATTTGGGATACCGGTGGTCTGACTCTGTATAAGGAAGTTTAATATACACAGCCAAAGGAATCAGGAAAGACACATACTCTTCTTAAACTTGGACCAATTCCACAAAAGCAGTTGTTCCGCCTTCAGTCTCCTGTTTTCCCCAGTTGTACTGCTCAATTTCCCACTATTTGCTGCACAGCTGCATTTTGACCCACATTTCCACAATTTCCTCCATGTCTTCTTGATCCTTGTTTTTTAGGATCAAGAAGACATAGGGGGAATCTGGTGGCGATGCAGGTCAAAATGCGGCTGTGCAGGAAATAGTGGGAAATTGAGCAGTATAACCAGGGGAAACAGGAGACTGAGGGTGGAACAACTGCTTTTGCGGAATCAGCCATATTCTATGCTGAGATTACACAAATTCTTTATCAACAAAAGCAGAATTTGCAACTTGTATAACTGAAGCAAGCCAGAATGAATCTGCAATATTTTTGCAATGTATTCTACTTCTACTAGCTCTACAGAACAGTAGAAATCAATACAAGATTCAGAAACCCCTGGAAATACTATTCCCCCCTTTTCTGCCTCTTGAAATTTCACCATGCGTTCTCATACGTTTAAAAACTGGTCATTCATAAGAGCTAGAAACCTGAGGATTTGCAAATGTTGCCTTTACCAAAACTTGAGCTCATATGTTGCAATCATGGGAAATGTACAGCTTTGGTTAAAGTGTACATTATCCGTTCTAATAGCACTTTTTCATTAATCTCTTCATTTGCTCTCTTGTCCTGCTCTGACTTTATTCTAGGCCATCGTTTTGAAGACAACCCAGGTGTAAGGAGACATCTGGTTAAGAAACCATCCCGTTACCAGACTACCAGATCTAGCAAAAAGTCTTTGTCCTCCCACTCAGACAAGAGGAAGAAGAAGAAGAAGAAAAAGCTTGACCGGAAACCTCATGAGGTATCATCATGGCTCTTCCTTTTCAAGACCCTGCAATGCGTGAGCCTTGTTGGCAACTGTAAACATGTGCTGGTTATGTTTCATGTTGCCTGACCAGGGCCGGCTCACCCACTAGGCGCCCTAGGCGCTCGCCTAGGGGGCCAGCCCTGCAGGGGTGCCAAAATGCCCCCCTGTGAAAAGCTCCCCGGGCCGCCCAGCGCCGGCAGCCCCGGCTTTCCTGGGTGCCTTGTGGCTGCGAGGCGCCCAGAAAAGCCGGCGCCGCCGCTGGGAGGGAAGGGGCGGGCGTTCTAAGCCCGCCCCTTCCCTGGCTCTCCTGACGCTGAGCCATCTCTGGGGCCGGCCCTGTGCCTGACTGCTTCTTTCAGAGATAGTGGCTGGCAATAGTCACAGGTAGGAGTACTGAATGCCCAAAAAGAAGAGTGGATTCTGGCAGCCGTGTTCATAGCACTAAGGTGTAGCCATGATCTGTCAGCAAAATCTGTGTTCCCTGGCCCTTGGTGCAAACGCTCCTGTTTTTCATGGGAAGAACTGCTAGCTTGTGTATGTTTTCTGGAGCATGAGAGCACATCTGAAAGACACCATTTCACAAACTACATAATATTGCATAATGTTGCATCCAATAATTTGTTACAGAGTGTTACTCTTTAGTAAGTTTTCCTGATGTAACTTTATAGCTGATTGAAAGAACATGGCTGCCTTCACTGATATTTCAGGAGTAGAGTCGTTCAGAAGCCGGCGCACTTTTAGAGCATCAGGAAGGTCCGTCATGTTGACTAATACAGAATTTAAATATCTGTAACCAATAACTACATAAAATTGACAATGCAGGCAAATATGTGCAATTGTCTCAACACATCCAGAGTTACAGTGGCAAAGCCTAGCCGTACATTCTATGCCACTATATCTCCCAGGTAGGATTGCTGATGGTATTGTATTGAACCCTGCAAGAGAGAAGGCTCTGCGCTGTTATGGTACTCATAAATCAGATAAATATGAAGCCATTTGACCTCTCTTAAGGGGCATCTCAGAGTGCAGGGGGGGAACTAGATTCACTGGTTAAGCCGTATGGCCTTCGTATTTCAGTATCAAGGATTCTGCGTTTTATCCCCTGAAAAGCGCCCACAAAAGGGGGCATAAAGAGTGAGCCCAGGGGGATGCCCATGGCAGTTATTCTGTTCCCAATGTGTAGTAGCCAGTTAGACACATTTGACTCTGTGAGCATTTGTTGTGCAAGGCTCCCTGGGTCTACATTGTAATGTGAATGCAGCCAATATTTTACTGTCATACGCCACGCACCAGCTTCCACAGAATTCCATCCAGTTTCTAGACATAAGGCTGCATAAGGTACACAGCGTGGCATGGTAAAAGGACTTTGGTGTGAACATCTTAAGGAGGAACATCCTCAGAGAAGCAGCAGAGGACAGGTGAATGTGCTTTTAATTCATGCGCCAGGCTTGTCGCTTTCCCTGCTCTGGCAGATATTTGTGGAGCTGAACGAACTTGTGGTGGATAAGAACCAGGACATGCACTGGAAGGAGACAGCCCGCTGGATCAAATTTGAAGAAGATGTGGAGGAAGACACAGCCCGCTGGGGGAAGCCTCATGTGGCCTCACTCTCTTTTCGCAGTCTTTTGGAACTTAGGAAGACTATTGCCCATGGTGAGTAACCAACACTGGACCACAACTTAACCTGAAGTCTGTGCTGACATGGCCTTGGTCAAGATTATATTCTGACCCACAAACAAAGACAAATCAGCAAGATTTCTCAAGGTCGGGAAGTTAAAGGAAAGAGAAAGACAGTTAGGACCAACATGATCCAACTGCTAAATTCGGGTTTTTTTACACAGGTCCTGCAGCTGGGTGTGCAACACTACAGCCTTGGTTCAAGGAAGAGTCCAAAGAGCTGTAGATTAAAGTTTGCTCCTCTGTTTCTTTTTCTCATAAGAAACACAGGTCCAGTCTAAGATACAGAGTTCTCTCAGAAATTCAGCAGTGCAGTCCTAAACAGAGTTACGCTCTTCTCAACTCATTGACTTCAAGTGAACTTAGAAGGTGAAACTTTGCTTTGAATTGCACTGTAAATTCCTGAAATCCTGTGCAGTAGGGTGCACATATATGTGTGTGTGAGAGCACCATTCTCCAGACTCTCAAACAGCCTGGAATTTTCCCATCAGACCAATATTTCTAAAGCTGGCAATGCATGAGATAAATATTCCTTTGAACAAGAGAATGGACAGCAGGCAAGAATGGATCTGAGCAGGGCTGTTTTTGTAGAAAAAGCCCAGCAGGAACTCATTAGCAATAATAGGCCACACTCAACAGCAGAAACTCATTAGTATATTAGGCCACACCCCCATGCTACCAGAAGAGTGGTCATCCAGCCACACCCACCTTTTTGCTTCTTATTCTGTTTACCTTGTTTGTTGTCAAAACCCAGGGCTTTTTTGTAGCAGGAGCTCCTTTGCATGTTAGGCCACACAGCCCTAATGTAGCCAATCCTAATGAGTTCCTGCGTTTGGGTGTGGCCTATTATGCTAATGAGTTCCTGCTGGGTGTGGCCAACTCAGGAGCCAGCCGGAACTCTATTCCTGTGTGTTCCTGCCCAAAAATAGCCCTGGATCTGAGAGATTTCTTAGTTCACTCCCTTGAAACCTATTGGCCTTCCTGATTCCAGGAGCTGTTCTGCTGGACTTGGAGCAAACAACATTACCTGGCATTGCTCATCTGGTGGTGGAGACCATGATAATCTCAGACCAGATCAAGGCTGAAGACAGAGCCAATGTGCTACGGGCCTTACTACTCAAGCACAGGTGGGTGCCTGTAAAAGAGGTGTAGAAAGGAGAGGGATGAGAGCAGTGTTCCCTCTAAGCTGAGTTAGTGTGAACTAGCTCACAGTTTTTTAGCCTCCGTCTCACACATTTTTGTCTTAGCTCGGGAAGGATGGCTCCAGAGCAAACTAATTTATGCAGTAGTCAAATGGCTCGCTCACAGCTTGAATGCCAGTAGGCTCACAGAGTAGAATTTTTGCTCACGGAACTCCACAGCTGGGAGGGAGCGCTGGGTGCGAGGTGTGGGGCAGGTGCCTGCAGGTCAGCCAAGGGACTGGAGAAACAGGGATCAGAGAATTGTGGAGGCTAATGACCTGGAAAATAGACGAGAAAGGGTTTAATTGGGCATGGCAGAGACAAATCCTGTGCGGATTGTATCTTTCCCTCACTCTGGTCCTGCTCTGGGCAACTACAGAGCTGCAGCCACTCCTAGCCGGAGGAAGCTGGCCAAGACCCTACAGCCCATTTAAGAGTCGCATTGCCTCCTCAGCCACCCCAATGATGAGAAGGAGGGATTCTTTCCTCGGAACCAGTCCGCCTCTAGCATGAACTCCGTGATAGGAAATCACCTCCACAACCATAACCACACAGCTGACACTTGCAGGCCACTGGTGGGCGAAGAGCACCTTGAGATGACGGAGCCCAGAACCCAGGACCCTGAGTGCAGAGAGGTAAGTGAGGAGGAAGAGATCATCGGGGCTTAATTTCAAAATAAACAGATGTGTAAGGAAAGGAAAAGCCTCAGTACCTTCACTCCAGGGGAATCTGTGTGTGCTAAAGAAAAAATAAAGACGTCAGTGTTCTGTCCGTCCCCCCCCCGCAAGTGTTGGACTCCTGCAGCAATCAGTTCCCAATAACTTTCATTCAAAAAAGTAAAGTTTTATTGAGCCATTGAGAGTATGCAGATATCTTAACTACTTCGTATTAGAACTGGGCAAAACGCATGAAGCAAGCAGATATACATTATTCAGGAGGTAAGAGCCTGCCAAAGTAACGGGCTGCAGTTCCCAGGAGTAAGACTACACCAGGCACTCAAGGTCAGACGGCATAAGTCACAGAGAAAGTAGGCATTCCCGAGTCACCCCCTCCCGTGCTCCTGGCTGACACCAGGAGGATTAAAAGTGACTCTGCTGGACTGCAGTGACCAGTAGGTAGCCTCTGTGTTTTTATGGCACATTCACCCACCAAAGCCAAGTGTCTGTCCCGCAGTATGGGGTGTAAATAGCCTAGAGAGGGAGTCCTGTCTAATGACAATCTTTGTTGCTGAGACAGAAAAACATGCACATTCACAACTCTGAGGGACACCGTGGCAAATACCTCAAGCTGATGGAGAAAATTCCCAGTGATGCTGAGGCTACCGTGGTGCTTGTTGGTAAGGACAGCCTTTCCTAATCTAACTCAGAAGTTCAGAGGGCACACGCTCTGTGATTCTTTTTACTGAGGTTTTTTTCTTACAGATTGCATAAATTTGCCCCAGCAGGAGTAAAAGCAGCTTGGGTGGTGAAGATTCTTGGCAAGAAAAGGGAGTAAGGAGAAGGACTTAAGTACCCCTCGTGCCAAAATTGCAGCCCCCCGTGCCTACAATCTGTAAGGAAGGAATTATCAGGAAAAAGGATCATGGAACACCAGGCAGCCTCTCCAGTCGCCCCCTTCCTCTTGTGGCTCTTGCCTCTTGGGAAGGTCAGGCCATGTTCCTCGGACCTGTTTCTCTGCCCGGCCTTCCTGCTAGGCCTTTTGTGCCTTAAACTAGAAGCAGGTTGTAAAAAACAATTAAAAGCTCAAACCCTTTGTTAAAAGCCTGTATAACGTCCACTTTGCCTGGACTGAGCCCTCATCCGTCTCCTTAATTTCTCCAGACTTTCAGGACTTCCATAGGCTCACCTGGCTCTGCTGTTATGGAGAAATAGGTCTGGGTGTCATCTGTGTGGTTCCTCACTCCAGATCCCCTGGGGGTCTCTCCTCGTGGATTCATGCAGATGTCACACAGCATGGGGGACCCCTGCAGTATAAATACCACGAGGTTAAGCAGCAGTCCCCCAGCACTTCTTTCCGTTGTCATCGGTTCATAGCACCCAGGCTGATTTGCATGGCTTTATTCTTACTTTCTTGGCAGGTTGTGTTCAGTTCCTTGAACAGCCAACAATGGCTTTTGTCCGTTTAAATGAGTCTGTTTTTCTGGAGTCAGTCCTGGAGGTTCCAATTCCTGTCCGTTTCATCTTTGTCCTGTTGGGGCCAAGCCAGTCCAATGTGGATTATCACGAGATTGGGCGATCCATCTCCACACTCATGTCAGACAAGGTGAGTGCCAGGAGTTAGTTCTGGCTAGAGCCTGGGTAATGGTAGCACGGATGGATGCCGAGCAAGAAAGGACTGGCCATTCTGGCCCCTGGGAAAAGGCATGGGGGGCTGCCTCTCCTGAGCCCCCTGCCCGGGTGGAGCAGGCTGCGGGGAGGGTGCACTGGCTCAGCTGAACATGAGGTACCGCCCAGGGGAGTCGTGCTGCCACTGCTGGAAGGGCCTGTTGGCAACGTTCACCTTGCTTGCCCAGTCAGCAGAGCTGGCATCAGCGTTCTCTGAGGTAGGGCACCTGCTGGGGCCCAAGACTTCTGGTGGGGTTCCCTGCCACTGGCCCCTCTGCCCACCTGCCCATCCCTAGCCCACTCACTTGTGAGTGCTCTGTAGGGTTGCCACCAGAGGGGGGTGGGGGTGGGGGTAGAGATGCCAGCTCCAGGTTGCAAAACTCCTGGAGAATTAGGAGCGGAACCTGGGGCAGGCAGGGACCTCAGCGGGGGTACAAGGCCATACAGCTCATCCTCCAAAGGATCCATTCTCTCCAGGGGAACTGATCCCTGTTGTCTGGAGATGTGCTGTAATTCCGGGAGATCCCCAGGCCACACCTGGAGGCTGGCATCTCTAGTGCTCCACCACCCACACTTCTGGATGCAGCTCTGGAAAACTCTCGGTGGTGCACAGGAGGAGTGCTCCCGGTGGCCATGGCTGTGGTACTCCTGGCTGCACACGCTGCCCAGTGCCATTGGGAAAGAGCGTGTGGGCAACTGTAACTGGAGGTGGAGCAGATGGAAGAAGGATACCCAGGCTGGTGAGGCGTGTGACTGGGTGGGTCTGTAGCCCTTTCTGGTGTGAATATAAATCTTTCCCTCCATATGTCTGCAGGGAAAAGGGTTAGGAAAAAAGCTGGAAATTCAGAAGAAGTAATAGACAATGGCAATAGCTTATTGTAACATTATAGCAAGTGCCGGTTTTTAAATTAGACTTTCAGTGGGGTCGGAGGAGGGGATGGTGGCTCATAGAAGAAAGTGAGCATGAAACTGTTTGGATGCTCCATAGTCTCTGCATTTGCAGCAGCTATGTCAGTGAAACTGAGAATTCTTGCCGTGTGGATTCAGCCCAAAATAATAATTTTTGGAAGGTATGATTAAATGCATCCAAAAGTGGTCTGATGGTACCTGCAGTCTAGAACAGTCTAGGGCCCCTTTCACATGGAGCATTTGCCCCGCTGAAGGCACGGTAGCCCTGCGGACTTTCCATGCGCGATCATACCAGCACATCTGGGAGGTGTAGCACTCCTGTGGCCAACCCACGGCTTCCCGTGGAAAACGCGGAGTAAAAAACTACTAGGGTCAAAGTACTGGTTTCTGGAAACCCCGGGGCAAAGGCCGGCATCTGATCGCGGGAGCTTCCGACGCCGGCCCATATCCCGGGTGTTTTCCAGATGTTGTAAGTTTCCATGGGATGCGCACCAACGCTGAATGAGGCATGCGCATATGCAAGACACCGACAGTGCCCCCCCCCCAGTGGCACATGCGTCCTTTGCTACAGCGCGGCTTGCTGCTCTGCTTTTTTGCCGCACTGTCGCAGCGCTGTGTGATCAGCGCTCGGCGCCGGAGCGTGGCAACCCGATGGCCCGTGTGATCGGGCTACCACACCTTATTTTGCTCCGGGGCAAACTGCCGTGCCTCCCCCCCACGTTTTCTGGCCCATATGACTGGGGCCTAGAGCAGTTTGTTGCTCAGTGCAGCAGCTACTAATTTCAAACAGATCATCTAACAAACTGAAATATTTAATACTGAATTATTAAGCACCTTTTAGATGGTGAGTGACTGGTGGTAACCTGGAAATTGTTCAGGTTTTCTGTGGGATTCCTTCTGGCTTGATTCATTAGTCTTGTTGGCATCCTTCCCAGATTTCCCTAGATACCCATTTTTGGCTGTTCTGTTCCTCATCTCACAACTGAGGTACCAAATACTGTCGGAAAGCAACTGGGGGTGGCGGGTGGGTAGGGAAGGGATATTCTCAGCTTCACACAAAGTTTCAGTTAGCTCAGTTTTTGAGTCATCTGCACAGCTGAAACTTTATGGCGGTAAATGTAGTTTCACTTCCATGGCCATTTTATAAGAATACGGGATGGAATCATACGTGCTAATTTCCCATATAGACATCATGAGAATATTTATCAGACTAAATAAAATATCAGGTTTCCATGGATCCCGTTCATCGTGCTATGAAACATGAAACTTGTTAGGAGAAGCAGATCTCCAGGCTTTGATTAGCCCAACAAGCCTCATAAGGGCACTCAGCAGCACAGACAGTACGTGTCCTTTCAGCGCCTTAGTAGCAGGAGGGGTTGCAATGTGAACTGCCCTGGTATTCAGAAGAACCGGGATTGGTCAGTTGCGTAAGTCAAGCCTTGGGCCAGCTGTGGTCAGGCTCTTGACCCAGGGTTCCTCCACTGTGAGTTCTCTTCCCTCTGCCTCTGGCCATTTTCCTCCTGTGGATGGATCCTCTAGTAATGATTTATGTTTGGCCTAAACTTGCCCTCCCCCAACAGATACAGGGAGTTGTTTATTTATAGAAAATGTGTTCATCCCACCCTCTCATTCAATAGGATCTCCAGAGCTGCTTAAAATCAAAGTTTAAAAGAAATCCTGTACAATATAAACCACAGGAACAAAAGGCGGAAGATGGCCACCTTCATAAAAAGCACAAACAAGAAGCACAAAAGAACAGAACGCAGTGAAACTTACATCCTACAAAGCAGGAAGGTCAAGTCCCAATGCCCCTCCAAAAGATCACTCTTTCAACCTTTCTGGTGGAAGGGCAGTTTGGGGAGATGTCTGGAGATGTGGGGGTGGGGCCTGGGAGGGTGGGATTTGGGGAGGGGAGGGACTTCAGTGGCCGTAACTCCATCCCCTCCAAGGTAGCCATTTTCTCCAGGGGAGCTGTGGTCTGGAGATCAGTTGTAATGCCAGGGGATCCCTAGCCCCCGCCTGGAGGCTGGCAGCCCTGAGTAGGAAAGAGATGATGGACACTCTTTGTTGGGACGCTCCATAAATATGGAGCCAGAACAGAAAAGGCCCTTTCTGGTGTTACATATCATGCTTTGGACAGTGTGGGTGAATACAGAAGGACAGATGATGATGATGATGATGATGATGATGATAACCTGAGTACCCTGGAAGGCTTCCATGGAAGAAACCAGTTCTTGAGATACCTTAGTCTAGGGTTTTGTAGGGCTTTAAATGTCAAAGCCAGAACTTTGAATCTGGCTGTGCATCTGCTATGTAGTCCTTACGGAAGGAATGCCATCTCATGCTACATGTGTGGGGTGGAAGGGAGTCCAGTTTCCCTACACTTCTGATATAAGTGTAGAATAAAGGGAAGAGAAAGGTGTTGTAGACATGTCCTCACAAAAGCCTAGAACAGCTCAAGAGCCAGATGTTTTACTCATGCCACTGTTAGATTCTCTGGTTTGGTATAGTCAGGAATCGTTAATAATTTAGCAGAGTACACAAAGACTTACTGTACAGCAGAAGCATCTCTAGTGTTTTAGATAGGCTGGTAGATAGTGCTGGGGAGGAGCCAGTGGTTGTGGTGCACGTCGGCACCAACGATGTGGGGAAATGCAGTCGTGAGGTCCTGGAGGAGAAATTTAGGCTGCTGGGCAGGAAACTCAAGGCCAGGACCTCCAAGGTAGCCTTCTCGGAAGTGCTACCTGTTCCACGCACAGGGCCAGAGAGACAGGCACAGATCAGGAGTCTCAATGCATGGACGAGACGGTGGTGTAGGGGGGAAGGGTTCAAGTTTGTTAGGCACTGGGATGCTTTTTGGGACAAAAGGGAGCTGTACAAAAGGGACGGTCTCCACTTGTCCCGAGAAGGAACCAGACTGCTGGCGCTCAAAATCAAAAAGATGGCAGAGCAGTTTTTAAACTGAATAATGGGGGAAAGCCGACAGGAGATGAAAAGTCTCTGGTTCAGGATGGCTCATCTCAAAGAGATGAAGTGGTAGCTACTACTTTTGTACAAGGAAATGGATTACAATTGTCCACTGAGACTGTGGCTAATAATAGGAACTGTCTGGCAAGGTCTCGAGGCAGCAAGAGGAAGGCTGTGGGCTTAACAAACATGGGAAACTATAAGTGTTTATACACAAATGCTAGAAGTCTCCGAGGTAAAATTGGGGAGTTGGAATGCTTGGTGTTGGGGGGGGGAATAGACATTGTGGGTATTTCAGAAACTTGGTGGGATGACAAAAATCAGTGGGATACGGTGATTCCTGGTTATAAATTATATCGGAAGGATAGGGGGGAAGGGGGAAGGGTTGGAGGTGGGGTGGCTCTGTATGTCAGAGAGGGTATACCGTCCAGTAAGATTGAGAGGGTAAGAGAATTGGATTCGCTTCTGGAAATGCTATGGGTTGAAATAGTGGGTCCAAAAGGAAGCTTAACAGTGGGAGTTTGTTATCGCCCACCAGATCAAAAGATAGAGGAGGATTATAAAATGATGAATGAATTAAAGATAGCGGCTAGATGAAATAACTGTGTCGTAATAGGCGACTTTAACTACCCACACATTGATTGAGGCAATATGAGTTCTAGTCGGGAAAAAGAGATTGAGTTTTTAGACACTCTCAATGACTGTGCTATGGAACAGATGGTCACAGATCCTACCAGGGGAGAGGCGATCCTGGATTTGGTCCTAAGTAACACCCAAGACCTGGTGAGAGATGTAAAAGTGATTGCACCACTTGGGAACAGTGACCATAATGTCATTGAGTTTAACATTTGTACAGATAGGGATTTGCCCAAAAAGACTGACGCAACCACTTTTAACTTTAAAAGGGGTAACTTCTCTGGTATGAGGGGACATGTGAGGAAGAAATTGAAAGGAAGAGTGGAGAAGGTCGAAACCATTGGGGAAGCTTGGAGACTATTTTAAAATACAGTCCTAAAAGCTCAGAAAAAATATATACCACAGGTTAGGAAAGGTACAAATAGGTATAGAACAAAGCCTGCATGGTTAACAAATAAAGTAATGGAAGCTGCAAAAGGTAAGAAGGATTCCTTTAAGTGGTGGAAAGCTAGTCTTAGTGAGGTTGATAAAAGGGAACACAGACTATGTCAAATAAAATGCAAGTCTGTGATCAGGCAAGCAAAAAAGGAATATGAGGAGCATATCGCAAAAAACATAAAGGCCAACCATAAAACTTTCTTCAAATACATTAGAAGTAGGAAGCCAGCCAGGGAGGCAGTGGGGCCCTTGGATGACCAAGAGGTAAAAGGAGTAGTGAAGGATGATAGGGAAATGGCTGAGAAGCTGAATGCATTTTTTGCCTCTGTCTTCACTGTGGAAGAGAAGTGCTTGCCCACTCCAGAAGCACCGATTTTGGGAGGGGGTCTGAAAGACCTGAATCAGATTGCAGTGACGAGAGGAAGTCCTCCAACTGATGGACAATTTAAAAACTAATAAATCACCAGGCCCGGATGGCATTCATCCGAGAGTTCTGAAAGAACTCAAATGTGAACTTGTGGATCTCCTGACAAAAATATGTAATCTTTCTTTAAAATTTGCCTCCATTCCTGAGGACTGGAAGGTAGCTAATGTCACTCCCATCTTTAAAAAGGGCTCCAGGGGAGATCCAGGAAATTACAGGCCAGTCAGTCTGACATCAATACCGGGTAAGTTGGTGGAAACTGTTATTAAGGAGAGAATTAGTAGGCACATTGATGAACAAAATCTATTGAGGCAGACTCAGCATGGGTTCTGTAAGAGAAGATCTCATCTCACTAACCCGTTAGTGTTTTTTGAGGGAGTGAACAAACATGTGGACAAGGGGGACCCAATAGATATTATTTACCTTGACTTCCAGAAAGCTTTTGATACAGGTCCTCATCAAAGGCTCCTAAGTAAGCTCAATAGTCATGGGATAAAAGGACAAGTCCTCTTGTGGATCAAAAACTGGCTTATAAATAGAAAACAGAGAGTGAGTATAAATGAGAAACTCTCAGTGGAGGGTGGTAAGCAGTGGGGTACCACAGGGATCAGTACTCAATCCGATGCTTTTTAACTTGTTTATTAATGATTTGGAATTGGGAGTAAGCAGTGAAGTGGCTAAATTTGCAGATGACACAAAGTTGTTCCGGGTAGTGAAAACCAGGGAGGAGTGTGAGGCACTCCAAAGGGATCTGTCAAGGATGGGTGAGCGGGCGTCAATGTGGCAAATGGGGTTCAATGTGGCCAAGTGCAAAGTGATGCACATTGGAGCCAAAAATCCTAAATATAAATACACGTTGATGGGGTCTGAACTGGCAGAGACGGACCAAGAGAGAGATCTTGGAGTCGTAGTAGATAACTCAATGAAAATGTCTAGACAGTGTGTAGCTGCAATAAAGAAGGCCAACGCTATGCTGGGGATTATTAGGAAGGGAACTGAAAACAAATCAGCCAGTATCATCATGCCCCTGTTTAAATCATTGGTGCGACCTCATTTGGAATACTGTGTACTGTTCTGGTCACCACATCTCAAAAAGGATATTATTGCATTGGAAAAAGTGCAGAGAAGGGCAACTAGAATGATAAAAGGGGTGGAACACTTTCCCTATGAAGAAAGGTTAAAATGCTTGGGGCTCTTTAGCTTGGAGAAACGACGGCTGAGGGGTGACATGATTGAGGTTTATAAGATTATGAATGGGATTGAGCAGGTTGAGAAAGAAGTACTTTTCTCCCTTTCTCACAAGACAAGAACTCGTGGGCACTCCATGAAATTGCTGAGCAGTTGGGTTAGAACAGATAAAAGGAAATATTTCTTCACCCAAAGAGTGATTCACGCATGGAATTCACTGCCACAGGAGGTGGTGGCAGCTACAAGCATAGACAGTTTCAAGAGGGAATTAGATAAACATATGGAGCAGAAGTCCATCAGTGGCTATTAGCCACAGGGTATAGATGGAAACTCTCAGTCTGGGGCAGGTGATGCACTCTATTCTTGGTGCTGGAGGGGGCAGCAGTGGGAGGGCTTCTAGTGTCCTGGCCCCACTGCTGGACCTCCTGATGGCACCTGGTATATTTTGGCCGCTGTGTGACAGAGTGTTGGACTAGATGGGCCATTGGCCTGATTCAACATTGGCTTCTCTTATGTTCTTATGTTCTTATGTTAGTATGCGTATGGTGCTGGTAAAGAAACAAACAGTAACTGTTCAAATTAATAAGAGTCCTTTTATTTATAGAACTCCATTCTAGACAAGAAAAAGTAGACACAGAATAGTAGCCTAATCTAACTAGCTAGGATGGATGCAGATGCCAGATGCATCTCCTGCATCCATGATGCCAAGATGGAGACTCTGGCAATGCGTGTGTGAGAGAAGGTGTCAGAATGGAAATGAAGGAAGTAATTCCCTAAGAACAGCATTCTACTCCAAAGAAATAGTATCAAATAGAAGAAGGAAAGGATGTTCTGTGTGTCCTGACCTCTCTATCTTTCCAACTCTATTGTAGACCCCTCTGATTGCTGAGGCAAAGAGACAGTATACAGTCCTTGACTATCAACATCCACCATGTCATAGATGACAATAGGAACAGTCATGCACACTTGTTATATCCTGGCTTTCATAACAAGGATCACTCACTATCTATCCACTGTCCACTTTCTCGCCACTGCTAAGCATTCCTGATGACCCTCCTCCTCCTGCTAAACACTGTGATTATTTGCTTCTGAAGTAGGTGTGCTAGAAACCTGCCCATAGCAATTTTGTTTTTCTTTCTTTCTTTTAAAAAAAGGAATGTCTGTTAGAATGCTTAATCTTGTGATGGAGCCAATTGTACTTCGGTCAATTCAAACACATTCAGCAACATTTAAGCAGTCATTAGTAGGATGGGATAGAAAGGAAGCAGCACGCTGGCATCTTGTGTTTAGGTAACTGGAGGATAGAAAATCACACAGTTTAAAACAAAGAGGGTATTTGCTAAAATATAGTAGAAAAATACAATACATTATACTTCTCGTTTCAAAAAGGAACCTCGTCAGCCGCAACCTGTGAAATATGATGAGGCTGTACACTAGATGGTGTCAGAGATCACCTGTGTACATTTATGTGCTTATGAAATGGAGTCAAAACCCATCAGAGTTAACTTCAGAGACTCTTGAGGACTGAAAGAATGGTGACTCCAGTAGACGCATGGACACAGTAATAAACTGTTAAGTGGCCGTCCTCCAAATCTCCCATAAAGGCATAACTGGGACAGTGATTTACCAGGGGCAGTACATGGAAACAAATGGAATGTATGCTGTTGCCATGACACTGGACCAAATTAGATTATCAATTGAAACTGAGATGATAACTGCAAGAGCCTGACATTGGACAGACATTGGATCTGAACATGAGATGGAGGGCCCAGCTTGAGTCTAAACAGCAACATCACCAAGCAATGATATTCAGGAGGACAAGGAATATATGATGGGCTGTTCTCTGCCTCACTGACAAGACTAATGGTAGCATACTCTTCTTCTTCTTCTTCTTCTTCTTCTTCTTCTTCTTCTTCTTCTTCTTCTTCTTCTTCTTCTTCTTCTTCTTCTTCTTCTTCTTCTTCTTCTTCTTCTTCTTCTTCTTGTTAGGGCCCAGGATTTCTGGCAGGTCCCACTGCCACCACCCACCCACCCTGCTCATTTGCTTGCAGTTCTTCCCACCACCCACACTCCTGGCTACATGCCCTACTCTGTTCCACAGGGGGAAGGGGATGTTTGGTTGGGAGCTCAGGTGGTGGAAGGGCTTGTGAGTGAATTGGGGAAGGATGCATGGGTGGGTGGGGGGAATGGGGCGCACAGGTAGGTGGATGGGAAGGGGCTGGTAAGTGGGGGATGTAGCAGTGGGCAGGCAGGGGAGCGTGGGCACACTCTGTCCTGGGTCCCCAAAGCCTAAAACTATCCCTGCTCACTAACTGTATTCCCTCCTTGGTTGACAGCATTTCCATGAAGCTGCTTACATGGCAGATGAGCGCCAGGACCTGCTCAACGCCATCAACGAGTTCCTCGACTGCAGCATTGTCATCCCCCCTTCCGAGATGGAGGGAAAGGGTTTGCTCAAGTCAATTGCCACTTTCCAGAAGGAGCTCCTGCGGAAGAGGAAAGAGCGGGAGCAGAAGAAAGCTACCAAGGAAGGCCAAGTTCAAGAAGCCAAAGGTCTCGTCTCTCCCTGCCTCTTGCATGCAGAGTAACTACTTCATGCCATGAGTGTAAAAGACTCTGGCTTCTCTTTCCTTCTTCTTTCTCCCTCTCCTGCTCCACTGCCATGCTGTTCATGTCTTTCCAGAGTTGTGTGAGGTGAAGGCTGAGGAGGAACAGGAGGGTGAGGAGGAAGAAGAGGAGGATGACCCTCTGAAACGTACTGGCATTTTCTTTGGCGGTTTGGTGCGGGACATAAAGCGCAGGTACCCCAAGTATCTGAGTGACATCAGAGACGCCCTGCACAGCCAGTGCCTGGCAGCCGTGCTATTCATCTACTTCGCTGCTCTCTCTCCTGCCATCACCTTTGGGGGACTGCTAGGTAACCAGTCCCCCCCCTCCTCCTTCCCCCTCCCCATTCTCTGCTCAAGCGGGTTCCTTTCTGCCTCTGCTGGCCAGGTGGGTGGAGGCAATCAGTTCAGTTTCTGCCTGTGCGAGCCGGTGCCCACGCTGGCCAAGTCGCTGGGCTGAGTTTGGCTCTTGCTGTGTTCAGGTGAGTTTGGCTGCCTCCCATTTCACTTCTGCCTGGCTTCCCGCACCATGCACGTGGGAAGAGTGACTATCCCATGTCTGTCCCGTATGGCAACAGCGGGTGGGTCTAGGGTTCCCATCCTCCAGGTGGGGGTCAGAGATCTCCCAGATTTATAGCCAATCTCTGTAGATAAGTTCCCCCTGGAGAAAAAGGCTGCTATGGAGGGTGGCCTGTGTGGCATTGGACCCCCCTCGTGAGATCCCTCCCCTCCCCAAACCCCGCCCTTCACAGGCTCCACCCCCACCTCTCCAGGAATTCTGGAGCTGGCCACCCTGGATGGATCCCACTCCCATAGAATCGCAGA
Organism: Gekko gecko; assembly: GCA_029375565.1. Taxonomy (NCBI): domain Eukaryota; kingdom Metazoa; phylum Chordata; class Lepidosauria; order Squamata; family Gekkonidae; genus Gekko; species Gekko gecko. The sequence goes on from JAPDNY010000003.1 coordinate 88,031,287, forward strand.
ATCACAGGGTTGGAAGGGACCATACAGGCCATCTAGTTCAACCCCCTGCTCAAGGCAGGATCAATCTCAGGGGCATTGCTAGAAAATCTTGGAGTGGGGGGAGATCCCATCGGCAGGCGAGCAGGCAAAGAAGAGAAGGGTCCTTCCTTACCTGTCGGCCGCACTCATTCCCCCCTTGGCCGCTACAGGAGCCGGCAGGCCAGTGTGATTAACACTCAGGGGTTGTGTGCTCTGTGCTAGAGTAGGGGCAGGCCTCACCCACCTGCTACTGTAGCAGAGAGAACAGACTTGCCAAGTATTAATTGCACCGGCCAGCTGGTTCTCCTCCTCTAGTGGCCAAGGCAAACGAGTGTGGCCAGCAGGTAAGGGCAGGGGCAGTTATGGGGCGGGCCACGAGTGAGGGGGCACCGCCCCTAAATGCCTCGCTGTGGCTATGGGCCTGATCAACCTAGCGTATCCCTGCCAGGTGTCTGTCCAGCTGCTGCTTCAAGACTGCCCATGAGGGGGAGCTCCCCACCTCCCCAGGCAGCTGATTCCCCTGTGGCACAACTCTTAGTGTAGAAAAGTTTCTCCTAATATCCAGCTGGTACCTTCCCACCCTTAATTTAATCAGAGTTGATCATCCATCTTCCCACTCCACCGAGATAAGTTTGCAACCTTCCTCCAGCAGTCGTGGCACTTAAGTTGGAGGAAGCCTCCTTGGAGGATGTTTGGAACCACCCTAAGAGAAGCACTAAATTATTGTCGTTGTTAACATAGACGAGAATCTCTGTGCTGATTCTATTCCGGACCCACCCTCCTCCTTCCGGGGCTGCGGGTTGCGCATGAGTACTGCCCACATGCTGTGAGAGAATAGCCTTGGCAGCTGCCAGAGACCAGTGCTTAGGGCCAATGTTCCCTCTAAGCTGTGAAGTCTTGTGAGCAAAAATTCTGCTTTGTGAGCCGCTGGCATTAAAGTTATGAGCGAGCGATTTGGCTGTGGCATAAATTAGTTTGCTCTGGAGCCCATCCTTCCTGAGCTAAGACAAAAATGTGTGAGCCGGAGGCTAAAAAACTGTGAGCTGGCTCACACTAACTCAGCTTAGAGGGAATACTGCTTAGGGCTAGTTCTTCCTTGGCCAACAGGGGCTGTGAGAACCTTTTTTTCCCTTAGCAGTGAGGGAGACGACTTCAAGGATTGGGTATGGGGAACTGAGGCTTGGAATTCATGCATATTGTGGCATGTATCCCTTGAAATTGATCCCCCCTCCCAAAGGATCCTTTTGGTGGCAAAGGGAACGGCATTGCTGAAAGGAGGGGGTGGAATTAACCTTTGAGAACATTCTTCCTTTAGGTACAGTTGCCCCCACAATTCCTCTGAATTTTGGGGGGATATCACTGTGTCAGGAGGGCCAGGCGTGATGTGGTTCATGGGGTCGCAAGGACTCGACTGTGCGACTGAACAACAACAACAAAACATCCTCTAAAAACAAGAGCTGTACAATGTAAAACATAATAGCAAGTTCCAGTGCTCCTGTCCATTACTGTGGCAGCCTAGCAGAAGCTGGGGAGGTGCTGCAACGGAAGGCGCTTATTTTGTGGCATGCCCCCTGAACCAAGTTCAGCAATGCTGTTCTCTTTCAAGACAGGGACAGGTGTGCAGACAGAAGCAACTACCAATTCTTCCGTTTGGCAAGGTGGCTCTTAAATAAGCAGTGAATTCTCTGCAGTTGGAAGATATCTCCCATCACTTGCTGGGCACCGTAATGGACTATGTGGAGTCTGTGCAGAAATGCATTCCGTGGGTATCTGCTAGAAATCCCCCAACATTAAAGTATCTCTCTCTCGTCAAAGAGTCTCAATAGTCTCTCTGTCCATTCCAGGAAATTGTTTTGTATTAGGTTGCCTGTGCAAGGAGAGACTCCTTCTCAGGAGCAATAAAGAGAATACGGTCTGTTGCCTCCGGTGAGCCTCATTAATCCGGGACGGGGGCGTGTGTGTGTGTTTCCGTCTGCCACCCTGCAGGGTGCCCCAGAAATGTTGCTCTTTCTCTGCAGGTGAGAAGACAGAGGGTCTCATGGGCGTCTCCGAACTGATCATCTCTACTTCAGTCCTGGGCATGCTCTTTTCTCTGCTGAGTGCTCAGCCTCTCCTTGTCGTTGGCTTCTCGGGGCCCCTGCTGGTCTTTGAGGAGGCTTTTTACAAGGTACTGTAATCCCGTTTCCTGCTTTTGTCCCTTCCCCGTGCACAGGTTCCACCTGTTGCTCCGCACTGTTCCTGAGGAGTCCCTGGGGGGGAAGGGGCCAAGACTCAGGCTGCGCTGATTTCCACCAATTCCCCCTCGGGACTTGGGAGTACCCTCCCCCAAAAGCCCTCCTCCACAAAAAAAGCCCTGGCACTGTGTGCCTATGTTTTTGTCCACTTTCAGGCTAGCCTAATTCACACATTCCTGGAGTGTTGTGGTTGTCATCAAGATCAGCACGGAAGCAGAACGATGTGGGAAGCGGTTTGTGCAAAGTGGCTCTCGCCTGCACTGAAGTGATTTTAGCTGTGTTAGTGGCAAATGGGAGGTTCATCATGCCCCAGGCCACGTCACGGAGCACTTTATACGAGTGGTTTGCCATTCTATTCTACACCCCTGCTGTTATCGCAAGCTAACCAGCCGCTCAAGTATGTGCTCAGTGGAACCTTCAAGACCAACAAAGTTTTATTCTGGGTAGAAGCTTGAACGTTAAAGCTTCTGCCCAGAATAAAACTTCATTGGTCTTGAAGGAGCCCCCCCACGGGACACTGCCGCTTTAGGCCGACACGGCTGCCCCCCCCCGAGTCTAACGGCTCAAGGAGCACCTACAATTGCCCTTTTGATTTCTCTTATTTAAAATATTTAGATGCCATTATTCAGTTAAAGAGAAAATGCTCGAGGTGGCCTAAAAGTAAAACCACAGTCTGAGGTCTAATGTGCTCCAGAATGCGAGGAAGCCCCCCCCCCCCGTCTTTGTCCTGTCATCGCCAACCCCAGTTGAGCCAGTTCTCTTCTGCAACATGGGAGGATAAGCATTTGCAGCTAGTTGGTCAGTGTGATGATCTTTTATTACATGCCCAGACCAGAAAGGACCACTGAATTTGGTGGGAACGGAAATCTCTTTCTTTAATGATGGATGCTGCATGAAGGATTCTGCCCAAGGAGGTGCCATTGGCCTCCTTCTCTAAGGGTGGCCAGAGGGAGTGGTCCTTGGCCAACCCTGCTCCTGTTACTTGTCATCTCTGCTTGTTACCTCCGGCAGGCCGGGCCCTTTCCCCCAGAGTGTCACTTAGGCGCCCAGGAAGGTTTTGGTAGCTGAAGTGGGGTATGCAGGACTTACTAAAGAGTATTCATACCACTTTAGAACACAATCTATAGGGAAGTGAGGTGGAGTGGATAATGTCCAAATGCACCAAAACATCTTGGGGAGGTTCAGATAATATGGACAGGCATTTCACTGCAGATGGGATGTAGCATGATTAAATTCCTTTCTTGCTGGTCTATATGGTACCTCCCACACCCACAAGCCATGGAGCTGATAATGGCTTTGACCCACCAGCCCAAAAGCAACTTACCAGCCATGTAAGGCAGCCTACTAGGTCTTGACAAACCATCTGTTTTGGGTATATACGGAGGACTGCCAAAACAGAAGGCTGGCCAAATACCTGGCAGGCCACAATACAGGCCTAATGGGCTGCCTGTGTTCCTCTTGTTGGGTAGTACAGGGTTTACTAGCAGTGCAATACTAAGCAGTTGCACCCTTCTAAGTCCATGGAAGTCAAGAGTCTTAGGTAAAGGTAAGGGTTTCCCTTGCTCGAAAGCCAATCAAATCCAACTCTAGGGATGCGATGCTCATCTCCATTTCCAAGCTGAAGAGCCAGTGTTGTCCAGAGACATTTCCATGGCCACGTGGCCAGCATGACTAGATGTCGAGGCGCACAGAACGCTGTTACCTTCCCACCAAAGTGGTACCTATTCATCTACTTGCAATTTCTTGCTTTCGAACTGTTAGGTTGGCAGGAGCCGGGGCCAGAGACGGGAGCCCACTCTGTTTCGCGGCACTCAGGTCTTGAACTGCTGAACTACCGACCTTCTGGTCTGCAGTTCAGCGTCTTAACCACTTGAGCCACCGCAGTCCCTCAGTCTCAGAAAGGTGTAATTCTGCTTAAGATTTCACCATAAATGGGCTATGAAGAGGGCATAAGAGAGGAGAAAAGATGCTCTATACAGTCTCCTTATCTCTATTACCTGCAGTTCTGCCATAGCCAGGGCATTGAATATCTGACAGGCCGGGTGTGGATTGGCCTATGGCTCATTGTCTTCATTGTCATCATTGTGGCTGCTGAGGGGAGCTTCCTAGTCCGCTACATCTCCCCCTTCACCCAGGAGATTTTTGCCTTCCTCATCTCCCTCATCTTCATCTATGAAACATTCTACAAGCTCTACAAGGTAAGCCTTCTCAGCAATACAGGTCTGGTTGCTTGGCTACTTCTGCTCTTGGGTAAATGATGGGTTTATGGCTCTTGGACAGCTATTGCTTCTCCCTTCTCACTTGCCGCCTCTGAATAGGATCGATTATAAAACGATTTGTCTTACCTGGATGGGGGTGGGGTTTTTTGTGCTCTTTCCCCAGATATTTACGGAGCACCCCCTGCTTAGATCCTACCCACCAAATCAGAGTGGTCTGAATGCCAGCGTATTATCTGCTGAGTCCGCATCCCTTGACACCCAGATGCAACCCAACACTGCCCTCCTATCCCTCATCCTCATGCTGGGAACCTTCTTCATCGCCTTCTTCATGCGCAAGTTTAAGAACAGCCGTTTCCTGGGAGGAAAGGTAAGACGGAGGTCTGGCCTCCAACCCCTTTCGGGTGGAGTGTCTGCCATCCCCATTCTAAACATCCAGTGAAATGGTTTGTTCTTCTCTTACTGTATATCCCTTTGCACCATATGTAGGTAGGAAGTAGAGTTACCCTTTGGAAGCAACCTTTCCTCTATAGCAGAGGTCCCCAACTTTTTTGAGCCTATGGGCACCATTGTAATTCTGGCACGGAGTGGTGGGAAGAGCCATAATAAAAAGGCTGCACAAAATGGCTGCCACAGCTGACCTTCAGTCACACAGTGAAGATCCTTGTGCTGTGGTGGCAGCTGCTGCCGAAGCAACGTTTTTAAAAAATCAGCACAGCCAATCAGAAGCCTTTCTGGGCAATGACCCCACCTGGCCCTGCACAGTTCCTAAAAACACTCTGCGGATGTCAGGAAAAGTGTTGATGGGCACCATGGAGCCCAGGGGCACCATGTTGAGAACTCCTGCTCTATCACTTGTGGGACAAGTAGCTTAAGAAGTAGCTGGAGACAAGTTTGGGATGCTCAAGTCCAATCTATCTTTATAAATATCTTGAGGCTCCAGTGCCTAAATTCTGCCAAAAAGTTCTTCAAGAGCCTCAGATCCTTTTAGACATGGCCTGTCATCTCCATATCATGTGACCTGTGAGGTAAGCAGGAGAGCCTCAGAGGTTGGCAGTACAGAGGTGGAAAGATGATGCCAAACTCTCAACACCACTCACTGGAGGTGATTTGTTTATTAAAGAATACAGATGTTCCAAGCTAAGAATGTTGTTGAGTCAGAGCTGAGGTTCTGGCATGAAACCCCTGAATTATGCATGGTTCAAATGTAGTCCCCTCCAATCACACTGCCCATTCATTCCCACCTAACCAGCACACTTCCAACCCCCCACCTGTAAATCACCCGTTTGATATCTAAGCTAAGCACAAGGCTATCTGGCTAACATCCCTGGGAACGGGGGGTATCTTCAGAAAGTTACATGAGATGCATTGCCCTACAATACAGCCATTCTCACTCTCACACATTCACACTCCTCCCCTGTGCTGGCTCAGGCCGGTTGCCACAGACACAATATACTTAAGCTAGATGTGAAGTCCAAACCAAGCTGAGAAACAATGCCAGGGTCGGAATGCCAGGAGATCAATCAGAGTTCTCAGGAGTGATGAGCAGAGGCTAGCAGCTGGAACAAGGTCCAAGATCACATGGTTGCATTCACACTGAGGCAGGTGAGCATGGTTGTTTGTGACCGGATCCTCCCTTCCTTGAGAAGCAACCTGCAAAGACTCACAGCCCCTCAAATTGCCTTTGCAACAGCTGAAGTCTGGCACTCCTCCTTCTCTCTTGCCCATTCAGACACTGGCATGCCCTGCATCTGGGACATTCATGTGAGCTGGGTGGGGACTCTGGCCTTGAGGTGTCTCCAACTGGGGGTGCTGGGCCAGGCTCTGGGCCAGGCTATTCCTCCGACTGCACCTTGGCCTTGCTGCACCTCCTGCTGGAGCCTCTTCTCCCTCAGGTGCTGGCAAAGGTTCCTCTTCTGGGCTGACTCCGGAGGAGGCTGGGTTGCTCCGTGCCTCTTCCTCCTCTGAGGAATAGTCAGCCTCGGCTGAGCCAGGACCTATGACACCCCCCCTCCTTTGGAATTTCCCCAGAACAACATGGCAAATGAGGCATTGAGTTTGATAGATGAGTCAGGAACCTTTCCACCATCTGAAGCAACTTATGTGGTTGCACTATCCCCCTGACAAGGGATGTATGGCAGAGCCGTCCTTTCTTTGCCGTGATAAGCCATTCTTCAGGGGATGGAAGGAAGCCTAGGTGGGGCTCTTTTTGAGACTGAGCTCTACAATGTCATCTCCAGCCAATTCATGACCCACTTTTCTCCCCCATGCTTGCCTGGCAGGCACGGCGAATCATTGGTGATTTTGGGATCCCTATCTCCATCCTTGTTATGGTTCTGGTAGACTACACCATTACTGATACATATACACAGGTAGGTGTTGCATGTCCAAACCTGTACCATGGTAATGAGAGATGGGAGATGGACACGGTTTTTCCTGGGTGCTCAAACTTCCATTGTGCACGAGGATGCTGACATTACTGCCTTCTTAGTTTTAGTACAAAATTTATAATGGAGTAAGGCATTCAAACTAGGTCGAGGGCCTACTGTGAGGCCTGCTGTTGGGCTGGTCTCTGTTACCTTTCTCTCGGGAATGAGCAGTCCCTCGGGCATCTGTTTGCATGGTGAGAGAGTCAGTGTTGTGTAATGCTTAGCGTGCCAGACTAGGGTCTGGGAGACCCAGGTCCACATCCACCCACAGACTTCTGGGCATTTTCCAGCTCAGACTGGCAGCCCTATGGGATGGGCTGTCAAGTGATTGGTGGGCGGTGCCGTTCCTCTCTTCCGTTCAGAAAGGAATCCAAAGCCGGGCTACGCAGGAGGGCCTCTGGCTGAACGTGGCTTCATTGGGGCCCTTTGTGGTGTTAAGATGTTGTTTTTAGTTTAATTATTCTGTAGTGAATTTTGGGTATGGAAACCACTTTGAGTTTCTTTAGGAAAACATATGAAATGAACAGATAACTTCCAGGCAAACATGTACAGGACCCAGCTGCACTCGAGCTTCAATTCAGTACTGACTCACAATAAACTGGTAGATAATTCTTTCATCTGTTTATGCAAACATTCCATTTTGTGACTTTTCTAAATATACAGTTTTTTATATTCATTTATAACATCCGATCACACATTATCAATGGTCACCTTTTGCATAACCAAATACAGCAGTGGCCTTAGCAATGTTATGCATGCAGAAAGAACCCACAGTTGCTGAGGGGAAAAGGAGAACCCGTACCCTTGCCTGGGACACTTCAAGACAGTAACTGTGGCAGGGTTTTATTATTTATTGCCTAGTTAATAACTCTAGCTTACATCCACACCCTGTTCTTGTGCTGGGGGCTGCTCGCCAGTCATCAACTACACACTGGCATGATGCTGGCCAAGCCAGACCACTGCCCCTTACACCCTCCCAGTGCTCACAACCAAGGCTGGGGGGTCTTCTTCCAGGTTACCACTCTGTGGTGGCAGGCTTGTCCATCCTAGTGCACCATCATGCCAACTACTACTGACTGATTAGGTCTTGGCCCTTTAAGCTACTTGCAAGTTGTAATCATTTTCTTACTCTGACACTTCCTTTGCTGCATTGTATTCACACAATCCTTGTATTTATTGAATCAGACTCAACAATTTATATACACTCAGGCCAATAAGCATTGCACAAAGTCGTTTAGGAATGGGTTAGATACCTGTGGGCATTCCTATGTCACTTGCGATACCAATTAATTTCAAGACCAGCCTGGCAAGGCTGCTAGCAGCGTTGGACTGGAGGATGTGTCATCTAACATGACAAGAGGGTTGTAAAATACCAGAACTTTGGTTTTGATAAAGGCTCCCTCTGCCCCAGTCCCTCCTTGTGAGGCCTAGTGGCCATGTTTGGATTACATTCTAGGCACATTCCAGCCTTCATGGGGAAGCATATAACCAATGTACCACTCAGTATCGAGGGGTGTGTGTGTGCATACAGTACATCTATTCTATGAACAAAACAGAGATTTGGTTTCCTTCCCTGTACGTTTTGTGCCCTCACCACAGAAGCTGAATGTTCCTTCAGTGCTGTCAGTTACAGCACCAGACAAGCGTGGTTGGTTCATCCATCCCTTGGGCAGCAAGCAGTCCTTTCCTGTCTGGATGATGTTGGCCTCTGCCATCCCAGCTCTGCTGGTCTTCATTCTCATTTTCATGGAGACCCAGATTACCACGTAAGTGCCAGATCTCCAGTCTGTGGAGCGGCTAATTCTGCATCTATCACAATGCATGTGTCAAAGGGTTGCTGCAACTGTCACTGGGAAAAGTGTGTGGGACTGGAGGACAACGGCAAGGAGCTGGACTCTTCCAGCATGTATAGTCTTCTAGGTTCTTAACTTCATTTGTGCTTGCTATCCATAAGGCAAATGGGGGTTTCCTGCTATTCCCTGTGCAGAGTTTTCTCTCTTTGGGTCCGGTCACACTGCCGTTTTGATCGGGATTCGCTGCTGTTTACTTGCGCATGTCAGTTTCACGTTCACATGCGCCAATCCACCTCCCGCTGCGAAGCGGGCTTACTCGCGCAATGCTTCCGGGTTTTCCTGACCCCTGGAAAAACTAGTGTTTTCCTGGCACTTCCGCTTTGATTGCGCGATTTCGCCTATGTGGACAGCCCCTCTCTCGCAAGGATTGTGATTAGGGCCATCTGAACATTCTTGGGGTTGTTGTTGTTTTTCTTTTAAAGCTTCTGGTTTGAGCACTTGAGCAAACATGCGCTTAATAAATCCATTTAAAGTTTAATAATGGATTTATTAAGCGCATGTTTAGTCAAGCGCTCAAACCAGAAGCTTTGAAAAAAAAAACGCACAAAGACGGCCCTGGAGGCGGGAACGAGAGGTGGGGGCTACGGCAGCCTGGATGGGGCCGGCAAGGAGGATGGCAGAGACGGCAGAGCCTATTTTTATGGGTCAATGGCGGCAGCAGCGGCGGCAGCACCCCCCCCCCAAAGTGTCGGCAGGAGCAGCAGCCGCCCAAGCCTCCCCGTGGCCGGCAGGATCGCCTGGAAGGACGGCGCAGCAGCAGGCAGGCGGATGCTGGGAAAGAGGGGCTGGCTGCATGTAGGCAGACCAATGCGAATAAAAATGTTCCCGGTTTAAATAACCCGGGAACAAAGCGCATGTCAGTTGCAGGGTGACCACAGCCTTTGTTTCCTTCACTGCCCACATACCCCAAAGAAGACCTCCTGCAGACAGATTTAAAGCACGCCTGCCACATATGATGTATGCCTCCCTCAGGCAGCAATAAAGCATTAGGCTTGCCCTTATAAATCATGTATGTCTTGCCCACCCTTTCTTTTACAGCCTGATTGTCAGCAAGAAGGAACGGAAGCTGCTGAAGGGGTCAGGCTTCCACTTGGACCTGCTACTCATTGGTACAATGGGAGGGCTCTGTGCCCTTTTCGGGCTGCCTTGGCTTACAGCTGCCACTGTCCGTTCCATCACCCATGTCAATGCCCTCACCGTCATGAGCAAGGCAATTGCACCCGGTGAGAAGCCAAAGATCGAAGAAGTGAAGGAGCAGCGTGTCACAGGAATGCTCATCGCTGGCCTTGTTGGTGAGGTCCATACTGAAAAGCTTGGTCCTTTAGGCCAGAGGTTCCCAAACTTATTGGGCCTACCGCTCGCTTTTCAGGAAAAAAAATTACTCAGTGCCCCCTGGAAATCTACCTTCAAGAAGTGGACAAACAGATGCAGTGACAAATTTGCACATAGCATAGAAAGATGTTGTTGGCCTGAAGCCAGAGGCCAGCAGCAGCCACACCACACAATAGCCCAGCAGCATCACCAGCCTTACGAGGGGGCACATGCATTCGCAATTTGCAAATGCATGGCTGTGATTGGCTGTGGGGATTGCTCTCCCCCTCCCCCCAATCCCAGGGAAGACCAGCAGAAGGCAGGAAAAGGCGGCTTTAGACAGGTCCTGGACTCTTCTTTCTGTAGGCTTCCACCGCCCCCTTATTTTTATTCAATACCTCCCCAATTGCACCCAAGGCTCCGACCACCCACCTGGATCATTCCAGTGCCCCCCAGTTGCACCCAAGGCTCCGACCACCCACCTGGATCATTCCAGTGCCCCCCAGTTGCACCCAAGGCTCCGACCACCCACCTGGATCATTCCAGTGCCCCCCAGTTGCACCCAAGGCTCCGACCACCCACCTGGATCATTCCAGTGCCCCCCAGTTGCACCCAAGGCTCCGACCACCCACCTGGATCATTCCAGTGCCCCCCAGTTGCACCCAAGGCTCCGACCACCCACCTGGATCATTCCAGTGCCCCCCAGTTGCACCCAAGGCTCCGACCACCCACCTGGATTGTTCCAGTGCCCCCCCAGGGAGGCGGTATGGCCCACTTTGGGAACCAGTCCTTTAGGCAGATGAATGTGTCTTAAGCTATTTTGCTTCAGTTATCCTGATCCACTTACTCTTTGTAGGGTGTACCAATTCCCTCCATTTGTTGTTTACTGTGTCTTGAACAGTGCAGGAACTAGGGCTCATGGGTAGATGATCCTACAAAGCGTAATGACAGGTTAAATTAGCAGGCTGCTTTGTCCCTTCAGATACTGTACAAGCACCAGGCCGATTTATGCACAAAAGTACAGAATGTGAGGAAGAGAATACAAGACTTTGTTCTGCTCTTGCAGGCCTGTCCATAGTCATGGGGAACGTGTTGCGTCAGATCCCGCTGGCTGTGCTCTTTGGGATTTTCCTGTATATGGGCGTGACATCATTGACTGGCATCCAGCTCTATGAACGGCTCCTTCTCATCTTCATGCCATCCAAGCACCACCCTGATCACGTCTATGTCATCAAGGTAGGGGCAGCGACCGAGGTGGAGGGACAAGTCCCCTCGCTGGCAAAGAGAGAAGTGGCTGAAGGTAGAGCAAGTGGATGGAGGTGGTGGTGGGTGAGACCACTTCATGGCTAGCTGAACTGTCATAGGATGGGAAAGACCACTTCGTGGTGGCTGGGCTCCACTGGCTCGTGAGAGAAGGGAATATTATTTTCCGGGCCTGGTACAGTGTTTACAAGAGGACCTGTCAAAGGAGGGTGCATCACTTGGCTGGCTTGTCTCCTAGGTGAAGACATGGCGGATGAACCTCTTCACATGCGTCCAGTTAGCCTGCATAGTGCTGCTGTGGGTGGTGAAATCTACTATAGCATCACTGGCTTTCCCATTTGTGCTGATCATGACAGTCCCCCTGCGCCGATTCCTGTTGCCACACTTCTTCCATGAGAGAGAACTCAAAGCGGTAAGCAAATCTCATTGCATGACAGCTATAGCCTTGCTGAAAGTCCCAGTCATGGCTCAGCCATTGCCCTAAAACATTGCTGTGTGGGGCTGGTAGGAGTGCATGTCTGATTTGCTCAAGGCTTGGGACTTTTAATAAAATCATTATGGGGCCTTGCAAGGGAATTGTCGTCATCTGCCTGGACAGCACTAATCAGCAAGTTTTTGAGCAGATAGGGTGAGCTTTCTCGGAAATACCAGTGACTTCACTATGTCAAAGACATCTTATGAAGTCTGACGGCTGCTTTTTCCTCTCTCTGTTCCCCCCCCTCTCCAAATTGCAGCTGGACTCAGAGGATGCAGAACCAAACTTTGATGAAGATGGTCGAGATGAGTACAATGAGCTCCACATGCCTGTGTGAACAAGCTGGGGTGTGTGTCCACTTGCCCTGGTTCTCCCCTGCATCCATGGGAAAGGTCCTCCTTGTTCATGCTGTCCCTGAACAATAGCAACCACCAGTCAGAAGTGGCTTTGGACTGATCAGGGTCTGGACCAACCGGCAGCTGCATCACAGCCCTTCAGGAAATTCCACACCACAAGGGAAGTTTGGGGCAAACAGAGCAAGAGACGAAGCTACCTTCCCTTGGATGGACATGGAATATGGAGCCAGCTCCCAAATATCTTTACTGGTGTTTGCTCTGTAGGCAAGAGCATGTACCTTAGCCAGTTCTCACTAGCCTCCATCCTCAGGAGGTGGGCAGCCTCCACTGCTTTGGAAAGGGCAGAAACAACAAAAGGCCAACCTAGAAAAGGGCAACTAGAAGCAGCGCCAAGACTGATGCATTCAGGTAGAGCTAGCAGATGCCTGGGTTAGGAGAGATTCACATACCCTTGCAGATACGTTAAGGCTTCGCCACTCAGTCCCAGGACTTTAGCAATCAATATCCAATGGTCCATCTGCTATTCCACGTAGCCTTGAGTTGAGATTTCCAGTCAATAGGAGACTGATCTGTTTATGAAATGGCAGTGGTAATTGCTGGAAGACAGCAGCAATAACATTCATGAGCAGAGCCTGCTATGCCCTGACCCAGTCTGCAGCCCTGATGGGGGTATCCGTGCATGCAGGTCTCTGCCCATGCTCAGCATTGTGCCTGTTCTCACCATCCCTCAGGGCAGCTGCAAAGATTGGCCTACGGGTAGAGGTGATTTGGGAAGCATAGCCCCACTCTGGTGAAAATTGGCAATGTAGGTCCCGATCACACACAGAAGTAGCCGCACAATAGGCATGCATGCCCGGTGCATTTTAAGGGCACAATCACATGGGAACATCTGGCAAGCGTCCTGTACCCGTCGCCAACCCATTTCGCTCCACCGAAGAAGCGGAGTTTAAAAATACCAGGGAAAGTGCAGTATCAAACGGGTTTGTGATGGGCCGCAGACAGACTTCCCCGTGTGACCACTCCAGTGTGCTCCCATTGCGTCAATGATCCCTCATTGAAGCGCACTGGAAACACGCGGCAACGGGGAAAAAACGATTCAGAAGAAGAAGAGAAGAGGTTGGATTTATACCCCACCCTTCACTCGGAGTCTCAGAGCGGCTTACAAGCTCCTTTCCCTCCCTCTCCCCACAACAGGCACCCTGGGAGGTGGGTGGGGCTGAGAGAACTTCTGACAGAAACTGCTCTTTTTTCAAGAACAGCCGTGCCAGATCTTGTGACTGACCCAAGGTCACATCAGCAGGTGCAAGTGGAAGAGTGGGGAATCAAACCCAGTTCTCCCAGATTAGAGTCCGCGCACTTAACCACTACACCAAACTGGCTCACCCATCGGTGCGCCTGATCACGCAGTGGCGGGTCAAATTACTGCAGAGCAAACAGCCTTGCTTCCCCCCGCGTGTTATCTGGCACGTGTGACCGGGACCGTAGTTTAGAAACCAAGAAAAAGTTGCCCGAATAACCTAGTGACGACTGTATTGCTGATGTTGCTTTCTTGGTTGCTGCTTTCCCCCCAGGCTTGCTCAAGGATGTCAGGAGATGTGAGAGTCAAAGCAGGGACCACAGCAGCTAAAGCTGGGGCCTCCCTGGGAGACTCATGGGAGACTCTATGCACCCAGGGCTCACAACCCTCTTTAAGCCCGGAGAGAAGAAGAAACTCCCCATGTCTCACTAGATAAATAATATATTGGCCTTTGCTGGTCTACAGAACAGGAGCCCTCTATCTGTTGTGCCACGTCGCCTGCTTCAGTACCCAGCTGCCATATCTCCAGCTTCATCTTGCTCTGGCCTCCTCCTTCTCCTCCCAGCCACTGTTCCACTTTCCATCTCCGGCTCTCGCATTCCCTGCCTTCCTCTTTCCTTGTAGTGGCCCCAGTTGGGGCAAAAGCTACTACCATCCATGGCCTGGCCTTAACAACTGGAATGAACCCTCTGCCACAGCAGTAAGTTTTTCATTTGTCTTTGCCCCTTCCTAACGATGGTCCCCAGGGTCTGGTTCAAAACCCCCACTGCCTCCCCTAGAGTCTTCAAGCACCCTGGAACCTCCGTCACTCCCACCAAGAGCCGCCTTTTTGGCACTCTTGCACCCTGCTGTTTTCCTCTGTTTGTTTGACTTCTGTATGAACAAAATCCAGCTATTGTGAGATGGCACAAAATATGCATTTGTCTGTCACTGAATTTAAATTGTCGGGGAAAGAATACTCTTCTCCCTCGCCCTTCAGTGGTGAGTGGCGTGCTTCTACAGGCGGTCCAGGCCATGGAACTGAGCTCCTGCACAAACATCACATAGTTAGGAGTTCCATGCACGGTTCCAAAGGGAGGCTGCCAGCCTCTTTCAAGGACTCAAGTTCGGATGTGAGGCCAGCACAAGAAGGGCTCAGGTAGATTGCTCAGGAGGCTCCACTGCCAAGCCCTGTTCTGTTAAGTTATGTGTGTGGAACAATAGGAGGCACAGCAGTGGCTATGGTGACTTCTGCCACAGACAGGTGTGGAACTATGCGGCAGAAGAGTTGGGCTCATGGCACTGCCTACAAAGTGGAGGCTGTCCCTCCCCACCTACCTCAGGGCTGGCCGGCCAATAGCTGGACAGTTATGAGACACAGTGTATTCCCTACTTGTTCCCAGCTGGCTGCCAACCTGCCCCGCCCACAGAGGGTGACCTCCACATGCCCCACATAACCAAGACAGGAAACCTGAAGTGCTCAGACAGAGACTGTGGTACTCTACTTGTGCAAAGCCATTTCTCTGAATGTAGCAGGAATAAATATGGCTGCACTAATAAACCCTGCATTCGAACGTTGTGCCTTGGTTCTGCTCTGAACTCCATTAATGGACAACACGACAAAAAAAAAATAGCCATTTGTGTGAAAATACTACAGGGGGGGCCTTCCTTGTATAATTCTATGTACTGTATTATTCTCGGTGTTGCATTTCCTGGAGACTTATGGTAAGCAACATGTGCCTCCACAACCCTCTGCTTGACATCTTACGTGGCTCAAGAATAAAGGCCAACAGGTCCTTCTACACCAAGATCTTGTAGCACTCTGTGGAATGAAGCTCTCGTAGCATCAGAATCGTAACTGTGGTTCCACATGGCTCTTACTTAATATGGCATTGTGGCTCTATTACAATTCTGCTATGACCATCCTTCCCCATAACACAGGCAAAAGAGGGTGGCACATTACTGATCCCCTCGGATTTGTCCCTGGAAAGCCAGCTGAGGAATCCTATCTGCCTGCTTGTCTGGCCTCTCTCTCTCTGCTGTGCTCCCCACACTCAGCAACAGATTAGTACACACGTACCCCTCCATGCAGTTTGCAAATATGTAAAGCATGGGGAGAATGTATTGAGGGTTTACTGGTGTGGTTAGTCCAGTCACCATTAGTTAGCAGAGTGCTTAAATAAAGCCACAAACGCAGGAGCGTCACTTTACCAGGTTACTCAGCTTACAAGGCTACACAGAGCCACATTGCAAGTTTAGAAGAGAAATACTCTCTTTATTTGAGAAGCGCACTTTGGACCGGAAAGAGCAGAGATTGACAGATTACTAATTTATTAGCTGAAGGATGGAGGCGGATGGCGAGAGGCCCCTCTGCCTCATGGTGCCAAGAGAGGACAGCATGTCCCTCTCTTGGTGGGTGCAGGTAGAGAGCAAGCCTTCAGAGTGAAAGAGAAGAAGGAAAAGGGAAATTGGTCCCTGAGATCACAGTCTGCATCTCAAAGAGGACAGTGGCAGAAGAGTAGATACAGGAAGGAAGATCCGTGTGCCTCTCTAGCCTCTCTTGCCACTCAGAATGGAGGTCTGAGACAGGGCAGGGACATTGCATCTGGAACTTCCAACAGAAAGCTGTCAAAATTCCTTGGTTTTTTAATTCTTTAAATCTAGAAACAGTAACATTCTAATCAGTTTCTAGATGTCATCTGGTATATATAATTGCCATAATGCATTGGCACTTTCCAGCTCTCCCATTGGCTGTGCTGTGCTCTCCTTCAGCCACTGGGTCTTCAACAGCTAATCAAGAGTACTTGCATGCCATTGGCTGGGTCCTGGGCCCACTCCTCTTCCCCACCCACTGGCATGTCACCTACTGTTCCTGTCAGAATAAACTGCCAAAATGGCTGTCTCTCCTGACGAAGACACTTCTGCTTGGCTCCTGTCAGACTAACTTTCCCCTCAGTGGCTGTTGCTAGGCAACCAAGCTTGGTTCTGTCAGTAAAAAAGGCAAAGCCAGGAGGCCTTTTCCAGGCCTTTGTGGGGAACTAATCAGGACTAGTCCTGACTAGGGCTGCCAGCTCCAGATTGGGAAATTCCTAGAGATTTTGTGGTGCAGTCTACGGAAGCCAGAGTTTGGGATGGGGAGAGGCTGAATAGAATGACATAGAGTCCATCGTCCAAAGCAGTTATTTTTTCCTGGGGAACCATTGCTGCCATTCTCCAGGTGAGTAACAACAATGGAAATACAGTGATACATAAATTGTAGCTAAAAAAAACAGCTCAAATTTACTCTCCAAATAAAATAGTTTATACAAGGCTTACAAAATTTATTTAGTTTGTGGAAGGTGTAACAGTCTTTGAGCTTTTTTTTTTTTTTTGCTACAATTCTCCAGGTGAGGGTTGGAGATCACTCAGAATTACAACTGCTCTCCAGATGGCAGAGATCAGCCCCTCTGGAGAAAATGGCTGTTTTGGAGGGGAGAACTTTGTGTCATTATACCCACTGAGGCTGCTTCCCTCCTGCTTGGGTCCCCACTGTGGAGAAAGACTGTAGTTTTCCTAGGTAGAGGCTGCAGATGGTGGTGGTGAGATGGAAAGCTGAAAGAGGGGCAGATAAAGGTAAGTTGATGATTGGCTGGGAAGGAAATAGGGTTGCCAACTCCAGCTTGAGAAATTCCTGGAGATTTGAGGGGTGGAGCCTGGAGAGGGTGGGGTTTGTGGAGGGTGGGACCTCAGACAGGTACAATGCCATAGACTCCACCCTCCAAATCAGCCATTTCATTCCTGGGGAACCCTTGTTGCCAATCTTCAGGTGATGGCTGGAGATCACTCAGAATTACAACTGATCTCCAGATGGCAGAGATCAGTTCCCCTGGAGAAAATGGTGTATTCTGTGTCATTATACCCTGCTGAGGTGCCCCCATGCCAGCCAGTGTGACATAGCAGTTAGTGCTTCAGAGCAGGGTCTGCCGGACCCAGGTTCTTCCTTTGGAAGCTGATTGGGTGATTTCAGACCACTCACAAACTTTCAGCCTAACCTACTTCACAGGGTTGTTATGCAAATCAAAAGAGGTAGAGGAGAATGATGTGAGCTGCTTTGGTCCCCACTGTGGAGAAAGACTACTTTTCTTACATAGAGGCTCCAGGTGTGGGGGTGTAGATGGAAAGCTGAAGTCAGAGGAGCAGATAAAGGTATGCCGATGGTTGGCTGGGAAGGGTTGCCACCTTCAGGCTGGGAAATTCTTGGAGATTTGAGGGGTGGAACCTGGAGAAGGTGGGGCTTGAGGGGGGATGGGTCCTCAGACAGGACAAGTACAATGCCATAGACTCCCCCCTCCAAACAAGCTATTTCCTCCTGGGGAACCATTGTTGCCAATCTCCAGGGGAGGGCTGGATATCACTCAGAATTAAAATTGCTCTTCAGATGGCAGAGGATAAAACAGTAAACTCTTTGTCATTATTCCTTGCTGAGGTAACCACAGCAAATTGATGCTAAGTGCCCAAGGCCAGGGCACCTGCCCAGAGCCTCTTTTTAGAGCTCCTATTTATTTCCACAACAGGCCTTATTCCTACTTCTGGCATATCTATCATTCTAGCTGTTATCTGAAGAAGTGAGCAGTGAGTCGCAAAAGCAGTGAGTCACAAAAGAGCACACAGATTTTGGCTGCAGTCACGCACACTAAATAATCCACTTTCAATGCACTTTCCAACTGGATTTTGCCAGTTTACACAGTAAAATTCAGTTGGAAAGTGCACTGAAAGTGGATTGAAAGTGGATTATTTAGTGTGTGTGGCCACAACCTTTTTAGCCTTTAAGCTGCTACTAATCAGTTTCTGATAGCTTTACCCATTCTGCTTTCTCCTGTGACATTCTGGTCTAAAGCAGATTTGCAGAGCCCCTGTTTAAAAGTCAAAAGTCATGCTGTTTCATTGTTGGATACCAATGGAGATATAGATATAGATATAGCTCGGGGCCATACTCCCATCATTGTCAATGTAATTGGCCCTTTAATTAAACATTTCATAATCTCACTTGCTGTTTTTTCTAAATAACTCATCTGAGGTCATGTTATTTCACTGTTTTGCATCAACAGAGCTGAAAATAATTTTAAATTCCACACTTGCAAGCATAAACTCATATTTATATACTTGTTAGAGCAATCAGCTCTTCAAACATTTCCGAAACTCATTTACTCCTTGCCATCCCATGCTGTTTATAGATAATGGAGGAAAAGTTTGTGCTGCAAGACATTTTAAAATGGGGACAAGCTGTCCCTCCTCTGTGCCATGGAGTCTCCCCTTGAGTAAAACTTGGAAAGCCGGGGGGGAAATTATTCCAGGGAAATTCATGGGGCAGGGGGATGGTTAAAAGAGAGTTATGGGAACAGTGACCATAATGTTATTGAATTCAACATTTGTATAAATAGGGAATTGGCCAAAAAGACTGAGCAACCACTTTTAACTTTAAAAGGGTTAACTTCTCTAATATGATGGGACATGTGAGGAGGAAACTGAAAGGAAAAGTAGAAAGGGTCAAAACCTTTGGGGAAGCTTGGAGACTATTTGAAACTACAATCCTAGAAACTCAGAAAAAATATATACCGCAGGTTAGGAAAGGCACAAATAGGTATAGAAAAAAGCCTGCATGGTTAACAAAGTAATGGAAGCTGTAAAAGATAAGAAGGATTCCCCTAAGTGGTGGAAAGCTAGTATCAGTGAAGTTGATAAAAGGGAACATAGGCTATGGCAAATAAAATGCAAGTCTGTGATCAGGCAGGCAAAAAGGGAATATGAGGAGCATATAGCAAAAAACATAAAGACCAACAATAAAACTTTCTTCAAATACATTAGAAGCAGGAAACCAGCCAGGAAGGCAGTGGGGCCTTTGGATGACCAAGGAATAAAGGGAGTACTGAAGGATGATAGGGAAATGGCTGAAAAGCTGAATGCATTTTTTGCCTCTGTCTTTACTGTGGAAGATGAGAAGTGCTTGCCCACTCCAGAACCACTGAATACGGGAGGGGTGTTGAAAGACCTGAGTCAGATTGAGGTGATGAGACAGGAGGTCCTACTACTGATAGACAACTTAAAAACTGGTAAGTCATCAATACAAGCACTCGTGGGCACTCAATGAAATTGCTGAGTGGTTGGGTTAGAACGGATAAAAGGAAGTACTTCTCCACCCAAAGAGTGATTAACACATGGAATTCACTGCCACAGGAGGTGGTGGCAGCTACAAGCATGGACGGCTTCAAGAGGAAATTAGATAAGCATATGGAGCAGAAGTCCATCAGTGGCTATTAGCCACAAGGTATAGATAGGAACTCTCAGGCTGGGGGAAGTGATGTTCTGTATTCTTGGTGCTTGGGGGGGGACAACAGTGGGAGGGCTTCTAGTGTCCTGGCCCCACTGGTGGACCTCTTGATGGCACCTGGTAATTTTGGCCACTGTGTGACAGAGTGTTTGACTAGATGGGCCATTGGCCTGATCCAACATTGGCTTCTCTTATGTTGTTAAAGAGAATATGTTGGGAAAAATCGGCAAAAATACTTAAATACTCAGAGTTTGCAATGGATCTTTGCTTCACTGGAGAGGAGACATTTCTTTCTGTGTAAAAAGCTTTATTTCTAAGGAAAAAGGGTACACAGGAAACCTAGAAAATAAAAGAGATATCTAGAGCTACATTGCTACATCTTTACAGCTACAGACACATTGCCACACAACAATGGATAATCTCCTTCTTCTAGACCCCTAGAAGGAAGTCACCTGGTTACATTAACCAATCAGTGTTACTCAGTTTTGTGGCTTCACTTGCACTGGCTCTATGCCAACTTTCCTTCTGGGTCAGGCTGAACAACAGCACAGAAGTAAACAACAGATTAACCCTATAATAACTGGAATCTAGACCTTGCAACCTCACAGATTTCCAACATAAAGAGAGTTGAAAGAGAGTTAGACAAATTCATGGAGGAGAGGTTCATCAATGGCTATTAGCCCTGCTAACTAAAGGGAATTTTCAAATTCAGAAGTCGCAATACCATTCTTAGGAGGCAACACTGGAGAAGGCCTAGGCCTCTATGCCCTGTTTGTTAGCCCACCAGGCTGTTGGACTAGATGAACCATTGCTTTGGTCTAGCAGGGCACTTCTTATAGGTAGCAAACACAGGAACCCATCAGAAAAAGGGGGAAATCTTGTACGAAAAGCATACTACAAGGGAGGAGTAGTCACGGACCATCTAGCCTCCATCCCCCCCTTTATTCAAGAAGATTCGGCTGTAGGCCTAAATCTCTGATTCTTACTTTATCCCTAACTCTCAGCAATTGTTCTACCTTCCATGCCCACCTCCTGCTCTTGAATCACAAAGCTCTGAATTCCAGGAGCACCTTACCATTTTATGAAATCCACACTGCTACCCTGAGAACACCAGATATCTAATGACCCCGGTTACATTGAATTCACACTAATCCCTCTATAGGGATCATAGGGTACCCCACAGGTACCCACACTGTACCAGTATTTTTCCTCCACAGGTAAATAGATTTTTTGAGGAATTCAAATCAGGAAAATGGCACAGGCAGAGAACTGTGGCCCTGGTCTGATTCCTGTCTCCTCCCTTTCAGCTGCTATTAGCATTTTTAATAACTGCAGGATATTTAATCTAAGATTTCCCACCATCGTAGCTAGTCTGGCCCTGAGGTTCTCCACCTCTGGCAACAGGTTCCCAAGCCCTCACTGGCCAGGGTCCTGAAGGGAAGTGCATCGTGCATCTGTACAGACACATCTGGGGTCGCTGTAATAGGCAAACACCTGCCTCCACACACATCATTATTCTGGTAATAATTATAAACACCAATACTAGCAAACCGTAACAACCTCCTACCAACACTTTGGACAGCTGAAAACAGGCTTGAGGCTACTTGGGCTTTGCAAGGGCTTCTTTTCCAGCCTGTGGCTCTTCCAAGGGGCAACACGGGCAGTCCTCTGGTCACCTGGGTCCTCCTAGAACAAAGCCTGAGCCCAGAGGGGGCACCTTTAAGACCAATAAAGTTTAATTCTGGGTATAAACTTTCATGTGCGTGCACACTTCTTCAGGTACACTGAAAGCACTTCTCTCTATATGTAAGGCTTGAGGAAAACTGTTTCAATGTATCTGATGAAGTGGGCATACAGATGAAAGCTGATACCCAGAATTACACTTTGCTGGTCTTAAAGGTGCCCCCTCTGGGCTCAGACTTTGTTCTGTTGCTTCAGACCCACACAGGTACCCAGCTGAATCGGGGTCCACCTAGACACCTTTCACCAGCAAAGATGCTAAACTAATTTTTTTATCTTGCTAGTCATAGCCTCCCCCATGCCAAAGTCTCAAGACCACAAAAAATATATTGCTATAGACACGACACATTTAAAAGCCTTAACTCAACCAGTATAATCCCTGTTCCCAAAAAGATGACCCGATTTTCAAGTCTTTACAACTCTTCTGAATTGTTCCGCTTCAGATATGAGTGAACCTTCAAAGAAAAAGAAGTCACATAGTTGTAAGGTCTGCACTCCCTTTTTATCAAAACTCAGGGGCAGATCGTGTTGTTAAGCAAGTGAATCTTCCAGAAAGTCATCAAATGACGGCCCTCGGTAGAGTGCATTACAGTGGCTGAGCTGATGCAGTGGTGTGAGCTGATAGACCCAGAAGCAAGGAGAAGCAGCCAAGCAGCCTAATTCCCGCCACCATTTCCAACAGAGCCTGTGCTGCCAAGCCCACTGGATTTTCAGGGACTCTCTTTACTCTCAAGGATCAGAACTCAGAGCCCCTGAACTGTGTGAAGAGTGGGAGTCCAGTCCGTCGGCTCGCTGAGGAAGATCCTTGGCAGCTTCTTCCCTTTCCTGCAATATCCTTGCAAGGTCCTGGTAGCGTTCCTGCAACTGACAAAAAGACTGGGGACATAAAGCATTCAGGCAGTGGCTCCTGCATACCCAGCAAACCGGTTCCCTCCCCGGAAAGCCCAGTTTCCCCACGATTTGTCCACAGATCAGTGATGCCATATGCCTACCGCCGCCAGGGCTCTCCCTCTTGTACCATTTGGATCATCACCCCTCAGCTCCCTCCAACAGAGCCTAGTCGAAGATAGCCACAGGCCCACCACCTTCTTGCAGCAAGGGACCTGGCCCTGGGCGGGCAGCACAATACCCACTATTGGGTTCCACAATCTGTTACCCCAGCCTCTTACTGTATGAATCGGACGAAGGAGGACTGGCCTGACCTCCAGCTCTAGCAGCCAATCGCCCTGCAGGATATTCTTGCGGTACTCCTCCAGCCTGAGCTGCCTCTCGAATATTTCCAGCTCTTGGAGGACTGTCTGGTGCTGTGTGACGGGTGTCCTCCAGTTGTCTTTCTCCAGCTGATGCTCAAGGGCTTCCAGCTCCCTTTCCTTACCTTCCCTTTGAATCAGCAGGCTGGAAATTCTCTGGTTTACCTTCCAGATCTCTGCCTCCAACATCCAAGAACGTTCCTCCCTCCAGAGCAAAGACATGAGCTCTCCATGGACCTCATATAGCTTACTCTGTCCCTGGATGGTGGCTTTGGTGCAGGTGTCCCTGCCATTGGTGCCGCTAGCTTTGGATTGAGGCCAACCTCCCCTGTGGATGTGCTGGTATTGGGGTAATCCAGGCTGATGTTCCAAGCTGCCCACAGCCATTCCTGTGTCATAGCCCTTCCTGACGGAGCTGGGGTCTGCGTTTACTTGTTGGGAGCTGTGTCTGTTTGCATGGAGTTCCACCCACCGCTGGGCAAGCTCTGCAGAAGCCACGCTCTTGTGAAAGATGTCAGGGACCAGCCTCATGATCTTTACAAAGGGATGGATGTTGGCAAAGCCCTGCAGGAAAAGCAAGCTTTGGTAGCTGAAGGCTTGTTCATCAACCATGCCCCCTTTCAGAAGCAATGCCCATTTCCTCCTGAGAGCAAAGAGCTGCTTGGCTGTATGCGCAACAGAGGTGGTGGCAGGTCCTTCCCCTCCTCCAAGTGGTAATGTGTCAAGTGGAAGTGGGTCGTCATTAACATACAGGTTCTCACACAAAGGAAACACAATTTTGGTGTCAAATGCTTCTTTCAAAGATCCCAAGTAGCGCACATAAGAGACGAACCAGGAGATGTAGCTGGGAATGTCACTCTTCTTGTGTCCAGCTGTGATTCTCACAATGTCCTTTCCATCCCATTCCCTGGACTCAACAAGCTCTTCCAGCTGCTCAAGGCTCTGAATGTCTCTTCTGCCACCATCTCTAGGTGGTGGCAGCAGCAGCAGGAGCACATTGTAAAGGGTGTGAATATCAAAGGCCTGCTGGCAACTTCTCATGTGCTCCTTAAAAGACCAGATCTCACCTTGCAGAGCTGTATAGAGGGCTTCCATGGATGCTGCAGGCAGCCTGAAAAGGTAGTACAGAAAATGAGAAGGTCCCGTCACTGTACTTTCAGTCTGAGGGAAAAAATGTCACCAGCAGAACTGCCGTTCTTCACAGAGCTGTTAAAAGCACAGGAGCCTATCAGGGAAAACAAACAAACCTGGTGAGCCTCACATCAAAGTGACCACAGCAGTTATTCAGACATTTAAAAAAGACATTCGTGTTCCAATAAGCTGCCATTTTCCCTGGTCTCCTGCACGAAAATAATATCTGATTTCCATTATTCCCGTCTTGCATGACAGTTTCCCCATATCTCCCCATTATTCTGAACAGTTGGGAACTTACTGTCTCCAAGAACATTGGCCGTCTATGAGAAGGAGAACTATGTTACATTACACTGAACAGAGAAGCAGGTAAACATCATTTACAATGGACACAGCATGTTGGGACTTGCTCTTGGGTGTAACTGGCAGTCTGGCAATGCAGTCCTCTGATTATAAGTGACAGTAAGTGGGTTCAGGTGACATTGAACCTGACCAGCAAGGAGCGCCGGGAGTGCTGGTGGGTTAGAAGGACCAGGTACAAAGGAGAATGGGGGTATTTGTACTGTAAATACTTGCACAAAAGAGTCCTGGAGGATGAGCTTTTCTCATTCCTGTGTGCCAAGCTGCAATTGCCCACATTTCTTCTGCTTTACAATCATTAACACCGTGGGGTTAACTGAACTCTGCAGGACTTCCTTGAGCAAGCAGGCTTATGATGCAAAGATCTATGCACCTATCTCACTCCTTGAGCTACTATTCATAGGTAAGTGAACCAGGCACCCCCCTCACACACATGCATGACTGTTTCAGGGGGCAGTGGAATTCATTGGGGGTTCAAAGTACTCAAAAATCTGCCACAATTCTCCAGCAGTTGGGGGTCTGTGATTGGGTCTCCTGAAGTGTGATCTAGCTGCAAAAGTGTCAGGTTTGAAATCAAGTAGATCCAGTCATTCTTGCACAAAGAAAGGTTTATTAGGATTATCTTGCTAAAACCCACAGTAGGAGGTCATTGTCAGGAATGGGGGGCGAAGCAAAGCAAGCTAACTTATAGTGTGATGCAATGAAGCGCCTAGCGAATAAAACTTGAGCACTCGCGCGGGAACTCCCAGCGGGAGAAATACTTAATGAGCGGGAGACTACTCCCCCCCTCCCCTTGCCTTCCCAGGACTGGAAAATTCTCAGCTAAACGAGAATAGCCCAAAGCCTACATTCAAGGCCACCGTGATAAGGAAAAGCGGTAGGGAAGAAGCTCCCACGTTTCTGCCTGCATAGCTACGCAAGCGCAAAGCGGGGTAGGAAACATAAAACAATGGATTCAGTGAGAAACAACAAAGGCACCTTTTCTGACATTCTGCCCTTCCCAAAATACCACCCACCCACCACTCAGGAAGGAGAGAACAAGGGCCCTCCAGGTTTATTAGGGTATCGAGTGTGAAAGTCTTTTAGGTGATCAGGTGCATTGATATCAGATACTTTCACCCACTCCCTGTGTTGGGGCCCAAAGTGTACCCATTGAATAAGGTATAAGAGTTGTCCACGAAGAATCTTAGAGTCCAAAATATCAGCGATTTCATAGTGCTCCTCATCATCAACCATCAGAGGGGGGGGAGGAGCCGACATCTCAGCTTGCCATTTAGTCGGGGGTAACGCAGGTTTGAGGAGGCTGTAATGGAAAATTGGATGTATTGCTTTAAGAGATTTAGGCAAATCTAGTTGTACAGTTACTTGATTTACACATCTCAACACCTTGAAAGGACCAATATATTTCCAAGCAAGTTTTCTAGACTGCTGCGCTAGCCTTAGGTTCTTGGTTGACAGATACACAGAGTCTCCCGGTTGCAGCTTCCATCCACCGGATCTTTTTTTATCTGCCTGTTTTTTGTACTGTGCCTTGGCTTCATTCAAAGTTTCAACAATCAGGGGCCAAGAATCACGGAAAGTTTTACACCATGTTGAGGCTTTCCCCCATTCTCACCGGGCTTTAAGAACGGGAGAGGGGGCTGTCGTAACCCATGGCAGCTTTGAAGGGTGACATTTTTGTTGAAGCGTGCCATGAATTGTTGTACGCAAACTCCGCCAATGGCAATAAATCAACCCAATTGTCCTGTTGATAGTTAGAAAAACATCTCAGGTATTGTTCCAACGTCTGGTTTACTCTCTCCGTTTGCCCATCGGTTTCAGGGTGATAGGCAGTACTGAGAGCCCGTTCAATACCCATTAGAGTCATTAGTTCCGACCATAACTTGGAAACAAATTGAACCCCCTGTCGGAGATTATCTTGAGCGGTAAAGTATGTAGCCTGGCAATGTGTTGGAGGAATGCTTTGGCCAAGACTTTGGCTGTTGGCAAACTGGGGAATGGTATAAAGTGAGCTTGCTTAGAGAATAAATCCACTACCACCCAAATGACCGTCATATGTCTAGAGGGGGGAAGATCAGTGATAAAGTCCATAGAGATTACTTCCCAGGGTCTGCTCGGGGTGGGTAGAGGCTGCAAGAGACCTGGAGGTTTACCTGGTCTGGCTTTGCAACGATTGCACGTTGGACAGGACTGTATATAGAGGGATAAATCCTGTTTCATTCGGGGCCACCAGAAGCCACGTTGCAGAAGTCGTAAGGATTTTACATATCCAAAGTGCCCCGCAGCTTTCGAGTCATGAACTGTCTGCAACATTTGGGATCGGGTAGCTTCTGGGACAAACATTTTATTTCCTCTGTACCAGCAGCCGTTCGGACCACAATTCACATCGTCTCTGGCTTGTAAATTATTTATTTCCTGTGGGGTGATGTCAGTTAGAAATTGTTTTTCCCAGGTTAATGTCTGTATGGGATTCATTGGTGCTTGTTTGGCTTTCCGGGTTACAACTGCACCAACCAACTGTTCTGGGGTGAACATAGACTCCCGTATTTCGACCCTCTTAGAAAAATGTTGGGGAAGGCGGGAGAGAGCATCCGCCAGATGATTGGCTTTCCCTGGGAAATGGTGAAGGGTAAATTGAAATTTGGAGAAAAACTCAGCCCACCTGAATTGTTTAGCATTCAGATTCCGGGGTTTTCGCAGTACCTCAAGATTCTTATGATCAGTCCAGATTTCAAAAGGTACTTGGGACCCCTCTAACCAGTGTCTCCATGTGATCAATGCTAAACGTATAGACGCAGCTTCTTTGTCCCAAATGGGCCAAAATCTCTCAGTATCATTAAATTTCCTTGATACATAAGCAAGGGGTTGTAGCAGTTTCTGAGCGTTTTCTTGCAAAATCACCCCACCCATAGCAGTGTCCGATGCGTCTACTTGGACCACAAATTTTTTTGTTTCATCAGGGTGTGCTAGTATGGGCTCGGACGTGAACAACTGTTTTAGTTGTTCAAACGCTTGCTGACACTGCGGGGTCCAGTTCAAAGGGGCCCCTGGCACCGAAGCCTTAGATCCCTTCCCCTTGGTCTTTAGTAATTCCGTGAGGGGAAGGGCTACTTGGGCAAAGTGTGGCAGGAATTGGCGGTAAAAGTTGGCGAAGCCGAGGAAACTTTGGAGCTGTCGCCTAGTTTTGGGGGGCTCCCACATTAATACATCCTGGACCTTTTTTGGGTCCATTTCCAACCCCGCGGAGGATATGCGGTATCCCAAAAAGTCAATGCACTCCTGGTGAAATTCACACTTTGACAGTTTGACAAACAGTTTGTGTTCTAAGAGCTTTTCCAATACTTTTCGCATAAGGTTAGTATGGGATTCCTGATCCGGGGTATAGACCAAGATATCATCTAAATAAACAACCACCCCCTTGAATAAATAGGGGTGTAACACTTCATTGATTAAGTTCATGAAGACCCCTGGTGCCCCCTGTAAACCGAAGGGCATTACCCGATATTCAAATTGCCCCAGCGGGGTATTAAATGCAGTCTTGTATTCATCCCCCTCTCTGATACGAACCCGAAAGTAGGCATCTCTTAAATCCAGTTTAGAAAACACTTTCCCTTTAGCCACCTCTGCCAGTAAGTCTTTGATGAGGGGCATTGGGTAGGCATTAGTTGCAGACACTGCGTTAAGTCCCCGGTAATCCGTGCAGAGTCTGAGCCCCCATCTTTCTTTTTACAAAACAATACAGGTGCTGCAAAAGGGGATGACGCTGGTCTAATAAATCCACGGGCCAGATTTTTATCAATAAAACGGCGCAGTTCTTCCTTTTCACTTGGACTCATAGCATAAATTTTCCCTTTTGGTAATTTCTGGCCCGGAAGAATCTCAATTGCACAGTCGGAGTTACGGTGGGGGGTAGTTCATCAGCTTCCTCCTCCTCAAAAACCCTGGTTATATACTGGTAATCCTCAGGGATGCGGTTGAGGTCCTCCGTGGCTAAACAAGCTCGTGGAGGTTCATTGCATGGGGGATTTCCCCATCCTGGGTCCCATTTGTGTTCTGCACATTTTGGGGAGATAAATTGTACATCCCCTTCTTCCCATAGAATGTAAGGGTTATGTCCATGTAACCAGGGGCTACCCAACACTAAGGGAAATTGGGCTTGCGGAGCTATCACGAACGAGCGTAGCTCCCAGTGGTCACCAATGCCTATTCTTAAAGGAACAGTCTCAAATCGGCATGGTTCCTTCATTGGAGACCCATCCATCTGCGTGAAAGTTATCGGGTCTTTCAAGTGGACCACGGCTGCCTCCAACCCCATAACCATAGATGGGTTTATGAGATCCCTCCCGCACCCAGAGTCAATGAGGGCTCGAACCCGAATGTGGGTCATCATTGCGGGATTCATCACCAGAACAGTCACAAAGAAGAGAGAGGGGTAATTGCTCACCAGTTTAGGCGCCTCAGGTGTTGGGTCCTGCTGTGTAGCGCCATTCACAAACAGGACCATTTCATTTCCCTGCATCTCACTCTCCTCCTCCAGCATCAAGGTCTCCGCTTGGTCGGGGCTAGCAAAAAGAGCCCTCGTGTTGCGTGGTTTTGCTGTACCTTTTCTCGGGGTAGGGGTTGTCCACCTTCTGGGCTCTACTTGTGGTAGAGCTCTATTGGGATCCCCTTTCGGGCAGACTGCGGCGAAATGCCCTTTCTCCCCACACCGCAGGCAGAGGCCCTGTCGCATACGCTGATCCCTCATTCCACTTGGGGTGGACGTTGGTTTGGGTCTGGCTTGGCCTGCCGCAAAACTCGGACGGTTGTTGCCCAACGAGAGATCTAGTTTCATCATACGCAAGCGACTTTCGGCCTTCTCGGCTTCCTCCATCCAACCCTGGAGGGTGCGGGGTTGCTGAGAGCTGAGGACATTATTGCGGACGTCTACGGCTAGTCCCATTCGGTATTGTTGGGCCAAGACCGCATCGGTCCAGTCTCGAATTTTCACGGCGTGCCTTTGAAACTCCCTTGAGTACTCCCGTACTGAGAGTTTGCCTTGTCTGAATGTGCGAAGGAAGGCTTCAGCTTTTTGGGCCGCCCCGGATCCTCGAAACGGTTTCTCAAGGCCCACATGAAGTCATCTACATTCCCCAACTCCGCTGCCTCCAGATCATGAAGGGCTACATACCAGCTGGTAGCACTCCCCCGGAACCTGGATGCGATAAACTCCACCTGTTGTTCTTCGTCTGGGAATACATAGCCCCATCTTTGCACAAATTTTCCAACTTGCAATATGAAAAAGGACACAGTCTCTGGATCCCCATCAAATGTGATCTCAAGCATGTCCTTGGGGCGGATTACCGGGGGGCTGGCACCATGATCGGTACTGGAACCGGCTGCATGAGGGGTGCGGGAGCAGGGGGTTGAGGCGGAGGCAAAACTGGTGGCTGGATAGGTCCTGGTTGCCCTGGCCCAGGTCCTGGCGCTGGGACGACCAGTGGAGGTGGGGCTGGTGCTGGCTGGCCCGGCCCTGGCCCTGGGGGAACTGGTTGGCCCGGCCCTGGACCCGGTGGTACTGGTTGGCCCGGCCCCGGGCCCGGAGGAGCAGGAGGTGGCCGTCCCGGTATCAACGGTGGCACCGGGGCTGGTGCCGGTCTAGGTTGTGTCAACGGATGGGCTCGAATTGCTTGGTCCATCATCTGGGGTAGGGACTGCATTAATTTGCTCATATCCCTTACCAGCCGACGAGTATCGTCTTGAATAGAATCCATGCGGGCATCAGTATCTTGGCTGGATCCCGTTCTGGGAGATCCCCGTGACACCCTCCCTTGGGGAAGACCAAAACTACCTCTGGGATCCAAAAGGCTGTCCCGGCTCTGGCTTCCCGGCATAGTCCAGGTGGTCTGGGTAGTGTCCAACAAGTTCTTAGTCCAATCGCGTGATCTGCGATAAGTCACCCCTTTATCCCAGGGTGTTGGGACTCCTGGCACATAGGTTCGTGGAACCGCACCTCCCTGACTTTGTATAGGCCCGGCCGGGCTGTAGATCGGGAGTGTGTACGGAGCACCAATTGTGCCAATCGATGGCGGGGTAGCCACCCCGGCTGCTGAGTAGAGTATGGGTGCCGCCAAAACTGTAGTTGTAGTCACCGGAACAATGGTGGTGGTCGGGACAGTGACCACTGGAGCTGCCACAGTAGTAGCTGGAACCGTGGCTCCTGAAGCAGTAGTCACTGGAACGGCGCCCGTGGCTCCCACAGTAGCTATCGCTGGAACTGCACCGGAGGCTCCCGAAGTAGTAATCACCGGGACTGTGCCCGTGGCTCCCTTCCCCGCTCCGCTCATCGTGGTAGACGGCGGAAACTGACGGTGAGGGAATGATGAGATTCCTGACAATTTCTGTCAGGTTTGAAATCAAGTAGATCCAGTCATTCTTGCACAAAGAAAGGTTTATTAGGATTATCTTGCTAAAACCCACAGTAGGAGGTCATTGTCAGGAATGGGGGCGAAGCAAAGCAAGCTAACTTATAGTGTGATGCAATGAAGCGCCTAGCGAATAAAACTTGAGCACTCGCGCGGGAACTCCCGGCGGGAGAAATACTTAATGAGCGGGAGACTACTCCCCCCCTCCCCTTGCCTTCCCAGGACTGGAAAATTCTCAGCTAAACGAGAATAGCCCAAAGCCTACATTCAAGGCCACCGTGATAAGGAAAAGCGGCAGGGAAGAAGCTCCCACGTTTCTGCCTGCATAGCTACGCAAGCGCAAAGCGGGGTAGGAAACATAAAACAATGGATTCAGTGAGAAACAACAAAGGCACCTTTTCTGACAAAAAGGAGTCATAGAAATGGAAGATATTGATTAGGGGCACAGAGCCAGGGAAGGGAGGGGCAGATCTTTCATCAATGCCATTTCTGTGATTGGCAGTGTACACCCTCCTCGTTACTTGAAGCTACCATAAGGGGATAGACCTGTAATGTGCCTTAGCTAGTTAAAATGATGCTACATACTTATGAAGGAGCAACAGAGTTCTGACACTATTAAACAACAACTTCTTAAATAGCTAGAATATCCTAGTGGCTGGATTGTTTAACTTGATGCTCAGTGACCCAAGCTGAAGCAAGGCTTATGCTCAGGTGATCAGGAAAACTTAACTGTAGGCATGGAGGATGGCACATAGATTCTGTTGGTTGGTGCTTTGATGGAGAATGGGCAGATGAGGATCTCTTGCACCTGGATCTGCTATTTTTTGTGTGATGCCTTGTCTGGGTCTGAGAACCTGCATCTACAATGGCAGAGGTGACAGATTTTTGCATGGCAGCAGGGCTGCTGTCCCTTTAACAGCTGTGTAACAAGCAGTTATTCAGCAGGTGAAGCTTATTTCCCAGCATGGTTGCAGTGATGGAGGCAAAAAATTCTACTTGTGGAGTTTCTTGCTGTCATGTCATTGTTAAGCATAGCAGTTCTGTCAGGGGGGGAATGGGCAACAGACATGCTGATAAAGAGACACTCCCCCAAGACTTGATATGTGTCTGTGATTTCTGTGCCTTCACACAATGAATTAACATCAAAAGGCTGGACAAATCTGGATAAACAAGGGCTGATTCTGCATTGGCTTTTCCCTCCATCAGGCTTCCCAAGAACTTACTGTAATTCGGCGGGGGACACATATGTCCTAGCAGGACCATCCCTGGGGGGAGGAAAGACGCGGCGCATGATGAGTCACCACCAGGAAGTGATGCCGGGCAACACTCTGGCAATGGGGCTGGAAACTTGATGGTACCATCGAGTTTCCAGCCCCATTTCCAGAGCGTCGCCCGGCGTCACTTCCTGGCAATGGCATCGTGTGGTGTGGGTGTTGCCCAGAGGAATGTTCCGGCCGGGGACTGTCTGTCCCCCACCGAATTACAGTAGGTACTTGGCAACCCTACCCTCCATAGTTTTACCAAATCCACATTGGAACAGAAATTCCCCTCCGCATTGCCTGCTACTATCACTTCCTTTGATTATCGGATTTAATTGCAGCCTCCACACTTTCACTTTCTTTGATGATCAGATTTTATTGATTTATAGCTGTTTTATGGCCGTTCAGGGGTGACTTTGCAGTCTGTGTGGTGTTGCCCCAGATATTTGAATGTGGTTTTGAGCTGCACTTTTTCCTCCCAGCTGAGGAACTCCTAGATGCAGAATCGCCCAAGAAGTCAGGAGTTGATTTGTTGTATACATGGTGAATCCTGGGGTGAGAGAAGGTGCCTTTAACCAGCAAATATCATCACAGCAAGTGTGGCAAATTATGCAGTCCTGTACAGGTGAAATCGGAAGTTCTCAATCAATGAGGCAGCATGAGACAAACACCTTCCAGGACAGTGAAATGTCTCTGACTGCCTAGTATCGACAGCAACTGAGCTGCTTCATTTGCTCAGTATTGGAAAAATCATGATCAAGATCCTAGATCTTAAAGAGCCATTCTACTGCTTCCCCCCTTTCCTGAGTAGGCTTGCAGCTGAAAAATTCCAGAGGGACAGCCCCCTCGGTCAGTTCCCACAAAAATGAAAAGGAGCCTTGTGGAACCTTAAAGCTGGTAGATTTATTGTGGCATACACTCTCCTGGAGTACAGCCTCAGCTATATAATGAGGGCTATGACAGCACATGCCACAATAAACCTATGTCCTTTAACATGCTACAGACCCCTTTTTGTTATGGCTGTACTTTTGCAACAGGCAGACATATCCTCCAGCCAGGAGAAGGGGTCAGAAAATTGATCCCTGGCCAAAGTGCCCGAGAGTTCAGGCTTTTTCATTCTACAGCTATAGGACACAGTGCAAACAGGAATCAGCCCCCTCCCCATCTCCCATTGCTTTGATAGTGAAAACAGCCTAAGAAAGGACCCGGCCATGTGTGCCAGCATCAGCCTCTCTACCTCCCTTTGATAGGAAAGCTGCAGTTCATGTGTTTTCCTCTAGGCAGCAAGAGAGTGCTAGAACTGGTACTATTATAATGTCATGGCCTGAGCATCCTGGACATTCACAGCTGCACCTCAGAGATATTCAGCAGGTGGATCTTTCTATATCATTGCATCTCCAAACCATCACAGCATGGGTGAATCTCCAAACCATGAAGAGTTTCTTCAGATTAATGTTGGGCTAATGTGCTAGACGTAAAGGGATGAGAGCCCTTAAGTGGCAAGAAATCTGGGCAGGAAACATCTTAAGACTTCCAAACTCTTCATGAACACATCTGGGTTCTAGTCCTATTGGTTCAAGGAGATGATCAGGCAACTAAAATGCCTGTGTGGTATAATGGTTAACAGTAGTAGACTCTAATCTGCAGAATCAGGTTTAATTCCACATTCCTCCACGTTAAGCTTGCTGGGTGACCTTGGGCGAGTCACAGTTCTTGCAGTAAAAAGCATTCAATAATTTAAATTGGATATTTATAATAGAGGCACTTAAGAAAGTAGAGGCAGGGGAAGAATTCATCCGGATAGTTCAAGCGATATACTCAAAGCAAAGAGCAGCGGTTATGGTCAATGGTGAACGGACAGGTCAATTTCAGATACAGAAAGGTACAAGGCAAGGCTGTCCTCTGTCATCTTTATTATACATATTTGCTTTAGAGGTATTAACAGAAGAGATAAGACAAAGTCCAAAGGTGAAGGGCTTGAAAATACAAGAGGAAGAATATAAACTATTGGCTTATGCAGACAACCTTGTATTTATACTGGAGGAGCCTAGGTCTTCAATTTTTGAGCTGAATACAATATTAAGAGACTATGGACAGGTAGCAGGATTGAAAGTTAGCCTGCTTAAAACCAAAATATTAACTAAGAACATGACCTATGAACAGAAAGAATGCTTACAAGAAGAATCAGGTTACCAATTCTGTACTAAGGTAAAGTACCTAGGAATAAAGCTAACAAATAGATGTAGCTCTTTACAAGACAATAACTATAATGAATTGTTAAAAGCAACAAAACAAGACTTGGATAAATGGAAGAATTTAAAGCTCTCGATGATGGGCCGAATTGCCCTGGTAAAGATAAACATTTTACCAAGATGGATTTTTCTATTTCAAACAATCCCGATACTGAAAAATATGGCAATTTTTAAAGAGTTGGACCAAAGCATAGTTAAGTTCATATGGCAAGGGAGAAGAGCCAGAATCAGGTTGAAAGCTTTGCAGGATTCGAAAGAAAAAGGTGGGCTCAGTCATCCCAATTGGATCTTATATTACAGAGCTGGAGCATTAGCATGGATCAAGGAATGGATATTGTTGGAAGATAGAAGACTTCTAAAACTGGAGGGTCACGATCTTTTGATGGGATGGCACGCTTTTCTTTGGGATGTGAAAGCGGTATCCCATAAATACTTTAGACAGCATTGGATATGCGATGAGTTTGGGAGATTATTCGGAAGAGGTGGTTTACTAAAACCTTGAAACTGGTTGTCCCCTTAAAGGCAGTGACGTTACCTAGACTGTATCAAGAGGATCCCCCACAGAGATACTTGGACATTATTAATGCGAGGGGGGAACTCGAATTGGACACTGACCTTACATGGTGGCAGAAGGTACAAATTCAATCGATGTTTGCGAAAGATTAAAAAATAGGGTTTGAGAAGACATTATCGGAATTAGAAAAAGTATTGTCTGCGCCAGAAGAGAAATTTATATTAAAAAAGTATTCTTTATTGTTGTCTGATTACATGGCAGATGAAATGGTGAAAAATAATATGATTCAATGGGCACAGAATTTTGGTTATAATGTTGAGTTAGCCCAATGGGATCAAATATGGAAAACAAATATCAAAATAACCAGAGCGGTTTCAAATAGGGAGAACATATATAAAATGTTTTATAGATGGTATATTACTCTTGATAAATGTGTGAAATATGATGAGAAACGTTCTAATAAATGTTGGAAATGTAATAATAAAACAGGTTCATTGTATCATATGTGGTGGACGTGTGATGTAACAATAAGATTCTGGATATGGATACATAAATTGATACAGAAAATTATAAGAGGTACGGTTCCTTTTAAACCAGAAACTTTATTATTAGGCATACTCCTGAAAGAAATATTGAGAGAGGACCGGTACTTGATAATATATTTAACAACAGCAGCTAAGATTTTGTACACAAAATATTGGCGGTCTATGGTGATACCAACTGAACAAGAATTTATTGTGAAGATAATGGAAGCAGCAGAAATGGACAAACTAACTTTGACGATGAAAGGTATGATGACTCAGCTTTCCAGAATACATGGCATCGGTTTTATGATTGGTATAGTCAGAAAGGGCAGGATGGAGAGAAGTAAAACTTATTATTAACTTTTAATATGTATGTTAAAAATTAGTAAGACAGATAGAATAAAGAGAAGCTCATGTAAAAGGCATTAGAAATGATGGTGGCAAGATGGAAAAATTGGATTAACTGTTTGGCTTGTATCCCCCCATGAATGTTAAATGTTGTCTTGTGTTATGTAGTGTGGTTTAGTGTGTATTGTATGTTTTGATTGTTTGTAGTGTTTGTCATGTATAAAATAAAAATGCCTCTTTTAGGGGTGCTTAAAAAAAAGAAAGAAAATACTTGGCGCGGACTCTATCGATGGACTGAGGACTCTATACAGAAATTACGAAGGCTGAAGCAATAGGTAGTACCTTGTAAAATTGATTATATAACCAAGGAAAGAGGCCTAAAACTAGACAAGATGTGAATAGAGCATACAAATTTAACTGGATAATAAGTTTGAGCTCCACTACTGTAGTGTAGGTTTGCGTAGTGGTTGTCGTTGAAGCAACGTGTTGGTATCTCTTTGTCTTCTTTCAATGTTTAGTGTCTTTTCTCTTTCTAAAAAATAAAATGGCCCAGTTTTTGCTGGGTTTAAATTAAATTAAATTATATATATAAGGGTTTTTTGGGGGGTTCCCAGGCTGCAGAACACAAAGAGACTGTCAAGGACCAGGGTCGCTTCTGGCAGATATCTCTTCTTAGGTTCCCTGGCTCATGGAACGCCCCAGGAAGGGGAGGGCGTCCATGAATTTATTTTTTAAGTTTTTTGGGAGGGGTGGTTCTCTGGGCTGAAGAACACTAAGATACTGTTGAGGATCAGGGTCACTTCCAACCAGTGTTTCCTCTAAGCTGAGTTAGTGTGAGCTAGCTCACAGTTTTTTAGCCTCCGGCTCACACATTTGTCTCTTAGCTCAGGAAGGATGGCTCCAGAGCAAACTAATTTATGCAGTACCCAAATTGCTCGCTTACAACTTTAATGTGAGTAGCTCACAAAGTAGAATTTTTGCTCACCAGACTCCACAGCTTAGAGGGAGCACTGCTTTCAACGGATGTCTCATCCTAGGTTGCCTGGCCCAGGGAACGTCCGAAGAGGTGGGGCATCGTTTGCAGGGGGCGGGTGGTGCTCTCTCCCCAAGACCACAATCCACCCACCGACAATGTGACTCTAGGCAGGCCTCCACCCAGCCTGGGGCATGGGGAACACCCACACGGGGGCAGGTGGTGCTCTCTCCCCAGGCCCCACCATCCCAACACAATTACCAGGCAGGAGGGCCATCACAGGGAATGCCCCAGGAGGGGGAGGGCATTGCTCACATCCTTCCCCCCAGTTTTTCTTGGGAGGGGGGCTCCCTGGGCTGGACAACACAAGGGGACTGGCAAGGACCAGGGTCAATTCTGGCAAATATCTCTTCCTAGGTTGCCTGGCATGGAGAATGTCCCAGGAGGGGGAGGGCATTGCTCACGTCTATTGTTTATTTTTAAGTTTTTGGGGAGGGGGATCCCCGAGCTGGAGAGTGCAAAGAGAGTGTCAAGAAGCAGGGTTGCTTCCGAGAGATATCTCCTCTTAGGTTTCCTGGCACGGGGAACACCCCAAGAGAGGGTGGGCATGGCTCACATCCATCAGTGCTTATTTTTAAGTTTGTTTCAGGGGGGTTCCTAGGGTGGAGGATTGCACAGAGAAGTGGAGGACAGGCAACATGTCAGATAGACCTATGGCTTCGGGTTCCCTGGCGCAGGGTGTGCACCAAGAGGAGGAGGGCGGTTTTCACACACAACAGGTCTCATTTCGGGTTCCCCTGCCAGGGAATGCACTGCAAGGAGGAGGAGGAGAATAGTGGTTCACTTTGCAGTGTGCTGGAGGACAGTGGTGGCCGGCCAAAGAAGAGACAGTAAGGAAGTGTTAGTGTACCATGGCAAGGAATTTTGAACCCCAAGTGGTGGCTGGCTATCACGTGGGCAGCAGGCGGATGATGTGGGGGGCTGGAGTCATGGGATGGCAGGGTGTGCACACTGGAGAAAGCATACCAAAAACCACTGTAATTTCTGGGAGAGCGGATTGTGCTACCATCACATTGACAGTGGGGGGAGGGAGTGTCTCCTGTTCTGCGAGGGTTCATGGCAAGGGACATGTTGGCGCTTTACCTGACTCCACAACATGACTTGTCTACACTGTCTACTTCCAGGGGTGCCACCAGGCAGGATGGAAACCCGGACATAGTTCTCTCACTGGACAGTGGCTGGAAATGATGTCAGTCAGCCAGCATATAAAGAGCATTTTTAGAAATGGGCATGAAGCCGAAGCCATGTGGAAGTTGACGTGGATGGTTATCGGCTTTCCAGGTGGCAGAGTGAAGGAACGCGGCCCCAGGGAACGAGTTTGGAGACGTGGTGGAGGAAAATGCCGGGGAAGGCTGATGACAGTGGGGGCACCCCTTTAGAGGGGCAGAAGGAGGGTATACTGTGGAGTGTGATGGCCCACGCAAGCCCCACAATGAGCCACCTACACAGATGGTGGCACGACAGTAGTGACGTCTCAGTTGGGCGTCCCCAGACCCATTCCCCCCTATGACACATGCCCCTTCTCTATATACAATACTGTGAGGGTCTGAGTGTGGCGCCTGGTCAGAGCTGCCACTGATTTCTTCTGACCAGTTCTCTAAGCCAATTTTCAAATGTCTCTTCGGGGTAATTGTTTTGTTTCTGGGTCAGGGATATTCACAAGGACCACTGCTAAGTGTATTGGCAATGAAATAGGTAGGCACCACAGCTGGCTATCGTAAAAACTGAACAGGCTTTATTCACAAACAACACAACAGGGGGGATGGAAGTTTTTACACAGAGGTTAATTTTCTGTTTTTCAGGTTGAACTGTTGAACTTGGTTTCTCTTTGTTAGAATGCTTGTTTCTTTTCCTCAGTTACACAGGTGTTAAATAGTTCACTACACCCTCTGATGATCACACCCTCCTGCACTGTTTTGTGGTTAACTTTTGGCTTTGGTTCTCTGGCCCCTTTTGAGTCCAACTGGCCACCACCAGTTTTCCTGACTCGGCTCAGACCTTTTTCTTAGCCTTCACTAAACCACTTCTCTCAGATCAAGGAGTGATGTCTCATTGGTGTATGACACTATTGTGTTTAGGTTTTTAACCGTCTGGTCACTGTCCCCCTTCCTTCTGAGGAACTCAGTAAACCAGGTTCTTCCACAGAGAGCTTCAGTTCTCTGACAGACTTCTTCTCCGCTCTCTGTCTCACACACCAAACTCTTTCGCAGCTTCCCTCAACTGCCCATTCCAAACGGAACCTCTTGTCTGTTATATGCCAGTCACTGAGGGTTCCGAGCTAAATGGCCCCCTCCGCACTCTATCATGTGACTCAGCAGTGTTCTGTGCTTTATTCTCTACTGGTCCCAGATCTTTTAAGTCCGTCACACACCCCTTACTCCGGGACCAGTTATCACTACACTGGTAGGCAGACTGAAGCTCAACCTCTGACTGTCAGTTGTGGGGAAGGTCCTAAGGTCTGCAGACTCATGGGCCCCACACCTAGAGGCGCTAGACTGAAGGGAGGCAGCTGAGGGAGAATTTGGCCTCCCACAGGCTCGGCGTTTATTGGAGAAACAAGCTCACGGGAGGCTCTCTCTGTGGCTGGTAGTCACATTGCCAGCAGGCAGGCCGGAACCAAGTGAAGCCATGGACAGCCTAGTGGCGAAACAAGTGGAATGTGCCAAAGAAGATGGCGGGGTCATTCATCAAGTTGAGGCCAAACCTTCTGTCTATTTCATCAAATCTGATTGTTGATTTCCATATTTATGTCTATGATTTGGTGAAGGCAGCCTAGACACCATCATGCAAACTTTGCCAAACTCGTGGAACTTCAGTGTAAAGTTTGTAGACACAAAGAATTAATTTATTTCCAGTTTCTTTGAAAGCTTAAATATCCCTGCAAGCCATGATCTTGCCAGGGAAACTATTCCATCGTGACCTGTATGGATAGAGTTATGTGAACATGAATTATTACATGATAAACATTTGTGTACGGGAACTCCTTTTCTTGAAGGAAGCCTTCTGAAAGGGGGATGTGAATGAAGTTAGAGGAAAAAGGCAGCCGCACAATCCAGCTACATGAAAAGGGGCTTTTTAAAACTTCCCCTCAGCTTCTCACTTAAAAGTTCAACTGCCACACACAAGTGTGGGCTGACATTATGCTCCTTGTGTAACATTAAGTTTTCCCATCAAGCAGTCCTGCTTTCTGGGGGTTGGGCAATGACAACAACAAAATGCTTTTAAGCAGTGTTAAGGAGCGCCTGACCAAATCAACGTCAATGTACTGTGATCAGATTAACTGTTCTGCTACTCTTACGTGAGAGTCTTAGACATTTTAGTTAAGGAGAGCAGAACATAACATACGTGTAAAGCAACTAATGAGAAAATGGATAGTTTCAAAAATCGCAGGTTTTTGACATGACGCAAATTGTAGGAACCAGTCAAAATGCTTACAGGGACAGGGCCCCGGCTTGGGACCAGCCTGGTTCTGCCCTCCCTCACGGGGGAGGAGATGTGGAAGTGTGGGCCCTCCTTGGAGGGACCCAGTAGCGTGGTCCGACTGCCTGGCTGTGGCAAGTGGGTGGGTGGGGTGGGGAGTCCCAGCCCCCGGGACAGGGCCCTGGCTGGAGACCGGCCTGGTAGCACCCTCCCTCAGGGGGAGGAGACATGGAAGTGTGGGCCCTCCTGGGAGGAACCCGGTAGTGTGGTCTGACCACCTGGCTGTAGCGGGCGGATGGGTGGGGACTCCTGCCCCCAGGACAGGGCCCCCACTTGGGACCAACCTGGTAGCACCCTCCCTCATGGGGAGATGATGTGAAAGTGCAGGCCCTCCTGGGAGGGACCCGATAGCATGGTCCAAACGCCTGGCTGATACATGGTGGGCAGCATGCACTGGCTCATTGTCCTCCTGGAGGGGATGGTGTACCGCAGGGCCATGCATCGTAGTAGCCCCCAGAAGCCCACATCCTCCACCAGAGAGAAAGGCTGGCTGGCCAGGGTGATCATCTGCCCGATATGCTGAGTGATTGGTTCATGAGCCCTGGCCTTCATCCTCTTTCCAGGTGCTGGGGAGGACCCAACGAGCATGATCTCTTGGAGGAACCCTGGGGGGACCCATGGGGGAGGCCAGAGACCCCACTGTGGCAGCCCACCCCTCCTGGCCTCCCTCTCCTCATCGACTTGGAGTCTGTGCCCCGCGCCTGGCAGCAGACTCAGGGGTCCACCCTCTGGCAGAGTCAAATTGGGGTACAAACGATGCCAGTGCCTCTGTAGAATGCTAGTGGTTAAGTGATGTGGATCCCTCCCCCAACAAACAGGTATCCCATGTACCTGGCACTCCCACCACATAGGGATCACTGGGTGGGATGTGGAAGTACTTCCACGCAGCGGACTGCAGCCCTGCCCCCACGCCCATCAGCAAGGCACTTTTCAGGAATAACTGTTTCCTGGACTCAGACCCTGGACTGATGGGCGGGGCATGCCAATGGTTGAGGGACAGGCCGTTGATCGTGGCCAAGAATCCCCGGGCACAGAACAGGATGACACGCTTCAGCCATCATCCCCACCCTTGCCACTAGTGACGGCGGTCTCCTCCCTCTCACGCATAGTTTGCCCCCACAGCCCATCTGGAACCAATGGGAGCTCTCCTCCAGAGACCAAGACCAGCCCTGTGGATGCTGCAGGGGAACCTGATGCGGAGGCCGCTGACGATGTGCCTGAGCAGGAGGGCACCGGTGTGGGAGAACGCGGTTGTATCCTGTGGTCAGTGTGGCCTGTCTTCCCAGCTGCCCGTGTCCATGACCACGATCTCTTTGGACCCCCCTCATGTCCCCACATGTCAGACCCAGGTAGTGGGGGCAAGCCCCACAGGTGGTGTCAAGGACAGTCAGCCCCCCAAAAGTGCACAGAGAGTGGGGTGCCCACTTCCCACAGGAGACAAGGAACTCCCAAGTCTGAGACCGCACTGACCCAAGCAAAAAGGGGAGATGCTTTTTCAAAGGAGAAGAAAAGCAAGCCCTGCAGTCAATGCCAAGGACAGTCTGCAAACCTCCCTCAGGAAATGGTTAGAGAGTGGGGTGCCCACTTTCCAGGGCAGAGAGAGAATTCTGAGGTGAGAGAATTCAGCAACCCAGACAAGCAGGAAGGCAGGCAGGCAGGGTGTGGAAAGGGGAAAACCCACACAGCCAGTGCCCAGGGGACTTTGCCACACACACCCCAAAAGTGGTTTGAGACTTGGTTGCCAAAGGGCAAGGGGAGAGAGAGAAAGAGAAAATTCCGAGATGAGAGACTTCAGCAACCCAGGCAGGCAGGCAGCTGTGCAGAAAGGGGAAAAGAACCACAGCCAGTGCCCAGGGGACTTGGCTGCCCCCCCAAGGTGGCTTGAGACTTGGTCGCCAAAGGGCAAGGACGGAGAGAGGGAGAGAGAGAGAGAAAGAGAGAGCTCTGAGGTGAGAGACTTCAGCAACCCTGGCAGGATGAGGTGCAGGGTGCAGAAAGGGGGAAAACCCACAGCGAGGGCTAAGGGCAGTCACCAATTCCCCTCCCCCTTTCGGGATGAGCAGAAAAGTCAAACCCCACTGCCAGGAGGTAGAGAAAACAGCCACTTGCAGAACACACAGAAGGGGTGGGGGGATTTTGCTGTTTGACTTGTCAAGGAAACAGGCAACTCTGTAGTCAAACCAAAAATGTCTTGTGAAAGCAAAAGAATTCAAGCCCAGTTTCCCACCCCTTGCAGGGAAGAGAGAAAAGGGAGGCAGCGACCAGGCATTGCAGCGGAGACATGGTGGAAGGTGGGAAATGGTGAGAAAAGGGAAGGGGAAGATGTTTGGTATTGTTGCTAGGAGATCCAGTGGGTTTCTCCACCCACCCACCCAGGAACCCCAGGAACTTTTTCCCTCCACCCCAGGCCCACCATGAGATTTTTTCTGCTCACAAAAGGAGCACTACACTACAAGAGACCACAACGCAAAACAAAGGACAGTCACACGCCGCCTGGGAATACCCCCCATCCTGAGAGAGGACGATGGACGTCTCTGACTGAGAATCGGAGATGCCTGTTGTCAGCTAGCTGCCATACTTTCTTTGTTTTCCTTCGTTCCCGACCTGTACGCATGCGCACATGCTTGCTTTGCTAGGCTACCGTGGGTAACAGAAGGGAGGTGCTTCTCCGGCTGTGCAAACTGGCTTAGCCAAACGGTGCTATCAGTGTAACCTTGACGGGAAGGGAGGGCTTGAGCTCCATTATTGATGTGAAGGTTTCTGCTCTTAGGGGGTGGGAAGAGTCTCCCGTTTATGATGTAATGTCCCACTGGGAGGATTCCTGCACACGCGCTTGGTTTTCACTTGCTTAGCTAGAGGAAGCCTCAGAGTATATGTATTGAGTCCCTTGCAATAAGCACTATTCCTGACAATGTACCTGTACTACTTGGCAATGGAACAGTGTTCCAATAAAGCATAACTTTCCTTGGAGAGTGTGTGTGGACCTGCTTGCTTTTGACCCTGACACCTGTCAGCCTCAGGTGCCTGATATTGGCCCCTTGATGGCTGAAAAATCCCACCCACGCCGGCTTTTCTGTGTGAAACTGTGAGGGTGGGGTTTCTCTGGTAAAAGTACCGAAATGCTTCCGAGATGAGACTGGGTGCTCAAGCTTCTGGACATGTGACCTTTGAGCCAGCCCATCCAAGCTACAAAAAAGGCAAAGTTCGGTCCGGATTTTGGCTCGGGGGTTCGTGTCTGTGCCCATCCCTACATGTCTCAAGTGACTGCCTGAATGGGAGACCTCCTGGGAACCCAGTGTCTGCTGCCTAAAAGCCTACTATAGAAAAGGTGGGGTATATCAATATAATTTAAAAAATAACAAATAAGTCTGAGGAGGCAGTAGAGGCATTATCTTCTGGGAACACATGTGATTTGTTTTGCCAATAAATTATCACTGTTCTAAATAAATAACAAGTATTAATTAGATCCCTAATTATGCCTCATTAAGCATGAAAAGAGGTACCCAGGGCCCGATGATACACACTGAAGGAAAGTCACCTCTACTACAAGGCCAGCAGCATCTACCAGAGTAGCCCTGTTAGAAGAGGAAACTCCAACATTGTCAAACAGAGAATGAGCAGTCTGAGATGCTTTAAACTGAGAACGCCAACAGGCAGCTTTGAACGGAGATAGCAACATTAGGCAATCCCCACCTCTGTGGTGGGAGCAGATGTTACAGGCCCCCACTGTGAGCCTCTTACACCCCCTAATCTCAGTCCTCCAGAGAAAGGGCCCAGCTGGTGTGGAGACTATCCTGCCTCGGGGGAGGCTCGGCTAATTCCCACAAAAGAGACAGTGAATGAAGGCATGAGAGGGGGTGGAGGAAGAAGGTCATTGACTGAAAAGTGCAGATCACTGCAGCAATCTTTCCGCTGAGCGCTGGGACACATTTGCAGTT
The DNA here is from genome assembly GCA_029375565.1 of Gekko gecko. Lineage (NCBI taxonomy): Eukaryota > Metazoa > Chordata > Lepidosauria > Squamata > Gekkonidae > Gekko > Gekko gecko. Next base: position 88,075,258 of record JAPDNY010000003.1, read on the forward strand.
GCCAATTGTATTTATGGGGATTCTTTTATTATTTTCAGGCAACATAAGAAAAGGGACACAGGTCAAAGAAGAACAAGCCCAGGAACAGAGATTAATTATACTGAGATCTAGAATGAGACAGATAACCCAACACATCTTGAACCTAATCAAGAGCCTTTTAAAGCTAAAAATGTGTTGGGTTATCAGTTGCATAATATATTCCAGTTATTACTTAAATCTGGACTTGCTTTTCTCAAGCCTATTGTTATTAATCGCTTCCGTGACACTAAGGATGCAGTCTCGTGTGCGCCTGAAATGAGGCTAATTCCCAGTAAACATACATTAACATTGGACTGCACAAGCACAACGCTCTTGACAATACCCAGCAGACTCAGCCTTCCAGCCGTGTAGTGCAGGCCAGTATGTTCACATTTTGCAGAAGCGGATCTGCGGGTCAGAGCAGACGTGACACATAGTGGGTAAGGGGCAGTTATTGTATTTATACATATGTTCAACAGTTTACATCTAAAGCAGCAGGTGGGGAAGATCTAATTAAAAAAATAAAAACAGCCTGCATAAGCAAAGGAAATTAAATCCTGCTCCTTGCGAGACCTTAACTTGCTAACTGCTCCACTGCTTTCTGCACTTTTTCTTTAGCCAGATTCACTTTTACGATCAAAGCTGAGCCAGAAGCAGGGTGGATTTAATTTAAATCAAATTGATTTAAATCATGAAAGTCAGTAAGACTCGATTTGAATCATGCTTTTCTACATAAAGGCTCATTCTTGCTGATCTTAATATTTACAACCCAGATGAAGGTTTCAATTTAGTATAATAACTTTTCAGGTTAGTTTTAGTTATATCTGTCAGACTCGGGCATCTATGTTACTTTACCTGTTGTATTACCTGTCTGCCTTTTCACTGTGACTGTTATACCCATCTGCTGATTGGCCCTGTAGCCCTTATCGGCTGCCCTCGCTGCCCTCGCATTCCGGGCGGGGGGGGGGAGTGAGTGTCTATGAATGTGTGTAGAATTAGGGAGGCACCAGATTCAGTAATTCTTCTCAAGCGCCTCGGGAGCCTTTCACATGAGAGTAGCCTTGAAAAGATAAGACGTTGCATGGCTAGGATGAACCGTATATCTTTCATGGTTTTGTTAGTAGTGATGTTGTGTATGAATGGAATGTGGGTTTTAGTTATACGCAGCTTCCCGCCGTTTGTACCCCAGTCCTGACAAAGAAGTCCAAACCTCAGCATCTAATTTCTCCTAATAAACTTTCTAAAGAAAGGCTTTAGAGTGTGATTTGACAGGGACCCTGACAATATCAGAAAATTAATGATTGGTTATTCACCACTTGAAACAGATAATTATGAAATTATTGCAAGGAGAACCGTCTTTGGTTTAATAGGTTAATCACTCATATTTGGACAACTTTTCTGCTGTCCTTTACTGGAAGGAGAAAAATAATAATTAACAAGAACATTTAAATTGTTTTATTTAACTAAAGCACTAACATTATATAGCATATGTATTCTTGTAGTTGCCTAAACATCCATGACGATACACTCACAAAAATCTCAAGATTTCTGGAGTATTCTGCTCAAAAAAGTTTCACCTTCATTTGTACCGCTTGTCCCTCCCTCCTCAGCGTAGCTCTTAACATCTCCTCCTTATCCAGACCTCTTCTTAATTGAACTTCATGAAACTCAGCACTTAAGAGACAAAGGGTTGATTCTTAGGGCTGTCAGGCAGTGTTCCCTCTAAGCTGAGTTAGTGTGAGCTAGCTCACAGTTTTTTAGCCTCCGGCTCACACATTTATGTCTCAGCACAGGAAGGATGGCTCCAGAGCAAACTAATTTATACAGTAGCAAAATCACTCACCCACAACTTTAATGCCAGTAGCTCACAGGGTAGAATTTTTGCTCACAGGACTCCACAGCTTAGAGGGAACATTGCTGTCAGGTCCCCTCATCGCTCTGGTGGGGAGATTTGGGGGGGGGTGTTCCGGGGATGGGCAAGGATTACCCAAACCCCGCCCCCAAAAGTGACCACCCAGCCAGCCACCCCTCTCCCTCCCCTCCTGCCCAATTTAAAGGAATTCAGCTGATCAGCGGGACCACATGGCCCACCAATCAGCTGGAGGGCTCTTTAAATCTAGCCGGAAGGAGGGAGAGGGGCAATCGTGGGCTGCATGCTTGGCTCGCAAAAAGACTCCTTAAAGGAGTGGTGTCAAACCTACAGCCCGCAAGCCAGAACCGACCCACCCAGGGCTTTAATCCGGCCTGTGGCTCTCTTCTCTACCCCCCGCCCCCTCCTCTACCTGTCCTCACCCTCCTGAGGAAGATCAGGACTGCCGAACTTCCCAGCTGTAAATCCAAACAACAAGGAAAAAAGACTAGCATCACAAAAGTCCCAAGTATACAAATTCCACTGGTAGAGAACACCATCAAAGATTGCCAAAATACACCAAAATAAGCCTTTCCAAAGGCAGGGTGTGTAGCGTCTTCTGTTACAGAGGGAGGCAGGCCTTATCTTTGATTTGAAAACATATGAACCTTTAGGCTTGAACAGGGAGACTGATTTTTCAGCCTTTTTGTAAACAAAAAGAATATAATTAAATGTTTATTTTAGAAAAATAGAGCCCTTTAAATGGGCCTAATCTAAATTGGATACACCTGTTTCTCTCCCAGTTGAGCTTTAAACTGGCATGCATCTTCATCTGTTTCTTTGAGAACTGATGATTCGCTTCTTACGCTATGAACCTTGTGGTCTGTTGAAACTGCTGAAATCAGGGTGAGTGTATTTTTCAGGCATGTTTTTCAAACAATTCTGCTTCTCATATGTGTTTTTGTGGCTAGGCATTTGTGCAAATCTCTTCACAGTTCCACTTACACAGCCGGCAAACTGAAGAAGTCAAAGGAAACGCATCTTCCAAGTATCTAGAATGGGCGTCTTTGCAAAGGCTGTTTGGAAAATGTTATGACTATGTGGACTCCTCCTATCAAGTTACACTGACTAGATGGACTTTGTGTCTTGTTGTGTACCAAGGGAGACCATGCAGAAAGGCTAAGCTTCACATCCTAAGACAATAGAAGCGGAGGATCCAAGAATTAGCCAATCAGCCATCCCGGATCCTAAAAGGAACCAAAGTTGTTTGTAAATAAACCTATCACGGGTGTGTGTGTGTGTGTTGGGTGTGGTTAAGAATGGGAATATAAACAGGCCATGGGCCCCACTAGTTATCTCAAGTTCTCCTATGCATGAATAAAGTATGAGTTGAAATCACTACACTATGCCTCAGTCTCAGTACTTTATACTGGCAACGAATGTGGGATCCCGATGACCAAGCCTGACTCTGACTCCAGCACTGCACTGCACACCGATCTCCAGGACGCCATGCCCCACACCAATCCAACGCATCACCGCTCTGCGCACCGATCCTTTCCGAGACACAGCACCCCACATTGCTCCAGAGTCATGGCTGCCACCTCAGGTAACCTTTCTGCATTCGACCCCGCTCATCCCGAATTCTGGGAAGCATGGGTAGAGCAGCTCATGAACTTCACTGAGTACCAGGAAGTCACCGACGGGGGTAAGAAGAAAGCCTTGCTACTCAGCACGTGTGGGGTAGCCATAGTTCACTTGGCCCAGGGCCTCCTCACGCCTAAGAAATTGGTGGACGCCACCTATGACAAGGTCATCAAGGTCTCCATGAAGTACTACCTGCCGAAGCCCACCAAGATGGCTGAGCACATGGACTTTTTTTCGCGCCACCAGAGTCCCAGTGAAGAGGCTCCCGTCTTCATGGCTGAACACCGCCAGCTTCCTGTGGACTGCGAGTTCCAAGATGTCAAATATCCCAATTCGTTTGGGGCATTCAGGAAGCCAAGCTCTGCCGTAAACTTGTAGGTACTGCCGAACTCAAGTTGGAATCGGCACTGCAAATGACCACCGCATTGGAGCAGTCACACCACCACCATCCTCAACACACCACGTGTTCCCGGCCGCTGCGTCTGACACCTCAGACGCAGAGGAAGTCCTGCAAGCATGCCACCCAACCTGTTGGAATCCCCGACCCCTGTCATCAGCGACCGCACATCCCAAGGAGCCTGCCACCCAAGCATCCTGTGCCAGCTGAGGAGATGCGCACAAATGAAGGGCATGACATTTCTGCGACGCTGTCTGTCGGTCCTGTGGAAAACAAGGACACATCGCACGTGCCTGCCACTCCCGTGGGGCCCATCGGAAGATGTCCGCACCTCAAGAAGCAACGGATCTGCACACCCTGACCGTCAACCACCACCAGCATCAGCTACTGAATTTGTCCCCAGAAGCCCCTAACAAAATGCATGTTACTGTGTCAATAGAGGGGGTCCCCCTGTAGAATGGAGCTGGACACGGGCCCGTCGTTTTCAATAATCTCTGCAGAAACCTTGCAGAAGCTCTGCCCTTGGGGGGACCCCTCTTCAAGCAGCCACGGGGCCTGTCCCTACAGGACTTCCAGAAGAACCCGTGGCCATCAAGGGGTGGGACAAATTCAGGGTACAATGCAAAGACTTTGCTGGCCCTTTAGAATTGCTGGTGGTGGAAGCGAGGCTCACGAGCCTGCTGGGACTTTCGTGGTTTGGTCCTCTGGGGTTTGGGGTGACAGGCATAAACAACATACAGCCTCAAGACTTTAATTCAGTTTGCGATGAGTTTCTGGGGGTGTTCGATGGCATGCTCGGCTGCTACTCCGGGCCCCCAGTTTCCCTCGAGCTAGACCCCACAGTGAGGCCCATCCGAATGAAGGCCACGTGGCCCCTGTTGGCGTTGCAGCCAAAGATCAAGGTTGAACTTGACCACCTAGTGGAGCAGGGGGTGCTAGAACCCGTGCCGCATGCCTGGTGGGAGACCCCCCATAGTCACCCCAGTGAAGCCAAATGGGGACGTCAGAATTTGTGCCGATTATAAGTGTACTATTAATAAGGCACTTCAGGACTACGCTTACCCTGTACCGGTAGTCAGTCATGTATTGGCCTCTTTGGCTGGGGCAAGGGTTTTCGGTAAGCTGAACTTGGCCCAGGCCTATCAGCAGCTGCTAGTGAACAAAGTCACTGCCAAGGCCCAAACTATAGTAACCCACTGAAGGGCTTTCAGAGTGCAGCGGCTGCAATTTGGGGTGAGCGTGGCACCTCAAAGGCATCCCAGGAGTCCAGCCATTTTTTGACAACGTTTTAATTGTGGCTTCCGACTCTGAGACCTTTGCAGCATGACTCCAGACTGTGCTCCAGCACAACGCCGGCCGGAAGGTGAAACATGAAAAATGTCATCTGGGGTGCCACGGGTGGAATTCTGGGGTTTGTGGTGGATGCCCAGGGAATCCACCCTACGCAAGATAAGATATGCACCATCAGTCATGTGCCTATGCCCTCCTCCAAGGTGGAACTACAGGCCTTCTTGGGACTTTTTAAACTTTTATCACTCGTTCCTCCCCCACAAGGCCGCTGTAGCAGAATCCCTTCACTGACTCCTCAATAAACAAGCTCCCTGGGTCTGGGCTCCCAAACACTCCACCACCTTCTGGGCGGTGAAAAAACTGTTGTCCTCCAATGCAGTCCTTGCCCACCTCGACAAATCCCTGCTAGTGGAGTTGGCTTGCGACGCTTCTCCATATGAGGTGGGGGCGGTCCTGGGGCACAGGTTGGCCGACAGCTGTGAGGTTCCCTTTGCCTATTACTCTCACACGTTGTCTGCAGTGGAGTGCAACTACGCCCAAATAGACAAAGAGGCCCTGGCGATCGTAGCCAGCATAAAAAAATTTCACGGCTACCTATATGGCCGGGCCTTCACGATTGTGACAGACCACAAACCCCTCTTGGGCTTGCTCTCCCCGGACCACCAGACACCTCAAATGTTGTCTCCCCAGGTGCTGCACTGGTCCATCTTCCTGGCAGGGTACCAGTACTCACTCATCCACCACCCCAGTAAAGCGATGGGCCACGCCCACTGCCTTCCTCCAATCCCGATCCAGTCTCGGCATACCACATCGCCTTGCTGGAGGACCTGCCTGACCAGCCGGTACAAGTTGGGAAGGTGTCGCACCACACTGCCCTGGATCGCATCTTCTCCTGGGTCATGGACTGGGTAGGGAGGGGGTGGCCTGCCAACCAGGTGGTACCCAAATTCTCAGTATTCTCATCTCGCTGTGATGAGTTGTCCTCCCAAAAGGGTTGCTTACTTTGGGGCAGCCGGGTGGTGATACCCCCACCTCTGCAAAGTTGAGTATTCACCGCCCTGCATGAAGCGGGAATCGTCAAGATGAAAGCCCTGGCCCGGAGCTATGTGTGGTGGCTGGGGTTGGACAATGAAATCGAGGACACAGTGAAACGCTGCCAGAAATGTCAGGAGTCCCAACCTGAGCCTCTGAAAGCACTGGTGTGGCCATGGGAGTTGTCCCACAAGCCTTGGCAAAGGTTAGATCTGGACTTTGCCGGGCCCTTCCAGGGACAGATCTTCTTTTTATTGGTAGATGCTTACACGAAGTGGCTGGAGGTGGTACTGGTCCCGTCTACCTCATCCTGGTTGGCCACCTGCATGATGCGACGGATCTTTAGCTCCCATGGTATACCGGACTCTTTGGTAACTGACAACAGCACAGCCTTCACCTCCACGGAGTTTCAGGAGTTTGTGCAATATTATGACATAAGGCACATATGCTCTGCTCCATTCCACCCTGTAACCAACGGCCAGGCGGAACGCATGATCTGAACTATGAAAGAGGCCCTGCGTCACATGGACCAGGGGGATTGGGACTATAAGCTGGCTGCCTTCCTGTTCGGCCAGCGCACAACCCCCCACTCCACCACCGGCCGCAGTCCAGCTGAACTCCTCATAGAATGGCGCCTTACAACCCGGCTGGATGCCTCCATCCAGACAGGGTGCCAGAACACAGTGCAAACTCTTAACGTTCAGGAGGCACTGCAAGGGTTCTTCCCAGGGGACCCCGTGCATGCCAGGAACTACACCCAGGGTCCCACCTGGATCCCGGCTAGAGTCGTCCAAGTAACAGGACCACTCTCCTATGAGATCTCCTGTGAAGATGGTTAGCTATGGAGGCAGCACATTGATCAACTGCGCCGTCACCTCCTTCCCGCTGACCCGGACATGCCAGATGACAGCAAATACAACTACCCAAACCCCAAGGAACCAGAGACAGCCGCTCCAACACATCCATGGGCAAGCACTCTACCAGGAGGGGAGGACAGTGGCAACTCAGAGCCCACAGGCAGCCAAGAGCCTTGCAGCACACCTGTCAGAAGCCCTAACCTAGACAGCCAAACACCAGGTCTTGTGATGCAAGCAAGAATAGCGTTTATTATAGAGCTGCAATAGAAAGGTCACTGATGCAGGTACATTGTTCAGAATGACTTGGTTACAGGAAGCAAGCGGTTATACCGAGAAGGGGGTGAATGGGGACCCCCCCTTCTACCGAACAGGGAATAACATGCGACTGGGAATCGAAAGTTACTACGCTAATGATGTTCCCAACGCCCCCATTATTCTCAGGAAAGCTGGAGCTTTGAAAGCGATAGTAAAGCTCGCAGCTTGGCTCCTCAAGGTCAGAACGTTCAGTCTGCGAGAGATAGGGGTTACCAGATGCACATTCCACTCTCACACCCTAGACATAAATCAACACCCCTCGGATTCCAACCTCCCGCCTGTCACGCCACTATGGCGCCCTTAGCCATCCTCCCCTCCCCTCCATCCATCATGGCAGGGCTACCTGACAACACCAGCCCCGGCCGAGGTCCCAGCAGCCAAGGTCACTTCCCCTGAACTGGCAAGAACAATGCCAGGGAGCCCTGCCCTGGCTCTGGATGTGCGCCACTCCACTAGGGAGCAGCGGAGGCCCACTTACCTCAGAGACTATGTCAGCTGGGGGGATCTGGACCTAGGGGGGAGGGATGTTGTGTACTAAGGAAGACCGTGCATGCAGTTGGGCTTGCACATGGCCATGCAGACAGGCTAAGCTTCACATCCTAAGACAATAGAAGCGGAGGATCCAAGAACTAGCCAATCAGCCAGCCCGGATCCTAAAAGGAACCAATGGTGGGAGCTGTTTGTAAATAAACCTATCACAGGTGTGTGTATGTGTGTGTGTGTTGGGTGTGGTTAAGAATGGGAATATAAGCAGGCCATGGGCCCCACTAGTTATCACAAGTTCTCCTATGCATGAATAAAGTATGAGCTGAAATCACTAAGCTATGCCTCAGTCTCAGTACTTTATATGTCTTATCTTCAAAGGAGGAAAAACCGCAACTTATGCCTTAGTATAGTTACAGTATGCATTAATGTTGTTGTTGTGACACCACCAACTTTATAATTTTGGAAATCTTTGATAATGTTCTCTACTAGTGGAATTTGTATATTTGGAACTTCCCACCTGGCTGGGCCTTGTCTTCACCTGTTTCTCCTCCAGCAGGAAACTTCTCTAGGGCAAAGCACAAAAAAATGGCAAAGACAATATGGGATGGATTTTCCTTTAACATCTCTGGGCCCAGATAGACTACTCTGGGACTGGAATGACAGCCCCCAGAATGGAATGACAGTCCCTGGGAGTAGCAGTTGCATTTATGGGAATGGAATTCCGCTTTGGGCCTGTCATTCCAGTCCCAAAGTAGTCCATCTGGGCCCAGAAACCTTAATGGAAAATCCATTCTGCATTTTCTTTGTAACTTTTTTTGAACTGCAATGTATCTCAATGGAGTAGAGTTCAAGTAGTTTCAGTTTCCAGTGTTTGTATGATTGCTGAAGTTGTTTCGTTGCAAGTAAAGGGCTAATGTTTTGAGCCAGAGAATGGGTGCCTGAGTGAGTACTCTAACCTGGAAACCCACAGCCAAAGGGTACATTACACTGGAGAGCCACTGCTACTCTGAGTAGGCTGGGGGGGGGACACCTTGCAATGACCAGCCATTTCCAATCCAATCCAAAGACTTTTATTGGCATATATATAAGGATACAATAGTCTAGATACATAATCCAAAAACAGTAAAATTAAAATTGCAGAGTAACATCACAGAGTGACAACATAATAAGAGTAGCATCATAATAAAACCTAGTTCATAAAATCACTTATCAGGCCGTAAAACCATGGCACTGCAGAGAAACTTTGCTATTATTTCAATTATCTCTGTATCTGCATTGTTAAGCAGGAAAAGGAGCTTAAAATCATCTGGGGTCTCTAAAATTTGGCCTAATATGGGGTACAGAATATCCTGACGGGGCGCCAAGTAGAGAGGGCAGTGGAGGAGGACATGTGCAACAGTTTCTACACAGTCCTTCATACAAGGGCAACACCTGCTAGGATAGGGAATCCCTAGGAATCTGCCAGATAAGATAGCTGAAGGAAGAACATTAAATCTAGCCAAGGATATGGCTCTATGCAAATTTGGAGCTGTGAGTTGATAAAGGTACACTGCTGGAAAGTTTGCATTAGGAACAATCCCCAAATTTAAGGGAGAACAGGTTCTATTAGCCAGGCTATAAAGAGTTTGTAGCTCTGATCCCAATAAACTAGATTTTATTTTTAGAAAGGCCTCAAACTCAGAAAGCATATATAAAGATTCTAAAGATAAATTCAGGGAACTTATTTTGGCTTCGATGTAAGATAGCCAACTGGAATTAACAGATTCAGAAAGTAGTTGGTACATATAACTGAAAGGTTAGAGTTGAAATGGAGTCGTAGCCAAAATTTAATAGTGTGGATCCATGCCTTAGTAGCCAGCGAGTTCTGACCGCACTCCAAACATAAAGCAGCATATGGAACACACATAGGTACCCCCATGATCTTTCGCAGAAAGGTAGAGTGGACATGTTCAACTGAAATGTCCATTGTGTCAATCCAGAGAGGTACCCCATACAGTAATTGAGCTCCTGTTTTAGCATTGAAAGCTTTAAGTGCAGCTGGCACATACTGGTTACCTTGAACAGAAAAATAAAAGCGAGAAATTGCTGCAGCACTAATTTTGGCTACAAAATAGCCATTTTGTGATGGTAGGTCCAAGTAGCATTGGATTGGAAATAAATGCCCAGATATTTGAAATGCTTAACCTGTTCAAGTTTGTTGCCATTAATAATCCACTTATAAGATTTTCGGGAATGGGGAACGACTAATACCTTGGATTTTCCATAATTCAACTCCAGTCTGTTAATCACACAATATTCATGGCAACGGTTCAGTAAATGGTGCAATCCAACACAGGAAGTAGACAAAAGAACCGTGTCATCTGCATATAATAACAAGGGAATAAGAGAAGAGCCAAGTCTAGGGCTATGGCCGTCAACTAATGACAAAAAAGGGGCAAGGTCATTTTAAAAAAAGTTAAACAGATGAAGGGCTAAAATGCACCCCTGCTTAACCACTTTCCTAGTGCAGATCTTGGGGGAAAGTCTCCCAGATGAAGAACACCTGATCTGACAGGATGTGGAGGTGTGAAGTCTTTTGATAAGAAATAATAACCTCTTATCCAAAGACATCCCCTCAAGCTTTACCCATAGAAGTTCCCTTGAGACAGAATCGAAAGCCCCTTTAAGGTCCAAAAAGGCAATATACAGTTTAGACTTTTTCCTTCTTATGTATTTATTGATCAAATGAGTGAGGACTAAACAGTGATCTAGAGCTGATTTCCCCGGGCAGAAACCCACCTGTTCTGGTCCCAAAATTTTACTAAATAACATCCAGGAGCTGAGCTTAATTTGCAGAAATTTAGCGTAAAGTTTCCCAATGACAGACAGAAGACTAATTGGTCTAAAATTCGAGGGATTAAGATGACAACCCTTTTTGTAGATGGGAACAATTATTGCATTGGTCCAAGCTGCTGGCATCTGGCCAGTCTCATTTACCATGGTGAAAAGAGCAGCTAGCGGGGAGGCCCACCACTCTGGGTCAGCTTTCAATACCTCAGGGATTATCACATCTGGGCCTGGAGCTTTGCCTAATTTCAACTGATCTATAAGAGTTGTTATTTCCTCCAGGATAACAGGAGGCCACTCTGGGAGACCGTCCAGGGGAGAATGAACCAGTTGCATTCCAATAGAAGAATCCTCAAAAAATAAATCAGAAAAATATTGGAACCATGTATCAGGTGTGATAGCTGATATAAACGAGTAGCACCATTAATTATGGCGCAAAACTGCCTGGTATCATTCTGGTTAATAGCACCCAGAAGTTGTTCCCACTGTTTATTGATAAAAGTCAACCTTTTAGTCTTTATAAAATGATGTAAATGATTTTTAAGTATCTGGTATTCCGCTGGCAAGCAGGTAGCTGCAGAATGGCAAAATTTACAATAAATGGAGCATAAATGGGCTTCTATATTCCTACATTCTTGATCAAACCATGAAGCAGTTTTGTGATTTTACAACTTGCTTGGATGTAACCCCTCTAGGTTCCTGTTTTAGGGATTCCGTAATAAAATTGAATAAATTTCTATAAATTTCTATCACCTCTAAAGGATTGGAAGAATTAATTAGTGCGGATTTAAGATCTACACCAATGTTCGACCAGCCGTTTCATGTTTTCCTAGGCTTAGAGCATTTTATATTTTTAGTTTCTGCTGTGATCCTTGTGCTTTTTCTTGATGTTTTCTTTAAAAATTGCATTGCCAAATCCCATTATCCCCCCCCTTTCCATTTTAGGTAGGCATCTTTTAAGGGTGGGAGGGGGAGGTTTGGGAGGTGTCAAATAAACTGTTAAATAAACAAAATATGGCAAGAGTGTTACTATTGAATATGTTTGTATTTTAAGTTTCTTAAGAAAGAAAAACCTTTAATTGTGTTTGACCGTGTCCTTTATAAAGTTAGTGTCTTTTCTACCTGGCATTACGTTTTAAGACACAAATGGCCTGGCCCAACAAAGTCCCATTAATGTCAGATCCGGCCCTCCTAACGGATGAGTCTGACACCCCTGCTCTAGAGGGTCTTTTTGTGAGCAGGGTGGGGGCCGTGGGGGTGGATTGGAGCCCCCCAAAGCAGGGGAAGCCCTCGGGGGCTGGCAATTCTATTGATCCTGTAATCACAGATTTGCAGAGGACCAATAGGACTGAGGTGTCTTAACTCTGTATGTTAATTTTATAAAGCTTTTGCTGTGAAGAAGAGGCATCTGATCTCTGTAGACATAAATTCAGTTTTGAGAACTCTAAAACCAAGCATATTTTCTATAATATCTTCTATAGAGAAATTGCCCAGTAATCTGACAGAAACCTCTGGAAGAGCATGATGTTGTGAATGGATTAATGGAATTCATTTAACAAAAAATTTAAATATTGCATGAATATATAGCCTCATGCTACATAATTAAAAACTAACCCTTATGCCATGATGAATAATCTTTGGACATATAAGTAAAAACTATTTTTCAGTAGATTTTTCCTCAAAAAGCATTTTCTTACAAAAATCCAATTTAAATTTTAAAACTATTATTTAAATAAAAAAAATCTGATTTAAATGTTAAAACTCTAACTTTTATTTTTTAAATTAAAAAGTCATTGATTTTTATCCACAGAAGAAAATTCTTAAAGAGAGAGGAGTCAGATTGATGGGGAAATGGTAGAGTTTTAACCTTCCTCAATCACCTGCTGGTTTGTTTGTTTTTTTAAATATAGCCCACAATCTTGTTTTAGATGTGGAATGCATAGAAGTGGAGAATCTAGAGCGCGCCAGCCGCAGGGGCGCCAAACTGCGCCCCCCCCCATCTTTTCCTGGCTTTCCTGGGCGCCCTGCAGCTGCGGAGCGCCCAGGAAAGCCAGCGCTGGGAGGGAAGGGGTGGGGGTTAAAAAACCCCACCTCTTCCCTGGCTTTCCTGGGGGCCCCGTAGCTGCGGAGCGCCCAGCAAAGCCAGCAATTGGAGGGAAGGGGTGGAGGTTAAAAAACCCCGCCTCTTCCCTGGCTTTCCTGGGTGCCCTACAGCTGCAGAGCGTCCAGGAAAGCCAGAGATTGGAGGGAAGGGGCGGAGGTTAAAAAAATCCGCCTCTTCCCTGGCTTGCCTGGGGACCCCGCAGCTGTGGAGCGCCCAGGAAAGCCAGCGATTGGAGGGAAGGGGCGGGGGTTAAAAAAACCTGCCTCCTCCCTGCCTTTCATGGGCGCCCCGCAGCTGCAGAGTGCCCAGGAAAGCCAGCGATTGGGAGGGAAGGGAAGGGTGTAACCCCCGCCTCTTCCCTGGCTTGCCCGGGGGCCCCGCAGCTGCGGAGCGCCCAGGCAAGCTGGTGCTGGGAGGGAAGGGGTGTGGTTGGCATCCCTAGTGGGGTGGGCACCACAAGCTGGCCTGCCTAGGGCACCCAGACACCTGGGGCCGGCCCTGGTGGAGATACACAGACACACACACACAGACACACATATACACAAGAATCTCTCATAATATCTGATTTGGCTTGGAGGCTACAGTTTGCCTAAAGGTACCTGAGGTTCCAATCCAGCTCTGATGAGCAAATAGTGATCACTAATTACAGGTTGCCCTGGACAGGGATGCACATCAAAATATGCACCCAGCCTCTTCAGTGGGTACTGAGTGCCTCTGCATCCACATCAACTATGAATTCACAAGGCTGTTCATGTACATGAATGCCTCTTACTAGACTGAGGCAAGCCTCACTGCTGGTGGAATGAGCTCCCGGAAGAGATTAGGGCTCTGTGAGATCTTCTACAGAGTCTGCAAGACGGAGCTCTTCCACCAGGCTTTCAAGTAAGGAGCCGCCACCATTATCACCACCCACAAGAGCCCTGGCCCTTGGCTTTGATGTCTGGCCTGCACAGCCGCTTGTACTGGAAGATCATTGAGCGGAATAACTTAATTTTGTATGCACTCTCACAGCACGCCATCTTAAACAACTAAATCAAACATTGTCAGCACTTTATGAATTACTAATTATTTATAATGGAATTGTTTTTTTATGATTTTATGTTGTTTTAATTATTATTATGGATTAACTTGTATAAGCCGCCCTGAGCCTGCTTTGCGGGGAGGGCCTGATACAAATTAAATAAATAAATAAATAAAATTGCTCAGGCTGAATTTGACCTCAAGTGAAGAACCACCAGTCCATCTAGAATCTGATATACATAATTGCCCTAATGTGTTGGCCATTTCCAGCTCTCCCATTGGCTGTGCTGTGTGCTGCATTAGCCACTGGCCCATCAACTGCCAATCAAGAGTACTTGCATGCCATTGGCTGGGTGCTGAGTCCGCTCCTCTCCCCTGCCCACTGCCAGCCTGGACACTCTTCCCTCACAGCATAAACTGCCAAAACAGCTGTCTCTCCTGATAAAGACACTTGTCCTGCTTGGCTCCTGTGGGACTAACTTTTCCCTCAGTGGCTGTTGCTAGGCAACCAAGTTTGGTTCAGTCAGTAAAAAGGCAAAGCCAGGAGGCCCTTTCCAGGCTTTTGTGGGAACTCATTGGGGCTAGTCCTGACTAGGGCTGCCAGCTCCAGGTTGGGAAATTCCTGGAGATTTTGTGGTGGAGTCCATGGAAGTCAGAGTTTGGGGAGGGGAGAGGCCTCAGCTGAATAGAATACCATAGAGCCCACCCTCCAAAGCAGTTATTTTCTTGGGGGGGGGGATCTGTTGTCTGGAGTTCAGTTGTGATACCCGTCGATCTTCAGGTTCCACCTGGAGGTTAGCCATCCCAGACGAAGCAGTTAGCACTTCAGTGCAGGGTCTGCCAGACCCAGGTTCTTGCCGTGGAAGTTGAGTGGGTGATTTTGGATCAGTCACAGACTTTCAGCCCAACCTACCTAGAAAAAATGGCTGCTCTGCAGGGTGGACTCTGTGTCATTATACCCTGCTGAAGTTGCTTCCCTCCTGCTTGGGTCCCCACTGCAGAGAAAGACTTTAGTTTTCCTAGGTAGAGGCTGCAGGTGAGGGGGGGAGATGGAAAGCTGAAGTCAGAGGGGTAGATAAAGGTAGATTGATGGTTGGCTGGGAAGGAGATGGAGTTGCCATATCCAGGTTGGGAAATTCTTCAAGGTTTGAGGGATGGAGCCTGGAGAGAGTGGGATTTGAGGGGAGGTGGGACCTCAGACAGGTATAATGGCATAGACTCCACCCTCCAAACCAGCCATTTCCTCCTGGGGAACCATTGCTGCTATATACAATAAATATATGCTTATGGTAAAACAATGTTATGCTTTATTCTTTTTCTTTTTGTATTTTTCAATACTATTGTCTAAATATTGATATCAAATATTATTAAAAATATATTTCACCCAAACAATACATAGAGAAAAATGTTTTGCCCAAACAATACATCGAGTGCAGGTTTACATTCAGGCAGCACATTGTCAGTAACCCTATCACTAGTCCCACGGGATTCTAGTAACTTACCCATTTCGAAAAAATCTTTTTCAAGGACTGTGATGTTTATATAAAGGAAATAAGGCGCAATAATTTTTCTTTGTGAGCACAAAAGCTCTTAAGATAGCAGCATTGTCTAGGGTCCCACCAAAACTGAAATAAACAAAAATATTAATACATCAATACAGTTTCATTCCACCTTATTTATAATTATTAAAATTGTGAAAAGAGCTCATTTACCCCTTGCGGCAAACACAATAACCTAAGACAGCATATCTTTCAAATTCTATCAGATAGCTGCAAATTTGGCGTTTTGCTCTGTCTATTTCTTTTGTTTCAAGCCTCATAATCAGGAGCAGCTGTGTCAAGAATACCTTTCCTTAAAGTGCCTGTGTGTTTTATCATCCTTGTTCCAAAACACCATTCATAAAATAAACATTCTCCTTCTAGAAACAGGTTTTAAAGTACCTGTGCTTATTTATCAACATTACAGACAGACATAAGACTGTCAAATAAGGGTCATTTTAAATGTAATAACTGTTCCATTTGTCATTTAAGTTTGGAACTTTGTGAGTTAAGTTTAAAACTTTGTTAGAATGGTTATGATTGCTCCCAATTGCAGGATTTTGATGAGGCAGAAGTCTCAAAGGAATGTTTTGTTTGTTTTTTTGGTTAAACCACAGCAGTCTTATGACGGCTGCTTTGCAGGGTGGACTCTGAGTCATTATACCCTGCTGAGATCACTTCCTCTCCTGGTTGGGTCCCTACTGAAGAGAAAGACTGTACTTTTCCTAGGTAGAGGCTCCAGGTGTTGGTGGGAGATGGAAATCTGAAGTCAGAGGGGCAGATAAAGGTAGGTTGATGGCTAGGTGGGAAGGAGATAGGGTTGCCAACTCCACGTTGGTAAAATCATGGAGATTTGAGGAATGGAGACTGGAGAGGGTAGGGATTGTGGAGGGGTGAGATCTCAGACAGGTACAATGCCATAGACTCCCCCCTCCAAACCAGCCATTTCCTCCTGGAGAACCATTGTTGCCAATCTCCAGGGGAGGGCTGGAGATCACTCAGAATTACAACTGCTCTTCAGATGGCAGAGATCAGTTCCCCTGGAGAAAATGGTAACCTCTGTGTCATTATACCCGGGCCTTATTCCTAGTATTAACATAATTCAGAAAAGAACTGAACAGAAAATTACCTGAGACAAATCCCAAGAGTAGTTAAAAACAAACACCAAACAACCCACCTAATATGTACTTTAACTGCCCTGACTTGGATAGCCCAGGCAAGTCTGATCTTGTCACATCTTGGAAGCTAAGCAGGGTCAACTCTGGCAAGTACTTGGATAGGAGCCTCCTTGGAATATCAGCAGTCGGGAGGTGGGGGCAGGCTTAATTTTTTAAAAGAAATTTTATTTTTATAACAAACAAACAACGAACAAATAGAAGTACATAAAAGTTTGGAGGTACCATTTACATCATTGTTTTGACTATTTTGTTACCTCATGCATTGTCTCCTTTGCAAATTCATATTTTCCACCTTATATTTTTATGTAAATATTTTGCATTTTTGTTGAAAGTATAGTTTGTATTATTTTCTAATTCAGCTATATATCCATATGGTTTATTTATTGTAGTCTTCCAACCATTTGTAGAATCCTGACCATGTGTTTTCAAAGCTTTCTTCCTCTTGACTTCTCAAAATTAAAGTTAATTTATCCATCTCTGTAGTCTCAAGTATTTTGTTTATAATTTCTTCTTTAGAGGGCACTTCATTTTTTCTCCCAATATTTAGCATATAATATTTTTGCAGTTGTCAATATATGTATAATAAGGTAAACGTCTTGGTTTTTTTACAGTTTTCTGGCATTATATTCAATAAAAACAATTCAGGTATATAAGGTACAATACAGCCTAATATTTTTGTGACATTTCAATGAATCCAAGACCAATACTTTTTAGCTTTATCACATGACCACCACATATGGAAAAATGAACCAACGTTTTTTGGCACTTCCAACTATCATTTGATAAAATCAGGATAAGTCATTGCTAGTTTTTCTGGAGTCATGCGCTTCAAGTACTTCATGTACTTTTCTGGAGCCATGACTTCTTAGTGCACACACACACACACGTACACACACATGTACATAGATGAAAAATACCAAAAAATACCAAAAAAAGAGATGTACTTTAACTGATTTATTGCGGTAACAGCTATCACAGGCAACAGCCTACTTGAGCTATCAGAGTTGTAATGAATTCCAGCATCCAGTTCATCCTACAATTTCCCATTATAGTGACTCTCCTAAATAATCTTTATTTGAACAAAAGGCAGATGTGTTTAAATCCATCTTCGCAAATGGGGGTTGTTACAGCTAGCAGCCATTTTTTCCCCATGCTATCTCTCTGACATGTTAACTTCCAAAAAGGTTCTTTTTCTCCCTGTGAACATAAGAGAAGCCAATGTTGGATGTGGCCAATGGCCCATCCAGTCCAACACTCTGTGTCAGACAGTGGCCAGAAATACCAGGTGCCACCAGGAAGTCCAGCAGTGGGGCCAGGTTAACTTCTCCCCTGGATTCAGGGCCGGCCCCAGGTGTCTGGGCGCCCTAGGCAGGAGAGCCTGGGGCGCCCACCCCACCGGAGATGCCAACCTCCCAGTGGGGCCTGGAGAACCGGGGAAGGGGCGGCGCGGCTCTCCCGGGCCACTCGCAGCCGCGGGGCGCCGGGGAGAGCCAGGGAACGAGCGGGCGGCTCTCCCGGCCCCCTCACAGCTGCGGGGGGCCGGGGCGAGCCGGGGAACGAGCGGGCGGCTCTCCCGGGCCCCTCGCAGCCGCGGGGCGCCGGGGAGAGCCGGGGAACGGGCGGGCGGCTCTCCCGGCCCCCTTGCAGCTGCGGGGCACCGGGGAACGGGTGGCGCGGTTCTCCCGGGCCCCTCGCAGCTGCGAGGGGCCCGGGAAGAGCTGGGGAAGGGGCGGCCTTGGAACGCCTGCCCCTTCCCTCCCAGCGGACGGGCGCTCAGACTGGCGGCGGCCAGCGAGCGGGGTCTGTCCCCGCTGGCCGGCCGCCGCCATGCCGCCCCACCTCTCCACCCCCCCAAGGGCTTCTGAAGCGCCCCGGAAGGGCGCTCAGACTAGCGGGGGGGCGGCAGCGGGGAGAGTCCCCGCTGGCCAGCCGCCGCCATACCGCCCCACCTCTCCACCCCCCAAGGGCTTGGGGGGGAGCCGCGGGTGGAGCGCCGGCCGCCCCTTCCCTCCCAGTCCCAGCGCCGGCTGGAGACGGGGGTGGAGCGCCGGCTTCACCGGGGGTGGGGCCGGGGGCGCTTTGGCGCCCCTGTGGGCCCCAGCGCCCTAGGCGAGCGCCTAGCTCGCCTAGTGGGCGAGCCGGCAGTGCCTGGATTCATAGCCAAAAGCTCACTGAGTTTCAGGGTAATTCATCATGGTCGGCAAGCAGAAGTTTAAGACTAAAAATCTGGAGGGAAATTGGGATTGCTGTGCCCAAGCAAACCCATTTTATTTTAAAAGAAATAAATGTGGTGATGAATGGGCCAACAACTGACT
The DNA here is from genome assembly GCA_029375565.1 of Gekko gecko. Classification (NCBI taxonomy): domain Eukaryota; kingdom Metazoa; phylum Chordata; class Lepidosauria; order Squamata; family Gekkonidae; genus Gekko; species Gekko gecko. The sequence goes on from JAPDNY010000003.1 coordinate 88,094,127, forward strand.
CCAGTGATCCCAAGCACACTGATATGGAAACAATTTTTTACTAAAATCAGAGTGGCTGCCACAGAATATATTTAAGTTTGTGGTGTGAGTCTTGGTGAGTGTTATCTCTTTGCTTATAGCTCTGCAAGCAGAGATTCCTCATTAGTCCAGCGTCTAGAGACTAGAATTGCAGACCAGAACTGAGGCATATGCCACAGATGTTAAGATAAAAATTCAATTTTAGCAGTCAGCTCAGTTAAAAAAAACCACAGTTCCATTCAGGGATAAGTACTATAAGATCAAAACCTAAACCCAAAAGAAACACAATCCACTCCTATGTATCATTACTTTGTAGGCCAGACACTCTCCTGATTAAGGATGATCATGAGAGAAGAAAACATAACTAAAGGAAAGGCAAACCAGGATGACAACCAGAGTTCCCCACCACTGTGAAATGTGCCTAGCTAAGGCAGACTCTTCAGAGTATGAATTCCAGATGGGTAGGCACCTTGATCTATTGCAGCGAAAACAGCATGGAACCCTGAGACAGCCTACAATTTATCTACAGATTACCTTTTTCCAGGGTATGTCCTCAGATTGGACTATAGATATGTTCTGTGAGCTCTGTGCTTCCTAAGCAATGTGGGGTCCTGGCTAGGATTAGGACTGTGGCGTGCAAGGAGAGGGGCTTAGACCTTTCCCCGTCTCTGCTGGTTGCCTACCCTGAAGTGGCCTGTTGGGGAAATTGACATATTGCCGAATTTACATGGGCAGCCCCCAATATGGCAAACGGCAGCTCTTCAGGGTCATGTCAGATGGGGAAAACAGTGCAGGGGGAAGGCCTAAATCCATTCTCCTTGCATGCTGCGGTTTCATTTGGATGCTGGGGAAGCACGGAGCTCCCAGATACGCCTGTGACCCGGCCCAGGGATATACCCAGGGAAAACATAACATGTAGTTAGGAATACGTAGAGCAATTCTATGCTTGCTTTCTCAGAATATAGGATTGGAGCCTTACAGTGTATCAGAAACTAATCCATGAAAGCTTGTACCTCAGCAAATCTGTTACTAAGGCGCCAGAAGGCTCCTTGCTAGTTCTTCGTGACACTCGTCACAGATACAACCTACTGTCAGAACCCAGAGGAGAAGCTGCGAGAAAACGGTGGGGCAAGGAGAAGCCTTCCCCAGGGTGAGTAATTCTAAATCCAATCTGGAAAGCGATTCCCGACTAAAAAGCGATAAAGGGAAACTAGCAGAAGTCAGATATCATCGTGTGGTGGATAACACCAGAGCTACGGAATAAACAATGAATCTGAGGAGATCCAGTTCCCAAAATGGAATATGAAACCACTGTGAAGTAACATGGGTGCTACCCCCACAAATCAGCCCTGACCCATATGGTTAATGACATCATTGAACAGAGATCTTCCCTTCCAGGAATGTCTTTTTTACTAGTAGAACCGCACACCTTGAGATACTCGCAGACATGTAATACACATTTCTTTTGCTTCCTGAATCCCTGAGTCACACAGAAAACTCCCTGTTTTGTCCTGCAGAGAGGTGAAGTCTTACCAGCAGAAAGGGTGACTTGGGCTAAGCCTGGGAAGGATTACTATCTCCCGTTGTCCTAAGATAACCACCCACTCACCTTCCCCCTCCTCTTCCCCACTTTTCAGTGACTTCATCTGAGAGGCTGCAGCAGGAAGGCAGGAAATGGGTGCTCACCAGGGGCCTTTGATGTGTTGATAGGTGTGTGTCAGTGACCAGGCATCTCCATGCTGCTGGCTTGAAAGCAGACAGGGCGGCTGGCTTCCTGCAACAGAAGACGATCTGAGATACTGATCACCTAGATCAGGGGTGGCCAAACTTTCTTAATGTAAGAGCCACATAGAATAAACATCAGATGTTTGAGAGTTGCAAGACATGAACAAATATTACACATGTTTTTAATTGGAGAATATGCACATTTGCTTTTATTAATAGTAAATTGATAACTTTAGATGGGTAGGGAGGGGAGAGAGAGAAAGAAAGGTGGAAGGAAAGAAAGTGAAAAGAAAGCAAATAGATGGGGGAGGGAGAGGTGGAAAGAAAGCAACTTTGATGATAAATGTGTCCTCTAAGTCCCCCCCCCGCAGCCTCCATGCCGGCTGGCTTCATTTGGAGAAGGGATTTCAAGAGACAAATGCCTTCTCCAAGCCAGTTGGGCGGGGGGGGCTTTGAGAATGCATTTAAAGTGCAAGTTGCTTTCTGTCTCTGCACTGGCTGGGGAAGGGAAGACCAGTTGGGGAGGCATGCCTCCCCTTTGCTTCCCCAGCCACTGTAGTGAGCACCACACAATATGTGTGAAAGAACCTCATGTGGCTCCTGAGCCACAGTTTGGCCACTCCTGGCCTCGATGGTATCATTCGGAATCCTTGATAAGGACTCTGGGAGAAAGAACTAGTCTAGGCAGGAATCAGGGAAGAATTGCAGGGTTTCAACACAGCCCCAGACCCCAGTCTCTACGGCAAGTTCACTCTGGATCTCCTTCCAGATCTGCTAATTCTCCAAACTCTTCCAAGCAAAAACCCAATCACCACATGAGTCAGACCATTGGTCTATCAAGGTCAGTATTGTCTACTTCAGGGTCCCCAACCTTTTTGCGCCTGCAGGCACCTTGAATCAAGGTCACGGAACAAGGTTCATGCCAGGGTAGAGACTTGAACCTGGGTATCCCAGATCTTAGTTTGACACTCTGACCATTACATGGCACTGCATACGATCCCTTGCTACGCCAGCCCTTTGTCTTTTCTCTCAATGCTTACCCCAGTGATAAAAGTACATTTTAAAAACAATGGAAACCCACAATATTTCACTGATATTATAAACACATTGGTACAACTGCGTAAAATGTTATCCCAGTACTCCATTCCTGTCCACCCACATCACTGGCTGCCACTAATCTTGTGGACTGTCAGACTGTGTTGAGCTTTACTGCATCAGTGACAGCGTTCTTTGGTACAGTCCAGGGGAGAAGGGGAAAGTCAAATGAAATGGAGGAGATCAGGTTACAGTGGGAACAGCCCTGGATGGGAGCCATTCTGTTGCTGCTATTAAGTCAGCCAGACTGATGTACTCTTGGCTTGTGGCTTTGTGGCCTCCCTTCACTGAGGAATCGGGAACTGCCTCATCGACAGGACGAGGCCAGTTCCTCTACAGTGCAGCCCTTCATTGCTTGGCGGCTGCTGCTTGCAGTAAATGGATTCTGTGTGCCACTCCTTACTGTGGACATCAGGAAAAGAAAATCCCACTTACCTTTTCAGATTTTGGAAGCAAATGTCAGGATGACTAAAAGTACTGGCCCTAGACTCTGGAGATCGCCATCAACAGCCTAGAGCACAGCATGCCCTGCAAGACATTCAGAATGAGCACTGAGAGCGGACTCCGAGCAAGAGCTTTGTGGACTGGCTACTGGCTGCTGCCGTCATACGAACGCTAACATCAACTACTAGCATTTCACTATGATTTTATTATTTGTTTTAATTGTAATTATGGTTTTAATATAACTATCTGCTTTTATGTGAGCCGGCTCCGGCCAGGAAGGAGGGGGTAAAAATCTAATTAAATAAATAAACAAACAAACGGACACCTTGGCTTATTAACCCCCGTACCTGGCAGGTGGAAGTGGATCCCAAGGGGTGTGGGAAGAAGGGACCAGAACGTCTGTGTGCTTTTTCAGAGCTGGCAAGAGAAATAATAGTTCATCGCTTTGGCATGCAAACTTCTCCATACCTGCAGACAGGCACAAGTGGCAGGCGCTCGCTCTGTCACGCTCTTCCAGCACCCCCCACGTTTATATCCCCGATTTCTAGGGCTCCGTAGGGTTCTTTCCAGAGACAGCCGTTGCGACAGGAGCAACACAGGAACCTGAACACAACGTATGTCGAAAGAAGAGCTACTTCCTAGCACGGGAGTTGGAGTGCCGGATTAAGATCAGGGAAATCCAGGTTCAAATCTCTCCTCTGCTACAGAAGTCCAGAGGGAGACCTCGGGCCACCTAAACACAATCAGCCTAACATACCACACAGGGTTGTTGTGAGGATAAAATAGAGAAAGGGGGGGATAGCGTATAAAGGTAAAGGTTCCCTTGCTCGAAAGCCAGTCAAATCCGACAGGCGTATACTTCCTCCCTAAATTCTTTTGGAAGAGTGGGATAACAATATGAGAAATAAACGGACACCTTCCCTCCTGCCTGTGCTGGACCAACACGGATCAGCTCCATCCTCCTGTGACGTGCGGAAGTCAGAGGTGCTGATTAGTTCCTGTCATTAACTCATCTTTCTGCAGGAAGTACTCTAAGCATTACTTACATCTCGTTTCGCATAACCAAAATTTCGGAGTGTATCAGGAGCTGTTTTACCCTCTTGCTTTGACTACTTAGGGGCTATTACAGCATGTGCGCCTCCCCATTATTACCACTCCAGCAGAACCACAGATACTTTACAGAACACAGAGACCCCGGACAGAAGAGACCAAAACAAAACGCTAAGGGCATGAGATGGGAACAGATAAATTAGTTCTTTGACTGGTTTATATTTGTAGTCCAGGTGTCTAGCCAGGCTCACACTCCCAGAGCAATTTAATTTCACGGTGTTTCCAACTGGTCCTTTTAGAAGTTTTCACTATATGGAAGCTTTGTGCTGGCTGTCCTTGTGAACTACAATAGGGGCAGGCCCATGCCACAAGATACATGGCAGATTTCACTGCAGCTCATGGGGGGGGGGGGTTATGGGCTTTTCCAAGAGACTATCCAGCAGGCATATAGAACTCAAAGCAAGGACAGGTAAGGGTGAACTGGTAGACTAATTTGCTTAAAATATTTTTATGCCTGGTTTTCTCCTGAGAACATCAAGACCTGGATTAAGGAAGTGGATGATAATAGGCATTCTACATTAATTAGTGCAGAATACACGAGAAAAAGAACACACACATGTCTTTCCATTGTCTTTATTTGTTATGACACAAGCCAGCAAATCTGAACATTATACATAAGCAATATAAACAATTTGTAAAAATATAATATAAATACCATGGTCTAAAACAAATTTAAAAGATTAAGTAGTCTTTTCTTTGCAGATACAGTAACAAGCTGAACAAAATTTAGCTACATGTTTAGTAATGGACTGATTTTTGTCTGATAGCAAGTAGTTAACATAATCTGAGTCCATCAGGCCAGGCATTACCTTTATCAAAGGTAAAATATATTTGACTGGAACTGAGTTGTACCATGAGCACCTAAGTAACATATGTTCAATAGTTTCAGCTTCCCTCATTGACAAAGCCTCTGGTTGAAAGGTATCTTCTTGTATCTCCCCTCAAGGACAGCCAAGGGAAGGGCCAAGCATTTAGCCAGAGTAAAGGCTTTTCTCGTCTTGTGGTCATCTAAGTTGGAAAGGTAAGCGGGAGGGACAAGTCGATACCTGAAAAAGGGCATGCATGTGAAACTAGAAACAACACAGCAAGTTTTTTAAAAGTGTCTATTTTATTTCTTTTTCAAGATGGAGGGAGAAAAATGCAATTTTATAACCTTTGCAAACAATTTCCTTTTACGTCCAGTTCTTTGACCAATGAAGCTACAACTAATCTACTGGTCTATCGAGGTCAGAACTGTCTACTCAGACTAGAAGTGGCTCTCCTCGGCCTCAAGGCCTTTCACACCATCTACTTTCTGATCCTTTTAACTCAAGATGCCAGAAATCAAACTGAGACTATTCGGCACACTAAGCACATGCGCTGCCACTTAGCCACAGCCCTTTTCATCTGGTTACTGTGGTATCCAATGTATCTTTGTTGTTCAGTCGCACAGTCGAGTCCAACTCTTTGCGACCCCATGGACCAGATCATGCCAGGCCCTCCTGTCTTCCGCTGTCCTTTGAAGTTTGCTCAGTTTCATGTTCGTTGCATCTGTCTAACCATCTCATCCTTTGCCGTCCCCTGTATCTTTACTTGGGAGTAAATCACACTGAAATCAGTGAGACTTGAATGGAAGGAAGCACAGATAGGTTCTGGATGCACAGATTTAGCTCTTGCAGTAATCCCGTATTGATCCTAAAGCCCATTTCCATGCTCCCTCATAGTACTTGAGGCAGTTTATAGATAAGAGTACCTACAATGAAAGCAGGAAATAAATTTTCAAACCACAATCAATGTTTAATCTGTAGTAAAAAAAACACACACACTGAGTAAAAACTCAATTTGCAGAAGGCAGCAGCACAGCCAAAATTAAAATCAATGGCAGAACTACAACTAATGGCAGAACTTTCCCCATACATTCCCCAGAGAACACTAAGATCAGGGTCCCCAAACCATCTGGCCCTCCCAGGCCCTAAAAAAGCCAGGCTAGCCATGACGAGGGCCAGGGCCTTTTCTGTGGTGGCCCCGTACTGGTGGAATGAGCTCCCAGAGGACACCAGGGCCCTGCAGGACCTTTTACACTTCCCCAGGGCCTGTAAAATGGAGTTTTTCCACCAGGCTTTTGATTAGGGTGCTGCCTCCCAGTACTGTGGCCCTTGCCCCAATATCAGTACCAACTCAATAACTAAATAGCCTGGCAAGAACCCAGACTATGATGCCAAAATAATGCTGCCATCACTTGTTAGCACCTAAGTTTACTGGCATCTATGATTTTGTATGTTGTGGTTTTATTTAAAGCTTGTGTTTTAACATATTTCGTTGTTTTATTTGTGTGTGTGTGTGGTATTCTGTAAACCGCCCTTAACCTACCCTGGCAGGGAGGGAGGGATGCAAACTAAACAAACCAACAAATAAATATACATGACAAAAGCTGAGAATAAAAATGTTTTCACTAAGAAACTGATGCCAGGGGTCCATATGCAGCAGGGAAGATGCTGAACAAATGCAGGTGCCACAGCCATGAAGCCATGGTCATCCACCTCACCTTAGAAGCTGGGGCATACAGGCCAGACCTTTTATCAAAAAACAAAAGGGTTATGGGCAATTAAGCCAGGCCAAGTCCCTCCTATGTATGTCAGCCCCTTTTCTCTCTCAGACCTGCAGCAGCTTTCATGTGGAACTCAGAAGCCCCTTTCCAAGCATCTTAATGAGATACCCAACAGAAATCCTCTAACGAGACTGCTGGGGAACACCAGACAAAGGGGGTCCTTCTGGTTCTGCTGCACACAACGTATATAGCCTGCATTTGCAAGCAGAAGCGGGGGGGGGGGGTCGCGAAACCGCTTGCCAGGCGGCTACAGGCGGGTCACCTCCAGCCGCCCCACACTCGTGTTTTTTCAAACCCCGTCGCCTGCCACCCTGTCGAGGACTCCAGCTGCTATAATTGAGGGAGTGGCCATAAAGAGGACACCGTCGCCGGCCGGCTACCCCGGCGGCTCTCACGGCGTATTCCCCACCTAGAAACCGCCCTGCTTCAAGCCCCGGGGAACTGAACTGAACTGAACTGGGGAACAGCGAACGAGCCCTCCTGAGCATGTGCAGAGCGTTTTCTCCCGCCAAAAGAACCGGTCTCCCCGCGGACTGGGGAGAGGGCGAAAGGGGGAGCGGCTTCCGCGGGCCGGGGGGGGGGGGACGGGACGGGGGGACTCGCCTCCGAGCGAGAGCGGCGCTCCAATCAGGCGGCGGGGCGGAGTCGGCGCCGGAGCCCGGCCGCTCGGCTCGCTCTGCCCGCAGGAGGCGGCTGCTTCTGCCGCGGGGTTCCCTGCGGAGCGGGGGCGGGCGGGATGCCGGACGAGAGGCGCGCGGTCTCCCCCGGACCCGGCGGGCGGGCGCCGTCTTCGGCCCGAGGGCGGGAGGTCCCGGAGCAGGCGGACTCCCGGCTGCAGGAGGTGAGAGGGCGGCGCGCTCGGCTCGGGGCTCTCCCGGTGGTGCCTGGGGGGCCGCCCCTGCTGCTGGGCCCTGGGCCCCCCGGTGGGTGGTGGGCTGCGGTGGCGCCGCGGGACTGCAGCGCCCCTGCCGGAGCCGCCTCTCCGCTCGGAGACGAGGCGGGTCGTGCCCCTTCCCCGCGCCTCCTCTGCAGGGGGCCGGGGGCCGGGGGGCGGGCGAGGCGGCCGGACAGCCAAGGAGCCGCCAGACGCGAGAGGGCCGGCCGTTGTCCGGGGGGTGGGGGGGGGTCTTCTTGCCAGCTTCAAAGGGCGCGGCTGCCCCCTGCGGGCCAGCTCTACGCTTAAGCAGTCTAAATGCTCTTTTAAACCGGGGGGCGGGGGGGGGGTCCTCCACACAGGGACCGGGCACAAAACGGCAAGGCTCCGAGTGGCTGACAAAGAAGTGGCCCGGTGAGGTGCAACAGGAGCCCCGGGGGAGGTGGCAGAGCCCTACCTGCGGGGGTTACCCTCCCCTGCGAATGATTAGTACCCGGGAGCGGGGGGGGGTTGGGGCATTTCGGGATGGGCAGGGAGGTGGGGCGGGGAGGGGGGGGTCTGTGCTGCAGCCTGCAGCCGGCTGAGGGCAGCGGGGCCTTCCTTCCTTGCTTCAGGATGCTCTGCCTGCTGTTGGCAGTTCGTAGGCCTCACTGGTGGTGAAAAGGGTCTTGGGAGGGTTTGAGTCTTGATTTACGGGGCGGATTTAGTGTGTTTCTGTGGACAATGCGGTTCGTTCCCGTAGCTGTGCATGTGAGTAAAAGCGTCTGTGTGACTGAATACATCTCTCAACCAACCCATGGAATCCAAAACTCGCTCTGAAATACTGGGGCCTGCTGGAAGACCCCACGCCTGTACCCCTGGTTTGCACAGTAGAGTGGCGTCTGCGCCTGTGCCTGGGGCAGAGCAAAGGTCTGACTCTGTACTGACAGTGGAGGAGAACCGGGCCTTCCTCTCCTGTGGATGGTTTACAGGAGCTGATGTGGGTTCGTCCGCCATGAGGAAGTTTGGGCTCAGCACCCACGGAATTCCCCCCATTACAGCAATGCAGGGCTGCTCTCTCTGTGCATGTTCATTGCAGGTACACGGAGGACTGCCTGGGCCACTGGGGCTTCCTGCCGGCACTCCCATATAGCTTCCTAACGTTACTTCCTCCTGGGGCCATTGGGCACAATGGAAGCTTTCTAGATGAAGCTGCTCCTCCGTTTCTTTCATACACTAGTTAGTAGCTGGCGGCCTTCTTTTGTCGCTGTCTTCGTGTGCCTGCCTCCTTAGCTTGCCTTGGCCATTGTCCTATGCTTGCCCTCTTCCCAGAAGTTTAAGTTCTGTGGCTCTCTCCATACTGTGCCACTCGCCACATGCGTGAAGGGGCCCCTTGTGACTTTTCTTTGCCCCCCCCTTTCCTGGCCCAGAAGCTGTAAAGCGAGTCAAGGCCTAGTTGTGGCCTTGCTATGATTTTAGTGCTAGAGGCTGCACTCTGCTTTGTCAGTAAGACAGTGGGACCGATTGCATCTGAGGAAGGGGATCTTACTTGTGCAAGAATGACATTGTGTTAGTCCTTCAGGTACCACAAGTCTCCAGTTTATTTTTTTCTTGTCTGAAGATCCCCTTCTCCGGAAGCAATGCTAGATGAGGAGGAGGAGATTGGATTCATGCCCCGCCCTCCACTCGGAGTCTCAGAGCAGCTTACAAACTCCTTTCCCTTCCCCTCCTCACAACAGACACCCCAGGAGGTAGGTGGGGCTGAGAGACCTCTTTCCAGAACTGTCCTTGAGAGAACAGCTCTGCCAGAACTATGGCTTGCCCAAGGTCATCCAGCAGCTGTGAGTTGAGGAGTGGGGAATCAAACCTGGTTCTCCCAGATCAGAGTCCGTGCACTTAACCACAACATCAAATTGGCATAGGGGTGGTTAATCTTTTCTTCTGGGATCATAGCTGGGGAAGGGTGGGGGATACAGCAGAGCAGTAAGAACCCAGACAGGCAAGTGGAGATGGTCGATGGGGTCTTTGGGCCACTTTGGCCTTCAGCTCCTCTTGATTGATGCCGGAGGAGGTTTCCCACCCTGCATTAGCTTCTGGGCCATTAAGCTCAGTGTCTGAGCTGTCCATGCATGGGGGGGGGGGCAGAAGCAGATAATGGGTTTGAGAGGGGACTTCTTGCCCCCGTCCTCTCTTTGTTTTCTTTTTATCTGAACAGATTTTTTTTACGGATCCCACCCTACAAGCCTTGAGCAGCAGGCTACGTCTGCTGCTCCCTCCCCCCAGTCTCCCCTTGCACAGAACGTGTCCAGGGGCTTCTGCACCCTTTAACGGATTAACCTAATGCTCTGCAGAGCATCTGGTGCCTGGCTGCAATTGTAGGGAGCACATTGACTCACAAGGCAGTCTCTTCCTGCCCCTTCTTCGTAGCCGACAGCCAGTAAGGAAGAAGCTTGAAAGGTAGACTGGCGTGGCGAGAGGTTTCTGCATCTCCCAGGATGAAGCGTTGCCTCATCATACGTTTTTAACAAGCAGCCCTGCCCAGTCGGAGCCTGCCTCTTTGGGACGGGCACTGCCAGAGCCAGTTTCCTCAGTAACGCGTAAGCCTTCTCTCTGTTGCTTTTTCTTCCAGTGACTCTGTTCCCCCCAGAGCACAAGTAATGGGCCTAAAGGACCTGTGCAGCTCTGCTGAAAAAGGCCAGAAATCAAAGGCAATCTGCAGGACAATTTGCATTTTATAGTACATATTAGACAAACTGATCATGCTTAAAAGGATTGATTTTACTACTTGAAACATCAGGATATCATCAGGTTCTGTTCCTGCCCTCTGATCGATCCCTCCGTCCCCACCCCCTGTCATCCCATCATGGTCCCTGGAGCACCTGAGGATGTCATTAGCCCCTCAGAACTTGGCTGCGTCCTTCCTCCTCCCATCATAGGACACATCCTCGGGGAGCGGTTGCCAGCAGGCCCATTTCTAGGAGGTTTTGCACCATCTGCCTTGGGAGCCCATCAGTTTGGAATGTAGGAGACATGCTGTTACTTTATCCTGTAGGAAAAGGCATTTGGGGCACAGTCAGAAGCCCTTTCCCTTATGACAGTGACGTCATATATTCCAGGACTTAGCCTTGTTACTGACAAGTGTTTTGGGATCTAAATCCTAGCATGGACGGAGACCTGGGGAAATGGTATGAGAGTGCCGATTCCAAAAATGGGATGTTTCAAGATCATTGAGGATGGGGGCGGGGGGGGAGAGGGCCTGTGCCATTGTGCACGTGGCTGTGTGCTGACTGGCGTCTCTGGCGGGAAGGAGAAGCACACATCCGGCAGCCTGGCCCCTGAGAGGGCTCGTTCCTCTATTTCTGGCTTGTGGTATTTAAGAGGTCCAGCCATTCTGGTCCTGCAGAGCTACATGGAGGCAAAGTAGGTACAATCCTTGCCCCAAGCAGCATATCCTGTAAACTGTGGGGCTGAGAAAAGCAGTGGGATGGATGAGGAAGGCAAGAGAACACAAACACAGAGGAACAGGGGACTCTGGGCTCCTCTTGCTCGCATCCTCATTTATTTGTTATTAATTTACTTTATAGCTCACTTTAGGTTACAACATTCTCCCCTTTTCCCTTTTATCCTCACAACAACCCTGTAAGGTAGGTTTGGCTGAGGGGGTGTGACTGGCATACAACGTGGCATAGAGGCCGAAGCCTTCCCCGATGTTGCCTCTGAATGTGCTGAGGGCCTCTGAATGTGGCGGTTCCCCATAGTCACCACGGCTAGCGGCCATTGACAGACCGATCCTCCATGAATCTGTTTAATCCCCTTTTAAAGCTGTCTATGCCTGCGACCATCACGACATCCTCTGGCAGCGAATTCCACATTTTAGTCGCTCTCGGTGTAAAGAAGTTCTTCCTTTTGTCCGTCCTGGACCTGCTGCCCATCAGCTTCATGGGAGGCCCTTCTCGTATTTTGGGAGAGGGAGAATAAGTTCTCCTTGTCAACTCCCTCCACCCCACGCATCGTTTTATAAACCGCTATCATGTCCCGTCCCCCCTTAGTTGTGTCTTTTCTGAACTGAAGAACCCCAGAGACTCCCCAGCCGTTCCTCCCGGGGGAAGAGTGCTCCGGCCCCCTCCTCATCTCGGTTGCCCTCCTGGCATTCCTGCTCTAGGCTGGGGACGCGGCTTCAGGTGGCGGCTGAATGCGGCATCTCAGGTTTAAAAGAACAACCCAGAAGTATGAGCTGAATCTTTGATAGGGCATCCCTCTGGTGCTGTGGGATTCCTGAGTGGCACAGAGCCCATTGTGCCAGTTCTTCAGTGCCTTGGCAAGTACTGTGGGCAGACTGCCCTGCTCTCTGAGGACTTTTGCCAGCAGCCGCAGGCACTTCCCATGGCGAGTCGAAAAGCAGAGCAAATTTGGGAAGACTGCCTTTCTTTGCTTTGGTTTCTGAGGAGTCAGATTATCCGGGGGGGGGGGTGCAGGGGGTCAAGAATGAGGTCTGCTTTCCCTGCCCCTCCCTGGACTTCGCCAGAAGCTGCTCAGCAGGGGAAGGCTTGCAAAGGCAAGGCAGGGAGTCGTAGCTCTGTGGATGGCCTCTGCAGTGTTAACTGTTATACACCTGCATATATGTGTGTGCATTTGAGTGTGTGAGAGAGACAGACAGACAGACAGACAGTGGGGGAATCCAAAGTGAGCCGTGATGGCGCTTCCCATGCATTTCTGTGGGCAGGAAGTGAGTGACACAGAGGATGTGGCTCCCTTTCTGTGCCGCAGCTCTTTGGGAGGAGGAGGGATGTCTGGGTCGAGGACCGAGAAGTTGCTGTTGTCTGACATCCATTTGTGGTTCGGCTTGCTGATGCGAGGCCAGTCGCTCTGAGCAGCTGTTGCAGGCAGACACCTTCCTCTCATCTTGGCGTCTCGGGGGCTGAGGGCAGGCTGGCTGGAAAGCAGCCTCCATGAGCAACTTCAGAAACTCTGACGTTCATTCAAACTGTACTGGATAAAATCTGCACATCGTTGGGTTGGATTTTCTGCCTCTTGTGGTGTGTGTTGCCTGATCGCTGCCCTGAGGAATTACAGCAAGGGATATCTGAGGCTTTGATAGTGAGGCACTATATACTGTGCGGGTATTCATTAAATTATTTCTACTAACCCACCTCTCCTTTGTTAGAGCCAGCTGGCAATCAACAGATGAAAAGCACTAGGTCTTTTTTCAATGATACTGTGTAATCTTAATACACTGCATAAAATGTACATGTTTAGAAACAACTGATACACGCACACTGCAGAGAGACAGCACAGCCCAACAATATATACCCAGAACCCCTGGCTCACGATCCTTGCCTTTTGAAGGACAATGTATTGGAAGCTTTTCAGCCTCCCTGGGCTCATCATTCTGGATTACTGGGACTACGAAGACAGTATAAATTGATGAGGTCCAGATCTGCTGCACAGAAGCATGGCCAACAAACTTCTCAGAAAATTTGAATGTGCAGGTCTACATAGGGAGAGTCCTTCAAGTAAGAAGGTCCTTAATCATGAAGAAGTGGATAGGCCAATCCTGCTTAAAATTAATGTACTGTGACTAGTGATTGAAGAGGCCCATAGCGGGCCTTGAGGACCTTGGAGGATGCAAACCAAATGATTAACTAAGCATCTGCACTTCAGAAGTTTGTGTACTTTTTCACAGTGATGGATGAGTTCATCATTTACCTTCAGCGTCAAGTGATATACTTGCCTGGTTAATATGTCCATCTTGAGCACTAGGGTGATATCATTATTATAGTGTCAGACTAGGTTGAGAGAGACCCCTTTTCAAACTCTCACCCAGCTCCGAAACTGATCTCAGGACTTTGGGCAAGGCAGGCACTCTCAGCCTGGCGTCCTTCACTAGGTGCTGTGAGAATAAAGTAGGGGAGCCAACCAGTGTTCCAAGCTGAGTTAGTGTGAGCCAGCTCACAGTTTTTTAGCCTCCGGCTCACACATTCTTGTCGTAGCTCAGGGAGGAGGGCTCCTGAGCAAACTAATTTATGCAGTAGCCAAATCGCCCACTCACAACTTTAATGCCAGGAGCTCACAAAGTAGAATTTTTGCTCACAAGACTCCACAGCTTAGAGGGACCATTGGAGCCAACCAGGTATGCTGGCTTGGATGCTCCTGGGAGGAAAGGCAGGACAAAGGTGTAATTGATGGATCAGGAACCAAACAATATAGAGAGAGCGCTTTTGTATTATCTGACATCAGGGTTGCCGACTTTGGGTTGGGAAATTCCTGGAGATGCTGAGGAAGGGAAAAGACCTCCACAGGGTGCAGTGCCATGGAGCCCGCTTTCCAAGTCAGCCATTTCCTCCGGGGGGACACTGACCTCTCTTGTCTGGAGATCAGCTGTGATTCCAGGAGATTGCCAGGGCCTGCCTGGAGGTTGGCAGCCATATCTGATATCAACTCAGATATAAATGTTGAGACAGTTTTCACACTCAGCTGCCAGACACTGAATATGGAAGATTTGGGTGATGAGACATCAGCTGTAAGTGCATTTCAACCTGCCCTTAAGTCAAAATGCATTTTTCTTTTTAAAAATACTTGTGTGACTAGTCAATATGAACATAATGCAACTGTTCAGAAATATCTGAAATATAACCTAAGAAATATTCACCTCCAAAACAGAGAGTAAGTGGGAAATCTCTCTCCCTCCCCCCATGTGTATATGAGCTGCTTAGCTCTGCTTATTGGCCCCCAAACAAATTGACAACCGAGGTGATTTCCCACTAAAGCTGCCTCGGGGTTGCGCCGCCGTTTGCCCCGATACTATTAGTCAATTTCACACCCGAAGCTGCGGGGCTGCATTTTGACCCGCGGCTTCGCTCGATTTCCCCCGCAGTTTCGTAATCCTCAAAAAACAGGATTAGGAAACTGCAGGGGAAATCGGGCGAGCCGCTGATCAAAATGCAGCCCCGCGGCTTCGGGTGTGAAATTGACTAATAGTATCGGGGCAAACGGTGGCGCAACCCCGAGGCAGCTTTAGTGGGAAATCACCCCTGGAGTAGGCCTGTTTCCAAGTGGAGGAACGCTGCTGAAGTGTCTATGCAACGGCCTCTCACTATTGCCACATGCTAGAGTGGACCATACAGCCTCGATTAGGGATAGGGGCCTCAGCCCAGAGCCTCAGTCTTACCCCATGGTCTTCCTGGCAGATCCCAGGGAAAGCTGCCCTCCCGCAACTTTCACCAAGACAGGCCAGCCTGAGACATCTTCAAAAGCTTCTTGGTTCCCCTCCCCCACAGTCTGAATAGCAACAGTGGCTCTCTCCCAGAGAATCTCGATCACACAGAACTAAGACAGTGGATAACTCTGAGAGTTGCACTTCACGCCACAGGCAGTCACTTAAAGAGCCCTTTAGTTGCTGAAGATTTTCTGGGTTGTGTGGCCGTGGTCTTGGCATTGTAGGACCTGATGTTTCGCAGCTACTGGTGAAACGTCAGGTCCTACAATGCCAAGACCACAGCCACACAATCCGGAAAATCTACAGCAACTAATGAACTCTGGCCGTGAAAGCCTTCGACAACATAAAGAGCCCTTTGCTTGGATTTAGCAGCTGAAGAAGGAGAGCTCTTCCAAAGCGTCTGTTACTCACACTGGAGAGGACAGGGTTAAGGAGGTCTTTGCATACTGCAGCAGGGAGCAACCAACGGCCCAGGCTGTCAACGTGAAAGCTTTGCCCAGTCCTACTTTTCCCTTTCCATGTGATTATCTAGAGCCCAGGACTTGGATTTTATCGAGGTCACGACTGAATTTTAATCTTGCCCTCTTTGAGCATTTGAAATTCTCTGGGCGACTGAAGAGGAGTGAACCTGGCTTCTAACTCTTAGGCACAAGAGAAGGGGGGATCCAGCAAATCATGGAACTTTGAGCTTGTCTCCAGCCCCAGCCATTTGCTGGAACAAATCAGAAAGCCATCAGCGGAGAGAAAAGAACCCTGGAGGACAGCGCCGTGTTAAAGAGCAGCCAACATGGATTTGACAAGAGCAGCCCGTGCCGCTGAGCATGCCCTTCCTCCTTGGGAAAGGTGACTGGTCTGGTCTCTGCCGGCAAAGAGGGGAGTTGCCATTGATATAAATGCACCTTGACTTCAGTGAGAGACGTTGGCACGACTCCGTGTGATGTGCTCATACAGAAGCTCAGGAGTGTGCAGCTTCCTGGCCTGCAGCTCCATGAAGCCCCTGCTGATCTGCAGAGTAGCAGCTCGCTAATATTTATTAATGGCTTGCTGTTTAAAAAAGAGAAAAGAATAATAACCGAGCATCGACTGAAGCTCAACATGAATTTTATTTTGTCGTGCTCAGAATTTGCAAGATTGCGGGGGTGCTCTGCTCAGATTCCAAGAGCACGCGCCTCCTTCCTCGTATCTCTCTCCCGGTATGAGACGGTAGGCAGACAACCCGGGAAATGAGGAATGTCCCGTAGGATCAAAGGGAAATTGTCAGGCTTTGATTTTAACAGATGCAGAAAAGGGTTTCATGGATATCTGACCCACTGTCAAGGAGACCTGGGAAGGACTTGTGGAACATCCAGATAAAATTTCTTCTGATGCCCTTTCATTGGATTAATAGCAGTAAATGTGTGTGTGTGTAACTGCCAGTAAAATCCCCTTTTAGGGCATGGATCCCTTTGAGCTGCATAGTCTCATCTAGTTAAGGATCCAACGCCCACTGCGTGATCTTTCCTCCACCTTCTTCAGTATCAGCCCACTGTCGTGCATTTGCTGAGCTCTGGATGTGTCCACAGAGCCAAGAAACGAGAGAGCTCTGGTGTAGAAAAACGATCGTTGTGCCTCTATCAATTCAAGACCAGTCAAGCACAGGTCCACGTGTAGAGCAGTATATTGTATACCTGTTAGCTGTTTGTATGTCTGAAAAGGTAACAGATTAAAAAAAAAATCCAACTTGGCAAGTCTAGAAAAAAGGTGAAGTTGAACAAAAATGGCATAAATCAGAATTGGACAAAATAAACTCCTGCAGAGTGGTCTGACCCAAATCTGACAAACATTCATTTTAAAAAATAGCACTGCATAGACTGCTGATAAAACTGCCAGCTTCTCTGTGCCTGCCTGTTAACAATTAGCAAAGACCCAAAGCAGCTGTTGAATAGGTACTTTAAAAATGTAAAATTTGGAAGGCATGGGTTTGTATATAAGAACGGTATTTCTATCGGATAGGAAGCAGGACAGGAGCAGTTCTGAGCCTTTCAAGTATTTATAGATCTTATCCTTCAAAAGCATTGTTCTTGAGACAGATGGGCGATGTTGCAAATCTCAGATGTTAGCGATGCATTCAGTAGACCATCAAAAGACATCGATGCATCTGTCATACACCAGGGGCTGATCGATCTGGGACACTATGCCTGCATACTCAGGCCACGTCCTAAGGTGATTTTGAAAGGGTCAAACCAAGTGAGATGCAGGAAGTTCTGCTCTTAGAGTTCCCAGACATTTTTTCCTTTGGAAATGGCAACTGTGTGGGAGCCCAGATTTGGGTCAGGACAGTGGCTTGGGGGAAGGAAGACTCAGCCCTTTTATCTCGCAACAGCAGTTTTGCGGGGTCGTTGCAGGCCTCAGCCTTCCAGTGTCTCATCTAATATGACCCATACACACACAGAGAGAGAGAGAGGCAGACGCCTCCGCAGAGGTGAACAGCAAATTAGCATACAGCTTAATGAAGACATTTTGACAGATGCAAAGACTAAGCAGCAATAATAAGCTAAGTTTATACAGTCACCATTTGTTTGGATTTAATAAGGGGGGAAACAGTGAAGTAATAAATATGTCAAAACAGGAGATAAGATGTGTAAAAGTATCCTTCTAAGAGTAATAAACTGTGACTCTGTTGTTATGCTCCATTTGTAGCAACAGTCACAGTTTATTACACTTAGAATCTCCTATTTTGACGGTATTTATTACTTCACTGTTAACTTCCATTTCAGTGAATCTGAGAAACTGGGCACACACATGAAAGCTCATACCTTGAATAAACTTTTGTTGGTCTTAAAGGTGTCACTGGACTCAACGTTTGTTCTACTGCTTCAGACCAACACAGCTGCTTACCTGGATCTCTGTTTAGGATTGCCCTGTACAGAGCTCTAGAACTGTCGAATTCATCTTGGGAAGTCTCTGCCTATGGACCCACACTGAGTTTCTAAGAAACTATAGCGATCAGAAAGAGAACTAAGCAGGAAGAGAGGTCAGCAATCAAGATGCATTGCTTTTATGAAAAGTCTACTCTGGGAAGTAGATAAATAACATCACATTCCCATGTGATTCAGAGCCACTTCTACTGTGCTTTATTCATGTCACATTAAATGCAGATTTTAACTATTTGTGTCTCAGATCAAAGCCAGGAAAGAATAGCCAGCAGGCTGGGTTAATAACCTTTACTCCGAGCTGCCTATCTGTGGGAGTACTGAACTGATAACACGGACACTTTGAGGACATTGATAGAATAGCCAGTTGTGAATGACTTTCCCTGTTAGGAAGACTGAAACTTGTGATAAGACACAGAAACGACAGCTTGGATCATAAAATACAAACAGAGTAGATTTCTGTGTCGAAAGGCCAGTTCACACAAGCATGTGCTCCTCTTTCCATATTCAGCAATTGTGTGAACAAATGTGAACAAATGTGTGAACAAATGTGATCTCTCTCGCTGAGATCACACACACTAAATAATACACTTTTCCAATCCACTTTTAATGCACTTTCCAACTGGATTTTAAAAGTGCATTGAAAGTACGTTATCTAGTGTGTGTGATCACAGCCTCTGTGTGTTTCGTTTGCCGTCTGTGATTACTTGTTCACACACGTAGGTCACAGCTTGATTCTACAGTCATCAAATGATGAGCACACATATGTGAACAAGCCTGAATACAAATGTGGCTGTATATTTATGATTCTGTCTCCAAAGGCACCATCAACAGCCAGTTTCTTCTCTGAAAGAGAATAAGTTCTCATGGTGAAGGAAGGGGAGAGCTATTGAAGTGCCATGAAAGAAGTACCAGACCTGGTCTCTGATGCTGTGCTTCTGTTTAGATGGTTATCAGAAGGGCCTGGATCTGGCAAGCCTATCCTGTATACTACCAGACCTTCCTGTATAGTGAGCTGAATTCTCTGTTCTTCTGGACTGTAAAAAACAAGGGACGAAGCAGGCACTGAGGAGAGTCCCCAGTACTTCCAAATAGGCAGACTCTCTTTCATTAGTTGCTGTAGATTTTCCTGGTTGTGTGGCCGTGGTCTTGGCATTGTAGGACCTGATGTTTCGCCAGTAGCTGTGCTACTGGCGAAACATCAGGTCCTACAATGCCAAGGCCACGGCCACACAACCAGGAAAATCTACAGCAACTAATGGACTCCGGCCATGAAAGCCTTCGACAACATATCTCTTTCAATACTCTCATCGCAGAATGGGTTGCTATAAAAGAAGGCGGCAGTGGTTTTACTCTGTTTCTGTTGATGCTGACCCCATGTGATATGCTGTCGCTCTAGATAACAGTGAGCAATTCTCTTGCACATTAACAGCCGTAAGGTTACTGAATGGGTGTTGTCAGGGCTTTATTTTGGGGGGAAGAGGTGCCGGAACGCTCAAGAAGGAAGTAAAGTTTTCAATCTATATATTGAAAACTCACAAACTTTAAAAAAAAAATGTAAAAGAATTTTGTTAAAGAGGTTCCAGAATTCCGTTCTGGCCGTTCCCCCCGAAAAAAAGTCCTGGGTGTTGTTTTCTATTGGGGTGGAAGGAGAGAGTGTAAGCGATTTGGTAGTCCTTCAGTTTCCCACAAAGAGGATGAGGAGGCGTCAGAGTGGGGGGTTAATGCTGGACGGAGTCCTGAATGCCAGTTTGCAAGGAAAATCCAAGCAAAGTGCACCCTTTGCTCTGCCTCCATTCTTCCTGGCCAGGTATGGTGTGGATGATTGTACCTGAACGAAGACCTGAAGTGTCTGTTCTCCAAGTCAGGGACATTAAGCTCAGTTCCTAGAGCTGAAACTGGGGAGCAGGCAAGGGCCCAACACTGGCTTCACTTTGCTTTCTCCTCAGTGGGGACCCAGAGTGGCTTTACAACATTCTCCCTTCCTCCATTTTATTCTTACAGCAACAACCCTGAGAAGTAGGTTAGGATGCGATTACGAGACTGGCCCAAGGTCCCCCAGCAAGTTTCCATGGCAGAGTAGGGATTTGAACCTGGGTCTCCCAGATCCTGTTCTGACACTTTGACCGCTACACTATGCTGCTTTCTCATTAAACCTGCTTAGTCCATAGTCTCTGTACAGCCTTCCATTTGCAATGGCTGATATTGCATCCATCTGCTTCCCTCTGTGCCCGAAAAGAGCCATGGTCACATGCAGTAGGTCATTAAGTGCCTTGGGTGATTTTGAGTAGCTGCTGGCCACACCCTCTCCTGGGAGACAATTCCATTTAAGGCAGGAAGTTTGCCAGAAGCAGAGCTGACCCAGCTGAGCTCTGAGAAGGAGCAAGGTGTTTGAGCTGCCAGAGGGGTGAGTGGTATTTTTATTTATTTACTTTCAGCTTAGGTGCTTTAGATGAAAAGGTACTGTGTCAGGGACTGTATTTGGGAGTGTGTGGGTGAGTTGTAACAGACTCCTGACTGCTGGAGTTAGGGTGTGAAAGGGTCATTGTTTGCCTGTAATTAAGTGCTTGGGTGAGATTGAATAGCAGACTCCTGGCTGCTGGAGTTGGAGTGTGAAAGGGGCTTTGTTTGACCGTCATTAAGTGCCTTGGGTGATTTTGAGTAGCTGCTGGCCACACCCTCTCCTGGGAGACAATTCCATTTAAGGCAGGAAGTTTGCAAGAGGCACGAGCCTCTGGCACGAGCCGAAGGGCGAGAGCAAAAGGGCGAGGCTTTTGCCTGTGGCTCTTGGCCTAGGGGCTCTGTAAGAAGCCCAGGAAGAGCCAGGAAGCCAGGACCTTGGCTCCTTGGTAAGGTAAGGTAAGTAGACTCCTACAACAGGAGCCATATAAATACAAAGGGTTTTAAAAGGGGGTTATAGAAAAGTATTTGTTTAAAAACAATTATGAAGCCAGAATGCCAGCAGGGGGTTGGGGGCTATCCAGTGTTTTGCATGGAGTGTCACATGTATGACTATCTGCCCACTGGTCAGAAGTCTTGGGTGTGTGCTCGGTGCAAGGAGCTCCTGGTTCTCAGGGAGCGAGTTTGCTCCCTTGAGGCCAAGGTGGCTGACCTGGAGAAGCAGGGACAGTCAGTTAGGTGCACGGGGAAGACTCTCGGGGACTTGTTAGATATGTCCCACTCTGGATCTGGCAGCCTGGCTGCTGCCAGGGAGCATGAGGGTCAAGGGGAAAAGGGGCACCATGCTGAGGATAAGGGGAATGTGCCCTCAGAAGGGACCTCTTCTTCAGCTGGTGAATGGGTATCCTTTCGTACCAAGGAACCGTCCCTGGGAAGGGTGGGAGGGGGCTCTTGGTAGTTGGTGATTCGATCCTTAGGCAGGTAGACAGCTGGGTGGCGAACCCGCGTACTGACCGTATGGTGACTTGCCTGCCTGGTGCGAAGGTAGCGGACATTACGCGTGTTTTAGATAGGCTGGTAGATAGTGCTGGGGAGGAGCCAGTGGTCGTGGTGCACGTCGGCACCAACGATGTGGGGAAATGCAGTCGTGAGGTCCTGGAGGAGAAATTTAGGCTGCTGGGCAGGAAACTCAAGGCCAGGACCTCCAAGGTAGCCTTCTCGGAAGTGCTACCTGTTCCACGCGCAGGGCCGGAGAGACAGGCACAGATCAGGAGTCTCAATGCGTGGATGAGACGGTGGTGTAGGGGGAAGGGTTCAAGTTTGTTAGGCACTGGGATGCTTTTTGGGACAAGAGGGAGCTGTACAAAAGGGATGGTCTCCACTTGTCCCGAGAAGGAACCAGGCTGCTGGCGCTCAAAATCAAAAAGGTGGCAGAGCAGTTTTTAAACTGAATAATGGGGGAAAGCCGACAGGAGATGAAAAGTCTCTGGTTCGGGATGGCTCATCTCAAAGAGATGAAGGGGTAGCTATTAGTTTTGTACAAGGAAATGGATTACAATTGTCCACTGAGACTGTGGCTAATGATAGGAACTGCCTGGCAAGGTCTCGAGGCAGCAAGAGGAAGGCTGTGGGCTTAACAAACGTGGGAAACTATAAGTGTTTATACACAAATGCTAGAAGTCTCCGAGGTAAAATCGGGGAGTTGGAATGCTTGGTGTTGGGGGGGAAATAGACATTGTGGGTATTTCAGAAACTTGGTGGGATGAGGAAAATCAGTGGGATACGGTGATTCCTGGTTATAAATTATATCGGAAGGATAGGGGGGAAGGGTTGGAGGTGGGGTGGCTCTGTATGTCAGAGAGGGTATACCATCCAGTAAGATTGAGAGGGTAAGAGAATTGGATTCCCTTCTGGAAATGCTATGGGTTGAAATAGTGGGTCCAAAAGGAGGCTTAACAGTGGGAGTTTGTTATCGCCCACCAGATCAAAAGATAGAGGAGGATTATAAAATGATGAATGAATTAAAGATAGCGGCTAGACGAAATAACTGTGTTGTAATAGGCGACTTTAACTACCCACACATTGATTGGGTCAATATGAGTTCTAGTCGGGAAAAAGAGATTGCGTTCTTAGACACTCTCAATGACTGTGCTGTGGAACAGATGGTCACAGATCCTACCAGGGGAGAGGCGATCCTGGATTTGGTCCTAAGTAACACCCAAGACCTGGTGAGAGATGTAAAAGTGATTGCACCACTTGGGAACAGTGACCATAATGTCATTGAGTTTAACATTTGTACAGATAGGGAGTTGCCCAAAAAGACTGACGCAACCACTTTTAACTTTAAAAGGGGTAACTTCTCTGGTATGAGGGGACATGTGAGGAAGAAATTGAAAGGAAGAGTGGAGAAGGTCAAAACCATTGGGGAAGCTTGGAGACTATTTAAAAAGACAATCCTAGAAGCTCAGAAAAAATATATACCGCAGGTTAGGAAAGGTACAAATAGGTATAGAAAAAAGCCTGCATGGTTAACAAATAAAGTAAT
Source organism: Gekko gecko (assembly GCA_029375565.1). Lineage (NCBI taxonomy): Eukaryota > Metazoa > Chordata > Lepidosauria > Squamata > Gekkonidae > Gekko > Gekko gecko. The sequence continues at coordinate 88,117,032 of JAPDNY010000003.1, forward strand.
GGAAGCTGTAAAAGGTAAGAAGTATTCCTTTAAGCGGTGGAAAGCTAGTCTTAGTAAGGTTGATAAAAGGGAACACAGACTATGGCAAATAAAATGCAAGTCTGTGATCAGGCAAGCAAAAAGGGAATATGAGGAGCATATCGCAAAAAACATAAAGACCAACAATAAAACTTTCTTCAAATACATTAGAAGTAGGAAGCCAGCCAGGGAGGCAGTGGGGCCCTTGGATGACCAAGGGGTAAAAGGAGTAGTGAAGGATGATAGGGAAATGGCTGAGAAGCTGAATGCATTTTTTGCCTCTGTCTTCACTGTGGAAGAGGAGAAGTGTTTGCCCACTCCAGAAGCACTGATTTCGGGAGGGGGTTTGAAAGACCTGAATCAGATTGCGGTGACAAGAGAGGAAGTCCTCCGACTGATGGACAATTTAAAAACTAATAAATCACCAGGCCCGGATGGCATTCATCCGAGAGTTCTGAAAGAACTCAAATGTGAACTTGTGGATCTCCTGACAAAAATATGTAATCTTTCTTTAAAATCTGCCTCCATTCCTGATGACTGGAAGATAGCTAATGTCACTCCCATCTTTAAAAAGGGCTCCAGGGGAGATCCAGGAAATTACAGGCCAGTCAGTCTGACATCGATACCGGGTAAGTTGGTGGAAACTGTTATTAAGGAAAGAATTAGTAGGCACATTGATGAACAAAAACTATTGAGGCAGACTCAGCATGGGTTCTGTAAGGGAAGATCTTGTCTCACTAACCTGTTAGTGTTTTTTGAGGGAGTGAACAAACATGTGGACAAGGGGGACCCAATAGATATTATTTACCTTGACTTCCGGAAAGCTTTTGATACAGTTCCTCATCAAAGGCTCCTAAGTAAGCTCAATAGTCATGGGATAAAAGGACAAGTCCTCTTGTGGATCAAAAACTGGCTTATAAATAGGAAACAGAGAGTGAGTATAAATGGGAAACTTTCTCAGTGGAGGGTGGTAAGCAGTGGGGTACCACAGGGATCAGTACTCGGTCCCATGCTTTTTAACTTGTTTATTAACGATTTGGAATTGGGAGTAAGCAGTGATGTGGCTAAATTTGCAGATGACACGAAGTTGTTCAGGGTGGTGAAAACCAGGGAGGATTGTGAGGCACTCCAAAGGGATCTGTTGAGGATGGGTGAGTGGGCGTCAACGTGGCAAATGGGGTTCAATGTGGCCAAGTGCAAAGTGATGCACATTGGAGCCAAAAATCCTAAATATAAATACACGTTGATGGGGTCTGATCTGGCAGAGACTGACCAAGAGAGAGATCTTGGAGTCGTAGTGGATAACTCGCTGAAAATGTCTACACAATGTGTAGCTGCAATAAAGAAGGCCAACGCTATGCTGGGGATTATTAGGAAGGGAATTGATAACAAATCAGCCAGTATCATCATGCCCCTGTATAAATCATTGGTGCGACCTCATTTGGAATACTGTGTACAGTTCTGGTCACCACATCTCAAAAAGGATATTATAGCATTGGAAAAAGTGCAGAGAAGGGCAACTAGAATGATAAAAGGGTTGGAACACCTTCCCTATGAAGAAAGGTTAAAATGCTTGGGGCTCTTTAGCTTGGAGAAACGACGGCTGAGGGGTGACATGATCGAGGTTTATAAGATTATGAATGGGATTGAGCAGGTTGAGAAAGAAGTACTTTTCTCCCTTTCTCACAATACAAGAACTCGTGGGCACTCTATGAAATTGCTGAGCAGTCGGGTTAGAACAGATAAAAGGAAATACTTCTTCACCCAAAGAGTGATTAACATATGGAATTCACTGCCACAGGAGGTCGTGGCAGCTGCAAGCATGGACAGTTTCAAGAGGAAATTAGATAAACATATGGAGCAGAAGTCCACCAGTGGCTATTAGCCACAGGGTATAGAATGAGAACTCTCAGTCTGGGGCAGGTGATGCACTCTATTCTTGGTGCTGGAGGGGGCAGCAGTGGGAGGGCTTCTGGTGCCCTGGCCCCACTGCTGGACCTCCTGATGGCACCTGGTATATTTTGGCCGCTGTGTGACAGAGTGTTGGACTAGATGGGCCATTGGCCTGATTCAACATTGGCTTCTCTTATGTTCTTATGTTCTTAGAAGAGTGCCTTGCCCCATGAGCCAATCATACGACTGAGATGACAAGGTTCCCCAGGAACAGCATCTGCCTTCTGTCCAGGGACACCAGGTGCTTGGCCCACAGCAGCCCCCCCCCGCCCCCAAGGCCCTAGCCAGAGTTACTGAGCAGTCTGCTTATATTGCACTGTGCGCATACACACACACACACGCATAGACACACAGAGCTGTGCTGCTTGTTCACAGTCTAGCAGAGGCTTACACACGATTTCTGGAATAACAGTCAGTGGATGACCGTTTGGGTCGCTCGGTGTGCTCTCTTAAATAGAAGACAATGCAAATTAACCAAGTCCCATGTAGAGAGGCCTCTGGATTTACTCTGAGGTTACTGCTTTGTCTGAACATACGCTAAGCCAGTTGCAGACCAGGCAAAGGGCTCACTCTACACAAGAGGGCTCACTGTTTCCCCTGGGAGTTGCAGGAGAGAGAACACACTCCCCGCACCCCCTAAACAGGCAGGACTCAGGTGGCACCTTGGAGGCGGTCAACGTCTTATTCCTGCAGAAACTTTAATCAGAAGTAATTGTGGGGGCGACCAGGCATACATCTATGCACGAGATGGGGGGGGGGGGAATAAGAAGAAATAAATGCATCTCTTAAAGTAGGTTGTCGTCAGTGTTCCCTCTAAGCTGTTTGTTAGCCTCCAGCTCACAGATTTTTGTCTTCGCTCAGGAAGGAGGGCTCCAGAGCAAACTAATTTATGCAGCAGCCAAATCGTACACTCACAACTTTAGTGCCAGGAGCTCGCAAGTCGAGTTTTTACTCACAAGACTCAACAGCTTAGAGGGAGCCTTGGTCGTAGTCCAGGTAAAACCCTGTTAGCTGTGAAAGTGCCACTAAGGCTCTTCTTTATTTTTTCTGCAGGAGACTAATTTTGGCACTAGCTTTCCAAGGACTGTTTTCTTTGTAGCCTGTTAGCCAAGGGACATGCATTGGGGTTCAGCGAGATTCAGACACGTGGATTTGGGCAGGTGTGTGACACAAATCCTTCCTTTGCATTTTAGTGACAGGATCATACCCAGGGAGCTTTGAGCGGTCCTCTGCCTTGCTGCCTGTGAGAAGGGGGGATTCTGCTGAGAAGGCACTGGAATCAGAGGACGAGGGAGTTAGAAATTAGATTAATCTGAAAAGCATTGCTTGATCCTTGTTCCCTAAGACGGCAAATCTGCCATTAGATCTCTCTGGCTGTGACCTTGTCAGAATCTGCCAGCTAAGCACAGCAGACGAGTGGGTCTCTCCGTGCCGCAGAAGAGACCTTCCAGGAAGGGAGGGAGGGAGGCGTCAGTTGGTTTGCCCTGACCTGCAGCCATTCACTACCAGGCTCTGCCTGACTTCTTCATCTTGCTTGTTATTTCCTTACGGTCTGTTGACAGGGTAGCCTTCTTATTTCATAGTCTTTATTCTTTATTCAGGTACATTGTCCCCCTCTTGTCTTTATCCCGAAGCAACTGTGTCGTCTCATCACATTTCACTGGCAAACTGGGAGATTCATGTCTAAAAATGCTGCAGTCCCTCCACCCCACCCCATGCCCAATGGATGTACATTCAACATTGAGTTAATCTTGTAGCAGGTGTCTCTAGCGTCATGTAAACCCAGCTCTGTGCTGGTGCCAGCCTTCTGCATTGTAAGAACGGCTGCAGCCATGTTTGCATGACTCAGACTCAGTGTCGACGGTGGAAAGGGACAGGGCTTACTGGGAAACAATCCGGAAAAGTACTTGGACGTGTAAAGATATCCTTGCTAAAATGCGAATACACAATATGCTTCTGAAGGTGAATATTAAAAAGTATTTACAAAATATAATGAAGGTGAGCCTGACAATCATGAACAAAATCACACAAATTCAGTTTTGCTGTGCCAAAACCATGTATTAAAAGCTTCATGTGATACACGGAGATACCGGTGTAGGGCCCGTTTCAGTATTTGCCTTATTTATGAAACTCCAGTCCAGTCCAACCATAGCTAGATGTCATTCACAAAAATCAGTGCCATAATGGACTATGAGTTAGTAGAATGTCCTAACTTAATGCTCGGGTACATTTCTAAAGTCAGGGATCCGTCCCAGAAAACTCTCATGCACAGAAAAATCACAGTTACCAATAATATCTTTGGGAAACAATTACAAGAAGCTCATGTGCACAACTGATTATAAGTATCTCTGATACAGTGGGAAACTTCAGCTGGTCCAGAACAGAGTGGTGCGAGTCCTTGCAGGAACTCTTATTAGAGCCCATATCCAGCTGCACTGCCTCCAGATTGAATACCAGATCAAGGTGTTGGTTGTATCCTTCAAAACCCTTCACGGTCTGGGACCAACATATCTTTGGGACTGTCTCTCCTGGCAACCCCCCCCCCAAAAAAAAAAGCATTACGCTCTTTAAATAACAACACACTGACAGTCCTGGGCCCAAAGAATATCCACCTGGCTTCCGCGAGAGCTAGAGCCTTTTTGGCAGTAATTCCATCTTGGTGGAACACACTTCCGGTGAGATCTGGGCCCTGCGGGGGCCTGGTTCACTTCCACAGGGCCTGTGAAACAGAGCTGTACCACCAGACATATGTACCAGCAAGAGAATTCTGTTGTACAGCTCTGCCTGCCTCTTCCCCTCCATTTTTATTGTATTTTACCTGTCTGTTATATGTTGTGATCCGCTCTGAGCCCCATTGATAGTGGGGGAGAGTGAAGTAGAAATCAAGTAAATAAATAAATAAGACTCCACCAGTCTCTGGGAGCACAGACCAGAACTTTTGGGCTAATAGTGATGGAACAGTCACTGTCCAGCAGGAGCCTGCAGCACGTACACAATCACATTCCACACAGCATTGCAATTAACCTGCTAACTGCTGTTTTAAAAGCATCGGTGAAACTCTCCACGCAAATTCCATATGGCCTCCATTTGTGAAAGCCATTATTGATTCCCTCTTTTGCACTTTGCCTCAGGGACTGATCAGATCACCTCTTTTTTTTTTCTTGTGGGTCCACTGAATGCTCTTCCCCATTTGTAGCACTCTTGCTTCCATTAGCTAATTTCTGTTTATACGTATGCATCACTTATTCATAACCCTTTGGATCAATCAGAAAAATGCATTTCTTGAAACCTGATTCTAGTTTTAACTGGAGGTTGTAGGTTCCCCACAACTCTGAGGCCAGGCGTGAAGGCTTAGTCTGAAGCACATAAGATGGCCACTCTGACCACGGAGCGTTCTGACCGCATTCTGATACTAACCTTCATGTGGGTGCCTGGCAACTGTAGTGGTGTCAAAACCCCCTCCCAAGCCTTTCTCCCCAGGGTTCACCAGTCAGTCTAGGTCATTGGACTTGGGCTGTGTGTAAGGTAGTAGGCCAAAAACCTAGGCAGGAGCACAAAGAAAGAGGTCTGGCCCTTGCTTGAGAATAGTCTTATCTCAGTTGAATCTTTGCACAGTACATCCTCTGCTATGGTTGTCTGAGTAATCCCCAACCATTTAGTCAATTTACTGTCAAGACTTGTCAGAACATGTGAGATAATATAAAAGTCACAATTAAAATTTGATGCACACAGGAAAAATTAATATCATTTCCCAACCATCCACTCACAATTAAAGACCAGGGTTTTGATGGTAAAATCCAACATTCTCTCCTTCCCACCCTCCTGGTTTTGAGCTTTCGAAATAATACGCCATGGTAATGGCTTCTCAGTGGCCAGTAAATAGATATAAATTCTAGCTCTGAGTCAGGATTCCAAGAAACTCCAGAATACTGCAAGACCTTGAGGTATATTCAGGAGAGTTGTCTACAGGAGCTTCTTATCACACAGCTCATCTGTGACTATTCAGTCACCACAGGGAGGCAAAAGAGCCAAAAGGTACTCTCTATATTTAATGCCACAGCTTACAAAGCAGCATACTGGCTGTCAACCAGACCCTCACCCAACCTGCCCACTCTGCTGAGAAGGGCTATCATTTTTCCAATCAATCCTTGCTCTCCAGACTTCCATAAAGGCCAGCTCCTGCCTCATGGCAGAAGTTCTGCAGAGGCAGGCATGGTTTTTAATCTTGATTATTCATCCTACTGAATAATAAATACCCTTCTTAGACCTTTGTTATCGCCTACCAGATCAAAAGATAGAGAGGATTATAAAATGATGAATGAATTAAAGATAGTGGCTAGATGAAACAACTGTGTCGTAATAGGTGATTTTAACTACCTACACATTGATTGGGTCAATATATGTTCAAGACAGGGAAAAGAGATTGAGTTTCTAGACACTCTCAATGACTGTGCTATGGAGCAGATGGTCACAGAACCTACCAGGGGAGTGGCGGTCCTGGATTTGGTCCTAAGTAATGTCCAAGACTTGGTGAGAGATGTAAAAGTGATTGGGAACAGTGACCATAATGTTATTGAGTTCAACGTTTCTATATATAGGGAGTTGCCCCAAAAGACGGATACAACTACTTTTAACTTTAAAAGGGGTAACTTCTCTGAAATGAGGGTGCATGTGAGGAAGAAACTGAAAGGAAAAGTAGAAAGGGTCAAAACCATTGGGGAAGCTTGGAGACTCTTTAAAACTACAATCTTAGATGCTCAGAAAAAATATATACCACAAGTTAGGAAAGGCACAAATAGGCAGAAAAAGGCCTGCATGGCAAGTAATGGAAGCTGTAAAAGGTAAGAAGGATTCCTTTAAGTGGTGGAAATCTAGTCTCAGTGAGGTTGATAAAAGGGAACAAAGGCTGTGGCAAATAATGCAAGTCTGAGATCAGGATGATAGTGAAATGGCTGAGAAACTGAATGCATTTTTTGCCTCTGTCTTCACTGTGGAAGATGAGAAGTGCTTACCCATTCCCGAACTGCTGATTTCAGGAGGGGTGTTAAAAATCCTGAATCAGATTGAGGTGATAAGAGAGGAGGAGGACTGATAGACAACTTAAAAACTGATAAATCACCAGGCCTGAATGTCATAAATCCAAGAGTTCTGAAAGAACTCAAATGTGAACTTGTGGATCTCCTGGCAAAAATATGTAATCTTTCATTAAAATCTACCTCCATTTCTGAGGACTGGAAGGTAACTAATGTCATTCCCATCTTTAAAAAGGGCTCCAGAGGAGGTCCGGGAAATTACAGGCCAGTCAGTCTGACATCAGTACCGGGTAAGTTGGTGGAAACTGTTATTAAGGAATTAGTAGGCACATGGATGAACAAAAACTATTGAGGCAGACTCGGCATGGGTTCTGTAAGGGAAGATCTTGTCTTGCTAATCTGTTAGTGTTCTTTGAGGAGGTGGACAAACATGGATAAGGGGGACCCAATAGATGTTGTTTACCTTGACTTCCAGAAAGCTTTTGATAAAGTTCCTCATCAAAGGCTCCTAAGTAAGCTCAATAGTCATGGCATAACAGGACAAGTCTTTTTGTGGATCAAAAACTGGCTAATTAATAGGAAACAGAGAGTGAGTATAAATGGGCAATTTTCTCAGTGGAGGGTGGTAAGCAGTGGGGTACTGCAAGGATCAGTACTGTGTCGGATGCTTTTTAACTTATTCATTAATTATTTGGAGTTTGGGAGTAAGCAGCGAAGTGGCTAAATTTGCGGATGACACTAAGTTGTTTAGGGTGGTGAAAACCAGGGAGGATTGTGAGGCACTCCAAAGAGATCTGTTCAGGATGGGTGAGTGGGCATCAGCGTGGCAAATGGGGTTCAGTGTGGCCAAGTGCAAAGAGATGCACATCGGGGCCAAAAATCCTAACTATAAATACATGTTGATGGGGTCCAAGCTGGCAGAGACTGACCAAGAGAGAACATAAGAGAAGCCAATGTTGGATCAGGCCAGTGGCCCATCCAGTTCAACACTCTGTCACACAGTGGCCAAAAATACCAGGTGCCATCAGGAGGTCCACCAGTGGAGCCAGGACACTAGAAACCCTCCCACTGTTGCCCCCCCCCAGCTCATAGTAGATAACTCACTGAAAATGTCGAGACAGTGTATGACTACAATCAAAAAGGCCAATGGTATGCTGGGGATTATTAGGAAGGGAACTGAAAACAAATCAGCCAGTAACATAATGCCCCTGTAAAAATTGATGGTTCTACCTCATTTGGAATACTATGTACAGTTCTGGTCACCACACCTCAAAACGGATATTATAGCATTGGAAAAAGTGCAGAAAAGGGCAACTAGAATAATAAAAGGGTTGGAACCAGGGGTCATTTCCTGCTGGAGCATGCCAGAACGGCGCTCCGGCAGTAAGGAGCCCAGGCCCTCCCCCACTGCCGCCTTTCCTGGCCTGCCTGCTGAGGTCCCTGCACACTCTTGTCCCTTGCTGGCCAGCTGCAGCCATGGCCCCAGCCTGGGGGGGAGGGCCTGCAGTCCCACCGCAGCAGCTCACCTGTCCAGCCTGGCAGCAACCACGGCAAGAGCTGGGGCAGTGGCAGCACCAGCAGCGTGCTTCTCCCGCAGTCTCCTCCTCCATGCCCAACTGAGCGCAAAGGGGGCTGCAGGCAAGGTCACTCCTTGTAAGGAGAGCCGCGGCAGTGAGAAAAAGTTGCTGTGAGGATTTGAAAAGGAAAGGGAAGTGGCGCCACCTACCCAGGGGCTTCCTGTGCCGAGTGCACAACAGCTGCTTCCTCTTTTGGGCAAGGAGGAGGAGGACGGCAAGGCAGCAGTGGCAACCCACACTTCTTCCCTGGAGTGCTGCCTCCTCGCTGCTGCCCCCCAAGCAGCCCGCCACCCCCAAGCAGCCCATGCCCAGCACTGGCGAGCTGGAAGACCGCTTTGCCCATGTCCTGGTGAGTCCCCCCCCAGCTGCCACCGCCACCTTCCCCTTGCTCACTGCTAAGATGGTGGCGCCTGATAGGGCAGGCACTTTGGGCTGGCTGTGCTATCACCCCACCCTTGAAAGGTGCATGGCAGGTGGAAATTCAAGAGGTGAAGCTTTCCCCACTGTTTGCAATGCTGGAGCTCTGCCAGCTGAATTTCTGGCTGCTGAGCAGCTGTTAAGGGCCTGAGTTGGTTGCAAGGACATGGGTGGCAAAGATGACTACCACCTTTTTGTGGGTCCTCCAGGCCCTTTAAAGATACGCAGCAGGCAGAAGTTCAAGAGGGGATACTTGCCCATCTGCAAAAAGCTGCACGTTGACTGGAGAAACCTTCCTCTCTCAGTGCTCATTCTACTAAATATTTTGATCTGGTAGCTGCACATAACACTTTCAAAATGGGGGAGTAAAAACACTTAAACTTTGCCATCTGTCCTGCAGAGGTAATGGGGGGAGGGACACTGGCCTCTGATCTAAAGGCTGCTGGGTAGCTGCACCTCCATCCAGTGTTCCCGCTAAGCTGCGTGAGTAGGTGGCCGCTCATTAACACTGGAAGCCATCTGGGTCTTGCACTGCCCATTGCCCATTTTAAGATTACAGCAGCTACATTTTGCTTAGGATGTGAACTGCTCCACTCAGTAGAGGGGGGGGAATTAGAGGAAATATTGCTCACCCCCACCCCCATTGTGGCAAGTAGGAGACAAGCGCCAGCCATTGGAAAGAGAATGAGCAGTGGCAAACTGCTGGCTTCCTTCTCTCCCTCCCAGAAGGTAAAGGTGGAGGGAGGAGGACATTGTTGCATTTGTCACTAGCCAGAGATCCAAGAGCTGAAACTGCATCACCTATACCTTAGTGAGAGAAGACCAGCCTTCCCCCTCTGCCACTTTCCTTGCACACTCGTCTCAAATCAATCTGTTATGCTGAACCGCTGAGACCTTCTCTGGTGGCCGGTGGGTAGCCTGGAGCTATTGGGAGGCCCTGTGGGTGTCGTGGTCAGACGTTTAGGCTGGGATCTGAGAGAGCCAGTTTCAAATACCTGACTGTGCTACGAAGATTGTTCAGTGTTGGTGGGCAAGCCGCCCTCTCAGCCTAGTCGACCTCTAAGGGTCATTGTGAGGACCCAATGGAGGAGGGGAGACCAGTGCCCCCCCCCCGAATCTGACTATTATCTTTCTGCTTTTGAAGCAGTTTTTCTCCAGGTAGGCTCGTCCGCTCTGAGCTGGGAAATACCTGGAGATTTTTGGGGTGCAGCCTGAGCGGTGGGTGTTGCCTTCTGACACACTTCTGGTGATGTCAGGGGGTGTGGCATATGCAAATAAGTTATGCCAATGAGCTCCTGCACCTCTTTTTCTACGAAATGACCTCTGGATGGAACACTTTCCCTATGAAGGAAGGTTAAGGCACTTGGGGCTCTTTAGCTTGGAGAAACGATGACTGAGGGGTGACATGGGATTGGGCATAGGATAGAGCAGGTAGAGAAAAAAGTACTTTTCTCCCTTTCTCACAAGACAAGAACTCGTGGGCACTCAATGAAATTGCTGAGCAGTCGGGTTAGAACGGATAAAAGGAAGTCCGTCTTCACCCAAAGAGTGATTAACACATGGAATTCACTGCCACGGGAGGTGGTGGCGGCTACAAGTATGGACAGCTTCAAGAGGGAATTAGATAAGCAAATGGAGCAGAGGTCCATCAGTGGCTATGAGCCACAAGGTATAGATGGGAACTCTCAGTCTGGGGCAAGTGAGGCTCTGTATTCTTGGTGCTTGATGGGGGGGGCAGCAGTGGGAGGGCTTCTGGTGTCCTGGCCCCACTGCTGGACCTCCTGAGGGCACCTGGTATTTCTGGCCACTGTGGTGACAGAGTGTTGGACTGGATGAGCCACTGGCCTGATCCAACATTGGCTTCTCTTCTGTTCTTACATTCTTACCTATGGGGAAAAAAATCTTATAAGAAAAGTGCATGTGGGTTGTTCTCTCCCTGAGCAATTTTGTACGACAGCCTAGGGCATCCTTCATTTCCTGCACAAGTCAGTCCTAGCCATGTAGGACTGAACTAGGCCATTAGCAGTTTTTGCTTTCAAATGAGGATCTGATGATTGCTACAGCCTGGAGATAGCTCAAGATATTCTGCTGCCTTAGTGAAAATTAGTTTTGTTCCTCCCTTGTTGCATGTTGTTCCAGTTGACAATAGGAGGTGGGTAGTGGTAGTTGTGGTAATTGTGTTACCTTACCACCTCCTTCATGGCTTGCCAAGTGTGGCTCAGTGATAGAGCACCGGTGGCTCAGTGGTCGGGCATTGGCTTTGCATGCAGAAGGTACTGAGTTCAGTCCTGAGCAAAAGTGAAAGATCTCACTCTGCCTGGGATTTCAAATTGCTGCTGCCAATCAGAACAGACAATTCTCACCTTCACAGATCTGTGGTCTCAGGTGTTTCAGGTGTTTTCCTGCTTCCTGAGTGAATAGAGCAACTTAGAACATACCTGTTCAACCACCAAAGACCCTGTACTGGAGTGAGTAACTGTCTTCCTTGTAAAAGGTTTCCGCAGCTAGTACGCATCTCTTTATTTCTGTTGATTCTGTCTTTGACCAAGAAGAGGTTGCTACTAAATCCCTTAGTGCTGGCTCATCACAATGTCATCCATACTCACTGAGTTAATTTGCCCCAGCACAGTGGTACCATTGGGTGGAGGTCGGCAACCCCAGTGAAGCCCTTAATGCTTGCAAGAAGACACTGCTAGTGGAATGGATTGGAGTTGTAAGGAGAGGGGAGCAGAACCCAGACTTAGTCTGCGCACTGTGCTTCTTCAGGGGTTACCCTCATGGCCTGCAATTGTATAATGTTACACAAACAGAATGGATGGCACATGTAAGAACAAATACACAGTGGACTCTAAGATGAGCCTCAGTTTCCACCCCCGCCTTCTTCCCATTCCATGTCTGAGGACAGGATTTTGACTAGCCCAGGAGCCAATTGCAGCACAGAAGCAGGAGAATATAAGCCCCCAACAAAGGAACACAGCTCTTGTATCAAGACATGGGGCACCTGCCCCTCTGTTTGCAGGCCATGGGGCACCTGCTCCTCCCCGAGAATCAGGAAGAAGACAGGCAAGCTTCCATAACCAGAACTGCTGAAAACACTGTGGGGGAGGGTCAGGATGTAATCACTTACGTCCCCTCTTGAAAAAGCCATCACTGGTCCCAGCCGAATTGGCCAACTATCGGCTGGTCTCCAACTTGCCCTATCTGGGCAAGATAATAGAGAGGGCAGTGGCAATTCAGTTACAGGGCTTCCTGGATGATGCTTCCATTCTAGATCCCTTCCAGTCCAGCTTCCACCCAGGTCACGGGATGGAGAGGGCACTGGTCGCCCTCATGGATGACCTCCGGAGGCACCTGGATTGAGGTGGATTGGCGGTGCTACTGTTGTTAGACCTGTTGGCTGCGTTCGACACTGTCAGCCATCAGCTACTGACCAACACTGGAGTACAGGGACTGGCCCTGCAGTGGTTTGTTTCCTTCCTCCAAGGTCAGGGACAAAGAGTGGCGCTAGGGGATCAACTGTCCCGAAGGCATCCACTTGAATGTGGAGTGCCCCAAGGATCAGTGTTGTCCCCAATGCTTTTTAACATCTATATGCGCCCTCTTGCCCAGATTGCCTGGAGGCATGGGCTGGGTTGTCACCAGTATGTGGACGACACCCAGCTCTATCTGTTGCTGGGCAGCCAGTCCAACTCCAAACCAGAAGATCTTGACCTGGCGTTGCACGCCGTAGCTGGTTGGCTTAGGCTGAGCCGTCTGAAATTGAATCCGATGAAGACGGAGGTCCTGTGCCTGAGTCGGGGTGGTCCGTGGGTAGGGATCCCACTCCCAGCCTTCGATGGGGTGCCGTTGGTACCAGCGCTGGAGGTCAGGAGTTTGGGAGTGCTCCTAGACAGTCTCCTTAACAATGGAGGCCCAGGTAGCAGCCACTGCCAAGTCAGCCTTTTTCCATCTTCGGCTGATTAGGCAGTTGGTTCCCTTCCTCAAACGCAATGACTTGGCAACAGTGATCCATGCTATGGTCACCTCGAGATTGGATTAAATAAATAAATAAATAAATAAATAATCAGGTTCCAAATCCACAAAGCCTGGTCTGAAAGACGATTTTTGTCAAAATGGCCAAATGTATATTAAGTGTGGAGCATGCATGACTATTTGTCGAAATAAAGTCTGAGTCCCGTGGGGCACCTTTAAAGTTTTATCCAAGGTATGAGCTTTTGTGTGTGCACACACTTCCTCAGATGCATTGAAATGGAAGACGACAGTCCGTACACATTGGCAGAGGGTGAACAGCAAATTAACATACTACATAATGGTTTAACAGATGCAAAGTTCAAACAGGAATAACAAGCTAAGTTTATATGGTCACCATTTGATTACGGGGGGAAACACAGTGAAGCAAATAAATATGTCAGAATAGGAGACTGATGTGCGAATGCATCCTCCTTCATTGTGGAATGCTGAGAGTAATTAACTGAGACCCCGTTGTTACCGGGGTTGCCAGGCTCCTGGAGTCTTCTGATGCATGCACAAATCATGCTACGCACATCATGCAGGGGACGCTCTAGCATTTGGGTTAAAAACCGTAAAAACACCATAGAGTTTTTACCCAAACAATAGAGCAGGGGTGGCCAAACTCACTTCATGTAGAAGCCACATAGACTAAATGTCAGATGCTTGAAAGCCGCAAAGTGACTTCAGATGAAGAGGCAGGTTTGGGGGAGTGGCCTGAAAGTGACATCACAGTAAGGGTGGGTTTTGGTACAGGAAGTGACATCATCGGAAGGGGTGGAGCTGAGGAAGTGACATCACCTGACCTTTGACCTGGAAGTGACATCACGGGACATGACATCACAAAGTGATGTCACATCCTTGTGACGTGCCAGCCCCCAAGTCTCCTTGCTCCACCCACAAAGTCCCCAAGTGGTAAACTCAGAAGAACAAATGTGGCAAAAACAGATATTGCTGGGATATATTGCAGTACTTTGTGAAATGGCAGAAATACCTCAGCCAGCATGGACAAGCCATCTTCCAAGACACTCTGCCTACTATTCTTCTTACTAAGGAACCCTTCCTGAGCTTTCAAGGGACTCCAAGATTTTCTGGAGGAAGCAGAAATTGAAAGCTATTGCACAGTGTGTTACGATACTTTGTGCAATAAAAACAAGCTTAAACAACACACCCTCATTTCCCTTCCTGTTCCCTTCAAACCACCAAGCTTCAAGTAGACTTAAGATACCCAGAACATGCCCACCACCTGTGCACAGACCATGCTGGCTGGACACAATGCTGGAAGACAGATTGTGCCTTCCCCTTCCTGCAGGCACTGATATCTCCTGCACAGGCATGTTTATCTTACTTACCTACACCTCAAGAGACAAGCCCACAGCATCTGTTCTTGAAGAGAAAGGGGGTCTTCTGAGCGTTCTCACCCCCTCCACTCTCTCCAGAGGCATCCCATTTAGTGTGCCATCCTAAGGAAGCTTTCCGGGGCATAAGCCCCAATGACTAGACCTGCTTAGGATGGCGCTGTTGGTACTTATACAGAGGACCCCCTGAAAACACTGTCATGTTGCCCTCATTTAGCCTCATCTAGAGACTCCAACCACAAGGCCTTCACCACAGAAAGTCAATGGGGTTCCTTAAATCCACACAAAAAGATCTGCATTTCACCATCAAGTCCAAATATTTCACACCACGGAAAGGCAGAAGGAGAAAACAATACTGTCTGCCTAACAAAGTTTGAGTCCAGCGGCACTAAAACCAACAAAGTTTTATTCAAGGTATGAGTTTGGGGGGAAAACCTGAAACTACACTGCCCTTGATAGGCTAAGATAGGCAAATAAAGAGGGGGGGAGTGTGTCCTGGCAAGGGACTAAGAGACCCCTCCCCCGAGGGTCCGACCTGAGCACAGAATGCCTGAGATGCGGAGCGCCCAAAGGAGCAACAGCCCACCACCCTCCCTGGTCCTCCAATGCCGACGCCATGGCTGGGGGGGTGTGGCAAACAGCAGGGAGACCCCAGGGAAGGGGAAGGAGGTGACAGACTGAGGGGACCACCCGAACGTGACCAGTACTTACTGGGTGGAGCCAGGTGAACGACGGCGCGGCACGGACCTGACCTGACCCACCCTCAGGGGGGTGGCCAAAACCCAGCCTGCGGTCATCGCCAGAAGGGAGGATGAGGCGGGCGCCACCCAGACGCGCTGATCCCACCCACAGGAACCCCGGTGCCAAGCCGCCCCTGGGAACCGGAGGAGTGAGGCCACATCAACAGCCAAGGGGTAAGCTGTGCACCGGAGTTGGCGCACTGAGATGCCGAACCATGCCCTGAGGTTGCCAGAAGCTGGCGGGATGACCCAGGGGGCAGGACCCAGAGGAGGCTCTGATCCCGGGCTGAGCCAACCCAGGCGGAAGATCCCGAGAGACGTGGCAAAGACCCACACAGAAACACGGGGGTGGGGTCTGGGGTGTGACACAGGTTGGTGAAGGGAATAAAAGAGGAGAGAACGCCAGAGCCAGGGAGGAGTGAGCAGGGGTACTTGACGGCCAGAAGGCAGACCGAGTGGAAGAGAGAGAGAGCAAAGGTCTGGCAATCCTGAACTTCCAGCGAAAGCATTTCCCTGGAGAGGGTGCGGTAACCCAAAAGGGACGCTTTACATCTGAGGCACATGGTGGAACTCTAAAGCCCTTCCCCAACCTGCGGTGGGCCCCAGCAGGCTGCAGGATCCGTGGGCCCGCCTGACAGAGAGAGACGGGGGAGAGAGAGAAAAAGAGAGGGACAGAGAGAGGCAGGACAGAGAGAGAGAGAAAGGGACAGAGGGTGGGGGACAGAGAGAGAAACAGAAAGAGAGACAAAAAGACAGAAAGAAGGAGCGAAAGAGAGACTTAAAAGCCCAAGGGGGCTGGTGGGGGCCCTGCCTCCTTCCTTCCCTTCCTCCCTGGCAGAGAGAACCCCCCGCAGCCCTCTCCCCATGGTGCTGGTGGTGAGAAGCCCATGAAGAGCCTATCGCTGTGCTCCGCTTAAAGGCCTAGGGAGGGGGGGGAGGCAATGGCGTGCCCTGGAAGACAACCGACCAATAGTAATGCCACAGCTGAGGAACCACATTCAGAGTCAAGCTTAACATGTGAATAGATAGGAGTGATTCACATTCAGTACATAACAGCTCTCCCAAACTCCTTCCCTCCCTGGCAGACACCGTCTCCTGCAGTCACCCCCCCCCAAAAAAAGAAAAACAGCCTCTGCCAGCCCTGCTCAGCCCTAGGCCGCCTGCAGCTCAGGCGCTCTCGGCCACCACCACCCCGAAAACAGTTCCCACCACCCCTGCTCTGGAGTGCCCGGGCTGCCTCCCCACCCCCGGGAAAGCATCCCCCCTGAGGCCCAGAGCGGCTGCAGCCTCCATAGCCAGCCGGGAAGAAGACTCCTGGCCGGATATGAAGGCCGTGGCCGCCTGGGTGCTCCCTGCTGCCTCCCCAGCCCCCCAAAGGCATCCTCAGCAGTCCAGCACCCTCCCGGGAGTCCCAGGGCCAGCTCACCTTCCTGCCTAGGGGAGAAGAAGAGCCAAGTGCAGCCCCCAGCTTCCCAGAAGCAAGCCCTAACTTCCCTCCCAGCCCACTCAGAACGCAGAGGGGAAAAACCTTCCACTTTCAAAGTGGGGTGGGGGGTACAGGGGTGGTGGTGGCGAGGTTCAGGAGCCACAACAGAGGGCTCCAAGAGCTGCATGCGGCTTGCGAGCCGCAGCTTGGCCATCCCTGCGCTAGAGCATTCCCCCACACAATGTGACTGGTGTGACGGGGTTCTTTGGGGCAGGGCTCCATGCCGGCCAGCTGGTCAGCAATGGCTTGGGGGGCAGAAAGTGGGGAAAACCCTGCCCCAATTGGGGGGTTGGCAACCCTAGCTGTTGTGCTCCATTTGTCTCCTCTCAAGCATGGAGATAGCTAACAGCATTGTTTTCTTTGAGGTGGGGTGAATGGTTGTGCAGTGTTATGTCTCCTCTGTCACCAGGTCAGAGAAATACATTCCAGTATTCATTGGGTTACATTACAAGCACTATTCCAATCTACAATTCCAAATAAGAAGTACACTAAAATAAAGAGGATGTATAGCCTTCTTGATGAGAATACATTTGTAAGAACTGAATGAGTTTAGCATATGTAGTGAGATAAGAAACTAGTGTCCTTGTTAAGTCCTGGGGGGTTGTTCTGAGTGTTGTAATTCAGATTTGTAGAAGTGTGAAACTGTTTTCAAGTACTGAAGCCCGCCCCCGCCCCCCAATTGCAAAAGAAATTGAAAATTCTTGCATTTCCATAGGGTTATGATTATCTAGCTTCTTTACCTGCAGTTCTGTGTTTTTTTGAACTGATAATGCTGGAAGGTGGTGAAGATTTTTCATTTGCCTCTTGCAATACTGTCATATGAATGGAGAAGGGAGACGGAGAATGATGAGGCATTCTCCGTGGGGCCAACAGCGCAGCACTTTTGAATATGTGCACAGCTCTGAAGATACTGTCCTAGCAACGTTTTTGTTGCCTTTCTTATTTCTGAAAGCATGCGTTATTGTACGAAAGCTCTAATAGAGTGAATGTTGCAATCTAATTGTGGTGGAAGCCTGAAATCCCACTAGTCTAGTGTAAGGGAGTCAGAGGGGTAGTTTTGTTCTTGTTGATGGATCGCAGCACTCTGAGATTGGTTGGCACTGGGGCTAATGAACTTACATTAAAAGCATTACCTAGTGTTCCGAGAAACAGAGTAATACTGATTGACTGGCTTCCATTTTGTAGGATATGCCCAAGTGGTTTAAAAAAAACAAAAACAGTAAAATTCTGTGGCCCCTGTAACATCACGGGATGTGTCCTCAAGGAATGTATTTGGGATATTGGATTAATTCAGGAAGTGCCGCTCATCCTCGCAGTCCTGAAAGCCTATGTAGATTTGCACACTTAACTGTGCTTGGAAACCAGAGCTGGTCCTACAGTTTGCATGGCTGGTTTCCCATGTGGTGCAGAAAGTTCCCAGGGAACTAGAACTGCTATTTTTCAGGGATGCTTTATAAAGTTAGAGTGCGACATCGTTTAACCACAGATCTGGACCTCTTTCAATTGGATGTGTCCTTGAGCATGGTGCTGGTGTTTTCTGACCTGAAAGTTGGAAGTCTTTATCAGTCTAGGCATTAAGACTAGTGCAGAAGAGACACTTCCTGAAATTACTGTAGAACTTTACAAGTGATTGATGTGCAGGGGGCTTCTATGTACATTACACATAAGCATATGTAATGATGTTCCAAATAGTTGCTATTCTGAAGCAAAATCTGCATTAGGAGGTGGCAATCTAGAGCTGGAAAGCAGTGTGGAGAAGGTCACTGACTCTGCCAGCCCGGCCTCTCTCCAAATTGCTCCCCATCAGGCCATTTTCCTCCCTTGGGTGTCTTATTACTGTATAACTATTAAGCTTATTATCTTATAACCCGATCCAGTGTTTAGGATATTGTATTTAATTCAGTGTTTGCTTTTTATTCTCTCCCATTAATTGAGTTCAAGTGGCTGGGTAGAAAGCAAAAGCAGAGTGTGGGATCCTTCCGTCTTCCTTTCCCAGCAACAAACTTGCACCCACACTCCTGAATCCCTCAGAGACCTAGGGAAGGATACCAGTGTGGTATTTCCTGCCGATTCGGCCTGCTTGACCAAATGCATTTCAGAAGTTTTCCTGCTCCATTAACATCTTTCAAAAAGATAGAAAAATGTATGTTTGGTAGCAGCCGGGGTGATCATTTAGCAGATTCCTCTGTTTCTGGGATTTGTGAGTTTATGGAGAGGGGTTAATAAATTCATGCTGTTTGCATTCCCACAGCAACTTCGTATAGAGAAATGGAAGACAGCATATCCCTGATGATTTTATGCTGAGACCCAGTGGTCCATAGAGGCGTGTATGTTATCTGATTTCTCACTGTTCCATTATGCCAGACTTGATAACTTGCAGTTGACTGTGTGAATTGGCTCCAGAGAAAAGAGTTGTTCTTGAGGAGCTGTGGATCCACCCACAACTGCAAGTTGTAACTTGGTGGTGGAGACATTGATGAGCATGCACGTGTTTGAAATGGAGCTCTTTGGCTGCTTTGACTTCTCGAAGGTAGGAGAGGGTGCTTTTGCTGCTGGTAGGTGACCACCAGGAAGCATCCATGGGGGTGAAGGTGCTCACTTAACGGGTATGTGTAGAATATATGCTTAGGATCCTGCTGTGATTTGGTTGCAGGGGACTCGTGTGTGGCTACAGGAGAAGGACTGGCTGCAGCCCTGCACTGTTGAATCCTGTGCTGACGGGTTGGTGCTGTTCACTTCAGACTATGGTGAGGTAAGTGGAATGGAAGACTGTGATTTTTATGGGCCTCTGAAGATAGCACTCCTGGATAATTCTCCTGTGCATATGTGCTAAATAAAAACCATCAGCTCTGGAAGCTGTTCTGTGGCCATAACATGCTGCATTGCCAAAGATTGCCAAGTTTTATTCCTTTCTGTTTGGCTTGACCAGTTATATTTTTTCTTAAGACTTTGTCCTCTGTAAGCATTGCATATTGTTTCTCTATGCTGTGGTTGGGCTCTCTGCCTTATTCCATATTACAAAAATAACCTCCTGAACAATTCTGCTTGATGTATGCTGCAGAATTCGTGACAGTGAGCATAGAGCCAACGTGCAGACTGTGGGGCTTTGTATCCAGGTACCCCTGCGTGGCTTCTGAGGACCTCTTCAAATGTGTTACATTTTCAGGCGTTCACCTACAAGTGTAAAGAGTGAACGTGACATTTTGCACATATCTGCAAACATGTAGATGTGTCAGATAGCCGTAACTGGCTGCAAATCCCAGCTGCATATTTGCTGAGTAGCCACAGCTTTGGGTTGCTTCTACATAATGGGTGAAGTGGCTCGGAGTATTTTCCCATCCTGCTTATTTTAAAAATGTATCTTGCTTCTCAGGAGCAGAGAAGAGTCTGCCAGCGCCTTTAGCCCATACTGTCTTTTAGTCTGGCATTTCTCTCTGCCATATTTTCCTTCCCTGTAGAGATTTTGCTACCCGTGGGCCTCTCTGCCCAGGGAGAAGATTCTGCCAATGCACCAGTCCAGTGTGGAGGGAGTGGAGGATATGTCCATGCTGGGAGACTTGCACGAGGCGGCCATCTTGCTCAACCTGCACCAGCGCTACCAGCAGGACCAGATTTATGTGAGTGACCTATGCTTTGCCAGGCCACCTACAGCAACCATTGTGCCTGAAAATAATTCAGCCCATCTCTGGGTTCACCTGCACAACCCTGTTCCTGTCCCCAGCTCCTTCTTTGTCTTCACCACAGAAATGGGGAGTCTCGACTGTGGATATGTAGATTTCTTAGCTATGGAATTAACAGGAGCACCATCTTAATGTCCCCTGTAGTACCTGAGCTACGTTATTAACATTTGGACCACTGGATTTGGACCTCCCACCCCCTGGATTTTGGTGGTAGACAGCTTCTGAGCACAGGGCACAACTCTGCTTCCAGATGTATGTATACCTCTTCCACAGATAAGAAGTTAGTAGTGTCTGCTACATATAAACCATGTGAAACTGCCTTAGAGTGAATCAGACTATTGATCTGTCAGGGTCAATAGTATGGTGGACAGAGGCTGTCCAGGGTCCCAGGTTCTCATCACCTAATGCCTGACCACTTTAAGAGGACACACCAGGGACTGAAGCTAGAACCTTCTGCATGCAAAGCAGAGGCTGTGTCACTGAGTCACAGAGTGTCTGGGCCATGACTCTTCCTGTGAGAGGGTATGCAGCACCTGGAATTGAGATGACTCCAGGTGTTTCTTGGAGGGTTTGTTCCTTAGCAGAAAGGTGTTTTGTACACAAGAGATAGTAAGTAATCTAGTTTTCAATTCCATGATTTCTTAGTGGATTGTTTATATGAGGAAAGGAACACCAGGGGACTCAGTGTTATTTATGTTTTTGCAAGGCTCCCTTGGCGTGTGAGAAGGGTCATCAGATGGGCTTCCTCACCTGTGCTCAAGTATCTTCAGTGTCTGATACTGAAATGTAGATCTCAGGCTGTGTTGCATAGCAACAGTTACTAAGGCAACAGGACTGTGTGCATCTTGTATTCCAGTAAATGATCAATTAAGTGACCTGGTTTCTGGGAACCATCTTTTCCATTTTGGGCAGGCAAGGAACTTACGAAGTCTGTGTTGCATAGTAATGAATCCTGCTGTCTTAGTGGCACCGTGCTTCCTTGTCATTCCTTCACCATCTAGACCGGTTTCATTCTTGCCTGTCTCAATGTCAACTGTCTACCCTCATTTCCTATGCTTGCTTTCTCCCCTCACTCTTTTCTCCCATAGGGGAAAGCAAATAAGAATCCTTTGCATTTACATAATGCTTACTTGAGTGTTTTCAGGGCGCTTTTCATGCATTGGCTCCACGTCATACTAGATTTGATGATAGACATGGAGCTTCTAGCCCTCCCTTGCTTATAACATCAGACGCAAACACGGTATCCTGATATCATCATGTGGGTGTCTCACTGTTGCTCTTGCAATCTCATTTCACATAGTATTATAGCAATTGCAAGGAAGACAAAGTATGAAGCAGCTGCAGCTCCATATCCCACAGAATATCTTGTCTGGCCCTTGGTAATCTTTATAACAGTCCTGCCAGATAATTCAGTATTATCTCCATGTAGCAGATAGCAGGCTGAAAGGTTTGGGCAGAAGGACAAATGCCTAGAGAGAGCCACCTTTAGAGTTCCACAAGGTGCATAAAGATTTAATGTGAAATTCCCAGCAAATTTTGGCTCAAGTCCTGTTTTCCAGAGTATTTAGCAAGTTTCAACAAAAATGACACAAAAAAAAATCAGTTTAGTTTTTGTATCATTTCTTTCCCCCAAGGAAGCACTCGGTTTGTCATGTGTTGGAACGTGGTCTTTCATGACGATTCTCCATGTGCCACTTGGAATTTGTGGAGCTCCCCTATTCTAAGGCGCCGAAGTGTGCTACTTTGGAAAATCCAGGCTCATCCATTGTAGAATCCCTTCCCAGCTTCAGATGTATAATCATTAGGTGAACATGCGGCATAAAAGTGTTATCTTTTAGTAAGGAGATTTGCCTGGCAACTGGGAGGACAAGGGATGCCAGGAACGGCTGATGACTTCAAGTGCTGATGTATGGCGCTGTGCCCAGTATGATATCACTTCTAGCTATTGCCAGGCACTGGCTTGGTTGGCCCAGGCTGGCTTGATCTCATCAGATCTCGGAAGCGAAGCCACCAAGGAAGCCCAGGGTTGCTGCACAGAGGCAGGCCATGGGGCAACCACCTCTGCTCGTCCCTTGCCTAGAAAACCCCATGAGGGGCCACCATAAGTCGGCTGTGACTTGGCGGCACTTTCCCCTGCCAACTAGTGCCAGAGCTCAGAAGATTCTTGGTGTGGGGGCTGGCCGAGTCTCTATGCTGTGGGCCTACTCCTTCAACAGGCCAAAGTGCAAATGTGGAATAATGTAGGGGGAAATGGAAAGAAGGGTAATAGGAAACAGCCTGCCTAAGGAACTTGTTGTCCAGCCTCTAGGCATTTGATGGGGATGAGGCCTTCCCTCTAGATGAAGCCATAGGGGAATGAACACATCCTAAGAAATCCTGAGAGATGTCCTTTCCACTCATGCACCACAACTGATGTCCCATCTGCACTTGTGGCAGCCTCTGCCTTTGATAAGGGATATGAGGTCCTACAATCAGTGGAGGATAACCTCTACTTCCATTTGGTAGGCCATCAAGTGACAATGCATCAAGCGGCTTCTCTCAAATGTGTCTGGCTCTGTTTTAAAACTGATAACAAATTCTATACCCTCAAAAATCCCCTAGGGAGGTTCTTCAAAAATGTTATTCTTTGGGCTGTTAGAAAAATGGTACTGATCTTGCATTTTCTTAATGAGTTGCTTATATAATCATCTATTCTTGAACTCATATCCTTTACCCTAAATAGCATATCTCCCTTTTGCTTTAATAGCTTCATCTCTCCATGTATTTTTAGAGAGCTGTAAAGACCCCTTAGCTTCCTTTGGGGGGCGAGGCACAGCTCTGACGGCTCCATGTTGTAACTCAAGATCAGGCAGCTCTTTTCTTAGCCAGTGATTTCAGACCACAGAACACACAGAACAATCAGTAAGGTTCAATCCTAAGTGAGTGCTTAGGACCAGTAGGGTTTGTTCCTGCTGAAAGTCATAGTCTTCCCTGATTGGCCCATTGCACAACAGCAACCAATCAGGCTGATGATTTTCGAATACTGCGAGTCGATTGGAGCTTGTGACTGAAGCTCAGGCTCATTCTGTATTTCAGGCTATCCGTATAACACGATATGGAACACTCAGGCCCTTTAACTTCTTCTTCTTCTTCTTCCTAAGAGATGCTTTCCATTTAAAAATGTTGATTCTTGTCCCATGAATGATGAATCCTTTCCATCTTCTGCGTAATAGCCTTTGGTGTACCCCTAGATATTTCTGCTCTTCACCAGAAGGATAGCAAGGAGTCTAAGGCATTTCTGTGGGATGAACTATATGTTACCTGGAAGATTCACGGTCTCCCCCACATGCAGTCCACTGTTTGCCCTGCTGGGGGGAAATACAGGTGCCTAAATTTTCTCCCACACAAGTTAAACAGCAGCTAGAGTAGGGGGGAGGGCTGTTTTTAATCAGTTAAAATGACACAAGAGAAGACAACTCCCTTCCTCAGCTCTGCTGCTGTGAGCAAATTGGTAGCCTGTTTCATTTCAGTTAAAAATAAATGTTGGGGGATCTAGTCAAGGGTTTTCTGCATAATATGTCTTTCAACCCTAACAGAGGTATCAGTTTTGTGGAGGGGATTAAATTGTATTGCTCAGATGGAAGGTTTAGGACCAGTTAGGTAAAGGTAAAGGTTCCCTTGCTCAAAAGCCAGTCGAATCCAACTCTAGGGTTGCGGTGCTCATCCCCGTTTTAAAGCCAAAGAGCCAGTGCTGTCCGAAGACATTTCCGTGGTCATGTGGCCAGTTTGACTAAACACCAAGGCACACGGAATGCTGTTATCTACCCACCGAAGTGGTACCTATTTATCTACTTGCAATTTCTTGCTTTCGAACTGCTAGGTTGGTAGGAGCTGGGGCTAGAGACGGGAGCTCACTCCGTCATGCGGCACTCTCGGGTCTCGAACTGCTGAACTACTGACCTCCCACAGCCTGCAGTTCAGTGTCTTAACCACTTGAGCCACCGCAGCTCCATCAGGATCAGTTAACGTAGCCAAAAAGCAGGTTGTTTCTCTATGAGATCAAAATTGTCTGTGCCTCAGCTGCCTTGTGGTCCACTTATAATGGAAACAGGGTAAGAATGCTGTTGTAATACCTTGTGTAGAGTACCTTTATAGTCAGCACAGATCCTGACTGAACCATCTGGTTTGATTGGCATTACGATGGGTGTTTCCCGCTTCGCATAAGGCACAGGCTCCAAAACCCCCTGAGCCACCAGTGTATTTAATTCTGCCTCAATTTTCGGCTTGAGAGCAAGTGGCACGGTCCTGGACCATAACCTAATGGGTGCCACTGAGGAGTCTAGTTCAAATGCGACTGGTGGACCCGTATATTTTCCCAGAGTTCCGTCAGAAACTGGTTACAGTGAACTCAATTTATTTCCCCCCAATGTGGTCGATCGCAGATACAGCAATTCCAAGAGCCTCAAACCAGTCTAACCCAAGCAGACTGGCCCTCTGCCCCTCAGCCACCTGGAGACCTAGGGTCCCCTTAAACCCCTTAAATTGTACCTCAAAACTGGCTTCCCCAGCCACCAGTATGCGCCGCTCTTGGAAATCTGAGAGATGCACTCCGCTGGGTGCCAACCGGTGGCAGCTCCTGTGGACTCAGACCAACCAGTTTCTTAGGACTGAGGTGGAATGTTGCCCGCTGGTAGCCAACAGTGCTGCTTATTATAATCAATGGCGCTGGCTGCACTTTCCTTTCAATCCGTGTTCACTGC
Source organism: Gekko gecko (assembly GCA_029375565.1). NCBI lineage: Eukaryota > Metazoa > Chordata > Lepidosauria > Squamata > Gekkonidae > Gekko > Gekko gecko. The sequence goes on from JAPDNY010000003.1 coordinate 88,142,041, forward strand.
TGTGTCCTCCAAGAAATTCTGCACTAAAATAGAATTCAACTAACTTTTTAATCCAGGTTTTTCCCCCCCATTCCGCACTAAAATTGAGTTCAACCTTCTTATTATTCCATTTTCCCACCCCATTCTATTATTTATTTATTTACTTATTTATTCGATTTATATCCCGCCCTTCCAACAAGGGCTCTGCATTACATTACCTCCTTTCAGGGGTCAGCCTGTTTTCAGCCTGCTACTGCCCCGGGTTATTTGGATGCTGTTTTGCTGTGGACTTAAATTGCCTCAACTTGAACACTGATCTGGAGTGGCGGGCAAATGCGGGAAGAACCACTGTATGTAACAGTCAACATGGTCCAGTCTGCAGATACTTAAATCTGTGGACTGGGCCCACGAAATCTAGATGTAGGCGGGACCAGGGTTTGTTGATGGATTCCCAGTGTTGCGCAGGGGCCCCAGGAGGCTCTGGTCAGGTTTCTTGGCAGGCCCGGCAACATTTAACACAGTCCTCGATCTCCACATCCAAGCCAGGCCACCAAACATAACTGCGGGCTAGCGCCTTCATGCACACGATCCTGGGGTGCATCTCATACAATGCCACAAGTACTTGCTGGCACAGCGGGCCTGTAACTACTACCCGGCTTTCCCACAACAGGCACCCCTTGTGTGTGGAGAGTTCCTCCCTGCGGGAGGAGAATGCTGCAAATTCTGGGCCCAACCAACTGGTGGGCCAGCCTCTGCCCACCCAGTCCAAATGTGGTCCCTGGCCATGTATTGAGCCACATCTGCTACCTGGAGTGGATGGTCCAGTAAGTCCTCGAGCATCGGGATTTGGTGTGCCGGGGCAGGGTCCAGATCGCAGGATGGAAGCGGCAAACAGCTAAGGGCATCTGTGTGGCCCATCACCTTTCCCTGGTGGTAGACGAGTGTGTAGGTGTAGCCGGAGAGGAAGATTGACCAGCACAATACTCAAGGTGACGGCATTTGTAGCGTCTGCTGATCTGGGGCCAGTAGGCCCAGCAGCAGCTTGTGGTCGGTCGCTATGGTGAAAGCCTGCCTGTAGAGGTAATTGTGGAACTTTTTTACACCCACCACGATTGCCAAGGCCTCTTTATCTGGGCATAATTCTGCTCAGCCGGGGACAAGGTGCAGGAGTAGTAGGCCACTGGGACCTCTCCACTGTCAGAGAGCTGGTGGCTGAGGACCACCCCAACCCCATAGGGGGAAGCACCACAACTGAGGACAACTGGCAATGATTCATCGAAGTGGGCCAGGATGGAATTCGAACTGAGAAGCTCTTTCACAGCCTGGAATGCGGCGGCTTGCTTTTGACCACAAACCCAGGGAGCCCGTTTGTTGAAGAGCCAGTGCAGGGGCTCTGCGACTGCTGCTTTGTGTGGCAGGAAGGAGTGATAAAAGTTCAATAAGCCCAAGAAGGCCTGGAGCTCTGGCTTGGACATAGGGGTGGGGGCATTCACGATGGCTCGGACCTTGTCAGGAGTGGGATGGATGCCCTGCGCATCGACAGAGAAGCCCAGGAACTCCACGTGCAGAACCCCCAGGAGGCATTTCTCCCTCTTTACCTTCAGGCTGGCAGCTTTGAACCTCTGCAAGATGGTGCGCAAACGGATGCCGAAATCCTCTTCCGTGGGTGCTCCAATCAGAACATCATTGAAGAAGGGCTGAACCCTGAGAATTCCTTTGAGGAGAGAGTCCATTAGGTTTTGGAAAATTCCTGGGGCCATGCTGACCCCGAACTATAGCCGCAGCACCAGGAAAGCACCTGTGTGCATCACAATCATTTGCGCCTCTGCCATAGCATCATCTACGGGGAGCTGTTGATACACTTGGGCCAAATCCAGCTTCCCGAAAACTTTGGCACCTGCCAAGGAAGCCAGAATGTGGCTAACCACCAGAACCAGGTATGCATGGTCCTGCAGAGCCTTGTTAATAGTGCATTAATAATTCACACAGATGCAGGTGTCCCCATTGGGCTTCACCGGGGTCACGATGGGGGTCTTCCATAATGCGTGGGGCATGGGTTCTAGATCTCCTTGGGACACTAGCTTCTCCAACTCTGCATCTATTTTTGGCCGGAGGGCAAAGGGGATCTGCCTGGCCTTCAGCCTTATGGGCCATATGCCTGGGTTGAGCTGTAGGGTGACCACTGGCCCGGTATAACATCTGAGTGTCCCATTGAAAACTACAGGGAACTCATTGTGCACACCCTGAAAGTCTATTTGATTCACGTGGTTCACCCCAGTCACCCTGATTCCCAGCAGCTCAAACTATGCCAGTCCAATGAGGCTCATGTGCTTCCCTTTGACCACAAGCAAATCCAGCAGACACTCAAAGTTGCGGTACTTCACCCTGAACTTTCTCTCCCCCAATATGGGCACTTCATTCTTTGAAAAGTCCCGTAATGTAAACCCGACTGGCTGCAGGGGGGACCCCTGTTTGGGCATAGCCTCTTAAACGTGTCCTTCGAAATGATTGAAAGGGAGGACCTGATATCTAGCTCCATTGAGCAGCGGCGTCCTTCAATTAAGACAGTCATGGTAATTTTGTTGGGGGAACCCTGGGCTAAGTGCAGTACCTGGTGCTGCTGAATAGACATTGTGTTGGGTTCGGTGGTTGCCGCTGGAAACCTCAGATTTCCCTTGGCCTGACATGCTCCGGTGATATGGCCGACCTTTCCCAGCTTTGGTATGTGGCGTCTTGGAACCAGCAGGATTTCCATTCATGTTGATCCCCACAGCTGGCGCACGTGAAGAGGTGCTTGGGTCGCCAGCGTGGTACGCTGTTGACGGTCGTTGTGAGGCTGTCGGTGAGCATCAGCGTGTGTGGCAAGGGATTTGTAGGGCTTCTTCCTCTTCCCTGGAGCTGGCCACGTGGTGGTTGCTCTTGGTTGGCCCTTGCCAAGATGGCGGCCCATGAGACGACTGGGGGCCTTTACCACTTCAGACCACTGCGTTGAACTGCTCGGCAGCTTCCACGGCTAGGGCCATTTCCAGGGACTCCTTGAAGTTGGGATCCCCTTTTCTGAGGATTTTCCATTGGATCCTCTTGTTCCGGAGACCGCAGACCAACCAGTCCCATAGGGAATCCTCGAGGGCAGGGAAGTTGCAGTGCCGGGCGATGTGGCATAGTGCCATGATGAACTCTGATATAGATTTGGTGGTGGTCTGGTTCCGTGAGTGAAACGCATGGCGGGCCATGATGACCGACGGCTTCAGGGAGAAGTATTCCTTGAGTCGGTGGATGATCACCTGGTAGTCTGTGTCCTTGAGCTCGGCTGGAGCGAGGAGCAAGTGGGCGATCTCGTATGTCGGACGGCTACTTATGCAAAAGAACGTGGTGTGCTTCATCTCAGCCATCCGGATGCCAGAGGATTCTAGGAAGAAGTTGAACCAGCACATGTAGGACTCCCAGTCCTCTGTGATGGTGTCGAACGCGTCGAAAGTGTGTTGCTAGTTGGAGCTAGCTCGCTCATCTGGATCCCATCCTCGTCACCAGTGAAATATACTGGGTCCAGATGCATTGAGTGATCAGCATATAGTTTATTAAGCGATTCAGCAGTGAGGATAAAGACAAAGACCCCTGGCTGAAGCCAGGTTTTATGCCCAAAGAAAGTCACACCCAAAACACACCCCACTCCCCGTGATAGGCTATTTACACAAGGTTACCTTTCCAGGTAACCCTATTGGGCTATATTAGGGTCCAAGCATTCCTACTGGTGTGCTCCTAGGATCCTAGCCCGCTTTTGTTATGGATCTCAAGCTCAATACATTACAATTCCATTTACCGCTTTCTGTCTCATTCCGATTTCCTGTGTCATCTGTCTGGCAATTGCCGCCAACTACTGCCAGAACTAGTTTTTATTTTTGATCCATTTCTAGGAATTTTACCCAGAATTCTAACAGAAACAAACCATAAAGGCTGAGAGTTTGATGTCTGAGAGATTACAAATTGTTGCAATCAGCTGTAAGCTGTTGAAACTCCCTTGCTTTAACTCTAACTGCCATTCGTTTAATAAATAAAGCTGCTTGATTTACCGGTAAAGTAGCAGAGGCTGAGGCTGTTCAACCCAAAAGCTGCACGGTGTAAATATTCCAGCTCAGGCTATTAATTACTCTGCTATTTCTCAGCAGTTACTAACTGCATTTGGTAGAAGCAATGAAAACAAACAAGTGCTTAAGTGTTCCTGAGGACCTAATTATACCCCCTGCTAGCAAACAAAAAAATGTTTTGAAGATTACTTCGCTAATAAAGAAGGCTTAAGGTTTAACATTTCCACCACAAACCGATATGCCCCTTTGGCTGCTAACTTCAATTCTGAGGAAAGCCCCAAAGTGGAAAAAGCTGGAGCACTGGATGCTGATCAGTCTCTGTTAATTAATGAGGAACCTGAAAATGCTGTAAAAGAGCTTTCCCTTCTGACGGCAAAGACAGTGGAACTCGTTTTTTTCATCACTGCAAAAAAATAATTTGCGTCTTGAACAGCTCACAAAGGCAGTGAATGAATTGGCTGAACCAGTAAGCCTAAGCCAGCGGGATCCTGCAAGTCCTGCCCAGCCCCCCCCCTCCCTTACAGCTTCTAAGGGGAAAGGGGCCGGCTGAGGATAGGGGTCCGAAGGGTGGCAGCAAGGAACCTTACAACCCGATCCTACAGCCCCATAAAATCGGCTTAACTATTTGCCAGTATAAAAGACAAACTCCCAGATGAAAGACTAAAAAACAGGCTATCTCTCATCTAAGTACTTTATTCCCAGAGACTGTTATACCAATGGGCATCTTCGGTAAAAAGCCTGAACAGTCCAAACCAAGCACAGAGGATCTTACTTGCCTTTGAAAATCATAAGATCCCAGCAACTTTATTGCATCAAAAAGCCTTTTTAAGAACCAGTGGGATTTTTGTGGTCAGAGTCTTTGACAATACCATCATTTCTCCTTTGTTCTTGACTGCTCAATATGAAGCATCTTCAAGGATGGTGAAAAGTTTGTTCCAATAATGCACCTCATTATGATGAAGCTAATAAAATTGAACCATCTACTGCCTTTAAGGATCCCTTTTGGGATACTGAGTACTTACTACTTGAAAACTCCATTGAAGGAGACCTAATCAACTCCTTTTTCAAATCTCCCTGAAATTGATCAACTAGTGATAACAAATAGACTGGAATGGCTTCAATCAAAACTTCTGGAGTCAAAGAAAGCTCTATCCAGCCAACAGATACCCAACCCAAAGGAAGACACCTACCAAATAGCCATACTAACAAATTCTGCTCTTCTGGTAGATATTTCATTGGATACTCCAGCCTCCAATACCATAGCAGGTTACCCCAATCATAAAGATGAATTACTTATTAACCTCTCAATGGACCACTCCATGGAGCTAAATTGCACATCATCAGTACCAGGAGTTTCATCTAGAAATGGCTGTATCTTTCACGATCCTAAATGGGAGCTGGACAAGATATCCAATGACTGACAACTAAAGTTACTATCATGGAACTTGTGGGGCTGGCACAACAAACTCTTTGACCCAGAATTCTTTGAATTTCTATGTTATTTCAATATGCTTTTCTTGCAGGAAACTTGGGTTCAGGATCCAACTTCCTTAGCTCTTCAGGGTTTATGGGCATTTACTGCTCCAGCTATTAAGATCTGTTCTAAGGGGAGGGGGAGGGTGGGGCCTTGCAATTCTGATAACAGTGGATCTAAGTCTAGAAATCCAAATATTGATACTTTGTGCCCTACAGGCTTTATTGATTAAGAGCAACCATTTGGGCACTTTCCTATGCTTCAATGTTTACCTTCCCCTTAAAAATTCTAAATCGCAAGATAAGGGGAAATTATGGGAACAGCTGTTCACAATCTTTGAAAACATAGCTGTTCAATATCCAAATTCCGAAATTGTGTGGAGATTTTAACACCAGGATAGGGCCTGGTAATACAGGTACCCAAACCGACACTAATATCTTGGTGGTTGAACAAGCCTTCTCACTAGACCACTGCTCAGTGGATTCAACAATCAATAAGGCTGGATTAAAATTTTTAGAACTCCTCTCCTCATTTAATTTATGCAATCTGCATGGGTCAAAATGTGATGCATGGGTCAATCTGCATGGGTCAAAAATAAACACTCTAGTGTTTATTTATTTATTTATTTATTAGATTTTTATCCCACCCTCCCAGCCTAGGCCAGCTCAGGGCGGCTTACAAACAGAATAAAATTCCAGCAATAACATAAAATCACACAAATTAATATAAATACAATGTTAAACTCAAGACATACTGAAGTGCTAGCAACATTCCTTATTTTACAGTCAGCTCTTTGGCCTGTGGAGGCTGAGCTGCCAAAACTCGACAGCTGCCACAGACTAGTTGGTAATCAATTGTAACAAAAAAAAATTGACCCCTTCTCCTGATATTCCTGTGGATGCATCCTTAGGCTTCATGAGACTGAGGTGGACAGACCGGTTGCATAACAAGGTTGTGCTTACCCTGAACAACGATGACATCAAAACCACCCAACAGTTTCTTTTACAATCAGCTACAGACATGATTGAACATTATGAAAAGATAGTACAATCCCTTAAACCACTACTGGTGAACAATAAACCCCTTAAACAACAATCTCATTCTAATAATGGTTGGTTTGACCAAGAATGTAGAGCCTTTAAGAGAAAATTAGCCAAACAAGCAAGGCTCACTCGTCACCACAAGGATGCATTTAGGGTCCAACAGCTAATCTTAGGGTGCAGTACAAATACTTGCTTAAAAGTAAGAAAGTGATGCATGCTAAATCTCTATCGAAAGAACTAGCTCAAGCTGTTTTTGAGAGGAAGGATGCTCATTTCTGGGAATTGGTAACACCAAGTTTAGGTAGATCTTCTCAGTTAGAGGCTCAGATCCCCAGGGAAATTTGGCATACACATTTTTCTAAAATCTATGAATCTTTTCCACCTGCCTGTAAGTTATCAGATGGCAGGAAGCTTGAGGAAAATAATGGGAATTGTGTTACAGTGCATCTAGTACCCCCAGAGTGGCCCCCTGTGACAGAAACCAAAGATCTCTAGTCTCATTTGTAGCTTCTGGCAAAGCACCAGGAGAGGATCTAATCCCCATTGATCTGATAAAAGCATTCCCTAATTGGTGGAATCTGATTCTAGCCAAATTATTCTCTCAAATTAACAGCTCAGGCAAATTCCCTGCAGGATGGAAAACTAGTATAGTAATTCCTATCCATAAAAAAGTGGACAAAGCCAATCCAAACAATTATCATCCTATAAGTCTCTTGGACATGGCATCCAAACTTTCTGGAAAGTATCTTTTCCAAAAACTAGAGGACTGGGCTAATGATAACCATATTCTACAGCCCCACCAAGCCAGCTTCAGAAGAGGCCAAAGTACATTAGATCACTGTCAAACGCTCTACCAGCATGAATGGCCCAACTAAAGCCATGTATGCGGTCTTTGTTGATTTGGCCACAGCTTTCGATTCTACCAATAGGACCTGTTTGTGGGAGAAGCTTGTGAAGACAAATATTGACAGGAGATTATTGTTTTTAATTTGGGAGCTACATGCAGATACAGTGGCCAAAATCAAAGTAGGTATTTTGGGTTCTTTAATGAGTTAAATACCTGTAGGTAAGGGAGTTAAGCAAGGATGTGTCTTAGCCCCCCTACTTTTTAATTTATATATCAATGATATAGTCCAGAGATTGTCAGGCCCAGAATTTATCACACCCGCTTTAGGCCAGCAAAACATATCAATCTTATTGTATGCTGATGACATGGTACTGATCTCTTTAACTAGGATGGGACTGAAGAGGCTTCTGAACTGTTTAGGCGATTATTGTAAGGAGGAGAAACTTACTATCAACCATGGGAGATCTAAAGTAATGGTTTTCCAAAAGAGGCCAAGAATGTTCCAGTGGAGCATACAGGGTGTCCCAATAGAGCAATGTTGATCTTACAAATATCTGGGTTTAACCTTCAGTGAAACCCTTCAATGGGATACCCACATAGAACCCACTAAAGCTCTAGACCTTAAGACAATCGAAGTTGTAACGAGATTCTATTACACCAGGGAAAGTTTTCTTGTAGACTCAGTGCTGAAACTTTTTGCTAGTACAATCATTTCTCAGTTACTGTATGGCATTGAGATATGGAGTTAGAAAGATCATTTACTCCTTAGATTAGAAGCACTTCAAAACCTATTTATGAGACGTATTCTGGCACTTCCAAATGGAACATCGGCTGCCCTGTTATGAGCCAAACTGGGACTTCCATCAGTGAGAGTTCGAGCTTACTTGATCTTAAAATTTTGGGAAAAAATCCAACTAAAAAGTTCAGATTGCTTTCAGTAAACTTGGTTACCATCTACTGAATGTTAAAGATAAAGCTTGCTCTGAATTTCTTAATTATATCATCACTAGATATACTACTCCTGAAGATCTGCTTCAACATACAGGGATCAGTACCAATCTACATGACTGGATGTTTAGAGAGGATGCACTAATAGACGCCACATTGATCTCCCAATTGAGGTTTGCTCCATGGTTTAAAATAATTTAAAAAGACCATTCAAGAGCCTCTTACTTAAACAACATAGCCTTGCATAATCTCAGGAGATCTCTTACTTCACTGCACTTTCAAACAATGCCCTCAGAGATGCTAGCTGGTCGCTATAAAAAAAAACTTCAGTAGACTAATGTATCTGTGTATGCGGGCAGTCAGTTGAAGACCTTTCTCATTATATCCTGGCCTGTCCCTTATACGTAGAACCCAGGGCCAAATTTTTAGCAAAGATATTGACAGCCCTTTACTCCCTGTCTGATTACGACAAGATAGCCTTTATGCTCTCCGATGAGGATTCCTTCATCTCTGCAAGATTGGCTCCTTCTGCCTTGGCTGCTAGGAAGATTAGAGCAAGGAAATTAAACAGTACCATTGCAACTAAGTGAGAGATTTTAAAAGGTCTTATCAGTTTTAAATATTAGAGGCCAAGACAGTCTTAACAGGTGTTTTATACGTGTTAGTAGATGTTGAATTTTTCTATTATATGTTAATGTATAAAGTTTCTGAGAGTGTTTTGATATTGTGAAGGCCTATGCAGAGTACATCATGCGAAATGCTGGCCTGGATGAATCACAAGCTGGAGTTAAGATTGCTGGGGAAAAGATCAATAACCTCAGATATGCAGACGATACCATTCTGATGGCAGAAAGTGAAGAGGACCAGAAGAGCCTCTTACTCAGGGTGAAAGAGGAGAGCGGAAAAGTGGGCTTGAAGCTCAACATCCAAAAAACTAAGATCATGGCATCTGGCCCCATCGCTCCTTGGCAAATAGAAGGGGAAGTCGTAGAAGTAGTGACAGACTTTACGTTCCTAGGATCCCAGATCACTGCAGATGGTGACTGCAGCCATGAAATTAAAAGACGCCTGCTCCTTGGGAGGAAAGCGATGGCAAACCTAAAGAGCATGATAAAAAGCAGAGACATCACCTTGCTAACAAAAGTCCGCATGGTCAAAGCAATGGTATTCCCCGTAGTAATGTATGGCTGCGAGAGGAAGGCCGAGTGCCGAAGAATAGATTCTTTTGAACTATGGTGCTGGAGAAGACTCTTGAGAGTCCCTTGGACTGCAAGGAGATCAAATCAGTCAATCCTAAAAGAAATCAACCCTGATTGTTCCCTGGAAGGCCAGATCCTGAAGCTGAAGCTCAAATACTTTGGCCACCAAATGAGAAGGGAGCATTTACTGGAGAAGACCCTGATGCTGGGAAAGATTGAAGGTCAAAGAAGAAGGGGACGGCAAAGGATGAGATGGTTAGACAGTGTCATCGATGCAACGAACATGAAATTGAGCAAACTTCAGCAGACAGCGGAAGACAGGAGGGCCTGGCATAATCTGGCCCATGGGGTCGCGAAGAGTCGGACTCAACTGTGCGACTGAACAACAACAACATGGCCACATACAATAAAATGAATCTATCTATCACTGCCACCACCCCCACCCACCCACCAGCCAGGCAGGCAAAAGTGGAGGAACTGCTTGAGGCAGGTGGGCAGGCAGGGGAAGGAGAGCCCCTGCAGCAGGTAGGTGGCAGAGCTTCTGTTGAGCAGGCTGGGTGTTGAGTGGCTAGCCTGCTGACTGGTGGGAGGGGTGGGCAGGCAGGAAAAGCAGTGGAGGAGGAGGGTAGGCACAGTGGGGAGGTCAGACTGAGGGAAGAAGAGCAGCAGGAGGGCGAGGGGAAGATAAGGGTAAGGCAAGAAAAAGGAACAGGATGTGAAAGGAAAAACATGGGAGGAGGAGGAGGTGGCAGTGAGAGCAAAGAGTGGAGAAAGGTGGTTGGAGGGAGGTGTCAGAAGTCAGAGGACAAAGCAGGCACCAATGAGGGAATTGTCCTTTGAGTTTCTCATGTACCCCTGCTTGTAGAAGCGTGTTTACAAGTGCACGTGAGTTGGTTCCCAAAGTATCTCAAGTGGCCAAAATTTGGCACAAATACAACAATGAGCACAAATTCATTTCACACATGAGCAAGCACAATTGGAGTGATGGGCCTTGTTAAGGCACAGTGTTAGGCCTGAATTTCTACCTGCCTTGCACTTGTGGCTCAACAGCTTGCTTCCCAATTCAGTAGACTAGAAGCAAACAAGCAAACAAAAAGTATGTGGCCATATAATGAGCACTAGACTGCTTCAGTAGCACACTTCTTGCTAAAAAAAAGGTTGGCGACAATTGTGGCTGCTGCAGCTGTTGTGAAGATGTTCATCCTAGCAGGGGGTGCAGTAATGGGGAGGGGCTGTGGCTCAGCAATGCAGACAGCACTTTGCATGCTGATAGTCCCAGGTTCTGTCCCCAGCATCTCCAATGAAAAGTGTCAGGTAGTAGTAGAAGATGTGAAAGATTTCTACTTAAGACCTGGAGAGCTGCTGTCAGTTAGAGCAGACATTGGCCTTGATAGACCAATGGTCTAACTCACTATATGGAGTTTCACGTGTTCATTGGTACTTTTGCAGCTATATATCTAATTGAGTTGTGATTACAACTGTTGCTGAAGGCCTTGGGCAAGAAAGCCTTTTTAAAATCCTGCATGCAGTAAATTAGTATAATACACGCAAAAAAACAATGAAACAAAATTCATGGGCATGGCCTGAACAGTTGAGTGAACTGGGAAATCATTGTTTCAGTGAGTGCAAATAAATTGGGATAATGCTAGCAGGCTACAGGAATGCTTTTTTCAATTTATGTAGTCCATTAAGATGAAAGTGTGTGTTGGGGGGGGGTGTCAGTAGGAACAGAAAACTTTCTGTAACTTGTTATATTATCCACTAAGGTAGGCTTTTACAACACTGAGATTTCAAGCAATGTCCACAGATGTTCTGGGAGATCGCTTCTAAAAAAAATTCTAGAAGGTTGCTTGTATGTTGTGGAACAGGTTGAATTAAAAATTGGCCTCCTTAGTTGCTGAACAGTCCTTCCCTATTTCCCATAGGTTTTAGAAGTAGGGATTTAGTAACCTTTCCCCATATCCTGTAGTAATGCAAAACCAATAAAATACTTATAAAAAAAGATCTAAATTACAAGCCCCAATGCTATAGAATGGACTACTTCTCTTATGGTAAATCAAGGTTTCACACTGTGTGGCAATAAAGTTGTGAACTTTACCCTGGCTCCTGCTAAAAACACATCAAAGGCTACTAGATATGTTAGGTGGTCCTTAATTATTATTTTAGTTAGTGGCCCTGATCCAACTCTTTTCCCATGTCATTATATACCTGTGTATGGGTGAGGATACAAATCTGAATGAATGTGCAACTCATTGAAAACAATGTAGTCCTAGGAATAAGGCCCGTTGTGGAAATAAATACAACGATCTCTTGAAAGAGGCTCTGGGAGAGTCCCCTGGCCTTGGGCATTCAGCATCAATTTGCTGTGGTGACCTCAGCAGGGTATAATGACACAGAGTCCACCATGTTCTCCAGAGGAACTGATCTCTGCTACCTGAAGAGTTGTAATTTTGAGTGATCTTCACCCCTCACCTGGAGATTGGCAACAATGGTTCCCCAGATTGGCAACAATGGTTCCCTAGGAGAAATGGCTGGTTTGGACAGTGGAGTCTATTGCATTGTAGCTGTCTGAGGTCCCATCCCTCTAAAAAACCCACCCTCTCCAGGCTCCACCCCTCAATTCTCCAGGAATTTCCCAACCTACAGTTGGCAACTCTATCTCCTTCCCAGCCAAACCTCAACCTGCCATTATCTGCCCCTCACTCTTCAGCTTTCCATCTCCCACACACACACACGCAACCTCTACCGTGCTCTGAAGCCCTGACTGCTACGTCACATTGGCTGTCATAGGAGGGCCATCTCAGCAGGGTATAAGGATATAGAGTCCACCATTTTCTTCAGGGAGCTGATCTCTGCCATCTGGAGAGCAGTTGTAATTCTGAGTGATCTCCAGACCTCACCTAGAGATTGGCAACAATGGTTCCCCAGGAGGAAAAGTACAGTTTTTCTTTGCAATGGGGACCAAAGCAGCTTACGTTATTCTCTTCTCCCCCTTTTGACTTGCACAACAACCCTGTGACTGGTCCAGTATTACCCATTCAGCTTCCACAGCAAGAACCTGGGTCTAGCAGACTGTGCTCTGAAGCACTGACTGCTATGCCTAGGGTAGCCAACCTCCAGGTGGAGCCTGAAGATCGCCAGGTATCAGACTCTACCATAAAATCTTCAGGAATTTTCCTACCTGGAGCTGACAACCCTAGTCAGAACTGGCCCCAATGAGTTTTCTCCCAAAGGCCAAAATAGGCAAAGAAAGGGCCTTTTACTGACAGAACCAAGCTTGGTTGCCTAGCAACAGGCACTGAGGGGAAAGTAGGCTTGCCAGCTCTGAGTAGGGAAATACCTGGAGAGTTGGGGGGCAGATCCTGTGAATGGCAGCGTTTGGGGAGGGGAAGGACTCAGCAGGGTATAATGCCATGGGGGAACTGATCTCTGTCTGGCAGACCCTGCTCTGAAGCGCTAACTGCTATGCCTAGGGTAGCCAACCTCCAGGTGGAGCTTGAAGATCACTGGGTATCTGAACTCTACACAACGGATCTCCCCCCCCAGAGAAAATAACTGCTTTGGACAGTGGGCTCTATGGCATTCTGTTCAGCTGAGGCCTCTCCCCTCCCCAAACTCTGGCTTCCTTAGACACAGAGTATCCAGGAATTTCTCAACCTAGAGCTGGCAACCCTAGTCAGGACAGGCCCCAATGAGTTCCTCACAGAGGCCTGGAAAGGGTTTCCTTCTACCAGTGACCACTGAGAGAAAAGTTAGTCCCACAGAGGAGCCAAGCAGGAGAAGTGTCTTCATCGGGAGAGTCATCCATTTGCCAGTAATTCTGACAGGGAACAGTGGCTGAGGTGGGAGTGGGCAGGGAAGAGGAGCAGACCCAGCACCTGACCAATGGCATATGAGTACTCTTGAGTGGCGGCTGATGGGCCAGTGGCTGATGAAGCACATTGCACAGCCAATGGGAGAGCTGGAAAGTGCCACCCGACTATTCAATAATATATAAGGAGAGATAGATTTGATTTGATTTGAGTTATACCCCACCCTCCCCACCAAGGCAGGCTCAGGGTGGCTAACAATAAAATTTGAACAATTAAAAAATTAAAACCATAAAGACAATTCTAAGGTGCTATATAAATATCTCTCCTTATATATAAAAGATTTTTGCTGTCTCTCCTGCACATGCTCCTGCAGCCTTTCGCTCTGTCACCTGCCACTCTGAAGGATCCCCTGGCTGCATTGGCTGGCTTCCTTGCCTCCATCCCGCCCACAGAGGTGGCCACCAGCGTCTCTGGCTCAGTGTGCTCTGAGCCAACCAATGGGACAGATGCTCCGGTGGCCGGAGGATGAGCACACCGACTGGGAGACACGGGGAAGAGGAACAGCAGTGCTCTACCCACCACTGGGCCCAGGGGACAAGGCTGCTGCCACGCCTTCTTCTCCCAAGGGAGGGGCTGGCGGATGGCAGCCCAGCTAGAGCCCGTTGCATTTGTCTCTGCAACGGGCCTTATTCCTAGTTACTTATAAATATTACATACGTGGCGATGAAACAGTTTTTAGATGTTATCCCTAGCAGGTATTCAGTCAGCATTAGCTTACAGGGCTACTGTCCAACCCATACTATGTTAAAAATAGCACGGTACGATAGCCTTTGATAGATTCCAGGGCAAGGTTCTGATGTTAAGTGCAGCTCCTCAGTCGAATGCCTGGTGGAAGAGCTCTGTCTTGCAGGCCCTACAGAACTGTAATAAATTCTGCAAGACCCTGATATCCTCAGGGAGCTCATTCCATCAGCCCGGAGCCACCCCAGAAAAGGCCCTAACCCTGGTCATGGCCAGCCTGGCATCTTTAGATCCAGGGTGAGCCAGGAGATTCTGCATCCCTGAATGCAGTACTCTCTGGGAAACATGGGGAAAGGCGGTCCCTCAGTTATGCTGGCTCCTGACCATGAAGGGCTTCATGGGTAAGAACCCGCACCTTGAAGTGAATTCAGTATGCTATAGGCAGCCAGTGCAGTGCTTTCAGCGGAGGTGGATGTGCTTTCACAGAGAGAGATACAACAGCAGCTTAGCTGCTGTGTTCTGAACCAGCTGCAGCTTCTGAATTTGGGACAAGGGATTCAATTTCAGTTGGCTTAGTCTAAGCCATCCAGCCACAATCTTCCAGCCCAGAGTCAGACCAGCTGCCCAACAACAGATATAGCTGGTTGTCATCTGCGTGCTGATGAGAGCCCAGTCCATGTCTCTGGACAATCTGGGCATGGGGGCGCATGTAGATATTAAATAACATTGGGGATAGAACCGCCCCTTGAGGCACTCCACAAATCATCAGATGCCTTCCTAATTCACATGCCCATTGTTCCATGTGTGGATGTCTTTCTTTGGATTGGGATAAATAAATTCTTATTAATCAGTTTTAGTTATTCTAATAGCTGGTTTCCACTTTAAATAGTATTAGTCTTTGTACTTTTTCAGTGCTCCGTTCAGGGTGATCTTTATTCTTCTTTTGTTATGGCCAGTGCAAATATATGTACATACTTGCCAGTGGTTCTTGGAGATCACTAATTTATTGCCTAATCTCTGCACAATCACAGCAAGAATTAGAAAGATCCTAAGCAGTATGTATACGTCTACGTGCCAGCACCAGCAGTCCTCAGGACTGTGCAGTACTGACGTGGAGGTCTTGCATGTGATGGGGCCAGCAGATGAAGTAAAATGCTGTGAAATGTTCTGCTCACATAAAGAAGTGGGGGCTTTGATGGCTAGCCTCCAAGCGGGGCTTTGATATGTAAACTCCAGCAATTCCGTAGAGTCGTAAAAACGGGGCTGTTTTGCCAAGCGTTTCAATGAGAACTGACTGCACTGGCTGGGTCACGCTAGCATTTTATTGCAGGATGCCGCTGTATCATGTTATGTTACTGTGTTTATTGAAAGTGTATAGAATGCGTTTTATATTTTGTATTTGCTGGTTTTAAATTGTGTATGGATTTTAAACTGTCTGTAAGCCGCCCTGAGCCGCCTCGGCAGGAGGGCAGGGTAGAAATTTAATAAATAAACTGCCTCTCATTCTTGGTATACCAAGGAACCACAGTCTCACAGCAGCTAGAGGGTCTGTACTAACCCCCCTGGGTGGGATCTGGAATCTGCTTTCTTTGCCAATACCTGTGTTTAAACACCTATCTTTCGTTTGAGCTTGCATGTTGATTTCATACACACCCTTTCCTTCTGGCAAACCAGGTTTCAAGATGGACAAAAACTGCTTGCTTGTCTCACTGTGCTTCCTCTATTTTCCCCCAGACAAATATTGGTTCCATCTTGATCTCTGTGAATCCTTATAAGCCCATCACGGGCCTGTACGATGCGGCCACCATTGACCTGTACCGACATCACTGCCTGGGTGAGCTGCCACCCCACATCTTTGCCACGGCCAGTGAGTGCTACAGCTGCCTGTGGAGGCGCCATGACAGCCAGTGTATCCTCATCAGGTGAGGGGGGGAACCATTGCCAAGGCCCTCTATCCCAGCAGCCGTATTTCCTCTGTTAGGAGCTGCCTATACTATACATATCCGTTCTCTCAGACCTACCATTGAGGACCACTTGGGTTGGTCCTTTCCTGAAGGCTTTGTGTCTGTTCACAGTGGAGAAAGTGGAGCTGGAAAGACCGAGAGCACCAAGTTGCTGATGAAGTTCCTGTCAGCCATGAGCCAGACCTCACTGGGTGGCCGTATGTCAGAGAAGAGCACACATGTGGAGGAGGCCATCATGGAGAGCAGGTGCAAGTCCATCTTGTACAGGAGACTGGCATGAGTTTGTCCTAGAAGTGTTGCTCTGTGGGAGAACTACACCATGTACTGATGACTGTATTGGCATTCCAGCCTCCTGGTTAAATTGTGGTATATAGACAGGGCTAGCAGTTTCCCTTGCATGTAAACAGTATTGTATATGAAGTAGGTAGGGCAGGTACCTTACCCTGAGATACTGCTGCATTCAATGTGGGAAATCCCACCTCTGTGGACTGAACAGATTTCAGTGGCTTCTCCCAGGATTTCTTCCAGCTATATATATTGTGGGCTTTAGAGGGGCTGAAACAGAAGACCAGACAGCCACAAACAAGATCTGTTTAGATCACAGCAAGAGGCTGTTGGTATTACCAGAGGGTCAACCAAGGACCTAATACTAGTAACAGGGCACTCCTAAACTAGAGCCACAACCTTCTCAGTCCATAGAAATGAATGGGTTTAGAACGTAAATGTTTGGGATTGTGCTGTAGGCTACTTGTGCCTGCCACATCCACTCACCTCGGCTGTTCCCCCATCAGTTTGCCTGGGAATGCTACTGTGAACAGGGTTACTTGGTGCAGAATTCTACAGACGTGAAAGCTGAATTGCACCAGCTCTATGAATGCTGATAAATTAAGACAATCAGCGTGTGTTTCTTTTTGGTCCTACTGCTGCTGGTCCTGGTGCATGGTTGGGGGTGAAGAAACCTTCCTCTGCATAGGCTTCTGAGGCACCAGGCATTGCCTACACGCTCTTGGGCCTATCATGATTGCCGGAAGAGTTGGATTCTTGTTTTCAAAACTTGAAAGCCTGTATTCTTAAGACCTGAATTGTACCTTTTTCTAATAACAAATCCAAGGCTTCTGCCTAGTTTTAAGGATACGTGCAGACTTGCCCTAATGTCCCTCTCAAGTGTCATAACTAAACTTCATTTTTTCCCTCCCTAGCCCCGTCCTGGAGGCTTTTGGAAATGCCAAGACTGTCTATAACAACAATTCAAGTCGCTTTGGCAAATTCATCCAGCTGCATTTTTCCCAGCATGGACACATCCAGGGAGGAAGAGTCACTGACTGTATCCTTCGCTTGGGTTGATTCGGCCCTGATCCCCAGCAGCAAACACCGCTCCCCCCAAAAAACCGCTGGGGTAGAGGCAGGCTGGGTGAGCTGGGTGCATGCTCGTGACTCATCCAGCAGGGGGGGCCATCTTGCCACAAGGGGAGGGTCACCTTAGGTCTCTATTCCAGAAAATTGTAGCTCATTAGGCCTTTAGAATCCAGGAATACAACGTCCCTGGCCCGCAGAATGTGGAGCTGGTGGCACTGAAGAGCATTCTGTGGCTGGATTCCTTTCCGTGTGTGAGGCTCTCCTTAATATCACTTCCTCCTTAATTTGTTGCTCAGATTTGTTAGAGAAGGTGAGTAAAATTCACTTGTATCCTCCCTCTCCTTTTCCACATCTACAGTTCTTTGTGTCCCCTATTTTTGTAATCACAGCAACTGGGTGGAACGGCACTGTCTTTAGTAGCGCAAGGCATCAGCACTGCTGAGTGCAAAGGTCAGTAGCGCCTGGGCTACAGTTCTGCTTCCGTTTGTTCCATTTCACTGTAGACCTGTATGGGATGTGGGCAGTAAAGGTCTAAAGGGAAATGAAGCAAAGTGAACATTATTTGAGGGGGGTGTTTGGTTCTTTTCATGTGTTTGACCAGTCACATGCACTTTCCTGGATTGCACGTTCACCATTTTTATTTCCCTCCATAAATGCTGGGGGAGGGGGGGTTGCAATCTGAACCAGTGCACTGATGCACCCCTACACCTTCCACGCATCTTATGCAGAGTTTAAAAATAAGGTTTGTGTTTTTCTGAGATCATGGAGTGTCCAGGTTCTGAGTCTGCAAAGCAGTTAGAATTTTAGCTTCTGCTAACAGAACAAATCAGCATCCAGATGAATGAGCAGAGAGATGCAATGGTGCTAAATTCAACAAAAAGGAGAGAAACTGCAGTGGGGAAGGAGCTGTGGCAGGAAAATGGCCACCAGAAGCAAGAGCTCCATCCTCGTGAATCGTATAGAATGCAGGCACTTTTAGTAAGTGGCGTGATTCGGTTCAAGAAAATCCAGAAGATGTATGTAAACACTGGCAGATCATGAGTGGTGCTGTAGACTGCACTCTCCTTTTTCGTTCTCTTATCTTTCCACAAGCCATGCAAAACTGAATTATTCATGAGGGCTTTTCTACACAGGTAATAGGGTTGCGGTGGTTTACAGAATTGCTTGGATAAATGGTTAGGGACTGTAGCTTATATTGCTGTGTATAGCTTACTGTAAGTAGGATCCTACTGTGCAGTTTTTGCACTGCTTAATGTGACGTGTTAATACTTATGCAATGCTTCAGTTCTTTCTGGTTGGTTCCAGACTTCTACGGTCCTAATGCATTGATTACTGAATGACCCATTTTATTGACTGTATTGACTCAGTATGTGTCATCTGCCTGGAGACCCAGTGAGAAAGGTGGACCCTAAATAAAATGTAATCTAAACCGGAGCTTCAGGCACAAGCTCCATTGACTCTCAGGTATCCTAAACCCTGCAGTCGGATTGATCGCTGATGCGTAACAGACCAATCCGGAAAGACTGGCCAACGGTGGGAACAAATCCCATTGGTCCTAAGCTCTCTACTGTGGTAGGATATTATGGTACTAAGGGGGTGTGGCCCCACTAGTTCAAAATGCATAGAGTGCATCGTTCTATGAAGGTTCTTGTTATGTTGTGTGTTCCGAGCTGAATAAATGAATCACTTGTTTTGGAAACGCTGCCTCGATCTCCGACCCGATAGTTGACTGGGGAGCGTTGCAATTCATAGGCAGTCACTCCTGTCGGGGTTGGCAGCATACCCAGCCCTCCAGCACCCAGTGGTGACATTAGAGGGGACTCCTGTCAGGGTTGGCAGCATACCAGGTCTCCAGCACCTGGTGGCAACATTAGGGGGGAATGACCATGCGATTCCCCCAAAGCAGGCATCCTGTGTGATCCAATAGTTCGTGTTGATGCGACTTGACAATCTGGAACTCATGGGTCTGCCAGGCAGATGGCCACACCCAGTTGAGGACCCAGGAATTCGTGGGCTCTCACGATGCGACATCGTAGGCATGAAACGGTGGCTGCAGAAATTCCTTTATGGCCCTGCTTCTGCAGGCAGGGGATTGGTTGATTTCTGGTTCCCGGATTGGCAGGCATCTACCTTCTGGCCTGAAGATCTACCAATGAATTGTTCTCAGTGAGAGAACCGGAGGGGCCTGGGCTGCTGGACCCCTGTAATGCGGATGCCTAGAGCATCAAACCAATCGCATCCCAGGAAACTGGGACGATGTTCTTCAACCACTACAACACTTAATTGGCCGTAAAACTTCTTATATGGAACCATGAATTTGCCAGTTGCCGCAATGGAAATGTGCTGTCCCTGGAAATCAACAAGGTGGAACTCGCCAGGCTCAAGCTGTCCATCTGGAGAATAGCCGGTGTAGAGTCTGCATTGAGATGATGGTGAACGCCAATCCTGAATTGACCTACATCTCGCAGGGCGTGTTGTCGAGGACTACGGTCACTTTGATTTTGTTTTTTGTTTGGAGATGAGTGCTGCACACCGATGAGTGGTAGACACAGTTATTCACTGAGTGGCAGTCTGTGCTGACAGTAGTGTCCCTTGATGATGATTGAAGTCTACTACGTGATGTTCTAGGTGACATCTTGGGTGACGTCTTGTCTTTGGACGAGCAGCAGACCCAGGCGAGGTGTCCAATCTTCCCACACTCCCGACACTGGGCCTCATGGAACCGACAACTGGCGTATTTCAAGCTGTGAGTGGAGTGTTTGCGCCTCTCGGTCTGTGTTCAGTAGACGGAGTCGTCCTCGCTGTCAGACTCTTCCAGGATCCCCTGATGCAATGGCTGCAACTTTCGGGGCGTTGGTGGCGTTCTGGACTTGCGCATATCTCTGATCGACTGGTTAGCAGTTTCTGCTGCAATTGTCTCTATATATGCAGTTTGGAAAGTAAGTTCTCTTGTGGCAAACAGTCGTCATTGTAACTTTTCATCCTGCAAGGCTGCACATTAGTCTGTTGCGGAGTCTATCGTTTAAGTCTGTGAAGTTGCACTGTCGCATTGCTTTCTGAAGTGCAGTCACATACTCAGCAGCTGACTCACCTTGAGCTTGGTCCTGTTTGTGGAATGCGTGCCAACCTGCGTTCTCTGAAGGCTTAGGTGAAAAATGGTCATGTAGTTTGGCCTTGATTGCAACGAACGCAGTGTCCCCGAGTTCAGCAGGCACAACTAATGTTTTAGCCACATTGAAAGTGTTCTTGCCGCAGACGCTGAGAAAGGTGGCTTTCTTGATATTTGCATCCATAATCTGTTGAGCTGTAACGCAGAACTCAAACCGGGTGATGTAGGTGTCCCAGTCCTCGGTAGTCGAACTGTTCAAAGTGGCCCTTGGTGGCCATCGTGGTGTCGCACTGGGATGGCAGGTGCTTGTGTTCTCTGGCTGCTTCCGAGGGCCAAGGCGACACTTCTTTGCCTGCTGTAGTGATCCGCTATGGGGCTGCCTACCCACTGCATCCCACCTTCATCGCCAGTGTTATATACTGAGATCGAGGCAGCGTTTCCAAAACAAGTGATTCATTTATTCAGCTCAGAACACACAACACACAAGAACCTTCATAGAACGATGCAATATATGCATTTTGAACTAGCGGGGCCACATCCCCTTAGTACTATAATGTCCAATCACAATAGAGAGCTTAGGGCCAATGGGATTCATTCCCGCCGTCAGTCAGTCTTTCCAGATTGGTCCGTTACACAAGAGCAACCAATCTGACTGCAGGGTTTGGGATACTTGAGAGTCAATGGAGCTTGTGCCTGAAGCTCCAGTTTAGATTACATTGCATAATAATACATAAGTAAATACATAACAATAGAAATTTTTAAAAAATGAATATAAGCAGCAGAGTTTAGAAAACTGCTTGCACTTTGTTGCCTGAATAGTGGACAAGCTGCCGAACACACATGCTCTTTCTCCTGCAGAGCAGGCTACCTGACACAGCCTAAATATTCGTGACTCTCTTGGTTGGTTGTGGGCTTGGTTGTCAGTTGCCCTTTATTCTTGTTTAATTTCAGAACAGAGTTGTTCATCAGAACCCAGGAGAACATAATTATCATATCTTCTATGCCTTGCTAGCTGGTGCCTCTGGGCAACAGAAAGGTAATGGAATTTCCTGAAGTAGTTCTCTCCTTGCCTACACTGGCAAGAATGCCCCACATAGAAGTGGCTAATAGATGGATTTCCCAGAATTCAAAGGGACTTGGGCCCAAACTGCATGTTACGTTAGTGATTCCTGATTGGATCCCCTCTCTGTGTAGTTTAGCCTTAAGAAACAGTTGAAGGGGGGGGGATTTGGGCAGGGGCTAGGGAAGAAGTGTTGCTCTTTTCCCCTGTGCCCTTTCTTCAGTCGAAACCAGCCCCTTTCCCAGGGCTACTGTTTCATTTTATGCATCTGTGTGTTCCATGTGGTTTTCCCTCACCACCAGCAGACAACGTTCTTCTGAGATTCTTAGTAGTCCATTAGAGTTCCTTCCCACATCGTCATAATCCTTAGCTTATACTGGTAAACCCACCCACCCCCTGGTTCTTGGTCCCTCAGTGTCTTGTCCCGATTTTGGGGAAACTTTTCATCGATTCAGTTCTGGTGGCTTCTTCCCGAGTGTATGTGACTCATGTTTCTGCTTCCTCTGTTTCTGTTCCTCTGAATCCAATTGGTCCATTTCTGCTTTTGGGTACTGGCTTCCTACAGAAGCCCTAAGCCTGTTGGAGCCCAAGAGCTATCGTTACCTAAATCAATCCGACTGTGGAACTAATGAGAACCTGGATGACAGAGAGATGTTCAGCAATGTCACGGTGAGTCTGATCCTTAATCATGTGGCCAGTTAATAGATCCACTCATTTCTATTTATTTGTTTAACATATTTATATGCCAGAACACCTCAGAACTCAAGACCATTTTTTTTTTCTTTTTAAGGAAAGATACATAGCATAGAGTTCAAGGCTGATTTCCCACTACAGCTGCCTCGGTGTTGCGCCGCCGTTTGCCCGACACTATTGGTCAATTTCACACCCGAAGCCGCGGGGCTGTATTTGACCCGCGGCTTTGCCTGATTTCCCCCGCAGTTTCGTGATCACGAAACTGCGGGGAAATCGGGCG
Organism: Gekko gecko; assembly: GCA_029375565.1. Taxonomy (NCBI): domain Eukaryota; kingdom Metazoa; phylum Chordata; class Lepidosauria; order Squamata; family Gekkonidae; genus Gekko; species Gekko gecko. The sequence goes on from JAPDNY010000003.1 coordinate 88,164,631, forward strand.
AAGCCGCGGGTCAAAATGCAGCCCCATGGCTTCGGGTATGAAATTGACCAATAGTGTCGGGGCAAACGGCGGCGCAACACTGAGGCAGCTGTAGTGGGAAATCAGCCCAAATCTCCACTCTGCCATGTATCTTGGTGGATGACCTTGGGCCAGTGGTGCTCTCTTTAAGCCAAACTTACCTCACAGGGTTGTTGTGAGGGTAAAATGGAGGAGGGGAGAATGAGGTACACTGCTGTGAGGTCCCTGGAGGAAGGGGGAGATAAAAATGTACTGCATAATAAGACTATGGAGCAAAGAGGGAGGGGCTGTGGCTTAGTGCATAGCATGCAGAAGGTTCCAGGTTCAATCCCTGGCACCTCCAGTTAAAAGGATTGAGTGGCCGGTGATGTGAAAGGCCTTAACCTGGGATCCTGGAGAGCTGCTGCCAGTCTGGGTTGACAGTACTGACCGTGATGGACTGGTGGCCTTATTCTGTATATGGCAGCTGCATGTGCTCGTGGTGGTTGCAAGCAAGAGGTATATCTTCATTCTTAGCTAACTGCATGTGGTGCTGCTTGTGGACTGTATCCTTTGGTGCTGGAAAGTCCTCTCAAGTCACGGCCGACTTAGGGCGAGAGTCCTCAAGGCAAGCGATGGACAGACGTGGTTTGCTGTTGCCTGCCTCTGCGCAGCAACCCTGGACTTCCTTCGTGGGCTCCCATCCAGGCACTAGCGAGGACCCAGCCCTGCTTGGCTCCTGAGACCTGATGAGATCCAGGCCTGGGCAACCGGGCACTCCTTTCTTTGCCACCAAGTCACAGCTGACTTATGGCGACCCCAGTGTTTTTGTTTGTTTGTTTGTTTGTTTGAGGCAATAGACATTCAGAGCAGTGGTGTGCAAAAAAAAAAAAATGTCAGCCCAATTTGGATTTGGCCTAATTGGGCAGAATCAATTTCAGCCAACAGAAAGCCTCCCCACTGTCAATTTTGGCAATACAAGCCATTCAGGAATCTTTCAGCCAGTCGAATTTCGGCCCCATTATGCCCTATGGGCCATTGAAGTCAATGGCGAAAACATAGGGCATATTCTGAAGCTGGAGGGGAGAGGGAGGGAGAGGCTCCAAACTCACAGAGTAGCTGCTGGCACCTCTCCCCAAGATACCCACCAAGTTTCAAGAAGATTGGACCAGGGGGTCCAATTCTACGGGCCCCCAAACAGGTTGCCCCCATTCCCTCCATTGTTCTCTATGGTGGGTGGGAAGTTACTTTTTCCCCACGGTGCTGTCAGTGGCTCTGGGGGGACGGGGTTTGAGGGAGAGGCTCCAAATTTTCGGGGTAGCTTCGGGAGCCTCTCCCCACATACACCCCCATGTCTCAAAGAAATTGGACCAGTGGGTCCTATTCTATGGGCACCCAAACAGGTTACCCCCATTACCTCTATTGTTTCCAATGGGGAAACCCAGCCAGCAGCACTTAAGACAGGCAAGCAGGCAGCCACCCAGCAGTCAGACTCTGCCAGAGAATCTCAGGGAAAATGAACTGTCTTGGGAGGTGCTTGTTTACCAAGAGAACAAGTGGCACACTCCGGAACAAGTGGCACTGTGGCAGTGCAAGCATGAAACTCCAAAAGACCAACAGGAACAACATTTATACAGGCCCTGCCCTATATAAATTGATGGTGCAACCTCATTGGACCACTCACACCACACACACCTCAAAAAGGATATTTATAGCACTGGAAAAAGTGCAGAAAAGGGCAACTGCAATGTTAAGAAGAGGACACTTTCCCTATGAAGGAAGGTTAAGGCTCTTTGGAGAAACAACAGCTGAGGGGTGACATGATAAGATGTTTACAAGACTATGCTTGGGATAGAGCAGGTAGAGAAAGAAGTACTTTTCACCCTTTCTCACAAGACAAGAACTTCTGGGCACTCAATGAAATTGCTGAGCAGTTAGAGCAGATGAAAGGAAGCACTTCTTCACCCAAACAGTTATTAACACATGGAATTCACTGCCACAGGAGGTGGTGGTGGTGGTAGCGGCTGGCCTGAACAGCTTCCAAATGGAATTTGACAGAGCAGTGGTCCATCAGTGGCTGGAGCAGAGCAGTGGTCCATCAGTGGCTGATGGCTAGTAGCTATAGATAAGGAACTCTTGGTCTCTGGGGCAAGTGATGTTCTGGTGCTGGGGGGGTCAACAGTGGGAGGGCTTCTAGTGTCCTGGCCCTGCTGGTGGACCTCCTGATGGCACCTGGTATATTTTGGCCGCTGTGTGACAGAGTGTTGGACTGGATGGGCCATTGGCCTGATCCAATATGGGCTTCTGTTATGTTCTTGTAACATCAGAGTACCTCTGTCAATGGGGGCCTTTCTGAAAGGGCAGCAGAATCAGGGCACTGAATGCAGTAGTCCCAGCCTGGTGACAGAATCCTGTGCCTGCCACTGCTTGCCTGCCAACCTGTACAGCAGTACTGCATTCAAATGCTTCAAGATAGGTCCCCCCCCACAGACCCGGGGAAACTGGGGAAGGAAGGATAGGTGGGGGTGGGTTCCACACAACCTTAGCTAACCTCCCTCCTCCCTGACATCCCCCAAGCTTGTCACCTCCCCTCCCCTGTAAGGTCAGATGGACTGCAGAATGGACTGCTTGGGTGGACAGCCTGTGGCACATGCCCGCCTAGAAGTCAAGAAGGTGCTTTCCCTGGGTCAAATTCCTCCGGACTTCGCAGCAAGAGACAGACAGCAGGATAGCCTTTCCCACACTGACTTTCCTGTGTTCTCTCTCCTGTACCTTCACTATCCCTTTGATCTGTAGAATGGAGGGGGGGAAACTTCCTTTCTTCCTTTCACCTGTCCCACACCTGCCTCCTCCCTTAGCTAGTACTCCTTTATCCTGTCTCTCATCTTTCCCATCCACATTGTAGTTCTCACAATAAAGAGACTACATTAGTCTGTCACACTTAAAACATGGCTCCGTGTAACTCTTTGGTCTTGGCCTAGTACCTACCCGGGTTGGATCCTTCCCCCCCCCCACTTCCTCCCTTCCAAGCATCTGAACCCACTGCTATTGTGGGACGTGCCAGCTGAGCTCTGCAAGGCTGAGTACCCCTTTGCCCCTTGTCAAGTAGTCCTGAGAAGGACTGCTTTTCTTGCCAGTGGTCCATTGGGCAGTGTGGACGGGGGGATCCGGGATTGCCTGCCTGAGGGATGTTCTAGCTCTTTAGCATGACCCAGGGTGCACCACAGGGAGGCGGACTAGAGTTGCTCCCCCCCCCAAAAAAAGACTCAAAACCTGGGTAGTGGTATTTTGTTGGACTGCTGCCCGGTCAGTCCACAAGCACACCCTTACCCATTGAGTCAAGCCAGGGAAGGAAGGCCTCAGAAAAAGAGAGGGAGGGGGTATTGCTGTTTGCCCACCCTGATCCTCCTCTCTCTGCAGCAACGCAGCAGCTGTCAGTGTCCCATTTGAGGAAACTTAGCCCAGGTGCGGCTGCCCCTCGCATCGTGGGCCCTCCCTCCCCCGCCAGCCACCAGTGTTCCCTCTAAGCTTAGCTGAGTTAGTGTGAGCTAGCTCACAGTTCTTCAGCCTCTGGCTCACACATTTTTGTCTTAGCTCAGAATGGTTGGTTACAGAGCAAACCAATTCATGCTGTAGCCAAATCACCTGCCTGCTCTCAACAACTTCAGTGTCAGTAGCTCACAAAGTGCAATTTTTACTCACAGGACTGCACAGCTTCCAGGGGTATTGCCCAGGGCCCCTGCCCACTGCTGCCCACCCACCCCTGCAAAGCCAGTTCTCAATTTCTGTGGCACTCCTTTCCTGTGGGTTTTTCTAGCTTTTGAATTGTATTCTACTTGGTAGAGTGAAAACTTTTTTGCAGCATGCAATTTGGGGGGGGGGGAGGAATGGATGGTACCCAGTGCCACACAGCTACTGGGGTTACGGAGGCGTTCTGGGGAGGGTGGCCTGGGTGAAATAATGCCATTTGGGGGGAGTTTGGGGGGGCATCTGTTTGCCAGTTGGAATTATGGGGGGGCGTGTCTCTCTCTGGTCTCTCTCTCTCTCCTTTTAATTTTGGGAAGAGCATTCCTAACCAAACTTCCCGGCAGCACACAGAGAGGATGCAGGCACAACAAGACTGTGCTCACCTCAGTCACACTCAAAGTCACAGTCCAGGAAGCTGAACAGTGGCAAGCTGACCTTGAGGAAGACCAACTTTTCCACTGTTCAGGGTCTCAGGCAAGAGCCATGTGGGCGGACGACGTAGCCCACAGGTGAAAAAAACGTGCTCACTCTGAACGCTCGTAGGAGGGCCTGAGAGGAGCCCCTGGGCCATGAGAGAGAGGGGGCTGGCCAGACCAGCTCCTTCACGGCCCAGTAGCTCAGGGGGCAGGTGGACTGCGACTCTCAGGGCTCCATAAGGTCGTCCCTGACCACCATAGGTGCCGTCTCCCGTCTCCCAGGCCTGCTACTGCTCCCAGAGGGGCCCGCGAGCCACCCCATGAGTGCCATCTCTCCACTCTTTGGGGTGCGGGCCGGGAGGGGGATGCGGCCTGGCTGGGAAGGTTGGGGAAGAGTAATAGCCACGCTGCTTTCATTCCCCACTTCCTCAACTCCTGGCAGCATGAGCCCACTGGCCTGCCTGCATTCAACACGCTCAGAGGGTGTCTCTCTCCCAAGTTCGAATTCATTGACCTGCTCAGCAATCTTGCCCCTGATGTGCGGATCACACATGCTCACCAACATGTATGCTTTCTGCTCAGAGAAGACAGGCTGAAAGCGGTCCTCGAGGCCTACTTTCAGCCTCCTCACCAGCGCGTGCACCTCTGGAACAAGGTCTGCACATCCTGTGCCCATCTCCAACAACGAGGCCAGTCCCTCACGTGCCACGTGGAACATGGGGACAACCAGAGCCAGATTCACCGTGTCAGACGAGAGCATGTCTGTTTGGGTCTTGAAGGGCACAAGAACTTCGACAGTCTGAGAAATGATCACCCACTCCTCCCGGGTGAGTTGGTTCTCTTCCCGAATGACCCCGCTCTCTGTGGTCAGGGCAGCCAGGGCTCCTTTCTGCTCCACCAAGTGCTCCAGCATGGCACAGGTGGAGTTCCAGAGGGTGGTGACGTCACCGAATAGGCAGCGGTCCAGCATGCCCATCAGGGTCTGTTTCTCACGCAGCAGATAAGTGTCCTTATTACTGCGTGAGAAGGGGCCCACAATGAACCGGCATTTCGCAAGGAGATGCCGGTAAGTGCAGTACCCGGTAACATGCTGGGGATTCTGTGATCCCTTTCCCAAGGCATCCTTCACCACAAGGGGGAGAAGGTGGGCTACGCAGTCACCATGGAGCCCACGATGACGTCCCTACCAAACCTCTCCTCTAATTGCCTCTTGATGGTGGCTCCGATGCTGGCCTCTGTGCGGCATGTCGAGTGGTTTGGCGTGCAGCAGAGCCTGGCGGTAGCCGGCCCAGGGGCCCTGTCCCTGCCTAGTACCTTCTATTGCCTGCCCACCACCCACAATGTCACTGGGCAGCCAGTGAGAACTACGCATCATGCCCCTGTTTGGAGGTCCAAATATCCGACGTGAAGTGAACCACCCTCCCTGCAGCAAAGGAGAGCTGTTCCTTCATGAAGTCCCTGGCAGCCCTGTAAATCGAGGGCACCACTCTCCTGCTCATCATGGTGCGAGAAGGAGCCGTGTACCAGGGAGTTAGATATTTGAGCAACCGTCGCAACGCGGGACTCCCTGCGACTGTGAAGGGGTACCCCTCGATGATCATCTCAGCAATGTAACGAGTGACCATCTTCCTTCCGTGCTTCCTTCCCCCCCGCCCCCAGGCAAGCTAGTGCCACCCTCATCAAACATCTCAGTGAGAGATCCCTGGTGTCCCTCCTTTGCCGTGGCACTCTTTGGGAGAGCGCTGGAGGTGGTCGCCGCACGACTCACCTCCTGGCTGGCTGCTGGGCACCCCAGCGCCAGCAAGTCACTCCACCCAAAGAAACTCTGCCTGGTGGTGCTTGTTCAGGTGGTGCCGCATCCCAGCAGGCGTGAGAGGGCGCGGGTTCTTCCCACAGCTGATACCGGTCCCTACACAGCTGGCACTGTGCATATCGTGGGTCCTCCGTCAGTTGGAAGTACTTCCAGACACCGGAGATGAAAGTGGAACCCTGCTGACCAGCAGCTCCGGTCACCGCTAGAGCCTCCTCCTGTGAGGAACTCGGGGCAGACTCACCATGTCTTGGGGGGGCACGAGGAGATCGCTGGCTGGGAGGAGGGGGTTGAGATGGGGGCACCCTGGGGTGCATCTCCTCCATCTCTTCCTCCTCCGCCCCCTCCAGCTTCCCATCTTGCCCCTCACCAGAAGGCCTGCTGGAGCCTAGAGAAACCAGAGCAGTGGGCTGGCCAGCCAGCTCCCCCTCCAGTGCCTCTGCAGCCCACTTAGTCTGTGGAGTGAGCTCTGCAAACAGAGAACTACTGTCCCCAAAGCGCAACCCCAAAGACAGCTCTTGCTGCCCCTCCTCGTGCTGCTGAGCCTCAGCAGCAATGGCTCGTGGAGGGGCCGTCTGAGCAGCAGACCCCTGCCCAGTGCCAGCACCACCTGCAGGCCCCCCTGCTGGGGCCACCCCAGGAGCATCATCCTTAGGGAAGAGAGCCAGGCGTGGCCTCTTCACGGCACCACTCCGGCCAGAGGTCAGAGTGGTGCCAGGATGCTCTGCTGTGGTCCTGCACTGAGGTGGGGGGGAAGCCACAATCCTCCCCCTAACCCTCCCCTCCGCCTCTCTGCCCTTCTGCTTTGTCTTGCCCCCAGGGCCCCTCTGTGCTTCTTTCCTGCCACTCATGTCACCCTGAGCCAAACTCTCTGACTAATCTGACTGTAGGGAGTGGGGTGTTTATGCACCTAAGTAACCAACTGGACTGGCACCTAAACCTGACAGAGCCTGACACCTTTTCAAGAACCCTCCCACCAAATATCTACTTTGACTTTTAAAGGACCCTCAGCTATCCTTTCTTCAGTCCCGTCCCCTGCCCCCCGCTTTTGGAAATGGACTGGTTTAAAACTTGGTGATCCTGCTTCTCCCCAGCTGAAGGTTTTATAAAGCTAGCCTAGAGATGGAAACAAACCTTTTTAGAAGAGCTTGTGTCTCTTTATTAAAGTGCTTCTGGCTAATGTACTGGGGCAAACCTGATTTCCTAGGAAGGAAATGCAGGTGTCTGTGTGATGACCTAAAAAGCTGGGGTTGACCCTAGGCAATGTGCAAGCACCAGCCTTCAATGAAGGTCAGGTGCACAGAACACTGTTTTCTGTAAGTAGTTAAGGCCACTTAAGCGCTGCTTTTAAGGAAACCCCTCCTCACCTCTTTTAATAGTAGCCTATTCTGGCCTAGTTAGGTATATAAACTAGAACCTTACACTGGATTACTTATAGTTTTTAAAAAAACAACTCCTGAACAGACCCTTATTAGACTGACCCATTTAAATCAATGGCCCTAACAAACCAGAAACACCCACCAACAAGCCTAGAAAACAGAGCACCTGACCTCACTTCACCAACACCAGCAGCACCTCCACCCAGCAGCCAGAAGAAAATCCTAACTCTATCAAACAAACAAACAACCCAGAATCTCTCTATATAATAAAGCTGTTTTGGGGTGGCCACATTCGATGCGTTCCCTAATCTGTTGGCTGCAAGAACTGCCACTCACAACAGGGATTGTGGCCACTGGCTGTGTTCTCTGACTCCCACCCACAGAGGCGGTGCCGGCCCAAACGTGCCTCAGAATACAGTGCCTTCGCTCTGCTGAACACACCTTCTGTCTTCCTCTAGCCCAAAGCAGTGTCGCACCTCGCCAGCTCCTTGCCCGTCTCTGCAGTGGTTCTGCACCTGCTCACCCTGATCGATGGCCAGTGTGGAGGACCAGGCCCCAGCAGACGGCCTGCCTCGAATGGGGGCGGGGACCAGGCCGGTCAGCTAGGCCCACCGGCGCCTTGAACAGGTGGTGGGGAGAGGGATGAGCCTGACCAGCTTCACCTACCGGGCCCTTGAATGGATGGGGGGGAGGAACGAGGCCACCTGGCATGGTCCACGGGCTCCTCGCATGGGCAGTGGGTGAGGGACAGGCCAGGGTGGCTTGGCCTGCCGGGACCTCGAGCGGGCAGTGGGGAGAGGGATGAGGCTGGGCAGCTTAGACAGCCAGGACCTTGAGCGGTGGGGAGAAGCTGGCTGGCTTGGTCTGCTGGGCCCTTGATCGGCGGGGGGGAAGGACCCGGCCAGCTTGGCCCGCTGGGGACTTGAGTGGCCGGTGGGGCAGGAGGGAGACGGGGGGTCACAGCTGGCCGGCCAAGCTAGCACCCATTGTATTTAATTGCTACAACAGGCCTGCTTCCTATATTTATAAAACCAGAAACAAACACACACTACCCTTATCTAAGGCAAAAAACCCAAGAACACTACAACTGATCCAAAACCAGACAAAAAAACCAGACAGTGCAACCTATAAACCACACAACCCTAACCCCACCAAACCGGGGGGGACCAAGGCAAGGAAGGGCCCCCCACCCACCCAAGCAACAGCAACCAGCAAAACTTTTCTAATTTATAAACCTATCAAATATTACAGGAAAAGCCTTTAAACTGTTTTCCACCAAACAGAAAAAAACCAAGGCAAGCAAGACCCCAAGCAACAGCAACAAGCACAACTTTTTAAAGTTATAAAACTATAAAATATTGCAGGAAAAACTTTAAAGCTTCTTTCCACCAGACCGGGGGAGGGGGGGAATAGGCAAGCAAGACCTCCCCCCCACCCAAGCAACCACCACCAAGCAACAATACAACTTTTTAAAGGGAACGACAATACAACTTTTAAACTGTTTTAAGTAAACCCCCCAACACCCACCCAAAGAAGCCAGAAGAACCCCACCCCACCCCCAGACCAATCCACCCCCAAGCCAAAGAAAATTAAAAATAGAGGGGGGGGAGAGAAAAGCCCTTTAAAAATTAAAGAGAAATGAAATCAACCAAGCCACAGCAACTAAAACATAGAGGGAGGAGCCCTTTAAAAATTAAAGAGAAATCAACAAAGGCAAAGAACCTAAAAAATAGAGAGGGGGAACACCCTTTAAAAATTAAAGAGATCCCACTTTAATTCCTATGTTTTGATGTCTTCTGGTGTCCAGGACCAGGAGTCTCAGTCCACCAGTCCAGGGAGGTAGCAGGGCAGGCAGGCACAGAGAGAGCAGCCAGCCAGCCAGCCAGCCGGCCGCTGAAGCAGCCAGGTAAGCAGCAACAGCAATAGAGTCCAGCCACTAGGTAGGACTCCTATATGCTCTTTGGGCCAAGCACTGTCCTGTAATTGGCCCAAAAAGGATGTAACGCACCCCTATTGGATAGAGTTGAGTCTCCCTCCCCCTCCCAAGCAAAAAAGGTGGTGTGCAAAGCAATACCGCCAACCTTGCTGCAGGCTGCAAATGCATGGCAGCCATTGGCTGAAACTGGCCTCTTCCCCCCCCCCCCCGGACCCTGCTTAGCTTCTGAAATCTGACTAGATCAGGCTAGGCTGGACTATCCAGGTCAGGGACTGTGTATTTTAGTGAATGGTAATTGGAGGCAATGTACTCTAAAGTAACTTAGTTTGCAGACCTTTTTAAGTGTCTGCCTACTAGCAACGGCCTTTCTGTTCCTTGCCCTCCTGCAATCTTGCACTGCCATGTTTGGTCCTCCACTCAAAAAGCACAGGCTGAAGGACATATTTTGCAGACTAAGGGTACTAATTTGCAAGGCAGAAAAGACAGGGAATTTGGCATGTGTAGGAGGAGGAAGGGGGAAAATATAATAACATTTATTATTTATGAAGCACTTTCAAAGCAATGTGCTGTACAGTGGATTAATTCAGAGACAGGTGCTCAGACAATAGAATCAGGTAAAAAAAGGAAGGGAATGGAAAACTATCAACTGACAAGTGAAAGCCTGGAAATGTAAATGTTATCTTTTTCCAGTAGCTCTTCCAGATCCAAGAAACAGCCGGGTCCAATTCTCACCAAAGAAATGCAGAGAGTTACTCCTGGCCATGGCTGTTCAACATGACTTCAGGGAACAAATACTGAGTCCAGTGGCACCTTCAAGTTTCATTCTCAGTAGAAGCTTTATTCCGGGTATAAGGATGCTCTGTAGAGTTCCTACCTGGCAGTTATCACCAGACCTCAAACACTCCCATGCCAACCTGGCAGGAGGTTGGGCTGGAGCCCCTGATAGGCAGAGCACTCTGAACTGATATTAACAAAACCAGGAGTCAAGTGTCAGGAATCCCCTGTCACCACCGGGCCAAATCTCTCTCAGCCAAGATGAGCGGTGCCGGGGGAGGAGGGGTGCCCACCATGGTCCCCTCCACAACTGCACCTCCAACCACAACGACCCCGATGACTATGGCACCGCCGGCCTCCCCTCCAGTCTCTACGGGGGTGGGGGTTCCAGTGCCGACGGTCTTGGTGCCAGTCTCCAGCTCGGTGGGGCCAGTGACGAGGGATAGCTGGGCCATCCCTCGACCTACAATGTTTTATATCCCTCTGCACCTGAGCAAAGGAGTCACGTTTCAACCGAAGCAGAGGGAGTGGGCAAAACACCTGGGAGACTCCACGCAAACCACCTGGTCATTGCCGGGGAGTCAGAGCCAGGACAGCATGTACGACCCTTGCATGAGTATGGGGAGTTTTGGCGCAACTCCGAGCCAGCCCCTCAAGGTTCCCTCGAGGCAGTCACCAAGTCCGGGAAGAGATGTGGAGGCGAGGCTGGATAGCCTGGAAACCAATTGCTGCATGATAATGCAAGACTTAGGACACTTACTACAAACGTTACCAACCATGATGACCCAGGTGGTGCAGGCACAACTAGCAGCCCAACAAGGGGTTCCGGCTGGCCCCCCCATCTGGCCTTGACCAGCCGCCGCATGGCCCAGTCCTACCGCCACCAGCCCCCGTGTTGCCGGCTCCAGTCCTGCCAGCTCCACAGCCACAGTTGCTGCTGCCCCTTCCAGCGTCCCTTCCAGAGCCAGCATCTCCGCAGCCCAGAGCACCGCCACCTCCACCTCCTCCCCCTGTGCAACCACCCACCCCAGTGGCCCCGCAAATGATGCCCCAGCCCAAGGATTTATTGGACGTCATTTTTGATGGTGACTCAGAAAACCCCTCCTTTTTATCCTGCAAGTGATGAAGTTTGTGCAACACTGGGCCCATCTATTTCAGGATGAGGAGCAACAGGTGGACTTTATCGCTTCCCTGCTGAGGGGAGCCATTACCAGCTGGTATGTGTCTTTGCATGACTTAGATGCTGTGGAATTAGGGAGTGTAGACGCGTTCATGTGGGCGCTGCGAGCTAGGTTTGAGAATCGAACGGCGGCCGAGAAGGCGGAGGCCTTCCTCCGCACTTTTAAGCAAGGCAAACTCTCAGTGAGGGGAGTACTCAGCGGAATTCCAGCTGCATGCAGGCAAGATCCGGAACTGGACCGATCCAGTACTAGCCCAACAGTACCTACTGGGGCTAGTAGCCAACATTCGAAACAATGTCATGAGTTCCCAAGAGCCAAGAACCTTGCGCGCCTGGATGGAGGAGGCAGAGAGAGTGGAAAGCCGATTGTACTATCTAGTCTCATAGCGTGCAATCGCAGCTGGGAGATCACCCATTATGCCCCGTGTTAAGTATGGAACTCAACAATGTTTTGATTTCAGCAAGTGATTTCAGCTTTATTGTAACAGCAAACTCCAACTCAGAACACACCAACAAACAAGTGGAGCACAGCTCCCTTTTTAAACTATCCCGGGCTGTCAAAGCCACACCCATAACAAGATAAGAACCAATAACAATGCAGGGATAAAGGCCAATCAGGACCGTTCCCTCTTTGCTACATTCTCACATAGTGATTGGGTGTTTACAGAGGTTTCTCAGAAACCAGCCAATGGTAATGCGACGGATGAAGGAGCCACATTTAGTTTGGAGCTTAGCACTGTAAAGCATAGGCATGATTCACACTTCAATACATAACACCCCACCCGAAACCCAAGCCGCCTCAGCCAAAAGTCTCTGTCCGAAACCAACGGATGAAACAAGGCCTATGCCTCAGATGCGGAGAAAGGGGCCACTTCACCTCTACCTGCCCTTCAGGAGAGACTGCTGGACCATCAGGCTGACACCCCCTCGAAAAAGGGGACAGCAAAGCTGCGGAACCCCCGTGCCTTACACACCACAGTGGAGATATTGGACCCGGTGTCGAGTGATGATGAAGGGGCAGAGCCGGCGGGAAACGGCCAGGTCCTGATGTAGGTGGTGCAGCACAGCAGGACCCATCACTCGAGGCGCCTAACATGGTGAGCAACTACCCACCCCTCTTTTTTGTGACTGTTACTATTATGAACCCCGCTATGAAGACGCACATTCGGGTTCACGGCCTCAGACTCGGGGTGCGAGAGAGATCTCATCAATCCCTCCCTGGTGGCGGGTTTGGAGGCAGCTGTGGTCTATTTGGCAGAGACCGACATCTCCCGGGCAAGCCGGGAGGTTTCCTGAACAGTAAGAAAGGGGGATGATTTGGTTTTAAGGGGGGCAGGATGTCAGATCACTGCCATGTTTTCTGTAAACCTCATTCCTTGCTTACCCGCATGCACATAGCTTTGCTTTGCTAAAACAACCGCGGGAGAAATTCCTCTGCTGGAAGCCACTATCTGTGTAACATTGAACAGAGGGGAGGGCTTGGGTTCCCAGCCGGTGGGAATATATCAGCCCTCGGGGGGGGGGTGATCTCCCGTTAGTGATGTAATGTCCCACCAGGAGATTTCCTGTGTGCACGCTTGAATTTCATTTGCTTGGCTAGTTGAAGCACCAGACTATATACACAGCTCCCCACGCACTACCTGTTATTCCTGACAATGACTCTGCATTAATGGGCAGCAGACTGGTATTCCAATAAAGCATAACTTTCTGAGTAAAGTGTGCCTGGACTTGCTTGCTGTTGAACCTGGCAGAAAGTCACCCTTGCTCCTAGACCACAATAGGCTGCCACCAGGCTTGCTTTGTCCAGGAATGCAAAGCACAAGCCAACTCTGCTTCCTTTAGGACATTAAACAAATATCCAAATCCTCTCTAGAGAGTCAAGAGTTCCATACACACACACACACACAATATTGGTGGGGCCAAAAAGGCAACTAGAAAAGCCTTCTGCAAACCCCAGACAGAAATACACTAAACAGGTATGCAACTAAAAAAAAGTATTTATGGTGCAAAGCGATACCAATGTACTATGTGAACAGAAAATCAAAAAGGTTTTTAATACCTCTAACTAAATTACCTTGGTTATTACAGCACCAGTTATCCACAGCAATTCTTGAAGCACAACAAAGAACACTCACCTTACAGCAGTTCAAAAGGCAGGCCACAATAATCTCAGTTCATCTGACAGAGTTTCAGGACTTCCAAACGGCATAACAATAGCGCCCTTTAGCATAACCAGCCAAGGCTTGAAAGTTAGACAAGGAAGATAGGAAAAGACTTCATTTTTAACCACTTCTGGGAACACCTGACCATAGGCACTAATTACCAGTTGGACCTAGCAACCAGGTTCACCTGATCCCAATAAACCAGTCAGGGAGTTTGACATATGTAAATAAAGTATTTGACAGTTGTAATTGAAAGCTGAACTAACTGACATTCACATGCTCAGTCGTTTCATGGGAGCCCCGATCACTTTCAGCTGCCCAAGGCCATTCCTTTAAAAAAACAATCTTCCTGGTTTCAGTGCTAGGCAACAAAAGCTAATGGTTACTCCATGCACATTCAAGGGGTTTGGTGTCTTTGGTAACTAGACATTGTTTACTAATAGACTAAAGGGACTGTTAGGAACACAGAAGGAGGCAGGATGTGACACTGCAGCCCATAATATGTAGACATCATTTGTGTGTGTGCATGTATCATGGCTAGAAAGACATATGATCTTTTCTTTGACATTATCCCTGTGGCAGACATTTCCTCCTTCCTCCACTGGAAGGGGAGCTTTTTAATTTTAAATAATGGCACTAGAATATTGGTACATCAATATGCTGTTGTAACAATATGTGTAACAGGTTCTGTGAATCCCCAGATTTCATTTTTTTGAAGTAAGATTCTTGCCCTTTCCCTTTCAGAGATATAAGGGGAAAGGCATATCTCTGCAATGGAAGGAGGTAGAAACTTACTTTTTTTAAAAAAATGAAACCTGGGAAATCAGCATACTGGTTGCATATATTCTTACAATGGTATATCTACATACCAATATTCTAGCACCAATTGGAAAATCCCTGGTGACCCATGGGAGGGGAAAGTTGGTCAGTGCTGGGGACTAGAGCAGGGAAGCTGTGGGGAAACCTGTCATATGCACCACTGCTTCTGCACTTTTTCAGGAGCTGCAGCAGCAATGGGGCAACCACACAAGACTGTCCCCATGTGGAAACCACCATAATCATGCTCACACATTGCTTCCCTCCTCCCCTCACATGGTTGTGGAGATTAAAGGTAGAAGGTTTTGATTACAATTGATGTTGTTTTTTCCTCTTATTTGCTGTTGGAAGGTTGGTTCTAGGGGGTGGGGAGGGGCGAGGGTGTTGGGTTTATTCTAAAATTCTTCTTTTATATCTCACAGTTATACTCAAATATTAGGGTACATAGTTTAAAGGTGTTTTTTTTTAATGGCTGTTTGAATGTTACTAGCTTAATTAATAAGATTTTACTTGCTGTGTTAAGTTTAGGTGTACTAGTTTGTTACTATGCTAAGTCTTCTCTCCTATTCCTGTTATTGAACTGGCACGTGTTGCAAATATTACAAAGTAGTAAACAAGGTATAATTATAGGCTATATCTTGTTATATTTAGGTACTAGAAATAAGGCCTGTTATGGAAATAAATACAATGAGCTCCAGAAAGAGGCTCTGGGAGAGTGCCAAGGCCTTGGGCACTCAGCATCAATGTCCTGTGGTGATTTTAGCAGGGTATAATGACACAGAATCCACCATTTTCTCCAGAGGAACCGATCTCTGCTACCTGAAGAGCAGTTGTGATTTTTAGTAATCTCCAGTCCTCACCTGGAGATTGGCAACAATTGTTACCCAGGAGGAAATGGCTGGTTTGCAGGGTGGAGTCTATGGCATTTTACCTGTCTGAGGTCCCACCCCTCCTCAAACCTCACCCTCTCCGGGCTCCACCCCCCAAATCTCCATGAATTTCCCAACCTGGGGTTGGCAACCCAGCTCCTTCCCAGCCGAGCATCAACCTGCCATTATCTGCCCCTCTGATTTCAGCTTTATATCTCCTCCACACTCCCTCCTGGAGATCAGTTGTAATTCTGAGTGATTTCCACCCGTCTCCTGAGACTGGGAACAGTTGGTTCCCCAGAAGGGAGTGGCTGGTTGGGAGGGTGGAGTCTATGGCATTGCAGCCGTCTGAGGTCCCAGCCCTCCTCAAACCTCACCCTCTCCAGGTTCCATCCCTCAAATCTCCAGGAATTTCCCACCTGGAGTTGGCAACCCTATCTCCTTCACAGCCAATCATCAACCTACCTTTATTTCCTCCTCTCTCTTCAGCTTTCCATTTCCCCCACACACACACCTGCAGTTTCTCCTGTGCTCTGAAGCCCTGACTGCCAGTCCACCATTTTCCATGCTCTGAAGCCCTGACTGCCACAGAGTCCACCATTTTCTCCAGGGGAACTGATCTCTGTCATCTGGAGAGCAGTTGTAATTCTGAGTGATCTCCAGCCCTCACCTGGAGATTGGCAACAATGGTTTCCCAGGAGGAAAAGTAGTCTTTCTCTGCAATGGTGACCAAAGCAGCTTACATCATTGTCCTCTCCCCCTTTTGACTTGCACAACAACCCTGTGAGGTAAGTTACGCTGAAAGACTGTGACTGGTCCAAAATCACCCACTCAGCTTCTACAGCAAGAACCTGGATCTAGCAGAACCTGTTCTGAAGCATAGACTGCTATGCCTAGGGCAGCCAACCTCCAGGTGGAGCCTGAAGATCACCAGATATCACAACTGAACTCCAGACAACAGATCCCCCCCCCCCAGAGAAAATAACTGCTTTAGAAGGTGGGCTTTATGGCATTCTGTTCAGCTGAGGCCTCTCCCCTCCCCAAACGCCTCCCCAAACTCTTCCAGGAATCTCCCTACCTGGAGCTGGCAACCCTAGTCAGGAATGGCCCCAGTGAGTTCCTCACAAAGGCCTGCAAAGGGTTTCCTTCCTTTGTCTGAACCAAGCTTGGTTGCCTACCATGGCAAAACGGGGTCCAGTTTACCACTCAGCTGTTTGCCTCCCACCCTCATCCCATGCATGTATCTCCAGTTCGCTGTCACGACTCACTGAATCGTCACTGCCTTTTTAGAGGGACAGTGGCTGAATCTCTGTATTTGGAGATGGAATCCCCAGTCTTTGGGGAATCCCTGGAAAGTTGGCAACCCAAGGATATGGCCTTTCCTTGCCTCCTTGGGCTACCCCCTCCCTTTGTTATTGTGCAGAGCGGGGGAGACTATGTGGTCAGAGCACAACACAGATTATTAGCCCAAGTAAAAGAATTTATCTAACTATTTACACAGTTATGGAGCTCACACACACTGTAGGAGTAAGCACACACTATGAACCAACAGGACATAAATCCACAGGGGTTAAATGCCATCCTCTTTCTCTACACACTGGCCTCTGGCTCTCTGCTCTAGCCTCTCTCTCTCTCTGGCCCAAGAGAGCAGAGAAACTTCCATTCATTCCCCAGTCCAGCTGAATTTCTCTGCCTCCCAGGATTCTCCCACGTCTCTGGCTTGTGGCCTGGACAGCCTAGTCAGCACAGGCAGCAGGAGCCTTTCCTGACCTCCTGTAGGACAAAGACGGCCTCCTCCATGGATGGGCTGCAGTCTATATTGATACCATCCCACACATTGGGACAGTGCCTGTTTTCTGCCCTTTTCTGCCTTGGAGCAGCTGGGAACTGTAGTCCAGCAGATGAGGAAGCCCCATTCAACCCAGTGAGTGATACCCCTACAGGCCCCTCTCTGGAACTACAGCTCAATTAAACCTTATGGTGGAATATTTTAAACAAACAACCACAGACAGCAGCCATCTTACAAAGACAGGTAACTGCCATTTCGTTACACCTACCAACAGCCACTGAAGGAGAATTTACTCCCACACAAAATGCAAGCAGTAGAAGTGTCTGCGTCAAGAGAGAAAGCCATTTGCCAGGACTTCCGACAGGGCAGAGTGGCTGAAGGGAGAGTGGGCGGGGAAGAGAAGCAGACCCAGCATCCGGCCAATGGCATGCGAGTACTCTTGAGTGGCGGCTGATGGGCCAATGGTTGAGGGAGGGCATTGCACAGCCAATGGGGGAGCCCATGGAATGTTGTCTCTTTAAAACAGCATTGTATTATAGCGAGATGATGGTGTATGGGCACTCTAGTAACATTGAATCTACACAGTTATACAGTAATGGTTAGTGATATAAAAATTATTTCTCTGAACTGTAGGGGATTAAATAACAAACTTAAAGTGAAAGGAGTGTCAGCAAACATAGTTAAACTACACCCAGATTTGACATTCCTTCAAGAAACGCATATAGCTAAAACTAATCCCAAGCTCTTTAAGTCATGCTGGTTTCAGCAGAACTACTTACCCCTGGTACATCAAAGTCAAGGGGAGTAACCATACTTTTCTCAAAAAATGTCAGAGTTACCTTAATAGACTCAGTAATAGAACCCAATGGTAGATTTATCTTTTCGAAAGGACTTCTAGAAGAAAAGATGACTGTAGTATCAGTGTATGTTCCTAACCAAAATCAACTTTCCTTTATTGAGGATGTCTTTAATAGACTGGAAATATTTAAGGAAGGTGACGTTTTAATTGGGGGAGACTTTAATCCGATAATAGCCCCAAAGAGGGCTAGAACCCATAAGAAATGGCCAAAGCTGATGCATAAGCAAAGCACAAATTTGAATCTACCTTCCTTACTCAAGAGATATGATTTATATGACATATGTCATATTCACCTTCCCAATGAAAGAGACTACACTTACTATTCTGGAAGGCATGAAATCTACACAAGGATTGATTTCCTTTTAATTTCATCCTCTTTACTAAATCAATTTATAGCTTCAAGCATTGGGGCACCTTTATGGTCGGATCACGCATGGGTACTCTGAGAATAATAGATGATAACACCCGCAATTCTCATTGGAGGTTAAATATCTCTCTATTGCTAAATTATTTGACTTGTCAGGAAATAGAAAGAGATCTTCAAAATTACTTTAAAGACAATGGTAGTGAGGATTTACCTATAACCACAAATGGGATGCTAAGAAAGCCACAATTGGAGGCAAACTGATAGCTATTGCCTCTCATTATAAAAAAACAACACAATGCTCTCAGAGAAAAAACTTTGTTAAATATACAAAGCCTGGAGTTAGAACATAAAAGAAGAAATAGTAAAAATATATATAAAGCTTTACAAGCAGAGAGGAAGGTTCTAGAATCCCTGGAAACCCATCAAATAAACAAAAAATTGTTACTGACTGAGCAAAAATACTGGCACTCTTCTCCTCGTACATGGAAATTATTGTCCTGGAAAATAAATCAGCAATCTTCCTCAAGAAAAAATAGCCATGTTGAAAGACAGTTCTGCAAACAAAAACAAAAAAATTATGGATTCCTGTGTGACTTTTTACAAAGCGCTGTATAAAACAGGGAACCCTGATCCCATCCAAATCAATAATTACCTTAGTTCTACACCATTTGGGAACATTAAACTATCAGACAATAATAAAGAACTCATGGAAAAACTTGTAACTCTTGAGGAGGTAACAGAAGTAATTAAATCACTTAAAATTGGTAAGAGTCCAGGAAGGGAAGGGTTTTCATCAGAATATTATAAAAAGTTTTTGCACATTCTCTCAGGTCCCTTGGTGGAAGTCTGTAACTGTGTTTTAACCCAGGGTAAACTTCCTAAGTCCTGGTCAGAAGCGGCTATAATTGTTATACCGAAACAAGAGAGAGACTTAACAAACCCAGGTTCTTTCAGGCCAATTTCTCTACTTAACCAAGACATGAAATTCTTTACTGCCTTACTAGCTAAACGAATGAACTCACTTATAACCAATGTTCATCCAGATCAATCTGGATTTATGCCTTCCAGAAACATAGCGGACAATATAAGGAAAACTCTGAATGTTATATCTCATTGTACTCAAAATAACGTTGAGGTGTCCATTTTGTCGCTTGATTTAGAAAAGGCCTTCGATAGGTTAGAACCTCTGTTTTGGGGGGGAAAATCTATTAGTAATGAGCTTTGGGGAAAACTTTTGTGGAGCAATTGGGGCGCTATATGCAGATCCCACGGTGCTTTTACAAATAAATGGATCCACATCCACAATTACAACTGTCAAATACATCTGAGGAATTTCACTTAATGAGAGGAACGCGGCAGGGTTGTCCCCTGTCCTTGTTCCTATTTGTCTTGGCTGTGGAACCGCTCACCTCTGCGATCAGGGACAACAAATCTATATCAGAGGTAGAGATTAACAATTTAGAATACAAAGTCTGTCTCTTTGCAGATGATATGTATCTATATCTAACGAACCTGGCTAAATCCTTATTTGAAGTCAATGAAGTCTTAAAGAAGTTCAAAGACGTTTCTGGTTTATGGGTTAACATTACACTAAAGTCCAAAAGGTTCATAGAAAAACATTTTAAAAATATGTCGATAAAAGACTCTTGGAGGCAACTGGGAGTCTGGATTCCATTGAACTTAAAGGATATTTTTGAAAGTAAACCACATAAAAATCTTTAAAGAAATCACATCTGATCTGCAAAGATGGGATAAGCTCCCGTTAACATTGGCAGATAGACTCAACCTGGTGAAAGCTTTTGCCTTCCCTAAACTTTTATTCTATTTTAGGACGATCCCAATTGTAATTGCAGATGCCTATTTTAGGCAGTGGCAGACCTAAAATCAGTTTTAAAATTCTAAGACAACCTACGAAAATGTGGGGATGAGCTTACCAGATCTCAAGAGGTATTACAAGGTGGCACAATTGTCTCACCTGGTGTTAATACTTTCTCCTGCAGCTATCCCCGATTGGAAGCTGATAGAACAAAGTTACACATCTTTTTCTTTACAAGAAGTGATATGGGCAGGAAAGCACATAGACCTGCTAGTATAAATAAAGCAGAATGCCGGTTACTTTCCTTAAAAATATGAGATGCAAAACGCTCAGAGTTGGTCTCAAGTCCCTCTTTACTATCTCCGTTTGTGGGTCAAAGCTGGTTCCCCCCAGCATTAAATCAAAATGCTTTTACAGAATGGAAAGAAGCTAATCTAATAAGGTTGATGGATATTTCTAACAAGGGAAACCTAATGGACAAAAATGATTTAGACCAAAAGGCAGGTTTTAGGTTACCCTGGTTTCAGTATCTGCAATTACAGCATTTATTTGGCTCACCATAGTTTAAAGATCTGGGGACGAAACCACTTACCCCATTTGAAATTCTTTTTTTTTTTTTAAGAATTTTTATTAGTTGCAGAAAGAGTAAGAACAGGCAACTACAGAAAGAAAGAATACATATAACAGAAAAACAATACAAACAACAGAAACACAAAACAACAACGGTGGAGCATGTTCTCTTGTTTCAGTTTAGCTTTAACATAAAATAGAATCAAATTCTTATACCCCTATCCCAGTTTATAGCTTAATATTGTAGCAATTCTTTTCATAGCTAGTATTTAGTTTGGACGTTTCCCAAGATAATTTTCCGACCATTAATAGAATCTCAACCAGTTTCTTTCAAAGGTCTCTTCTTTTTTATCTTGTAATTGTAAAGTTAATTTGTCCATTTCTGCTGCTTCCATATTCTAGCGGTAACCTGTATAATCATATATACTTGTGGTTTCGTGTAATTCTGTGGTATAACATTTAATAAAAACAGTTCCGGTATAAACGATATATTTGTATCTAGCATTTTTTGTAGTACCTCATGTATCCATATCCAATATTTTTTGGCGACCTTACAGATCCACCACATATGGTAAAAAGAACCAGTATTTAGTTTACATTTCCAAGATACATTGGACATATTTGGATACCATTTAGCTAAATTTTCAGGCATCATATACCATCTTTATAAGAGATGGCTTTTGTAAATTTTATATTAACTTTCCATACCTTAGACCACTGCTCTAATTGTATATTATGGCCTATACTTTGTGCCCACTTAATCATTATGTCCTTTACCACTTCATCCTGCATTTTCTTGTCTAATAGCAATATATAAAATAATTTAACAAATTTCCCATCAGAACATAATAATATTTTATCTATTTCTACATGTGTATCATCAAACCCAGTGACTTTATCCTTTACATATCTAGAATCCAGTTGTGCCCTTTCCCACCAGTTCAGATGAATACCTTTTCCCATAAGTTTATCTTGTTGCATTATTTTACTTTGGTTGTCTACCTTCATACTTACAAAGCAGTTCTTTTGTAAATATCATTGAGTTTGTGAAGGTTTCTAAAGGTGAGACCCACTTTGGTATTTTATTGTAACATGTCATTTAAACCTCTTTCCATGCCTTTATTAGTGTTGCTCTTAGTATGTGTTGCTTAAAATATTTATGTTTATCACTTTTTCCATATGAAACAAAGGCATGCCGTCCCTATTTTAAGTCATGTCCTTCTGACTTTGATACTCTTGGATTTTCCAATGTAATCCATTCTTTCATCCATGTGAGGGCTGCAGCTTTGTGGTACAATTGCCAGTCTGGTAATCCTTATGAAAGCTGAGACCACTTCGTTTAAAGGTTTGATAGCTACATTGTACAACATACTGGGTCAGTTGGACTTTGATAAACCATTTTCTTATCAGATAAGTTGGGAGCAGGACTGTAATAGATCTATATCAAGCCAACAATGGCAATCTGTTTGGAAGTCTTCAACTTTACAATCACGTTCTGTAAATATTAAAATGCAATCATTCAAGATTCTAACACGATGCTATTTAACACTGCAGAAATTGCGTTATATATATCCCTCTGTGAGCTCATTTTGCTGGAAGGGCTGTGGGTCAACAGCTTCCTTCATCCACTGCTGGTGGTCTTGTTCTCGTGCAGAACACTTTTGGATCTTGACAATTGCTCATATCAAAAACATTGTGGGTTATCTTATTCCGAATAAACCAGAAATTGTTACTGTCTTTATGGGAAGACTGTGATTTGTGGGGCTCAAAGAAAATGTTAATTGACTTTCTGTTGGCAGCTGCCAGATCTCAATTGCCATTAAATGGAAAAATAATCTACCCCCTACTACTACTAAATGGTATGATAAGATCTGGCAATTTTATGTCATGGAAAAGATTGCCTACAAGAATGCCAAAATTGATAATGTGAAAAAAGAGCAATTTCTAGCGATTTGGTACCCATTCTTGAATTACATGATAACAGCGGATAAAGTGCCAAAAAATGTTTATCCTATAGACTTGTTGCATTTGTAAGGTTATTGTATTCCTTTTTATATTTTAAATTTAGCAGCAACTGTTTTTTATGTTTCTTAAGCCCACTATGTATGTATGTTTTATGTTTCTCTTCCTTATGTTTAATAAAATCAATTTTTTAAAAAAGAAGTTTTTGATTAAAGACTAACTCCAATAAGACTAACTCTGATTTGTTGTGTTGTCTGAGTGCAGGTTCCTGGATCGAATAAGCTTAGCTTCCTTCCTACTAACTGATTCTTAGCGATGATTGAATCCTGGATTATTGGGAAGGAAACTAACCACTGCTAAACTAGGAGCCCACATTCAAACATCATGACTGATTTAATGTTATTTGAAGGCTTTTGTCTCCAGCCTTTGCGTGGGGGAAGGGAAGATGGGGACGTGACTATTAACCAATTTCATGACCAAATGGGGAGAGACGCAGAGTGGTTCTTTCGTGACATCTGAATAGGACCTAGGAGAAGGAAAGGGAGATATGGCTTTCAAGGTGCTTCTGTCCATTCCATTTGGCTGAACCAGAACTCATGAGAGCTGTGTAACTCAGTCCAAAATGTGCCTCTGCAGTAGCAAATTCCACAGAATTCAGTAGGATTATATGCCAGAGTTTATGAGTTCTGGATTGCCTCTTGAAACACCAAGATCCTGGTGTCTGTGTTGGGAAGGAGGGGGAGTAATTAACACGAGATATTAGTTTCTTCTGGGAGGTTTGGCTAACATGCTTTAAATGTGTTTTGAGCAGACTGCTCTTGAGGTGATGGGATTCAGTTCTGAAGAGATCCAGGACATTTTCAGACTTCTGTCTGGCATTCTGCAGCTTGGAAACATGGAGTTCATGACAGCTGGAGGAGCGCAGATTACAACAAAAACTGGTATGTGATTCTCTCCTGTGAATGGCCTGATTCTCCTTCATCATCGTAGTGCCACGTGTTTCATGAGATCCACTCATGGTATGGAGCTCACGGAGGGGCTTTCCTACATTCGCCTCCTCCTGTGGGTTCCTGAGCTCTCAAAATTTTGTTCATGGGGGTCAGTGGGCCCTCAAAAACAGCATATGGAGCAAGGTGGGGGGATTGAAGTGGGAGAGGAGAATTGGTGGAAATCACTCCCCCCCCCCAAAAAAAAAAATGGAAACTCTCTCCATCACTGCAAACAAGGGCCAGACTGCAAGTTGGCACCCTTAGATCTGCAGGGCACTTGTGGGGCGTTTTGCTGCCTTCACGCCATGGTTCACAGGGGAGTGGTGACGCTGGGGTATACTCACATTTTCTTGAAGGACAGGAGACGGGCCGCAGGTTCTTTCCAGTGTGGTCTCAGGGTGTGTGTGATTCCACAGTAATGTGAAGCTCCCCAAATTCACAGGTGACCCCTGGCTTAAAATATTCTAGTTTGGCTATTGTGTTGGCAGACCTGGTTGCATGGCCTAAACGGATCTGCACCTTTGGTCCTTTGGGCGCAGGCTTATTCCTTGCAAGTGTCTTGTAAGGCGCATTCTGGCACAGGGGTGGGGAAGGGATGACATCTTATGTTTTTATGTTTTAACTTATTATGAAATGATGTATATTGTTTTATTGGTTTTATCGGCAATTGAGCCATTGCTGTAAGCCGCCCTGAGCCCGTTCGTGGGGAGGGTGGGGTATAAATTAAATAATAAATAAATGCATTAAAATCTCCATGTGCCTGGCTTGCCGGAGGTGGCTTGATGTGACTTTGTTATCACCCTCAATGGAGCCTGTGGTGGAATAATGGCAGCAGAGCTGTCATCCCATGCCAGTAAAGTCTCTCCAGCCTTAGTATTCCATCTCGGATGCTGTCTACTATTGGTTTCTCCAGAGGGGGAAAAATCTGCCTCTCTCTGACAATATCCACCTCTTGCCCGTCATTCCCATTTTCAGATGATAGAACGGAATACTTATCGCTCTTTCCCTGTTGCCTTCTTTCTTAGTGCTTAATAACTCCAGTGAGCTGCTGGGCTTGGATGCCTTCCAGCTGTCTGAGGTGCTCACTCAGAGGTCCATGTTTCTACGGGGTGAGGAAATCAGCTCTCCCCTCACTGTGGAGCAGGTGAGTCGCCGGCTGTTCTGGACTGTTGGTGGCAGCACCAAGCTATGTCTGACAAAAGGAGCTTCCACTCTCGAAAGCTTCTACCCTGAAACTATTGTTGGTCTCTAAGGGGCTACTGGACTCCGATCAAATCTGCAGACTGAGGTGGCTACCCTCTAGAGCGATGAAGAGAGTTTGCCTGTAGGTGGCAGCACTTACATGGTGTCAAAGAGGAACTGCACTCCAGGGACATCCCTGATCTGACTCTCCATCTGTTCAAGTGAGGTCTTTGCCAGAGTGTGCACAGTGGGGTCAGGAATTTGCATCATCTCGAGAAGTGAAGAAGGGCCACTGGCATAGAAGGGATCGTAGGCAGACCAGCCTTGTTAATGGATCTGTCATGTTCTATAATGTAAAATGAGAAGTAACAGGCTGTGAAGTTGAGGAAAGCGCTGTTCTGCAAATGCTGCCCTAAATGGCTTGGGCCTTCAGTACCCCTGAGACCATCTCCACCTGTACTATCTGACCTGAAATCTGAGATCTGCAAAAAGCACCTTCTTTAGGAAACCTGCCTTGTCTGAAGTTCAGTTGCCTGGTACCTAAGGAAAGGCTTTTTCTGGTGCTGTCCTCACCTATGGGAGTAGCTACTTCTCTTAGGGCACTCCAGACTGGTTCCTGAGGGGGTAGGGGGCTTTTATGTTGTTTTTAAATGGTATTGTGAGCTGCTTTGGCGACCAGTTATGGTTGAAAGGTGTTAATAAATGTACTTAATAAATACATTCAAGGGATGTGGCATTTTAAGCCAGTGAACCAGAGCAACAGAAGAATACAGCATGGTATAGCATTCTTTTTCAACAATCCCCCTCAGTAACAGCATAGGCTTGACTCCGTGGCTTTTTTTCAGTAAGCTGAGCTGAAGCTGCCTCTTGAAAAAGCACAGCAGGGCCGTGTTTGACACGGAGAAGAAGACCTCAAAAGACCTGAGGTTCTAGGTCCTGGCAAGTAGACAAGGAAGTGCAGTTTGCCCTTAGATAGGTGTTTGCATTGAGGGATTTCCATAGAATCCCCTGAATCCCTAGAAGGAGGACAAGGAAAATGGGGAAATTGCGCTTGTTCATGAGTGAATTATTTTGAGACTCAGATGAAACTTGCAGTACAGTCTTGTGAATATTGTGGACAGTGCAGTGTAATGGCCAATGTGGTACTGCATTTAAAGTACTGGACTAGGACCAAGGTGAGCCAAGTTAATATTCCCACTCTGGCATGAAACTCAGTGGATCGCTTTGGGCTAATCACTCTCTCAGCCTAACCTACCTCACAGGTTGTCCTATAAAGATAAAAGCAGTCTGGGTTCCTTGAAAGATAGATACAGTATCTCTTCTATATTATAAATGCAATTTGGGGTGGCAAGATTCCATGCAATCCCTCAGCCATTGGCACATCAGCTGCCATGCAAGACTACTCGTGTGCCATTGGCTGGGTGCTGGGTCTGCTCCTTTTCCCACCCTCCCCACAGCCGCAGGAAACAAAGCACGCCCGTGGAAGGAGAGGTAGTTTAAACCCCCTCCCCTTCCCTCTCAGGGCTGGCTTGCTCACCCTCCCCGCAGCCACGGGGAAGCCGAGCAAGCCAGTGGAAGGAGAGGCAGTTTAAACCCCCTCCCCTTCCCTCTCAGGGCCGGCTTGCTCGCCCTCCCCGCAGCCACGGGGAAGCCGAGCAAGCCAGTGGAAGGAGAGGCAGTTTACACCCCCTCCCCTTCCCTCTCAGAGCCAGCTTGCTCGCCCTCCCCGCGGCCTCGGGGAAGCTGAGGAAGCCCGTGGAAGGAGAGGCAGTTTAAACTGCCTCTCCTTCCCTGTCAGAGTTGGCTTGCTTGCCCTCCCTGCACAACGGCTGGGGGGAATGACCCTGGCCATTTTGGCCAGCGTGGGACTCGAGCAGCCGGGGGGGGGGAGATGGGGCTAGCGCCCGTTGCATTTATGGCTGCAACGGGCATTCTTCCTAGTAAATATATAAATAAAATCTGGTTGGCCATTGTTGGAAATGGAATGTTAGACTTACATTCTTATTCCTGCAACAATGAGGACTTAACATTTGTTCAATTTAAATAGCAGCTAAGTTTCTAAAAATGCAAGATAGCAAGATAGCAGCTTCTGTGCGTATGGAGATGAGTGTCAGACACAGCTCTTCCACTGCTGAATTGTACAAAAGACGTCAAGCGGTTGCTGATGGTTGTAATGATTGCTAGTCAGGGATTCTGCTTCCAAATGCTCTTCCCCCGTCCCTCCAGAGATGGCAGCAGCTGTTGTCAGATGCTGTTCTGGGCACAGGACGATGCAGAGATCTCAGCCAGATCTCCCATTGTAACACTGAAAACACATTACCATTCCAAGCTTTGGCATTTTTGCTGTGTTGAACAAAGGCACCGGGGCGGTGAATGGAGCCCTTTATCGAAGGCACACATCCCTCCCCTCCTGCCCCGCCTCTGCTTTGGCTCCAGAGGTGGGTGTGGTGAGTCAGGAGCCCGTTCCTGGAAGCTGCGGTTGGGCTGTAGGCTGACAGCGCAGTGGGGCCGTTTGAATTCCACTCCCCTCTTGTCTGCGCCTCACTGTATGTGATTGGCTCAGAGCCAAGCTGTGTTTTATGTGCAACATGGTTTCAGTTTCGTTTCTCTTTGCTTTACTATACTGTCCACCTTGCCATGCTTTAGGGGGGAGGGAATTCCTGAGGGAGGAGCGTGTGTGGGCTGAGTGCCTGTCTGTAGTGGCCATAATTATTCCTCGAGTTGCCCCCCTTGACCTGTTCTCCTGGTCTTACACGAGGCTGAAGTAGATAAGACACCCAGGGCCGGCCTGCTCACTAGGTGAGCTAGACTTTCGCCTAGGGCGAGCCGATCATCAGGGCACAGAACTGCACCCAGCCTCCCCGCCAAAAGCCCCCCCCCGCCAAAAGCCCTGCATCAGTGATGCAGCATCACCCTGACCCCAGCCGCCGCCAACTCTTTCTCCCCCCCCACCGTCTTCATCCAAAAACTGCCCTGCAGGCTGCCACCACCCTCCCCCCCGGGGCGCAGTGAGGCCCCTGCCACTGCTGCCCAAGTGAGCTGGGAAGGCGTGGCGCCAGCCGCCATTTCCTTGGTACCTCCTGCGATGACCGCTGACGTGAGGGCAACACGTGGCTCTCGCCTGGCCCAATCCCTCTTCCCCCACCTACTTCCCCTGTGAGGGGGGTGCCACGTACTTCGGTGAGTCACAAGAGAGTGCGGGGACAAGACAGGAGTGCACAAGTCGGTGAGGCTTTTTTCGCCCCCTTAGGGCAGCTTCTGGCAGGATGCGGGGCTGCTTTATTATTTTATTTCTGCATTTATTTACGTGGCTGCTTTTATTCAAAGCCTCTGCCTGGTAGCGCCTGCCGCCTCTCCTTGTTCGAGGCCGGGTGATGCTCCTGTCGTCGTTTTCTCAGTTGAGGCTTGCTCTCAGGTGCTGCGTGTGCAGATGGGATTGGTGATGTGGGGGGGGGTGGAGGTTGAGCCCTGGTTTAGGTTTGGTGAGAATAAAGAGCCACAGGTGCGGAGCGGCAGTCGCGAGGAAGACCACAAGAGAGCATAGAAGAGGGGACTCTGTGTGGGTCTCAGAAGGTGGCTGTGTTGGTCGGCAGTAAAACAGTTGCCCTCGAGTCCAGCAGCGCCTTAAAGACCAGCAACACTCTTAGGGTATAAAGTGAGGTTGCCTGGTCCCCCGTGGCCGCTGGGAGGGAGCAGGGTTGCCAGACCCAGGTTGTGAAACTCCTGGAGATTTGGTGTTGAAGCAGGGGGAGGACTGGGACCCCTCAGTGGGGTGCAATACCATGGAGTCCATGCTCCACAGCATCCATTTTCTCCAGGGGTACCAAGCTCTCTAGTCTGGAGCTGAGTTCTAATTCCAGGGGATCCCCAGGACCCACCTGGAGGCTGGCATCCCTAGAAAGGGAGCTTTGACTCTCTTTTGTTTCAATTTTAATAGTATTTCTAGAGAATTAACATGGATTCAGGAGGGTAACTGTGTTGGTCTGAAGCAACAGAACAGTGTTTGAGTTCAGTGGCAGCTTTGAGGCTGGGGGGGGCACCACAAGCCAGCCTCGCCTAGTGCGCAAAAAAACCTTGGGCCAGCCCTGAAGACACCGTATATCTGTCAGGTTCTCATAGAAACACTAGTGGCTGAATGCTGATACATGCGTGGAGTGTGGGGGTGCATTGGGTCTTACCTATAACCTCTGAATTTTGCGCGCTTTCTTCAGTTCTGACAAAGAATCAGTTCTTGTAAGTAAGCATATCTCTAATAAAGCATCACTGCCAAAAGCGTTGTGGAGAGTGTTTTAACTGGAGAGTGTTTTAACTGGAGATCTCACAGTAGTGGCTGCTGATCCATTTCTCCTCATCTCTCTCTCTCTCTCTCCCCCCTCCCCTGTCCCCCGGTAGAATATTAAAGAGACATGAGGGGTGAGATCATCATGCACAATGTTTCCCTGCAAGCAGCAGCCAGTGAAGTGAAGGGCAGGCAAGGCAATTCTGACTATGATGAGGTCAAGTCACATGTTGTCTTCAGCCAGTATGTTACTGGAGAGATGCAAGATGGCAGCAGCCAATAATTCATAGTTTGAGTCAGCTTTCCCAAAAGAAATTGGGGGGGGGGGGTTTGCTGAACCAAAGGAGAGGATCCGTGGCTCTCCAGTCTCCTGTTCTATGGTTTCCATTTGAGAAACTGAGGTCCTTCAAACCTGAGAGACTGCTAAAGAGGAATGTAAAAGGAATTTATTTAGAAACACACACACACACACACGGAGTGATGGGAAGTTTGGCTGCCTAGGGCCTAGCTTCACAAACAGCAGATAAAGTGGCAAACTTTATCTTTTGACCGTGTGATTCAGACTTTTGGTGGGGCCCCCCACAGTGCAATCCTCTCTGACTCAAAACATTTCTACCCATCGCTGGCGGCTGTCATGTCTGATAAAGCCTCTTCCTCCGTGTTTGTTCCTAGGCTGCTGACTCCAGGGACTCACTTGCCATGGCCCTTTATTCACAGTGCTTCTCATGGATCATTGGCAAAATTAATGCAAAAATAAAAGGGATGGAAAACTTTAAGTCTGTGGGAATCTTGGATATCTTCGGATTTGAGAATTTCCAGGTTAGAAATTAAATTGTTGGGGATTCCACTATGAACTAAAGATTGCTTTAATGCTTGCAGAAAACAAGCTTTAGGCCCTAGTCACACGGCAAGGTAATTGCGCTTTGTTCCCGCTTTGTTTAAATTGGGAACATTTTTCTTCGCATTGGGCTGACTAGATGCAGCCGGCCCCTCTCTTCCAGCACCTGCTCGCCTGCTGCTGTGCCATCCCTCCAGGTGATCCTGCCGGCCACGGGGAGGCTCAGGCGGCTGCTGCTCCTGCCACCACTGGGGGGGAGGTCCGCTGCTGCTGCTGCCGCCATTGCCCCATGAAAACGGGCTCCGTTGTCTCCGCCATCCTCCTTGCCGGCCCCGTCCAGGTTGCCAGAGCCCCCGCCTCTCATTCCCACCTTCAGGGCCATCTTTGTGCAGTTTTTTTTTTAAAAAAGCTTCCAGTTTGAGCGCTTGACTAAACATACACTTAATAAATCCATTATTAAACGTTAAATGGATTTATTAAGTGCATGTTTGCTCAAGTGCTCAAACCAGAAGCTTTAAAACAAAAAACACAAATAGCGTTCAGACGGCCCTAATCGCAATCGTTGTGAAAGATGGGCTGTCCAGATAGGCGAAATCGCGCATTCAAAGCGGAAGTGCCAGGAAAACACTTGATTTTCCAGGGGTCAGGAAAACCTGGCATCATTGCGGGAGTGAGCCTGCTTCGGGGTGGGAGGTGGATTGGCGCGTGTGAACGTGAAACTGACATGCGCAAGGGAACAGCAGTGAACCCCGATCAAAACGTCAGTGTGACCAGGCCCTTACTGATACCAGTGTGTATGGGGGGGGGACGACAACAAAAAGGCAGATGTTGTCATGGTTAATTCAAGACATGTCTGATGTCTTACAGTAGTGAGTCAGGAAACTGCATTTAAATTCACCATAATAATATAGATGTATAGTAGAGCTCTCTCCTTTGGCACGTGGAGATGTGCCTGCATTCCCTCATAGAGGCACATAGTGGGGGGATGTATCTTTGTCTCTTAAGGTGGTGATCTTGTCCTATATTCACCTGTGCACTGACTGAGTATTTTAGATCAGAGGGTGTGTCCAGTGGGAGATGGAAGGAGCTGATACTACGCACAGCTGTCCTTTCTGTGTTTCCTGCAAGCATTTCTTCTTCTGTGTGGCCCAAGGTAGATATCAATATTGGTTTCTCTTTTCACACTCCTAGGTGAATCGCTTTGAGCAGTTTAACATTAACTATGCAAACGAGAAGCTCCAGGAGTACTTCAACAAGCACATATTCTCCCTGGAGCAGCTCGAATACAACAGGTAGTCTAAGCGGCCTCTGCGGAGGTGACACCCAGCAATGAGGAGCACCCGGGGCTCTCTGGCGAAAGGCAAAACTATTTTGGATTTAATTGTTCGAATCCCAAATGGAAATGCTAGAGTGGCTGAAAGGTGACGTTGCTTATTTCTCCACGCACAGGTGTTCCCCACCTTGCTGCCCTTTTCCTTGTGCCCAGGGAATGACGTTAACCCCTTCTTCCTCTTCTGTGGCTCTGCCAGTCCCAAATCCCAGGCCCTTTTCTGCTTCCTCGCTCCTGTTCACCACAAAGGAATGCTTGACTTATTTTTTCCTTTCTTTGGCAGAGAGGGGATATCCTGGGAAGCCATTGATTGGATGGATAATGCAGAATGCCTGGATCTTATTGAGAAGGTGGGTCCTTTTACCTAAACAGCCAGGGAATGTGCAGTTAAGATTCTTTTTCCTCTCTGATGATACGTTTCTTATGGTCTGTACTTCATTTTCTGTGCCCTCACCTTTAGAAAGCAAAACCCACCCCCAGTGGTAAAGGATGCTTTAAGATACATGAGCTTCTGCCATTGCTGTGGGTAAAGGAGAGGGCTTCAAGGGTGAGGAAAGACAAGGAGTAGGACATTAATGGTAAGAGAGAGAGGGGAATCTGGGGAAGAGGAGGAGGAAGAGTTTAACTGGGATTGGATGGAGATGGGAGCTGCCGTACAGCACTCAGTCCAGGTTTTGGGGGGTTTTACTGTTGTAAGTGAGTAAACATTGCTCCACCCACCCACTTCCATCATCCAGTCCTATGGTATGCTGAGCATATATGAATGTATCAAGCTGCCATCTACCAAGTCAGACCGTAGATCCATCTAGCTCAGTAATGTCTACTCTGACCACCATTAGAATGTCATATTACATGATGAGGCATTCTCGGGGAGGTAATTTTCTCCATTTCATTTTTAATGCCGGTTGGCAGAGAAGATCAGGAGGCTGTTGATCAGGTTCCCAGGAATACAGGCAACGTCACTGAGCTCATGAGTTGCTCCACTTTCAGAAGTGCAGCCAGTATAGTGCAATCCCAGTCCGAGTTACACCTTTTAATTTGGGCCATTGTAACTGTATTTAGGATTACACTGTAAACTAGTGCCCCTTGATATGTTGGCACCTCAAGTGTTTGCTAAGTTTGGCTGTCTGGTGGAGCTACCCCTCATCACAAGACTCCTCCCTCTCCCATTGAGGACGAGAAGGGTGGCATTGTTAAGCTAAACTGCAAATGAATATAGTGAACGTGGGAGGGCTTCTAGTGTCCTGGCCCCACTGCTGGACCTCCTGATCGCACCTGGTATTCCTGGCCACTGAGTGTTGGACTAGATGGGCCACTGGCCTGATTCAACATTGGCTTCTCTTATGTTCTTATGTTCTCTTAACATAAGATCAGAACTAGGCACAACTTCTGCTTCTGTTGGGCTCTGCTTTTCTTCCCATGTCGAAATTTAGATATTACTCACATTTGAAACTGCTCTGAGGATTAGGATGAGTCTAGATGGAGTAGTCCTTTTTAGTACATCTTTTATTTTTACAGAAAGTAACCATCTAATTTTGCCATGAGCTTGGCGCCTCACCCTGCTATTCATGATTGCAACTGACTGTGACTGAGGGACTGATTGCAACTCCCTCTTTTGTTTGGCTACAGAAACTTGGTTTGCTGGCCCTGGTTAATGAAGAAAGTAGATTTCCCAAAGGCACGGATGGCACCCTTCTGGAAAAGCTCCATAGCCAGCATGGGGTAAGTGAGCACACGTGTACATTTGCAGCATTGTACACACTGTACATCAAAGAAGAAAGTGAGAAGTTTGGCCTCTTCCTAAATATCAAAAAAGACCAAGTTCATGACTACTGAAAAGAACAGAAACATCAAAATCACAGTTGACAATGAAGAGATCGGATGTGTGGAAGAATTCACTTTCTTAGCATCAGAGATCAACCAAAACGGCAAATACAGCTCAGAAATAAAACGTTGAATCACGCTGGGTTGCACAGCAATGATGAACATGAATTGAATATGGAAGAGGAAGGACATCAGCCTAGCAACCCAATGCAGATTAGTCTATGTTATTGTGTTCCCCATAGCAACCGATGGCTGCAAAAGTTGGACCATGAAGAAGCAAGACAGGAGGAAAATCGACTCATTTGAGTTGTGGTGCTGGAGAAGGCTCCTGAGCATTCCTTGGACAGCAAAGGTGACAAACAAGCGAGTATTGGAGCACATAAAACCAGACATGCCATTGGAAGGAAGAATCACAACACTGTGACTGACTTATTTTGGCCATGTCATGTGAAAGAACTCTCTAGAAAAAGCAATTATGCTGGATTGGTTAGTGGCAAAAAGAAACTGGGCCACCAAAGGACATGGTGCCTAGACACCATAAAAGTCGACACCAGCCTGAGCATGGAACAACTGAAAGAAACAGTACAAGATTGGAAAACATGGAGAGAGCTGGCCCATAGAATTGCCAAGAGTCGAACATGACTAAATAGCTAACAACAACAGCACACGTTGATTTAGATATCTCTAAAAATTGTGTGCTGCATTGTTCACTTTGGAGAATCTTCGCTGGCCCAGGTCCCTACCGGGGCAAATTGCCAGTCTGAACTCAGCCTATATCTTAATTCTTGAAAAAATCCTCAAGAAGAGCTTCCCTCCTTGGGGTTCATGGGGATTCTTGAAGTGTTTCACAGTTTGAAAAGCAGAATAAAAACAACAGAAAAATACAAATACAGGCAACATTAATTGGATTCCTGAAGAAAAAGATTTAAACTGTCCTTCTGAAAACCAGGACTGAACGGGTCAGGCAGCCTTCCTTAGGCAAGGGGTTTGAGAAGGGTTAGGGTGCCGCAACCGAAATGTCTCTCTGGCCATCTTCCAAATCTCCAGCAGGGACACTGCACAAAGCAGGCCATTGCCTGATAACTCTTAAAGCATAGGAGAGGCCTTTGTCGAAGTACCTTTGACTCAATCCATGTAAAGATTTATTTATTTTAAAGCAGACTTTGAATGGGGTCCTGATTCTGGAATGCATCTTTTAACCAATGCAGTTTTTGAAAACTAGATATTGTAAAACTATCAGTTCAGTCTCTCCTTGAGCATATTTCCATCAGACTGAGGACTGGTGGTGGTAGGGAGTTCTTCTGGTTAATGCATGAAGTCATGTTTTTCTGTTCATCAAGGGAGCTTCCCAAAATATGTCTGTAGGATGGCTTGGTTTTGCTCCTTTTGTGATTGTCGATAGGGCCAGCAACTTAGATACAGACGGTGATACGAGCTCTTCAACTGGCATCAGCTAGCAGCTTCGCAACTGAGCTCTGGACCAGCTACGATCTGCAGATACTCTTCAAGAATAGGCCTGCAAAGAGCCTATTTTCAACCCAGAGGTTCCTGCAGCGTGAACTATAATGGCCTGATTTATACAGAGATGTATGTACTATAGCACTTTCTGTTCCCAGGTCTTTGGAAGGAAGAGAAGCACATCAAGAGGAAAGAAAGATGAATGTGTAGATAAAAAGGAAAAGAAGAGCTGTGCTGATCCATAGAATAATGCCCCACATTACCTTGTCCCATGTTCTGTGTTTCCTCCTCTGCATTCACACAGAGGGTACCTTCTTACAAGCTAATATCAGCATTTTAAGTCTCCTCACAGCTCAGAACAACATGGCTTCTGCCGTATGATAAAGGAAACGGCTTCTGTGCTTGGAGTTGTGTGGATGTTTTTAAGGCGCTTGCTCAGGGACCAAGACGGGCGCATGCAGTTTCCCCACACAAAGCCACTTATTTACACTTTATCTCTCACATCTCTTTGGCTGGGACCTTACTCCAGCCACAGAAGGCTCTTTTAGTGTCAACTCATACCAAGATTATTGTACTGTGAAGCTAAACTAGCCCTCTTCAAACCCAGTCCAATAGAATTGCATAATGCTGTTCTCTCTTAAGCAAAGGACCCTCAGTCTCTTACAGATGAATAGCTGCTAAGATTCAGTGGGTGGAAGTTAAAATTAGATTAATAATTCAGGCTAGAATAGACTTCCTTGTTCAGTTTACTGGATAATGGCTAAAAAGCTAACAGTCACAAGCTGTCCTCTGTAAAGAATGTCCATTTTAACTGTTCTGGGAATTCACAAAGCAGGGTGTTCTAGGGGCTTGTGACTTAACTGGAATGCTTAAACTGGAGGAAGGGAATCTTTCAGAAAAATTGGCTCTGCTGTATCGCGATGTTTGAGATTCAGTACCAACAGGGCCTTTTTCAAGGCTGTTGCTTTCCCATTGGTGCCACCAGTCCCTGCCACGCTTGGCTGCTTCGGTGGGGCAACTGTTACGATCACTTTGGACATACCCGTTTGCCCTTATGCCGGAGCACATGGTCTGGATCTAGCTTGTTCCTGCCACACACTGTCTGGCTGGTTAAGGACCAAGAATTTCAAATACAGTGATAAAAAAAATAGGATGGCTATTGTGTTGCTGCAGGCTTACTGTCCTAGAAACAGCCTTCTCTCCCTTTATTTCAGAACAACCAGTACTACTTGAAGCCCCGGGTGTCCGAGTTCCAGTTTGGGATCCAGCACTATGCTGGCGAGGTAGGTGCACATTAGCTAGAGAGCTGACGGGGCAAGCTAGCTGCATCCAGGGCCTAGAAGCCAGTGAGTAACCAGGCCTCCACCTGCTGCATGTCAAGGGGGATAAAGTGGGAAGCCGTTTGTTTAGAAGCAGCATCCACCAACGTATAGATCTCACACTTACAGCTTTGGGGGTAGGCCCGTCAGGCGTTGTCTTGTTCAACTCCAGCAGATGCTTTGTTCAGGACAAGGCTTCACATTACAGTTCCTGTGGGGAAGAACTTCTCCAGAATGAAGTTCTTCCTGGTGCACCATGTTTAATATGTACGCTCTGAGCTCAGTCCTCATGTTGTGAGTCTCTGTGCCCTCACTCTGTCTTTCTAGAAGATGCTGAAGAGAGAACAGAGACTCACGAGAGGGTGGCCAGGCAACTTGGCACAGCAGCTGGGTTGCTGTCGGTGGAGAGAAGCGACATGACCGTTCAGCATGTATTTTGTATCTCTCTCTTCTGTGTTTATTTTTTCTGAAGTGATAAGAAACTGGAAAGATGCATCGTAATATTTGGAGGTTTGGTGTGTGTTTATACAAGGAGTTTTTTCTCCTTATTGAACACATTTGTTTTGTGATATGTTATGGCACATTTTTGTGTTTGTGTTACAACTTGGCATTTGCAGGTCCTCTATGATGTGAGGGGCTTTCTGGAGAAAAACAGAGACACTTTTCGGGATGATATTTTAAACCTGCTGAAAGACAGCAGGTATGTAATCCAGAGCCATTTAGAATGAAGCGTCAGAGTTATGGAAGGACAGGTCGGTAGGCTAGAGGTGGGC
Source organism: Gekko gecko (assembly GCA_029375565.1). Taxonomy (NCBI): domain Eukaryota; kingdom Metazoa; phylum Chordata; class Lepidosauria; order Squamata; family Gekkonidae; genus Gekko; species Gekko gecko. The sequence continues at coordinate 88,201,072 of JAPDNY010000003.1, forward strand.
AAACAACATATACGTAACATGCTTGTGCTGTTTGGAGCCAGGGACATTTTTTATTGGGTATTCAAAATTGCGGACTAAAAGATGGGAATGCTGCAGCTCTTGAGCTCTCTGTTTCTGGGCCTTTAGTACTCAGCTCTTTCCCCTCAAGGCCCAGCAGAATGCAGCATTTCCAGTGCTGATGTGGGCATCCGTGTGACCTGTCAGTGCAGCAAATGGAGGAATTATCCAATTTAGGCATTATCCAGTTTAGGCAGTCAGTAGGCCAGCAATCACCAGGCGGAGCATAGCTGTGTTTGCAAGCCACCATTCCATGTCTTCTCTGCTTTACCAGTCCTCTTTGCTCCATAGACTGGACTTCATCTATGACCTCTTTGAAAGAGTCTCAGGGTGCAGCGGTGAGGACACCCTGAAGATGGGAACTCAGAGGCGCAGGCCGACCGTCAGCTCCCAGTTCAGGGTAGGAGCAGCGGGCCCACCTACGATGCGTGCAGATGTACCTTAAAAACAGGACCGGCCTCGGTTTTTCTCAACCCCCACCCCCCACCCCAAAAGCTTGTCTTCTGCCCAAATCATTGCTGGCTTCTGTTGCAAATTGACAAAATCATGCTGTGTTCAATCTGGAGAGAAAGTTGTTCATCAAACAAGAATACAGAAAGTGTGCTTCTGAAGGGGCAAGCATCTATGTGCACCTCAAAGAAATTTAAGAGCCGCATGAAAGCCAATATTTGTGGATCTCTCTATGTATCTCTGACAATTCTGGCTGGGTTGTCTTCGTGCACATGTGAGGGAGGATAGTCATGTCTCCAGGGGAATGACTGCAACTGTGTTTCTTCTTTAATCTAGGACTCCCTGCACTCTTTGATGGCCACGCTCAGCGCTTGCAACCCGTTGTTCATTCGCTGCATCAAGCCCAACCTGGAGAAGGTGAATCTCACAAGTGGTGATGGGGAACTCGGTTGGAGGAGTGCGGGAGATTTGCTGGGATCTTTGCAGCTAAGCTATCACGGTGAAAACTGGAAGGGGTGCACTGCACCTTTCTACCCTTTTCTCAAGGAGATCCAGTTGGGAGCAGTGAGTGTGCAGCCGAGGCAGCAGATGTAGAACAGCGATAGCAGCCTTACAGATGGGGCCATGCCGTGCATCTGGCCTGGATTCCTGCAGGGCATGCCCAAAAAGGAACAGAACAATGAATGCTGACCTCTTGAGCCACTGCTTGGTCTCCCAGCAGAACCTAACTTTAAAGGAAGGGCCTATATGTAGCACACAAATCTATTTGCATGCCTTTCCTTTTAATACATTTAATGAAGGAGTGTCCGGTAAAAGCCTGAGTTCCCTCTCATGTTTAGGCAGCTACCTGCTATTTCTGCCCACTCCTGTATCTGCATCTGGGACTAGCTATGGGAGATGCTGATCATGCCCTTTGCAAAACAAATAACTTCTTGGTTGTCTCTCCTCCTTGACTTGTCTGGGCTCCTGGCCTCTACTTAGGCTTCAGACCTCTTTAGTCCAGATGTGGTGCTGAAACAACTGCAGTACTCAGGCATGCTGGAAACAGTGAAGGTTCGGAGAGCTGGCTTCCCTGTTCGGCGGCTCTTTCAAGATTTCCTCTGCAGGTAAAAGTTATGGTTTAGCTACCAAGATGGAGTTTTGTTGCACATTCAAAAGTGGTTTTTGGTGTTTGGTGATCTGGAGGGGTGGGGTGCCTAAAGACTATTGGAATTCAAAGTATGCTTGTGGGAACATGTTGCTTGCAGGAACAAGAAAATTAGGAGATCTGCTCTGGGGCAAAAGTACAGGGTGAATCTTGGCAGGCCATTTTGCCTTCCTCCAGGTGTTTCTGTCTCCTCTAGAATTAGGTGATGATCACTGGCCACTGCATTGCCCCGGTTGCCTGCCTTTAACCATCTGAGATGGCTGGCTGCAGGGGGAGAATAAATAGACATTCCCAAGCAAAATCAGTTTTATTTCTTAAACTATAACCCAGACTTTGGTTAAATTACATTTTATAGGTTTAATGTTCAGGGCATTTGGTTACTACCAGAATAAATGAGCGCTGTTGTGGTTGGGTGCCAGATGCTTCAACGGACTTGTGTCACAAACGATTGGAAAAGATAGGACAGGCAACCAGTTGCCTGCTCAGGGGAACTTTGAGTCTTTTGCCACTGAGGAGTAAAATGTGGAGGCAGGAACTGACCCCACTAGGAAAGGGAAGCTTTCCATGTGATGCCGAGGGGATTGCCTTTTTCCTGTTTCTCGTGAAGAGTTTTTATTTTGGTTCTCAGGTATAAGATGCTGTTGAAAAACACGAGCAATGCAGACAATGCAAAATCCACTTGTGCAGCCCTCCTGCAGATGTATGACAGTGCCCAGAGATTATGGAAGCTGGGGAAAACCAAGGTATGCCTTTTGGAAGTGAGAGAGCACGTTTCTGCCCTAAAGAATCTTTCCAGAGGCAGTCTGCAGGCATGAAGGTTGTTGCTGCCGGGTGCTTTTGTTTCTGCCCCTCCTACAGTTTGCAAACTGCATTGTGCTGCTGATCTGGCAGTTCCCTGCCAGAGAAATCTCATGGTAGGAATGGGCAAACCATCCTCCTTAATAGCAAGCCAGTCTGAAAATACAGGGTGCCTCTCATAACTTGGTCTAAAGGGGGATCTGCATAGAAGCTCTTAAGGGGATGCACATGAAAGTCTCCTAGAAAATGCAGGGAAAACATTTCTTGGGGAATGGGGCATGCCCTGTACTGCCATCACTCTTCTTGTTATGTATACTGGATCCCCATGTTGACCCTGCAGTCCTTTCCAGGTAAACGAGATGGGTTAACCACAAGTACAGAATATACCACCCGCCCTCTACTCTATCCAACAGTTGTGGGCCAGACTGTACCATCTTTACAAGGAATCGTGCCTAGTGTGAGCAGTGCTGCAGATCAGCGGAAGTGTCCATGCTTTGGCATGGAGAAGGTCCCAGGTTCCATTCCCAGCATCTCCAAGTATAAGGATTGTCAGTTAGAGCTGGGACAGGCCTAAAACCTTGGGAGAGCTGTTGTCAGAGCAAAGTGGTAGGGCTGTGGCTCAGTGGTAGAGCGTCTGCTTGGCATGCAGAAGGTCCCTGGTTCCATCTCCGGTTAAAAGGAAAAGGTAGTAGGTAATATGAAAAACCAAGACCCTGGAGAGCTGCTGCTAATCAGAATAGACAAGACTGGCCTTGGTGGACCAGTGTCCTGATTATGGCTCTGGTCACACGGCAAGCTAGTTGCGATTTGCTCCCGCTATAGATTTGGTTGGGAATATTTTTTGGGGGGTTGGGATGACCACACATCCCTCTCCAAACTGCAAGCATTGCGCGATGACGATCTGGGCACTGTCTAGATAGTGGCGTTTAAAAAAATTGCTTTGCGCATGCGCATATGCAAACAGCTGAATCACTGCCCTCACCTGGACTCGCCGTACTTTCTTGTTTTTACAGGGGGCCCCCTGAACAGCGAACAAATAATAAATAATAATGCTTTTCTGTTCTGCTTGGGGAACAGTTTGGAAGAGGCGCTCTCGGGGAGGCTTCACCTGGGAAGGCGGTGGTGGCGGCTGTCCGGAGCACAACAGTCACTCTGCCGAGCCAGCACTGCGCAGCCGGCTCATGTGTCTCTCTCCGCCACCTGCCCGCCCCTTCCCCGCTATTCTCTTGTGTTACTTTGGTTATTTTAAGTACCTCTGAAAAAGAAAAGAGAGCTAGCCAGCGAGTACAAGTCCCAATGTATCCAAGCAGCAGTGCAGTTCAACGGCAAAGGAGGGAAGGAGGGAGCCCCTGGCACAGGGCAGTGCGCCCAGCTTGCCAGCGGCGTCGGGCCGGGGCTGGTCCCAGCAGGAGGGGGTGTGGAAAGTTGCTGGGGGTGGGGGGAGGCAGGTGGGCGGGGAAGGAAGGGCCACACGAGACAGTTAATGTGCAATGAATGATCACATTACAAACCAGGAAAGCAACAAATGCAGATTTCCATCCTCAATACACTGGAAGCAGGGTCGTTTTCCTCCATGGTATCCCACAGCACTTGATGATATCGGGAACATGTTTTAAAAGCTCTGCAGCACATATCCGATTGGAAAGGATCGCAGGACACGCCATCCGGCTTGATGGACTTTAATTAATCTTTGCTGCAGTTTTCCAGCCAGGGGCTCCCTCCCTCCCTCCAGAGCTATATATGCACTTGAACGTTTGAATTTGTTCAGCACAGGATTGCTCATGCAATTAAAGGAGGAAGCTGTAAAAAAACACAAACATTGCGAAGGAAGATCTGACGAAGCTTGGGGGGAAAAACCTCTCCACCACCCGCTCGCCTCCCCCCCCAGCAATTTTCTATGCCACCTCCTGCTGCCTGACCAGCCCTGGCAATGCTGCTGGCAAGCTGGGTGCCCTCTGCTCCCCAGCGCCAGGGACTCCCTCCCTCCTAACGCCGCAGCTTCGGGGACTCCCTGGGCAGGCTCCACCGCCCACAAGCCCCCCCAGCCACTTCCTTCCCCAAATTGTGATCATTGCGAGAGATGGCTGTCCAGATGGGCGAAATTGCAGATTCAAAGTGCAAATACCTGGAAAGTACTTGATTTTCCCGGTGTCAGAAAACTCACTAGGGAACCGGGAGGATCGCGCGACTGAGCCCACTGTGGTGTGGGAGGCGGATTTGGCCCTCTGACCAGCAAAGTTAAATGCGAGGGGGAACAGCAGTGAATCCCGATCAAAACAACCATGTGACTGCACCCTAAGTATGTCAGTTTGTAAATCCTTATGGTGGCCTAGGTTGTCCAGTGCTCTCATTCAGAGCCAAGTGCCTCCTTGCATATGCTGACCTCATGGTAGCTTTTTTCCTGCAATGAGGCGCTCATTAGAGTAGCAGTTATCTGTAGTGCAGGTGGGCACAAGAACGGCATTCAGCCTGCAACTGGCCTGGCAGACTTCTGCTTATGCAAACTCAGCTAAACGAAGAAAAAGCAGTTCCGAATATATTTTTTTGTCAGGACCAACAAATTAGTTTCCCTCCCCTCTCTTCTCAGTGTGCAAATCCACAGTCTGTAATTGCAGGCCAGATGCAGTTTCACTGCTGGGCATGCAGCCAAAAGAGAGCCCTGGAGGGGAATCTTGGTTGCATGCCTCCATTTATGTCACTGCATAGAAGAGAGATGGCGGTTTTAAATAATTCTATAGCACATATCAAAGTGGATTAAAAACTGTTTCATTCACAGGGATTTTTAGGGCATAGGGGGCTGTTCTTAAGACTCTGTATTTTTTGCACTTCTGCATACTGAGACAATGCAGAATTTAATCTTGGCAAAAACATGTTCAGAACCTAGTTCAGAATATCAACCGTTATTTTAAAAAAGGCTAATTTCTAACCCTTAAAGCTTAAAAGATTGGCTTGAAAACAAGTGAGCAATGCATGGTGAAACCCGGTGAGTTTCTTGCCACTTGCAACAGTAAACTGGGATCTTGCGAACTTTGCCAACTTTGAGGAATAAATGAGATGCCCAGAGTTGGTTAAGGCCGTTGGGGGCATTTTGGGCGGCAATCTGAGCAATAATAGGCACTCCATTGAGTGAGCTTTCCTTAAAGGGCATGTAGGCAGGTTCCAGGATTCTGCAGACTCTTACTGACTTGGCTAGCATGTGACATTGTACCAGGGCAGGGTTGCCAACCTCCTGGTGGGGCCTGGAGATCTCCCGGAATGACACCTGACCTCCAGGAGACCGAGATCAGTTCCTCTGGAGGAAATGGTTGTTTTGGAGGGGGGACTTTATGGCATTCTACCCCACTAAGGTCCTTCCCCTCCCCAGACTCTGCTCTCCCCCGGGCTCCCCCCCCCAATTCTGCAGGAATTTCCCAAGCCAGAGCTGGCAACCCTATACCAGGACCCCAATGCTGTGAGCAAGCCTGAATCAGCCCAGGTGTGTTGGAAGGCGATTGTGAGCTGCTAGGATTCTTTGTTGGGCCCTACGTGTTCTGTTTTCTAGACGGTGGCACTGGGTTTCCTGGGACAGGAAAGGTTCTGGGTTGTATTATATTTTGCAGTTGAGCTACCCCCGGGCAGCAGGAGGGGGGGAAAGCTCAAGCGTTCTCGTTCCTACGGCTAGGAAAGCCAGAAGGCCAGCCCCAAGTGAGAGGCTGTGCCCAGCATTTGAAGTTAATAAATCAACCTGGGAGCCATTAAGTAGAACAGGCTCGGTGGCTGGAGTACAGGCAGCTGACCTTTGATCCCACTGGGTGGGAAGAACAAGAGGACTTTCTCCCCACAAGTTGCTCCTCCATCTGAGGCCCGGCTGGCTGTCCTGCTGTCCTCCTGCTGGTGCTGAGGGAGGCCTGGTCATTTTGCAGCCCCAGAGCCCTCCTGCAAAGGCTTCCCTTCGCAGGGCGAGCAAGAGGGGGGGCCCTTGAAGAGGCTCTTTAGTCTGGTGGCAGGGAGGTTACTTTCAGAGGCAGGATAGGCGGTGTATGAGAGCCCAGCTTCAACAAAACCTTATTAGAGAGGGAAAGGGAGCGAGTCCTCCTGCCCATGCTGAGGACACAAAGGAGAACTGTTTGGATGCAGACTGGGCTTGCTTTTGTGTTTTCTTAATTTATGTAGAATATGAGCAACAAGATGGAGGTGACAAGGAAGGGAGGCGTTGGAAAAAGCGGGCGGGGGGAACTTAAGCCCCAGAATCCATCTTCTAGCAGCTTAGCAAGATGGAGATTTTTCTGTCCTTAGTCATTACAGGCGGCAATCTGAGGCCATTTGGGTCTCAGTAGATGGATGCGTAGGATTTGGAGATTTCAGCACCTTCAGGGACATTTGCACTTGGTCAAACATCTTAAAGCCCTCTAGAAATGCTGAATGTTTAGCAACACTTAACAGAACGTGTTAATCAGTGTCTGGGATAGAGTAGAGGGTTTACAGTCTTGTAATGGCCAAGGCAGCTCTGAGGTTTATGTGCCTGGCCTAGGAGAGAGCTGAGCCTTGGAACTGTAACTGTTCCCATTAATCTGCCAGAGTAAAAATTTGGGGGTGTTGTATATAAATGTGATGGCTGGAAGGAGGAGAAGGAGGAGGAGATTGGATTCATACCCCGCCCTTCACTACCCGAAGGAGTCTCAGAGCAGCTTACGATCTCCTTTCCCTTCCCCTCCTCACAACAGACACCCTGCAAGGTAGTTGGGGCTGAGAGAGCACTTCCAAGAACTGCTCTGAAATAACTTGTGATTGACCCAAGGTCACACCAGCAGCTGCATGTGGGGAGTCAAACCCAGTTCTCCCTGATTATAGTCTGCGCTCCTAACCACTACACCTCCCCTTGGTGCTTTGTGGGAGAGGAAATGTTAATGGGTTGGTGTGGCTGAGAGTGCAGGACTGTTTAAACAAGTATAAACACACATAATTAGAATAAGATTCCCATAAACTAATAAGGGAAAGGAAGACTGGCTGCCAAATTCTTGTAACCCTGAAGGGGCTGCAGACCCATTTCAGAAATGGCTGTGTTGATCTCCAGTTATGGAAACAGCAAGCTGAAAAGAGCCAAAGGCTGCCTAAGAAATTTCCCCTGGGCAAGGCTGCACGTGCCTCTGGTTGGGAAAAAGGAATCCCGCCTGGCTTCTGCGGCTCCATCACCCCAACGCTCCCGTTTTTGCTGGTGACTCCTGCCTGCTTAGGAGCTGCGGTGGCTCAAGTGGTTAAGACGCTGAACTGCAGGCTGTGGAAGGTCAGTAGTTCAGCAGTTCGAGACCCGTGAGTGCCGCATGACGGGGTGAGCGCCTGTCTCTAGTTCCAGCTCCTGCCAACCTAGCAGTTCGAAAGCAAGAAATTGCAGGTAGATAAATAGGTACCGCTTCAGTGGGAAGGTAACAGTGTTCTGTGCACCTTGGTGTTTAGTCATGCCGGCCACATGACCACAGAAATGTCTTCGGACAGCGCTGGCTCTTCGGCTTTGAAACGGAGATGAGCACCGCAACCCTAGAGTCGGATTTGACTGGCTTTCAAGCAAGGGAACCTTTACCTGCCTGCTTGCGCTGCGGGTGAAGAAAGCAGTTGCAGGGCCTGGGTGCTGGGCACATGCTGGACCGGACCAGGAGCAGCCTCAGCACGGGGTTCTCTATGGAGTTTGGTTACAGCCTCGAACAGAGGTCCTCGGTCGGCGTGTGGTGCTTTATGAGGAAGGACAGGCGGCACCCGGTCCAGCCAGTTCAAGCTTGGGACTGCGGCACGAATATCCTTCAGCCCCCAGAGGCCATTCCAGCCTCTATTTGCCCCTAAATATACACCCAAAAAGAAGCTGCAGCCAGTGTTAACAATCCGAGGAGAGCACCTGTATGACGATCCCAAACATGCTGACAGGGCCAAGTCACACAGGATCAAGTCCTCAATGTCCCACACATTTCTGCCACGGGTCTTCTTGATAGATGTGCTCTAGGAATTCCATGCTTGGAATTTAATTGCGAGGTGCACAGGGGCCCAATTCAGATCAGGACCACAGGGCACAGCTTTAAACCTTCTCCCTGATGCTGGTTCCTGTTCCAGGGAGCTGTGATTTGGCCTGTTGTGGAAACATAAAGGAACTGATGGGCTACATTGAAGTTCCCCTGTGGGGCAAAGAGTGGCTCTTTGAGCTATTTCAGGTCAGGAAATGGCATGAGGGAAAGGCATCTCCCTACAGTCTTGATCTGAATTGGGTCCCTGCATGCCTGGGGATATATGTAATGCATGGCTGCGAGAGTTGGACTATGAGGAAGGCCGAGCGTCGAAGAATAGATTCTTTCGAACTACGGTGCTGGAGAAGACTCTTGAGAGTCCCTTGGACTGCAAGGAGATCAAATCATTCAATCCTAAAAGAAATCAACCCTGACTGTTCCCTGGAAGGCCAGAGACTGAAGTTGAAGCTCAAATACTTTGGCCACCAAATGAGAAGGGAGCACTCCCTGGAGAAGACCCTGATGCTGGGAAAGATTGAAGGTCGAAGAAGAAGGGGGCGGCAAAGGATGAGATGGTTAGACAGTGTCATCAATGCAACGAACATGAAATTGAGCAAACTTCAGCGGACAGCGGAAGACAGGAGGGCCTGGCGTGATCTGGTCCATGGGGTTGCGAAGAGTCGGACTTGATTGTGCGACTGAACAACAACAAATGACCGGGAATTAAGTTCCAAGCACAGAATGGTTAGAGCATGTCTATCAACAGCACCAGTTGGGGGACGTGAGGACTCATAACATGGGAATCAGCCTCATTCATAAGTAAGGTTTTTAGGTGTACATCTAAGGAATGTTATGTATGGAGAGGTCCTTTGCGTTCCGGGCATAAGGCCAGGAAGAGGCATCTTCTAGTGAGCATCATTAAGGTATGGGAAGCAGCCTGGGCAATACATTTTATAGCCTTCATATATGATGCTTATAATGTAGGTATTCGAGTCCCCCAGGGAGGCTCGCCACCTTTCTACTGACCCTGCTCCTGTGCCTCTGCACAGCCTGACCCACAGGAGTTAAGCAGGTGGAAGAGCTTTTCCTGGAATGGAGTAAAGATGCTAGGGTTGCCAACTACCTGGAGAAATGATGTCCTGACCTATTGATATCGATTTGATATTTGGAAGCAGGCAACTGAAGCTTGTCATGAAGCTGCTGGGAACGAAGGGGGGGGAGGCATGACACCCAGTTCCTCTTGGACTTGCTTTGTTCACCAGTGTGTTGCTGGTGGCTTTGTGAGTGATCTCTGGGGAGAGTGAGGCATGTGCATACACGTGAGCATGGCTATGGGCTTGTACACATGCTGGGCAGGATGGTAGCTGGGCAGGGAAGGAGAGGGAAATGCTTCCTGTGAAACACATTCAAAGGGGATTTCTATACCAACCAATTGTTCAGCAGAGGAAGGAAAAGGATTAGTATAAGGAACGGTGGAACACAGGAAAGGAAGGGGGAAAGCAGGATGGTCTTTCTGTTTCTCATTAAGAACAACAGCTGCCTGTTGTCAATTGTTGGGGTTTGGAGTTTTTCTAGGTAACAATGTAAGTTTGGGAGAGAATGGGGGGGGATTATTAATGATCCTTAAGCACAAGTCACTGCTGGACCGAGAGACATAATCTTTCTGGCTACCAGCTCTGCCCTTCACACCAGGGTCTCCGTGAAGTTCTGGCTTTGACTCAGGCATGGGTTTGGTTTTAATTCAGAAGCGCTCCCCCTCTCCAATGCATGATCACATTCATGTGTTCAGCACCTGTTTGAGCTGTAAATATATGTATATACTCACAGGTGGGGAAGAGAAAGGCCGCTCTGAGGCCGATTTCCCACAAGCCGCTGCTCCACCCTCGTGCTTCCCTTTCCCCTCATTACATTAGTCTGTTTCCCACTACTTGCTGCACGGCCGCATTTTGCCCTGCAGCTTCGCCCGATTTCCCCACGTCTACTCGATCCTCAAAAAATGGGATTGAGTACACACGGGAGAACTTGGGGGATGCTGTGGGTCAAAATGTGGTCTCACAGCAAGTAGTGGGAAACTGACTAATGTAATCAGGGGAAAGGGAAATGCGAGGGCGGAGCAGCGGCTTGTGGGAAATCGGTGTGAGACTCTGAGTGAAGGGCGGGGTATAAATCCAATCTCCTCCTCCTCCTCTGCGTCCAAATGCCCCCCCCCAGGTCTCATGTGCTAATTCATCACATCCAAGTCCCTTAGATTACATGGCATCCACATTGACCACAATTCGTGGTATAGGTTTCTTGACAAATATCTACATGATCAGAAGCCTCTTGCGCTCCTGGTTTGGAACTTCAGCTCAAAATAGAAAGAGCAGAAAGAAGACTTTGCAAGAGAAGGTATAATTTCGTGCAGAAGAACCATGTGCTTCCAGTGCTTTACAAGGAAAAGGGGCAAAGGCTGGCCATGCTTTCCTCCCCTTCGGCAATGCAGGAGGTCAGAGGACTGTCATGGGGCTGATCTTTGGGGCATAAGGAGGCCTGCCTGGTCTGGACGTACAGCAGTAACACAACGGATTGAAGGGCATCGGGTGGGGTGAGCTTCACAGAAATGCATCGCACACCTCACATTGTGTTGCTGGTGTGTCTTTGCCTCTGTCTTGGTGTCTGAAAGGGAGCACATATGAGTGCAATGGCATCTTTCTCTTGATGCAAGCAGGAAAGACTAACCACATATATTGCTTCAGACCAACATGGCTGACCACCTGGAACTATCTTCACAGATATAGGTGACAGAAGATGAGATTTTCATGTTCCTCCTTGACCCCTCTGGCTCCAAAGGGGCTTCATTCAAAATGCAATATGATCTTGGAAGAGAGAGGGCCTTGTCAGGGATTACTCTCTGCCTGTCCCCCCCCCACCCCCAGATTTATTACTTTTTTGATGTATTTGGCAGTGCAACCAGATCTGATATCGGAAGTGTTGGGGTGAATGTGGTAGCCAGAACAGGGTGGTAAAAGGGATGGGTGGGCAAGGAAGAGATGGGGTTTTATGAAACTCCACTGTCAGAACAGTAAATCGATCACTACCAAGGTACTGAAGGATCCAGCAGAATTAACAGGGCCTGCATTTTCTCCTTCTGGTTACCTGTCATCCATCAAAGCCAGAAGTGTCGGCTTAGTGACTGAATGCCCTGAAGAAGAGAGGGGCTTCAGTATACTGTTTATTTGTTTGAAAGAGGTATAAGCTCACCTCTCTGCCAGGCAACTGGGTCCCAAGGTGGTATACCCTCCAGGAAGCTCTGAAGCAGTGGAATAACTACCTGATCTGTTGCGCGGTGGAATAGCTCTCGGAGAGGTTAGGCGGAACAGCAGGCCCTGGCTGTCAGGAGGAGTCCTCCTAGGGAGCTGGGGGAAGGCGGGCGCTGAGGCCCTGGATGCAAAGGAGGTGGGGGGACGGACACGTGGGGCTCAGCCACAGTGCAGGAGTTTGCCTCTGGAAAGATTCTTGCTCCCCTCCCCCCCCTTTCTTGGAAGGGGCATCTTGCCACTGTGGTGCCGGCCATCCCATGCATTTTCCTCCCAGTGGGCTGGACAAGGACATCCTGTCCCTCTGCCTCTTTAAAACTGTGGGAAGTGCAGCCCCTGAGACTTTGGGAGGCGTAGCGGTGCTGCAGGGAGGGTTGAGGAAGAGTCGAGAGCCCTGCCGCCGCCGCCGCCGCCGCTCTTTTCCCTCTCCCTGCCTCCCCCCCCCCTTTTAATCCTTGAGCACCACCGCGTGGGAAGGGGGGCGGGCGGGGGCTGGGCTCCGTCGGGCTCTTCTCCCCGCACAACTTCTCCCTTGCCCATCCGCCGAGGAGGCGCCCAAGGGGAAGGGCCGGCCGAGCAGGGAGCGCGACAGGGGAGCCCTCCGGGGCGGGCGGGCGGGCGGGGATGGGACCTGCCGCCGGGGCTGCTGGGGACTCGCTCTTCCCTCTCTTTGTGTCTGGCCAAACTCCTCCCCGGGGGACCAGGTTTTCCTGAAGGAGGCCCTGGAGCAAGCGCTGGAGCAGGCCCGCGAAGAGGAGCGGAGGAAGGCGGCGACCATCATCCGAGCCCACGTCCTGGGCTACATGGCAAGGTCAGTGCTCCCCCCTCGCCTCGCGGGAGGGCCCTCGGCCGGGCTTCTCTCCCTTCAGCCTCCCTGCTCCCGGCCGGGCTCCTCGCCTTCCCCGCCCCCGCTCGGGAGCTGAGCCCTCCGCTCCGCCTGCCCCGTCTCTCCCCCGCCAGCCTCCCTCCCTCCTCCTCTCCCCCGCCGTGCTTCTTGTCCCAAGGCGAAGCCGCCGTTCTGCGCAGATCCCCGGCCCTGCCCTGCTGCGCTCTGCGCGCCTCGCCCGCCCTGCGCTCACTTGGCGGTAGCCGCACAGAGCCCCGGACTGACAGAGAGGGCTGCCTGCCGGCCGGGCTGCCTGCCTGACACGCTCCCTCCGCTCTAGTTCCGGCTTCCCTGAGCGACGATCCTGGCTGCAGAGAAAGAAAGAAAGAAAGGGGACCTGCTGCGCCCAAGCGGGCTCCTTGTCGCTGCTGCTGCGGCTGCACCGTCCTCCGTCGCGGCTCCCCCTCGTCCGTGTTAACTGTCTGTGTTCCACAGCGCAGGCCCGGGTCTCAGCTAGTTCTGGCAAATTGCTCTGCCTGCCCACTTGGACAATCACCTGCCTTCCCCGGAGCCTGTGGGGTTGCTGTAGAGGAGCAGCTCAGGCCCACACGGTGCAGAAGCCGGCCCTGGGCCCAGGATGCAGTGTTCTGAGGAGCTCGACTTTATTCCTAAACGAAACAAAAAGCAAAGCTTCTAGCCTTCTTTGAGCTTACAGAGGGGGGCTTGGAAGGGCCTGGGCAGTGCCCTGGTATGAAACCGCTGGCTGGGAGAAGGCGGGGCGGGGGAGCAGGCGGGGCTCCAGCATCCTGCGCAGTCGTGGCGAAGGGCTGTCGCAGGCAGAGCAAACGGTGCAAATATTCCAGACAGAGCCAGACTCCAGTTGCAGACATGGAATTTCCAAAGCCCTTTTGCTTCTAATCTGCTGGATTCTTCCTGTGTTTTGAGGGTGCCCTTAGGAGGCAGGGCTCAGCCTTAATACCTAGGTGATGGGCTATCGCTGCTGATGCCGCTGCCACCATCACGATTACCATTGCCGTGGAAGGATGTATCCTGCAAGTTATAAAAAATTGCTCTGAGAACTGAAATCCAGTGGCCAAAAACCTCTGAATTCTGTAATCTGATTGTATCAGACAAGTATTTGCATACAAGTGTCTATCTTGAATAATTCATCTTGCTTCTGCTTAGAGAAAGAGGATCAGAGACCAAAGCAGAGCCAGATCTACTGTTGAGCGAGCTCTGGGATACTATAAATGAGTCACAGGTTGTCTATTCAGGAAGTGGGATGGTGCGGTTAGGGCTCTCTGCACGATAGCCTCTCAGGCCATGTCTACCCTTGAGGCTCTGGCTGAAGGAAACCCTGCTCTGGCTTTTGAAGAGCCTTCTGGGCAGGCGTCTTCAGCTCTTTAAAACCAGCCTTCTAATGCCATCCTGCTTAATCCTGAGGTCTCATCAGGATTTGCGCACACACTTTCAAGCTTATCTTTGGAATGTCAACTGCTGTAAATCTGTGTCTGCACCCATTTCTTTGGGTGCAGTCACAGATTTGCAGATTACATGGTGCCCTGATAGTTACTTCTCTTACTGTTTAACATTTTATGTAGCACTATCAATATGTTCGATGAAACAGCAAAGTGTTTCTTGTTTTTCATCTTTGTTAAACTGCAGCTGTCTTCTAATTCCTTGTATACATCGTGTCCATGTATTGCCACAGTCCTACAAAAATATTGATGTGGATTAATACCTACCCGTTCTTCAGTTTGATTCCCCCTTAACAGGGATGTAAGCCAGCTGGATTCCTTGTCCTAGCGACACAGACATATCATACACAGATGAAAGAACTAGCTCTGGATTGCCAGGAATGTTGATTTTGGAAACTAGAACCCAGTTATTTCCTGTATTTCTCCATCCCTGCAGGTTGGCTATGGAGAAAGGTAGTGCTGGGCATGTCTGGCTAATAAATGACAGCCAGCCCTGACTGTGTATCCCTGCTGAGGGGACCGTGGCTTCTAGGCAGATGAGCTCCAGCCACTGCCCATTAATCTTTGTATTTTAGGCTGGCGAGCAGCGTGACTGCACAGAAATGCCTCTAGTGATTAGACAGATGTTAAAAGAGGGCCAAGGCCTAAAACTACCTTCAGTGGGTGGGTGGGTGGGTGGATGGATGGATGGGAAAATGTGCCATTTTTGTCATGTGGCTCCCTCATATGTGGAGTAACAAGCGTGTCTTTTGTCACCTCAGAGTTCTTGCACTTTTCTCTGCTGAGCACCAAATCAAAGCAGGGAGTGAGTGGCCCTAAGAGCAGGGGTCATTTCCTAGAAAAAGAGGTGCAGGAGCTCAGATGCATAACTCATTTGCATGCCACACCCCCTGGCGAAATTATGCAATGAGTTATGCAAATGAGTTTAAATCCCCCTCAGGGGGGAAGGCAGGCATGTCTGCTTCTGTGTCCTCTCCGTCTCCAGCCAATCCGCCACGGTGGGCTGGCTGGAGACCGGGAGAGCACAGAGGCAGTCATGCCTGGCTTCCGATCTTCTCCAGGTGCCCCGCAGCTGCGGGGCACCTGGAGAAGGTTAGGCAGGGAAACCAGGGATTTAAATCCCCCCCCCCAAGTCTCTCCGCAAAAGTGGAGAGGCTCTGGGGAAAAGGCAGGCATGTCTGCCTCCATGCCCTCCATGCACCTGGTGAAACTTTGGCATGGAATCCAGGCATTTAAATCCCCCATCCCTGAGTGTCTCCACGGGCAGAAGGTGAGGCCTGGGCTCCTTTCTGCCAGAGGAGAGACGACCCCTGCCTAAGGACCCCTGCTTTCAGGAAACGGCCCCTGCCTAAGAGAAAGAAGCCTAGAATGCTCTCAAAATTAAGAAAACAGGTGGGTGACAAATGCAAGGAAAAGGATGGGGGAGGGAATCCTTTTTCGAGAGAGAGAGAGAGGCTGTGGTTGTGCTTGATGCAACATAACTCAGATCATGTCAAGGCAAATTCTGGGGAGGCGCCAGTAAGGGGTGGCTGCTGATTGGGCATAACCTCCGTCTTCCTCCTTTTGATTCAGAAAGAGATATCAAAGGGTCCTTGCAAGTGCTGTAATCATCCAGAAGAATTACCGTGCTCACTTCTGGAAGAAGTCCCTCCTGCGTCTGAAGGCCTCTGCCATTGTTCTGCAGAAACACTGGCGTGGACAGCTGGCAAGAAGCCTCTATCAACACCTGCTACGGGAAGAACAGAGGCAGAAACAGGAAGCCGAGGAGCAGAGGCAGCAAGAGGAAGAGAGGATTAAAAAGGAGGAAGAGGAAAGACAATGGCGAGAAGAGAGGGAGCATAAGATGAAGCAGGAGGAGGAAGAGGAGGAGAAGAAACGGTACAAGGCAGCTCTATTTCTGAGACATAGTTCTTTCAAAAAGCAGCTGTGATGCTAAATCTGAATTTGTGCTGTACCACTTCAGTCTGCGGGTGGCAGTTTGCATGACCGAGTACTCCTTCATACGGAAGAAATTCCAGGAATATAAAAAACAGACTGGCAGGAAGAACGGTAGTTTAGCCTTCTCCTTGATATGTGTTTGATTCCCCTCCGCCATGGGGTAGTATTTAATTGTTTGAGCCACACCTGCTGTCTGAAATGGAGCAGTCCAAACACGGCTTTAGTATCTGCTGTATGTGGAAACTAGGCCTTCGAAAGCCTGCTGATGATATGAAAAAAACAAAATCTATGTAACCAGATGATGCTCAAAGGGGGTCTTACCTACTACATTTTGCATTATGCATAATCACAATCCTGCAAAGTTGGGGGATGGGACAAAGAGCTATGCAGAGCTGTGAAGTCTAGAAATCACCCTCAGTGACCTCACCCCCACCCCCGGGGTATCTCCGTACATTTTTGAGCCCAGCTTCACTCCCCAAGCCAGTACTAAATTCCACATCTGTGGAATTGTGGGATATACATAGCTCTGTATCATCCAGATGGCAACTCCCTGTGCTCCTGGGTTGGTCTGATACCACTGGTCCCTTTCCTGGAACACTCTTGTGCTCTGCGAAGAAATATAGCTGTGCCAGCTGCACAACCTGTTGTGTTCCCGTGATGGCTTCTGCAAGTCAAGGAACATCACTAAAGTTCACTTTGGAGGCGCTGAAGTAGTATACCCAGTTCCTGAAATGATACCTTTATGGGTGCACTTTGAGTCTGTGGGGGAGGTCTGAGAACCAAACCAGATGACATGCAGGAAGAGCTGTGTCTTCCCCTGTTTCGCTGTGATATATCCCAAACCTGGTTTGGTCTAGTCTCTTTGGGATGATCGCAGTCAAAGAGACTTTGCACGCTGTGAGGAATGAAATATGCATATTTTGTTGTTCCAAAGTGCTTTCTGAACGCCCCGTCCTTCAGTCTGGTGTAATATAACGAATCCCCTTGGTTTAGGGGTTTTGTTGTTGCTCATTTAATTTTTAACTAGTCTAGTATGTGGGCAACTGAAATACCATTACAATTAAATTTAATCACAATTAAAGACCTCATTGATTTCAGTAGTAGCAAACGCAAAATTGTATCACAAGCCTGGTCTTTTTAGCTGCAGCTCTTTATCGTGCGGGGTGTCGACAGAAGCGACAAACGGGCGGTGGGGGGGAGGTCAGTGCCACATTGTCACCCCCCCCAGCACTCCCAATCCCCCTGGGTGGAAAGGCAGAGCAAAGCAGCACAGGGGGGGCGCTCTGTGCAGGTGCCCCGTAACCTCTGGCATGCCGGACTGTGCAAGTTATTGATGGAGGGGTTTTTTGTTCTTTTTTGGGCAGAGGAGAAGAGCAGCTGGAAGCCACACTGCAGATGGCGCAGGTATGTTCTGTCGCCTCATTTCTTGTGTCTTTTCTTTCAGGGCTCAGCAACAGAAGACAAGAATGTATTTGCAGCTGTGTTCCTTTTAATTATAATAACCTAACTAAACATCATGATTTTCCTTGGGCTCCTCGTGATCAAACGTGTGTTGTAAATTCCGTGCTCTGAACTCAGTTCCATGGGTACGTGGGGCCTGATTTGGGTTGGGGCCACAGCACACGGGGGGGGGTGTATTCCCGCACCATTTTCCTGACCTGAAATAGCTCCTCTTACAGGGGCCACAATTTGCTCTGTTGGTAACTACATGTGTACTGATGGGGCACGTGTAGGTTTTCTCAAAGGGGCAATTTCAGGTGGGAAAACCGTGTAGGAAGGGAAGGCGTTACCCTTTTCTCTCACTGTACTGTGGTCCCAATCCAAATTGAGCCCACACATGCTTGGGAATTAGATTCCCAGCACAGAACTTGCAGCACGTATCAGATCACAGAGACCCGAGGAAGACCAGGAAAAATGTAATGTCGTTAGGCCTTCAGGGCATGGTTTGTAGGATGCATTCCCGTGTTATGCCGCTTTGCTGATACCATCAGTTTAGACAGGGGTCATTTCGTAGAAAAAGAGGTGCAGGAGTTCATTAGCATAACTTATTTGCATATGCCACACACACCCTGGCATCACCAGAAGTGTGTCAGAAGGCAACACCCACCACTGAGGCTCCACTGGACTCTTTTGGATTGCTAGCTATGGGGGGGGGGCACAGATCTGCCCTCACAGAGGAGGGAAGCCGAGGCAGAGCTCCTCGCAGGCCTCGCAGGAGTAGCCGGGGCCCACCTTGCAGAGGCACTGTGCTAACGCTGATATGAGGACGGGCAGAGCCTGGGTGGGCTGGGTGCCACGGCCCAGGCAGTGGCAGAGTAGCTCGAGGGCCAGCTCGCGGCAGCACTCTGCTGGGTTGGCCAGCAGGCCAGGAAAGGAGAGGGGGGCTGCTGGGAGCAGGGGGTGGGGCTTGCTGCATGGGCCCACCCCCTGGGCTCCTTACTGCCGGAGCTTCGCTCCTGTGCGCTCCTGCAGGAAATGAGCCCTGAGTTTAGATATGATGCCTTGCCATTCTTGCTTCCTTCCATCCACAGGCCTGAGCCAAAGGAGCACTTATCTAATAGGACATGCACATTGCGTGCTTCTTTGTATAAGTGGACTCGTTTGCATACGGCTCCTTTATGGAGCGGCTTATCCTGTCACTCCTGTTTGCCAATCGTCAAGGCTCCATCGCCACATATTGTTATCTAGGATGCTGGTGGGGGTGGAGGAGGAGGAGGAAAGTGCCATCAAGTCACAGCTGGTGACCCCTCATGGGGTTTTCAAGGCAAGAGACCTTCAGAGGTGGTTTGCCATTGCCTGCCTCTGTGTCACAACCCTGGCATTCCTTGGGGGTTGCCCATCCAGATATTAGCCAGGGCCAACGCTGCTTAGCTTCCGAGAGCTGAGGAGATCAGGCTAGCCTGTGTCTTATTGCTGTTAGCTTCATTTAGGGGGTGTGCATTTTTCCATTCCCCCCCACCCCCGGTTTCCCAAAAAATCCCAGATCCCAATACCTGTGCAGTATACCACACTTTTTTTCTGGGTCCAGTAGACCCAAGAAGGAAGAAATGGGGGGGGGGATTGCACCCCAGAAGCTGAAGCCCCCTCCCTGCAGGCACAGGTGGTTCCGGGCTGACTTCTCCTGCAGCCTGCCTCTGGCTGTTTCCGGAACTACTGGTAATTCTTGAATATCTCCAGGATTTTCTTGGGATTTTTCGTTTGTTTTGTTTTCCTGTGAAAACCCAGATACAATTGGGATGCCGAAAAACCAATAAGGTGCTTTTTGGGTGTATTTTCGGCTCAGGTAAGCTTCATTTATAGTCTGCCTTTCTCACTGGGGCTCAAAGCGGATTACAGATATAATAAGAACTATTCACTCAGTCAGCAAGTGAATTACCAAGTATCATAAAAGCATTTGAATCTAGCAAGAATGATTCCTATTAAAAAGAGAGCAAAGCAGTGGGGCTGGGCAGATTACAGGTATGAGAAAGACTATTCAGTTATTCAGTCTAGCAGCAAAGATCTTTAATACAACAAAATAGCAATGAAATAAACAATAGTTTTAAAAAGAGTTTAAAGTAGTCTGAAAGACTCCTGTGTGATTTCTTTTGCCCCAGTATCATCTCTGGTCAAATATGATTTTGAAACACCCACAAAAATTCATGTTCCATAGGAGAGAAACGGATGAATGTAGACACTGCAAACTGTCAGACTCATGGACAAAGTTACTCTCAACAACACTGTCTGGCAGTGATTTGTTTATTGAGAAATAGTCATGTTCCAGGCCAGACCAGTACTGTGTCAGAACTGGGGTTCTGGCCGGAGAATCCAAAGATATAGATGGTTCAAATGAAGCCCCCCCTTCAAGTACATCCAATCACACTCTGCAAACATCCCACCTAGCTTTCTCACTCCTACACGCTCCCCACCTGCAGCTATATGGACCCCTTATCTAAAACAGCAAAGCAGGCACAGCTTGGCTTCAAGGCTGTCCCTAGTCAACGGAGGTATCTTGAGAAAAGTTACGTCGCCTATTATGCAGTTCACACACTCAGCCACTCACACACCCGCTCAGGAATTTTCTCTCCCCTTACAGATCATGGCAAACTAGAGAACGAGTTTGACACAAACACTGATCCTCTTTTAAATCATCTTCAGCTTTTGGGAGAAAATATGATCATGTATCTCTAGCCTTAGGGCAGTTAGAAGGAATGTTGAAATTTAAGGAAGTAGAGTGAGTCAGACATTCATCAGTGAGGCATCTTCTGATTTATTAGACCTGTTGTTTCATCACTGAAGTGAATGCTTGTGAATGGTTTACTTAATGCCACTTCTTCCAGGTGGAGGTGTCCAGGACTCAAGAAGAAGACCAACCATTGCAAGAAGAGGAACAGCGTCAGATGGAGGAGATCCTGAGGCTAGAAAGGGAGATTGAGAAATTGCAGTGGCAGCAGAAGACAGACCATGTTTCCGTTGCCTGTGAAAATACCAAGAACGAGATGAAGCGCCAGCGGGAAGAGGAGATCCAGAGGCTGGAGAAGGAAGCTTCCAGGGTGGCGCAGGAATTCTTGGAGCTGCTTGACTTTGGAAACCTGGACGAGAGCGTGCAAGGTCTGGAGTGCTCTTTTTCCAATGAAGGAACCCTCAACATTGAATACAGTCTCGTGGCTCCTCTGGCTGAAGAAGAAGAAGAAGATGAAGGTTTTCCTGCTGACGAAGAGGGGCCACCTGTCCCCAGCCCGAGCCTGTTGAACCAAGACAGCACCAGAACCAGTGATAATTACTATTCAGAGGAGGAGCATACGTCTCCAAATGTGCCATTTCTTATGAAGGGAGAAGAAGGAGAGCCCAACTCTCTGGTTTTTTCTACAGAGAGACCTCTGAGTCCTGAGAAACAGCACATGGAAAGCATTTACCACACTGTCTCTGAAATCCTGCCTAGTGACAATGGGGACGTGGAAGATCCAATTTACAGCTTGCCTCCAGATGTGGAGTCCGACTATGACCATGAAGAGTTTGATGGCAGTGGAGGCGTTGGCAGCACTTCAGCCCGGCCCCTGAACGGGGGCAAGGTCCTGCACAATTCGCACAGCAATGGCACCGACTCCAACCCGGGGAGCCTGGACTCGGTGAGAACTTTTATTTTTACTTTTAAGTGGCAAATAGACTTAAGCAGAAAGTATGCCTTTCTTCGTCTTTCCTGAGTCTTTTGGCGTCTCCATGTGCTCTTTTGTTGCTTGTTAATTTGCTCCTTGGGGATAAAAGTGCCTTAACACATCTCTGCCTGCAGTCCTGAGACCACAGAAAGCCGTCAGCCCAAAATCACAGCTGGTGTTATTTCGCCACACTTATTAACCTATTTCTGTTACTCCCATCTGTGGGATCATCCAGGGCATTTTTCATAACTTTCCAGTTTTTATGATGTAGCGGCAGTCTCCCACATTGGTGTCACTGGAACATTTAATCAGCATGCTACTATTTTGATTTCCCAGGTTGCTAACAAAAATAGTGAATAAAATATGTCCCAGAATTGATCCTGGAAAAGCGCCACTTCTTACATCACAAATGCTGGCCTGCCCCATCCCTTTAGTCTGTTGGTTGCCTTACCCATCTGCCTGCAGCATTATTTCCTACCATGCTGTGCTTGCCCATGAGATGCTAAAGGCCTGCTTGCACAGTTGCCCGTTCTAATGCTATAAATGTGCACATTTCCAGCTTGTGCTGTACAACGTCCTTTGAAGTGGTGTTTTTGTTCTGGAAAGTTGTATTTTTCAAGAATGGCAAGTAATCCCTACCGTTGTCAGAAACAGTGGTGTCAATGGTCAAGCCAGCCCTTCCCCAGTTCTAGCATCCTGTGTGTCGTCCCCCCACCCCCCCCAGGGAGCACATACACATTTCCTGTGGGTTGGAGAAATCTTGGAGGGAACATAAATATGATGAAATACATTAACAAAAAAATTATGTTACAGCAGCCCACTTCAAAGTGTATCTGAACTGGCAACATGTTTATCAATGCTTAAGGTTCTAAGAACAATAAAAAAACAGCTTAATAAAAAAGCCCCCATTTCAAGATTAAAGAAGAAATTCACCTTTAAAATATAGATGGTAAAACACCTTCTGGCGAAATAAAGGTGCACATAACTCCTTGGGGGGCTGTGTTGCTAATGACTGGCTGTCCCATGTTGGATGTGATGAGCAGGATTGGGTGGGGTTGCCTGAGCCCATGCCAAGTCTGTAACAGGTTTGGGGACGAGGCTGGCCAGGCGCACTCATGCCACAAAGGCCCAGGGGGGTTCCCCATTTTTTCTGAGTACTTTTTCACTTTTTTCAGTTTTCCAATGGAAAATTGGGGGATTTGGGGGAATACTAAAAAAAACCCTTCTGTGAAATATTTTATCCTTTTTCCTTTAAAAACAAAAAGGAAGTGCCATAATTGTAGCTCTCACCCTAGCTGTCCTTCTAATTAACTCATGGCCACTTCCTTGGAGGTTCTTGCAAACAGCCATGTCCCCCGACCCCATGCATATCTCCTTATTACTTGCCAGAAGCCTATCCCTGCTCGTGTTTCTCTCTTCTGGCCTTGACGAAAAAATATATTGGGAAGGTAATCCATTTTTTCATCAAGCTCTCTGTATCACATCCATGAGCCCTGCTATTGTCACCACTGTTTATTTTTCCAGTTCTGTCAGGGACTTGAAGGATTGTTGTGTTGATGTGAGGCTTTGCAATGTTTATTTCGTTTATGATGATTTCTAGACATTAAGGGTCCTGGAAGCAGCTGTTTGTTTAAATATATCTCTCAGTCTGTTCAAACCTTTTTCCAGGCCATTGTTTGTATGTGGCTCTCTAAAACTGTGCACAGACCCACTCGAGGATCCAGTCAGGAGCACTTTCCCTACCTACGTGGGGGATGCTGGAAGGGCAGCAGGCTTCTCCCAGGAGCTGCCATCAATGGGCAGAGCAGAGCTAAGCAGCAGTATCACCAGTGCCAAAAGTGACAAGAGGGCCTTCTCCTGTCAGGGGGGGAGGCTCATGCAGTCGTGATAAGGAGCTTGGGAGTACTTTATTTGCAAGTGTACTACACTTGTGTGCGTTTGAGGGCCAAACAACTTGTTATGATGGAGTCTTCTGTGTGCCTGCAGCTCCGAAGCTGGGCAAACTACTCCCCCGCTCCAGGCTGTTTCAGCTTGAGAAAATGGCACAGAGGGAAAGGCAGGAGCTGCACAGCCACCCACCTCCCATGCACCAAAAGACTCCTGTGGACTTTAAAAATGGCATTGCCCGCAGCTGCTGTATAAATGTGGGCTACCCGGACCCAGCTTGTCAAAAAACATAATGGGTGTACATGGGAAGAGAGTTGGTTTCGTTGTGCTTTTAATAAATAGGCTGTCCAAGCAGGATGCAGCTCTGTTCCTTTTTGGCCTGCTGTAAGGCAGTCTCACTTCTCCATAAGTGGTAAGAAACAAAGGATGCCTGATTTATTTCCCCCTTTGCGCTACCCATGAGTGTGTGCATTAAGTCATATACACACCAGATTCCTTTCACATGATCTGCCGCTGGAGTCCAATGCTCCCTCTAAGCTGTGGAGTCTTGTGAGCAAAAATTTGCCAGACTCATGGACAAAGTTACTCTCAACAACACTCTCTAGCAGGGATTTGTTTATGGAGAAATAATCATGTTCCAGGCCAGATCTGTACCGTGTCAGAACTGAGGTTCTGGTGGAAAAATCCAAAGCTATAGGCAGTTCAAACGAGGGGGCCCCTTCGAATATCCAGTCACACTCTGCAACTGTCCCACCTAGATTTTGCGCATCCAAATTCCCCCACACACACACCTGTGAGTGCATGAATCCCTTATCTAAGACAGTGAAGCAGGCACAGCTTTGGCTTCAAGGTCATCCTTGGCAGGAGGGAGGTATCTCTGAAAAGAGTTACATCTCCCAAGACAGAGCGGTTCACACTCTCAGACACTCACACACCCCCTCAGGAATTTCTCTTCCCCTATAATTCATGGCAAACTAGAGACAGAGTTTGACATTCTGCTCCCCCAAAGCCTTCACCTTCCCGACTTGAGTGGTTCCCACTTATGAAAAGTGCACATGAGTTTTTGAGCTTCCTCATGTTTGTCCTCCACCCATTCATTATGACTCGGGTCAGAATCTTTCCATTTAATGAGATAATATAGTTGGCCATGTTTAATCGTAGAGTCTAAAATTTCCTCCACCTCCTGGTGGAGTTCTCCGTCCATGATCAGGGGAGGGGGAGCTGCAGGACGAGGCTTCCATGTTGATGGTCTGGGATCCTTCTTCAGAAGACTAAAATGGAAAACAGGGTGAACATGACGTAAGCTCTTTGGTAATTCAACCTCAACAGTCACTTTATTTATAAGGCACACCACTCTAAATGGTCCCACATATTTCCACCCTAGTTTCTTCCCAGGGTGCAGGCCTTTGAGGTTTGGGGCGGAAATATACACCGAGTCCCCTAGCTTTATCTCCCACTCAGGGCCTCTCCCTTTGTCAGTGTAACATTTGTAGTCCGCTTTCACTTTGGTCAAAGTCTACTGGAGGGTTGGGTCACTTTGGCCCACCACGTCTGTTCATCACCTGGGCTTGGTTCCTCTGAGATCAAAGTGGGGAGGGGTCCCCCCTCATACCCATGTACTGCCTTAAAGGGAGACATGCCTATAGAGCTATGCACAGAATTGTTATAACTATATTCTGCAAAAGGAAGCAGGGTCTACCCAGTCATTCTGCTGGTGATTTATGAAGCTTCTCAGAAATTGTTCTAACACTTGGTTCGTCCTTTCTGTTTGTCCATCAGTTTCTGTGTGGTAAGCGCTACTTAGTCCTTGCTCCACCCCCAACAGTTTTAACAACTCTTTCCAGAACTCAGGCATGAATTGTGAACCCTGATCCAAAATTATTTTGCGGGGCAAGGCGTGGAGTCTGATTATATGTTGCATGAACATTTGGACCAATTTCTGGGCAGTGGGTAATTGCTTTCAGGGAATAAAATGTGCTTGCTTGGAAAACAGATTAACCACCACTCAGATTACAGTCTTTCCATGGCTTGAGGGCAAATCTGTGATAAAGTCCATGGAAATGACGGACCAGGGTCAGTCCTGGGTTTCTAGCGGCTGCAGCAGTCCAGGGGTCCTCCCCACCCTCCTCTTGCCTATCAAACAGGTCTGGCAAGAGGCCACATACTGGGAGATATCCCCCCTCATACGGGGCCACCAAAATTGTCTTTGGATGAGATTCAAAGTCTTTAAATAACCATAATGTCCAGCCAGTTCGTTATCATGCCCCATCGAAAGGATCTCCCCCCTCAGGATCTTCGGAACAGTTTATTTTGCTGGTACCAACAGCCATCCTCTTTTGGCATTAGGGTTCCCTCATTCTCCGTTTTTTCAGTGTCAGTCAAAGTGGACTTAAACTTTTTGGCCCAAGGCTCCGCTCCCAGAGAAGGCCCCCCCCTTCTCTCGTCTATGAGTCACCACCACCCCTCCCAACTGGGTGGGTGTGAACATGGTATGCATTGCTTCCTCTCATTGGCTCACATGCTGTGGGAGGCGGGACAGGGCGTCAACTAGGAAGTTTGACTTCCTGGGGAGGTGCCTCAAAGTGAAATGAAACTTAGAGAAAAACTCTGCCCATCTCAGCTGCTTTGCATTTAGGTGCTGAGGGGCATTTAGCACTTTCAGATTTTATGATCGGTCCAATCCTCAAAAGGGACCCAGGCCCCCTCTGGCCAATGTCTCCGTGTTGTAAGAGCCAGCTTGATGGCAGCTGCCTGTTTATCCCACACTGCCCAGTTCCATTCAGTGACTGAGAACTTTTTGGATGTGTAAGCCAAAGGGTATAAGTTCCCATCCTCCCCCTCTGCAGGATTGCCCCCCATGGCCACATCTGAAGTGTCTACTTGTACCACAAACTGCTTAGTCTCATCGGGGTGGTGCAATAAAGTCTTTAGATGTTCAAATGCTTGCTGGCAGTCAGGGGACTATGGCAGCCTGCTGCTCGACTTTTGACATTTGGGTCCCTTCCCCTTCATTTTCAGAAAGTCGGTGAGGGGGAGGGTGCCCTGGGTGAAATTTGTGATGACCAGGCAGTAGAAACTGGTGAACCCTTGGAATGACTGTAGCTGGTACCGTGTCTATGGGGGTTCCCATCACATCCTGAACTTTCCTTGGGTCCGTGCCCAGTCCCTTCCTGGAGATGTGGTACCCAAGTTAGTCCAGCTCCTCTCTATGGAACTCGCAATCTGAGAGTTTGGCAAACAGTCAGTTCTCATAGAGGGCTTTCAGTACCTCACAGACCAACTTTCCATGTGACTCCTTAACTTTTGAATAGCTCAAGATATCATGCAGATTAACCAGAACCCCCTTGTACAGATGCTTCTGCAACACTTCATTGATTAAGTTCATAAACTTCCCGGGTGCCCTAGCTAAGCTGAATGCCATCACCAGGTATTCAAACCTAGGGGGGTGTTGAATGCCATTTTGTGTTCATCCTCCTCCCTAATGCATACCCAAAAGTATGCATCTTGTAAGTCCAGTTTGGTAAGATCTGGCCCTGCAATCTGGCCCTCGGCTAATAAGTCCTTGATGAGGGGGAGGGGGGAGGCATTAGACACAGACTCTGCATTCAAGCCTCGATAGTCCATACACAGTCTCAGCCCCCCATCCTTCTTTCTGAACAGCACAGGTGCTGCGAACAGGGAGGCTGCCAGTCTCATGAAACCCCTGGCCAGGTTTTTATCAATGAACCTCTGCAACTCCTCTTTCTCTGCGGGCCCTGGCAATATATCGATTGTGCAGTCAGTTTTACAATGGGGAGGTAGCTCATCTGCCTCCCCTTCTTCAAAGACTCTGGCCAGATCTCAGTACTCGGCTGGGATGAGGTTCAATTCCTCCCATGCCAGGCAAACACACTCTGCTATGGGGTGGGGCTTCTCCCCCCATTCAGAATTCCAAAGGTGTTCTTTACACCAGGGGTCTAAAAATGTTAAAATCCCAGTACTCCATTGGACATATGTGTCGTGGGCTTGGAGCCAGGGACTCCCAAGCACCATTGGGAACTTGGCTAAAGGGTTTACTACAAGAAACTGTAGCTCCCAGTGAGAGACCACCCCCACCGATAGGTGGACTGTGCTATACCTCTCCCCTTGTCGGGGTTCCATCCATCCATCCATCCATCCATCTGGGCAAACACTATGGGGTCCTTTAACTTGTGCACCTTGGCCCCCCAACCCGTGACTATAGCTGGGCTAATCAAGTCGCAGGTGCGTCATGAGTCAATCAGGGCTCTCACTCTGATATGTGTGTCCCCCACAAAAAGGATTAATCACGGTAACATTCAAGTAAAAGAGAGGGGAAGAAGGTCTCACCGAATCTTGCACCGATGGCTTTTGGACCTGCTGGCTGCTGCTCTTCACATTAGGTCCTGGCCTTTTCACGCCAGCTGAGGCACATCTCCTTCACTGGATGAAGTGCCCTCCAGCTTGTCCCTCGTCTCCGATTGCAAGGCTTTGGATGCTTTGGGATGCCTCCCTGGAGTTTTGGGCTTCTTATCCTTGCTCTCTTCCTTCCTCACCTTCTCGGGGCTTTTACTCCCCAGGCAGTCTGCAGTGAAGTGCCCCAGGGCACCACATTTCAGGCACAATCCCAAGTGCATCCGTTGTTCTCGGGTCCCCTGGTGCTTGTAGCTCAAGCCCGTGAGGGTCACGACCCACTGGACCCCCTTGCTGGGGTCTTCGGATGGTACATACGTATCAGGTTGCAACGGTTCTCAGCCTCACACACCACTTGGGTCCAGCCGGTCAGGGTTCCAGGATGGTGGGGTTAAGGCCGGTATGGTAGAACTCGATGAGCACTTCTTCAGGCCACCCCTGTAGCTTTGCAGTGTCTGTCTTGAACTTGTTGGAGTACCCTTGGACTGTCCCCATTGCAGCCCTTGAAGTCTGGTGCATGCCTGTGACGAGCCCCCTTATTTTCGGGTATGAGGGGGTTTGTTCCTTTAACCTTTCACAGGCTGGAGCAGTCTTATTTTCACTGACACTGTTTGACTAGGAACCCACCCAGTTCGTCCTTCTGTCACACACCCAGCCACTTATTGATGAGACTTTTTTATAAATATAATCTCTGTGGCTTTTCATGAACACTGCCCTTTTTATGCAATGACTCTTGTGGTTTAACTTTGTCAGATGCTTCACTTTGTCCGACACTGAGGCACACGCGACTGGGAACAATAAAACTAATTGACAATTTTATTTACAAAGACACGAAGGGAATATGTGTACAAGGAAAAAGCTGATGCTGGTGGATAAGTAGTTGCAAATGGTATACATCACCACTGCTAGTCACATGACTGCAGGTGTCTTTTCTTGCAGGCTGATCTCAAGCCTGGAGTCCATCACAGCACCCTCTCGAGCTCCAGTGGGTCTTCGTATTGCCAGTGCAAGGCCTGCATGAAAGCATCAACATCTTGCAGTTCTGGGCCCCTTATGTTGTACAGCCCCACGAACCAGTCTGCTGTGTGCAGGGCCGGCCCCAGGTGTCTGGGTGCCCTAGGCAGGATAGTCTGGGGCGCCCACCCCACCCGGGATGCCAACCTCTTGGTGGGGCCTGGAGACTGGGGGGGGCAGAGCGCTGGCTTTCCTGGGTGCTCCGCAGCTGTGGGGTCCCCAGGAAAGCCAGGGAAGGGGGCGGGGGTTCTAGCCCCTCCCCCAGAGTGCCAGCTTTCCTGGAGGCTCCGCAGCTGCAGGGCCCCCAGGAAAGCCAGGGGAGGGGGCGGGGGTTCTAGCCCCTGCCCCCTCCCTCCCAGTGCCGGTTTTCCTGGAGGCTCTGCAGCTGCGGAGCCCCCAGGAAAGCCAGGGAAGGGGTGGTGGTTCTAGCCCCCTCCCCCTCCCCCAGAGCGCGGGCTTCTCCTGGAGGCTCCGCAGCTGCGGGGCCCCCAGGAAAGCCAAGGAAGGGGCGGGGGTTCATCTCCGGCGTGCTGTCAAAAGTCACTTCCCGTGCATCTCTGGGCCGTTTGGGTTCCAGCACCAGGGCTGGTTGGGGTGCCAGCATAGGTGCCGGTGGAGGAGGGGCCACCTGTTCGGTCTCCTCCTCCTCTTCCTCCTCTTCACTCTCTCTCTGCTGCATGAACTCCCAGACAACCTCCGGGAGATGCTGTATGAGATGCTTGATCTCTCCTCGGATCTCAGTTCAGAACCACTCAGAGCTTGCCTCTTCTCCCAGTGCCCCGGCCACTTGCACCCTCTCCGGGTCTTCACCGAACACCCTGGAGGTCCTTTTCCACTCCAGGTCAGAATGGTTCTTCACCCCACAATACCTGGGGGGTGCACATCCAAGCTTGCTCTTCCCATCTGTCTTGGCATGAGTGGGAGTCCTTCATTCCTGGTGCCTTTCTCACGGCCCAGTCCGCTTTTCTTTGTCTTCCTGGTAGCTGTCCCACCTCCTTTCTGCTTGTCAGGGTCTGGGACCAGGATCTCAGTTTGGCTACCGGTTCCCGTCCCGATTTCTTCACCTTTGCCTGCCGTCGCTCTTGCAGTGCGGCAGTCGAAGAGAGGGAATTCTGACAATAAGTAAGGCTCCTGGACAAAATTACTCTCAACAACACTCTCTAGCAGTGATTTGTTTATTGAGAAATAATCATGTTCCAGGCCAGACCTTGTACCGTGTCAGAACTGAGGTTCTGGCAGAAGAATCCAAAGATATAGACAGTTCAAATGAAGGACCCCCTTCGAATATCCCATCACAGTCTGCAATCGTCCCCCCTAGTTTTCATGCTTCTACATCCCCCCACCACCTGTGAGTGCATGAATCCCTTATCTAAGACAGCGAAGTAGGTGCAGCTTTGGCTTCAAGGTCGTCCCCGGCAGGAGGGAGGTATCTCAGAAGGAGTCACATCGCCTAAGACAGAGCGGTTCACACACTCAGCCATTCACACACACCCCTCAGGAATTTCCCTTCCCCCATAATTCATGGCAAACAGAGTAAAAACAATGGCAGCAGGCATATCATTGTGGTATTATGATACTGTAGCAAATACTGACCTTTTTTTTTAAGCTAGGAAGGAAGCCCTCTGGTGGTGTTGGGGAAATGGTGGGTGTGAGGGGATAGTGAAGGAATAGGGCTCTGGTGTGGACAGGGAGGTTTGAAAATTCGCACCTTCCGACCTACAAGGTGTGGGAAAACTTGTTTTGACTATGATCTTTCAGGAAAGATTGTGCCAACGCAGGTTTGGCCAAGAATGCAGTGAAGCAGGGGAAACCTGATGATTGCAGGATGGTGTTGTGTGGGCCCTCAAAAAACATGCTGCCATTTAGGAAGCAAAATATCTGTGTGAAAGCAGCTTACAACCGCTTGGAGGGCTAGAGAAGACTCATGGAAAAAATCATGGCAAACTAGAGACAGAGTTTGAAAAAACTCCACTTTGTGAGCTCCTGGCAGTAAAGTTGTGAGGGAGTGATTTAGCTGCTGCATAAATCAGTTTGCTCTGGAGCCCTCCTTCCTGAGCTAAGACAAAAATATTAGCTCACACTAACTCAGCTTAGAGGGAACACTGGTTCCGACAAGGTTTTATGATTTTTTTTTAAAGTTCACATGTAATGAGGAGAATTTTATGTGAACAGAAACTTTTGAGGAAGGACTTGAGGATGAAGACCATAACACGGGATGCAAAATTAGCTGAGTGTTGGTTTGCATGGTCCTGTACAAAAATAGCTCTGTCCCCTGTCCTCTGTCCTTCAGTTATCAGGTTGGGGCAAAGTGCAGAAGCTGAGGTGGTTTGAACTTCAGAGGATTATTGCAGTAGACTCTTAAAATTCTGCGACTGAGTAAAAGGCACTTATTGGCAACAGTGGAGCCAGATTTTGGCCTCGGCCCTCATCCCATCTAGTCAGCTCTGTGCTCCCTTTCTGGCTCCCATGAGGGTAGAAAAGGAAGTGTGATCAGACCACGAGGGAAGGGCTAGACGAAGTGTGTCTGCCAGATTGTGTCTGCTTTGTTTCCATAAGGTAACAATTCCTTTTGCTCCTAGTTTCTAGATAGTGAGGAGGAAGGCGATGCTTACATGGACACAGATGAAGAATTCTGTGGCGGCCGGGTAACTGTGCTCAATGGGTCAGGGCCAGCCTATTTTCACAGCTATCTCTACATGAAAGGTAAGCTGCTTCATCAGGCTCAGAAGGTCAAGGAGGTCTCATCTCCCAATCCCCTCTAATTAAAAAAAATGCTTTCACTCTGCCTTTTCCCCCAAAGCAAGACCTAAGATTGTCTACAGTGACAGTTGTTGTTGTTGTTCAGTCGCACAGTCAAGTCCGACTCTTCGCGGCCCCATGGACCAGATTACGCCAGGCCCTCCTGTCTTCCGCTGTCCGTTGAAGTTTGCTCAATTTCATGTTCGTTGCATCGATGACACTGTCTAACCATCTCATCCTTTGCCGTCCCCTTCTTCTTTGACCTTCAATCTTTCCCAGCATCAGGGTCTTCTCCAATGAGTGCTCCCTTCTCATTTGGTGGCCAAAGTATTTGAGCTTCAGCTTCAGGATCTGGCCTTCCAGGGAACAGTCAGGGTTGATTTCTTTTAGGATTGACTGATTTGATCTCCTTGCAGTCCAAGGGACTCTCAAGAGTCTTCTCCAGCACCACAGTTCAAAAGAATCTATTCTTCGGCGCTCGGCCTTCCATATAGTCCAACTCTCGCAGCCATATATTACTACGGGGAATACCATTGCTTTGACCATGTGGACTTTTGTTGGCAGGGTGATGTCTCTGCTTTTATCATGCTGTTTAGGTTTGCCATCGCTTTCCTCCCAAGGAGCAGGCGTCTTTTAATTTCATGGCTGCAGTCACCATCTGCAGTGATCTGGGATCCCAGGAACATGAAGTCTGTCACTACTTCTACGTCTTCCCCTTCTATTTGCCAAGGAGTGATGGGGCCGGATGCCATGATCTTAGTTTTTTTGATGTTGAGCTTCAAGCCCACTTTTGTGCTCTCCTCTTTCACCCTGAGCAAGAGGCTCTTTAGGTCCTCTTCACTTTCTGCCATCAGAGTCTGCATATCTGAGGTTATTGATCTTTTCCCCAGCAATCTGAACTCCAGCTTGTGATTCATCCAGGCCAGCATTTCGCATGATGTACTCGACATATAAATTAAATAAGCAAGGTGACAATATACATCCTTGTCGTACTCCTTTTCCTATGCTAAACCAGTCAGTTGTTCCATATCCGGTTCTAACTGTTGCTTCTTGACCCTTATACAGGTTTCTCAGGAGACAAGTGAGGTGGTCTGGTACTCCCATCTCTTGAAAAACCTGCCATAGTTTATTGTGATCCACACAATCAAAGGCTTTAGCATAGTCAATGAAGCAGAAATAGATGTTTTTCTGGTACTCTCTTGCTTTCTCCATAATCCAGCGAATGTTGGCAATTTGATCTCTAGTTCCTCTACCTCTTCGAAACCTTGCCTGTACTTCTGTCAGTTCTCTATCCATGTACTGTTGGAGCCTAGCTTATAGATTCTTGAGCATGACCTTGCTAGCGTGTGAAATGAGTGCAATTGTGCGATAGTTTGAACATTCCTTGACATTGCCCTTTTTTGGGATTGGAATGTAAACTGACCTTTTCCAATCCTGTGGCCACTGTTGTGTTTTCCAAATTTGTTGGCAAATTGAGTGCAGCACTTTAACAGCATCTTCTTTTAAGACTTTGAATAACTCAGCTGGGATACCATCACCTCCACTAGCTTTGTTGTTAGTAATGCTTTCTAAGACCCATTTAACTTCGCATTCCAGGATGTCTGGCTCGAGGTCAGTGATTATACCGTCGTGGTTGTCAAGGACATTGAGGTCCTTCTTGTATAGTTCTTCTTTGTATTCTTGCCATCTTTTCCTAATCTCTTCTGCTTCTGTTAGGTCCCTACCATTTTTGTCCTTTATCATGGCCAGCTTTGCATGGAACGTTCCCTTGATTTCTCCAATTTTCTTGAAGAGATCTCTAGTCCTTCCCAACCTATTGTTTTCCTCCATTACTTTGCATTGTTCATTCTTGAAAGCCTCCTTATCTCTCCTTGCTGTTCTCTGGAAATCTGCATTCAGCTGGGTAAATCTTTCCTTTTCACCGTTGCCTTTAGCTTTCCTTCTTTCCTCTGCTATGTGTAAAGCATCATCAGACAGCCACTTTGCTTTCTTGCATTTCTTTTTCTTTGGGATGGTGGTGATTGCTGCCTCCTGTACAATGTCACGGACCTCTGTCCATAGTTCTTCAGGCACTCTGTCTATCAAATCTAGTCCCTTGAACCTATTCTTCACCTCTACTGTATATTCATTGGGGATGCGATCTAGGTCAAATCTGAATGGCCTAGTGGTTTTCCCAACTTTCTTCAATTTAAGTCTGAATTTTGCAATGAGTAGTTCATGATCTGAGCCACAGTCAGCTCCAGGTCTTGTTTTTACTGACTGGATAGAGCTTCTCCATCTTTGACTGCAAATTATATAGTCAATCTGATTTCGGTGTTGCCCATCTGGTGATGTCTATGTGTAGAGACACCTCTTAGGTTGTTGGAAAAGGGTGACCAGCGTGTTCTCTTGACAAAATTCTGTTAACCTTTGCCCTGCTTCATTTTGTTCTCCAAGGCCAAACTTGTCTGTTATTCCGGTTACCTTTTGATTTCCTACTTTAGCATTCCAGTCCCCTATGATGATGAGGACATCATTTTTTGGTGTTAGTTCTATGAGCTGTTGTAGGTCTTCATAGAACTGGTCCACTTCAGCCTCTTCCGCAGCAGTGGTTGGGGCATAGACTTGGATTACTGTGATGTTGAATAGTTTGTCTTGGATTCGGACCGAGATCATCCTGTCATTTTTGAGATTGTATCCCAGTACTGCCTTTGTCACTCTCTTGTTGACTATAAAGGCCACACCATTTTTTCTACGGGATTCCTGGCCACAGTAGTAGATATAATGGTCTTCTGAGTTAAATTCGCCCCTTCCTATCCACTTTAGTTCACTGATTCCCAAGATGTTGATGTTCAGTCTTGCCATCTCATTTTTGACTACATCAAGCTTACCTTGATTCATAGATCTTACATTCCAGGTTCCTATGCAGTACTGTTCTTTGCAGCATCGGACTTTCCTTTCACCATCAGACACATCCACAACTGAGCATCCTTTCGGCTTTGGCCTAGCTGCTTCACTCTTTCTGGGGTTACTTGTACTTGCCCTCTGGACACCTTCTGACCTGAGGGGCTCATCTTCTGGCGTCATATCTTTTAGCCTTTTGCTACTGTCCATGGGGTTTTCTTGGCAAAGATACTGGAGTGGGTTGCCATTTCCTTCTCCAGGGGATCATGCTTGGTCTGAGTTCTCTGCTGTGGCCTGTCCGTCCTGGGTGGCCCTCCACGGCATAGCCCACAGCCTCATCAAACCACGCAAGCCCCTTCGCCACGACAAGGCAGTGATCCATGAGGGAGCTACAATGACAGACCACACAATAAACAGCACTAAAAATTTCCTTAAGTACTTTCCATTTCTCCTTTTTGAAATCCCAGATCAAAATCCATGTTTCTGTGTCAAGAAGGGATTTAGAAAGAACACTTGGCTGAATCAGGTTTGTAGCGGTACCAGTATAGTAAGTGGACCAGATCCGCAGCTTGCTGTGCCTCTGCCTGGGCCGTATTGTGCATGCACAGGCCATGACAGCGTTCAGTCGTGTGGAGGAGCTCTTGGGCAAGAGTAACACATTTAGTTTTTCTTTGCACTTTGGTCACCAGGAGAGCAGTTTTTCACTGGGGTTTGTTGGGTTTTGCTAAAATCCAAAAATCTTCTCCCTTCCCACTTACTCATGACTAGCACTACTAGGATAATAGTGTGCTTTTTGGTATATTTCTTCCATCCCATTCCACTTTGAAACGATATTGCCGATATTGTTTTACCATGCTTATATTTCTTTCTTCCTCTAAGGAGAATCCAGGCTGGCATACAGGGTGAGTTGTCGTCACGAGCCCCTGGGGCAGGTTAGGTGAACAGCCAGAGCTTTGTCTAGAGCAGGGGTCCTCAGACTTTTTAAACAGGGGGCCAGTTCACTGTCCCTCAGACCGTTGGAGGGCCGCCGCGTTTGCCCCTCCCCCCACGACCAGCCTGCTCACCCCGCTGCCGCGTTCGCCCCCTCCCCCCACGACCAGCCTGCTCGCCCCGCCGCCACGTTCGCCCCCTCCCCCACCAGCCTGCTCGCCTCGCCACCGTGTTGGCTCCCTCCCCCCACCAGCCTGCTCGCCCCGCCGCCGCGTTTGCTCCCTCCCCCCACCAGCCTGTTCGCCCCACCGCCGTGTTCGCCCCTGCCCCCCACCAGCCTGCTCGCCCCGCCACCGCGTTCGCCCCCTCCCCACGACCAGCCTGCTCGCCCTTCCTCCTCCCTCAGCTCCTGGGCGCTCTTGCCGCCCAGGGCTGCTGGAGGAAGAAAGAGGCCGCGAGGGTGCTGCTGCTGCTGCGCTCCTCGAGGAGGAGGCGGCTCCGGGCGGGCGTATGGGCATAAACACTCAGCGGGCCGCATAAATGTCCTCGGCGGGCCGCATGTGGCCCCCGGGCCGTAGTTTGAGGACCCCTGGTCTAGAGGCTACTCAAGTGAACCTGATCACTGAACGGGGGTCTGAATCCTGATCCATCTGCCACGCCACTTCTGTTACACTCTCGCTACTGAAACCGGGCTGTCACTGCCGCTTCCATTACATCTGTACAGTGTCACCTGTTGTATCTCCCTACTGCTAACGATAATGCCAGTGCTGTGTCCTAAAAAGAAGAACCTCTGTAGGAGCCCTTTTGTAGGGATGCCAGCCTCCAGGTGGGACCTGGGGATCCCCAGAATTACAGCTCATCTCCAGACGACAGAGATCAGTTTCCCTGGGGGGGAAAGGATGCTTTGGAGGGTGGACTGAGGGGGTCCCTGTCCTCCCCGGGCTCCGTCCCCAAATCTCCAGGAGTTCTCCAGCCTGGGTCTGGCAGTTCTACCTGCCCATCCTCTGCCAGTGGCCGGGGGGGACATACAAAAACTGAGGGTCACAGTGTTAGGAATACATACAAAAATATGTATCACTGTGTACAATAGATATATGTTTATGGTAGAACAATTTTATGCTTTTTTCTTTTTATATTTTTCAATGCTGTTGTCTAAATATTGGTATCAAATATTATCAAAAATATGTTTTGCTCAAACAAATACATCGAGTGCGGGGGGGACACGGGGGGACCTGGCAGTCCTCGCCCTTTGCATTGTGACGGTGGAAGAGCCCCGGGGGGGGGGGGTGGTTCGTGAAGCTGATACCTCCTAATTTTTAGATACGCTCCTTACATTCCCCCCATTTGGTAGCATATGACGTACAATCTGCCTATATAATAGGCCTTTTTATTTTTCAGGGAACTGCTATGATCAGTTCAGGAATTTGATCACACTGGTGTTTAGTCATGTGTTGGTGCTATGTAGAAGGAAGGCGTTTTGATGTTGCAGATAGTTCAACAAAATCTGCTCCTCTTCCTTCACGCAGGCGGCCTGATGAACCCCTGGAGACGGCGCTGGTGTGTCCTGAAAAATGAGGCCTTCATGTGGTTCCGGGCCAAGCAGGAGGCCTTGAAGTCAGGCTGGCTTTACAAGAAGGGAGGGGGCCTGTCCACACTGTCTCGGCGGAACTGGAAGCGGCGCTGGTTTGTTCTGAGAGAGGCCAAGCTGATGTACTTTGAGAATGACAGTGAAGAGAAGCTCAAAGGGACGATTGACATCCGAAAGGCCAAGTATGGAACATCATTAACATCTCCACTCTTAGGACAAGGCTTAGCCAATTGACCAGACCTGAGTCTCCTCTCTAGCCTTTGTTATGGTGCCAGAAATAAGAGACTATTTTAAAATACGTGGATACTCACTTTTCTCCCAAGTATCTTAGGACCCTGGTCTCCGCAGGACCAATATACTATTGGTCCTGCAGGGAGAGTTTGGAGCCAAGGCCTTTTGAACATAGAGCTAGAAGCTGTGAGGGAGGCGGGGTCCCCCCTGGGAGAGGAGCCTTTGATCCTGCTTCCTGAATGTGAAAGTGCCTCAGAGATTTCTTTAAAACCCCCAGTGGTGCCGTCTCAGGCTGCTAAGTATACCAGGATGGCTCTGGTAGAGCACTGTCCACATTCCACTTACCTGTTCTGCATGGGGAATGAAAGTGCTTCAGAGCTGCCTGGGCGTTACCTCCCAGCCAGTTTCACCGTACTTGGATCACCTGAGATCAGCTGGCACAGATGAGATGCTTCCCTGGCCCCTGCCCTGTTCCTCCTAATTTTAAGGTAGTCTTTGTTAATTCTGGTGCTATAGTAGAGAGAACTGATCCATTTTGAGCGAAAGGAGGCCGTCTCCTGGTGGAGGCTGCTTCCTCCTTCCCAACCCCGTGCATGGTTTCCCTTCCTTTTTGGACACTTTTGCTTAATTATTTGGTGCCACCAGAGAGGAGATCAGGGGAAGCACTGAACCTCTTTGATAGGTATGATCTTTGTCAGGCTTTGGTATTCTAGTTCTCACCATTGGTCATTTTTTCCAGAGAAATTGTGGATATTCATGAGAAGGAGAATGCTCTTGACGTCGTGACAAATGATCGCGTTTACCACATAGTGGCTGAGTCACCCGAGGATGCCAGGTATGGGATGCTGGAACAGGTGCATGTTGCTCAGGAATCTTTGGTCAGCATTCCTAATCCTGCCCTGGAAACAGAAGTTGGTTTTACAATTTCTGCCATTTGAATAGTTGCCATATCTTGCAAACTTCCTGAGCCCAAATAAAACAATCTTGCAGCCTAATGCTGTAACTCCAGTTGGATGTATTCATGTATCCATCTGAAATCCCATGTGGAAGTGGACATCTGAAGCATAGACAGCTTTGTCAGTGTGTTTTAGGCACTCTGTGGCTACAGTTACGGTTTCACCAGTCAAAGGTCAGAGACCATCAGGATAAGCATCAAAGTCTTGCAAGCATCTCTCTTATTCTCTCCGGAACTATTTACTCTGTTGTCATCTTTCTGTGTTCCATCTGCTCCACACTTCTGGCACCATTGTCTGCCATGAGTTAATTAATTGCCAGAGGCCAGTAGGTCGATGTCCTTTTGGGCTTCCGATTGCAGCTCACATTGCAGCAGTAAGAACAGCACTAGGCAGAAGGGAAGCACCCCCTCTGCCTACGGAGAGAAAGTCAGTGTCCCTGAGCCTCACGTGACTCCCTTGCTGATGCTGAGTGGCAGCCGTGACTCTCTTTGCATCCTTTGGTATTCAGCTCTGCAGCAGAGGAGGGGCCACAGCTCAGTGACAGTGACCGTGCCTTGTATATGGAAAGCTCCGTCCGCAGTCCCTCCACCCCCGGTAGCAGAGCCGGACAAAGATCACTGTGCTCAAGCTCATGAAGCACTTCTTCAAGCCTGGGCCAAGCATGCTGTGATTCAGTGGTCCCATTCAGCATGAGTCAGCGCCTTATAAAGGTTACCAAAGAGGACAATTCGCCCAGGCTCTGGCTTATTGAATAGACCAGGGGAATAATGCCACAGCAGTAAGGTGAATGTCGTCCCCATCTGATTGGTCTTAGAAATCAAGTTTCATTTCCCATCTGAAGGTGGTTCTGTCTTTTTGTCAGTGACTGGTTTAACATCCTGAGCCGCGTGCAGAGTGCAACAGAGCAGCAGCTGAGGGAAATGCAGGATGAACAGGCCAACCCCAAGAACGCTGTGGTGAGTGGCTGTCGGGTGGGGTCTGACCTGGAGGAGGAAGTTCCACAGTGCAGCCCCAAGGAAAATTGCACCCTTCTAGGTCATTTGAAGTCAGTGGGCTCAAAAGAGGGTAACTCTTGCCTGAGATTGCTGCTGGGCTGCCAGTGTGCTGGCTGGCTGGCAACCGACGAAGGTGGTTTCCTCCTGTCTGCTTTCACTGTGCTCAAGAGCAGGATCAGTGAAAAAGATCTTGCCACTGTGGTGAAAGCCCCGGTGACATCTGGATTAGACTACTGCAATGTGCTCTGCATGGAGCTACCTCTGAAGGCTGTCTGGAAGCTACAGTGGGTACAGAATGCTGCAGCCAGACCGCATCACTCCAGTCTTGTTCCATCTACATTGGCTCCCAGTTTGCTTCCAGTCCAATTCAAGCCTATACCGCTTCAGGCCAGAATACCTTGAAGACCACCTGTTCCCATATGGACCTACCCAGCCACTCCAGTATCCTCAGAGGCCCTGCTTCTGGTGCCACTGCCATCTGATGCTGGATGGGTGGCAAGCCAAGTAAGAGCCGCTATCAGTTGTGGTGCCAAAACTTTGGGACATCCTCCCCAGGGAGACTCGCCTGTCCTCCTTGGTCATTGCTTCCGCCAGCCCCTGGAGACTTTGTGGTTTCACTGAATCCTCTGTTTGTGTGTTTATATGCTTTATTTAATTGTTTGAACCATTTGTCGCTTTGGACACACTAAACTGGGTGGAAAGGCAGCACAGAAAGGTTTAAAATAAATAAAAATAATAACTGTGCAGTCCGGTAGGAGAGCTATTTATGGGGGACACTTTTTAGATACCAGAAAATGGCTGGGGTTGGGCATAAGAGGAGGATCCATGAAGAAAATGGTATTGTAAGAAGCACCGGGGTAAAGAGCACTGAGGTAGAAAGCACGTCCCTTTCCTGCGGGATCCCTCCGTTCACACCAAGCCCCCTGGTGTCAGGAGCTCAGGGCAGATTTTCCTCACCCTGCACAGTTGTCTCCAAGGATAGTGCTTTACTTCTTCAGCACTGGAATGAATGGCATCCAGTCATTTTTGCTGGAAAAAGCAAGGGGGGGGGGTGCGCATTCAGGGACACTGTTGCAGTGGGAGCTTAATCTGTTCACTGCATGTGGTGACCCCAGCCGTTAAGAATCTTCCCGTATGCCCAGTGTGCCCTTTGATCTGCCTCTATCCATCTTTGATTCTGGTCGGTTATGCTAGAACGTGACAGACTCTTGAGTCAGTAGAATAATGTTTGGGTCTGGCTTAAATATATATGCTTGTTTTTATGTGGTTTTAAAGGGAACTTTGGACGTGGGACTTATCGATTCTGTCTGTGCTTCCGACAATCCTGACAGGTAGGCAATGACTGTGTCTATTTATTTGGCTAATCATTTTATACTTTTCAAACATTTTCAGTACAGTGACAGTTTTGTGTGCGTGTGTGTGTGTGTGTGTGTAAAGCACCATCAAGTCTGCAGAGTCTTCCTCGGAGGTCTCCCTTCCAAGTACTGACCCTGCTCAGCTTCTGAATCTGGCAAGACTGAGCTGTACCGTGCCGCCTTCCCTCCCAACAGTTGTATAACAGGGAAAAAATTATATGAAATCCTCCTGGAGTTTATGTGGGTGAATGTAAATGCAACAGTTAAACAGCCATTTAACGCCTTCTGACAGAATAAATAGCTCCCAAACTGTCATACCAAATGGCTATGTTTATTTTTAGCAACGTGGTTTCAGTGCCAGAGACTTCTTGGAGCAACTGTTTTTCCCTTAGTAGATTCTAGTCGCTGTGTGTTACTGTTTGTGAGCTGTGGGTGTTTTCCATTTTGGGAAGGTGTTTGCAATTATCTACAGCATCTGCCCTGTGTGCTAATACAGTGTATGCTGAGAAAAGGGATTCCTACATGGGAGCAGTGTGTGGCCCAGTACCGTGCCTTGGGGTGCTTTTCCCTGAGGATTTTTCAGAATCGGCAGGCCAATGCACTAAACGATGGTGTTGTGGCCCTTTCACTTCCCCATTATCACCCTATGATTCTTGCTTTCTACTTTCAGAGTGGTGGATTTTTTGGAAATAGCCATTCCATAACCCTTCAGTTGCCAGTGGAGAAGGTGTTGTAGAACGAGGGTAGTGTAGCCAGGGGTCTTTTTTTGGGGGGAAGCGCACCAGAGCACAGCTCCGGCAGCTCAAGAGCCACAACAAATGGCGGTGATGGCAAGCCCTGCCCCCAGCTAGCGTCCCTGGTAGGGGTGTGCAAAAAAAAAAATTCAGCCCAATTCGGTTCAGCCAAATCAGGCACAAGCAGTTTCAGAGGGCAGAAATGCTCCCGCATGTCAGTTTCAGCAGTACCAGCCCATTGGGGAGTCTTTTGGCCAGCCGAATGTCAAATTCAGCCGCATTATATCCTATGGGCCATTGAAGTCAATGGGGAAAACATAGGGTATATTCTGGGGGCTGAAGGGGAGGGGGTTTGAGGAAGAGGCTCCAAACTCACAGGGTAGCTGGTGGAGCCTCTCCTCAAGATACCCACCAAGTTTCAAGAACATTGGACCAGGGGGTCCAATTCTATGGGCCCCAAAACAGGTTGCCCCCATTCCCTCCATTGTTCTCTATGATGGGAAAAAGTTACTTTTTCCCCAGGGTGCTGTTAGTAGCTCTGGAGGGGAGGGGGTTTGAGGGAGAGGCTCCAAATTTTCAGGGTAGCTTCGAGAGCCTCTCCCCACATACACCCCCACGTCTCAAAGCAATTGGACCAATGAGCCTAATTCTACGGGCACCCAAACAGGTTACCCCCATTACCTCCATTGTTTCCAATGGGGAAACCCAGCCAGCAGCACTTAAGGCAGGCAAGCAGGCAGCACCAGCAGTCAGACTCTCCCAAAGAATCTCAGGGAAAGTGAACTGTCTTGGGAGGTGCTTGTTTGCCGTGAGAACAAGTGGCACACTCCAGAACAAGTGGCACTGTGGCAGTGCAAGCATGCCACAGTGCCACACAGAAACCCCAAAAGACCAAGAGGAACAACATTTATACATGTATAAATTGATGGTGCAACCTCATTGGATCACTCACACCACACACACCTCAAAAAGAATATTTATAGCACTGGGAAAAACGCTATAAATATCCCTCTTTCCTTCCCTCTTTCCTCCTTCTGTAGCCCCCCTCTCTTCACTCCCCCCCAGCCAGCTGAAGATGCCTCCCCTTCTGTTTCCCCTTCTGACATCACTTCTGCTGATGTCAGGGGGCGTGGCATATGCTAATAGCCTAGTAGCTCTTTTTCTACAAAAAGTCCCCTGTGTGTAGCTATCAGAGCATCCAACTAGGACTGGAGTGGCCCAGGTTTTATCCCCCCCCCTGTAAAGCTGATTGACGTGAACTCGAGCCAGCCAGCCTCTCTCCTTCAGCTTAACTGGCCTTTACAGGCTTGTTGGGAGGACAAAATGGAGGACAAGAGAACAGTGTACCTTGCTCTGAGTTCCTCGGAAGAAGGTTGGGATAGAAAAGTCATGTAACAAAATAATCTTACAGCCTTGTGAAAGGAAAGCAAAATTAAAAATCGTGTCTTTCTGTGTAATTTAATGTGAAAATGGGGTTTCTTCCAGTTAAGGCCAAGGATATTAGCATAATGTTGGATTTCTAAAAAAATCCTCTAAATAAAACAAGGCTATTTTAATGCTAGAGGTACATTTTCTCTAACAGAGATGCTTTTCTTTTCCACAAATAAAGCTGCATAGACATAAAAGTAGATGGAAGGGTCTTAAGAGTTGTTCTTTGTCTGATCTGAAGATCAACCTATTTTTCCTACATCTCATTTTTGCTGAATACCCATAGTGAACATTTTGGAGAAATGAAACACCTGTTTGCCGTTTGATAGGAACGTTTTCTGCTCTACGGACATCTAGACATGGGGCAGTACCTGACTTTGGGAAAGATGAGACCTGTGTATATATGAGTACATGTACACAAAAGTGGAGGACCATTGGGAGGAATCTCATTACCCAAACGACTGCCCCTCCTTTTCCACACTTGCTCCACTTTCCCTCCCCTTCATGGGCCTCTCCCTTTTCCCATCTTCCTCCCTTCCTCACACCTATTTTTTTCAGTTTCCCCTTGAGCTGCCACTGTTCCTCCCTCTCATCTTGTCCCCTGCATGACCCTCATCTTCTTCTTTCTCTCCTCTCTCTTTTCCCTGGTCCCCTTGCCTCCTGGTGGGAGTGAAGGAACACTGGATGCCATTTGGGATTGCTACAGCAAATCCAAATCATGGCACCATTGTGCTGATTTTTTATGCATATCTGTCAGGCCTCTTAGTCAGGTCACACAACGCAGGGCTTCATAAGAAGAATCTGTTTATTGATGAATATAACTAAAGACACGTATACAGCTTGTGTCAGGAATGGCCGTGGATAATGGAGGCCCCTGACTTATAGTAATTTCAAACACCCCCTAACTAGTTGAAGCCAATGAGTACATTTCGCACGCGCAGGCAAAGCAAGCAGGCCAAGCAAGAAAACAATTTAAAAGGCTTTGATTCGCAGCGTAGTGCCCAGCATCTGGAGACACTACAAGGTCAGAGTAATGATAATATGTGAGCAATAGAACAGTACTGATGAGAAGCCGGGAGGAAGAAAGTACTCCCTCACATTCCATCCCAATGGCAGGGCTACCTGACAATAACCTGGGGCCCAGTTGGGAGTTAGATGTATGAAGTATCATGCGGACAAAATGAGAAAGAGAAAAGGTTTATTGAAAAATGGAAGTTGTTGGAAGGTAGCTTAAGGAGGCTTCATTTTGCATAAAGTAGACACTTTGGGGAGAGGATGTTCTTCCACAATAACTGGGAAATGTAATGTGTGAGAATAAGAGGATATAAGTCTGTCTAGTGTGTGGAAAGCAGAGGACTGCAGTACGTCTGATCTGGGCTATGGCATCAAGCAGGTAACCTACTTCCATTATGTTTTGCAGGCCAAACTCTTTTGTGATCATCACAGCAAACCGCGTCATTCATTGCAACAGTGACATCCCTGAGGAGATGCACCACTGGATTTCTCTCTTGCAGAAGCCCAAAGGCGAATCCAGGGTCGATGGACAGGAGTT
The DNA here is from genome assembly GCA_029375565.1 of Gekko gecko. NCBI lineage: Eukaryota > Metazoa > Chordata > Lepidosauria > Squamata > Gekkonidae > Gekko > Gekko gecko. The sequence continues at coordinate 88,244,868 of JAPDNY010000003.1, forward strand.
TTTTGTGAGAGGTAAAAAGACAAAGGCAGTGGCAGACCAGATGCATTTTGGTGCCTTGTGCACAAAACCCAAATACTACCCCTCACCATTGGAGTAAAATGGCAAATAAGAGACTGCATAATTGAACCTGTGGCTGTAACACAGGATACTGTCCCAAGGCACCACTGCCAAAGGCCATGCAAGCAGATGTAGTGTAGTGGCTGTGAATTGGTGAGTCTCCAGTTCAAATCTCTCCTCAGCCACAAACTCTCTAGGCGGCCTTAGGCCAGCTGTTCCTTTTCCCTCCAACCCCTTGATTTCTGTTGTCCTCTTCCCTGCCAGGATGGCTTCATAAGGAGGTCCAAAACAGCAGCAAGACATCTTCTCTGAAGGTGAAGAAACGCTGGTTTGTGTTGACTAGCACTGCCCTTGACTACTACAAATCATCTGAGCGCACAGCCACCAAGCTTGGGACTCTTGTGCTCAACAGCCTTTGCTCGGTGGTCCAGCCCGATGAACGAGTCTTCAAAGAAACAGGTAAGAAACAGGAAAGAGCAGTTACACAAAGGTGTTTGCTAAGTCTTCCTCTGGCAGCTGTGACATGGGACTTCAGGAAAGCTTATTACATTCTTTTAAGTTTTGTGTGCTGTTTTAATTGGGTGGAGCACCGATTTGTATATTATCTGAGGTGTTTATAGCAGACTGTAGGGAGGGCCCAGGTTTTACATGAAGAAGATCCCAGGTTCAGCCTTAGTTAAAAGGATTTCCATTATTAGAATGTATAAAGATCTCTGGCCCCGGTCATACGGGTCAGAAAACGCGGGGGAGTTCGCCCCGGAGCTAAATAAGGCGCGGTAGCCCAATCACACGGGCCACCGGGTTGCCATGCTCCAGCTCTGCGCCCCGATCACACCACGCTGCTGCAGCGTGGCAAAAAAGCAGCTCAGCAGACCACACAAGTGCGAAGTGTTGCGAAGTGCGCATGCGCCATTGGGGGGGGGCCGCTGTTGGTGTCTTGCGTGTGCGCACGCGCTGGTGCGCATCCCATGGAAATGTACAACATCTGAAAACCCCGGGGACATGGGCAGGCATCGGAAGCCGCGGGATACTGGCGCTCCCGCGATCAGACGCCAGCCTTTGCCCCGGGGTTTCCGGAAACTAGTACTTTGGACCTAGTAGTTTTTTACTCCGCGTTTTCCACGGGAAGCTGCGGTTTGGCCACGGGAGCACTACGCCTCCCAGAGGTGCTCGTATGATCGTGCATGGAAAGTCCGCAGGGCTCCTGTGCCTTCAGCGGGGCAAATGCTCAGTGTGGACTGTTTTTTATCAGCAGAGTACAGTCAGGTCTCTGTTCTGCACTCACAGGGGGTAAAACCCAGAAGAGGAGTTCAGAACTAACCCCCACGTGCCATAAGATTCAGCTCAGTGGTTCTTTTAGAGCCCCTGGGTCCCACCTCGTGCCTGGGGTGCAGCAGCACCTTCCACTGTGTTTCCTGGGTCCCACTTGTTTCTCAAGTCTTGGGGACAAAATCCAAAGGATCTTCAGGTGAACCGGAAAAAAGCCAAGGAGCGCCTGCTCCCTCCCTCCCAGCCGGCTGACTGGCTGAGCGCTGAGCGTGTCCCAGGCAGGCGTGTGTGTCACATCTCTGTGTCCTCAGTCAGGGCATGAAAGATGGACTTTGTTTTGTATCGGGCCTTGGGAAGCTCTCCCTGTGGTCACAAAGGGAGCAAATCTTCCCCCTTTTTTGAAAACTGAGATCGGGCAGTTCCTTCCCGAAGCAGTCCTCCGCATCCTCAGTGCAGGAGGTGCTTGAGAAGAGGCAGGGAGGCATCTGTTTTAACTCTACAGGGAATGCCCGTTTGGGAGCAGCAGCCTCCATTGTGGGAGGAGGCCTGTCTTTGAACCTCCCAACATTCTGTGGCAGTCGTTTTTCGGTGGCACCCTCCCAGTCCCTTCACAGAATTCCAAAAGTGCCTGCAGGCTCGACAGGGTTGGGAACCCCGCTTTAGAGAGAAGTAGTGTTTTGTTTTTGTTGGAATGATGCTAGAGACCTACTCAAGTGGGGTTTAAGTGGCTCTCTAACTGCTGAACCTCCGGCTGCCTCTTGAGGTGCCCCCCCTGTCAGTTGGGACCACCTTACAGCTGGACCAGGTGATAAAAACTTGGTGTTTCTTGTTATCCGGTTAGAGCCTCTTCCCACTTTTCTCCCTCACTGCCTCCGTTCTGGTTTATCATTCCAAACAGGGGTGTACATCCAGTTTAACCGCCTGTTTCTGTGTGTGCTGGCAGGTTATTGGAACATCACTGTGCATGGCCGAAAGCACTCATACCGCCTCTATACCAAGCTCCTGAACGAAGCCATGCGCTGGGCCTTTGCCATCCAAGGAGTCATTGACAGCAAAGTTCCCATTGAAACACCCACACAACAACTTATTCGTGACATTAGAGTAAGTGCATTTCATATCCCTTCCAGAGATGTAGAATACTGGTGGGGGGGGGGGAGGTGGATATCAGTAGCCCCTTTTGCTCAATGTTTGAAGGAAAAACAAGCCCTCCTTGTTCCCTTAGGACATAACCTTTTAGGGTTTCTCCATGTATAGCTATGTGAACATCTTTTTCTATCATGTGTGTCCTCTGCTAAATTCCCTAAAGGCAGCAAAGGTACACAAACATTCACAATCTGTGTCATGTCCTAGGTGGAACATCTGATGGCCTGACTCACCAGTTTAAGGGACAGCTATTCCGTTCAACTCCCCCTAGAAGCAGCCTTTTCTTTTCAGAGAGTTCCTTGAAGCCCTGACCTGGATAGCTCATCAGGTCTGGGAAGCTAAGCAGGGTCGACTCTGACAAGCACTTGGATGGGAGACCTCCTTGAAATACCTGGGAAGCAGGGGCAGGCCCTGTTCAGCCACCTCTCTGACCATCCTCCGGGCCCCCAGCAGAGGTCTGCCACCAGAGGTCGCCAGGACTTCCAGGGGCACACACACACTCACGCATGCACACATGCATGTATGAAAAATACAAAAAGTACCAAAAGAAGAAGAATTACTTAATGTGTAATGAAAATATCCTAAGCCATTCCCCCCCTATCCCATTATGACAGCAAGTTTTGTTCAGTCCTAAAACAGAACATGGACTAGGAAGAGCATCAGAAATGAAGCTATCAGCTGAGCAGGACAGAGAAAATTCCTGTGAGATAAAAGCTTTTTAAAAAGGCTAGAGTGGGGGGGGTTGCAGTCTTTTCTGGGATCTTTTAGGAGACACAGAAGTTACTGTGTAGCAGCCAGTGAGCGATATTATAGCAGCCAGTGAGGATATTATAGCATTGGGAAAAGTGCATAAAAGGGCAACTACACTGATAAAACGGTTGGAACACCTATAACGGTTGGAACATCTATGAAGAAAGGGTAAAACGCTTGGGGCTCTTTAGCTTGGAGAAACAACGGCTGAGGGGTGACATGATCGAGGTTTATAAGATTATGAATGGGATAGAGCAGGTTGAGAAAGAAGTACTTTTCTCCCTTTCTCACAATACAAGAACTCGTGGGCACTCCATGAAATTGCTGAGCAGTCGGGTTAGAACAGATAAAAGGAAATACTTCTTCACCCAAAGAGTGATTAACATATGGAATTCACTGCCACAGGAGGTGGTGGCAGCTACAAGCATGGACAGTTTCAAGGGGGAATTAGATAAACATATGAAGCAGAAGTCCATCAGTGGCTATTAGCCACAGGGTATAGATGGGGACTCTCAGCCTGGGGCAGGTGATGCACTCTATTCTTGGTGCTGGAGGGGGGCAACAGTGGGAGGGCTTCTAGTGTCCTGGCCCCACTGCTGGACCTCCTGATGGCACCTGGTATATTTTGGCCACTGTGTGGCAGAGTGTTGGACTAGATGGGCCATTGGCCTGATTCAACATTGGCTTCTCTTATGTTCTTATGTAGCTGCCTCTAGGCCTGTTAGTCAGCTACCTCTAGGCCCCTTGATTTCATCCTTCCTTTTTCTGCCTGTCCTTCCCCCAAGTTTATGATCTGTCCATGCTCACATATTGGACATTTACTGTGCACAGATGACATCTATCAGTCCTTGGAGCACATAGCTGGGTTCTTTGTCCCAGGCATTCAGTTCAGATTAGCTCAGAATGGTGTGTGTTGGCACATGTACAGATGCATGATGGTACACAGGGCTTTTTTTGTAGAAAAAACCCAGCAGAAACTCATTAGCATAATAGGCCACACCCAACAGCAGAAACTCATTAGCATATTAGGCCACACCCCCACATTACCAGAAATGGGGTCATCCAGCCACACCCAACTCTTGCTTCTTATTCTGTTTACCTTGTTTGTTGTCAAAACCCAGGGGTTTTTTTGGAGCAGGAACTCCTTTACATGTTAGGCCACACACCCCTCATGTAGCTAATCCTAATGAGTTTCTGCTGTTGGGTGTGGCCTATTATACTAATGAGTTCCTGCTGGGTGTGGCCAACTCAGGAGCCAGCCGGAACTCCGTTCCTGTGCGTTCCTGCCCCAAAATAGCCCTGATGGTACAAAAGTTGTACAGTTCTGCAGAAGGTCTGTGGCGCAGTGACAGCATATGTGCTTCACAGGTTCAGTCCCTGGCATTGCCAGTTAACAAAGGATCCCGGTGCTGGAAAAGACTTTTCAGTGTTACTTAAGAGAGTTGCTGACAGTCAGAGTAAATAGTATTGGATTAAATAGACCAACAGTCTTCTGATAAAAGATGATTTCATATGTTCATTCTAGGGACCCTACTGCTGAATTGTCAGCAGTAGGGTCCCTAGATTTGCTGACACTTTTGACATAAACATCTGGTTAAATCCTCTCTTGAGGGACTTATGTGTGTAACCCTAAGGGCTGGAGGAAGGCTTCCATCGGCACTGACATGTGTTCTTACATTTGTAATTGCGTTAATGCTTTTGTAAACCACCTTGAAGACTCCCATTGTAGCAGAAAGGTGGGGCATTCAAATGTAATAATAAACTATTTCACTGCACCAGACAGTTCATAGAAGGCTGCAGAAACAAATTTATTCAATTAAAAAAACACATTTTGAGCCAACAGTAACCTTATTTTGAGGAATTCTGTATATTTACAGTCTCACAGTAGAATTCATCTGTGAAGGCGTTGCTTACTAAATTTGTGTCTGCACCTATGTATGGGCTTATTTTGAAAGCTTCTCTTTTGCTGCATGGCATCACCATTTTATGCTATTAAAAAGTCAGCTCAGTTCAGTCATCTTTAATGGCATAATGGGAACAATATAATATATAACAATTCTGACAAACTGAAATATAATAGAAACAATTAAAATACATACAATTCAGTTTAAAAGCCTGTAGATGTCAGATAGCCCTGTCATGGAGATGGAATGTGGAGGGAGTACTCTTAGTCCACCGGCCTCTGAACATTACCATTTTCACTGTCTGTTACCATCTATGTGACCTTGTAGAAGCTCCAGCTGCAGAACTCCTAAGCTGGGAACCAACAGCTTTTAGATTGTTTGCCTGCTTTGCCTGCTTGCTTTGCCTGTGCGTGAAAACTATACTCATTGGCTTCAGGTTGTTAAGGGGGTGTTTGATTGTAGTATAACTTAGAAAGCCTTACTGTTCCCGGGCATTCCTAACACAACTCGTACACGTGTCTTTAGTTCTGATTCACCAATAAACAGTTTTCTTCTGATGAAACCCTCTGTTGTGTGACCTGACTAAGGAGCCTGACAAAGTGTCAGGAATTATCATTCTCTCAACCCGCATCTCTCAATCCCGAGATGAGTGGCAGCGAGGAAGAAATCCCAGCCACGGCTGAGGAAACAGTCCCTACAACTTCCATGCCAACCACCGTGCCGACTACCCTTCCACTTGAGGAGGAAAAGGACTCCTACGAGCCTTTCCAGGAACCCTTTGGTGGGGTGAAAGTGCAGGTGACTTCATGGCTGAAGGGATCGCGTTGGGGAAAGTTTCACGCGGATACCCAAGAGACCTGGACGTTCACCCCGGGGCCGCATCGGGAAAGCCGGTATAACCAGCCTTTTCGAGGACTGAGTTATGAGCTGGAGGCCGGAGCCATCCTTCGAGAGACTGCAGAGACCGAGGGGTTCATAGACACCCGCTTAGAGTTGCTCGAATGCGGCCAGGATCGACTCATGCAAATGGTCGAAGAATCGTTCTGAAATCTGCCAGGAATCTTAATGGATGTGGTGCAGTGCGAACTCTGGCTCCGGCCGCCAATGCAGCCAGCGCAGCCACCCCTGTGGCAGCCAGTACCAGCACATCCACCCGCCCGCCCGGCAGCCTGCCATCCCACCTCTGGCGGATCGGGTACCAGGGCAGCTGCCCTGTGAGGCACACCAGCTGACAGAACTACTGGATGCAATATTCAACAGGACGCCCGAAACGTTGCCGTTTTTTGTGGTGTGAGCAGAAAGTTCATCCTGAATTGGGGCCACCTGTTCCCTGATGAGGAGCGCATTGTGGGTTACATTGCGTCCCAGCTGCGGGAGGGGGCTGCCGATTGGTATGTGAGTCTTCACAATGAAGATGGCCCGGAACTCTGGGCAGTGGACGCTTTAATGTGCTTGTGTACCTTCAAGCAAGGGAAGAAGTTGGTGTGGGAGTACTCAGAGGAGTTCAGGTGGCAAGCTGCAAAGATCCAAGGGTGGCCTGATGGGGTACTGGCAGAACAGTATTGGCTTGGTCTACACCCAGAGATCCGTGAGATGGTCCTGTGCAGTGTACAACCCATGTCCCTGAACACATGGATGAGAGAGGCCACTGATGCCGAGAGCCGGCTGAGAACCATCCACATCAACAATGTGGCCACCCTGGGTAAGAGTGTGCTGTCGACACCAAAACCCAAGGTGCTACCGAAGCAGAAGGAAGGGACACATGAGCAATGGATGAAACAAGGGCTTTGCCTGAGATGTGGTGGAGCCGGTCATTTCGTGGCTGTTGTTTTTAAGTGTGAGTTCTTGATAAACTTTATTTTGGTCATGGAAGTTATTTAATATCCCCAACTTATTTGATGACCAAAATTCATCATATTACAGGTCGTTTTGCCAGTAGGCATTCTGTATCAAATACAATTAACTTATCTGAAGTCCTCTGAATGGAAAAGTGTTTGCTTCATTGGTGTTTGTGCCAGAAAAAGGCCGCCCATCTGAAGACGCTTCTGTCTTTCTGTTCAGGAAAACAGCCTGAATCCGGAAGTGGTGGAACAGACCTACTGGAGGAACCCCATCCTAAGATACACGCAGCATCCCCTGCACTCCCCGTTGCTACCACTGCCCTACGGAGACATTGGGATCAACTGTAAGTGGCTTTGGAGTTTAGGAGCATGTGTCATGTTAGAGGTTTGAATTCAAGCGGGAGGGAGAGAAAAAAACGCATGTCTGGCCAAGCTTCCTGTTTAAAAAAGAGTATGTAGACATGCTCTCTGGCTCTGCTTGTTCTCCCTCTGCCTTTCACAGTAAGGTAAGATCAGGTACCTTACAAAAATAAAAGGACGGCTAGTGGAAGAGAATCCTTTTGTAAGCTCAGAGAGATTTCCTAAATGTTTATTTCTAAGCTGCACAGTTCTGAGGGAGAATGTGCCACGTGCCCGTAGCGATTACTGAGCTGCCTAAAGACACATTTCTGTAACATGCCTGAGACTAACACTCTTAACTGACAAATTAGTTCAACAGCTGTCCTCAGTTGGCATTTACCAACAATTGCGTTTATGACTGAGGTGTTCATTCACAAAACTGAATGAGAAGATACCTCATTGGAGGTTTTGGAGACTGCCAAGTGCCGTGACTGTTGGAAACCCTCGTATGAGTCTATTCCCCCTTGGCCCTGGTGCAGCTCAAGGCCTCAGCTAGAGAGGAGAAGAGGGTGCTGAAGCGCTGCCAGCTTCCTCCTCCTTCCCACACTCATGCTGTGGTGCCTCAGCCAGATCCCAAGGTCCGGGCCTGGAGATCCCTAAGTGCCTGGAAATCAAGTCTTGCAAGTTGAGTCCTGACTCCCACCCACCCCCTCCTTCCATGAGACATCTAGGCCACAGGCACTTGGGGGGGCGTACCCGCGGGGACACGTACCCCTTTTCCCAGCACCAAAGCTGTGGCTTGCCAAATGACTGGCCCAGCCGCTCTGGCCGGCTTGCTACCTGATTGTCAGGGCAACCCACACATGCAGAATCCACTTTTCAGAATGGACCCGTATTTCCTATGAGATTTTTCTGTGAGTAAAAATTATCCTAAATTGTCAGACAACTTTCCTTTCTTCTCTGTGTAATGGAGATAGACAAAATTGCAGAAAAGATGAATGGCTATCTTTGGTATGGAAATTCTGGTTTTGCATCTCTATAACATGTTGGTTGTTACATTTTTTTGCTTGACTCCAATGGTTAAGTTTTTCCTCTTGAACACCTGGAAGACCTTTCATCACCAAGGGTTTATTGTATTGCTTCTTTCCCAAGTATAAGGATTGGGATGGTTTGGGCCAAACAATGCCCTCATGAGTTTCTGAGGACCAGGATACATGGTAGGCTTGGTTCTCGTTCTGCCAGCTTGCCTCTTGGAGCGTTTATCTGCTGGCTTGCCTCTCAGGACTTCTCAGTGTGAGACTGATGTTCTCCCCACCTTATATGTCTGCTTCCTCTCCCCTTAACAGTGCAGCAAGAGAAGGGCTACAGCAGCCTCCAAGATGAAGCTATGAAGGTCTTTAACTCCCTGCAGGAGATTGAGACGGTGTCTGACCCCATCCCCATCATCCAAGGCATCTTGCAGACCTGCCATGACCTCAGGCCCCTCCGTGACGAGGTCTATTGTCAGCTGATCAAGCAGACAAACCACGTGCCGCAGCCCAACAGCCCGGGGAACCTTCACCACTGGCAGCTGATGACCTGCATGAGTTGCACTTTCCTGCCCAGCAGGGGAATCCTGCGTTACCTCAAGTTCCATCTCAGAAGGTGAAGGAGGGAGCACTGTACAGGCATAACCGCCTCAGCAGTCGTTCTCCACACTCCGAGTCATTTATGAAGAAGTTAAACAGGATCAGTTACTGAACAGCTCCATGGAAGGATCCTCCCCTCTTTTTTTTTTACTCCTTTTTCATTGCAAAAACAAACCCCAAACTTTTTTTTTTTTACCACTTTCATTATACTTGACCCCCCTGGGATTTTAGAGGGAACTGGATGTAAACGTCAGCCTGGGGCCAGAAAATCTTAAACCTCTTCTGATGAGAGATGTCTGAATTTTGTATAATTGATTTAAACGTGTGGGATCGTCTCCCTAGGCTTGGCGTGGGCTTTGGCCTCTCTCTCCAGGGCTATATGTCTGCCACAAGATTCTGGTTCAGAGTTTGTCTGTCAGCTCACAGGAGGACAATAATGTCTTTCATCTTTTTCCCGACCAGAGTAAAAGACCTCTTCCCAGGCACAGAAATAGATCGGTATTCTCAATTCATCAGTGATTCACTGAAGAGAACCAAAAGCAGGGAGTTTGTCCCCTCCCAGGAAGAGATACGGGCCCTCATCACCCGGGAGGAAATGACGACGACAGTTTACTGCCACGGAGGGGGCTCTTGTCAGATCACGATCAATTCCCACACCAGTGCAGGAGAGGTAGAGACAGGAGGCTGGTGGTGTGGGGGGGGGGTGACGTGGGCGTGGCCGCTTGGTGTCCTTAGCGTAATTCGGGCCCTTTTGACTCATCTTCATTTGTTTTCTGCAATCAGTCTGCATAACTTTGTGGTGCTCTTTTCTTCTCTTGGTAGGTGGTGGAGAAGCTGATCCGAGGACTGGCTATGGAAGATAGTCGGAACATGTTTGCCCTCTTTGAACGCAACAAGCATGTGGACAAGGCCATTGAGAGTCGGGTGATTGTGGCCGATGTCTTGGCCAAGTTTGAGAGGTAGGTCCCTTCACAGGAGCAATTCTCATCCTTCGCCCTGCATTGTAGGGCACAGCCTAAATCAAAAGACCTTGGCATTGTTCGCAAATGGCAGTGCACTGCAAGTACTGCCTTCGTGTTTGGGTTTCTCTGGCATTTTTTTCTAGAACTGGCCAAGTATACCTGGGCCGGGCTCAGGTCTCATTCCGTATCCATGGAGGAGGATATCCAGCATGTGAGATTCTTCTTCTTCCTTTGTGCTCCAGCAGCAGAATTTGCTGTTAGAATTTTTGACTGTGTGACTCTCGCAGGAGGTCAGTTGACTTCTACAGAGCAAACTAGCTTTGGAGTTCTCCAGGAGTTCTCTCTCTCATTTGACCCTTCTTTCCCTCTTCACCCTTTTTTTTTCAAGTTCCTTATCAAGATGATCATCAGATTTCTTCCCCCACTTTACAGGCTTGCCGGGTCCCTGGAAGAGGAGGAGGAAGGGCACTGGCAGCTGTATTTCAAACTCTATTGCTTCCTGGATGTGGAAAACGTTCCAAAAGAGGGAGTGGAGTTTGCCTTCATGTTTGAGCAGGTAAGCCCGTCATGGTAGGTGGCTGGATGGGCCAGGCCACGGTGGGAGGCCTTCATCCACAGTGGCGTGTCAGTCGGATGAAAGCAAGCAGTCTGCCCGTCTTGGCAGGGAGGGTGACGCATAGGTGTGGCAGCCTCTTCTCAGAGGGGTAGCCATGGAAGCCAGTGCAGCGAAAGCAACACTCTTGTGGCTCCTGAAAAATTTATAGGGGCTAAAGTCTTCACGGGCCAGAACCGCTGGTCAGATATATGGTCACTTAAATGGGAGGTGTTGCTATATACCCTGAGTGTAAAGAGAAGAAGAACAAATTGTTTGTTTTCTTCTTTAAAAAACAAAGCGAGGCTCAAGCTGTATAAGACCATAGCAGTAGTTGTGTCACCAGACAGGTGAATGCAGAAACCTGTCAAATGATAAAGGTCCAATCAGCATGAATGTGATCCACTCCAGTCCCAGGGAGGGGGTGATGAGTTGTCATGGCAACTGTGTAAATAAATGCCTAATGTGAAACTTTATGTAGTGAATAAGAAACGCATCGAAATTCATAGAATCATAGAGTCCAGCCCCCTGCCCAGTGCAGGACCAGCCTGAAGCATCCCTGACCAATATCCGTCCAGCCTCTTCTTGAAAGCTGCCAGTGAAGGGGAGCTCACCACCTCCCCGGGCAGCTGATTCCACCTGTGAACCGCTCTGACCGTGAAAAACTTTTTCCTACTATCCAGCCGATACCTTTCTGCATGTCATTTAAACCCATTGCTTCGGGTCCTCTCCTCCGCTGCCGACTGGAAGAGCTCCTTGCCCTCCTCCAAATGACAGCCTTTCAATCCTGTCCCGTCCCCCCCTTCAATCTCTAAAACATTCCAAGGAGTCCCTTAGCCTTTCCTCATAGGGCTCAGTCTCCAGACCCCTGATAACCTTCGTCACTCTTTTCTGCACTCTGCGGATCTGTTGGAAACACAAGGTATAGTACAGTATAAATCGCTCAAGGCTTGTGAGGAATTGCAGAAGGGGGAGAAACAATTTAACAGTCCCACCCACCCCTCCACGTCGGCCTCTCTAAGTGTCCGTGAGGGGGGCATGAGCAGGCTGATTTCCTTTCTCCTCCACCCTCTTCTCCCTTAAACTCTCCGTCACTTTTAATGTTCTGTCCCCTCTGGAGCATTTTCAGTTCTCATCAGCCTGGTGTTTAGGTTTCCTTCTTTGTTCTTTTGGTTAATTTACATAGTTGTATTTTTCTGCATTCCCAGGAGTTCAGATGGGACCCATTTTACTGTTTCCATCATTCACACAAAGACCAGCAGGTTTACCACTAGATGTCATGACAACAATGAGCCAGAAATAAAAATCTTGGCTATTTTAAGCTGGAAAAATTAAAAATGAAGTCCCCATTTCACATTTGACAAACTTCCCTTTTCTCTGACTAGCTGATGTTTTCTTGAAAAAATTTGGCTGTCATTGGAGTGAAGATGTTGCTCTGGCTTTGTAGATTTAACCTCATAGTTGTTATCATATATTCACAATGTCCATCACATTTGGCCACAAGTTCATGTTACGTTACATACTTTCAGTCTGGTATGGAGAAAATATTACGGTTGGACAGGTGCCACCATTGCTAAACCAGTCTTGACAACAAGTATCCTTGGTATAGAAACTTTATCTAAACCTGTGAATAATTGTTACTGCTGATGTTTACAGGCTCATGAAAGTCTCATTGATGGCCACTTCCCTGGCTTGGAGGAGACCTTGCAACACCTGGCCGCGCTAAGGCTACAATACCTACACGGGGACTGCTCCAGAATTTCCTGGTCGCTTGAAAACATCTACCCAGTAAACAGGCTGAAGTCCAAAATCCTGCAGTCCATGAAGAGCAGTGGCCCCAGCAGCCACGCTCTGGAGAGAAGGCGGACCAGTTTCCTGGAGGGCACACTAAAGCGCGGCTTCAAGGCGGGCTCAGTGAAGAAGCAAAAAGTGGAAGAGGAGCAGATGATAGAGATGTGGGTGAAAGAGGAGCTGTCGGCGGCTCGAGCCAGCGTAGCAGAGAAGTGGAGCAAACTTCAAGGGCTGCCTCAGCAGCAGGCCATGGTGGCTTACATGGCCATCATGAAGGAATGGCCGGGCTACGGCTCCACCCTCTTTGATGTTGAGGTGAGCGAGGAACCACAGAGGTAATCCTCGGGCCCTGGTCTGGAGGAAGTCATGCTTAACTAGTTAACAGTAGCAGGCAAGACAGGGATCCCGTGTGTAATAGCAGAAAAACACCAGGGGAAGACCATCAAAGAATAAATACACTTGAAATGACTGAGTATAGGAAATATTAAGTAAGTATTTAAATTCCAAATAAACGTTTATAATGAGTTGGTGGTCCACAACCCACAACCCAAAACAAATACAATGTTTCCAAATGTAATCATTTGTGTTTCGTGGCATATCATACGTCATCATTGAGATAAAGATAAACGTAACAATAATTGCGCTCACAGGGGCTGATAACAAGATGTGCACATAAATCCAACCGGTCGATTCTCCTTGCTTAAGTGCAATAAAAGTGTCTGACATTTGGGAACATTGTTCCTTTACTATAGACCTGTCTTTTTTTATGTGGTACAAGACACAGATTTACTGCCGTCCATGTCAAAGAGGTGCTTCTCCCCCACTACCCACAAGCCTGAGGCCTGACATGCAGGCTCTTCCCCTCCCCACTGACACCGTTCACTAGGTGATTCTTCAGTGCAGCAGTGATTTGGCTGGAGAAAGGGTGGGAGAGCTGGGATGAACACAACTTAGGGAGGAGGCAACTTCCCAGGCTCGGGCCTCTGGACTGCTGTATCTGTTCTATGTGCTACTGCACCTGTTGTATTAGAACCTGCTGCTGCCTTAGTATTTTCCCTCACTTCTGCTTCCAGAGGTTGGTTAACCCGGTGCGCTTATTGCTGACCCTCGCGCCTGCCAATGCATTCCTATGGGGGGGGGAGTGGATATGTGGAGACTGGTAGAATTGGGGAGGCTCACTTTGGTAACTCTTCTATGGCACCTCAAGAATGGCTCTTCTCATGGGAGCGATCTTGAAGACAAGCCTGTGTTTAGCGAGGGGTGGACCGTAGATTCTCTCATGGTCTGGGTAGCATTGCTGACGCGTATGAATGGAATGTGGGGTTTCAGTTCTACATTGCTTTCCTGCCTTAGTACCTCAGATCTGACAAAAGAGTTTGGTCCCTGAACATCTCATATCTTCTAATAAAACTTTCATCAAAGAACGTGCGTATGGGGAACCTGACAGGAAGAAACTTAAATTTTGATCCATCAACTGTCCCCATAAAAAGTCCTGTGCAGTTTCATCTGTGGACCTCAAGTCAGCCCCATAGCTAGGAAATGTTAATTTTCTGTGAGGGGGCGAAGACTCTAATTAGTGGTAATATAATTAAGAGAGAGCCAGCAGAGGTCAAAAAAGCCTGCTTTCCCTCTGGATGAAACACTCCACAGTCTAGCAGGCTCTCCTTGGCAGGTCTGCCCTGCAGACAACCTTCAAGGAAAGGCAGACGGATGGCGAAGCAGCGCCCTTGGAAAGCATCTCAGCCAGGAAGTGGCACCGAGAGTCAGCCTTGGTGGGAGGACCTGAGCTGGGAGGCCAGGACTTCCTTAAGGCTGCCCACCAGGGAATACACTCTGGGGCGAGGAAAGAGATTGTGGGTGCTGCAAGCAGGCCTGTAAATCGGCAGGGGCGAGGGGGGGGTCTTCCTGTTTCTGGCTGTGGCCAAACAGGAGGGGAGGGAGAGGGGCTTTGAAAAGCCGGCTGCAGAAGCAGGAAGACCTAGCAAGGTCGCCCCTCTCCCTCCCCTCCTGCTCGGCTGCAGCTTCAAACTTTGCCCGTGTGAACTGAGGGCCCCCCACCTACACCAGTGGGGGTCTGGCATCCTCCTGGTGGGGGCTGGGCACATCTGGGGAGCATAGCCCCCCTTTACCCACCTAACTACAGGCATGTCTCAAGTTTTTTTTACAAAGGCCTTTGCAGGAGTCCCAGGCCTGGAAATTCTGCTGTTTGGCCTTGCCTTAACTGTTAAAAAAACAGATTTAACTTTTATTCCACCGGATAGAAAAGGAAGGGAGGGGGAGGTTGAGCTGCTTGTACGCATCCCACCTACTCATTCACAGTGTTTGCCTCTAACCCAGTACTTTCCCAGTTGCACTTTCTCCTTTTGCTAACTCTTTTGACTTCTTTCTTGCAGTGTAAGGAAGGTGGCTTCCCAAATGATCTCTGGCTCAGTGTCAGCACAGAGAATGTGTCTGTGTACAAACGGGGGGACCCAAAGCCTCTGGAAACTTTCCAGTATGAACATATCGTCTTCTTTGGGGCTCCCCAGCCCAACACCTTCAAATTGACTGTGGATGAGAGAGAGATGTTCTTTGAAACCCTTCAGGTATGTATCATGCAACTCTAGGGGACAGAAAGGGCTGTATTATGCCACAGCCAGCTGTGCAAATTTGCTTGACAAATGCATAATACAAGACTCCCCCCGCCCCCCCTTGGCTACTCAATATTAGGTTTTAAGATTATTCCCTGGTAATTCCCTTGCAGACAGATTGTCCCTCGTGGCTCCTTTCCACTTGGGCTTACTTCTCCTAGCTATTTTCTTAGTGCAACAATCAGAGGAGATGCTGAACGTGGACAGTTCTTTCTTTAGTCAGGAAATATGCTATTAAGGCATCATAGGAGGGCCAAGCCCTGCTTAGCTTCAGAGGAAGAGACTTGGATGGGAGGCCACCTGTGAGCCCTGCTCTTCACACACCGCGGAGTCTGCGGGTTGAGCCTTGATTGTGTATACTGCTTTTGTTTTTCCTTTGGTATTTCCTCTTCCCTATATAGCAGAGTATAAAAAAGATTGCACAGTTTTCTTTAGTTCTTCTTTCTGAAATATTTCCTTCTTCTCCCCATCATATAGAGGATGGATCAGTTTCTTTTCTCTTTCCTTTTCAGGTTTGCAGGCTAGCCATCACCCTGATTTATTTGCATGCTCAAAATAATTCTGTTTAGCAAATTTCACATTTTTAGCCATTTCTTCCAATAGCAACAAATTAAGCTGCTGTTGAAGAATTTTCATCTGAAGGATCTATTTTCAAGTCTCCTTCATTTTTCTTCAGTGCTTCCGATATATCTTGGTAAAGTTTCCTCTTCTCTCGTCTTCGTCCAGCTGCAAATCTTACTGCCAGTCCTTCAAAACAGGCTTTACTGGCATCCTGGACAGTTCTCATTAATGTTTCCATGTTCATATTTTGCTGAAAGTATAACTTCATTTCCTTTTTTATTTACTCCACAAATTGCACATTTTTCAACAGTTGAACATTTAATCTCTACCTAAATTTTCTTGGGGCATCCTTTATTTTCACCAGCAAAGGGTTATGGTCTGCATATGATCAGGGTAAAATGTCAACATCTTTAACATCCTGTAAGAAGCATACTGAAGTCCAACACATATCAATGCTAGACCAGGATTTGTGTCTGTCAGAAACCTTCCCGTGGGATTTCTTACTCTCCAAGCATCAACTAGTTTATATCCTTCAACTAGTTCAAAAAAGGATCTTGGAAGAAGTCCTTTGGAGGCCTTAACCTTCTTATTAGTCTTCCTATCCAGGTCATAATCAAAGACTGCATTGAAATCTCTCAGTAGACATGTGTCAGTATAGTCAGATCTTGCTAAAACATCTTTTAAAAGGTCAAAAAAAATTCCTTGGTGGTCATTTGGGGCATATGTGCTACTAATAAAGTCCTTTTGTCCCCAGTGGTAATTTTAACCAACAACAATCTCCCATCCTGTGCCGAAAAAATCAAGATAGGTTTCACTACTTCCTTTATAAATGCTACAGTGCCTCTCTCTTTAACTTCATCTGATGATACAAAAGTAAGTCCAAGTTTCTTACATGACAGGTAGCGCTGATCTGTCTGTCTTAAATGTGTTTCTTGTAAACAGGTAACATTTAGTTTCTTCGGTTGCTTACAGATTTTCCTTCTCTTCTCTGGTGAATTTAGGCCATTGATCTTAGTTGAAAATATTTTTATTGTTGTTCCATCCATTACATGTATCCTTTATTACTACCTTCCTTATATCTTCTGGTCTTCCTTTGAGATTTCGATTCCAGATTCAGTTTCTATCCTGGTTCAAGTTCAAGTTCTTCATCCAATGCTGTTTAATAGTCCTGTGTCGAGCCATTTCCTTCTTTCTCTGATGGAATTCCACTCTTCACCCTTCACTTTCTTCATCTCCCCACCTCTCAGTTTACTCCCATGTCATTCCATAAAGACTTTCACTTTAAGGATCGAGTCAATCCTAAATCTCTGACCTTCAAACATAAAAAGGATCCCTTCCAGTATTAATGATCAAAAGGAGATTGAATTCGCTGCAAGTTTAGTAGTTAAGCATGTATATTCCTTTCTTTTCTGTCTCATCTTCCATGGGATTTCCTTCAAAATTCTTATCTGTCTTTAATTTTCAATGTCTTATCTGGGTTGCTCTCAAAATACGGTCTCTGACTAGACCTCTTGTAAATTTTACATGGGTCTTTCTTGGCAGGTTTTTTGTGTGTGTGTAGATTGAGTTGACTCTGTATATCAAATCTCTCTTGCAATCTCATCAGATTCTTCTTCCAGAAGTTGTGCCAATGCTTCTGCAAGTATTTTTGTCAAGTCTTCTCCCTTCTGTTCAGGAACATTCTGGAACCTCAACACGGCTGCAGCTCTTTCCATTTCCAGCTTAATTAGGGAATTCCAAGTAACTCTTTGTTGAGCATCTATCTTTTCTAACCTTTGTGTTGCCATTTCTGTTTTTGTGTCTACTGCTTTGATTTGAGATGCCATTTCTTGTATTATGCGCTTGTTTTCTGTTAATTGAGTTCGTTTTCCCTTTCAGTTCCGAGACTTTTGCACTCAGCTTCTTAATTTGTTCTGTTACTTGGGTCAGGGCGTTCTGAATTTGCCCCAGACCCAACTGGAATGTAGATTGCAGGTTATTTTGTATATCAGTCAGTGCTTCCTGTGCTGTCACACTCCCCACTGCTTTTGATTGCATAGGAGGTGATGAGGCAACAGAGGATGGGGGGGATGTTTCCTTATTTGCTTTCTCATTGTATCAAAAGTACAAAACCAATTTAAATGACCCAATAATAATTTCTGTTTCTGAATTCCACGTAAAATACAACTTAACCAAAATTAATCATACAACATCAAGTCTTTCAAAAGTATTCCAAAATATTTCAGCTATCGGCCGGTGTCCAATTTGCCCTATCTGGGCAAACTGATCGAGAGAGCGGTGGCGACTCAGCTACAGGGCTTTCTGGATGACGCTTCCGTCCTCGATCCATTCCAGTCCGGCTTCCGCCCGGGGGTATGGGACGGAGGCAGTACTGGTTGCCCTAACTGACGACCTCCAGAGGCACCTGGATCGAGGTGATGTGGTGGCACTGTTGTTGTTAGATCTGTCGGCTGCATTTGATACAGTCGACCACCAGTTGCTGATCCACCACCTCGCCGACGTGGGGATTCAGGGGCTCGCCCTTCAGTGGCTTGCCTCTTTCCTCCAAGGTCGGGAACAGAGGGTGGTGCTAGGGGGGCAGCAGTCCCGGAGGCACTCGCTTGAATGCGGGGTGCCCCAGGGGGCGGTGCTCTCCCCGATGCTGTTTAACATCTATATGCGCCCCCTCGCCCAGATTGCCTGGAGGTATGGGCTGGGGTGTCACCAATATGCGGATGACACCCAGCTCTATCTGATGTTGGACGGCCGGTCGGACTCTGACCCCGAAGATCTCCACCGGGCTCTGCAGGCTGTGGCCGGGTGGCTCAGGCTGAGCTGATTGAAGCTAAACCCTGCAAAGACGGAAGTCCTGTGCCTGGGTCGGACCGGTTGGGGGCTGGGGCTCCCACTTCCGACCTTCGATGGGGTCAGTGCCGGAGGTTAGGAGTTTGGGAGTACTCCTGGACCCCGCGTTAACTATGGGGGCCCAGGTGGCAGCCACTGCCAAATCGGCTTTTTACCATCTCTGGCTGATTCGGCAGTTGGTCCCGTTCCTTGACCGCGAGGACCTGGCCACAGTGATCCACGCAATGGTCACCTCGAGGCTAGACCACTGTAACACCCTCTACATGGGGCTGTCTTTGGGGCAAATCTGGAGGCCGCAGCTAGTGCAGAATGCTGCAGCCAGGCTGTTGGTGGGCGTCCCTAGGTGGGAGCACATCCTGCCTGTGCTGAAAGCGCTGCACTGACTGCCTATAGCATACCGGATTTGCTTCAAAGTGCTGGTGCTTACCTTTAAAGCCCTATATGGCCAGGGTCCGGCATACCTGCCTTTCCCCACATATGCCCCAAAGAGCATTTCGGTCCGAGTCCCAACATCGCCTGGTGGTCCCTGTCCCTAAGGAGGCCAGGCTGGTGGCCACTAGGGCTAGGTCCTTTTCAGTGGCGGTTCCTACCTGGTGGAATGAGCTCCTGGAGGAGATCAGGGCCCTGCGGGACCTCTCACAGTTCCGCAGGGCCTGCGAGACGGAGCTCTTCCGCCAGGCCTTTGAGTAGGAGCCGCCACTCCCCTCTGCAGCCAATTCTGCCCCCAATTCTACCATCTTATGTGGTGGAGGGAGGGGACAGCCGGGGAAGATCTATCTGGTCCCACTGTGACCAACATCGTTGTGACTAATACCGTCTGATGCCATTGGGTTGAGTTGATTGAATAACTGTTGAGCACTCTATGGTGATTACCTTTTTGGAATGTTTTATTTGTTTTACATGTTTTTAAGCTGTTTGTCTTTGGCACTTGGCTGCCTCACTGTAAGCCGCCCTGAGCCCGTTCGCGGGGAGGGCGGGGTAAAAATGGAATAAATAAATTAATTAATTAATAACACAAAAGTCCTATTTATTATAGTAGACAAGAAACTCAGTACCCTATAACATTCTTTAAAGGTATAATCAGCCTGCACAGCCTTCCCATCACCAACAGGTGGCAGGAAAGGATTCCAAAAGAGTTCTCTGCAGCAGGAAAATTTCAGAGTTGTCTCCAACAACAAATCCCTCTGGCTCTTCTCATAGTCTAAACATGGTCACATGATAGGTTGAGAGTACAAACCTTACAGGAACCTGGAAAGAGCTTCTTTTAAAGACTGTATTTGTAATCCAATTTCAAATGTTTCCATCTAAAGGCTGTTAAAAGCAGGGCTGTTTTTGGGCAGGAACGCACAGGAACGGAGTTCCGGCTGGCTCCCGAGTTGGCCATGCCCAGAAGGACTCATTAGCATAATAGGCCACACCCAACAGCAGAAACTCATTAGGATTGGCACATTAGGGTTGTGGTCTAACATGCAAAGGAGTTCCTGCTATTAAGAAAGCCCTGGGTTTTGACAACAAGCAAGGTAAATAGAATAAAAAGCAAAAGGTGGGTGTGGCTCGATGACCACACTCTTGGTTACATGGGGGGGTGGCCTAATATGCCAATGAGCTGTGCTGTCAGTGGTGTGGCCTAATATGCTAATGAGTTTCTGCTGTTGGGTGTGGCCTATTATGCTAATGAGTTCCTGCTGGGCTTTTTCTAGAAAAAAAGCCCTGGTTAAAAGTCTGTTATATGTTGGACCTTTGGCAGAATTAGCTTGTAATTTATAATCCAAACACCTTGAATAATATAAAGTGTCTTCAGAGCCCCAAAAGTACTTGTTCCCAGTAAGTGCTTATTCCCAGTAAGATAAATCCAGGGCAATATTCAACAACGGCACTGTCATTCAACAATGTCCCGATAAGGAATCTTCTTCTTTTCACTCTAAGAACATAAGAACATAAGAGAAGCCAATGTTGGTTCAGGCCAATGGCCCATCCAGTCCAACACTCTGTCACACAGCGGCCAAAACATACCAGGTGCCATCAGGAGGTCCAGCAGTGGGGCCAGGGCACCAGAAGCCCTCCCACTGCTGCCCCCTCCAGCACCAAGAATAGAGTGCATCACCTGCCCCAGACTGAGAGTTCCCATCTATACCCTGTGGCTAATAGCCACTGGTGGACTTCTGCTTCATATGTTTATCTAATTCCCCCTTGAAACTGTCCATGCTTGTAGCTGCCACCACCTCCTGTGGCAGTGAATTCCATATGTTAATCACTCTTTGGGTGAAGAAGTATTTCCTTTTATCTGTTCTAACCCGACTGCTCAGCAATTTCATGGAGTGCCCACGAGTTCTTGTATTGTGAGAAAGGGAGAAAGTACTTCTTTCTCAACCTGCTCAATCCCATTCATAATCTTATAAACCTCGATCATGTCACCTCTCAGCCGTCGTTTCTCCAAGCTAAAGAGCCCCAAGCATTTTAACCTTTCTTCATAGGGAAGGTGTTCCAACCCTTTTATCATTCTAGTTGCCCTTCTCTGCACTTTTTCCAATGCTATAATATCCTTTTTGAGATGTGGTGACCAGAACTGTACACAGTATTCCAAATGAGGTCGCACCAATGATTTATACAGGGGCATGATGATACTGGCTGATTTGTTATCAATTCCCTTCCTAATAATCCCCAGCATAGCGTTGGCCTTCTTTATTGCAGCTACACATTGTCTAGACATTTTCAGCGAGTTATCCACTACGACTCCAAGATCTCTCTCTTGGTCCGTCTCTGCCAGATCAGACCCCATCAACGTGTACTTATATTTAGGATTTTTGGCTCCAATGTGCATCACTTTGCACTTGGCCACATTGAACCCCATTTGCCACGTTGACGCCCACTCACCCATCCTCAACAGATCCCTTTGGAGTGCCTCACAATCCTCCCTGGTTTTCACCACCCTGAACAACTTTGTGTCATCTGCAAATTTAGCCACTTCACTGCTTACTCCCAATTCCAAATCGTTAATAAACAAGTTAAAAAGCATCGGACCGAGTACTGATCCCTGTGGTACCCCACTGCTTACCACCCTCCACTGAGAAAGTTTCCCATTTATACTCACTCTCTGTTTCCTATTTATAAGCCAGTTTTTGATCCAGAAGAGGACTTGTCCTTTTATCCCATGATTATTGAGCTTACTTAGGAGCCTTTGATGAGGAACTGTATCAAAAGCTTTCCGGAAGTCAAGGTAAATAATATCTATTGGGTCCCCCTTGTCCACATGTTTGTTCACTCCCTCAAAAAACACTAACAGGTTAGTGAGACAAGATCTTCCCTTACAGAACCCATGCTGAGTCTGCCTCAATAGTTTTTGTTCATCAATGTGCCTACTAATTCTTTCCTTAATAACAGTTTCCACCAACTTACCCGGTATCGATGTCAGACTGACTGGCCTGTAATTTCCCGGATCTCCCCTGGAGCCCTTTTTAAAGATGGGAGTGACATTAGCTACCTTCCAGTCATCAGGAATGGAGGCAGATTTTAAAGAAAGATTACATATTTTTGTCAGGAGATCCACAAGTTCACATTTGAGTTCTTTCAGAACTCTCGGATGAATGCCATCCGGGCCTGGTGATTTATTAGTTTTTAAATTGTCCATCAGTCGGAGGACTTCCTCTCTTGTTACCGCAATCTGATTCAGGTCTTTCAAAACCCCTCCCGAAATCGGTGCTTCTGGAGTGGGCAAACACTTCTCCTCTTCCACAGTGAAGACAGAGGCAAAAAATGCATTCAGCTTCTCAGCCATTTCCCTATCATCCTTCACTACTCCTTTTACCCCTTGGTCATCCAAGGGCCCCACTGCCTCCCTGGCTGGCTTCCTACTTCTAATGTATTTGAAGAAAGTTTTATTGTTGGTCTTTATGTTTTTTGCGATATGCTCCTCATATTCCCTTTTTGCTTGCCTGATCACAGACTTGCATTTTATTTGCCATAGTCTGTGTTCCCTTTTATCAACCTCACTAAGACTAGCTTTCCACCGCTTAAAGGAATCCTTCTTACCTTTTACAGCTTCCATTACTTTATTTGTTAACCATGTAGGCTTTTTTCTATACCTATTTGTACCTTTCCTAACCTGCGGTATATATTTTTTCTGAGCTTCTAGGATTGTCTTTTTAAATAGTCTCCAAGCTTCCCCAATGGTTTTGACCTTCTCCACTCTTCCTTTCAATTTCTTCCTCACATGTCCCCTCATACCAGAGAAGTTACCTCTTTTAAAGTTAAAAGTGGTTGCGTCAGTCTTTTTGGGCAACTCCCTATCTGTACAAATGTTAAACTCAATGACATTATGGTCACTGTTCCCAAGTGGTGCAATCACTTTTACATCTTTCACTAGGTCTTGGGTGTTACTTAGGACCAAATCCAGGATCGCCTCTCCCCTGGTAGGATCTGTGACCATCTGTTCCACAGCACAGTCATTGAGAGTGTCTAAGAACGCAATCTCTTTTTCCCGACTAGAACTCATATTGACCCAATCAATGTGTGGGTAGTTAAAGTCGCCTATTACAACACAGTTATTTCGTCTAGCCGCTATCTTTAATTCATTCATCATTTTATAATCCTCCTCTATCTTTTGATCTGGTGGGCGATAACAAACTCCCACTGTTAAGCCTCCTTTTGGACCCACTATTTCAACCCATAGCATTTCCAGAAGGGAATCCAATTCTCTTACCCTCTCAATCTTACTGGACGGTATTCCCTCTCTGACATACAGAGCCACCCCACCTCCAACCCTTCCCCCCTATCCTTCCGATATAATTTATAACCAGGAATCACCGTATCCCACTGATTTTCCTCATCCCACCAAGTTTCTGAAATACCCACAATGTCTATTTCCCCGCCCAACACCAAGCATTCCAACTCCCCGATTTTACCTCAGAGACTTCTAGCATTTGTGTATAAACACTTATAGTTTCCCATATTTGTTAAGCCCACAGCCTTCCTCTTGCTGCCTCGAGACCTTGCCAGGCAGTTCCTATCATTAGCCACAGTCTCAGTGGACAATTGTAATCCATTTCCTTGTACAAAAGTAATAGCTACCCCTTCATCTCCTTGAGATGAGCCATCCCGAACCAGAGACTTTTCATCTCCTGTCGGCTTTCCCCCATTATTCAGTTTAAAAACTGCTCTGCCACCTTTTTGATTTTGAGCGCCAGCAGCCTGGTTCCTTCTCGGGACAAGTGGAGACCGTCCCTTTTGTACAGCTCCCTCTTGTCCCAAAAAGCATCCCAGTGCCTAACAAACTTGAACCCTTCCCCCCTACACCACCGTCTCATCCACGCATTGAGATTCCTGATCTGTGCCTGTCTCTCCGGCCCTGCGCGTGGAACAGGTAGCACTTCCGAGAAGGCTACCTTGGAGGTCCTGGCCTTGAGTTTCCTGCCCAGCAGCCTAAATTTCTCCTCCAGGACCTCACGACTGCATTTCCCCACATCGTTGGTGCCGACGTGCACCACGACCACTGGCTCCTCCCCAGCACTATCTACCAGCCTATCTAAAACACGCGTAATGTCCGCTACCTTCGCACCAGGCAGGCAAGTCACCATACGGTCAGTACGCGGGTTCGCCAACCAGCTGTCTACCTGCCTAAGGATCGAATCACCAACTACCAAGAGCCCCCCTCCCACCCTTCCCAGGGACGGTTCCTTGGTACGAAAGGATACCCGTTCACCAGCTGAAGAAGAGGTCCCTTCTGAGGGCACATTCCCCTTATCCTCAGCATGGTGCCCCTTTTCCCCTTGACCCTCATGCTCCCTGGCAGCAGCCGGGCTGCCAGATCCAGAGTGGGACATATCTAACAAGTCCCCGAGAGTCTTCCCCGTGCACCTAACTGACTGTCCCTGCTTCTCCAGGTCAGCCACCTTGGCCTCAAGGGAGCAAACTCGCTCCCTGAGAACCAGGAGCTCCTTGCACCGAGCACACACCCAAGACTTCTGACCAGTGGGCAGATAGTCATACATGTGACACTCCATGCAAAACACTGGATAGCCCCCAACCCCCTGCTGGCATTCTGGCTTCATAATTGTTTTTAAACAAATACTTTTCTATAACCCCCCTTTTAAAACCCTTTGTATTTATATGGCTCCTGTTGTAGGAGTCTACTTACCTTACCAAGGAGCCAAGGTCCTGGCTTTCTGTCTCTTCCTGGGCTTCTTACAGAGCCCCTAGGCCAGAAGCCACAGGCAAAGAGCCTCGCCCTTTTGCTCTCGCCCTTCGGCTCGTGCCAGAGGCTCGTGCCTCTTGCAAACTTCCTGCCTTAAATGGAATTGTCTCCCAGGAGAGGGTGTGGCCAGCAGCTACTCAAAATCACCCAAGGCACTTAATGACGGTCAAACAAAGCCCCTTTCACACCCCAACTCCAGCAGCCAGGAGTCTGCTATTCAATTTCACCCAAGCACTTAATTACAGGCAAACAATGACCCTTTCACACCCTGACTCCAGCAGTCAGGAGTCTGTTACAACTCACCCACACACTCCCAAATACAGTCCCTGACACAGTACCTTCTCAGCTAAAGCACCTCAGCTGAAAGTAGATAAAGAAAAATACCACTCACCCCTCTGGCAGCTCAAACACCTTGCTCCTTCTCAGAGCTCAGCTGGGTCAACCCCTGAGTGATTTATTGTCCAAAAAACATCCCATCTAGCTTGACCCAGGATTCATATAAAAGCTGCTTTTAGGGTAGGGGTCATCTGCCACACACCCCGTCCCCTCCAATTCCTTTCGAGCAACGCAGCAGGGACTGCAGTTAGAAAGAGGTCAGAAAAGCTTATCTTTGGCAATAATTCACAGTTCGAAGTCGGGAAGTTACAGGCAAAATAAATCTTCCACTCTAAAAATCCATGCTAAAAGCCATAAGATTAATGTTATCTGCTCCCACCAGGGCTGACAGGGTTCTCTTCGGGCGATCAACTCTCGGCTGTAACCAAGAGGATCACCCTAGAAATGGCACCCTCAGCTTCAGGGTCCCCTTAGGGTCTGGAGATTCCCAGACCCCCTAATGCAGGGCAGCTCAGCTCGTCTCCGGAGAAGCTCTCCAAGACACAGCTGACAGCACCATGGCACACTGGAAACTCCAATAATTGAATGATTCCTTAATAGGCAGCAGGAAGATGCCCCCCGCTGTGTGTTCCTGTGCTCTTAAAGTGCTCTGGTGGGACTGGGGGATCCCCTGGAATTACAGCTCATCTCCAGACTACAGAGATCAGTTCCGCTGGAGGAAATGGGTGTTTTGGAGGGTGGACTCTGTGTGGCCTTGTTCCCCCACTGAGGCCCCCCTGTCCTCCAGAAGCTCCACCTCCCAGTCTCCAGGAGTTTCCCAACCTGGCTCTGGCAGCCCCCACCCCACCCGCCCCTGCCAGCGGCCAGGGGGGACCCGGCAACCCTCAGCCCAGCCCTTCTCTTGCCACACCCTTCTTCTTCCTCTGGCAGTTTGGCTGGTTAAAACTTGTAGCTTCTTATATATACAGCACTGTTAGTATTCAAAACACCTACAGTCTTTATCCTACCCTGTGAGGTAAGTCGCCAATAGTCCTATTTTCCAAACTGAAGGAAGGTTGAGGGAAATCATCTCATGAAGCCATAGCTGATGGTATTGGAACAGGGCTACTGAATTAAAGAAATCTTTATTTGTTTTAATGATGTCTATGATTCATCCATCGTAACTTCTAAGACCATTTGTACAAACTTCCACATGAAAACAATGCTACTGCTACTTACTTGTAGTACTGCAGCAGGGTGTCCTCTTAGAAGAGGACTCCCTCCCCTGCCCATGCATCAGCTATTACCTGCCACACATAGTTTTAGTATTAAAATCATTAACATTTTTTTAAAAATTACCTGTTGTCCAGTCAATCAGGGCATCATTTTAGTTACAAAACAATCTGATCAATGGACATTGCAGCCCTGTCTTTACAGCCCAGACTCTCATTATTTACAGATTTACATCCCACCTGCTTTGAGGCTGTATCAGAGCATGCAGCAATGTGGGTGACTGCCTGTTCCTCTCATTTTATTAGGTGGGAGAGATCATCAAAATCATGAAAGCCTACATCAACATGATTGTGAAGAAATGCTGCAGCATCAAGTCAGCCACCAGCCTGGACAGCCGTGCAAGTATCTGGACAAGGTGACGAGGCTGAAGAGAGCCTCTGGGAAGGACCCACGCCGAGGCCCAGCCGCATTCGTGGCAAGGCGCCTTTCTTAACAAACAAAAGCCTTCCAACAGGTTGCCTGGCAGGACTGGTCCAGAGTGTCCCCAAGGGCAGGGTTTGCTCCTCAGCCAACAGCATAACCAAGAACCCTGTAGCTAGCAGTCCCCAGGCCATTTGAGGCTGGACGTCCTTTGGGTTCTCTCCTGTGAAGAAAACTCTGTTGCGGGGGGGGGGGCACAGAGAACCCCAGGAGCAAACATTGCCACCTTTCTCAGAGAGATCTAGACACCATTTTGTGCAATAAAAACAGCAGGAAAGAAAAGGTGGACAGATGGGAGTCACTAAGGTGCCGCTGCCGTGCAACAAGCAAGATTTCTACATTGCACTTGAG
Source organism: Gekko gecko (assembly GCA_029375565.1). Taxonomy (NCBI): domain Eukaryota; kingdom Metazoa; phylum Chordata; class Lepidosauria; order Squamata; family Gekkonidae; genus Gekko; species Gekko gecko. Next base: position 88,271,748 of record JAPDNY010000003.1, read on the forward strand.
AAGATGGCCTCCAGTTAGTCTTTCAGCCAAGCTTCACAGGGGCAAAGACTGAGTTGCCTTGGTTTTGGTGGTATCCCTTCAGGGATCAGGTGCTACTACTGAATAAGCTTCGGTTGGGATCCTCTCTGTGGGGCCCTTACATTGTCAGAATTACCATCCCTGGGAGGTTCAGATGGAACCAATCACAAGGTTTCCCAAGCGACTATGGCTTAAGTGTCTGGTTCTTGTGTGCTGTTAGTGGAGAGTCACACAAAGGCTTAAAGCGAGAGCTTCAAGGAAAACACCAGCTGTCCCCAGACTTGGGCTTCCCTGGATCTGCTCTTCCAGGATCACTGCAGAGGTGGTTTCTTATGGTGCATGACTAGGAAAGGGGCTGCTTACAGCAAAAATCCATCTACCTGATCAGGGAAGAAGATTCACGGCCAGATTTATGCGTATCCAACTGCAAAGAGGGAGTGTGATGACTTCTGTGCTGCCTCTTCCACTTGCGGCTCTGGGCCAGGAGCTCCGGCTGGCCTGGGCTGCTTCCCTTAGTCTTTTGCATAGATTGTTTCCTCTGCTGCTGCTGCTGCTGCTGCTGCTGCTGCCACATCCCGACTGGGGGTAAAATAGAGGCCGGATGAATAGACTTCCACTGTAGTGAGTTTCTTTTGATCCCTTCGGTTTGCTTTAGAGTCAGCTGATTGTTTATGCTCTGCATTGAAAAAAAAATTATGCAGCAAAATAAACAAGACTCCTTCCCAAGGGGAAAAAAATTCTGAAACCCAACACATGTAAAATAAGTGCCCTTGTTTTGCATGGTTGACTGCGCACTCTGTCAAAGGAGAAGGCAGCAGGGCTATGGAGAGAGTGGAAGTCCCGCCTCCACCACGGGAAGTCCTGCTCCGCTGATCCCCTTGCTTCTGAGATTCGGTCAGGTGTTCTCAAGCATTCCAGAAATTACTGACACTTTGATTCTCAGGATTCTGATTACTGTGCCGACTGCCAAGCTTTGCATCCCTGGGATGTGACAGTGGAGTACATACAGCCATAGTACAACAGCGTCACCATTTCCTTCATTAGGCAAACTTGTGAAGCAATTCCCTTCTAGAACTCCAGGTAGAAGAAGCCATCTGCCACCTCCAGTCCTCTGTCAGGCCACCTTGGATTTTTAATGCACCTTCCATCCTCCTCCAGTAGAACCCAAAGAGCCTTTTTGTCAGAGGAAATGGTCCTCGACAAAGAATTTTTCCAATCAGGGAACGCCCCACCCTACCCCACCCCACTCTCCCCAGGAATGCAAATAGAATAGGACTGTCCCTGTCTGAGGAAGTGGTCGGGACACATTTCTATCGCCTTCATTACTGAAGTTCACACACCACCTCAAGGCCACAGTAAAGATGGCTATTCCTCCTTGTTGTGGTGAGTACAGGCTGGCACCCAACTGTCCTGTGCATGTTGTGTAGTTACATGAGCCAGGCTGGACATAAGCATCTCATCTCTCTTTTTATAGAGCTGTGACCGGGAAATGTTGCCTTAAGACCTCGGTCTGAGTCACATGAAGACCCCTTTTTTTGTCCTTACCAGGTTACAGAAGTGGAATGGGGACTTGATCAATGTTTCCTCTCAGCTGTGGAGTCCTGTGAGCAAAAATTCTACTTTGTGAGCTACTGGCATTAAAGTGGTGAGCTACTGCATAAATTAGTTTGCTCCGGAGCCATTCTTCCTAAGCAAAGACAAAAATGTGTGACCCGGAGGCTCAAATACTGTGAGCTAGCTCACACTAACTCAGCTTAGAGGGAACACTGGACTTGATCCTGCCTGTGTGGTCTGAGGCACCGACAAGGGCCTGCCCAGCCCAGCCCACCCCCACCCCGGCCCTCCCCTACTGCCGTGTCCTGGTCTCATGGGTGGCTGCAGGCAGCTCAAGCCCAATTGGGAATGTAACCTCCACTAGTACTATTGCAGATGTCTTTCTGCTCTTTTGTTGTTGTTGTTTTAATTTGTAACTGGCTTTACAAGATGAAGGTTTAATAAATTATTGGATTGCATAATTATTTTCCTTGGCGTCAGGTCCTCACTCACTGGCTTAGTTTGTGCTGCACTGAGTCTTCCCCGTGTGACCGCTGCCCTGCATCCCTGTTACATCATCAGCCAACAGAGGTAGCTGGTTGAGCTGGGCCCAGTTCGGGGGGGGGAAGCGCCTTATTTTGGGACCACAGCAACAATACATCTTCCCTGTCCTTAAATATGAATGGGGAGCGGGGAAACGTGTGTGTGTGTCTGTGTGTTACAGGTCATCAAGTTGCTTCCGATTTGTGGTGACACTATAAATTAATGAGGGTTGAGCTAAGGTAATATTAAACAGTTCAAAATTTAATAAGGTGTACACAAGTTAAAATACGTTTAAAATCCACATGTAAACAGGACTTTCACACATTTATACACATGATGGGACAATACATATAATACTAAAGACCAGACGCGTTTCGGCCATGAAAGGCCTTCTTCAGTGGTCACAAATACAATCTTGTCTAGACACACATTCATGCACTAATATACAAATTCTTAAAAACCCTTTGTATAAAAACCAGATGTGATGCCTACAGATCAAAAAATCAAAAGAAGAAAAATCAATTATTATTCCAATGTAAATCAAATTTTACTAAATTGAAAACTATTGCTTTTTTAAAAAAACAAACAAAAAAACGTATTACCTTTTATAGATGTAATTTAGTTACAGGTATGTAAATTGGGCCATACCAATGCCAATATATATTCTAAATGAAAAATGAAATAATTATGTTAATAATCCATATACTATATAATCCAGATTAGAGATAAGTTAAATTATGTTAGTAATGACCCACCTGGTATTCAGGGTATCTAAGGTATGAATGTGTGTCTCTCCATCCATGTAAGAATACTGTTGTAGGCTACTCTGTTATCCACCTTAAATAGTGACTAAAAGATGATGCAATCACACCTTGCCATTGCCCTATACTAATTCAGAGAGATACAGAAAGGGACGGGGAGGAGATGTAAAAAATAGAAGGTCAGGACCTAATTAGGGAGGAGGGAGAATACTTGTCAGTACACAGTATTATACACTTTAGAACATCGGCTCAAACCATTCACATGCAGCAGGTCCAATCTACTTCTTCATTGAGTCCAAATGGAGCTGAAGACATCAAGACCAGTTAAAGTGAGGGTGGGTGAGCACAGAAACAATATTCGGCTACACAAAAGATCAGCTCCATTAGTGAGTCACTATCTGGACAAAAGACACACGGACAAAGAGCTAAAATTTTGGATCATAGAGATGGTACGGACCAAGAATCAGAACATGTGCAAAGTGCTTCTAAGAAGAGAATTATTCTGGATCCACACACTACAAACTTCAGCTCCATTTGGATTTATCTCTAATCTGGATTATATAGTATATGGATTATTAACATAATTATTTCATTTTTCATTTAGAATATATATTGGCATTGGTATGGCCCAATTTACATACCTGTAACTAAATTACATCTATAAAAGGTAATACGTTTTTTTGTTTGTTTTTTTAAAAAAGCAATAGTTTTCAATTTAGTAAAATTTGATTTACATTGGAATAATAATTGATTTTTCTTCTTTTGATTTTTTGATCTGTAGGCATCACATCTGGTTTTTATACAAAGGGTTTTTAAGAATTTGTATATTAGTGCATGAATGTGTGTCTAGACAAGATTGTATTTGTGACCACTGAAGAAGGCCTTTCATGGCCGAAACGCGTCTGGTCTTTAGTATTATATGTATTGTCCCATCATGTGTATAAATGTGTGAAAGTCCTGTTTACATGTGGATTTTAAACGTATTTTAACTTGTGTACACCTTATTAAATTTTGAACTGTTTAATATTACCTTAGCTCAACCCTCTTTGTTTCTAGCATCTTCCTGGGTTGAGTTAGTTCTTTTGCCCCCCTTTCTTTATTGTGCAGACTATAAATTAATGACCTCCAAGACGTCCTATGGTTACCAAACTTGCTCAGATCTCGTAAACCGAGGGCCATGGGTTCCTTGGTTGAGAAAAAAAAATTCCTTGCAGCTAGAGCCTGTGTGGGATATCTTGTTCTCTGCTGCTCCAGAAGGCAGGGCTAGCCCTAGTGCGCTTACAGGGAGGCAGATTTCAGTTGGAGATCAGGTGAAACTTCCTAATGATGAGAAAGCTCTGACACTGGAATTAAGTATTTGGGGACGAGGGGGCTCTCCCGTGCTGGAGGTCTTCAAACTGAGGCTGAACCTGGCAGGAACACTCCACCCTTGGGGCTCCTGCTCTGAGGAGGGGTCAGTTAGACCAGATGGCTTTACCTGGGATCCTTTCCAACTCTCATTCTACAACCTCTGCTTGTCGCAACTTTCAAAAACAATCTGAATTGGCGAGACTGTGGCAAAACTATTTACCACAAACAGATTCACGGGACTGCTTTAGCCCACAGGCTGCCCATTGGCCTCAACCAGCTTGAGGGCCTTAGTCTTAGTTCCCATAAGTAAAAAAAGGGCTCCCTTCCTTTTCAGCCTGTTCTGTAATGTCTCTGCTCTATTGCTGAGAGAAGCAAGGAGATCAGCCTGTAAGAAAAATCAATTTAATAGTACGTTAAGCTTCCTTTAGAATAGGTATAATCTTTATTTCTGACCAGATTAACAGCAGCCCTGTCCAAGAGTTTGGAAAGAATACAGAACGCGTGCAAAAATGTTCCAGCGATTCCACCCACCCCTTACCTAATTGCACGTTTTCATTCTTGGGAAAGAAAATTATGAATGTTCTTATCAATGGCAAACTCAATGGTGGTATCAAAATGGTGGCATCAAAACGGACGCAGAGAAGCACGGCCATTTTTTTCCAGCCTTCCACCCTCTTTCCACCCTCTGCTACTAGGACATTAGGACAATTCCAAAATCGCTACTTTCTTTTAAATCCTTTGATTCTTATATTAACACAAAAAAACGGCTATACATATGAACCAGAAACACAGGTGAGACGCTTTGTTTGGCTTTAGTTTTCATGTCCCAAAGGCTGTTGCAGTTGGCCAGGCTTGCCTCCTGCCCCTTGACTTGTCTGCGCTCACAGAATGTCCAGGCGTTCGCCTAGTGACACCGACAAGACACACAGAGATGGTCCCCTCAAAAACAGGCCCAACTTTTCTAGCTCCAAAGTAGATGCACTTCTAATCATTACAAGGGTAGCAAAAGCCTTTTGTTCCGGTGCGTGAGCTTGTGATCTGTCATGCTCAGCTCTGTGGTGTCTCCCATCATTCTTCCCAAAGAGGACTCTGGATAGTAGGGTTTTGATTTGCATACCGATTGTGACCACTGCTGCTGTTCCGTGCTCCGTTCGGGTCCCTGCCCAGCCCAACAAAACCCCAAACTGAATAGTCTACTTTACACGGATACAGAGGTGGGAACATGTTGTTTTTTAATCATGCATACTGGCATTTGAAGATGTATTTGAGAGGAAAAGGCCATACGTCCACTGAAAGAGTTAACACATTTGGGGGGAAGGGGTGTTACATACACGCATGTTGTATTTGTCAGCCCAGATAAAAGCACGGCTATATTTATGAACCTCATATCACCACAGCCCTGCTTTAGAAGCTACTGAAGCACACCACTAAGAAAAGCTCACAGCAAACAGCACTGCAGGTCCTTAACTTGGTGGCCGCTTAAGCTAAGCTGGGACACTGTCCAAGGAGCTTCAGTGTTTTCCAGCAGTTCTGTAGCACCCAGGGGCAGTAGCTGCTTCATCCTGCAACCAGTGGATCAGATGGCAGAGCCAGTTTGGTGTAGTGGTGAAGTGCGCGGACTCTTATCTGGGAGAACCGGGTTTGATTCCCCCACTCCTCCACTTGCACCTGCTGATGTGACCTTGGGTCAGTCACAAGCTCCGGCACAGCTGTTCTCTCAAGGGCAGTCTCTGTCAGAAGTTCTCTCAGCCCCACCTCCCTCACAGGGTGCCTGTTGTGGGGAGGGGAAGGGAAAGGAGTTTGTCAGACTGCTCTGAGACGCCTTTGGGCAGTGAAGGGCGGGGTATAAATCCAATCTCTCTCTCTTCTCTTCAATATCGTACAGCATATTGTGGTAGTAAGTTGTGGGTGAGCTGGCAGGGAGAAGGCCCCATTTTGCTGCTCTGAGGGGCCTGTTGTACATGACAGAGCTTTACTCTGCAAAAATGTTCAGACACTCTTATGTTAAGCAGTCTTAAGTGTCATAGATTTCAGTGGCAGAGTTCAGCATGTGTGTGCGTGCATGTCTTCTGCTCAACGCTCTCCCTTTGAACTCAACGCAGCTGAGAAGTGATTAATGCTGGTTGGACTGAGCCAGTTTTAAAAAGTAAGTTTGCTTTATTCACACAACGTGGGAACAGCCTTTTGTGTCATCGAACCATTATGGGGTGGGGTGGGGGGCGGACTAGGCTCCTTAACGTCCCAGTGTGGCAGGTCAAAGTTGGCCCTGGGGCGGCCTGGCAGTGCTGGGAGCAGGACTGTGCAGGGAGAGGGCAGAAGCAGTGGTTTCCGTCTTCCCCTCCTGGTCCCAAGGCCATCTGCCTCTGGAACTCTCGGCGGGCTTCACACTTCTGTCTCTGAGACAGATTTGCCACGTGACTGTCCATTCTCACCCATTTTGCCTCAACACCGCCCTCTCCCCGCTCTCTCTCTGACCACCCACGTGGCTGAAGTGGCTGGACAAGGCAGGGAAAGGGTGTCTGTCTGTGCTCCACAATATGGAGGCAGCAGCTCAGGCCTTCTACGCCGGTGCAACAGAGAACAGCCCCATCAGGGCAGAGATCTGACATCAAGCCTGGGCCGAAAGAGTTGCCAGGGAACACCTGCAGCGGAAGCTGGAAAGATTGTGGAGGGGGGTGGGACGTACCACTTGAAAAATTAATCCCCGAGGGGGAATGGGGAGACTGTGAACTATGGAAAGGAAAAGTGTGCATATGTGCCTGTATGTGTGTGGCAGGGGGAACAGAATATCTGAAACAAGTGCCCCCAGGATCACCACTGCGATCGCTAGAGCGGTCCCAAACACCATCTTGATCACTGCTGTTATTTCTGACAGCCCTCATCACCTGTTCACCGAAGAAGAGGGAGCCGGAATCATCCCTTCCCCACAACATCTGACCAGCCAAGCCTGCAGTCCCCACAGTCAGCTCTACATCCCGCCCCCCCAGCAATGTGTGGGCACAGGACCGTATGCAAAAGGGCGATCCACACCCAGACGCCTGTTCCAGCAGGTAAGCAGCCCTTGGCGGGCCGGGGCAGGGGCGTTCCCTACTGAGGAATGCACTGGGCAAGTGACCTTTGCATTCAAACCTTGTCAGCAACCCTGTTTCTCTTAGGCCCAGTTTCCAAAAGAGAAAACACTGCGTCTGTGTGAAATTCCCATCATATTTTGCTATAGAGGAAATGGTTCTACCACTGAAACCTCCTTAGCAGCTGATAAAGACAGAGAAGAGGATGCCTCCGTTGAGCACTGTCCTCCTGTTCCCTCCTTGGCCTTGGATGGGCCACTGGTACAAACAGGGACCACTAGCGTGAAAAATATCTGAGCTGTTCCACGTGGCTGAGATTTCAGAGGGAGCATGGAAGGGGGAGATCCTGTGGCACACTTAGCCCCACTGACCTTGGAGGGAGAGAGGAACGCACTGTGGAACGCATGACTTGGCTCACATGCTTGGGATACCTACGGGAACCTTCCTTTGCTGTTTGCTCCTAAGGCCTGAATCCAGACAAGGGAAGAAAAGGCTGACGTCTGTTGGTGTTCCTGACCACTTTGCCACATTTGCTGCTGGAGACACGCCAATTACCGAAAAACAGAGGACTCTTCTCTCCTTTGAGCACCAAAGGCCCAAACTACAAGTGAGAGGCTCAATGAAGAAAGTTATCTTTGGCACACACAATAGCAGAGGAACCTCAACTACTACAGCTCCTTCCAGCCCAGGATCTGCAATGGCAACCAGATTAAAAAAAACCCCAACTCCTAGCAACAAGAGGGAACGCCGACAGTTCTCATCACACCAGGTAATTAGGAGCTGGTATTGGACAGGGGCTCCTGAACATGGAACCGCCCATCAATGTCATCTTCCACGGACTAAAATCATCAAAAAGTCATGCTAGAAATGCAGAACTCTTTAACTGTTAGTGGCAAGGGTGGCCGATGCAGCCATCCCTGCCTGGGCTTAGAAGCAACGACTCTGATGGGAGCTTTTCCTCAGACCAGACCGGCCGGACTCAGCTTGACTACAGCACCTACCAGTTTGCTTTACCTCCTTACCCAGCATGAAGACACTGCCTGCGCTTCCTCCATAAACGAGCAGTTACCTGGATACCAGGGCACCCTCCCAGACAGCAATGACTCAGAAACGGGCAATATAACCTAGAGGCCAGCACACCAACTGAAATCTGGCACACACTCGTATCTGTGGGCACATGCATGTGTTGGCAGCAGTGGGCTAACCACTGGAAAACTCCTACTGGTCACCCAGATGGCGTGGTGAGGGGGGGGAAGTACTACAAAGGGGCACGGATCACTCCTGCACACCCCACACCCCAAATGGTCACCCCAAATCCCTCCTGCTGGCACCTCAGCTGAGACACACAGTCTTGTGGCCAAAGATGATGGAGCAGAGATGCAGAGACGGAGAAGAGACGCTTCCAAACGGCAGCATGGAAAGCCTGAGCACAGAAAGGAAATCCAGAGCAAGTCTCTTCTGGCCCTGATATCCCTGGGGAGCTTGGGAAGGGAAGGTTCCCTCTCCGGGACTGACAGCGGGGGGGGGAAGGTACTGGGCGTGGTGCAACAGGGTAAACAGTCTCTTCTGGGGGGTAACACAGCGGCAAACGTCAGTCCTGGCAGACGCACTCTCTGTAAGCGTTGCCCACCTCCTTTGACTTGGGTAATCAGAAAGACTTCGCCTGCCCCTACCCCTGATTACTTTGGCAGCAGCAAACTGGACTGTTTGCACAAAGATGACATGAAATTTGTTGACAAGAAAGGCCAGCTCCTCCAGCACCTCTAGAGACAGTCAGTACCTGCTGACCCTGTCAAAGAACCACCCAGGCCATTTACGCTGTCCTGCAGGTGGGTACTGATGGCAAAGGCTGAGCCGTCCCTCCTAGGGGCAGAGGGCTGCAGCATGGCTACTAGGAGAAGGTGCCTTTGAGACGGACCTTGTCCTCATCATCCTTCTGACACAAGCAGCTTTCCAGGCTGTGCAGTTCCCGTGCCACCACAGGCCCCAGTGATGGATCCAGGCTGCCACACTTTGGCAAAGTCAGCCTGAGCTTCAGCCGCATTCCAAACAGCTGCATGTGGTGCCTTGGCTCTCTTGAAGGAGGCCTTGGCATCCTCTGTGGAGACAGCAAGCCTTGGAGTAGTGACTGCTGGCTCCATACACCTCACACAGCCTGGCCTAGTCATACCCCGAACTTCTTACAGTCTTCTTCTACCCCCTCCAGTTCTGTACTGGAGACTCCACAACCAGCATAGCACAAAAAGGCTCTTCTGACCTACAGGCAGCCCTTCCAGTCTCCCAGCCATCTAATACATTGATTCAGCATTGTGACTCCTTTCCCTTTTGTCCACAGCTGTTTCCCCGGCACCATTCTGCACAGTCAGTCAGATGCCCGGCCTCCGTATCTCTTGGGAACGGAAGAGCAGGGATCCAGCACCTCACAGCGCTCCTCACTCAGCAGCTCCCAGTGGCAGTAGTTTAGCAGTCAGGGGGTGATCTGTTGGTCCAGCTGGATCCAGTCCAGGGATCCTGGCTGCTCCCAAGAGGGCAGAAGCTGCATGAGGCACCACTGGCTCCTTCCAAGGTGTTCCCTGTGCATGAGAGCATGTGAAGACTGGCTCCAGGCACAGCCTGGCATGATGGTGGCTGCTGACTCCCCCTAAATGAATGGTGGCGTGTGGCACAGGCAGACGGGAAGGAGAAACAAAGCCTTCTCCACACCTCCACTTGTTGTGGTTAATTGCTCTTCTCTTGCACGGGTAACATCGGGCGCATTCAGGTGGCATGCTGAGAGCGGTATAAAATGGTCCGGTTCCGACACGATTATCTTTGATCTGGACAATCGCGATCACACTGACCTCCCTCACAGCACAGTCACATCACTCCTGGGCGTCTACACTACCGACGCGCGGGAGCATGTGTCAGCAGGTTTTTTAAAAAAATATTTTGCAGTTTGTGCATGCGCATAGGCGGTCATCCACAGAACTGAAATCTTCATGCCTGCACAGAACAACTAATTTCCGCCAAAAGCATGCCCTGAGGTGTCTCTAACTGCTGTAACAGAACACTTCCCTTTAAACTTTTGACCCAAAACTGACCTCCATTAGATCCCAAACTTGTCTAAACACCAAAACGAGTCACCATTTAAACTTTGATTTTATTAGCTTGGGAGCGGAGCTCCGCCTCTGCGCACACAGCCAACGTAAAAAAAAAATGGTGTGCGAAAAGCAGAAGCCTTGGGCTTCCGTGGCAGCTTTCCAGAGGGGAGGGGGTTGAGGCACCCAGAAGTGGCTCGACACCGCAGGAGCAATCCGCCATCGGAAACTGCGGCCTGAAAAGGGAGAATCAGGAAAACACCAGAGGGGGAAGTGGTATCAAAATACTCTGATTTAAAGGTGGTTTCGAACTGGAAAGCAATGGCTGGGGACAGTGCGCAGATGTTGGTGTGTGAATGTGCATATAAAATCCATTAGCCAACACTGCCCATAGGGGCCAGCAGGCTGTAGGCCAGCCTGGAAGTCAGGCAAAGGGGCACATATATGGTCTGGCCAGAGCAGCAGTCCAACTGAAGGGTGCTGGGGATGGATAGAAGGAAGGAGCCGGAGCCTGGAGCTACGCACTCTGAGAAGGAGGGGGGTCAAGGAGGGAGGGGGGAAGTGAGCAGCAGAAGCCCTGGGGCCCCAGTTTGGGAGCAGACTAGGAGACCCAAGAGCATCAGGGGAGGTGCTGCTCTCTCTCTCTGCTGAGTAAGGCAGCCGCAGGAGGGCCTGGACTGGAGGTACCTGGCCACTTGCAGAGAGGCTTCAGAGCACACGGGCCCGAGGATAAGCAGGCTTTGCAGAGGAGTGATGTAACTGCCTGCAATACAGAAAAATTGCTTTTTGAGATGGCAGGTACACGTCCCTCTTGCTACACTAGAGCCATGGAGATACCCTTGCCTAACTGAGAGAAGGAAAAACTGGAGAGGGGAGACTAAAACGTAGCTTCTGAAGGGGGAGGGCAAGTGGGCCAAAGGGTCAGCTCCCTTCACACATCTGTCTGTGTTGAACATCTGGCCACTTCGTAGGGATTCATCACCAAACTTTTAGTTCGCCACACCAGACTACGGCCATCATATCCAGTCTGGCCCTCAAAGTGCTTGCGAACGCCATGCAAGGGGAAAGACAGCAACCTGGACAGGACTTTCTGCCACCAGATGCCCGGAGGCCCTGGGCTACTCTCTGCTTAGCAGTAATGCCGAAGAGGTCATTTTGACAGGTCCTCACTTCACGGTGCTGCAAGAGTGAGAAAAACTGTCCCTGCCAAACGTGATGTCCGAGCGCAGGAGCCCCGTCCCTGAAGGCCTGAAGAGAAGCGAAACCTCCAGATTCAGGCAAATCGAGACTGCCAGAGAGATGCTGAGCCCGACTGGCACACCTGGCTTGGCAGGCTTGCGTCCTGCTGCGGGTATGTGGGGTCTGCAGGCTGAGGCAACGGCAGGCCTCCTGGAAGCCCGGCCACTGGCCTAGTGCTGGCTGAGGGAGGTGGGAACGGTTCCAGCATGAATTGTTCTCTGTATCTTTCTCTGTGTTAAACACTCCTGGTTATTGACACAAGTTGCCAACCAATGCTTCCCTCTAAGCTGTGGAGTCTTGTGAGCAAAACTTCTACTTTGTGAGCGACTGGCATTAAAGTTGTGAGCAAGTGATTTGGCTGTTGCATAAATTAGTTTGCTCTGGAGCCCTCCTTCCTGAGCTAAGACCAAAAAGTGTGATTCAGAGACTAAAAAACTGTGAGCTAGCTCACATTAACTCAGCTTAGAGGGACCACTGTTGCCAACCCACATCTGTTTCCAATGCAAGCGAGAAGGGACTCCGGCTTTATCTAGAGTTGACAACCCGCACAATCAGTTTACATCTATCCCCAGGAGCATCTCAACAAAAGGCACAGCAGGCCAAAAGGTGATTCCTTGGGACAGGTGCATCGCACAACATGCCTTCATTCACCTTCATCTGCAGGTTTTTGAGGCAAGCAAGGGCATCATAGTACTTGGCAGCAGCCTCCTCATTGCCCTCCTGATGGATCAAGGGCACAGCCTCCATCTTCTCCTCATCTGACATGGCCCAAGGATCCTGGCGATACGAGCCTGGTCCCTCCACCCTCAAAGGAACAATGGTCACAAAGGAACAATGGTCAGACCATGGGGGCAAAAAAGTTAAGAACATCTCAAGAACCAGCCTGACCCCCACACACACACACACACACGCACACACACACAAAAGAACCAACCTGACCATTATCCCTTCTCTCTTCACACCCCAGCGTAGAGACGGAAAGACTTGTCTCAGAATGGGACTCAAAAGTTGGGGGACCAGGAATGCCAACATGAGGGCCGCCGTTAACCCATAAAGCTTCTTCTTCACTTCTGCATTATCACAGAAAAGCTACTTCCCCTCTCCACTTGCAACTCGGCCCCTTTAAAAAGATAGCAGAAACAAAGCTGGTACGCACCCAGAGACCGAGAGAGAGTGCAGTCATCTACCTTGTCACTTGACTGAGACCCATTTCTCCCTTCCGCACCATTCTGACACCCCCACACAGGAGATTCCCAAGTAAACCCAGTTCCATCCCTGTTGTGGTTTGTCAGTCCCAAGGGCCCTCTCCCTCACCGCGAGCACCTCGATGGCAAAGATGAGAGGCTGAGGGTTCTGCTGGAGTTCATCGAGGCCCGGGTAACCCAGCGAGTGATGCTCATGCATCCGAGCAATGCCACGGCAGTGTCGCTGCCCCTCCAATGGGTCTTTCCCTGCTGCAATGGTTCTCAAGCTCTTTGACGCCGTTGGGTCTAACACTTACATGCTGGGTGGTACAAAAAAGGGGGGGGTCACAAGTAGAGCCCTTCTTGTTGGGGGCGAAGAACCTCTTTCAGGGAAAACTGTTTGCTCAGGAAGGAAGAGAACTGCTTTAGAAGTGGTACTTTGGGCTGGAAAGAAGGACTGCTTCGCTGCTAATTCACTTTCAGACACAATTCAAGACACTGGTTCTTTCTTCTAAAGCCCAAAATGATATCAGAATCCAGAGTATTTAGAGGACCACCTTCTCCTGCATGAACCTGCCAGTCATTAAGCAGGGTTCTTTAAAGGGTTGAAAGAATGTGATTGTGCAGGATCTCAAAGGGTTTCCTTGCCCCCAGGACTTGGAGAAGTGGGATAAATTGAGCAAAAGTATAAAGTATTTTTGATTTGCATAATGTAAACTGACTTAATTGTCTTAGTGCTGAATTTAAGTTACTTTGGTGCTGAATTTTTTTTATTTACATTACAGACACTCAAGGCAAATGACACACTATAGGTCAACAGGATCAGCAGAACAAGATGTCTAATAAACAATGCAACAAAATCTGGGTTGCAGAAATCTGAACGGAGTTGAATCAACGCATAAGCATTAACATGACACATTAAACAATGCAGAAATTATATAGTGGGATCATACTTACATCAACAGACAGTATATACTACACAGTATAGCCCAGAGTCCTTACCCCTTTACCAAAACATCTTTCTGAACCATTTCATTACGTTACAGTCCTATTGCCTATGTAAAAAAAAGCCTCCTGAATAATTCAGTTTTGCATAGTTTGCAAAATGCCAGGCACGTGGGAGCCATCCTGACCTCCTCAGGCACGGCCGTCCCACAACATGGAGGCCACCACAGAGAAGGCCATGTGTACAGGCAATTGTTGATTTTGCCCATTTGTCGGGTGGCACCAGCAGAGGGCCCTGATCAAGAGGGAGAATAAAGGGGGAGATGGTCCTGCAGATGTGAGAGACCAAGGCCACGGAGGACCTCATATCTGATAGCCAAGCTGCACTGTCCCAAATTCTCCTGTACTGGATCTGACATAGAAAAGGGAAACTGGTTTTGTTTCTTTATCTGGGTCCCACCTTTCCTGTGTTCAGGGCAACTAATAAATAGTGGTCAACAAATACCAGACTGGAATTTTATGAGTGTTCTCATAAAACAGCTTTTAATTTGAATCAATAAAACATCTCATCATTTCAACCCTGAGATCTTTGCACACATTGCCATATACTTTTCACACTTTTAAGCTACAAAACTGATTTTTTAAATATAAATTGAGGTTTTTGGACTGCTAAATGACTAAAATCAAATTTTGTGCTTCTATGGAGTTACATTAAAGCTTTACAGTACTTTATGTGGGAAGTAGCACATTCAGTGTTGAATTCGATGCATTTGCGGTGCAAACCCTTTATGGTAGCCGTCCTCACAGGAATACTGTGAAACGGGTCACTGTTATTTGATACTTGGGAAACTGAGGCAGAATGACCATCCAGAAAGACACAAGATCATCCAACTTGTTTCTCATACAGTAGTGGAAATTACCTTTGTGTCCCACAAAAACTCAGCCAGCTCTCCCACCCGCAAGGTGCACAAGATGGTTTCCCAGACAGGCAGCTTGAACTTCTTGCCAATGACGAGCGCCATGGGTTTGCCCCTTGCACGACTGTCATCTAAGACTGCTGGTCTGGGCCACAGAGCAGGGGGCGGCAATGGAAGGTAGCCTGAAGAGGGCAGGAGGCAAAATTGTTGAATGGGGGAACCCCCACCCTGTCTGCTGCGACTTTTCCAGGCACAGTGGAGCAGCAGAGTCAAGTGATCAGCTAGACGGTGTATGATGGTGATGAATGCCCAGAGGTGTAGAACCAGAGTTTCATGCCATCCCCACTAGCACAGATGTTAACCTAGCTTCCAATATGGCAGTCAACGATGCTCACAAGTCTATTTTATTTGTATCCCACTCTTCCTCCACAGAGTTCGGGGTGGTGGGCATGATCCTCCCCTTCTCTGATTTGTAGCACTGTGAAGAAGGTTAGGCTCGGCGAAACTGGCCCAAGGACACCAAGGGAGCTCCGTGGCAGAGTACAGGTCCCCACAGAACCCTAACTCCTCCGCCACACAGCCTCTCCCGCGTCAGAGCATACAAACTTAACAGAGCCCTGAAACGATGAACTGTGGAGTTGGTAAAGGCACAAGTTGGTGGATATTTACATTCATTCCTCTTTGTCAATGTAACTTATTAACTCAACCAGACTGCAAATTTGTTGTTGTTCAGTCGCACAGTCGAGTCCGACTCTTCGCGACCCCATGAACCAGATTACGCCAGGCCCTCCTGTCTTCCGCTGTCCGCTGAAGTTTGCTCAATTTCATGTTCGTTGCATCGATGACACTGTCTAACCATCTCATCCTTTGCCGTCCCCTTCTTCTTTGACCTTCAATCTTTCCCAGCATCAGGGTCTTCTCCAGTGAATGCTCCCTTCTCATTTGGTGGCCAAAGTATTTGAGCTTCAGCTTCAGGATCTGGCCTTCCAGGGAACAGTCAGGGTTGATTTCTTTTAGGATTGACTGATTTGATCTCCTTGCAGTCCAAGGGACTCTCAAGAGTCCTCTCCAGCACCATAGTTCAAAAGAATCTATTCTTCAGCGCTCGGCCTTCCTTATAGTCCAACTCTCACAGCCATACATTACTACGGGGAATACCATTGCTTTGACCATGCGGACTTTTGTTGGCAAGGTGATGTCTCTGCTTTTTATCATGCTGTTTAGGTTTGCCATCGCTTTCCTCCCAAGGAGCAGGCGTCTTTTAATTTCATGGCTGCAGTCACCATCTGCGGTGATCTGGGATCCTAGGAACGTGAAGTCTGTCACTACTTCTACGACTTCCCCTTCTATTTGCCAAGGAGTGATGGGGCCGGATGCCATGATCTTAGTTTTTTTGATGTTGAGCTTCAAGCCCACTTTTGCACTCTCCTCTTTCACCCTGAGCAAGAGACTCTTTAGGTCCTCTTCACTTTCTGCCATCAGAGTGGTATCGTCTGCATATCTGAGGTTATTGATCTTTTCCCCAGCAAACTTAACTCCAGCTTGTGATTTATCCAGGCCAGCATTTCGCATGATGTACTCTGCATATAAATTAAATAAGCAAGGTGACAATATACATCCTTGTCGAACTCCTTTTCCTATGCTAAACCAATCAGTTGTTCCATATCCGGTTCTAACTGTTGCTTCTTGACCCTTATACAGGTTTCTCAGGAGACATATGAGGTGGTCTGGTACTCCCATCTCTTTAAGAACCTGCCATAATTTATTGTGATCCACACAATCAAAGGCTTTAGCATAGTCAATGAAGCAGAAATAGATGTTTTTCTGGTACTCTCTTGCTTTCTCCATAATCCAGCGAATGTTGGCAATTTGATCTCTAGTACCTCTACCTCTTCAAAACCCAGCTTGTACTTCTGGCAGTTCTCTATCCACGTACTGTTGGAGCCTAGCTTGTAGGATTTTGAGCATGACCTTGCTAGCATGTGAAATGAGTGCAATTGTGTGATAGTTTGAACATTCCTTGATGTTGCCCTTCTTTGGGATTGGAATGTAAACTGACCTTTTCCAATCCTGTGGCCACTGTTGTGTTTTCCAAATTTGTTGGCAAATTGAGTGCAGCACTTTAACAGCATCTTCTTTTAAGACTTTGAATAACTCAGCTGGGATACCATCACCTCCACTAGCTTTGTTGTTAGTAATGCTTTCTAAGGCCCATTTAACTTCGCTTTCCAGGATGTCTGGCTCGAGGTCAGTGATTATACCATCGTGGTTGTCAAGGACATCGAGGTCCTTCTTGTATAGTTCTTCTGTGTATTCTTGCCATCTTTTCCTAATCTCTTCTGCTTCTGTTAGGTCCCTACCGGTTTTGTCCTTTATCATGGCCAGCTTTGCATGGAACGTTCCCTTGATTTCTCCAATTTTCTTGAAGAGATCTCTAGTCCTTCCCAATCTATTGTTTTCCTCTATTACTTTGCATTGTTCATTCAGGAAAGCCTCCTTATCTCTCCTTGCTGTTCTCTGGAAATCTGCATTCAGTTGGGCAAATCTTTCCTTTCCCCCATTGCCTTTAGCTTTCCTTCTTTCCTCTGCTATGTGTAAAGCCTCATCAGACAGCCACTTTGCTTTTTTGCATTTCTTTTTCTTTGGGATGGCGGTGAGTGCTGCCTCCTTTACAATGTCACGGACCTCTGTCCATAGTTCTTCAGGCACTCTGTCTATCAAATCTAGTCCCTTAAACCTATTCTTCACCTCTACTGTATATTCATCGGGGATGCGATCTAGGTCAAATCTGAATGGCCTTGTGGTTTTCCCAACTTTCTTCAATTTAAGTCTGAATTTTGCAATGAGTAGCTCATGATCTGAGCCACAGTCAGCTCCAGGTCTTGTTTTTACTGACTGGATAGAGCTTCTCCGTCTTTGACTGCAAATTATATAGTCAATCTGATTTCGGTGTTGCCCATCTGGTGATGTCCATGTGTAGAGACGCCTCTTAGGTTGTTGGAAAAGGGTGTTCGCTATGACCAGCGTGTTCTCTTGACAAAACTCTGTTAGCCTTTGCCCTGCTTCATTTTGTTCTCCAAAGCCAAACTTGTCTGTTATTCCGGTTACCTTTTGATTTCCTACTTTAGCATTCCAGTCCCCTATGATGATGAGGACATCATTTTTTGGTGTTAGTTCTACGAGCTGTTGTAGGTCTTCGTAGAACTAGTCCACTTCAGCCTCTTCTGCAGCAGTGGTTGGGGCATAGACTTGGATTACTGTGATATTGAATGGTTTGCCTTGGATTCGGACCGAGATCATTCTGTCATTTTTGAGATTGTATCCCAATACTGCCTTTCTCACTCTCTTGTTGACTATAAAGGCCACACCATTTTTTCTACGGGATTCCTGGCCACAGTAGTAGATATAATGGTCTTCTGAGTTAAATTCGCCTATTCCTGTCCACTTTAGTTCACTGATTCCCAAGATGTTGATGTTCAGTCTTGCCATCTCATTTTTGACCACGTCAAGCTTACCTTGATTCATAGATCTTACATTCCAGGTTCTTATGCAGTATTGTTCTTTGCAGCATCGAACTTTCCTTTCACCGTCAGACACATCCACAACTGAGCGTCCTTTCGGCTTTGGCCCAGCCGCTTCACTCTTTCTGGGGTTACTCGTACTTGCCCTCTGCTCTTCCTCAGTAGCATATTGGACACCTTCCAACCTGAGGGGCTCATCTTCCGGCGTCATATCTTTTAGCCTTTTGTTACTGTCCATGGGGTTTTCTTGGCAAAGATACTGGAGTGGGTTGCCATTTCCTTCTCCAGGGGATCACGCTTGGTCTGAGTTCTCTGCTGTGGCCTGTCCGTCCTGGGTGGCCCTCCACGGCATAGCCCACAGCCTCATTGAACCACGCAAGCCCCCTCGCCATGACAAGGCAGTGATCCATGAGGGAGAGACTGCAAATATATATATTTAAATCAAAACAACAGATCAGCTCATCTATCCACTCATGCCTGTGAGTTTACAGCCTAAGCAGCAAGTCTCACAAACAACTTGCCCAAAAGATATAAGTATGCTTGGAACAAGTAAAGACTAGGCTGTGAGTAACAAGAATAACTTTTTTATTAAGTCTCTGTCTCTAACTCCCTTCAGGCTTCTTACAGCAGAGAATAAATGGAGGGGGGGGAATGGTAAAAATTAAAACTGGAGACTCGGGCTGCGGTCACACGTGCCAGAAAAAACAGAAGGGAAGGAAGGCTCTTTCCTCCGGAGGAATTTGACCCGCAGTTGCATGATCACACCTCCCTTTGAAGCTGCGGGTGCAGGCGGTCAGTGTGTGATCAGATGCAACTGCAGTTGAGTCAGGGGGTTGTGCCATTTTTCCCCATGCACTTAACCAAAAGATCGATGAATTGCATCTCCTCACCAAGCACTCCCTATGGAGTTTGTGATGATGCGCCTACTGCAAAGGGGGGGGAATGACAACACAGAGTCGGGATGGCCCAATTAGACCATCCCAATGCCACGAGAGCGCGCTGGAGCGATCAAAGCCAGGAAAGTCCATCCGTGGCCCGTTGCAACCCGTTTTCCCTGGATTTT
Source organism: Gekko gecko (assembly GCA_029375565.1). Taxonomy (NCBI): domain Eukaryota; kingdom Metazoa; phylum Chordata; class Lepidosauria; order Squamata; family Gekkonidae; genus Gekko; species Gekko gecko. Next base: position 88,290,967 of record JAPDNY010000003.1, read on the forward strand.
CCCTGATTTCTTTTAACTCTGCTTCTGTGGTGGAGCAAAACAGGTTGCTGATGGCTGTGGGGCGCTTCCCAGGTGTTGTCTGATCGTGCCCTTTAAATCCACCCAGCATTTGTGCCTATGTCCGGTCTAATTGTGTGTATGATCGCAGCCTAGTTGGAATAATTAAGGTGTTCAGAAGCAAAGGAAAAGATTCCAGGGCTTTAGTGCCATGACTGAGAAGGCCCTTTCCCAGTAGATTTAAAAGATCTATTAGATTTAAAAGTTAATGCAGAAATTCAGAATTGCAGACAGCTGAGCTTGAAAAGAAAAACTGGCTTCTCTAATCACTGCTGCATTGCGAAAGAAAAAGGATCATGTGCCGTTTGCTTCCACTGCCAGATTATGTGGCTTAATCCGTATGCTATTAATGGCAACTATTTAATCCAGAGGAGATCCTGTTTAATCCACAGATATGGATTACATGGTTTACAAATCCCAATTGCTTATACTTGGGTAATATAAGTGTCTCTTGATGTTCTGGGGGTAGATGCTGTGCTTTGCTTGCGGCACTGTTTGAAGTAGAACATGAAACACACACAAAATGCCCAAACACGTCTAAACCTGCCCTAGGACCTGCAAAACTGCTCTCGCCTACTCCCTCCTACTCAGTACCCACCACATCCATCCCTTTCTGACTCGAATAGTGGAAACCGCTGGAATCCTAGAACTCTTTCATTTCATGCTATTGCCACGGAAAGGTGCTTCCTCCCTCTCTGTACAAGGCCTGGTTGACGTGTAGGAGAACGAGGCAGGAGAATCCTGAGCCAGTCCCACTGTCTCCATCACTTCCGAAGGAAGATTCCAGCTCAGAAGGTTCCTCTGCATAAAACAAACTTCCTGCACACAGAAATCTAACAGAGCAGGGAGACAAGTGCTTGCTGTACTACCTTTCTATCTGCAAGCAGGTTTTAAACAGAGAAACATATCAGCTGCGTTCAGACTGGCAGTTTGCCCTGCTATAGCCACGTTTCAGCCACATTTTACAAATGGATTAAGAGGGGTGTTCACACAGGCACATCTGCCTGGCGTTCCCCACCCATAGTCAACCTGTGCTGTTCCACTTCGCTCCCACATTTAAAAGATACCTGGTAAAAGTGGTAGCAAATCCCTGAGAGCCCATTTATCCCGCTTCATTCCGCTTCTGGGAAGTGTAAACGCCAACCCGAAAAGCCAGGAGCAACCCGCGTTGCACATAAGGCAGCAGCAATATGATTGGCTGTGCTCCGCTCTACCGCCCAATGCGGTGCCGGTGCAATGAGATCCTCCCCCAATCAGCTGGATGCGCTCATGCGCACATAGCTGAATTACCAGGGAAAAGCTGTTTACAGCCACGCCTCAGGGCCAGTGGTCTGAACAGTCCAGTGCGCCTCTTCCCGGTGTGCTCCCACATCAGTCAGCGCAGTGTGACCGGGAAAGCTTTTTTGCCACGACTGGCTCCTGCTTCAGACTGCCAGTCTGAACTCAGCCATCTACTTTCTAAAGTGGTACCGACTCATTATCTGACATAGAATCACAGAATCAGAGAGTTGGAAGGGACCTTGCGGGTCACCTAGTCCAACCCCCTGCACTCTGCAGGAGAGTAGCCCGAAAGATAGCCCTACAACATGTCTTAACCAAACTTCAGCTGTGAGTAATTTCATTACCACGCGGGTTCCATGGTCTGAACTAACAGACTAGGACTACCAGTGGACCATTTGATATCAATTTGATCAATGGCAACTACCTCCATCATGGAGGCTCCATGCCGTGAAAAGTTTTACGATTCCCCATTTCTACACATTATAAGACCCCATCAGGCGGCAGGACTAGAACTCACACTTCTTTCAGTAAGAGGCAGTAATTACAGCACATGTGGGGGGAAAACCCACCCTTAAAGTAAAACAAAGAAAGACTGGTCTGTCTGAGAACCCTGCCTCTGCCGCGCACACATCCTCCAAGCACTAGCGACCATGATGCCACCCTCGGACCCAAGAAGGCCACCTCAGCTCAGCCTATTCACCAACCAATACCTCTGCACCGAAGGGAACAAGACTCCCCCACACCGCTTAGTGGGATTACACCCCATTTGCATTCTCCCCTCCCCAGCCTCGCAGAACAGGAGGGTCTTACGCGGGCCAATGGGTCATCAGCTAACAGCCGCGCATGCACTTTCCTCCAGGCCCACTCTGTTACCGTAACCCTGAGAAAACGGCGCACAGTTTTGTTACCTTGGTACCATCTTGGTAGTCGGGAAACTCTCCTCGGCCTTCCTGCATAACCTGCTTTTGGATCCCGTCTGCTCGGAGTTTCGTGATCAGGTCCACCATGATGGCACCTCAACTGAGATCTGTGCTAGCACAATCTTTGGCGTATTTCAGACATCCTCGGGTATTGCCATATATCCCACCCTCGGGTAATGCCGTATGTCCGGTTAACGTCGGACTATTTTGGGAAAAGAACTGCAAGTAGTTGGAGTGGAGTTGTGGAACCAGTTAGAGGCGCTTGTAGAGGCCAGAAACCATGCCTCAGATGTTTTTCTTCCCTGTTCCCTATGCCACACCCTACTATAGACATACCCGTCTCTGCTTTCTAACAAACAGATTACACTGGGATTTTGCATCATGTCCTGAAGCTTGTTTCTTTTTCCTGGGGGTGGGGTGGGGTATGTGTGTGTAACATTCAGCCTGAAGCATTCTGGAGAACCTGAAAGCTTACACAGTTATGTTTGCATTCAGTGGCACCTTTAAGACCAACAAAGTTTAATTCTGGGTATAAGCTTTCATGTGCATGCATACTTCATCAGATCATAGAATCACAGAGTTGGAAGGGATCTCGAGGGTCATCTAGTCCAACCCCCTACACAAGGCAGGAAATTCACAAATACCCTTCCCACCTGCAATGAAGGTGCACCATGCCCAGAAGATGACCAAAAACCTCCAGGATCCCCGGCCAAACTGGCCTGGAGAAAAACTGCTTCCTGACCCCAAAGTGGCCATCAGCATTTCCCCGGGCGTGTAAGAAAGGGCCACAAGAACTAAGCACTGAGGCAACCCTTCCTGCCCTCCCTCTCAGGATCTGCCTGAGTTCACAGGATCAGAGCATTGCTATCAGATGGCCATCTAGCCTCTGTTTGAAAACCTCCAAAGAAGGAGAGCCCACCACCTCCCGAGGAAGCCTGTTCCACTGAGGAACCGCTCTGACTGTCAGGAAGTTCTTCCTAATGTTTAGCCAAAAACACTTCTGATTTAATTTCAACCCGTTGGTTTTGGTCCAGCCTTCTGGGGCAACAGAAAACAACTCCACACCATCCTCTAGATGACAGCCCTTCAAGTACTTGAAGATGGTTATCATATCATTTCTCAGTTGTCTCCTTTCCAGGCTAAATGTACCCAGCTCTTTCAGCCTTTCCTCATAGGACTTGGTCTCCAGACCCCTCACCATCTTCATTGCCCTCCTCTGGACATGTTCCAGCTTGTCTATATCCTTCTTAAATTGTGGTGCCCAAAACTGAACACAGTACTCTAGGTGAGGTCTAACCAGAGCAGATTAAAGTGGTACCATCACATCTCGTGATCTGGACATTATACTTCTGTTGATACAGCCCAAAATCGCATTTGCCTTTTTATCAACCGCATTACACTGCTGACTCATGTTCAGTGTATGGTCTACTTAAGACCCCTACATCCTATAGTGATATAGAATAACAATTCAGTAAACAGAAATGTAGCAATAATGGCCAAGGTGTAACCAGAATACAGAAACAAGAATAAGGAATAAAGTCCCAAATATTTCACTGTGTCTCACTCCAGTTGTGTTGTAATGTCATAGTCCAATTTGATGTGCATTTCATCATGGAGTGGACATTCATGAATTCCATAAGCCATAGAAAGCCATTTGACGCGTGGTCTAGATGCAAGCTGCTGCGTTTCGAGAATTTCTTGTTCAAAACCAATAGGCTATAGTGGGACTAAATGCAAATTCAAAACACATACAAGTGAGAATGAACATTCATACATAATATATAAATTGCATAATATGGAGCTACAGGAAGACTCACCCCAATCTCAGTAGAAGGCACATACAAAGCCAGTATAATCAATCATGAAGGATCATGGGTCTTTATCCTACCATATGTTGCATCATAATTTATACCTAATGTCAGGCTGCAGCAACACAGGTGAAATTAGTAAAAGATCTTACTACCCTACTGAAATCAAAAGAACAAGAAAGACATGCTGCCATCACTTAGACTGAACAAGTTAAAACCTAGCTGTTAAAGTGAAAATATCTAGGGAGGAGTATCAGGTTGCAATTGCACAGGTCCAGTGGCCTTGATAAGCTATTGCTAATTGATATAAGATGTGAAATCCATGCTTTGATTCATGCCAAAAGGATAGTAGGTCTTTAAATCATAAATAAATCTAGTTTCCTTTTGTAATAGGATCTGTTCAATGTTTTGTACTTGAAAGGGCTTTTTTTGATGGCAGTATAGGATTATAAACTTCATCTCATTCACACTGTGACCTGCCTGCATGTAATGTCTAACCACTGGTGATTTTTCAATGGCATTATTCACTCTTGACCGATGCTCCAGCACCCGAGTCTTAATTGCCCTAGCTGTCATCCCAACATATTTTAACCCACATGAACTGTTATGTATGAGACTTCAGGCAGCTCTTAACAAGTGATTGAGCTTTATTAGAACATGACAGGAAAACCAACACAAAAACAGGAGAGCAGAAACTCTCTTTTAACCTTTCCAGGCTTCGCTAACCACGCCCCCTGGTGGGTTAAGAACCAATCAGTATTCTTGCATAAAGGCCAATAGTATTTGTTCCCTCCAAAACCTTTCTTCGTCTCTGATTGGTCTATTATGAAGAATAGCCAATCAGAACATTTCATTTATGATACCTTAGCTCCTATGGAGTTATGGCCCAAGCCAGGCCTTCAGTATGTATGCATAAAGATAATACCCCTCCCCCCCAAGATAAATCAATCCCCGAGCAAACAAAATCTTTTAAATGTGACAGACGATACTGACTCTGTTATGACCGCCTTAGTATTCTGGTCTGAGGCTGTGCCTCTGTGTCCATAGTCTTTGGGCTGCCCTTGTCCCCAGCGGGACTAATTGTTGGCGGGTCAACAGGAGCAGTGTCGAGGTCTGGGGGGTGCCCAGTCTCTGACTCTGCGGTCGGTTCTAAGTCTGCGGGGATTCTGGTAGCCACAGAGTTTTGAGGCTCTACCTGTCCCGTATTCGGCATCGGACCCTCAGTTGCTTCTGGACAGTCTTTGACATGTGCATCTGTCCATTGCTGCTGAAGTTGGTCGATATGGTGCCTTAGGCTCCTACCAGCTAATGTCGTCACCACGTAGGAGAGCATGCCAGTGTCTTTGGTTACGGATGCTGGAATCCATAGATGTCGCTCCCCATAGTTCCTGGCGAAAACAGCATCTCCACCCTGGAACAAGTAGGTTGCTGCCAGGGCCTCCATCTGTGGAGGTTTGTCTGATGTCAGGTCTGGGTGCAGTCGATCGAGGAGTGATGTCAGGCGACGGTTCATCAGGAGCTCCGCAGGCTTCTTCCCATTGCAGTGTGTGGTGTAATGTGCTGGTATAGCAGGAACGTTGCCAGTTTGTGGCTCCAATCCCCATGAACCAACCTGTGGAGAGCGTCTTTTGTGGTATGCACCATTCACTCGGCTTGTGGAATGGTGCTGATGTTATGTGTTTGATAGGTTGTTGTGTATAAAGTTCTGAAACTCAGAGGATGTGAACTGAGTCCCGTTATCGGACACTATGGTGTTCGGCAGGCCGTGTGTAGCAAATATACGGCGGAGAGCCCTGATCACTGGTGGCTGAGGTCATTTTGGACATTTGAATGACCTCCAGACACTTTGAGTAAGCATCCACAATTATCAAAAACACTTGCCCCTGGAACGGCCCCGCGAAATCAATATGTAACCGGGACCATGGTCGATGTGTGGTTTCCCAGTGTTGCACTGGGGCATGCAGAGGGTCTGATCGGGACTCTTGGCATGGCAGGCAGGTCCTTATCCATTCCTCTATTTCCTGGTCTTTGCGTGGCCACCACACATAGCTCTGGGCCAGAGCTTTCATGTGAACTATGCCCGGGTGGCCCACATGCAAAGCCTCCAGAACCCTCTTGCGTAGTTTGGGGGGAACCACCACCCTATTTCCCCACAGTAAACAGCCCTTGTGAGCCGACAGCTCCTGTTGCCTGGCTGAAAATCAGCATCAAAATGGCCCACCAGCCACCCCCTCCACACCCAGTTTAGTACTCAGGCGAGCATGGAGTCTCTGGCCGATCTGGCCGTGATCTCAGAGGCATGCACTGGAGGCTGTGGAAGCTCTTCTATCGCCATTACCTCACAGGCTGGTGCAGGATTGATGGCTGGCCCCAAAATCAGACACCTACTCAGTGCGTCCACATGTCCAATTGCTTTGGCCGAGCGATGGACAAAGTCATAGTCGTAGGCCAACAGGAACAAAGTCTAGCACCGCATATGCGGGGACAGGATTTGCAGAGTCTGGCAGTGAGGCGCGAACAGTCCTAATACGGGCTTGTGGTCAGTGACCAGGAGAAATCGGTGACTATACAAAAAGTCATGGAGCTTTTTAACGCCTGCGATCAAGGCAAGAGCCTCCTTATCTATCTGGGCATAATTCCTTTCAGTTGGTGACAAAGTTCTAGAATAGTATGCCACTGGCGCTTCCAGCATGACATGACTGAGGACGGCACCAATGTTGAAAGGAGAGGCATCTGCCGCGAGAACCAGCAGTTTGCACTCATCAAAATGAGTGAGTACATTGTTGGAAACCAAGAGTTCTTTAACAGCCTCGAATGCATGGTCTTGTCGCAACCCCCACTCCCACTTAGCCCCCTTAACCAACAGCCTGTGCAGCGGCTCTGCGATGGATGCCTTATGGGGCAAAAAGGTGTGGTGGAAGTTCAATATGCCTAAAAACGATTGCAGCTCTTTTTTATTTTCGGCCGTAGTGCTTGCTGGATCACTGCAACCTTACTATCAGTGGGGTGTACACCATTTCCATCAATTAGGAACCCCAGGAATTTGACCCTAGGGACCCCGAACTATTTCTTTTGTTTGACCTTGAGGCCCGTCTCCTGGAAATGACCCAGCACTGCCCTGATGCGTTCTGCTAGCTCTGTTTTGTTGGCACCTGCAACCAGAACGTCATCAAAATATGGCACCACCCCTGGTATGTCCCAAAGCAACCCTTCCATTAACCCTTGGAAGATTCCCAGAGCCACATTTACACCAAACTGTAGCCTGTTAACCTTAAATGCCCCTCAGTGCGTGACGATGGTCTGTGCCTCTGCTGCACTCGTGTCCACTGGCAACTGCTGGTATGCCTGGGCAAGATCCAACTTCACAAAGATCCGCTCTCCCACCAGAGACACTAAAACGTGACTTATTACTGGTACAGTGTATGCGTGTTGCTGCAACGCTCTGTTGATGGTACATCTATTGATATGACTTAACCATTAACCTGCCCTTATTCACATATATAATAGTGTCTAAAAAATTGATTGACTGCTGACTGTAATGTATATCAAACTTTATGCTGTCTTCTAATGTATTGAGCCACTGATGGAACTGGTTTAAACATATATTGCCCTGTATGAACAAAAAATATCATCAATAAACCTCAAATACTTTTTGATGTTGAGAAAAAAAAGAGTTTGCAGATGCTAGAATATGTGTCTCCTCAAAGTGTTGCATAAAAAGATTTGCAACTGAAGGTGCAGCTGGATTACCCATTGCAATGCCACATTTTTGAAGGTTTTTTTTTCAAACCGAAAATAATTGTTTTCCAATATTAAGTCCAAAATTTCAAGCAAAAAATAAGTAGGAACAGGGATGTTTTGTTGTTGCTCTAGTACCTCTGCAATAACCTGTCTTATTTCTCAATGTAGTATGTTTGTGTATAAAGCTCTTACATCAAGGGTTACCAGGTAGTAGCCTTCAGAAACCTGTATATTCTCTACCTGTTGGATAAAATGTGTGGTATCCTTAAAGTATGATTTTACTTGAATTACTAAGGGCTGCAGAATATGGCCCAAAAATTGGGATATAGGTTCGAAAACAGATCCTGCCCCTGATATAATAGGGCATCCTGGGGGTGGGTTTCCTTTTCTATGGATATTAGGCAATGCATATATAACTAATATCCTAGGGTAAGGAACCTGAAAAAAACCTTAAATAAGGATTCTGAAATGATATTTAAAGCAAAAGCTTCCATGATAGTAGTCTTAATTAAATTTTGAGTATGAGTGGTAGGGGCATATGCAATGAGTGCATAATGTTGTGTATTGTTAAGGAGGGTATAGACCATTCCCAAATAGTCCTCCTTATTCAGGATCACAATCCTTCCTCCTTTATCAGCCTCTTTTATTCCAATCTGTTGGTCCTTCTCAAGGTTAGTAAGGGCTACTCTTTCTCTGTATGTTATATTAGATCTGATGTTCCTATTTGTTCTTTCAGCAGACTCAATATCCTGTAAGACTAATCTTTCAAAAACAGCTGTAAAAATTTGGATTTGGGTCTAAATTTATCATTCTTCATATCTGTTTCTCCAAAAAAACCCTGTTAAGTTTAAGTTGTCTTAATAGTAGGAATAAATCCTTACATGTAGAAAAAGAGTCATATTTAGCTGTAGGAACAAAATTTAGCCCCTTGTTCAAAACTGAAATGTCATCATCATTAAGTGTCCTTGTTGATAAATTAATTTCTAAGTTGGACGCTTCCTCTGAGGGAGTGGTTAATACTGCTTGTGATCTCTGTTTCTGAGACTGTAATCCCTTATAAAAAAAATTCCTGTTGCTGTTGGACCTGTTTCTTCTAAACCTAATAGTCTGTACATCATTATCAGAAGAGTTATCAGCCTCAGAATTATAAGAGCTCAAGTCAGACCATGAAACTTACTTTCTTTTAGATGGCATAGTGTTGTTCCATTTATATACCCTACCAGTGTCATAATCCTGAGAATCCCTATGCAATTTTTTAGTTTTTGTGTCTCTTATTTTCTTTTCTAGTTCCTGAATATTGTTTTTAAGAAATCCCAATTTTTGATCAAAAGCCTCTATGCTTTACATGCTATCCTACATTTTCTGTTCCAAAATATTGATTTCAGAATCCAACCTTGCTGTATCCTCAATTGATTTCTCTATAATTAATAACATTAAATCCAATGCACATTTATAGAGGACTGCTATCCACTTTTTCTTAAATTCTTCAGAATCAACAAAAAGACTAGGGCCCTTTTGAATCCTTAAACCCCTAGGAATGTTAGCTGTCTTGCAGTACTCCTTTAAGAACACAGCATGTAAATGTATTCCCAACCTTTTCTCACTGAGTAGAGACCACTGTTTCCAATCATAATTTCCAATATCCTCATAGTCAAAAGCATTAGGCAAGCTAGCCATCAATCTTTCCTTATCAGCATTAGAAAAAACAGAAGTATTACAACCCCACAATGAGCAGCAGAAACCAAAAAAGAAGGGGAGCCGGTGTACAAGGACAGGAACAAAGCTCAAAAACCACTGGCTGAAAATAAACAAGGTAGATATATAATGATATAGAATAACAATTCAGTAAACAGCTCCATATTATGCAATTTATATATTATGTATGAATGTTCATTCTCACTTGTGTATGTTTTGAATTTGCATTTAGTCCCACTATAGCCTACTGGTTTTCAATAAGAAATACTTGAAGTGCGGCAGCTTGCATCCAGATCATGCATCAAATGGCTTTCTATGGCTTATGGAATTCATGAATGTCCACTCCATGATGAAATACACGTCAAATTGGACTATGATATTACAACACAACTGGAGTGAGACACAGTGAAATATTTGGGACTTTAATCCTTATTCTTGTTTCTGTATTCTGGTTACACCTTGGCCATTATTGTTATATTTCTGTTTACTGAATTGTTATTCCATATCATTATATATCTACCGTGTTTATTTTCAGCCAGTGGTTTTTGTACTTTGTTCATGTAAATATAGATAGCTGTGTGACAATAGAGGCTGTACTGACAAAGAGTTGGAGAGATCCCCTGTTTTTAACATTTTGGAAATGGCTGGTGCAGGCAAAGATACATTGTTGATCACAGACTTTAAACGATTAACACAGGAAACAATCATATCAGCTTTGCAACCTAAGTTTGACCTACTCTTACAGCAGGGCACCAATCAGAAGGAAGAGCAAACTGACATGACATTTACCAGTCAGTTGGGCTGAGGCAAGGAGTGGAGAGCACCTGGTGAGTTGTTGATAGAAGTCTCAAAGTTTTCAGGGTACATCACTCCAACAAGAGTTTATGTTGGAGTTTGACAAATGTTCCTGAGGCTGTAGAAGATAGCATTGCTTCTAGGAAGATGGATAACAAAGGATTTATTCTGCTGACCTGCCTGGGCTGCGCCATGATCATTTTTCTGCCATGCCATGAAATGCATTATACATGCTGCAAGTGCAAGCTTATAAGAATGCTTGAGGAGAAGGTGGGAGAACTCAAGGCACAAATTTGTACACTGTGGAACGTCAGGGAGGCAGAAAGCTTTTTAGACATGACGGAAGAAGGGCTCCTGAGAGAATGGCAAGAGCTAGCAAATCCTAAGCAAGAGGAAGGAAGTAACAATGAACAGGTGGGTGAGTGGAAGAATGTGACCTTGAGGAGTAAGATAATCAGGAAACATTCACAGCCAGTGGAGCTGCAAAATCAATACCAACCGCTTCTGATGATGGAAGATCAGAATAGCACATTCCGAGATCAAAAGGATGTGACAGACACACAAGTACATAGGCAGAGAAGGAACCAAGCTATCCCATGGAGAAAGAAACGAGTAGTGATGGTTGGTGACTCCCTACTGAGAGGGATGGAAGAAGGTGTATGCAGACTGGACAAGGAATCTCAAGAGGTTTGTTGCCTTCCTGGAGCATGTATCCAAGATGTGACTGAGAGAATTCCAGGACGGGTCAAGACCTCTGATCGCTACCCACTGCTGATCCATGTGGGAACAAATGATATGGCCCGAAGAAACCTTGAATGGATCTCTAAAGACTACGAGGCTCTGGGCAAGAAGGTGAAAGATCTGGGGGCTCGGGAGGTGTTCTCCTTCATTTTACCTGTTGAGGGCCATGGAGCTGGAAGGGAGAACAGGATACTAGAGGTGAATGGCTGGTTATGTAGATGGTGCCGTCGAGAGGGATTTGGCTTCCTGGACCATGGTATGCACCTCCGACATGAAGGACTGTTGGCGATGGATGGGGTGCACCTTATAAAGAATGGGAGGAATGTCTTTGCTGGAAGACTTGCGAACCTGATCAGGAAGGTTTTAAACTGAAGACATCGGGGGTGGGGAAGAAAAAGCCTGATGTTGTGCGGCATCCCCAACACTAAGTTCAAGAAGAGGAGTGACCAGAGAATAAATGAATGGGAGAAAGGTGAGTTCAGTAGTTTTCAGGTAAATTTGAAGGGACCTAGGGTAGGAAAGGATGTCTGTAATCTGAGATGTCTTTATACTAATGCACAGAGTATGGGAAATAAACTGGAGGAACTTCAAATATTGGAAAGTAAATATGATTTGATAGGTATCACTGAGACTTGGTGGGATGAGTCTCATACAGCGATTGAAGGATATACCTTGTTCAAACAGAACAGAATAAACAAAAAAGGAGGTGGGGTGGCACTATATGTCAAGAATGAATACACTTGCACTGAAATTTAGGATTTTGAGAGTTGCCCTGCTGACAGTGTGTGGTTAAGGATAGAGCGAGGTGGGAAAGAAGGGGATATTGTTGTGGGGGTATGCTACTGTCAGGTTCAACAGCAAGCAAGTCCAGACACACTTCACTCAGAAAGTTATGCTTTATTGGAATACCAGTCTGTTGCCAAGTAGTACATGTTCATTGTCAGGAATGACAGGTGTTGCATGGGGGGCTGTGTATATACTCTGATGCTTCAACTAGCCAAGCAAATGAAATCCAAGCACGTACATGGGAAACCTTCCGGCAGGACATTACATCATGAACAGGAGACTACCCCCCCTTCCAGAGGGCTGAAACAGTCACACCAGCTGGGGAACCCAAGCCCTCCTTTCTGTCAAGGTTACACTGAAAGCGGTGTCTAGCAGAGGAATGTCTCCCACAGTTGCCTTAGCAAAGCAAAGCTATGCGCATGCGAGCAAGCTAGGAATGAGGCTTTACAGAAAACATGGCAGTTATCTGACATCCTGCCCCCTTAAAACCCAATCACCCCCCTTTTCGACTGTTTGGGAAACTTCCTGGTTTGTCCGGGAGACGTCAGTGAAAGTCCTGCAAAAGCCTGGGAGCTCAGATATCTGTTGCTTTTACCCACTCCTGATGCTGCGGACCAAAATGCACCCACGCCACAAGGTAATACAATTGCCCACATTTTACTTTAGAGTCCAGAATGTCCGAAATCTCGTAGTGTTCTTTACCGTCCACCAAGAGGGGAGGAGGGACTGCTGCCTGTGGATGCCATTGGTTAGGGGGCTGACTGGGCTTTAACAAGCTGAAATGGAAAATTGGATGGATGTTTTTAAGATTCTTAGGTAACTCCAATTCTACAGTCACATCATTGATTAATCTGCGAATCTTGAATGGACCAATATATTTCTACGCTAACTTCCACAAGTTTTGCGAAAGTCGTAGGTTCTTGGTTGATACAGACACAAAATCTCCAGGCTGCAGAACCCAACCCTCTACCCTTTTCTTGTCAGCCTGGGGCATTGAGGAACGGTAGTGGGGGCTGTTGTACCCCAAAGCAGCTTTAAAAGGGGAGATTCCCGTTGAGGCATGACAAGCATTATTGTAGCAAAATTTGGCCAGGGGAAGTAGGTCTATCCAATCGTCTTGTTGGAAGTTACTGAAACAGTGCAGGTACTGTTCCAGGGTTTGATTCGTTCTGTCTGCTCATCAGTTTCTGGGTGGTAAGCACTGCTTAGGGCACGTTCCACCCCCAAAATGCCCATCAGCTCTCCTCAGAACTTGGAAATAAATTGAGTCCCCCGATCCATGATTATTTTGGCTGGCATCATGTGGAGGCACACTACATGTTGCAGGAAGGCTCTCACCAAGGAACGGGCTGTGGGCAAACTTGGAGGTCGCAGATGTGTTCTGGGATTGGTGACAGCCCCCGGAACAGAATGACAACCCTGGGGGTAGCAGAAGTGTTCTGGGACTGGAATGACAGCCCTGGGGATAGCAAATGTGTTCTGGGATTAGAGTGACAGCCCCCAAAATGGAATGACAGCCCCTGGGGGTAGCAGAAGTGTTCTGGGATTAGAGTGACACCCCCCAGAATGGAATGACAGCCCCTGGGGTAGCACATGTGCTCTGGGACTGGAATGACAGGGCCCAGAGTGGAATGATAGCTCCTGGGGGTAGCAGATGTGTTCTGGGACTGGAATGACAGGGCCTAGAGTGGAATGATGCCCCCTGGAGGTAGCAGATGTATTCTGGGATTGGAGTGACAGCCCCCAGAATGGAATGACAGCCCCTGGGGATAGTAGGTGCCTGTTCCTTGCTGAGCCCATCCTCCCACCAAGGATGAGGAGAGTGCAGGGCAATGGCAACCATTTCACCCTGCCTGGGAGCCACCCTCAACTTCCCTGTGTCAGCCACCTGCAAACTCCCAGGGAGCCACCCATAACCTCCACAGGCCAATCCTCTGTCCTCTGGAAATGTGATAACTGGGCAGGGCCAACCTTCCTTCCCTGCCTGGGGCCCAGGAGCCCCGCACACAGTTGTGGGTGGCTGTGCTTTCCCAGGCCTATCCTCCCACTGCCCTGACAATCTGATTACCAGGCCGGGCTGACCCTCCTGCCCAGCAAGGGAGACATCAGCACCATTGCATCTGGCTGGATCTCCCTTGGAGCACTCACCAAAAATAAATTTTGGTGCTAGGCACAGAAAACTTGAATGGCTAAGGCAGATACACCCCAAAGGTCAAGGGAGGGACAAGTGTTCCCTCTCCAAATGAGTTACCCCTGTACAGACACCCTCGAGAAAAGGAACAGGGGCAAGGGGGCCCAGGCAGGTAACTATCTGCATGTGTTGTCCACGGAAGTATGGCAGTCAATGGGCCACGTGATCATATTGCTGGGCCAGAGAGCCGCCTGCACTGCTGTGGTTGTTGGTGTCTCCCTGGGACCAGTACATCCTCCCTCCATCTGCGACATGATGACTGGTCAACTTAATGCCACCCTCCCAGCCTGATATTTCCTGTACCTGGCCAGGCTCCAACTTGAGGCTGTCTTAGGAAGGCAACGATTGTAGGCTGCCCATTGTGCCCCTGGCCTGCAGTCCTCTCTGGCTCTCTGTACAGCGTGTCCGGCATTTATCATCATGCAGGAGCCGGTAGTGATGCGGTGTGGGGCAATGTTGGACTTGAAATGTGCAACATGGGGTGGGGGGGAGACAACATGGTGGAGAAGAGCTGGACACAATCTTGTGTTGGGGAAGCTGTCATTACAGTCCCAAAGCACTGAATCTCTTGCTAGGGATCGTCATTCTACTCTGCATCATTCCATTCCAATCCCAGAACACTTCTGCAACTCCCAGGGGCTGTCATCCCACTCTGCACCCTGTCATTCCAGTCCCAGAATGCTCCTGCTACTCCCAGAGGCTGTCATTCCAGTCCCAGAACACTTTTGCCACCCCTGGGGCTGTCATCCCACTCTGCGACCTGTCATGCCAGTCCTAGGGCACAGATTCTGTTTCCAGGGGCTGTCATTCGACTCTGGGGCCTATCATTCCAGTCCCAGAATAATTCTACTTCTCCCTTGGGCTATCGTCTCACTCTGCAACCTGTCATTCCAGTCCTAGAGCACAGATTCTGTTCTCAGGGGCTGTCTTTCCACTCTGGGGCCTGTCATTCCAGTCCCAGAATACTTTTGCTATTCCCAGGGGCTGTCATTCCAGTCCCAGAACACATCTCCTACCCCCAGGGACTGCCATTCCACTCTGGGGCCTGTCATTCCAGTCCCAGGGATGTCTATCTGGGCCCAGAGACCTTAATGGAAAATCCATTCTGCATTTTCTTTTTCTTTTAATTTTTATTGGATTTTAACATATTATAGGACAAGAAAGTATAAGAGTAGGAAGGGTACAGGGAGTGGGATAAGACATATAGGAGAATTCCATCAAATTTATATAATAGCTGTTACAAGTTTTCAGTCTTAGTTCTTTGTTTCCAGTTCTATTTCTTTGTAGAATTACTAAAGCTAGTATCACTTAGTCAAATCAAAATCTTTTGTTATGTTTCCTGACAAGAGTCAAATTTTATGTAGTTCAAGGTGAAGTCTCTCCAAATTTATATTATATATATTCATTGTTCTTGGTCTTCGAAGTTTCTTTCCACCCAGTCATAAAATAGTGTCCAATTGCTTCTCCTACTTTGTTTACTACTGTTCTTCAAAAGGTTTGGCAGTACATCCATTTCTACTGTTTCAATTTTTTTTAGTCAACAGTTCATTTTCCATTAGTCTCTGGTCCATTCCGCATTTTCTTTGCAACTCTTCTTGTTTTTTAATGTAGTTCAGTGGAGCCCATGCAAGTCAATTGGCATTCCTGGCTCCCATTATTTCCAGTGTGCTTTTAAGCCTTTCCCATTGGTTCCAATGGGCAATCCTGTCATTCCTTTTAGTACATTTATTAATGGGGTATAATTTCTCCAAAGCACTTGTGGTCCTATTGATTTCAATGGGAAAAAGAAGCTGATGTTTAATTCCTATTTAAATTAATGGGACCCTAAAGTATTTAAATTTGCATCATCATGATACTGAATTGGGCAAAACACACCAAGTTTTAAAACAAATGTGATCCGGCCTATCCAATGCAAAAATATTGTAAAGATTATCTTGCATCATTGTAATCTGTGTGATACTTACACAATTTACAATAGATGTAAACTTTGCTTTTCATTTGGATGTTGACATTGTTTGAGGTCCTTGTTGTTTGGTTCTCCTGCAATTTGTTTTTTTGTTTTAATAAAAAGATACAGTCCTTTTTTTTTTTGGTAAATACAATTTATTATTGGATATATCACATGTTCATACATTTTCAACCAACCTACATATCCATTTTTCTGATTTCCTTCTCCCCCCCAAACAAGGCTTCCCGCACTGCTCCAACCCCATTAATATCTCTCTTATTCTGTTACAATTATTTCTAAACTTATTTTCTCTAACAAACGGTAACAATTCAGAAATCCAATTCTATTTCATTTTCCACTTAATAACTATCAAAGCAAATCAAACCACGTTTAATGTCCCAATTTTTCAACAAGTATTTTTGAAAGTCTTTCCAGTCTTCAAAAAAAGTTTCATCTTCTTCGTTGTTTAATTTTCTTGTTAATTTGTCCATTTCTGCTAAAAACAACGTCTTTTTAATCCATTCCCATGTTTCAGGTACTTTATCTTGTTTCCAACATTGAGCAAAAGTCAGTCTTGCTGCTGTAGTCAAGTACCATAGTAGTGTTCTCTTGGCTACATTTATTTCTTCCATTTTAAGACCTAACAATAACATCTGTGGGTCTTTCTTAAAAGTACAATTTAAAATTTTTTGTATCTCATTGTGGATCTCTGTCCAATACTTTACTGCTTTAACACATGTCCACCACATATGGTAAAAAGACCCCTCATGTTTTTTACATTTCCAACATTTGTTAGACATACTTTCATTTATAATAGCAATTTTTTTAGGCGTCATATACCATCTATACATCATTTTATAGCAATTCTCTTTAACATTTACACACGTTGAAATTTTCATTGATTTTTTCCACAAGTATTCCCAAGATGTCATTAATATCTCATTATTAACATTTACTGCCCATTTTATCATTTGCTCCTTTACAACTTCATCCTCAGTATACCATTTCAATAACACCTTGTACAGTTTAGAGATCATTTTTTTATCTTTCTCAAGCCATACAGTTTCAATTTCAATATTCTTTTCTCTAAAACCATGTTCTCTTTTATCGGTCTTAAATAGATCATAAATCTGTCTATACTTCAACCAATCATATTCAAATTCAACATCAAATCTATCTTTTAACACAAAATTTTTCCCTTCAAATTCTAAAAGATTTTTATAAGGTAGCCAATCTAACCCTTGATTTCTTGAATATGGATTAATCACTTCAGCTGGTACAATCCAAAGTGGTCTTTCTTCTGAGAAGAATTTTCTATATCTCGTCCATGTCTCGAACAGTGATTGTCTTACGAAGTGGTGTTTAAAAAATTTATCCATTTTTACTTTTCCATACCATAAATATGCATGCCATCCGAATTTATTATCATGTCCTTCAAGTGCCAATAACTTCTTATTTTCCAAATTAATCCACTGTTGCAACCATGTTAAACAGACGGCATCATAATACAGTCTTAAATTTGGTAGTTGTAAGCCTCCTCTCTCTCTTGCATCACATAAAATTTTCATTTTAATCCTTGGCTTCCTTCCTGCCCATACAAATTTGGATAATTCTTTCTGCCACGAATCCAGTACTTTCCTTTGTTTTAATATTGGAATAGCCTGAAATAAAAACATCAAACGCGGTAAAATATTCATTTTTACAGTCGCGATTCTTCCCATCAATGATAAATTCAAAGTGTCCCATTTCTTCATATCTTGCTGAATCTTGTACCACACCTTTTCATAATTGTTTTTAAACAAGTCAATATTTTTCATAGTTAATTCAATTCCAAGATATTTAGTCTTTGTAACTACTTCACATTGAATTTTCTCTTGAAGTTCTGTTTGTCTTTGTTTCGTCATATTTTTGCACATCACTTTGGTTTTACTTTTATTAACATAAAATCCCGCAATTGAACCAAATTCTTCAATTTTTTCCATCAGTTGTGGTATTTTCTCAATTGGGTCTTGAATCATAAACATTACATCATCTGCAAATGCCCTATATTTATAGGCGAAACCTTTCACTGTAAGTCCTTCAATACTGTTATTTTTTCTTATCGCTGTCAATAATATTTCCAATATCCAAATAAACAACAACGGGGATAACGGGCAGCCTTGACGTGTTCCCTTTTGGACTCGGAAGAAGTCCGTCTTTTCTTTGTTTATATTCAAAGCCGCTTTTTGTTCTGAATATATTGCCACAATCATGTTTAAAAAGGACTGTCCAATATTCATTTTTTCAATAACTTGCAGCATAAACTCCCAATTTAAATTATCAAAAGCTTTTTCCGCATCTAAGAAGAGGAATCCAACTTCTTTTTCAGGATGCTTGTCATAATATTCAATTGCATCTATCACCACTCTTAGATTGTCTCTAATTTGTCTATTTGGTAAAAATCCCGCTTGTTCTTCCGCTATTGTATCTTTCAAATATTTTTTCAGTCTCTCTGAAATTATTTTTGCAAATAATTTGTAGTCATTATTTAATAGCGATATTGGTCTATAATTCTTTACTTGAGTCAAATCCAAACCTTCTTTAGGTATCAATGAAATGTTTGCTTCTTTCCATGAATCTGGGATCCGTTTGGTCTGTCTTATCTCATTTGACAGAAGTACTAAAATAGGGGTTAGCTCCTCTTTAAATTTCTTATAAAATTTTGCTGTAAAGCCATCTGGTCCTGGAGCTTTGCCCAACTTTGCGTCTTCTATCGCCATTGTCACTTCTTCTTTCGTTACTAAACCATTTAATAGTTCCTTAATTTGTTTTCCCAGCTCTGGAACTTCAATCGTCTCCAAATATTTCTTGATTTTCTGTTGGTCAATTCCTTTCTTTTGGAATAGTTTGGCGTAGTATTTAAAAAAAACTCTTTTTATACCATTCAGGCTCATCACCTCCTTTCCATCTTCAACAATCTTAGATATAAAGTTCCTTTCTTTTCTATTTTTCAATTGCCATGCTAAAAACTTTCCTGGTTTATTTGCACCCTCAAATGCTTTTTGCTGTAATTTTTTTAAATTCCAATATAATTCTCTGTTTAAAAGAACATTCAGCTGATCTTGCAGGAAGTGGATCTCTTTAATAATTTTCTTCTTCCCTGGTCTTTTTTTAATTCCTTTTCTTTTTGTCGAATTTTTTCATGAAGGTCTTTCTGTTGCTGGATCTTTTGCTTTTTATCTTTGGAGTTCAGAGAAATAAGCATACCTCTCATTACTGCTTTGTATGTATCCCATACAACTTGTATATCCGTGCCTTTATTCAAGTTCAGTTCAAAAAAACTTTTCGTTTCCTTTTTAAGATTTCATTAATTTGTTTTTGATCCAGTAAATCTTCATTAATTCTCCAAAATAACTGTTTAGGTTTTGCTTTAGATATCCAAAGTAGGGGATTATGATCAGAGTTAGTTTTCGGTAAAATTTGTATTTTATAAGTTTTCTGCGCCATCTCCTCTGACATCCAAATCATGTCAATTCGAGAAAAGGAATTATGTCTATTCGAGTAAAACGTGTAGTCCTTAGTCTTAGGATTCCACTTCCTCCAAACATCTTCTAATTTCTCTTGCTTCATCAATTGAAAGAAATTTTTTGGTAACTTTCCAACTGTCTCTCCACTTGCTTTGGACTTTCTATCCAATGTGTTGTTCACAGTACCATTAAAGTCTCCCGCAAGAACAATTTGGTCATAGTTTAAACATTCCAACTCTTTAGTCAGATCATTAAAAAAGGTCTCTTTTGCACCATTGGGTGCATATATATTAACAAGCAATGTCTTTTTTCTATCCATACAAATTTCCACGCCAACATACCTTCCTTCTTTGTCGGAAAAAATTTGTTTAGGATCCAAATCTTTTGAAATATAAATCACTGTTCCTTTTTTAAAAGATACAGTCCTTGTTGTGAAAATCCGAGCATTTGAAGCACAAGGAAAATAATATAATTGGAGGGCAATGAAGGCGCTCCTAAGAGATCCCCCAAGACAGAGAACTTTGCTTCAGGCCATTAATAGAATCCAATGAATGTTTATAGACACCAAGATCTAAGGACTGGTATGTAGCTCCTTTGTTGGCTTCATTGATTACAAACCACCCCCACCCCTTCCTTATTGGGTAATGGAACAGGGTCTAGCCTTAGCTATTTCTGAAACATTTTATTTGAGACACCCAAATGCTTTTGAAGACACTGTTTCATTGGCTACATAATTTTTTTACATGGAGCTGTTTGTGGAGGCGAAGATAAATTGCTGGGCTTGCAGGATTTTACAAATTGTTAAATAAGATTGCATCAGGAAAGGTGAAGCTACTAAAACACACTGTGCAAGTATTGGGAAGTACAGCCCAAGTCTTTCTAGGCCTACTCTGAAGAAGATCCCACAATGTTGAGTGGAGCCTAGTCAGTAATAAATGTGTTTGGATTAAATCTTTATTCCTTCATTTACTCACTAGTCTAGCTCAGGATTTGATCACAAAGTATTGGAAGATTGCTAAAATAATTTGAATAATCATAAAACTTGTGAGAATAGAAATGGCAAAATATTTTAAGACAACATGATGGTGAGATTACTAACATATCAAGTTGTTATTTTTAACAATCTATGCACACTTGTTCAGATTATATTTTTGCAATACCATGTACGAATAATTTTATGCACTTAAAAACACTTAAAATTTAAAAAAATGAGATGAGGCTGCTTCTGGTCTTGCTAAAATGTGGAACATATGGAATATGTTTCAGTTTAGTTTATTGTAATTAGCCATGGGCCGTTACAAAATTACAAAAGGTGGAATATGAATACTGCTTAATGACATCATTCTTAAGATTTGTTTTACACATAATAAAAATGTGCCTGATTACTTACCACTATGCACTTGTCCTATCTTGCTGTGAATTTCCCCTGGTATCCCCTCACGACATCGATGGCTATGGTTTTCTGCTTGTTTTTTCTCCTTTACTTCCCCTCTCCTTTTTTCTTTAATTTTTTTTTTTTTTTGCATTTGTGTGTGTGTGCATGTGTGCCCGTGCCTGGAAGTCATGGCAACCTCTGGCGACTCCTACTGGGGCATGGAGGACATCCAGAGAAGCAGCTTGATAGTCTGCCTCTGCCTCCTGGCCCCAGTATTCTTTGGAGGTCTCCCGCCAGGACTGGCTTGGCTTCGCCTCTGAGATCGGAGGAGACGGGGCTTGCCGGGGCCATCCAGGCCAGGGCTACTTTCCCCTTTTGACAATTTTTGTTCAATGATTAACCAAGGTCAGTCTCCGTTACAGATACGAGGGGCGTAGAATGCCTTTTTCCAGGCTCCTGGCAGCTGAGCCTCTTTCCTGTGGGATCATTTCTCAGGACAGGGAGCGCAGAAGAGCAGCACCTGGAGGCCGACTGAATGAACACGGCATCCCAGAGAGCGCTTCAGGTTTTGCTCCCATCCTAACGCCACTGGTAGGGAGCCCAGCCAGGCTGCCAGAAGACTCTCGCCCTTTCCCTCAGACCAGGCAAGTAAGAAGCTCTTGGGAGCTGCCTCCCTTATGGCAGTTTTTCTTTTTTTTTTTTCAGTGTGTCGAGAAAATCCCATCTCTGACTGAGCGGCCTCTAGCTCAGGATCCAGAAGCACCCATTAGGTGTACATGGACTGGACTGGCAAGATCAGAAAGGCAGCGGAGACATGCCAGACCTCTCCACAGCGTTTGACTCCAGCTTTGAGACTACGGCAAACCCCCCCCCCGTATCATTGTCACCTGATGGTTACCTCACTGTGCTTAAATGCTTTATGTAGATTGTAATTACTCTTTTTGACATATCAGCTTAACCACTTTAGAGAAAACTCAGAAGAATATGTCTGCCCCAGAGCTAGGACCTAGTTTGATTTAGGGTAGCAGCCCAGATGCAAAGGAGGGTGGCCGCTCCCTGTAGCTTTAGCAACAGCATGGAAGGAAAAAAATATGGGCACGGGCACAGAAACGGGATCTACAGAAATTCTCTGTTTTGTGCACTGAGAACTGGTGCGGTGCACTGGATAGACTATTGGATCAGGACCAGGGAAACTTGCCACCAGCACAATATACAAAGTGCCTTTCTCTCTGCCACCTACTAGCAGCTCCAATACGGCTGATTTAGGAAATCATATATTCACACAGGATTCCCCATGGATATAACTTTGTCCTCTGCTTTCTTCAGTGTGGCATGGCCTTCCCTTCTTTCTTTCCTCCAGTTACTGCACTGCCTGCTTCCGTCACTCTTAAGTCTACAAAGCACATGGACTGCTGAGAACAACATTTTTTGATCCTCCTTGGATTTAACTCTCTGTTCAAATCAGGAAAGCTGTCTACATCATACTCCGGATGCAATGGCACAATCCCAGCCATCAAGTGTTACAAACATAGAATAGGTGCTAGTTACCTGATGACTTTTGCAAACAGGTCACACTGCATGCTCTGTACAGGGGGAAGTTACTTACCAGCAGATGCCCCAAGAGGGCAGGTAAAAGTACTTTTGCCTAGAGGACTTTGGTTTCATCAGGAATTCCTGACTTGAAGCTGAAACCGGATATGCAGTTACAAGCCAAGCTGCTAATGTTGTCCCTGAATGCCCCTGCTCCAGAGATCCTGGTACAGAGTTGACCCTGTCAACAAGTTTCAGGTGCCCAGGTCAAGCTCAATTTAAACATATTGCTGGCAAGCAACAAGAACTTAATGCATGCAACTTTACACATACTCTAGAGTCCAGTTTAAGCTAGATGACATGCATCCCAAGTTAGTGCACCAGCACGACACCTCTCCAGGCTGTGGGTGTTCAGCATGCTAACAGTGTACACTGTGCCGCAGGTTAAAGACACTGGGCACGCACAGTGTTGCACAGGTAAGTTCTTGTCTTCCAGCCTCGCTTTTAAATTGGGTCTTGCTCTTTAAAATGGGGCTGAGGAGGGAGAGCTCTGGAGGTTGTTGTAGCATACAAGTGAGGTGTTATTTCAAAAGGTGTTAGTACAGGCCTAAATGGAAAATCTGCTCAGGGAACCTTATAGAGAGTTGCAGATTTTGAAGCTGAAACATACCATTTTATGAGACCCAAGGTTCCATCATAAACTATGGGGCTAAATTTGTCTTACAGCAAGGTTGCTGCCACCTATTCCTATTTCCATACTAGGAGCTGGCTGCATTTAGTCCCTACTTCTCCTTTCCAAATAATTAGTTTTGTATCCAGCTTGTCAGAGGTTACTTAACTACTTAAAGAGATAAATGCAGCACTTACTATTTGGCACAGTAACAAAAGGTCCACAATCTCAGCTCATATGAAGCTACTTAATATCCCTCTAATTATGAAATATCCTATTCCAGTTTTTGGAACTGCCATTATATTGGTAAGTAGCCCTCTTTCAGGGCCTTGCTTGTTTACACAACAATTTGTCTGGCATTGGCCACACTTTCTCTTCAGTCTCAAATATGAGTCATAAGCAGTGCTCCCTCTAAGCTGTGGAGTCTTGTGAGCAAAAATTCTACTTTGTGAGCTACTGGCATTAAAGGTGTGAGTGAGCGATTTGGGTATTGCATCAGTTTGCTTTGGAGCCATCCTTCATGAGCTGAGACACAAATTTGTGAGCCAGGGGCTAATAAACTGTGAGCTAGCTCACACTAACTCAGCTTAGAGAGAACACTGGTCATAAGTATATTTACGGAGCTAAGAGCAAATTCGAGTCTTCAGTGAATTACAAGAACCGACATGAAAGCAACATCAAGGAGCCTCTGCCGTGGATTTCTTTCAAGTGGCAGCCAAAGTGAAAACCCTGCCGGGATGGTATCACTGAACACAAAATGTATCAGCAACTCCCTTCACCCGCTGAAGTAGGATTGTTTTTCTGTTAGATCCAATTGGTCAGCTGTGCTGGTCTGAAGCAGTACAACAAATTCAGAGTCTAGTGGGGGCACCTTTAAGACCAACACAGGTTTATTCAAGGGATGCATGCCCACGAAAGCTCACACCCTGAATAAACCTTTGTTGGCCTTAAAGGTGCCATTGGACTCTACATTTGTTGTTTTTCTATTATACATTTTAACCTGACACTTCTCAGGTCCTTATTGTAACCCTGAAGTAAGCCTGCAGTACAGGGCAGATTATAAATCCAAATAACAAAAAAAAAAGATGCTGTCTTTTCTGCCCAGTGGAAAGCACGAGTGCAGCGAGAGAAGTACGTGGGGGGCAGGTGGCTACTGTTTTGCCCCCTCGCAAGCCCATCACTCTGCCACCCCCATCTCCACAGCTTGTAGAGGATGCTGGTGTTGGACGACCAGGAGGAGCTGCAGATGCTGAAGAAAGAGCTGCAAAGCTGCTTCCCTGAGTCCCTAAAGGTAAGACAGCATCCCCCTGTAGTCCTCACCCCGCAAGAACTCAACCCCATCACTCGGTCCTTTAGCGACCACAGCAGGCCAACCAATCTAGCTGATGGCTTCCTTTGAACACTATCAGGAGCTCAAGCGCTTGAGTTTTCTCCCAGGTCAGCTCTGCATCCTAGAGACACAAGGACCCTTGGAGTGGTTCAGTTCCCTTTCTGAACATCGCATGCCCCTTGACATCTTCACTTTAGGCCTCTGCCCCTTACCTGAAATCTGCAAAGGAAATGGAGCTGCACCTCTATTATCATATAGTACTGGAAACATTAGCAGACCAAGGAACTTGTTGCTTCTGTCACTGGAGCTTTATAGAAAATGGCAGCTAAAGTGGGCTAGCGGTGCACCTTGAGTGTTGCCACTCACCCGTCCCTTGTTGGATCAGATACTTCCTAATGACAATCCAAGAGTAACTTTTAAAAGCAAGCAAGGAGGCGTCTTGACTGGCTCCCCCCTCCCCACATTTCGGTCACATTTGTCAAGACAGATGAGACATGCACCTTCCTCCTGATCCACCAGGTCTATGGGGCCGTCCTGAACGTCTGTCAAGAAAACGCCTTTCATCAGGAGATACTGGTGGACTCCTGGCCGGGCTTCCGTGCTGTCATCGCAAGGCCCCAAAGAGAGGTACTGTTGAGGCTGGGGGCCACTGGGCGCCTGGAGGAAGGATGGCTGCTCGTGTTTCTAAAGCAGCATCTGCAGTAGCACTGACGACTACGAGAGGTCTGGAGGCCCAGAAAAAAGGGAAAGATTGGGGGGAGGGGAGTGTTTCCCTCTTTGTCCCCTCCCCAATTTGGGGGAGCACTGAAAAAACTCCTATGAAATATTTTTTTCTTTTCAAATTAATGAAATGCTTTTAAATACAAGATGTTGGCAATATATACAGCTCTTAAATCCCAGAAGCATTTCTGCACCCAGGACACCTAACCCTCATGAGGGGAACGTGCAAGGCGTTCATTGCTTTTCAATTGTTGCATACCTTCTGTTGACCTTTGACCTGACCTGCAGTTGACCTTTTCACCTCTACCTCAAACCACTGTAACACATGCCCAGAGGCCGGGTGGCGGGCAACTTATTGTCCAATCTAGGGGTGTGCAAAAAAAAAAAAAAATTCGGTAAAATTCGGATTTGGGCATATTGGACCTGAATTTTTTCGGTATTCCCGAAAAAAACCGAATACCTATACCGGTAAAGCATTGAAATCCGAAAAGTTTTGGGATTCCCGAAAAATTCGGGTCCATTATATCCAATGGGGCAATTGACTTCAATGGCAAAATTTTCTGGAAAGTTTGCAGGGGGCTGGAGAGGGAGGGGTTTGAGGTAGAGACTCCAAATTTGGAATGTAGCTGCTGGAGCCTCTCCCCAAAAGACCCCCCAAGTTTTGAAAAGATTGGACCAGGGGGTCCAATTCTAGGGGCATCCAAAGAGGGTGCCCCAGTTCTCCATTGTTTCCTATGGGAATGGATCAGGCAAGCAGATTCTCCCTGTAAAAAAACCTGAGAGGTGTGGTGGTGGTGTGAGGGGGCATGTTTGCCAAGCCAGCAGCAGACCATGTGCAATCACCACCCCACCAACCCCAGGTCTCTCCCAAACCAACCCTAATGAAGAATAAAATAAAGAGAAAAGAAATTAAATTTAAAAGTGCCCTAATAAATCAAATCAGTCTGAAGTCTTCTGAGGTATTGATCCGAGGTCCATGAAGAGCAGGGAAGAAAGCAGGGCAGACTCAGGAGCAGGGGCAGCAGAAGCCAGCCAGCCACAATCTCCAACAGCCAAGCCATGCAGCTCTCTCTCACCAGCCAGCAGGATCCAGGAACACAGCAATGAGAGTCAGCCCAGAGACTGGCTCCTTTTATGCTCTCTGAGCATACACAGAAGGATTTCAAAAAGGAAAAACCTTCTGTGATTGGCCAGAGAGCAGATGCCAGAACCCTATTGGCCACCACAGTGCTCCTTCCCTGGGAAAGGAGCAAACTGGTGGTTGGGCTGCAGGCAGCAACAACAGCCTTGCAAGCTTGCAAACTGCAATGCATTTTGCAAATGCATTGCAGTGATTGGCTGTCTGGAGCCTCCTTCCCCCCCCCTCCTGGAAACAGGAGGAAAAGGCGGGAAAGAGGGGGAAATGGTGGGAAAAGGAATTCCCGGGCCCTTCAACAGTTTAAAACCCCCCACAACGCCATTTTTCGGCATTGCCGGAAAAATCCCGAATTTTCCAGGATTTTCTTTTTGGAATTCGAAGATTACAGTGAATAGCCTGTCCGGAATCCCGAAAGCCGAAAAAAACCCGAAAATGCTTTTTTTGTTTTTTTTTCCGTTTTGGGATTCCCGAATGCACACCCCTAGTCCAATCTTGCTACTGGGGGGAGGGGGGAGATCAGGAGGTGGGGCAGAAACTGCAGGGAAGCCTCAGAGGAAGGGAGCGCTCTCTCTGGCCCAGGCAGCAAAACCGGAGGTCCCTGAGTGTGGGTGTGCTAAGACAGCAGAGGGTGCCTTGGCTTGCAGTCTTCTCTCAGGTATTCGGTATAAACTAAGGTGTTTATAGCTTTTAAATTCCATAAATACATCAAATGCTGCAATTTTATGTGCTAAGTTAGGTATAAATGATGCACTTTATGTTGTAAAAGCAGCAAAACTGGTTTAGGTTCAATAGGCAATAACAATATATAGGCAATTTTCCCATGGAAATTTTTTTACATCTCTAGCTACTATGGGAGGAACCTGGCGCAGCGGATGTTACTACCAGTTAGGCTGAGATATGCACAAGGCGGCAAAAACGCAAGCCTCCAGCCACAAGCACACTGAAGAACCCTGTCTGACTGCCACAGATGGCCGCTGAGCAGGACCCTGGTCTTCACGGGATCTTGAACGGGCCATGCCCTCTCGTCTCCTCCCATTAAAGAGGAAGAGGTTCTGACTGCACCAGCGGGGAGCAATCACACTGGGAGTAATCCGGCGCTTGCACACATTTCTCCCTGCAGCCGTGTGACGCATTTCTTATCTAGCACAATTCACATCTCTGTTGCTCTGCAGGGACTTAGAGCAGCAAGGAAGGAGGGGGCAATAAGTTTCCTTCCAGGTTGATGCACTTGTGTACCCAGCTCATGCCAAATTACGCTACTCTACCAAGTAAAAGCCCCTTGATCAATTAGGCGATGGCCTGTTGCCCTGCATTACAGCCCAGGGACAGAGAACCAGACCGACCTAAAGTTTAAATAAGATCTCAGATTCTTCCATCTAGTAATATGAGCATCCGGGCCACATGGGGGAGAACTAACACCACCGGTGGTGCACAGGGGGAAAAATAATTTGCTTGTTCAGAAATAGTAATGTGTGTAACTACTTTAAAAGTTAGCTCTGCTATCATGCAACAGCATGATGGCTTTTACCCATATAACAACATGTGAAAGGGGAACCGGACACCGGAAGTGCACAGCCATAGAAAAAAATTCACTAGTTGGAAACTGCAGGTAGAATGGGATTGAACTAGCAACCTTGCTGGCATAAGCTATTTGTTGCCTGTGAATCCATGGGTAATAGCAAAAAGGCATCCATGCCACTTGCATTCATACTTTTCACACAGTACCCACCAATAGTAATAGAGGAGCTTCCAGGGGGCAGGAAATCATCTTCTCATCATACAGGGGAAATCCTACAGCAATCATTTGGAGCTCTTGCATGACAAAATAACCTGGAATACCAAGGCAGCATGAGCAAAGGAATGATACCTTCATGTTCCCATTTCTTCTTTGTGTTCTTGTCCAGAAAGCGTCATCAAAGACCAACTATTTTGCTCGCTCCTGTGGAGTTTTCTATAGGGAGCTGGGTGCCTACCAGCAATTGGTTAAAGATACAGATGCCATTGACTGGAGCGAAGAATTCCTATTGCAAGGTAACACTGTTGGGCTTCAGGACCCAAACCTCGGTGTATGTACCACTGCTACTAAGCATAGTGTACAGTGCATGCAAGCACGTGCCCACCCTCCCTCTGGACCACCTGAGTTCAAACTCACCCCTACCCCTTTCCTACTCTCCAGGGCTTCAGGATGGTGTGTATCAGACGTCTCAGACCCTGGCAGCTGTCAAACACTTCTCGGCAAAGCTGGTGTCTCAGACTCGGGTTTTTGTTCTGCCGAAGCCCTTGAATCAGCCTGCTGCCACATCCATGTACGTAGCACTCATAACTACGTGGGTTAGGAGGCAACAGTACTGGTTAGGGAGTTGCTACTAGACTTGAAACTGAAAAGGCAATGGAGACCTCACCTGTATGATCACGACGAAGGGAGAGCTGAAGCCCGTAGAAAACTTTCAACAGAGGAAAGCCTAGGCGGGAGCAGCACCGTAGGAATGATTACAGCAGGGGCCCCTCAACCTTTTTGCGCCTGTGGATTCCTTTGGGAGTTTGAGAGGAGGTGGTTGGTGAACGCCCCACCCCTAAATGACTGCCACGGGAGGCAAAGTCAGATACATCTTCCTTTCTTTGCAAAAGAATTGCAGGAGGGGAATAAAAACGAAGGAATGCCCCGGGGGGGGATGGGGGGACGGGACAAGGTAGGGATTGGGGACTTTTATTTTTTTAAAAAAGGGAAATGGCAGTGGGGTGGGGAGCCTGAAGGGGAAATGGAACCACAAACATCTGTGCCTTGCCAGCCTTCCGATCCTCCAGTGGCCGCAACTCCTAGGGCAGCTGTGGAAAAGCCGTTTGTTTGGATGAGGGGCAGCCCATTAACAAACCCAGCTTTACAATGGCCCCGTCAACTTTCTGAAAAGCAGCACAGGCGCCGGGGAGGTACAGGTGGGCACCGCATTGGAAAACACTAGGTTATAGTTTCAGGGACAAAGGCTAGTCCATCAACCCTAGCATTTGGTAGGTGTTTACAGACACAATTACAAGAGTTCCAAAACCAGCAAGATACCAGCAGTGATGTATACCCCCTTTGCGGGGTTACAAAAGGCAGCATTAGCTAAGTTCAACACGCATTCTGGAAAGGTCCCTTGCTCTATAGGGAGTAGAGTTTGAGTAATAATATCCATGTTGTTCAATACTACAGTAAAGGATTCTGCCTTCTGAGAGATCAGCATTCCCAACAGCAGGATGTGTTTCCTCAGTACACAGCTATGGTCTACACACCAGCGAGTTCACTATACTAACACTTGCACAAAAAAACTGCCTTCTGTACTGTTAGCAGCACCTTCAAGAAAAATTCTGCTGGGTCAAGAACAAAAAAACACCATCAGTGGCAAATAAAATATCGATGGTGGCATACAAATTGCATCTAGAATAGGGAGACTTTAGTATCTTACAGCCGTACGTATGCGCTAACAGCAATCCAAATACATACTGCTTTTACAGCACATTAACAAGGCAGAATGTTACCACAGATTTTAGCCTTTACTTAGACACCTAG
This sequence comes from Gekko gecko, assembly GCA_029375565.1. Taxonomy (NCBI): domain Eukaryota; kingdom Metazoa; phylum Chordata; class Lepidosauria; order Squamata; family Gekkonidae; genus Gekko; species Gekko gecko. The sequence continues at coordinate 88,320,746 of JAPDNY010000003.1, forward strand.
TATAAGACTTCGGGTTCATTCTCATTAGCAAACATTGAGCAATCACCACCTTGTTTTCACAGGGCCCAGGCTGCAACAGTCCAGACATGCCTTTTATGTGATTTTATTTAAATAGGATTATATTTTTTCCTTATCGCTACTTGGAAGCTTCCAGATAGTCGCAGCATACAATCCAATGTATTCCACCTGGCTTGCCCGTAGCCCTTCAGCACCCTGTTGTCCCTTCTGCAGACTGGTCTTAACCTCCCATTCCTTCTTCAGGGCAGGCTCCGAGCTGAAGTTCTCATCCCTCAATGTGGCCCAAGCCTCCCTGCTGAATGACACCTGGAGCGTCGGTGGCAGTGAGCAAGGCCTCCAGTACTTGACTCAGCTGATCAGCTCCTTTCCCAGCAGTTGCCTTCTAGATGCCGGAGGGTGTCCGATCTCTTGGGTCCTGCTGGATCAGTTTGGATGTCTGACCCGTGCTTACACCATGCCAGCTCACCGGGGCAAAGGCTACATTCAGCAGGTGATAGCAGCACTAGCCCAAAAGCTAGAGAAGATGGACTACCCGGTGTATGGGGACGTCCTGGAAGACAACACACCCATGAAGAGGGCCCTGCAATGCCTGGGGGCTCACTTTACTTCTTGCTTTTTGTTCTATGACCTGCACACCCCCCTGGCCCTGCAAGAAGAGGCGCCTTGAATCACTGGGAGCACCCAAAGCAGCCTGGTTTGCAAATTATCTGGTTGTTACCCATCTCAGATTCCCACAGCAAGCTGTTCTTTAGCTGTCGACACCCAGATTTTACAGTATCACAGTTAATCAAATCAGAGAAAGCCCAGCAGGAAGTCTGAAATCTCTGCTTAACCCACCAAGAATGCCACCCCCCCATCCGTGCTCCCACGAAGCCCTTCCCATCTCACTCCCACAGGGTTGTGGTGGCTCAGTGGTACAACGTCTGCTTTGCATGCAGGAGGTTTCAGTTCAGTCACTAACGCCTTGTTCAGAGGACCAGGCAGTGAGTGATGTGAAGCCCTCTACCTGAAGCCCTGGAGAGCCATTTCCCGTTTGAGTAGACAGCAGCGACTTTGATGGACCAGAGGTCTGATTCAGTCTAAGGCAGCTTCATGTATTCACGTTTGAGGGACAGTTAAGCCGATAATGAATGTCTCAGGACCGTGCTTTACGGAAAAGCAGTATTTCCTTCTAGGGAAATGATATTTTGACATGTAAAAGCCCAATCTTGTGCTGACTGACACAGGAGAAGCAAGTCTCACTGAGTTCATCGAATCCTCTCTCAAGTAAGGGCATAAGGCCACAGCTTGCAAAGTGGATGCAAGTGACTGTTGAGATACATACTATTACAATACTTTTAATTTTGTGTTGTTCAAAAGCTAATTAAAGGATATATTGGCTGTCTGCATTTGTAAAATGCAAATTGATTAGGTTGAGATCCCACCCTCACACACACACAATTGTCATCATTCAACATAAACCGCATGCCAGAAGGACTGGTGTTCTGGGTTCAGTATTTCACTTTCCCAGTGTCAAATAATTGCTTGGCAGCTATAGTACAATAACTAGACAGCACTGTTTGGGGCATTTAAAAACAAAGTGCACGTGGCACTATACGTCAAGAGCAGGAAGGCCTACCACTACTTCCGGAGGCACGCTGCATGCCTGGCATGACATCCAGAGTTTACTGGAAAGCAATCCGGATTTGACTGTTCGCAACCCCCCTGGGTAATTCCTTGCACCACCCCCGTTCTCCACCCTTTACGCCCTCCTGCAGCCCAACCTTAGGCCTCGCCTTGCATACTCAAAAATATGTTGTTGAGTTTAGTTAATGGGGCTTATTATTCCCAAGTATCCACCGGATTGCAGAACTAGAAATACAAGCATCTTATCCAGCTGATTCCCAGTAACAATCTCAAGGGGCGGGAACGTGACATGGCACAGCCTTGAGTCACAGGAAAAGTGGGATAGAAATATTTGAATAAATAAGTAGTTTGGGCAGGTTGATAGCATTTATGCAACTTCCTGTTTGTTAGGCTAGTCAGGGTTCTGACCATGATTGTTCCACCTGCGTTATACTTGACCTGTAATCTGTCATTTCATTAAAAAACCCCAAAGTAGACTGCAAGAGTTTCCCCCCTGAAGTGCTGGTAAGTTTTCTAGGAGTGCAGGGCGACAGTCTGAGGCCAGGTCTACCAATATAGTGGACTGGGGTCGGTAGGCCTGTTCTCCACAGGCCTGGTCTACCCCAATAGAGGACATTTTCTGTAATGAAATTTGACTTAATTCTGTTTTCTCTTATAATGTTTACATTATTCCTAAAATATAGTTCAAGAGAATTCATTCTGAGATTTTTACAAAATTACAGAAATAATCTAAAAACCCTAATTTATGCGATAGTCAAATGTAGACTCGCTCAGAACTTTAACACTACTATTTTTTCACTCACGGGGTAGAATTCTTGCTCACAGCACTGTGGAGCTCAGAGGGAACATGGAAGCAGGGTCAGTACATGGATGGGAGACCACCAAGGAAGACTCTACAGAGGAAGGCAAGGGCAAACCACCTCTGCTTCTCACTGGCCTTGAAAGCACCTTGCCGGGGTCACTGTAAGAGCTGCAACTTGACAGTACTTCTCTCTCTCTCTCTCTCTCTCTCTCTCTCTCTCACACACACACACACACACACACACAGAGTAGCCTCAAAGGCAAAGTACACGTGTAACTATTCCCTTAATGCTGTTTTGTTCTGCCACTTCAAAGTGTTCACCCTCTCCTGTATGCCATTAGTGTGGGATGTGTATGTTCTCAAATATAACCATTTTTGTCACATTAGTGTGATTTGTTTCAATTATATTCTAAGAAATAGCTGCTTTTCTAAAAATCACAAATAACGGAACCCTTAGCAGTCACTAAATGCCAGATAGAGAGAACATAAGATTAACGCCCAAGAAAGGAGAAAATATGGTTGGAAACCCAATTACATTTCCAGAGTTTGTGAGCAAGGAGTTGGCTGCCTCCCCCCTCCTGAGCCCCCAAATTTCTCACCCAGGGCTCAAGGGGACTCCCTCCAACCATACAGGAGGCAGGAATCGGCAAAACACACTCTACCCTAAAGAAACTACCTGTTCCTTTAGCATAAGTGCTATTAGGCCAGCGGATCAGCACCTGCAGATCCAATACAAGAAATAAATGAACCCCTGTTGCAAGGCATAAGGAATTAGGAAGCAAAGTGGACAATATAGCCAGCAAGTGATTAAGGCTGTGGGGCTAAGCACCTAAAAGGCCCGAATCAGACATCATGATGCCTCGCCGGTCAGGTCAGGGCTCCCCCAACAGGACTGAGGTTTGCACAGCAAACATGACATCAAGAAGCCAAGGAGCACAAGTGTGACAAGGCCTGATTCAGCAAGACGGGAAACTTCAGCCCCCCAACATCACATCTGGCTGTCGAAATGTGGCAGTCAGCACAAGGGAACCCTGGCGCGAGCTGCGCCAGATCCAGCATCTGGTTTGGGCCTCGAGCTCTTGTGCATTCATCTACTGGCAGGCCATAGGGAACGTTTAAACAAATTATGGCCTCTGACAGTACCGTCTACGCCTTTATTAACATAAAAAAATCAATAGTATTTCCCTCTTAGCCTACAGGGTTGCATCACCGGTGGTTTCATCAGCGGGCACAGATGGAAGGGTAACTCAGCCTCTTTTTGTTGGAGCCTCTTGGATCCAAGGGATCACATTTGATAGCTTTTAACCCTCGGACAGAGTAAACCGTCCTAGAAGACGAGTGCTTGCCACCCTTCAGTTCATTTAAAACTGCCATATAAACACCAGGGGAGATGCAGCGGCTTTTTGTGACATGCCGGAGCACCTCCACCACTCAAGAGAGGCTACGTGGATGTTGCTCTCAATTAGTCTACACTGAAGCCATTTTTACACAAAGTTTCATAATGGAGTAGTTTTCTCCATGACACAATACTTTTATAAAAAAAGAATCTGCAGTGCTGTAGAGGAAAGGATATCCCAATGCACATGACAAGTGCTTGCACAAGAATGACTTTCTGCGCAATAGCCGTATGCAGCTATTTCCGGCATCCTCTCTCTGTGGCAGCGGTCACAAACGGCCTCCGAAGCACTACCAGGGAGGCCAGGTGGGCAGCACCCTCCAGCCTTCTCTTAGTGACGGAATCAAAGCTTTGTTCGCCTTGGTAATGTTTAACTTCCTGCAAAATCAAGTGGGATTCACTTCCTGCAGGCAGGCAAGGTGATCTGCTATAGGTCTGGAGGGAAGAAAGCTAAAGGGTACGGTGCCGGGGGGAAGAAGAAGGAAAAAACTACTGGTCCATGTCATCCAAATTCATTAAAACATAAAGGGCACAAGGAACCCCACCCCAAGCTAAGCAAACAGGCACCCTTTTATTTCCAGGGGGAAATCTTGCTTTCCTACCAGCCCACAAAAGCAGCAGGGTGGTGTAACCCCTTTAAGAGGAAGACAGCTGAACAGAGAGGCCTCCTCCCTCTCGGGGGATGGTGAATGACCCCCACCTTCACCAGAGGGTGAGCCACCAGTTAAGTTGTGGTGCTTCCTCATCATGTCCCCAGGGGCTCCCTCTGTGGGTCCGAGAGAGCTCTCCCTCCACACCTGTGTCATTAAGCCATGCGCACAGCCAGCTCCGTTTCCCAAGATTAAGTGATTATTTTTAAAAAATCTGTATAGAAATCAGCACACGGCCATCATTCTGTGCGTCTGGGGCAGCCACAAGAGGCCCAGGCTTCAGTGGAATCTCTTCTCCTCCCACACGTATCGCTTCCCTGCAGGCACCTTCCGGAAGAACAGACTGTTTCCTCGGCTCATGTTGCCCTAAACAAGCGAGGAAAGCGAAATGAGTGCCGGAGCCTGGACAAGCCTGGAGGCAGAGCTTTCAGCACCTTACCCACAGATACTTGATTTGCTCTGAAGATCTGTGGCACTTTGGAACAACCCTGCTACAGGAGAATCCGTGCTGGACTACCACCTTTCCCCATCTGTGGAGGAATTCTGACACATTCCTCTCATACTGTCTTTAAAGGACAGCCCAGGTCTGCAGGGAAGTAGCAATGCTACCTTAGAACTCACACGCATCAATGCTCCTCTTCCCCAAAGAGTCCCTCCTCACACACACAGCTTGGACGCCAGGGTGAAGAGGAGGCTGTCATACAAGTAACCCCACACAAGTTCCAGGGCGGTCCGCTTGCATGAGCACAGCAGCACACCCTGGTTCTAGCGCATCTGCGAAAGGGTTTTATCCCCTCCCCCCAGGCTTCTGCACAGACCAGCCTTTGCCAGAGACCGGCAGGCGGACGAGCCCACCCTGGCACACCCTGGCACAATCCGGCTAGGGCGGGAGGCAGTCCAAACCTCAGTGAATTTGTCTGGCATCCTTACTTCGTGGTTAGGAGGCTCAACATGCCTAAGCTTCTCGCGGGAGGTTCTTATACCCCGCTTCTCTCTACCTTAAGGAGTCTCAGCCAGCTTACAGCGAAGTTCACTCCTTCTCCCCACAACTGGCCGCTCATAAGCTTCCCTATAACGGGGAGGAGGAAGGGCCCTTTGCCAATTATTCGTCACTGGGGGGGGGGGGGTGCACGGGGGAAAAACCCGGTATTTTTCAGGTACGGGTAAACCAAGCCTGAAAAATATCAGTAAATACCGATATACCCAAATCCCAGTATCAGTATTATACTGGGATTGGAGAAATACTCAGCATTGCCAAAAATATTCAGCTGGCCACCAGAGCATGTCAGTTTCACTCCCCCTGGACTTCCAAGGGGAGGGGGGGGGAGTGAAACTGACCCCCCCCAGCTTCTCCAGTTGGCCCTGGGGGCAGGCCAGCGGGGGAAGCGAAGACAGATTGGGAAGGCTTTTAAAGATGCCTCCCCTTCCCTTCCCATGGCAGGCCAGCGGGGGAAGCGAAGACAGATTGGGGAGGCTTTTAAAGATGCCTCCCCTTCCCTTCCCATGGCAGGCCAGCGGGGGAAGTGAAGACAGATTGGGGAGGCTTTTAAAGATGCCTCCCCTTCCCTTCCCATGGCAGGCCAGCGGGGAAGCGAAGACAGATTGGGGAGGCTTTTAAAGATGCCTCCCCTTCCCTTCCCATGGCAGGCCAGCGGGGGAAGCGAAGACAGATTGGGGAGGCTTTTAAAGATGCCTCCCCTTCCCTTCCCATGGCAGGCCAGCGGGGGAAGCGAAGACAGATTGGGGAGGCTTTTAAAGATGCCTCCCCTTCCCTTCCCATGGCAGGCCAGCGGGGGAAGCGAAGACAGATTGGGGAGGCTTTTAAAGATGCCTCCCCTTCCCTTCCCATGGCAGGCCAGCGGGGGAAGCAAAGACAGATCAGGGAGGCATCTTTCAATGCCTCCTGTTTGCTTCCCCAGCTGGCCAGGGAAACAAAGAGAGAAGGGGTTTAAACTTTAAATACCTTCTCTCTGGAGTCGCCCCGCAGTGGCGGCACGATCTCTCCATAGGGTATAATAGAGAGATCGTGTACAATGGAGAAATCATGCCACTGCTGCAGTGCTACTCCAGAGAAGGGGTTTAAAGTTTACACCCCTTCTCTCTCCAGTCATGCTGTAGCGGTGGAACAATCTCTCCATTGTACCCTACGGGATCACAGGTTACAAAGGAGAGATCACGCTGCCGCTGTGGCATGACTCCGGGGGGGGGGCTGGCTAGAGAACAGAGGGGATGGCATTTAAATGCCTCCCCTTTCCTCCCCAGCCATGCCACTACTGCCTTCCCTCCCTGATTTGGGGATGGGCACCTGAACAAAAGCTGAATAAGATCAGCTTTTATTCGGGAGCACCTTATCGGTAACAGAATCAGATCACTGATTCGGCTAAATACATACCCGAAAAATACCAATAAGGTATTTGGGGGGTATTTATTCCATTCGGCAAAGCCAAATGCACACTCCTATTCCTCACACATTCGCATGTAGGTCAAAAAGTTCACAGTCCTCTAAGGAAAGGATGGGCAGTTCACATACCTCGCTGTGCAGCCGGTTCCAGCAATCCAGCCAGGAGCTGTATTCTGGTGCATAAGGGGGGAGGCCACCAGCAAGCCTGGGGGAAAAAAGCAGAAAACAAGATTCTGTTGAAATAGCTCATCTGTACTCCATGTTACAAGCCCCTGATTTCTAGCCTTAATGCCACCTGGAATGCAGCTTCCAAAGCAACCACTTCTGCTCCTAATGGTCTTTGGGTAGAAATGAAAATAACCAGAATTGGCTAGAGATGTGAAGGCTTGGAAGAAAATCAGACAAATCGGGGGGGGGGGGATTCTCCTAAGGCTTTGTATCAATGTTTCCAATGGAAAAAATGGAAATTTGGGGGAGTACTGAAAAAAACCTCCCAGGAAATATTATCTCTTTTAGAATGAGTGAAATGGTTTTACAGACAAGCTGGACATACTGTGCACACATACTGCTCTTTAACCCAGGGTGCATTTCTGCTCCTAGAAGGATATCTAGTCTTCATGAGGGGAGCAAGCGTACCTTCTGTTGTCCTGACCTGACCTGTGGTTGACCTTTTCACCTCTACCTCTAGCCACTGTGATATATACACAAAGACTGGGTAACAAATAGCTTATTGTCCAAACCTGCTGGAAAGGGGGGGGGAGACAGGGGGGGGCAGAAACTGCACCAAAACCTCAGAGGAAAACCCCTGAAAGTTTAATTGAGAACTGAGTTCTCTCTAACCAGACGGCAAAAATTAAGGAACATGTGCTAAGATAGCAGAGGGTGCATCAGCCTGCAGTCTTCTCTCAGGTATTTGGTATATTTGCAATTTTGCTTGCATAAAACTGAGGCATTTATCATGTTTAAATTCCATAAATATGTCAGTTTGCAATTTTATATGCTAAGAAAATTATAAATGATGCATTTTATGTTGTTAAAGCAGAAGTTAGTTTAGGTCTGACAGACAGTAAGTACTGAATGTTGGATGTATTTCAAGCTTTCCCAAAATTTCCCCCCTCCCCCCAAAACAACAACAACAACAACAAAACCCCCACATTTTTTCCCACATGGCTTCAAAATTTCTGGAATTTTTACATCTCTAGAAGTGGCACAGCCAAAGTGTTTGCGATCATCCCGAATAGGAACACAACCCAAAAACACAGCCAATATTCAACTGTCACACACAACACAGAGCAGCCACACCATCAGAACACTTCTTTGGCACTACAGGGAGTCCAGCTGTGTTGCAAAAGCAAAGCATTTATTCAAAGAAAGATAACTACAGGAGGACCCAACAGATTAATAGAATTATGAAAGTTGTGAAAACCCTGACTAGAAAAACTTTTCTCCATCTTGTATAATACTGGAACTGGGGGAAGTGATGTCACTCAGTGAAACCACCCCAGCTCATCTCAGGATTTACAGAAGAAAGCATGTCACACAACATCCTGTTAACTTAGGGAATTCACTATCATGAAGAGTGGAAGCAGCCACTGGTTTACAGCCGCTTTACATGTTATGTATATTCTTGAATCTACTCACTATCATGTGCTAAAGTTCTTTGTATAAATGCTCTCTTCTACCTGGTTTTTGTAACCCTGAGTTGAAATACCCACAAGATCTTTCTGACTGCTCCTCTAGGATTTATATATAATTTATTCTGTATTTACTGAGGTAGCCAGTTGCCACGGATGATCACGGTCCTTGGGGTGGAAGCGACGGCAAGATCAGAACGGACCCAGTCTTTGCACACGTGGCCCTTACATAAGCAGAGCTCATTCCATCAACTTGACTTCTACTCGTGCAACAGTAAAAGGCAAATGATTCCTGCCAAGCTCCTCTTTTTCTTGCAGCTCCCCAACCTAATATGCGGCATATCGTATATGCTGAAGACATCATCTTATGCAGCCCAGACTACACAGCCTTGGAATCCAGTGACACCAGTACTGGGGACTGTACAAAACTGATGTATACTGTTTTAATGTTGTTTTAATGGCTTTAATTATAATTATTGCTATGTTGTTGTGATGCGTAAGTTTCAATTGTGGTCTGTCCTGAGCCCATCCCATTCACAGGGAGGGCAGAATATAAATGTGAATGAATGAATAAGTATTGTTATCAGGGGTCGTCCCAAGAAACCAAGCGAATTCATGGTTTTCTACCTCTCTATTATCAAATTCATAAAGTAAACTTTAATGCTCATGATTATCTGATAAAGCAAAACTGCTCATCCCATTACATATTTTCTTTCTTTCATACTCAGGGATGGATATCTACTGAATAACTTTAATACATATCCAAATTTATAAAGACCTACTGGGCCTGCATAAGCCTACAAAATTCAGTGCCTGTTCCAAAACAGGAAACCCCACATGCAGGCATGCCTCCAACCACAGCTATTTCGGATACAGGCATGGCACAGAAAAGGAGAGCTCTCTGACCACTGTACTTAAATTAAAACCTTGGAGGTTTTGTAGGAACTTTTCCAACTATCAACTAAAGAAAAACACCAAAGGCTTTATCTTCAAGTGCTGTGGGCTATGGAATCAAAACTACTTAGAACAGCTACTAGAAGAATCTGGAGGGCACAGCTGCAAGACGCACAGCACCATTTTGCTACCACTCTCACTACTCAGACAGACTTGAAAAGCTGAAAGTATGACCGCACACTGGATACATTTTAAATCATGCAATCAAAAACCAGGTTAAAGAAAAAGATTCTCTGCACTCACCCACAACTATTAATGGCCATCAGGTTTGAGACAAGTACGAAGGGATAAGTCAGCATACTGGCGAAGAACTGCAAGTGTAATTCAGGGAGATGTATCAACAGAAAGGAAGCCACCAGCTTTCTACGCACCCCCAGCTCTGAATCAGTTTGTGGCAAAGCCTCCTAAAAATTCCTAAAAACAAATATAACCCCACAGCCACCTAAGTCACAGGAAGTATGTGTTACGCTGCAGAGCAAGAGCTTTACATTTATTTCAATATGCTTATTCCAGCAGGCATTCTAATTTGGGATGGGAGCTTCCACTTCTGGTTAAATGGAGAGAATGAAGTAACTGAAAGCTGTTCATCTCATAGCTCAAAAATAATTTGAGCCTAGCAACAATCCCCGCTTAAGCAGTCAACTTCAAGTGTCTAGACTGAGCGTTATTGGTAAAGGGGCCTCCTGATTATGGGCAGGGGTCCCGAAGTCTAGGAAGTACATGGCAGTCACCCTCACTTCCCTGGGGCCCTCGCATTATTCCAGTTACACCCACTCCAACATCAGACTAGGAAATGAGCCCTCAATTCTATTGTCACTGAAAGCAAAACCTGCCCACCCACCCCCACCCCCCGGACAGAAAAATGGATCACACACGCACACCAGTGACAGCCTGAGAATAACTCTTCATCTCAGTCATGGTGGAGACCTATGAAAGAAAAGAAATCAGTGAACATAACCATGCCCCTCCATTAACAGTCGTTGCTCTCAACCCCATCTGGTCCTGACAGGAAGGAGGAAAACCCAGGAGTTGCTTGAGAATGCTAAACAGATATCCCACACTGGAAGGACTAGCACCAGGCAGCAATGAGGAGTCATATTCAAGGGCTGGGGACAGTAAGCAGAGAGCAGAAAGACCAGAATAAGACTGTTCCAGGTTGACCAATGTGAGCAGAATAAGACTGTTCCAGGTTGACACCCTTGCTCGAGATCAGCACTCCATTACCCGCACACCCCAGACTGCAAGAAATGCACTTACTCCATTCTCCAGTGCATAAGTATTGATGAGGTAGGCCAGCATGTTACAGAGCCACAAGGACAGAATGTCTCCCAGCAGGCGGGGAATAAGGCCCCTGAAAGAGAATAACTAGCTGTGCATCACCTGGGCAAATGGTCACACCACACACACCCCTACATCTGGCCACTGTGGGGGAGGTCTCACCCTGCCCGTATGACAAACAAGGTAGCAGCACTCCCCTGACGTTTGTCTGTCCTGCAAACAGTATTCAGTGGCCCTCTCTGGGGGGGAAAAAGGGCTTACCCCGGTCAAGGCTCCCAGGACAAGTACTCACGCAAAAAATCCAAGGATGCCCTCTTCCCGATAAATTGTAACAAAGGAGCTAAACACGCCACTGGAAAAGAAAAGAAATCCATCATGTTACTCCAGAGCAAGGAAAATACGAAGCAGGGCATTCCCCAACTGTCCCCTCGTCTCCCTCTTCCAACTGTCCCCCCCGGTAAAGAGAACTGGAAACCAAAATAGTCATACACTAATTTCTCCCCACCACCTTTTTTAGTTTTCACAGCTGCAAGCATCAGTCCTGCGAGTTAAAACCTGAACAGAGCCAACTCAGGCACGTGCACATACCTGTACTTGGTCTCCCTGCCAATGAACTGCACCATACATCGCAGTGTGATCACTGGAAGAAAATGAGAGCGCCAACAGGGAGAACATCAGTGAGGGAAGTCTGCCCGACTTGCTGCTTCCTGCTCAGGAAAGCACAGGAACCCTCTGCTCCAGGGACATAAGGCCTGGCCTTCACAGGCAGCGGAAAGAGGTGACCGAATGTTCAGCGGGTACGTGGCACAATTTCTGAAAGAGCCCCATGTTTTTTTAAAAGCAAAACTTTCAACAAGTAGAGGACTAGCACCTCAGGAAGAAAAGTCCTACACCAGCTTTCTTGCTCCTGTGCTAATTTTCTACTTGGACTTTTTTTTATGCCAGGGGGCACTCAAAAAGGCAACATCCCCCTGCAAGCCGAAGTGGAGCAGTCCACTCGACTCCCTTAAGGCCCCGCCACCTCGTCCCGCAGCAGGTTTAGACCAAGCCCCCGTCACCATCACAGTACAAGGTCAAAACGGACAGCTGTGGCAGTCTGCCTGGGGCAGCAGAAAAGAGCGAGCGTCCAGGAGCACTTTACAGACTAACAAAATTTCTGGCAGGGGAGGAGCTTCCGTGAGACACCTGAAGAAGAGACTGCAGTGACTCAGGGGAAGCCACCCCCCCCCCGCCATTAAAGGGCTCCTATTGGACTCTCGCTCTTTTCTACGCTCCAAGTAAAAACAACGCCAACGTTTTACAAGACGAGGTAGTCAAGCTCATGAAACACCGGTCCTAAAGACACAAGAACATAGCACTCCTTTGCTCTTTTAACTGCCCAGACAACGGGTGGCACAGATGGGACCAATGCTCACGGTCCTGACATTAAAGATTATGCCGGCTGTGACTGAAAGGCTATCAGTCCATACCTACCATGAAAAGGGTGAGTGACTAGCGTAGCAGCAGAACGTGCAACCATTTCTTGAGAAGTCTAAGATAAAACAAACCCAGAAGCATCAGCAGAAAGGCATGCAATCCTGGAGGTTAACAAGATTGTGCGATGTCAGCTAACTGCCATGTTTACTGTATGATCTCATGTCTGCCAGCACGCTTGCGCTTTGCTTTGCTTTCAGGAACCGTGGGAGAATTCCTCTGCCAGTCCTGTTATCTGAAGACCTTGGGCACTAAGGGTTTGAGTTCCCAGCTGCTGCGAATATTTCAGCCCTCTGCAGTGAGGAACGGTTCTCCCGCCCATGACGTAGAACCCCGCCGGGAGAGTTCCCGCGCGCGCGCGCTAAATTTTCATTTGCTTAGCTAGATACGCAGCAGAGTATATACACAGATAACAATGCTTACACAGATATTCCTGACAATGAATCTGCTACAATGGGCAACAGACTTGTATTCTAATAAAGCCTAACTCTACAATACCTGAGTGTGTTTGGACTTGCTAGCTGTTGAACCTGACAGAAATTGTCAGGAAGCCCTGTGAATAATCAACTGGCAAAAGAAAGGACAAAATTTGTGCTCCCACCTGACCAGGTTCCGCTGGAGGATTTCATGACTTCTGCTAATCTGGAGCACAATGTGAAGCATTTGTGACACGTTTGTTAAAAAGCGGCACTTTGCACTTACGTCTACAGTTAAAACGAGATTATAATTCCTCTATTGGGGAAGGCTCTTTCAAACTGAGTGACATATTACAGAAGGCCGTAGCTTATTTAGAATGGTTCTCACACTAGACATAATATTTCTGGATGCACTCCATTGCACACTGGGCTCCTCCAGGAAGACCACTGCGACCAGACAGTAATGGACCCCAAATCCCTAATTTTGCAAAAGCAAATTTTAACCAAAGGAGTACATAGGTAAAAGCATTTTCTCCCATGCATTCTATTGCTGAACAGGCCATGGTCAACTCCATGCTACACACTCTTCTGGGAAGAGGGGAGTTACTACAGCTCTTCCAGAGAAATAACAAAACAAGCCTTTATGTTTCAATACTCATAAGCAAGCCCTACAGTCAAAAAACTTCTTAAATAAATCCAGCCCCAAGAGTACGGGGTGTGTGTGTGTGTGTGTGTGTGTGGGGGGGGGGGGGTTAACTTTAAGAGCCAGTGTGGCACCGTGGTCAGAGCATCAGACTAGAACCTTGAGAGGCCAGGTCCTCCCCCTGCAACAGAAGCTCACGGGGCGACCTTGGGCCACTCACACAAACTCAGCTCAACCTACGTCATGGGATTGTTGGGAGGATAAAAGGGAGGAGTGCCAGGGCCTGCTGCTCTGGGTCCCCACTGGGGAGAAAGGCAGGGTGTGAAATAAATAAGGAAATAGAAATGAAGGCCACTGTTTGGCATAGTTTCGCTGACCAATGATTTGATCCTGGAACAGCCACCATCTACCGATACAGGACAAAGTAAACAAGCTTCAAGTTGGAATGCCGCAGAGGAGGCAGAACTTGACTACAGCTCCACGCCCACGGGTCACTATGGGCAGGGGACAGGTTTTGTTCTCATTTATTCATATGAGAAAAAGTAAAACACTATATCTGGGACACAGTTGCAGTGGAGGAAAAACCTGCCGCTAAGCACAGGGGGAGCAGAATGAATCCTAGCTTACTATGAAAGAATGCCATTTCCTCTTGCAGAGGCCTGTGTGTGTGTGATTTCTGACACTTTCCTCCTCCTACTGCAGATCTCTCCTTTGCCCCAATGCTATTGCAAAGGGTCTGCTGCCCCTCCCCTACAGCAAAATTTCAGGGGGTTCAACAGGTTGGAGCAGAAAGGGAAGTGGGGAAGTCCTGTTCTGTGAATGGATGGATGGATGGATGGATGCACTCCCTTGTGTCCCTGAGTTCCACTTGAAACCATAAGGGCCTTCTGTCTGTCTCCAACACCTCAGATATTTGTTGACAGCAGCAGACCACAGCAGGATGTTAGAAATCCTATCACGCATCACAGTTCCCCCAAACACAGACAGCCAAGATCTTACATAATGGGCACCTAACTCTCCTGAAATGCCATTCTAGTCTCACAAGGACAGAATTCCTAAGACTGCAACATCACCTTGATGTGAGAGAGCGTGTGAAGTCCCAAATCAGCCACACACAGCCTATCTGTGGCAATACAGCCCTTTTTCGTACCTCCTTAATGACTTTCTCCAGAGAGGACTCCTTGCTGCTGCTTCTAATCTCCTGTAGGGAAAAAACAAAAGAAAGGCGGGTGTAAAGTCTCTAGGGTTGCAGCATCTCCAGCCATTGTGCAAGACATTTCATGTTTTCAATCAGGCTTTTCTTAATTCGGGGGGGCGGGGGGGGGATATTTTGCACTGCCACATACTTTTCACATGGTACACAGTGCTCCATATACTGTCCAATATCAATCACTAATATCTCCTAACACCATAAACCCAAGAAATGGCAAAGAAGGAACAACCACTTCCCAGGAAGAGGAGGATAAAACTTATGCAAAGAACCTAGAATCAACATACCTCAGCTTGGTCATCTTCTTGGCATTTCTAGACAGGAAGAAGACAGAAGAATCTAAGCTGTGAAAACCGTAAGCCACTTGTACAGCCACTCTGCTTAAAATGAAACCTCTAATAACAAAACAGTTCACTTTCTAGGAGATACCCTGTATAGGATCTACTTCACACATGCACGTATATAATCTGGCTGCTGTATTCAGGAGCTGGAATTTTCGCTCGTGTAAAATTGGCTTCAGATCCATATGTAGGCACTTGAGTTGTCTGCTTCACAGGCACCTCATTCACTACTTGTTTCTAGTTTCAGAATCTCTGATTATATCCCTTTGTAGAAAGAATAACGCAAAATTCAAAGCACATGTTCTAAGCAAGCCAATCTATCTACCCCAAACTTCACCCCAGAGATTCAGTACACATGTCAAAAAGATTGAGGAAAACTGACGGTTCTGGCTGAGCCTCCCTCTTCCATAACTCACAGTGGTGCCCATGGATAGCTTTGTGTATAAATATCTCTTCATGTAGAAATACTGCTTCTCTTAAGAATACTAGCAGGGTAGGAAAGTAGATCAATCAGAAGTTGGTTTATTAATTACAAAAGACAATCAACTGTTCACAATCATGTCATCTTTCAAGGGGATCTTCAGTGTATCAACTGAGCCGCTTTCAGTAGGAAAGCACGTTATTATCGCTCCAATGAGAAATTACATATTTCTGGAAGGGTATTTTATCATTTTAAATACTTGCACCTTCTCCTGTAGTACTGAGTGCAATACCCATTCTAATCTAACACCATGCCTGGCATGCCAGGAGATCAAATGGAAATCTTCACTGCTTTTTTTCCGGAAAGGTTTTTTTTTGGGGGGGGGGGTGGAGGGGTGAGGTGTCTGTTCAAAGAGTTTCAAAACTAAATTAATGTATTCAGCTGCCCTTTCAGCTCTGTGACTAAAAGCAGAGAAACTTCTGTTTTAAGGTAGGTAGAGGTTTATTGTATAAAGCCATTGGCCATTACAAAATACAGAATACAGTGAAACAGTGATAAAAACTTTATTACTGAAGTATTAAGGGGTGAGCTAACAAAAGAGACACAGCTGCAATCTAGGCAGCCCACAGAAAAGCCTGATCTAATTTTAGTTCACTGTTCTGCAACCAGAGTGTAAGGAGCTCAACACCCGAAGGACTATTAAAAACATGAACCGGTCAAGGACCTTTCCATTTACTCTGAGAATGAACTGACTACAGTGCTGACTACGGCCAAAATGCATCTAATGATTAAAGCCCACACTCATGATTACTCAGAAGCGCCACTGTCTTCAATGGGGCTTCCTTCCAGGGTCTCAGCAACATATTCACCACCCTCAACAGCAAGTGACTGAGAGACCGGTGGCCAAGCAACTCCAGAGTTTCCTCGCGTACACATCAGCACTAGATGGATTCCAGTCCAACTTCTGCCCCGGTCACGGAACGGAGACCGTGCCAGCTGCCCTCACGGACAATCTCCCTCACGGACAATCTCCACAGGCAGCTGGTTTGAGGCAGGGTGGCGCTGCTGTTATTGCCAGACTTGATGGCAGCGTTCGACACAGTCGATCACAATCTACCAGCTCGTTGCCTCGCCAACACTGGAATTTGTGGGATGGCCTTGGCGTGGTTCGTCTAATTTCTCCGTGTTCGGGGACAGAGGGTGGCGCTAGGGGAGAGGGTGTCACCCTGGCATCCTGTCGTATGCGGGGTCTCTCAGGGGGCAATCCTCTCCCCAGTGTTATTTAACGTTTACATATGCCCCCTCGCCCAGCTGGTGTGGACTTTTAGGCTGGGGTGCCATCAGTATGCGGATGACACCCAGCTGCATCAGTTGTTGGACAGCCAGCCAGACACCACCCCAAGTAATCTGACTAAGGGTTTGGAGGCTGTGATTGGATGGCCGAAGCAGAGTCGGCTGAGACGGCATCCATGAAAGATGGAGGTTTCTCTGGCTGGCTGGGGGAGATTCAGGACTTGGGCACCAACTCCTGGCTCTTGACAGTGGGCCACTAATACTGACACAGGTGGTCAAGAGCCTAGATGTGGTTCTGGATGCCTCCCTGTCAAGGGAGGCCAAGATCACAAATGTAGCCAAACTCGTGTTTTCCCAACTGTGTCAGGTCAGGCAACTGGCCCTGTTCCTGTTTCACCCTGGCCTAGCCACAGTAATCCATGCAATGGTCACCTCTAGGCTAGACTACTGTAACTCGCTCTACACAGGGCTACCCTTGAGACCGACACAGAAATTACAACTGGTCCAAAATGCAGCGGCTTGGGTCTTTAGCCCACATTCAACCTGTGCTTCGCCAGCTGCACTGGCTTCAGACTGAATACTGGATCAGATTCAAGATCTTGGTATCGACCTTTAAGGCCCAAAATGGTCAGGGACCAACATACCTCCAAGACCGCCTCTCCGGGTATCCCCCCCCCCCCAAAGAGCATTGTACTCAGTGGGGGAATCTACTGGAGATCCCCTCACTCACAGAACGACTTGGTGGGACTCTCTGCCAAATGATGCCAGAGCCCGGTGGGATTTAATGCAGTTCTCTCGGGCTTGCAAAGCAGAGATGTTCTGCCAAGCATATGGCTTAGGACTGCAATGGTGCCATTCGTCTCACTCTCTTCTCTTCCTTCCCCCTGCTGAGGGGTCAGAAGAAAATTCTGTATTATGCCACCATCTACGATTAGTGGCTAAATTGTACTGGTATTTTAGTAATTTTACATTTCACTATGGCATTGTGTTGCTAATCTGTTGTACGCTGCTCTGAGCCCATTTTATGGGGAGGACAGCCTAGAAGCCTAATAAATAAATAAGTGCCCCTCATTCAGCAAGCCTCTTGCGGAACCTGGAGATGGGAACATGGGCAATCGTTTCCAAAATGATAATGCACTTTGGAGTTCCTCCATGTGCCTTGGAGGAACAAATCTCATCCTCTTCCTCAACCTCAAGAGGTGAGCTACCATTGGTCCAAATACTGCCCTCCTGATGTCACATGGCATGCCACGGAAACACAGCACAAACATGGAGATGATTCCGCCCCCTCCCCCAGCTCATCAGGAAGGTTTGGGCTAATCCACATTGGTGCTGGGGGGGGGGTCAACAGTGGGAGGGCTTCTGGTGTCCTGGCCCCACTGCTGGACCTCCTGATGCCCCCTGGTATTTTTGGCCACACTGTGTGACAGAGTGTTGGACTGGATGGGCCACTGGCCTGATCCAACATTGGCTTCTCTTATGTTCTTATGTTGGCACTTAAAGCACCTTGGAAACACAGTATGACATGCAACAGCATTCACCTTCCTCCTGAACTTGAGCTATAGTGCAGGATCCCCTAATCTCATGCTGCATTTCAGGGGTGTTCAAAGCTCCTCTGACATTTAGCATTACATCAGAAACAAGAAACCACTTCTCTCTCATTGGGGGATGGACAGGGTCTGGGAAATGTCAAATTCTGGCCACTAAGGTCAACCAAAATTTCTGCACCCCTGGATACTTTCAAGTAAGTGCCTAATGGACTACAGCCTTAAACTGAGATTATATTTTATATGTGCTGCTTTTATACTTTTAATTTTGTAAACTGTCTCAAATATGTTTGATTGAGATGCAGAATATAAATATTTAAATAAAGCAATAATAACTCTCCACCTCAGAAAGTTTCAAACAGCTAGATTAGACCCCGGTAGCACCTTAGAGACCAACAAAATGTTGGGGGTATAAACTTGGAAAGTTAAGGCTTCCTCCATCAGATACAATTAGGACCTGAGTCCTGAAGAAACTTTGACTCTTGAAAGCTGAGAGCCTGAAAATCTCATGGGTCTCTTAAGGTGCCGCCAGACTTGGACTGAGCTCTTCCACCACAGACCTACACAGCCGCCCTCTGAAACGATCAGGATCAGACAGAAATTCAAGACCTTGCATTTCGTACATATGAAAAATTAAGGCACTTCCTCTTCTTTTAACCTAAAAAGTATGAATGAATCTCACAGTGGGCTTAAATTGGAGTAACTCTGCACAGGACTGCACTGTAACAGGGCAATCGTAAACATAGTTACACCCTTCTAAGTCCACTGAAATTTATGGGCTTAATGGGCACTGTAAGTATCAAGCACACTAACAGTCTTCACCAAGAGAGCAACACTTGGTTTTTGCAGTCAATGTTATTAAAAAGCTAACATCTTATCAGTTCAAATCAGAAACAGTTGATTATGGCATGGGCAAAAAAAAATATTGCAAAGCATTTTGCACATTAAAGTGTACTTTATTACAGAATTAAAATACCTGCAAAACTTTACTGTGCACTATAGAGCCTATTGCTCCTGAGCAGAGTCTAGGAGTCAAACCTTTGAAGAGTCCTGCCCTTCCATCGATCTTCATAATATGTTTAGCTGGAAAAAGAATCAACATAAACATAATGATCTGCTCCAACATAGGTTGTTGTCCCCATTTATCTAGCACACCTACAAAGAGGAGATTCCAGCAATTAAAATGCATAACAACTGCTAATGATACTACACACGTGAAACTATTGAAAACTCAGCCCACAGTATGAAAGACTAAGCTTGATTGCAAGTAACAAACATCAGTATCAAGGTTATCATAAGTAATGACAAACATAATCTAGAGCACAATAAAGTATATTAACATCCTATTTATTTCAGTATGCTTAACTGTGGACTAGATTGCCCGTGGAACAATATTAGTGTACCTCCTGCGCTGTGCTTGTCCTTACCAAACAGCACCATCCTCTAAAGAGCTCAAGTTAATAATAATCAGGCCTGCCAAGAGGTACCCCAGCCAAAGATCCTCTCTTGCCCCCCCTACACACTATCCAGAACCAACACAAACATCGTATTAAATCTAATTCTGTGGCTGGCCTCATTCAATGGGGCCCAGAATTGCCAGGGCCCCCATAATCTTGTCCCACTAGTACCCCTTCTCTTGGTAGCCCTGATTATTAGTTTGAGAATTGTCCAGAAACAGTATATAAGTACCACTGCATAAATCAGTAGTGTTACCACACAAACTGAAGGATGAAAATTGACACTGCTGGGACATGCATGTGCATATACTGGCCAAATCATGTGTGTTGTGCCTGGAAGGAAAAATACCCAGTTGACCAAACATTACTTGCGACCTAGTACTAAGAACCTTTGCTTCACTGAATGGAATTCTAAAGCTAGTAACCATTGCTGCAGTTCTCTCATCCCTTCTCTCATGCTATTCTTACCTACTTAAAAGACCCAATGATCCCTTATTACAGCAGGGCATTTATGCTTGCTTACACTCTTTTCCCTCAGCCATACTGGAAAGCCAATTTGCAGGCATAGTGTGTTCAGACACACTTTGTAAACATGGATCTTGTAAGATTGAGAGAAAGGTATTTGTCCTCCCTCATAATAAGTTATGTGACTATATCACCACACAAAAATCATCCAGTTTTTCCTTGTAGATGAGGACTGGAAAGCCACCTCAGCAGTTGCTAAATATTTAGCTGCAGTGATTGCCTGTAAGAGGGTTGGATCTCAATCTGTTCAAGACCTTTGAGTCGAAAGAACACTAAGATAAAAAGACAGTTCTCTCTGTTCAAATGCCCAACTAACATCATCATTACTTTAGCCTTATAAGAACATAAGCGAAGCCAATGTTGGATCAGGCCAACGGCCCCTCCAGTCCAACACTCTGGGTCACACAGTGGCCAAAAATACCAGGTGCCATCAGGAGGTCCAGCAGTGGGGCCAGGACACTAGAAGCCCTCCTATTGTTGCCCCCCCCCCCAGCACCAAGAATACAGAGCATCACTTGCCCCAGACTGAGAGTTCCTCTCTACACTTTGTGGCTAATAGCCACAGATGGACCTCTGCTCCATATGCTTATCTAATTCCTTCTTGAAGCTGTCCATGCTAGTAGCTGCCACCACCTCCTGTGGCAGTGAATTCCAAGTGTTAATCACTCTTTGGGTAAAGAAGTACTTCCTTTTATCTGTTCTAATCTGACTGCTCAGCAATTTCATGGAGTGCCCACAAGTTCTTGTATTGTGAGAAAGGGAGAAAAGAACTTCTTTCTCTACTTGCTCTATCCCATGCATAATCTTATAAACCTCGATCATGACACCCCTCAGCCATTGTTTCTCCAAACTAAAGAACCACAAGCATTTTAACCTTTCTTCATAGGGAAAGTGTTCCAACCCTTTTATCATTCTAGTTACCCTCTTCTGCACTTTTCCCAATGCTATAATATCCTTTTTGAGGTGTGGTGACCAGAACTGTACACAGTACTCCAAATGAGGTTGCACCATTGATTTATACAGGGGCATTACGATACTGGCTGATTTGTTTTCAATTCCCTTCCTAATAATCCCCAGCATAGCGTTCGCCTTTTTTTAATTGCAGTTGCACACTATCTAGACATTTTCATTGAGTTATCTACTACGACTCCAAGATCTCTCTCTTGGTCAGTCTCTGCCAGTTCGGACCCCATCAGTGTGTATTTATATTTAGGATTTTTGGCCCCAATGTGCATCACTTTGGACTTGGCCACATTGAACCCCCTTTGCCACACTGACACCCACTCACTCATCCTCGACAGATCCCTTTGAAGTGCCTCACAATCCTCCCTGGTTCTCACCGCCCTGAACAACTTTGTGTCATCTGCAAATTTAGCCACTTCACTGATTACTCTGAACTCCATAAACATCACTGCTACCCTTCAACAGTTGTGAACTTCCAGCAAAACTAAGTATACATTAAATATCTACACCAAAAGGAATAGGCAACAAATTGTGCATTGCAATCCTGTGTTATGCTCTTTCTGGTTCATAAATGAATTTTATTATTTTGATGTTGTTGTTTAAATGAATTTTATTGTATGTATTATATTTATTGTTTTATGGTATTTCAACCACTGTACGCTGCCTTGAGCCAGTTTCCAGGCTAGGCGGGATATAAATCGAAAGTAATAAATAAATAAACAATGGTTATACACTCACCATAAGCAAAGAGACCAGGCAGCTGATAAACCTGTCGCCCAAAAATATTTCTTCCCAAAGTTGGAGGGAGGGGTTCATATCCCACCTTCAAAACAAAAAGACAGTCTACAGCAACCTCGACTGAGCACTTAGGAATTGTTCCAATACTACCTAGCTCTGATAACTACTTGTTTGGCCAGCAGTTGTAAGATATACCAGAAAAAACTCAGAATATTTAATTCTGTTTTCTGTCTTACTGTTCCAGTGCATCTAAAACCAAAGCCATTACTTTTCCAAGATGGACATAGTTTGCAACTTTTATCCGATATCAAGTTAGACTGCATTTAGCAAAACAAAGTACAAGTACACTAGGTACCAGACATTTTTTAAGACTGCAGAACAAATGCAAATCCTCAGCCCCATCAACAGTCCTAGACAGAGTACCACTCTTTTCAGTCCACTATGATCAATGGGCTTAGAAGGGTAATTCTGCTTAGGATGGCACTGCAAGTTTCTGCCTTTTCCCTTCCTTGTATCCAGAGAAATTTTCCCTTGTCTGCTAACTGTTCCCCAAAAAGGTAAAAGTCATTTAGAACAAAGACTTTTCCTTGATGGGAACTGCCTGCCTTTAGAGTTAAGAGTTCACTGCAACTAGGCCAATAAATCCCAAAGTAATTAGGTGTGATTCTCTCACCATAGAACTTTTCTGCTTTGTATAATATGAACCACTGCTTGATTTGACACAGCAGGTCATGCTAGGTCATTAATGCACTTCCCATAATCTGCAACTCTTATCTAGGATCAAGATCAGGAGCTTAGCATAAACTTTTACAGGCACACTGGACTTCTACCGAGTCCAAGCACAATCAGCATTATTAGATGCATACTCTATCACACAGCACCAGTACTGGCTAGCATAAAAATACTGAAATAATTGTGAGGCTCAGAATGGGTAGCCTCCTAACTACTCCTAGAGTCGAAACATTTGAAACACTGGAGAGATGTGTGCATTCACACTTATGCAAATATCATTCCCAAGCTCACATTTTTGATTAAAATATCCCACAAATGCATGAGATATTAATTTTTTTGTACAGACAGCCTTTTGTTTCTGTGCAGCTACATCATTTTCAGCCAATGACAGTGCAAACATAAAGCCACAACTGGCAAAAACAACATGCAGTCAAATGTGCTAAATAAAGAAGTTCTGCGGTCTGGAACTATTGGGAGTGTCTCAGACTCTACCAGTAAAAAACAGGAGAAGGACTCCTTTGAATATGAGGTGAATATAAAGCCAGCACAGAGCTGATCTGAATTCAGAAGAACATCTAAGAGTGAGGAAACAAATACCAGGCAAAGGAATCTGAAACTCTGAGCTACATTTTCGAGAACTTCTACCATGAGGGCTGCACTGTGGCTAGCATTAGCCGTTCTGATCTCCAAGGAACATGGTCAGAGCAAAGGCAGTCGACGAGCGAAGCGCAGCATTCTGGACCTGGTTCTGACTCTGTGGTGTTACCGGCACCGGCTGCAAACCCCGCTGTTGGCCATCAACCTGTACGGATGCTACTGTGGGACTGGGGGTTCCGGGAAGCCTCTAGATGCAGTGGACCAGTGCTGCTTCCTGCACGACTGCTGTTACCGCCACGCCAGAGTCTCCCTGCAGTGCCACAGGAGGGTCAAGTGGCAGCGCTACAAACTGTCCTGCCAGCGTTCAGGGACGGAGTGCCTTTCCCGCAGCCCCTGCGGCAGGGCGGCCTGCGAGTGCGACAAGCGGCTGGCGGAGTGCCTGACCGCGGCCAAGCCCAAGAAGCAGCACTCCTTCTACAACAGGGGAGACCGCTGCAGGGGACCCAAAGACCCCTGCCCCCTCGCCGCCCGCCACCACAACTGGACCCAGACGTCACCCTGGGAGGACTCCACTGCACCTCCCGCCGCCCTTGTGAGGGGGGGGGCTCCTGAGGCTGCGGCGACTCCCGGAAAGGTGGAACTGCGGGCGGGAGGGAGCAAGTGGCGGCCAGCAGCACCAGTTGCTGCCGCTCCTCCTCCGGCTCCCTGAGCCAGGCAACTGGGGGCAGACTGAACCCTGAAGCAGCAGACGGAGTGTGGGCTTCGGGTGTGAGGGCCCACAGGGGCACCGCAAACTTGGGGAAAGGGGGGAAAACCCGCATGTTTTGCACAGTGTTGTTGCGTCATGGCATGGCTAAATGTTTGTGTGGCTGCAGCCAGGGCCTGCTCGCTCACTAGGCTAACTAGGCGTTTGCCTAGAATGTGCCAGCCTTTAGGGGCGCCAAAGCCCCCCAACCCCCCCCTTCCCTGGCTTGCGGCGCTCAGACGGAAGAGATGGGGGTTTAAACCCCGCCTCTTCCCTGGCTTGTCGGTGCACCCCACAGCTGCGGGGCACCCAGCAAGCCGGCGCTCAGATGGAAGGGAAGGGGATTTAAACCTCCTCCCCTTCCTTGGCCCTTGCCAAGGAAAGAGCGCGCGCGGGGGGGGGGGGGACCAGAAGGTGTCCTTGCCTAGTGACTGCGGCCGGCCCTGTGCAGCTGGTCAGGCGGTCCGCCCCTGAAGGGGAGGCCGGGGCAGGGTGGGGAGGAGGGGCCGGCGCTGCTGCCAGCGCCCCGGCGAGCCTGAATCCGCCCCGAGGGCCACGGGTCGTGCTGGGGGGTCCCTCGCCGGGCAGGCCGCGGCTCCCGACCGGGCGGAGGCGGAGGGAGGGGGCGGCGTCGCCACAGCAACGCTTTCGCCGGAGGGGGGGGAGCCTCCGCCGCGGCCCGGAGGGGAGGGCAGTCACGTGGGGTCACTCCGGCCTCCCCCCCCCTCCTCGCGGGGGCGGGAGAGCAGCCGCGCCCGAAGGCCTCACCTGCACGAGCACCTTCACGTACATGAGCGGCTGCGAGAGCACCGTGAGGCCGGAGCCCACCAGCACCTGCGAGGCCGTGTCCGACATGCTGCCGCCGCCGCCGCCGCGCCGGGCTCCGCCAGGGGGGGAGGAGGAGGAGGAGGAGGAGGAGCGGGGGGAAAGGTCACCGCGCCCCCACCCCCACGTGACCCATGGCGGAGAACCACGTGACGAAGGGCCCTTCCGCTCCCAGCGACTTCCGGCTTGAGGGTTTTTTTTTCCCCCGAACGCGTCGCTTTGAGAGCGGGAGAAACTATAGATAGTAAAGAAATGGCAGAGACTTCCGGCAGAAATGGAGCGCCGCCGTTGGCACGTGGGGGCCCCTTCCCTTGGATTTGTGCGCGGTCTTTACGGCCTCCCTCGGGTAGGCCGCGCCCTGCTTCTGAACCCACGTGTGGCGCGAACAAACGACAGGCTTCCAGTTCATGAGTTGCTGCTGTGGATTTCCCCGGGTTGTTGCGTGGCCGTGGCCTGGGCCGTCGTAGGGCCGGACGTTTCGCCCGGAGCTGTGAGTGGCGCCCTCAGAGGCAGAAAGAAAGACAGACAGACAGACAGACAGGGCTCCTCTCTGTGTCGAGGGGAGCAGAAGAATGGCAGGCAGGCGGGGTCGGGCTGAGTCAGTCGTCTTGTAGGCGTTCCCCGATGCCAAGACCGGGGCCACGCAACCCGCACAACCGACAGCAGCTGAATAATAGATGACTCGGGATGTACTAAAAGGAAGGACAGGATTGCCCATTGGAAACAATGTGCCCCAATGTGTTTCCAATGGGCAATCCTGTCCTTCCTTTTAGTACATCCCGATGACTAAATGCCTGCCTCTCCGGCGCGGCCAGCCTCTTCCTCAGTCGAGTCCTCCCAGGCCTCTATGGCCAACGCGCCGGCCGTTCTAGCCCCGCCCCGCCCCAGACTTCCCAGAGGGGCCTTGCTTCTTATGGACCCCGGATAAAGATGAGGATGATGATGAAACGTGTTCTCGGCGTCAGGGTCGCGGTTATCTCGACTTGCCTGCTATTGACTCTCCGGCGCCTAAGAAATCGAAAGCAAGAAATTGCAAGTAGATAAATAGGTACCACTTCGGTGGGAAGGTAACAGCGTTCCCTGCGCCTTGGTGTTTAGTCATGCCGGCCACATGACCACGGAAACGTCTTTGGACAGCGCTGGCTCTTCGGCTTTGAAACGGAGATGAGCACCGCAACCCTAGAGTCGGATTCGACTGGCTTTCGAGCAAGGGAACCTTTACCTTTAAGAAGCTCAACAGCAAAATGCCCTGAATAGATTCTAAATTATCTTTGCAAATTTGAGATAGTAAAAAATTAAACCCTGTGAATTCAGTAATAATAAATTCTTCCTGTATATTCAAATTGTATATTTTGTGAGGTAGTTCCAACCACAGTGCCAATAATCAGAATTGCCTTAAAACTGAATTCCTCAGCCACAGCATTGCTTAAGTTGCATTTAGGGATGCCAGCCGCCATGTGGGGCCTGGGGAGCCACTGGAATTACAGCTCATCTCCGGACTACAGAAATCAGTTGCCCTGGAGGAAATGGCTGCTTTGGCAGATGAACTCCATGGTGTTGTCCTCCACTGCAATCTCCCTGCCCTCCCCAAGCTGCACCTCCAAAACTCCAGAATTATCCTAACCTGGAGCTGGCAACCCTACTGTCCATGTCTCCTGTGCATGGCTGGGGGGGGCCTGGCAACCCTCACTCCAGTCTGTACATCAGATCTGCTGCCTGGAACTGAAGCTCACTAGTTTGAGTTATTCTGTTTCTGCATCTAAATCTTTACTTTAGCTGCCTAACCGACTGAGGAAACACAAGGTTTTGAGCATAAATTCCTAAAGGGATGTGTGCTATAGTTGCTATCAACAGTGCAGGCACTGCCTTTTCTAAAGCATATTTCATTTTTAGCAGATTCTAGTAGATGAGTGAACACTGATGTTAACTAGCTTTATGCCACTTTACACAAAAGAGGTTATGATAAATTTTTAAAAAAGAAAAACCTCAAAAAAATCAATCATAAAAGTTCCGTTGAACATATTCCTTTCAGTTACAATAGCCCTTAATTCAGAAGTGTCCATTTAAGAATGATAAAGAAAACACAGGATTTTTACATCTTATTTTTACTGACAATGTGAGTTCTGTGGCCTCTTGCTTATTAGATTGTTGTTGTTCATAGTTAAGTTAGTGATGTTTATTCTTAAAGAATTAAGGAAGTTGTAAGACATTCTTGACTAGGATTTGGACTTCATTAAGTAAATTTTTAGAAGTCTTTCACAGATGTAAATCTCCAAGAAACTTACCAATTATAAAACTCTTTATCTATGAAAGAACTGAGATTGGGAGACTTTTAAGTGTCCAGGTTATCTGTGGGGACCTAGCTAGATATGACCCACAAATTTTCAGTGCCCCTCCATTGCCATTACTTGAGTCTCACTGTAATATTTATTAATAGCTAAACAATCATTTCCTCATTTACAGTGCAGGCATATTACTATGAGATTTCTGTTGCTGGCATCTAATCCAAAATTTCATCAAGGTTTACAAATAAATTCTGAGCTCTATGCTTAGTTTCTGTAGGTACTCTGGTAAAATCATTAATAGGTTATAGATTGTAATCCATTCACACCTAATGAAATACCTTTTAACAGGTGGCTACATAAACCTTTTCTGTTTAGTTTTTGCTTTTTATATGATACTAAGATTTTTAATGGCCATTGCAAACATTCCGAAAAATTGAGCTGCACCATTAACCCCTTTTATTAAGCCCTTTATTGTTCACACAACATGTAGTTTTATCTCTGGGACAAAGGACACCGGGAGAGTTACAGAAAGCAGTATTAGCAGAGACTGATTAAAGACAGGACGTCAGGCAGCCAAGATCTTCCCTGAGAGCTGGGCATATGACACACCACTACAGTCATGAAAATGCAACAACATATGTGCCTGAGCACTGTAATTATTCCATGCACAGTTCTAGAGTTAGATCCAGACTATAGTTTCTGTCAGTGCAGTGGAGTTTTCCTGCCTTCTCCCATGCACTGATTTCCACACAATGCCACTCCTCGGGGATAGGGGGCCCTGGAGAACAACACGAGGGGGAACTGCAATGGGAAGGTGGAAACTGGTAGAGATTTTTGTTAATGGTAAGTTTTACCTGGATCCAACCTCAGTCTTGTACTAGAAGATGTGCTGTGTTATGACAGTGCTCACTACTGCACAACTACCGACGAAAACTAAAATTCACGACACAAAAGTTACTGGGGTTTCAAATTTTAACATAAAACTCACAGTTTTAGATTAAGGATACTTAAGAAATAAATAAGGATGGAATGACCAGTTAAACATAGATTCCTCTGCCACACGTTTGACAAAGTAAGTGTGGGGGTGAAGAAGGGATGTAGAGGAAAATGGTATATAACCTCTTTATGTACACACAATTCTCCCCTACAACCCCCCTTCTACTAGCTTCTAGTTTTAAGAGTCCAGCTGGAAAGCAATGAAAAAAATATGTGCAGAAGATGCATTAGTAGTGGAGAATCTGAGCAGGCAATATTAAGGACTCCCTCCCACTTGTCAATTCTTCCTTTCAAAAGCCCCCTCCCCAGATATGACATATAAGGAAAATACGGAGTTGGGAACCCTGTGTTATCCCTGTAATATTGTAGTTCCACACTAACAGAAACTAAAGAATTATCTTACACTTTCTTATCAGTTAATGTCACACATACACTGATAGAGATAAATTAACATTGACCATCCTCTTTACCAAGGCTTCAAATTTCCTTTTGCCAAACAAATACAGCAGACTTTGTATCAAATACGTGCAGTGTCTACAATCCCTCCAACGGTAGAGTACAGTGTAAGTTACTCAGAGTCATTGATTTCATGGGAATAGCACAGCCCCTGACTTGGGACCAGCTGCTCTCCGCTCTAGTGAGGAATGTTTTTGACCACTCTCCTTTGGTGTTCCCTTGACTTTGACATGATGGTGTTGATTCGCTACCCCCAAAAGCAGTTGGTCAATATTCAGGGGTTTCCATCTGAATTCTTGGTTAGGAAGTACTTGTGACCTGCTTTGATTCAGATTCCACAGCTGTTTCTTGTCCTGAGTGATTTGAGATTTCAAAGAAAGACCTCTGCGCAGCATTAAGGTCACAGAAGGTACTTCAGCATTCCACCACATGGATCTAAGTAAGGGGGAAAAAAATACTTGTTCTGCAAAGGTAACAGTGACTAATGTCTGGTAAAAATGATAGGAAAGCAGGTGTTGTATAATCTGAGAATTGCAAAAGAAGTATTATTGTAAGGAACTAGTAAGAACACTTTATTAGATTATCAAAATGATGAGGTAATTTACCAGAGTGAACAAAACTCTTCATTAGGCAGATTATATGACTATTAAAAATTAGAAAGGGCAAGGTACCAGTGATGGAAAAAACAAGTTAATGGCTTTAGAGATACTGGTTTAGAAGCAAGGAGAGCCTCTTGCTTCTGGTACACCTTGTTTCCCACTAGTCTGACTTTGTTTGCCTGCTCTCCAGAATCTTTGTATCTGCTACTTCCCTTGTATGTGCTAATGATAGTTACACGTGCTGTATTTCATTCAGTCTTCTCCTACACAATGACTACGTAATTTGACTCACTACTTAGCTTTTTTGGACCACAAAGGTTCAAACTACATATTACATAGGCCTGCATCTTCCAAATTAAAAAAAAAATCAACAGAAGATTGCCAGCTTCCCACAACAGGGGAGCTGGGAGGTCTGTGTCCCGTCCGTTTTCCCATTCTAAACTAAAACCTTCTAACTGGTCACATCTTTCTGGGGGAAATATCGGATCGCTGCCTTTGCCACTTTGTTAGAGTTCGCGTCCTCGAATTGCTCTTTCATGGCCCACATAAAAGAATCGATTTCTCTCAACTCACGCCCATCAGCCTGGTGAAGTCCCACATACCAGTCAGCGGCCGCTCCCTTCAGGTGGGCTGCTATGACATCGACCATACGCTCTTTGCGCTGGAATAGATGGCCCCAAGTCTCGATAAACCTCTCGGCTCTCACGAGGAAAAACGGAAACTTCTCAGGGTCTCCGTCAAAATCTGCATCCAGCAGTTCCGCAGGTTTCGGTGGCAAAAACCCCCAAGGTCGAGGGGGTGGTTGCCCCGGCGGCCCCTGCGGCCCTGGCCCCGCGGGTTGATCCGGAGGGCCGGCCGGTACGTTCTGCTGGCCTTGATCCGGCGCCGGCCGTTGATCCTGGGGAGCTTGGTCTGGTGGCTCCTCTCGCCTTTGTCGCTCACGCTCCTCTCGGATGCCCTCCGCGATCATCTGTGGGATGCGGGCGAGGGATTCATCTAGGTAGCGCATCAGGCGGTCTTGGCTCGGTTCCCCACTCCACCTCCGTCTCACCACGGCACCTTCCAGGCTCTCGGAGTCTCGGCCGGTTTCCTCCAGGGCTCCCGCCGTAATCAGTCTGCGGACCGATCTTTCGGGGTGGCCTCCCCCACCAATGCTCGCGGGGTTCCAAACCATGTCTCGTGGGTTTCAGCCAGGGGTTTCACCCAGTCTCGTCTACGTCCGACTCGGTGGGTCACCCCTCCATAGGCCGCCCCATATGGATCCCCGTAGGGCCCTCCAAAGTCGTACTCCGGACCCCATTGTCCCGGCACGTATGTGTCAGGGGTCTCTCTGGGTACGTCCTTCCCGGGAGGTTTCTTCTCCTTTTTCTTTTCTTCTTCAATCGGGAGAGTGTCTTCTTCACCGCTACTCATTTTGGAGTTGCGGGTTTCTGACCAGTCCCGAAGTTGATGATGATTCTGAACAAACTGTCAGAAGTCCTAACCTAGTCAGCAAAACACCATGCCTTGCGGTTCAAGCAAGAATAGCATTTATTATAGAGCTGCAATAGAAAGGTCACTGTAGCAGGTACATTGTTCAGAATGACTTGGTTACAGAAAGCAAGTGGTTATACCGAGAAGGGGGTGAATGGGGACCCCCCCTTCTACTAATCAGGGAATAACATGCGACTGGGAATCGAAAGTTACTACGCTAATGAAGTTCCCAACGCCCCCATTATTCTCAGGAAAGCCGGAGCTTTGAAAGCGATAGTAAAGCTCGCAGCTTGACTCCTCAAGGTCAGAATGTTCAGTCTGCGAGAGATAGGGGTTACCAGATGCACATTCCACTCTCACACCCTAGTCATAAATCAACACCCCTTGGATTCCAACCTCCCGCCTGTCACGCCACTATGGCGCCCATTGCCATCCTCCCCTCCCCTCCATCCATCATGGCAGGGCTACCTGACATCGGGCTTGCCTGGACTATCCAGGTCAGGTCAGGTCAGGTCAGATATAAGAGAGGTTGGCAGCCCAACGGTTGGGGCTGGGGTTATGACCACCTGCTGCAGCCCCAGGACGAAGAAGAAGAAGAAGATGGATTTATACCCCACCCTTCACTACCTGAAGGAGTCTCAGAGCGGCTTACAATCTCCTTTCCCTTCCCCTCCCCGCAACAGACACCCAGTGAGGTAGGTCGGGCTGAGAGAGCTCTTTCGAGAACTGCTTGCGAGGGAACAGCTCTGAAAGAACTTGTAACTGACCCAAGGCCACACCAGCACCTGCTTGTGGAGGAGTGGGGAATCAAACCCAGTTCCCCCAGATTAGAGTCTGTGCTCCTAACCACTACACCAAATTAGCTGGGAGGTCTGATATCAGACAAACTATCCTGCCCTCTCTTCTCAAAAATGCCAAAGAAAGCCAGCCTCTAATGGAGACCTGTTCCAGAGCATCAGAGCAAGCAACCATATTGCCCTAGAACAGGCTACTGACTGAATTTCTCTTTAAGAAGAAACCATTGGAAAGAGCTTGAAGAGGCACAACTGGAGCACAGGCATATGAGCCAGAAAGGCAGCTATTCAGCCAAGTGCAAATACACACATTAGGCAACAACCAACTTGAAAAGTAGGTGCTCTGTCAATTTCCTCAGTATGCACAGTGCATATATACCACATAATGGTAAAACAGGGTTGCACTTACCTGTAACTATTGCTCAACAAGTGGTCTTCTGTGCAGGCACACATGGGACTGTGTGTGTGGAGGCCAGCTGTGGATGAGATTTCCAAAGCTTTCTAGCAGACTAGGAGCGGTCCCTCCTCCCTCTGGTGCTTTCCTGGTCATCACATGTCTAGGAGAAGCGGTGCTACTCCCTGAGTTCTCTCCATGCTGCCGCCAGAGACCACAAGAAACTAAGGTTCCAGAGAGTTCACAGCAGGGCAGGAGGGAGGGATGTGTGCCTGCACAGGAGGCCACCTGATGAATAACAGTTGCAGGTAAGCACAACCCTGTTTTTATCATTGTGGCTTCTGTGCAGTCCCGCAATAGGAAACTAGCAAGCTCACTGAAGGAGGTGGGTGGGTAATTCTCAGAGGAGGAGATTGCAGATGACTACATCCCCAACAGCTTTTTAGCATCCCATATTGACAGTCACCCAGAGGCACTTTTTAAAGGAACGAGGAGCTCTCTACAAGTGTCCAAACCAAAATACATGCCAGACTATGGCAAGAAACAACAGCACTCTGGTGGAGAACACCGTGATACGTAGTGTGGCATTGAACAGCCATGCACTCAAGACAGAGTGTGATAGCCTCTACTAACCCACAAAGATGGGTTGTGTGAGGATGCTGATCAGTCCTTGGAGCCTGAGATCAATACAAAGTAGTGCTGGGTTCCTAGTGGGCCAAAACCCAAGAAAAGTCACAGTCAAGGAATGTAAGGACTACACAGATGTTTGGTACTCGAAAAATGTGTAAGGATAGTGTTGTGAGACATGAGAACTAAGAGATGATCCCTGGGAGGTAATCCTGGCCAGGTCATTAGACACCCTAACAATGTGAAACTTCATGAACATAGGGGGACATAGGTAGTTCGAACGCATAGTGTCCTCATTCCACAGTTGAAAGTGCTGCATACTAAAAACAAACAAAAAAACCCAGTATAAATGAAGCACCAGAGAAATGTAAAAAATTAGCAAGGGGTTATAACTCTGTTTGTAATATCTTTAGACATCCAATAAGAAAGATGAGATTTTAGAAGTTTGAGTCCTAACCAGTGGCCAAAACATAATCAACAGCACAAGAAGCAGGGTCCAAACCCTGTTACAGCCTCAGTAGAGATGCTTTTCCACTTAGAGGTGCAAGATCTGGTAGGGAAGAAGACGTTCTTGAAACTCAGAAATTTGAGACTGGTACTGCAATGCAAGAAAGGAGCTGATCAATACTGGTGAAGTTGTCAGCAGGAATAAGAATAAACAGATCCACCATAATAGTGAAGTAGACTTGATGTACCCTAAGAAAGGATGGACAGCATGCACCATAAATGAAGCTTGAGCAGCTTGCAAAGCAATCTGCGCAGCAAAATGGGCAGGGGGAAAATAGAGAACAGGCTACATTGCAAACGGATTAAAAGGGCATTCCCCGTGATGGGGGGGTCCCGGTCAGCAAAAGAGCAAAAAGGGACAAGGCACGCCTCAAGGCTGCCCCTGCCTTGATGCAGCAACATAACCCAAGCTTTATCTGGGCTAGGTCTCAGTAACTCCCTGAGTAATACATACCATAAAGCAAAAGAAGGCTTTACTGAGGAAATGCAAGAAAAGGTATTTAAAACACGGCATATAGTTCAGTGGCAGTATAAGTGCACAAAATAATGAAACTGCCTATCTTACTTACTTGAGTCCTAACACAGTGCAGTTGGTTCTTAAAGCTTAGAGTTCCAGAGCATAATACAAATATCTTCTTAGCAGCAAGGAGGGATAGCGAAGAAAAGGTAAAGGGTAAGGATTCTTCTTTCTAACACAGACTATATTTATAGAAAAATGATGGCCATAACCTTCTGACCTCCTCAACCAATCACTGGGCAGCATCCATGGTACGTTCTAGGGTGTATGTGAGTTCCGCTTCCCATACTAGGTTTGCAGCCGAATTGTGTGAGCTAATTAACGGGCCTCAGTAGATCACCTTGACAAGTAACTGCCAGTATGCGGCCAGGGTGGCTAACACCTGTAGAGAATCAAAGAACAGTGAACTAGCTGGAAAATTCCTTTAAGATGGCTTCTCTCTTGGCAGCATGGAATGTCCCACTGTGTGGCAAGACCAAATGGCCCGGCCTCCAATCCATGAGCTGGCCCGGTTAGTGGAGGAAGGCCCTGACCTGGGTAGCACAGGCTAGCTGTGGGCTGACACCGCCACGGGTTCTGCTGTCTCTCCCTCCCCCTCCCAGATGCTCCTTGGTATGTGCGCCTATTGGTGCATCCCTCACCCCTCCCTGTGTCCTTGGAGCTCAGCTCAGCTCAACTCCACTATGCTGCTTTTTCCCATTGGGAGCCGCAAGCCGTTTTCCTTTGGGCGCACACAGGTGCCCTCCTTATTGGTTCCCCCACATCAGGGGGTCTTCTATGAATTGTGTATAATTTTCCAGTTTCCCAACTGGCCCCCATTCCTGACATGGAGTGTGTTCAATGATGACCTAAGTACCTACCTAAGTACCTATCTCAATAAAACCAAACTTCTCTGAAGGACTGTTGTTGAGCTTGACTGACTTGGGACTCTGACAGTAGCCCGATCTCATCAGATCTTGGAAGCTAAGCGGGGTTGGTCCTGGTCAGTCTTTGGATGGGAATACCAGGGCTGCTATATATAGGCAGGCAATGGCAAACCAATTCTGAATGTATCTTGCCTTGAAGACCCTACAGGTCACTGACTTGAGAGCAAAAAACAAAAAAAGTTGAGAAAACAGTTACAATGCATTCCATGACAATGTGGACTGTCTGCATTAAAATAAAAGACAAAGAAAAGTAAGGTACACCTAGTGCTCAAAGTGAAAGTAGTAGTATGACAGATTAATTTTGCAGAAGACCAGGAGCCACTGGGAGATGCATAATCACAACAGAGTCCCCACCCTATAGGGGAGGCATCTGACATGGGATTAACTTCCAAAGGCTCAGAATCAAAAGGGGTACCATGAGAAAAATACAATGGTGAGACCACCAGAATGATGCACATTAGCACTGTCTCAGAAAGGAAGAAAAACAAATCTGGGCATCCTCTGAAGGGTGAAATATACACCAAAACCCAAAATCTATCACAGTGTCACATACAGATATGTAAAAATGCCAAATACCCGTGGAAGCCAAAAAAGCTAACTATCTTAGTAAAATAAAGATCAACTAGAGACAGACTGGGAAAATCAATCAGTAGGATAAAAAGGGTTGCCCTGGAAAGTCTGACATCAATACCTGGAAAAATTCTAGAGCAGATTATTAAACGCTCTGTCTGTGAGCACCTTGAATGGAATGAGTCAATTGGTAGTAGCCAGCATGGGTTTATCAAAAATAAGTCATGCCAGACCAACCTTATCTCCTTTTTTACCGGGTTGCTAAAATGGTTGACTCTGGCAATGCTGTGGATATAGTGTATCTAGATTTCAGTAAAGCATTTGACAACGTTTCTCATGATATCCTTGAGGATAAGCTGGTTAAGTGTGGGCTGGATGGTGCAACCGTTGGATGGATTCATGGTTGGTTGAAAAATCGTACCCAACGAGTGCTTGTAAATGGAGGGAAGTCTTGAGTGGAGTGCCGCAGGGCTTGGTCCTGGGCCCGGTGTTGTTCAATGTTTTTATAAATTACCTGGAGGAACACATAGAGTGATACTTATCAAATTTGCAGATGACACAAAACTGGGTGGGATTGCTAATTCTGAAGAAGACAGAGTCAGGATTCAAAATGATCTAGATAGGCTGGAACAGTAGGCTGAGACAAATAAAATGAATTTCAATAGAGATAAGTGCAAAGTCCTACACTTAGGTACAAAAAATCAAAGGCACACATATAGAATGGGGGGGGGACTTGGCTTGACAGCAGCACATGTGAAAGGGATCTGAGTGTTCTAGTTGATCACAAGCTGAACATGAGCCTGCAGTGCGATGTGGCTGTGAAGAAAGCTAATGCAATCTTAGGATGCATTAACAGAAGCATTGTGTCCAGATCACGGGAGGTGGTAGTTCCGCTTTATTCTGCTATGGTCAGGCCTCACCTGGAGTACTGTGTCCAGTTTTGGGCACCACATTTTAGGAAGGATGTTGACAAGCTCAAGCGTGTCCAGAAGAGGGTGACCAGGATGGTGAGAGGGCTGGAATCCAAGTCTTACAAGGAACGGCTAAAAGAGTTGGGTATGTTTAGCCTGGGAAAGAGAAGGCTTAGAGGGGACATGATTGCAGTCTTCAAATGTTTGAAGGGCTGTCATGTAGAAACTGGAGCAGATCTATTTTCTCTTGCTCCAGATTGCAAGACTAGATCTAATGGATGGAAATTACAAGGGAGTCGTTACTGGCTAATTATCAGGAGAAACTTCCTGAGTGTAACAGTGGTTGAGCCATGGAACAGACTGCCTCGGGAGGTGGTGGATGCTCCTTCACTGGACGTTTTTAAGTGGAGGCTGGACAACCATCTTTCGGATATGCTGTAAGGCTATCTTTCGGCTATACTCCTGCAGAGTGGTTGGACTAGATGACCTGCAAGGTCCCTTCCTACTCTAACATTCTATAATTCTATGATCAACAACCAACCATCAACGAAACAAGGAAAACAATACAGCCTTACGTGGGCTACCCTAATTGCTGTGCATAATCCCAAACAAAGGGAATATTAGAATTCTGCCACTGGCAGCTTCCACCCCCAAAGGCAGAAGGATTCCCTGCAGGAAGGGTCAAGAGGTTTATGAATCAGGCAGTCAAACAAAAGTTTAAAGACTATAATACACATAATTACATGATCTGGACGTAAACATAGGCCTTTTCAGGTGCCCTCCTTAACACAATCACTCAAAACAGCACTCTTTTTCTGTTGTAGGGAGAGTACTGAACTGAATAGTCTAATAGGGAAGACAGTCAACCTCCCCTCAGAAAAGAGATGGGAAGATCTGGGTCTGAGCCCACTAAGTTGAAGGAATTATTTGATTAGCAGACTGCTCAAGGCATATAACGCAGCAGAGCTTATCTGTTTGCATGTGTTGACAAGAAACAAGGTTACACATGGAGCCTCTTTATCTTTGCTAAACTAATATGAGTCCTTTATTGTAAGAAACTCCATTCTACACAGGATAGAGTAGGGATAGGTGGTATTGGTCCCCAGACAGAATTGCAAAATGTTACCCACAAACTTCGAACAAGAGTTGGAAGTGTAAGTTGAGTGTGGGGACCTCTTACCACATGTGGTGGAAGTGTAGTAAAGTACAATCATATTGGAAAATGATATATAAAGTCATTTATGAAATATTAGACTTAGATGTGGTGTTAGCGCCTGAAACATACTTATTGAATATAATCCCAAAAGGTTATAATAAGCAAGATACATATTTATTAGTGTATATTTTAACTGCTGCAAGAATATTAGTGGCCAAAAATTGGAAAATGGATATGTTACCCTCAAAAGATGATTTAATTGTAAAGTTGTTAGAGTTAGCACAGATGGACAACGAGTATAATACTACAGGCTAAAGAAGAAAAAATACAAGAGAAAAGATGGTTAAGGGTTTATAATTGGATAAAACATGCAAAAAATATAAAATAAAGCAGAGTATTTACTTTATGGTAAAAGACATGTAAATGTTCTTAATGACTCAAAAATGTATGTAATTGTATGTAGAGAAATATGTGTAAGGTAGAAAATTTGGAAATAAATAAATTACAAAAAAAAAAAGGATAGAGTAGGGATAGGATTTTAATCTAGTCTAACTAGCTAGGATGGATAGAGATGCAGAAGGCATGTCCTGCCCTCATGGTGCCAAGATGGAGAAAAGTTAGCACAGTGTGGAGAGAAAGTGTCAAGCTGGAAGGAAGATTCCCCGAGAATAGCGATCTACCTATCAAACGGATGGCATCAGAGTAGAAGGGAAGGATGATCAAGGTCCTGGCCTATCCATCTCTCTGATTCTCTTATAGTTCTCCTTTGAAGTCTGAGACTAAGAGGCAGTGCAAAGTCCTTCACTTCCAACACAAATGACGCAGATGTGAAATTGTAGGAAACCTGTGAGTGGTGAACACAAGACAACAGACCACTTACTTTCTCTTGTAGAGTAAATCACTATAGTGGATAGATTAATGAATTTAAAGGAGCTTTGACAAGTCCAATTACCAGAGACTTTTTCAGTAGGAGATGCCAAGGAAAAAACCTGGCATCTTGCACATGGAAAAAAATGTACCGTCCTGAGACACCATATTATTTGAAGGAGGGCAAAAGTGGTGACTTTTAAGGATCTAAGTGCAAGCCTGTTACTCCCCATAAAGTGTTGTCCAACTGGACTGAAGGATTCATAAGCTCTGTGTGAAGCTGCAGTAACAAACAGTTCCTTTCCTTTCTTTTATTTTCTCTTTCCATCACTAATTCCTAGCATAGACTAGGGCAGTCTAAAAAGACTGATCTAGACAAAAGGAACAAACTTGTTTCGTACACCACAGGCAAAGGTTATGAGACACATAGATGTCTGAAGAATCAAGTCAGGCTGACAAAAACTCATCTTAAAATAAATGTTAAGTATCACTGAATATACAAACTGTCACTGGATATGTTGAATGGCCAATACCCTTCATACTCCAGGATGGGGTTAAAACAGCATGTCAAGCTCCCTTAAAAGGGGATAGTAAAAAGGGCCATATTGACCTGCTGATTAAAGGGAAAGTGCAGCAGAGAAATTCCACTTTCCATCCAGGCTAACAGTTTACAGCACTCACCCTCTGCAGTGACTGAAGGAGAGATGACGTGCTATTTAACCTGCAGGCCATCAACAACAATAGAGATGCCACAGGCATAGACAGCTGTAAAAGGGGACTGGATAGATTCATGCAGAATAGGTCTATCAGTAGCTACTAACCATGGCGAATAAAGGGAACCTCCTTGTCCAGAGGCAGCAAACATCTAAATACCAATGCCAGGAGACAACATCTGTGGAATGCCTCAGCCTTTATGCCCTGTTGCTGGACTTACAGGGGAACTGGTTGGCCACTGTGTAATCCAAAAACAATCCAAAAACACCAGAAAACTGTGTGATGTTTGCGCTAAAGGAATATGTACATCAATAATATAGCTAAAGTACAAAGGATGAATACAAAATACATAAATAATAATTCAACTGTGATGGTTTCAAACTGTGGTTGTTAACGATGGTCTCCGGAATGGGCTACCGTTTCAATAATTCTCTTCTTCCGAACGAAGACAAAAAAAGATGAAGAGCATGCAGCGTCTCAAAAGATGAAGAGCGTGCTAGCGTCTCTGGTCAGTTTTTCAACTATAATGTGTCAACAATTTTCACTGATTATCATAACATTATTGTAGCAAGATTCAAGTTATTCTCAACGGGCAAGCGATTTACAGCACCCAGGGTGTATGTGGGGAGAGGCTCCCAAAGCTACCCTCAAAATTTGGAGCCTCTCCCTCAAACCTGCTCCCCCGCAGAGCTACTAACAGCACCGTGGGGAAAAAGTAACTTTT
Source organism: Gekko gecko (assembly GCA_029375565.1). Classification (NCBI taxonomy): domain Eukaryota; kingdom Metazoa; phylum Chordata; class Lepidosauria; order Squamata; family Gekkonidae; genus Gekko; species Gekko gecko. The sequence goes on from JAPDNY010000003.1 coordinate 88,359,947, forward strand.
TCCGCCACCATAGAGAACAATGGAGGGAATGGGGGCAACCTGTTTGGGGGAGAGGCTTGGTGGGTACCTTGGGGAGAGGCTCCAACAGCTACCCTGGGAGCTTGGAGCCTCTTCTTCAAACCCCTCCCCTCCAGCCCCCAGAATATACCCTATGTTTTCGCCATTGACTTCAATGGCCCATAGGATATAATGGGGCTGAAATTGACATTCGGCTGGCCGAAAGACTCCCCAATCCACTTGTACTGCCAAAACTGACATGCGTGAGCCTTTCTGCCCTCCGAAGCTGCTGGAGCTGTGCTCCGGTGCACTCCCCCCCAAAAGACCTCTGGACATATATGCCACCTGTAGAACATTTTGTATACATTCTCTTTATAAGAGGTGGCTCTAATAAGTTTTGTTTCCTTTCCATATCTTCAAACACTGATCTAATTCTGTATTATATCCGAGGTTCTGTGCCCAAGTTATCATTGATGGTTTAACCCATTCATCTTGCATTTTCGTTTCTAACAAAAATATATATAGTTTCTTAATAAAGTTTCCTTGTTGTGCAACCATAATTTATCTAATTCTATAAGTTTTCCGTAGAAGCCAGTTTGCTTATCTTTCATATATCTTGAGTCTAATTGTATTCTTTCCCACCATGTTAAATTTATATCTTGTTTTTGTAGCAGCTCTGTTGTTTTTAATTTGCTATTGTTATCTAGTAAGTCTTCATACCTCCACATCAGATTTTTATTAAATAGCGTAGGTCTTACAAAGGCTTCAAAAGGAGAGACCCATTTAGGTATTTTAAATAATATACCTTTTTATCTCTTCCCATGTTTTTATCAATGAGTCTCTAAGGATACACTGTTTAAAATATTTATGTATATTTTATTATACCATAGGTAAGCGTGCCATCCCATTAGTAAGTCGTGTCCTTCTATTTTTAACAGTCTTATATCTTCTAAAGTTATCCATTCCTTTATCCAAATCATGGATTCCGTTTTATAATACAAAGACCAATTTGCTAAAGCTAACCCTCCTTTTTCCTATCTATCCTGCAAAAATTTCAGCTTTATTCTAGCTCTGTTTGCCATGTAAATTGTCTTATCAGCTTATCTAGGTCTTTAAAATATTGCTGATTTTGGCCGCTTTAAACACTTCCCCTTCTGAATCCCAAGAAAACAGGGCTGGCAAAAGGAAAGAGTGTTCACCTCTCATGTCAGCTAAAATGACCCGAGTCTGTACTCCTGCAGACCATGAAGATTTTGAAGCAAGTGAGGTCTCAATATAAGAAATTGAGGAGTTGGGTAATATAGGAAAAAATTTTGTTTTAGGCTAATGAGAGGCGGGATGAGGAGAATGTCTGGGTATGTTCCCTCCAGGACTAATCGATCCTCGGAAGGAGGGTTCTTATCTTCCTGACCCTTGAGGCCTCCAAGGACTGAGTTTAATTATAATTATAATTTAGTTCAAGATTAATTTGTGAATATAATGTAAATTACTATAATGAGCTAAGATTGTTTGGAAACCTTATAAACATTATTTTGTAATGATTTTGGGAGAAGAAAGATAAAAAAGAAGACATGAAGACAAAACATGCATGTGAAATGTTGTTTTTTATATTATTAATTGATTTTGGTGGTGTCGTAAAATTATAAAATTCTTTCTTCAATAAAGTTGCTTTTTTAAAAAAGGAAGGCTTTAATTTCCTCTTGGTTAGTTTCTTTTTGAAGATATAAATTTTTGTAAAAAGTGTCAATAACCACCTTTAAATACTTAAGGGTGTGTTTTTCTTCTCCCTCTTCATTTCTTAATGTCTTTATATATTTTTTCCTTTTCTTTTCTTAATTTATACACTAACCATCTTGTTGGTTTATTAGCGTTTTCAAAGTGGTATTGTTTTGTATATTCAATTTTGTCTTGTGGTTTCATGAGTTAAAAGATAGTTCAGTTGGTGTTGTAAATTTTTAATTTTAATTCTTAATTGTTCAGTGTATGTTTCTTCTTCATCTTCTCTTCTATTTTAATTTGTTCTCCAATCTGAGTAAATTTTAATTTCCTTTGTTTTCGCATCCATGCACGCTGACGAATAAACCAGCCTCTTGCAAAGGCCTTAAACGCGTCCCATATTATGTCTGTAGAAATATCGGGTTGTATATTTTGTTTAAAAAATTCTTGGAACTCTACTTTAGATTCTGTTACAAATTTCCTATTTTTGAATGGATATGTATTCATAGACCATCTACTTTTTCCCATGTATCTTGTAGTATTAACATTAAAGGGTTATGGTCTGCGAATGTCGCTGGTAAAATATCCACTTCCAGTAAATCATTTAACATGGTCGTCAAAATCCAGGCCATATCTAATCTCAACCAGGATTTATGTCTTGCCGAGAAAAAAGTAAAATCTTTTTTATCAATGTTCCAGGAATCTACTAAGTTAAATTCTTCCGACATCTGTAAAAAAGTTTTTGGTAGTTTGTTTCCCCGTTTCTGTTCCCCTAAATGTTTTTTTCTGTCTTGTGTTCTATCAAAGATGGCGTTGAAATCTCCTATTATACAGATGTCTTGACTTACTTGTTTTGCTACAATCTCTTGCACTAGTTTATAAAAAATTTCTTGGTTTTGGTTTGGTCCATAGATGTTTACAAGTAAAGTTGATTTGGCTTGTCTTTGTATTTGTGTTATTAAAATTCTACCATCATCTGAGCTACATATGAATTCCGGATGGAGATATTCCTTAATATACATTACTACACCTTGTGTTTATCTGCTGCTATTTTTCTTAACTTTTAATAATTTTTGGTCCCTTTCCCTTATATGTGTCTCTTGGAAACATACCACATCTGTATGCATCTTCTTAATTTGATGGAACATTCGCTTTCTCTTTTGTGGAGCATTTAGACCATTTACATTTATTGTAAGAATTTTAATTTTTGGTCTATCCATCTTTCGTATCTTTTGGGGTTTCCGCCTTGTTCCTCTGTTGCTGTCTTGTAACTATTTGTGATGGGAAGAACTTTCCTCTGTTTTGCTTTTTTCCCTTTTTGTTTCAATTCTGTTGTAGTTGAGGCACTTTGTTCTTAAACATCTTCACCCGTCTTGTTTGATTCCTCTTCCTGTAACCCCAGATCTTTCCCATACCTATCTAGGAAGTCTTCAAGTTTAAATATTGAATTAATTTTTTGCCTCTTACCATCATGCACCAAAACAAAATCCCCTCTGGTAACAGCCATCTATACAAAATTGCATTTGCTCTTAGGAGGTTTACAAGGGTCGCATAGTCTTGTCTTTTTTCTCTTACCCTCCAGGGAATCTCTTTTAATACTCTAATTTCTGTTTCTCGTATTCGGAGGGGTGTTTCGTTTACTGCTTTCAAAAATTTATCTTGCGAATCTCTTTTGCAAAATTTTACATAAACTTCCCTTGGTAGTTTGTTTTTTCTTGTATATATCAAGTTCATTCTATAAACAACATCAATCTCTTGAGAGATTTCTTTGTTGGGTTCTGTTCCGTTAAGGCTTGTATCATTTCTTTTATATTCTTCTTTTCTGGTGTTTTGGAATCTTAGGATATATGCAGCTTTTTCCATTTCCAGTTTTATTAATGTGTTCTGTATTGGATCTTATTTCTCTTTTATATCCTGTAGTTGCTGGTCTATTTTTTCAAGTTTAATTCCCATCTTATTAGTCATCATTGTTAAAGTTGAAATCTCTTGTTTGTTCTCTAAAATCTGTTTTTGAAATTCCTCCTATCACACGAAGACCCTAATATATATACTGTATTGTGAGGTGACTGATCAGACCTGCTTTTACTGTGCTGACCAGTTCCTTTTCTCAAATAGTCTCTTCGGGGTTTTGTTTTCACTGACTGCTCTCTGCTAACTCTACTGATCAACTCCCTAACTGCTTCTCCCAACTACCAGCCCCAAACTGTCAGTTTTGCCCATTATGTGCCAGTCACTTGAGTGTTCTGAGCCAAATGGCCCCCTCCTCATTCAGTCATGTGACTCAGGAGTGTACCTTGTTTACATTCTGCTGGTCCCAGATCTTTAATTCCGTCACATGTCCCTCCATTCTAAATCATTGTGTAACGTGAAAGGTTTCAGCCTTTTGCTGAGCAAGGGCTCATGTGAGGTACTTACTTGTTTGCATAACATTTCTTAACAGCAACATTAAAACATTTCAACATTTCAGGAACTCAACACATATTTTCTTCAGGTTTTCTTCATATGCACAAACCTTAACAAACAAATGCATCAATATTAAATACAAAACATTCTTCAGAAAACACTTTTCACTTTAGTTTCATTTGCTTACTTATGTGCATTACCAGTTTTTTTTTTCAAAATCAGTTTTCAGAAATATACTTTGGTTTTACACTTATGCTGTTCTAGGTAATGCATCTGCAATCACATTTTCTTTGCTGGTTTGTTCTTCTTGCATTTTGCTTCCCAGTTTTGATTTCTTGGTAACATGCTAGCTGCTGTGCTCACGCATCTGTCGAATACTCAGCAAGTCAAGGGGGTTGTCCTTTTGTGAATGGTCATGGTACAGTGGCCAAAAGTACACACAGACCCATCGTATGCAGTACAAAACATCCCACAGTTGATAACCATCCCATACTTCAGCGTCACATTCTCTGGGTCAGTAGTCTCCAGGTTCTGGATCCAAGCATACTGCCTAAGTGTAAGCCAAGCCAAAAGTTCAAGCCTGAAAAGAAACAAATTATCCTCTGTATATATATCTCCTGTTGGGTGCTCTGAAAATAAAGTACTGTTCTGTTGTGAAGTGAACAAGCCTTGGTGCCTGACTCTTAACTAAAAATCAAATGCACTTAGCAGTGGTCCTCAACAGAGCCTATAGTGAAAACAAAACCGAATACTCCGCAAGTCAAGGGGGTTGTCCTTGTGTAAATGGTCATGGTACAGTGGCCAAAAGTACACATAGACCCATTGTACACAGTACACAACATCCCACAGTCAACAACCATCCCATACTTCAGAGTCACATTCTCTGGGTCAGTAGTCTCCAGGTTGTGGACCCATGCAAGACACTGCATGTCTTGAGTGCCATAAGCCCTCCCATGCCATAAATATGCAATGGTTGCAAACAGTATAAAACAGGCTCCCAGAAAAATGCCCCAAAGTACCTTGCGCTGATGGGGACAAACACTTACGAAAGGCACAGTGAAGTGCCAAGACGCTGGACACAAGCTGGAAACACAGGACCAATGTGTTCTCCTCCTCCTCACACTGTCTGCGTCGCTGACATCATCTTTTGATGGATGCTCTGGTATGTTCAGGAATCTTTCACCAAGTCAACTCCTAGCCTTCCTCACTTTGCCATGTCTTTGGGATACTGCTTCAGCTGCAATGGTCTCCATGGCTGTGGCTTTAGCCTTTGAGTTGTCACCTAGTTCCTGCTGTCGTTGTGTTCCCATGTTATCTGCAGCGACTATCCTTACCTCCTGCAGATGTTGTTGGTGATGCAAATATTGCTCCCACGCTTTGGGAGATTTCTCTTTTAAGGCCCTTTCCCATTGACTTTGGTCTTTACTTCAGTCCTAGATCCCTTCCAGTCTGGCTTTCGCCCAGGTCACGGGACGGAGACGGTGCTGGTTGCCCTGACTGACAATCTCTGTAGGCATCTGGATCGAGGCAGTGTGGCGGCATTGCTGTTGTTAGATCTGTTGGCCGCATTCGATATGGTTGACCATCAGCTGCTGACCCGCCGCCTCGCTGATGTGGGGATTCAGGGGCTTGCCCTTCAATGGTTCGCCTCTTTCCTCCAAGGTCGGGGACAGAGGGTGGTGATTGGAGGTCGGTGGTCCTGGAGGCACCCCCTTGAGTGTGGGGAGCCGCAAGGGGCAGTGCTGTCTCCAATACTATTTAACATCTATATGCACCCCCTCGCCCAGATTGCTCGGAGTTATGGGCTTGGGTGTCACCAATATGCAGATGACACCCAGCTCTATCTGATGCTGGGCGGCCAGTCGGACTCTAGCCCTGATGACCTGTATAGGGCATTGCAGGCCGTGGCTGGTTGGCTCAGGCAGAGCCGACTGAAGCTAAACCCGATGAAGACAGAGGTCCTGGGCCTGAGTCGGACTGGTCTGGGGTCAGAGCTCCCTCTCCCGACCTTCGACGGGGCACCTTTGGTGCTGTCGCCAGAGGTTAGGAGTTTGGGGGTGCTCCTGGATCCCTCCTTAACGATGGAGGCCCAGGTGGCAGCCACTGTCAAGTCAGCATTTTACCATCTTCGGCTGGCATGACAGTTGGTCCCCTACCTTGACCGCGATGACCTGGCCACTGTGACCCATGCAACGGTCACCTGAAGGCTAGACTACTGCAACACTCTCTACATGGGGCTGCCTTTGTCACAGATCCGGAGGCTGCAGCTGGTGCAGAACGCAGCAGCCAGGCTGTTGATGGGGCTCACGAGGTGGGATCACATCCAGCCTGTCCTTAAGGTGCTGCACTGGCTGCCAATAGCGTACCAGATCCGCTTCAAAGTGCTGGTGCTTACCTTTAAAGCCCTATATGGCCAGGGTCCGGCTTACCTGAGGGACCACCTTTCCCCATATGTTCCCTCAAGAGCGCTACAGTCCGGGGGACAACATCTGCTGGCCATTCCAGCCCCCAAGGCAGTCAAATATGCTGTTACCAGGGCCAGGGCTTTCTCGGTGGTGGCCCCTACCTGGTGGAATGAGCTCCCAGAGGAGATCAGGGCCCTGAGGGACCTTATGCAGTTCCGCAGGGCCTGCAAGACAGAGCTCTTCCGCCAGGCTTTCGAGTAGGGGCTGCCACCATGATTGGACCATCACCGTGGGGATACCACGAGGCGTACTGGCCCTAGTATGAGATTACAACTTGGTGGGACATAATTGGAGCAGGGGTAATATGCCGCCAGAGTGTTAAATGTCGACCGGCTCTAACTGAGTTACATGTTTGTTCTCCACTGTTTTAATGGTTGTATTGCTAGTGATTTTTATGCTTTTAAGTATTTTATATGTCATTGCCCTATGTGTTATTGGCAATGTATGGCTTGCTGCCTCTTGTTCTCTGCCCTGAGCCCATGTGGAAGGGCGGGTTATAAATCTAATAAATAAATAAATAGATAAGCTGGCAAGGCTGTTCCATGTTCATTTCTGGTTCCTTTAATCCGGCTGTCTGTCTCAGTTCTGACAAGCTGTCACCAGGTTGCTGTGAAGTCAAGAACTCTGATGCCTGGACCTTTTGCAACAATGTCTCTCTCTTCTTCTGCTGCTGCCCAGCATGGTCACATGGTTTTTCTGGTATGCTCCTTGTAATGCTTTTAACTGAGAGGTTTGGCTCCTTGCTTACTTGAGACACCACCAAAAGGGATATTTTAATATCCTGGATAACTCCCATAGTCCAGGTGCCTTGGAATTCTCTGTATCTGACAGGAATCTCTGTGAGGTCTACTTTAAATGCAGGTCCTCTAATGCCTTTGATGGTGTAGAACTCCCTTGGCAAATATTGATGTTTCTGCACAAACTCTGGCTGGATCAGAGAAACTTGCGCTCTAGTATCCCTGTAGGCTTTTATTTCCTGGTCATTTATGGTCACAGTCTCTATGTAGTCCTCACTCCACCCTTCCTGTACTCGCCATACTTGCAAAACACTAGTAGGTCTTTCTAGTGGTACAGTTTCTGTATGTGAAGGGGTTTCAGCTGATTCTGCCTCAGTGCTTAAATGCTTCACCACTTTTACAGTTTTTGGTGGTAAGGTTTTCTTCCCTTTGTCTACATTAGTGCAGGATCTTTGATAATGTCCTTTCTCTCCACAATGATAACAAATCACCTCCCCTTTTCTATATTGAGGAGAACTGGCCTGCCTGGTAGGGTTGGTGTTAGCACGCCCAAACTTGTCTAAAGGTTCCGAGACTCTGGGTTTCTTCACTGGAGCAGCCCACATAGACTTGCCTAAGTCTCCCTCTATCTAATCTAGAATAACAGCAGCTTCTTCTACAGTCTTTAACCTTTTATCTCTTAAAATCCATCTATATTGGGAAGGGACTTGGCTATAGAATTGCTCTAAGCCGATGAGATATTTCAGGTCTTCTAGTGTGGTAACTTTGCTCCCTTCAATCCACCTGAAGGGCTCTGTCTAAATGACAACCTAAATGTGAATATGTTTCCCCAGGCATTCTTTTTATTTCCCTGAATATTTTTCTGCTCTGTTCAGCAGTATAGCCATATCTGACTCTGACTCTCTCTTTGAATAGTTGGTAATTAGAGGTCTCTTCATCTCTGAGTTCAAAGTAGATTTCACTTAACCCCCCACAAATCTGTGGTCTTAAATAAATCATCCTGTCCTCCTGTGTAATATTTAAATCCTGACAAGTCCTCTCAAAGCTGAACAGAAAAGCTTCAATATCATTGCCTTTCTGATATCTGGGGAAGTTTTTTCTGTTCCACAGAGGGGTAGTGTTAATTTCTGCTGCCATTTTGAAACTCTGCCTTTAACTGCAGTTCATGGAGTTTCAAATTATACATTCTTTCCACTTGCTCTCTGGCGGCCTCTCTCTCTCTTTGTTCTGCCTCTATTCTAAGTTTTTCAAGCTCCTTGTCTTCTTTTTCTTTTTCTCTTTCTATTTCTGCCTGCTTTTGTTTTTCCTCTGCCTGTATTTTGGCCATTTGAATCTCTCTTTCAGCCCACCTGTTTTCCCTCTCTTTCAGCCTGCTTTTGTTTTTCCTCTCTTTCTGCCTGAAGTCCAGCCATTTGGATCTCTTTCTCTGCTTCAATTCTGGCCAGTTCCAACTGTAATTTCATGGCCTCAATATCTGGGCTAGGGTTTTCCTCAGAACTTCCTCCCTGTCCCTGACCATCTCCTGTGGCTTTCACTGTTTTCTGTGGTGGTGCCATTTCTGACACTTATTTTGGGGCGTTTACTCAAAATCCCAATGCTGGCACCAATTATCACACGAAGGCCCTAATATATATACTATACTGTGAGGTGACTGATCAGACCTGCTTTTACTGTACTGACCAGTTCCTTTTCACAAATAGTCTCTTCGGGGTTTTGTTTTCATTGTAGCCTCTGTTGAGGACCACTGCTAAGTGTATTTGATTTTTAGTTAAGAGTCAGGCACCAAGGCTTGTTCACTTCACAACAGAAAAAAAACAGGTTGCTTACCTGTAACTGATGATCTTCAAGTGTTCATCTGTGCAGTCACACCCATGGGGATTATGCGCCTGCGCTGATCAGAATCGGTGGTATACAAAGCTCACAATGGGATTTTCATGCCTCCATCCCAGGCATGCGCGGGAACCCCACTGTGCATGCCCAAGGGGGTGGGGCAAGGGCATCCCGCCAGTTCCTTCTGACCGCTGTCATGTCAATAACAGGAGAAAAGTACCGAAGTGACAGCAGTGGGGAAGGGCAGGTGGTGTGACTGCACAGATGACCACTTGAAGATAATCAGTTACAGGTAAGGAACCTGTTTATCTCCTTCGTGGTCTCTGTGCATCACACCCATGGGAGATTGAAAAGCAGTGGCTCACCTGGAGGTGGGTGCTGTTGTAAATTCAGTGCTCTGCCAATGAAAGGACTAAATGATCAAGGTCCACTCTGTGGCATTCATGAACATCGACAGTGTAGTGCCTGATGAAGGTGTTCAGAGTAGACCATGTCGCAGCCTCGCAGATCACTGACAGGGAAGCACCCTTCAAGAAGGCTGTAGACGTAGCCATGGATCTTGTGCTGCTGACCAGTTCCTTTTCTCAAATAGTCTCTTCAGGGTTTTGTTTTCACTGACCACTCTCTGCTAACTCTACAGATCAACTCCCTAACTGCTTCTCCCAACTGCCAGCCCCAAACTGTTAGTTTTGCCTGTTATGTGCCAGTCACTGAGTGTTCTGAGCCAAATGGCCCCCTCCACACTCAAGTCATGTGAATCAGCAGTGTTCCTTGCTTATATTCTGCTGGTTCCAGATCTTTAATTCTGTCACACCTCCGTTTGTATAGTCAATTGATTTGCAAGAGCATCTAATTTTATTTGTATTGGTTCTATAACTTTAGTAAATGCTGCTTCAACAGCTGAGTTCACTACTGATGTAACAGAGTCTTGTATCAAATTCTGTAAAACATTTAGGCTAAGTTTGTTGGCAAGGATGGAATAGATGTCCTTCTGGCTCCACGTGTTTTATCCATTTTTAACTATTTTTTTTGTTATTATTTAATTCTTAAGTTCATCTATATATTTAAGCTTGTAACTAAAGTTCTAAAGGTTTTCTTTTTATTTCTTCTTTTTTAATGTAATTTATTTATTGTTTTTATTTTTATTTTTAGTTTGCTTATTTCCTTAATCTATCTACTATATCTACTAGCATTGTGTCCAGATCACGGGAGGTGGTAGTTCCACTCTATTCTGCTATGGTCAGGCCTCACCTGGAGTACTGTGTCCAGTTTTGGGCACCACATTTTAGGAAGGATGTTGAAAAGCTTGAGCGTGTCCAGAAGAGGGCGACCAGGATGGTGAGAGAGCTGAAATCCAAGTCTTATGAGGAAAGGCTGAAAGAGCTGGGTATGTTTAGCCTGGGAAAGAGAAGGCTTAGAGGGGACATGATTGCAGTCTTCAAGTTTCTGAAGGGCTGTCATGTAAAAGATGGAGCAGATCTATTCTCTCTTGCTCCGGATTGCGAGACTAGATCTAATGGGTGGAAATTACAAGGGAGTTGTTACTCTTCGCGACCCCATGGACCAGATTACGCCAGGCCCTCCTGTCTTCCGCTGTCCGCTGAAGATTGCTCAATTTCATGTTCGTTGCATCGATGACACTGTCTAACCATCTCATCCTTTGCCGTCCCCTTCTTCTTTGACCTTCAATCTTTCCCAGCATCAGGGTCTTCTCCAGTGAATGCTCCCTTCTCATTTGGTGGCCAAAGTATTTGAGCTTCAGCTTCAGGATCTGGCCTTCCAGGGAACAGTCAGGGTCGATTTCTTTTAGGATTGACTGATTTGATCTCCTTGCAGTCCAAGGGACTCTCAAGAGTCTTCTCCAGCACCATAGTTCAAAAGAATCTATTCTTCGGCGCTCGGCCTTCCTTATAGTCCAACTCTCGCAGCCATACATTACTACGGAGAATACCATTGCGTTGACCATGCAGACTTTTGTTGGCAAGGTGATGTCTCTGCTTTTTATCATGCTGTTTAGGTTTGCCATCGCTTTCCTCCCAAGGAGCAGGCGTCTTTTAATTTCATGGCTGCAGTCACCATCTGCAGTGATCTGGGATCCTATGAACGTGAAGTCTGTCACTACTTCTACGACTTCCCCTTCTATTTGCCAAGGAGTGATGGGGCCAGATGCCATGATCTTAGTTTTTTTGATGTTGAGCTTCAAGCCCACTTTTGTGCTCTCCTCTTTCACCCTGAGCAAGAGGCTCTTTAGGTCCTCTTCACTTTCTGCCATCAGAGTGGTATCGTCTGCATATCTGAGGTTATTGATCTTTCCCCCAGCAATCTTAACTCCAGCTTGTGATTCATCCAGGCCAGCATTTCGCATGATGTACTCTGCATATAAATTAAATAAGCAAGGTGACAATATACATCCTTGTCGTACTCCTTTTCCTATGCTAAACCAATCAGTTCTTCCATATCCGGTTCTAACTGTTGCTTCTTGACCCTTATACAGGTTTCTCAGGAGACATGTGAGGTGGTCTGGTACTCCCATCTCTTTAAGAACCTGCCATAATTTATTGTGATCCACACAATGAAAGGCTTCAGCATAGTCAATGAAGCAGAAGTAGATGCTTTTCTGGTACTCTCTTGCTTTCTCCATAATCCAGCGAATGTTGGCAATTTGATCTCTAGTTCCTCTATCTCTTCGAAACCCAGCTTGTACTTCTGGCAGTTCTCTATCCATGTACTGTTGGAGCCTAGCTTGTAGGATTTTGAGCATGACCTTGCTAGCATGTGAAATGAGTGCAATTGTGCGATAGTTTGAACATTCCTTGACATTGCCCTTCTTTGAGATTGGAATGTACACTGACCATTTCCAATCCTGTGGCCACTGTTGTGTTTTCCAAATTTGTTGGCAAATTGAGTGCAGCACTTTAACAGCATCTTCTTTTAAGACTTTGAATAAGTCAGCTGGGATACCATCACCTCCACTAGCTTTGTTGTTAGTAATGCTTTCTAAGGCCCATTTAACTTTGCTTTCCAGGATGTCTGGCTCGAGGTCAGTGATTATACCATCGTGGTTGTCAAGGACATTGAGATCCTTCTTGTATAGTTCTTCTGTGTATTCTTGCCATCTCTTCGTAATCTCTTCTGCTTCTGTTAGGTCCCTACCATTTTTGTCCTTTATCATGGCCAGCTTTGCATGGAACGTTCCCTTGATTTCTCCAATTTTCTTGAAGAGATCTCTAGTCCTTCCCAATCTATTGTTTTCCTCTATTACTTTGCATTGTTCATTCAGGAAAGCCTCCTTATCTCTCCTTGCTGTTCTCTGGAAATCTGCATTCAGTTGGGCAAATCTTTCCTTTTCACCATTGCCTTTAGCTTTCCTTCTTTCCTCTGCTATGTGTAAAGCCTCATCAGACAGCCACTTTGCTTTTTTGCATTTCTTTGGGATGGCGGTGATTGCTGCCTCCTTTACAATGTCACGGACCTCTGTCCATAGTTCTTCAGGCACTCTGTCTATCAAATCTAGTCCCTTAAACCTATTCTTCACCTCTACTGTATATTCATCGGGGATGCGATCTAGGTCAAATCTGAATGGCCTTGTGGTTTTCCCAACTTTCTTCAATTTAAGTCTGAATTTTGCAATGAGTAGCTCATGATCTGAGCCACAGTCAGCTCCAGGTCTTGTTTTTACTGACTGGATAGAGCTTCTCCATCTTTGACTGCAAATTATATAGTCAATCTGATTTCGGTGTTGCCCATCTGGTGATGTCCATGTGTAGAGATTCTTATCTCTAGCCTATTCTAAACTATCCTTTCTAATTATAAAACACCTCTAAACATTCCACTGACCTATCTTAACCTATTTAATCTATCTAACCATTCAACAAATTCTAGCCTAATGTTCTAACAATATTACATGGCAAGAGAATAGATAAACAGATTATTTCAATCTTTTCTCCTATTCTTCTTCTCTTCTGCCTTTTTTCTTCTATCTTCTTATTTTCTTCTTATAAGTTTTTGTTTCTACACCTTGGCTCATAAGTTTGTCAAGTTTGTCATGTACGCAAGAAACAACTAAGAATAAATCTGGTACCTCTCAGTAATTCAGTTTGCTTTAAATAGGGGGTGGTATTAACATCAGTTCTAATGAAATGCTATGAAAGCTGTAACTCACAGGCAACTCGTTATGGTTCTCAATGAGTCCACCCTAGCCCCAGTCACTGCCTCTATTTCAGGTATATAGAATATTTTCCAGGCTGGAAGGTATTTAAGTTGGGCAGAAGAAGAAGAAGAGAAGAGAAGAGATTGGATTTATACCCTGCCTGGAGTCTCAGAGCGGCTTACAAACTCCTTTCCTTTCTCCTCCCCATAACAGACACCCTGTGAGGTAGGTGGGGTGAGAGAACTCTAACACAAACTGCTCTTTCAGGAACAGCTGTGCCAGAGCTTGTGACTGACCCAAGGTCACATCAGCAGGTGCAAGTGGAGGAGTGGGGAATCAAACCTGGTTCTCCCAGATTAGAATTTGCACACTTAACCACTACACCAAACTGGCTCTCAGAATACAAGTAAAAGTTCCACCAGGGGTAGCCTGAACGTCTTTCCCCCACCGCTTATCTTCTAGGGAGAGAGCACCAGTCCTCCCTTCTTTAGTGTTCAAGGCTCCCCATTCTGATTTAAAGGACAGTCCCGTTTTCTTTGTCTACATCAAAAAAGGAAGATCAAAATAATATATGGAAAAAACAGTGGTTGTTAATATGCTCATGGTGTTTCCAAGCTAATTCCAGCTGGAAGTCCCTCACAGTTTCGTTAGGCTCGACTAGGACCCAGCGGAAAATGCTGAACATCTGTCCTCCGCCTCCCATTTTGGAGCAATTCCTGGGTTCACATGTGAGCCACCGCTTGCCTCTGCTGCCTGGAACAAGCTCCCTGCTGCAAGCTCTCTCTCCGGGAGAGCTTGTTGTGGCTCACAGTAGAATAGAACCCCTGGGGGGTGAGAAAGTTCAGTGGCTCAGTTGGGAGCGTTCCCACCGCCGTCAGGTCCAGAACTGGAAGTTCCCCCTTGCTGATTAGTTCTAAGCTTCCCATGGAGGTTATAATAGCAAGACCTGCCTCTCCTTGAAACAGCACCTGTGCCAAAAGCCCCTCAGGATTACAGATTTGTGCTTAGAGACTGCAGCAAGATGGTAGAGCCAAGGCTGCTGTGTCACTGTGATAGCCTTTAGAACTAGGCATTAGTAAGAGGGAGCAGAGATCAACAGAGAATCAGTTCTGACCTTGGAACTCCAAGGAACATTGGAGTGAATCATACTTTTCTCCAATGCCTCCAGGGATCTCACTTCAGAACTGAGGGCAGCCATAAAGGGTTCCTTTGGTCAGCTAAGTGGTCAGGTTAGAATGGATAAAAGGAAGTACTACTTAACACCCAAAGAGTGATTAACACTTGGAATTCACTGCCGCAGGAGGTGGTGGTGGCTACAAGCATGGACAGCTTCAAGAGAAAATTAGATAAGCATATGGAGCAGAGGTCCATTGGTGGCTATTAGCCACAAGGTATAGATAGGGATTCTGGGGCAAGGGATGCTCTATATTCTTGGTGCTTGGGGGGGTCAACATTGGGAGGGCTTCTAGTGTCCTGGCTCCACAGGTGGACCTCCTGATGGCACCTGGTATTTTTGGCCACTGTGTGACAGAGTGTTGGACTGGATGGGCCGTTGGCCTGATCCAACATTGACTTCTCTTATGTTCTTATGTTCTTAGGTGTGCTCATAACCAAATCCTTTAAAAGAGGCTCCCATCAGTCCATACCTCCAAGTTCCTTACCTCAGAACCAAGGCAGGAATGCCTTTATTCAAGCTGGCATGGGAAATAGCTCTTGAGAAACAGTCCTTGAGAAATCCAAGGCTATATTTTCAGGTTGGAACTGAGGGCTCATGTGGAACCAAGGGCAGCAAGGGAAGGGGAGGGATTCCTTCAGATAGGCAGGCTGCAGCCAAAACCTTAGAAAAGAGCCATTCTGAATCTGAGGCTCTATCAGGCAACACCTCCACATTTCTCCCCTCAGAACTGGCACAGCCAAGGAAGGGAAAGGTACCGTTATTCAGGCTGGCATGCAGCCAGAGCCTCTGAAAAAAGCTGGTGAATCCAAGGATCTGTCAGACCATACCTCATCAAGGAGGAGGAAGGTGCCTTTTATTCAGGCTGCCACTCAGCCAAAGCCTTTTTTAAAAGAGCCCTTTTTATTTATTTTATTTATTTGGTTCAATTTCTATCCTGCCCTTCCTGTGAACGGGCTCAGGTTGGGCTACAAGCATTAATTATAGGACAATAAAATCAGACATTTAGAACTATAAAACGTAAACCTTAAACAATGGTGATCAAACTACTTCTCAACCATTTTTTATGGTGCCCCAATATTAGTCAATTAAAAGCAGAGAGGGCTGAATCCCATAAGGGATTCCAGATGTTAAATATCCTACCTCAGTTAAACCAAGGCAGGTTGTTATTCTGAGTCCTCGAAAATGAAGGCCATAATCGATGGTAGCAGATAGTAATCATATGGTGGCAGAATGGTGACAAGATGATAGCAGGAGGGGCCAAATGATATCTGATGTCTGCTGCCTCATCCAAAAGCCTGGCAGAAGAGATTCTTCTTACAGGCCCTGCAGAACTGTGAAAGGTCCCACAGGGCCCTGATCTCTAGCAGGAGCTCATTCCACCAGGTTGGGGCAAGGGCTGAAAAAGCCCTGGCCCTGGTTGAGGCTAGACGGACGTCTTTTGAATCCAGCTCTTTCAAATCATGCCTTGAAGGTAATTCAAATCATGCCTTCAAGGTGAATTGGTGATAGGAAAAGCAGGCAGCTCTGTCTTATGATTCCCCCAGGCAGATAAGACACAAAGAATGGGTGTTTATTGGCACAATTTTAAAGCCACAGTTGGCACAATCATGAGAAGGCCCCTTTTTGAGCCGTAATGACAAAATGGAAAGCTGGAAATTTTTCTTCTGAGATAAACAAGTCTCCTCAGCCTCAAGACTGAGGTGAGGAAACGATGAAGAAACATCGGAGGACAGTGATGGAGATACTTTATTTGCAGTGGCAAAAAGAGAACTGAAAGAGTTCTCTTCCTGGTCATGGGATAGTTTTGGCAGCAAAGTGCCAGAGAGAGGAGGGGGACTCCCAGGCTTCTAGAAAGTTTTGGAAATCTTTTCTGCAGCTGGCCTGCACACATACACAGTTCTAATGTGCACAGAAGCCATGACAAGGAACAATTTTTTCCTACTTGGAGATTCATCATTCACTGTGATGTGAAAAAAACCTTATATATATATTTTAATATGGGTTATGAATAATTAAAATGCATTATCAAAAAGGTACCTTAAAAATGGAATATTTATATGCCCAGAATCCCAAAAATAGATGAAAGGAACTCCATTTATCCACAATATTTACATTATTTGAAGTGTCCATTTCGGTTAGATCCAATGCTGTGAGAAGCTGTTTCTACAGTGGTGGAATATTAGATTTATTCCAATGATCTGCCCAAATACTCTTTGTGTAATTGACAGATTTACAATAGTAATTACTGCTTGAAAATCTTCATTTAAATACTTTGGAATGAATGCTAAAAGATCAGATGTCAATCAAATCCCAATTATTTGCACAGTCACAGTTTGAGATCAATACATTTGAGCATGAGCAATGAGGAGCATTATAATGGCAAAAATCCTCATTTGCGACCAACACTTCCAGTCTTTTTCAAGTGACAGTTTTAAAATCTTAAATTGGTCCATAGTTTTTTATTCACTCCGAATATCCATAGACCAGGAGTCCCCAACTTTAGAACCCAAGGGCACCTTTGGAATTTTGACACAACATAGTGGGCACAGCGACAAAGGGACAGGAGCTGCACCCAGCCACAACATAGCTACTACAGCTTCATTCAGTCACACAGTGAAGATCCTTGTGTGCCAAAGAAACATTTTTAAAAATCTGCACTTTCAATCAAATCTCCAATGGCCAATCAGAAGTCTTGCTGGGAAAAGCCCCACCTTGCCCCACCCACTTTCTAAAAACAGGTGGCAGCGGGCACCATGTTGGGGGCCCGAAAGAGCATAAGGTGCCAAAGGGCCTTAAGCCTAAAAACGAAACCGGGGCCATTTCATTAGCTGTCATGGTGTCGGTGAGGAAGACTGATACAGTACCTGTACCGTCTGATTCCAAGAGCTGGTGGAAAGAATGATGAAACAGAGGTACCTGTAGAGAAGGCAAAACAAAGATAATTAATAACCACAAATGCAAAATAAACATCAACCATACATTTATGGCTGGCTCTCCCTATTAGAGTGAAATGAGAGATTCCCCATGTAGCTTTGTGGGGAACAAGACGATGAGATGCTATGTTAGATTACGTTTTACAGATATATAAGTGATATAGATTACATTTTACAGATATATAAATGTATGACATATATGGTATCTGACCAACATCCTGAAGATGATGAATAAATATCTAGAATTCTGTCCTATTTCACAACACATTTTATCTTCTTGATTTGGCAGAATTCATTAACTCCTAATGTTCATCTCCCATGCAGTGTTCCCTCTAAGCTGAGTCAGTGTGAGCTCAGTTTTTTAGACTCCAGCTCACACATTTTTGTCTTAGCTCAGGAAGGATGGCTCCAGAGCAAACTAATTTATGCAGCAACCAAATCGCTCACTCACAACTTTAATGCCAGTAGCTCACAAAGAAGAATTTTTGCTCACAAGACTCCACAGCTTAGAGGGAGTACTGCTCCCATGCCATCCCACAGCAAGCTTTGCCAGTCTTCTTAGTCTACACTGCTGTCCCCGTACCTTCATTGTGTTTCTCAGGGAATTCTCCTCTGAGTTGCCCATGGAAGGGGGGTGGATGCTGTTTGATGGGTGAATTTATGAGGCTTGATCGTTGTGCTGGTGTAATCATGGTTACGATGAGGGGCTGAGGATCCTGGGTCTTGAGGTCACACTGAGCTACAGGGATAATCTGGTTACCTAAGGGAGGCTCTGGAAAAAAAAAGAAAATGTTGCTTACCTGTAACTGATGTTCTTTGCGAGGTCATCTGTGCAATCACACTGGTGCAGATCAGAGTTCACACTAAGCTGCACTAGCCAGCACTAGCACACACCTTTTCAGTCCTTGGCACAAAGATTTTTGTCTCAGCGCAGGGCTCGTAGGGTTCGTTGCCGTTACTGCTGTGCATAGGCCTGCCCCAGTCTGTGCCTCCTCTTAGAGCGAGCACTGCTTGCCTGGTGGCTGTGCTGCTCTGAGGGCAGGAGGGGCCGAGGCAGGACCCTGCGTGCACAGCTCTTTTTTCTCTTTCCCTCCCTGCTCGCTTTGCTTCTGGCACCTCCACTACAGTCACTACCTGTCCCCTCCCCTCGCACTTGGGGCCGTGCTTCATGCAAGACAATAGTGGGGCTGCCACAGCTGAGTCAGAGGGAGAACGAGAGAGACACTGAGTGTGTGTCCTACCCAAATGAGCCCGCAGCTGTGGGAGAGGGAGAGAGAGAGACTGAGTGTGCCTGATGTGTGTGTTCCCAAATCAGCCCGATGCCGCAGGAATAAAAGAGTCCTTTGCATCTGACTCAGCCCAGGGAAATGCTGATCACCACGTTAGGGTCAGGAAGCAATTTTCTTCCGGCCAATTTGGCCAAGGATCCTGGAGGGTGTCCTCCACCCCCCTCTTCTGGGCATAGAGCAGGGGTCACTGGGGGTGTGGGGGGGAGGTATTTGTGAATTTCCTGCATTGTGCAGGGGTGGACTATATGACCCTGGAGGTCCTTTCCAACTCTATAATTCTATGATTCCATGACTCTGCTTTTGCAGAAGTGAGTCAGTGGCTCACATCTGAAGCACTGGTGACTGAAGCCTCTCATGTGAAAACAGCTGATTTCTTGGCTCAGGTGAGAGCAAGCAGCTTTTTTGGGGACAGAGTAAAAGCTGGAACAGCCCAGAATGGGCTGGAACAGGCATTAAACAAAAAAAAGCACCACAAAAAACACTGGGATGCATTAGAGGCACCCCAGAACAATATTCAAGAAGTGAAAACACGGAACTCTTGCATATTAACCCTTTCCAGGCCAAAATCCTTCCAGAACACCTTGGAACAGGCAGGAACAGTCATTAAACAAACAATAGTACCACAAAAAACACTGGGATGCATTAAAGGCACTTCAAAACGATATTCTAGAAGTGAAAACATGGCACTCTCACACTTTCCAGGCCAAAACACCTCCGGAACATCCTCAAACAAGCCGGAACGGGCACAAAACAAACAATGGTACCAGAAAAAGCACTGGGATGCATTACAGGCACCCCAGAACCATATTCTAGAAGTGAAAACACAGAACTCTCACACTTCTATTAACCCTTTCCAGGCTAAAATCCCTCCAGAACACCGTGGAACGGGCATTAAACAAACAATGGTACCACAAAAATCACTGGGACGCATTACAGACACTCCAGAACAATATTCTAGAAGTGACAACATGGAATTCTTTTTTTTTTTTTAATTTTTATTAATTTTATAACAATAAACAGACTTATAACAAACAATTAAATGAACCGTTAAGCGTATTCAAACTTCTAACAAAATACACAAGGTTGGTGGTTAGCGGTGAACAACGTACATATATGTTGAAAAACTTGTAAATTAGAGATGAAGTATTTCGTATCAGTAATAATGATGCTAACAGATAACTTTACTTTCTATAAACAGGTAAGTAATTCTCTATATTTATTTGGTACGCGGTTCGTTTGCGATAGTCGGTCTCCATAAGTGTAATCCAAAAAGGGAGCCCATTTTTCAAGTAAGTCTGTGTTTGGTTGACTTCCGTCTGACCTTGCAATAGAGTCTGAAATTTTGTCCATCGTTAGGAGTTCCCAAATCTTGATAAACCATCTCTCACTGGAAATATACGTGGAGTCTTACCAGCCTGCTGCAATAATTGTCTTTGCAGCTGTCAGTAAAGTCGAGATGAGTTCTTGACAGAGTTTGGGTACATTGGTGCCTTTCCATAAATCTAATAAAACTAATTCAGGGGTTTTGGGTATGTCAAAACCCGTTATTTTTTTAATGTATACAAAGACCCTTTCCCAAAAGTCTGTAACAAAGCGACACTCCCACCAACAATGTAAAAACGAACCACGCATTCCACATTTCCTCCAACATAAGGGTGAATAAGAGGGAGAGATATGATTGATTTTGCTGGGAGTAGCATACCACCTCATTAGCAGTTTATAGGCCTGTAACCTTACCGTAATAACTTTGGATGTGAGTGATGGTGAAGCCCATATTTTTTCCCAATCTGTCTCTGATAGGATAGTGTTACAGTCTGCCTGCCAACTAGTTTGATAACGTAATTGTTGGCATGGAGAAGTTTCCATTAAGGTTTTATATAAAAATGCAATCATGCTTTTGTTTGGTAAGTGTGAGTTTTTTAAAAGCCTCTCAAAATTTGTATATGGTCGATGTATTACTCCTTGAATAGAGTGATATAGCGAGGCTATTTGGTTATATTCCAACCACGGAATACAGCAAGAGTGCGATTGATCTAGAAATTCTTTGCTAACAAGGCGTGAACCATGAATAATATCTGTGAAACGAGTCAAATTTTTCTGCTTCCAAACAATAAAAGATCTCATGGGTTGTGCTGGTAGAAACCATGATTGATCAACAAATGTAGTTAGTGGGGAGGGTGAAGGTGCTAATACCTTTTTCCTTCTATCCCAGACTTTAAACATGTTGCTCAAAAAAGGGCTTTGGTGGATAGTGGAAGGCCTTCTAGTTGGATGTTCCCATAGGAGAGATGGTATGCTACGTCCACACAGGTATGTGTGTTCAATTATTTTCCAATCATTATCAAAAAAATTGTTGTAGTGTTTCAGGACACCTACTAGTGCTATTGCTTCGTGATACTGAGACAAGTCAGGGAGTGCAAGGCCTCCTCTGGAAATAGGCCTTCGCAATGTGTTATAGCTAATCCTTGGTCTGGCTGAATTCCAGAGAAAGTTGGAAATGACTCTTTGCCAAGATTTAAAGTACTTTTTTGGAATTTCTATAGGTATTGTACGCATCAAATATAAAAATTTAGGAAAAAGAAAAGTTTTAACTATTTGAATTTTTTCCATCCAAGATGAGTGTGTTAAAGTTTGCTTCCAATGTGGATCTTCAAACATAGATTTAAGGGGGTGGAAATTAACAAAAAGGAGGTCTTTTATATTTAAGGGGATTTTTATTCCTAAATATGGCCAACAATTTTTCACCCAACTATATTGAAAGTTTGATCTTATGTACGCTTGTTGCAATTTCGATAAATTTATAGGGTATAGTTGTGTTTTAGATGGGTTAGCTTTGAGGCCGGATACTTGGCTAAAAGTCAAAAGAAGGTTTTCTAACTCAGGTAAGCTTGTTTCCGGATGCGTAAGCAGTAAAGCTAGGTCATCTGCAAACAAACTAAGTTTTATCTGTTTAGAGCCTATAGCAATACCATGTATGTTGACATTACCCCTCACAGCCTGTGCAAATGGTTCCAGGGCAAGGGCGAACAGCAAGGGTGATAGGGGGCATCCCTGCCTCATGCCTCTTTCCAATTTAAAAATTTCTGTATCTGAATTGTTAATATGTAAGTATGCAGTAGGGGATTTATACATTGCTTTGAGTGCTGACTGGAATAAAGGACCAAAATTCATACTTTTCAGGAGTTTTTCCAAATAATAAGGTTCTACAGTATCAAAGGCTTTTTCCATATCTACTGAAAGGATAAAAGATGATTTAATATGATTATTGATGCCAAAGTGAATAACATTAATAATTTTCCTTGTGTTGTCTGAGATGTCACGACCTGGAATAAATCTGGTTTGATCAGGGTTTATATAATAACTAATCAACTTATTAAGTCGGGCAGCTAATGTAGCTGTCAATATTTTATAGTCGGTATTTAATAGTGAAATGGGACGATATGAACTAGGGATGTGTGGATCTCTTCCTTTTTTAGGAATCAATATTATTTTAGCAATGTCCCAGGAGGGAGGCATCATTCCCGACTGAATAACATTATTACAAATCTCAGTTAAGTGTGGTGCTATTAAGGGACTAAATTTCTTATAGAACTCAGCTGTAAAGCCATCAATACCTGGGGTCTTATTGTTCTTGAGTGCGGTAATTGTATTTTGAATTTCCAAGACGGTAATTGGCTGCTCCAAATAATTTTTGTGATCCTCAGTTAAAATAGTTTGCAAAGGGTATTTGGCAAAAAATTGACTAATTTTGACATCCTGAGGTTTCGTTGAGGCATATAGTGATTTGTAATATTTAACAAAGCTGTCTTTAATATCTGTACTTGCAGATTTCAGAGTGCCTGTCTTATCTCTAATAGCTTGTATCATATTTTTTGCATTTTTTTTGCGTACCTTCCAGGCCAACAGCCTCAGGGCTCTTGGGCCCGAAAACCAATATTTTTGTTTAATATATAAAAGGTTTTTTTGGATTTTAGAGACTTCCATAGCTTCTAATTTTTTACGTTCAAGTAAAAGCTTTTGATAAGTTTTCCTTTTACAATGCTTTTTAAAATCACTTTCTAGTTTTTCTATATTATTAATAATATCCTGCCTTAACTTTTCTTTCTCTTTTTTATAGGAGCTGGCATTTGCAATTATCTTTCCCCGAAGAACTGCTTTGAAAGCATCCCAAATTATATTCTGAGGCACGCCACATGAAGAATTAAATTCAAAATATTCCTGTATATCTTTTCCAATAATTTCTGTTATTGTAGGTATTAATAAAAGTGTGTTGTCCAGTTTCCAAACATGATTGCGTGGAGTGTGCTCATTATTTTGCATACAGCAAAGCATTGGAGAATGGTCGGACCAGAGCTTGACTCCTATATCTGCAGCAGGGAACAAATTGCTTATGCGTGTAGACACCAAAATAAAATCAATGCGAGTGTGTACATTATATCTGGGGGAATAATAAGTGTAATCTTTTTCGTGGCCATGTCGAATGCGCCATAAGTCACTTAGATGAAATCGCGCAAACAAGGCCGTTAGTTGAGTATCATAATCAGATATAGATTTATTAAAGGGGATACTACCCGTTTTAAGCCTAGATCTATCTAAAAAGGAATTAGCAATAAAATTGAGGTCTCCGCCTATTATGCAAGGGTCGTCACTAAATTCTGTTAATTTAGTTAAAGTTTCCTTTAAAAAATTGATTTGACCAGCATTTGGAGCATAAAGGGAAACTAAGGTTATTTTCTCTCCATTCAAAGAACCTTTTAAAAAAATATATCTACCTAGCGGATCCTTGCAAATTTTGTCTAGATTATATCTGATATTCCTATGAAGTAGAATGGCTACTCCTCTAGATTTCGTTGTACCGGCTGCCAGGTATTGCTGAGAAAGTTTGGGGGTGTTAAATACCATATTCTGTTTTTTGTTTAAATGAGTTTCTTGTAGGAATATAATTTCTGCACCCTGTTTCAGAAGATTATTAACAACACGTTTTTTCTTAATTAAGTTATTCAAACCTCTACAATTAGCAGAAACAAATTTAACTGATTTACTATCCATAAGGGTGATCAACACTCATAATAAGGAGGATTGTGACATTAACATATTTGCCTATTACCAAAATAAAATACCTTAGCGTTGCGAAATATACCTCAGACCAGAACCACAATGTTGCTTCAAAGCCTGCAGGCATCAATCGAACCTTTTGAGACCAGAGAAGTTTTCTGCAGATAAGATTAATATAGCGACATAAAAAGACAAAAAGAAAGTTAACCACCATAAACAGATAAATTTTTAACCATCGTGAAGCCAACATCTGGCTTCACAGTCCCTTACTTATAGGGAAAAAAACCCCAAAAAAGTAAGCTATTTGCTTAAGAACGTTTGCAAATTCAAAATGGCAATATAAGTTATCGCCTTGTGAACAATAAAAACTGTTGGGCTAAAATACAGTATTGCCCCTCTCCTCCCCCTTAATATATGCTAACAACAAAGGGCTAAAATAAGATGCAGCCGTTGATCTGCGTAGTTCCATTGAAAAGTCTATAGGTGAAAGTCAGCTTCTTCTGAGCAGTCATATTTATCTTGCATAACGATTTTTAGGTCTGCGCCAATTGAGAGTAGTGCGCGGCTTTTTTTGCTGATCTTCTTCTTGTGATTCAATGTCAGGGAGATCCAGGCGCAATGCTTTAAGGAGTACAAGTCCCGAGTCTAGATCTGATGCATTTAAGACGTGGTCTTGATACTTAACTTGTAGTCTGCAATAGGAGACCCATCTGTATTTAATCTTAGCTTTAGACAGCGTTGTAGTAATAGGTTTGAGTATGCGTCGTTGGAGCAAGGTTTCTTGGGATAGATCTTGCATTACCATAATTTTGGTATTTTGAAATAGAAGGAAGCCAGATTGTCTTGCTTGAGCTTGCACTGCTTGTTTTGTGCGTAGGTTTGTGAACCTTACCACTATGTCACGTGGCCAGTCCCTTGATTTATGCTGTACAAGTGGTCCCATTCTGTAGGCATAATCTAGCAGTGGTGCTATTCCAGGTTCAGTTTGTAGAGCAGAAGCTAACCAGGAAGCAATGAAAGTTGAAATTTCTTTATTTTCTTCCACTTTCTCAGGGAAGCCTCTGAATTTGAGGTTGTGGGAACGGAGTTGGTTCTCAAGGGCAATTAGCTTCTCTGTGGCCCACTCCTCTCGTTTTAGCAGAAACCTGGTGTCCTCCTGCGTTGCAATGCTTGCTTCCAGGGCTGAATCAGCAGTTTGGGCTACCTTATCAAGCGATTTCTGGAAGTCTGATATTTGTTCAGCAATCGGCTTTATTAGTTCAGCTGTAATCGTCGCCATGTTTTTTTCTAAACTTTGCAAGGTTTCAAAGAATTCGGTTCTGGTTACAGATAAGCCCTCATTAGGGAGCTCTTCAGCTCCGTCCGCCATCTTGGATTTCTCCGCGATTTTGGGCCCAGGAGGAGAAACGTTGCGAGTGGGAGAAAAGAAGGTAGACACAGACCTTGTTTTAATTTTAGGAGTTGCTCCAGTGTTTCGCGCTGGTTTTCCCATGCCCAGTGTGAGCAATAAGCTATTTTATCGGCTGCAGGAAGCTTGCAGGGGGAGGTTTGCCGAGGAGCTCAATAATTAGGCGTCCATCCGCGGCCGCGCGACGCCACGCCCCCCGACAACATGGAATTCTCACATGGAACTCTTACATATTTATTAACCCTTTCCAGGGCAAAATCCCTCTGGAACACCCTGAAACAGGCTGGAACGGGCATTAAACAAAAAATAGTACCAGAAAAAGCACTGGGATGCATTACAAGCATTCCAGAACTGTAATGTACTGGGTTCGTAGATGCATTGAGTGAATCAGCTCATAGTTTATTTGGAAATTAGTGAAGACTAAAGACAAAGTAGCAGGACCGAAGCTCTGCTTAAATCCCCAGACAAAACCACACCCCAAACACACACCCCGTGATTGGTTATTTACAGTGTACCGTCTCCCATAGGACCCGTCTGGGGTGCAGGCACTCCTACTGGTCTGTTTCAGGAACCCAGGGTCTATTGTTCCTACGGGTCGAAGCTCCATGAGTTCACCTGACCACGTGCGAGCCCGACCGCGTGTGCAGTCTTGGATGAATACACAACAAGAACAATATTCTAGAAGTGAAAACATGGAACTCTCACACTTTTATTAACCTGTTCCAGGGGGGAAAGTGTCCAGGACACCCTGAAATGGGCCAGAACGGACATTAAACAAACAAGAATATCACAAGAAGCACTGGGATGCAATACAGACACTCCAGAGCAACGTTCTAGAAGTGAATACATGGAACTCTTGCATATTTATTAACCCCTTCAAGGGCAAAAGCCTTCTGGAACACCCTGGAATGGGCATTAAACAAACACTAGAACCACAAAAAGCACTGGGGTGCATTACAGACACTGCAGAAAAATATAAGTGAAAACATGGAAATCTTGCACTGTTTTTAATCCTTTCCAGTACAAATTGCTTCCAGAAACAGTAGTACCACGAGTTGGATGCATTAAAGGCACTCCAAAACAATATTTTGGAAATCCAAACACAGAAATATCCTGCTTTTATTAACCCTTTTCAGGACAATATGCTTCTGGAACACCCCCGAACAGGCCAGAGCGGGCATTAAACAAGCAATAGTATCACAAAAAACAGTGGCATGTGTTAAAGGCACTTGAGAACAATATTTTGGAAATCAAAACACAGAAATATTTTGCACTTATTATCCCATTCCTGGCCAAAATGCCCCCAGAACAGGCCAGAATGGGCATTCAATAAATAATAGTATTGCACAAAACAATGGGATGTGCAAAATATTGTTCTGGAGTGCCTGTAAGACTTTTAAAAACTTTGCTAATGCAAATACACTTGATGGGTAAGAACTTTTTAACTTAGGTCCTAATGGATGAGCTTTTCTGAGGAGGTTCTTTTGTATATGGATTGTTTCCTGAGGTTTCCTGTTTCCTGAGGAGGTTTTTTTGCATGTGGATTGGCTGTTGAAATTCTAATCTTATCTGTAGTGCTATTGTCAGATGTAGAGCCTTTTGTGTTTTTCAGGACAGGAAACCATACCCTATTTATTTTTAAACTCTCTTCTTTCCTATTGAAATTGTGGTTATGGTTGTGAATTTCAATGGCTTCCCTGTGTAATATGACATGGTAATTGGTAGTGTTGTCCAGTCTTTCAGTGTCTCAGAACAACATGCTGTGTCCTGTTTGGGTTAGGCTATATTCAGCCACTGCTGATTTTTCAGGTTGGCCCAGTATGCAGTGTCTTCCATGTTCTTTTATTCTTGTCTGAATGCTACGCTGTGTGGTCCCAAGGTAAACCTGTCCACAACTGCATGGTATGCGGTATACTCTTCTGTCTTTTGCCGATCGTAGCATCTGTTGTATTCTTCTGGTGGGTCTGAATACTGTTTGTAGGTTGTGCTTTTTCATACGTTTTCCCATCTGATCAGTGATTCCTTTGATATATGACAAAAACTTTTCCTGTGGGAGACTGGTTTTCCTCAGTTGTTTGTCCTGAAAAACACAAAAGGTTCATCCATTATCATGTTTACAGCCTGGGGAACTCCAAGATAATGACTCAGCCCTACCCCACCTTCCTGAGTAGATATAAATTACCTGCCTACCATTTTCTTCTCACCTTGACACAGAGAGTACTCCATCTTTCTGTGTTATACCTCTAAGGATGCCAGTCACAGCTACTGGTGAAACGTCAGGTCCTACAATGCCAAGACCATGGCCATAAAACCTGGAAAATCTACAACAGCTAATGAATTCTCGCCGTGAAAGCCTTTGACAACATATTGTTCTGTAATGCATCCCACTGTTTCTTGTGGTACTATTGTTTGTTTCATGCCTGTTCTGGGCTGTTCCGAGGTGTTGTGGAGGCATTTTGGCCCAGAACAGGTTAAGTACAATATATTTTTGCATTTGGATTTCCAAAATATTATTCTGGAGGGCCTTTAACACAGCCCACTGTTTCTTGCAATACTATTATTTATTAAATTCCCGTTTCGGCCTGTTCCGGGAGCATTTATTTACGTGCAAAATATTTTGGTGTTTTGATTTCCAAAATATTGTTCTCAAGTGCCTTTAATGCATGCCACTGTTTTTTTTTTTGGTACTATTGCTTTTTTAATGCCTGTTAAAGCCTTTTCAGGGTGTTCCAGAGGCATTGTGGCCCAGAATGGGTTAATAAGTGCAAGATATTTCTGCGTTTTGGATTTCTAAAATATTGTTCTGGCGGGCCTTTAACACAGCCCACTGTTACTTGTGGTACTACTGCTTGTTTAATGTCCGTTCCAGCCTGTTCCAGAGGCATTTTGGCCCAGAACAGGTTAATAAGTGCAAGATATTTCTGCGTTTGGATTTCCAAAATATTGTCCTGGTGGGCCTTTAATGCATCCCACTGTTTCTTGCAATACTATTATTTACTGAATACCTGTTCTGGCCTGTCCCAGGGTGTTCCAGAGGCATTTTGGCTTGGAAGGGGTAATAAGTAAAAGATATTTCTGTGTTTGGATTTCCAAAATATTGTTCTGGAGTGCCTGTAACACATTCCACTGTTTCTTCAATACCATTGTTTGTTTAATGCCCATTCCAGCCCATTCCATGGTGTTCCAGAAGGATTTTGGCCTGGAAAGGGTAAATAAAGGTGTCAGAGTTCCATATTTTCACTTCTAGAATATTGTTCTGGAGTGTCTGTAATGTATCCCAGCACTTTTTGTGGTACTGTTTGTCTAATGCCCGTTCCAGCCTATTCCATGGTGTTCCGGAGGCAGTTTGGCCTGGAAAGGGTTAATAGAAGTGTGAGAGTTCTGTGTTTTCACTTCTAGAATATTGTTCTGGAGGGTCTTTAATGCATCCCAGTGTTTTTTGTGGTTCTATTGTTTGTTTAATGCCCATTCTAGCCCATTTCAAGGTGTTCTGGAGGCTTTCTTTCCTGGAAGGGGATAATGAAAGTGTTACAGTTCCATGTTTTCACTTCTAGGATATTGTTCTGGAGAACCTTTAATGCATCCAGTGCTTTTTGTGGTATTATTGTTTGTTTAATGCCCGTTCCTTCCCATTCCATGGTGTTCCAGAGGGGTTTTGGCCTGGAAAGGGTAAATAAAAGTGTGAGTGTTCCATGTTTTCACTGCTAGAATATTGTTCTGGGAAGTCTGTAATGCATCTCAGTGTTTTTTCTGGTACTATTGTTTGTCTAATGCCCGTTCTGGCCTGTCCCAGCTTTTACCCTGTCCCGCTTTTTTTCAAAATAAGGTTGTTGGGTCAAGATCAGACAACTGAGCTTTGGGCTAGTTATACTGCTGCTATACTGGTGCTGCATTTTCCCATTAGCAATGAAGATAACAGTACCAACAATCTCAGGCTGTAATCCTAAAAACACTTTGCTGGGAGGCTGAATAAAACAGGATATTTCTGAGTAGACTGGCTTAGGATTGCTCATTCAGAAACCTTCTGGTTGAAAGATATAAATCTTTTTAAAAAAATATATAAACACATAATCACTTTTTATTTCCCTTTCTGTTTTGACCCAGAACATATATTTTTCACCAAGCCCTGCACCGAGATGAATTTTGACTGTTTATGTAAACTACTATAATAATTAATTCTATCTCTATAGTATTTTGACATTTTTACTAAAGCTTTTTAAATCAGTTTTTAATGAATCCCCTTCCAGAGGGCTTTGTGCAGGTTTAAAATAATTATATCTATCTAAAAAATAAAATAGTTCTATAAAATATTACAATACTGTATAGAAGTCAGCCATTAAATGCCATCCCAAACAAGGATTTAAAGCACTTATGGAATATGTTAAGGCTTGAACTTTGGTGAAACTATAGAAGAAGTGAATTCCAAAGCTGTAGGACAGTTACCAAGTATGCTTTTGTGGTGCAGACTTGGTACAATCCACTAGGATGTCCCCCTGAGAAGGTCACTTCAGAAGGGGCAGGAGATGTACAAAAATTCCTCTATACCTCTTTGCTTCATTCCTGCTGGGCTCATGCAGGAGATATTTTTTGTTAGACCCCACCATTGGAGCATGAATTTAGAAGTATTCTGCAATGTCCTTCAAAACTGCTGTGGCTCAGTTCAAACATAACATGAGGCCATGATTTCATTAAACTTTGTCTAACTGAATGCAGACCACTCTGCTGGTTAATTCGGTCCCTCAAACCAGGATCTGAAACCATAGTTTCAAGTTGGATAACAAAACCAAAGTTAGTCTTAGCTATGGTTTTGTGCAGTGTATGAATGAAGAAGACATGCTGACTTAATCCTGGCTGGTTTCTTAGCACTGCTTTTACTCATTCCTGAATACAGAGATGCCTGGCCAGATCAAAGGTGGTGAACTCACCATTCATTAGGGATCTGGGTGATGATCTGTAAGCCAAATGCTGTTTCATAAGCTAACCATGGTTTTGGATCTGAACTGAGCCAATGAAAAGTTCACTCTCAAAGTTAGATATGGCCCAACCCATTAAAGGTTCTATAGGTAAACGCTTATGCCATACCCGAACAACATGGGAGCTGCTTCCCAGTGTCTTTTTACCATGTGACAACTGAACAGTACAGGATTCCACCACCACCCAGAAAACATGAAAATATGTAATGGATATATAGCAGTTTGCTGACTAGAATGCATCAGTTAGATTTTTCTGCTACTAGGTTTGCCAGCCCCCAGGTCCTGGCGGGGGATCCCCTGGTTTCAGGGGCTTCTCCCCACTGTGGACCAGCTGGCTGGTGGGGGAAACCCCGCCCCTAAACAGGTACATCACCACACAATGCCCCCAATGTGATGATGTCAACCAGAACTGATGTCATCTCATTGGGAATGTCGCATGGGGACTCTCTAGTATTTGGGCAAACTCTGTGGCTTGAGGGTGAAAAAAACCATAGAATTTCACCCAAATACCAGAAGTGTCCCTGCACAATGTCCCTGACATGATGACATTACTTCTGAGTGAAGTCATTGAAACAGGGACATAACACTGTGTCCCCTCCCACCCCCAGAATGCCCCCCAAATCCCCCTGCCAGAGCAACAAGGGCACTTGGCAACCCTATCTGCGGCTTTTCAAAAATCAAAATGCCAATTGCACCCTCTGTTTTCAGCTATAATTTCAACACAAAGCATCATTTTTTATTACGGTATATCATGTGGTTATGTTTGATGCCTGGGTGCAAATGATGACTCTCTGCAATTTTGGGGTAGTTTTAATGGGTGATGGGAACTTCATTTTAGCTTTAGAGCTGTTTGTGTAGCCCTGCCAAATGGTCTCCATTTCTGGAATTCATCTATGGTGACAGATCTTCACAAATAAGCCATATTCCTACTTAATATAAGGAAATACTTACCTATTTATAAAATTTGAGGTGCTTTGTTTACATTGTCATTAATGCAAGCTTTACAATTGTTTTTGGATCTATGAGCAAATTTTCCCTGTTTTATATGACCTACATTGTATTGTTGACCACCACGTTTGTTTGTCTGTTTGTTTGTTTTTGTTTATGAAAGTTTGTGAGTTAAATCTATTACACGTTCTATTGTTATAAAATAAATAAAAATTACTTTAAAAAAAAAAGCGGTGTCCGTGCACAGAAGAAATGCCAGTCTCCCAGAATTACAGCTCATCTCCAGATTACACAGATCAGTCCCCCTGGGGAGAACGGCTGCTTTGGAGAGTGGACTCCAAATCTAGTCAAATGCAGGCTCACTCACAACTATAATGGCAGTAGATCTTTTGGCTCACAAAGTTGAATTTTTGCTCACAACACTACACAGCTTAAAGGGAACACCGATGCAGATGCAACTCTGGAAAGTTCTACAGTTTCTAGCCCAGAAATTGGCATTCAAATTCCCTCCAAGAGAGAACTTTGCCTCTTAGCTTCTGCTTTGTGAGTGCCATTCTGCTCATTTTGTTCAGACTACCCAGCAATGTGAGAACTGAGAGGGCAGTAGTGGAAGAAGAAGAAGAGCTGGTTTTTATACTCTGCTTTCCTCTACACTAAGGAGTCTCAAAGTGGCTTACAATCGCCTTCCCTTCCTATCCCCACAACGGGCACCTTGTGAGGTAAGTGGGGCTGAGAGAGTCCTGAGAGAACAGTGCCTGGCCCAAGGTCACCCAGCAGGCTTCATGTGGAGGAATGGGGAATCAAACCTGGTGCATTGGATGATGGGTCCGGGTGGGTAACTAGGCAAGGCTGGGCTGCATGGGGAGAAAAAGAGAGAACACAAAGGAGAGCTTTCATGGGGAGGAGCAGCTCCTCCCTCTGGCATACTAATAAGATAAACTTCACAAGCACATCAGATGAGAACTATTGCTGCATCCTCCTACCATTTTAAATGTATGCCTCTTGCCAACACTTGTAGTGCAGAGCTCCTCTACCTGTGAAAGATCCGCTTCCTCAGGGAGAAGGATCTCTGCATGTATGTGAAGGACTGACTGGCTGAAGGGGGTGAGGGGCGATCATTAAGGCAGGAGAAAGCAAAGGAGAGCTTCCCTGGGAAGTGGTGACTCTGTGCAGGGGTGGAGTGTAGCTGGACCAAACGACACAAGAGAAAGTTTTTGCAGGAATGGAGATTTTGCAATCTCCCTATGCTCAAAAGGAATCCTCTCCACTACTGCACAACCTCACCTAGCTGTCATGCAGCTCTTCTCAGCATATATACAAAAAGAGGCAAGTGATATGGGTACACCTGCTATTTGTGCATGTGCACTACCAGCAAGTCCTTCAAAAAGCAACACAAAAAGAAACTTTGCTATAAAGTTTCATGATCCACCTGAAAATCCTGACCCACGGGTGGAAGATCATTGCTCTCAGATCTTATCCACAGACGCATGGAACCATCCCTGTCTATGGAAGGGGAGATCTTTGATGCATGTTTTAGTGTCTGGAGTGAGAGAGATGGAGTACAACCAAGCATGCTGACATAGAGCCAAGGATACAGGAAACTTCTCCTCAGGCAGATATTGCAGAAGCAGGGTGATCTTGGTCCCTAAAGTGTGAGGTAAAGTGTGAGTTGGAACAACATTGGTGGCAAAGTGGATAGCAATGCCATTGGTGATAAAGAGGAAACGTTAGACTTGACCACAATCTCTGTAGTCAGGGTTGACAAGAGGCACGAGAGACTGGAGACACGAATGGTTGAGTAGGCAGAACAGATACTGTGATAGTAAGTACACAGCCAGTGCGTCAAATCATATGTCTGTTGCAGGGCTGCTTTTTATAACCCCAACAGTTACAATATGATGAGAATTGGGATTTAGATAACCCAACAGCCACATTCCAGTCATCATCATGACGTGATTGATGCTTGTCTCATCCCTCCACAAACGTGGTGAGGTACTGTGATGTGCCCCATTTCATCAGCCCTCTGTATCATAAGGCTGATGCCAATCCCTGCAAATATAATACAGCTGATGATTATCACAGACTTTGTCCTTATAAACGGATGATCTTTGTCTACCCACTGGAAATTTGACTGGCTGTGCAGGTTTTTTAAAACACTACTTTTGCAGCCTCTGCCACCATTTTATGGCCGGGTCCGCCTCCTGCGGCAGCAACACTGTGGCAGCTGTTTTGTGGCTCCACTCCCCATGCTGTGTCAGAATTCCAAAGGCGCCCACAGACTGGTTCCGGCACTCCTGCTCTAAGTCAGCTTGTGAAGTTGCAGCCAAAGATGGAGAGACAACTGCTTTATTAAGACTCCCAGCTCCAGAGACTAACAAAATCAAGGAATGAGGTCCTGAGAGATGTACCAGAATGCATCTTGCCAAGTGCACTATGGAAGGCACCAAGAACTTCAGATGGTTAGAAGAGGACTGAGTTGGAGGGTGCTCACCTCTACCTCTGAGGCACACACAGAGAGGCAAAACTGTCCTGGGGGGAGGAGATATGAGTGCCAATTTTGGGGCCAGAGTTTGAGAACTTTCTGGAATTGCTTATGTGCCAGCAGAGAACTCCATATGTGGGCCTGCACAGAGACAACAAAGAGCAGATGGATATAAAATGTTTTCTTTAGCAACCTGAAAACCTACATTCTCCTATTTGAATGTATTGCAAATGAAACATATTTGTACAAATTATCAGTGGATCAAACCCATGAAATGAGCAATCAGCAGATCCATGGTCCAATGACAATGGTGAGGATTAAATTGCTAACATTATATTATTGCTTGCAGGCAGATGGTGCAATATTTAAATAGCTTCTGTTAGGCCTTCACTGACAATATGTACACAGAAAAACAAAGCAGTTTTGTATAATGTGAAGTTAAATTTCAGATCTGGATACCACTCTTGAACTGTACCTGGGTTTTCTGCTTGCATTAATGAAGACAATGAATCCTCTATATCCTTCTCCTTTTATTAAAAAAAACATAATGAATAAATTAGTTTTTTACATTCCTTGCCTTCTTTGTAGATATACCTATATACATCACTTGTTCTCCAAAAACAAGTTGTGACTTGTTAGAGGTAAAGATTGTAACTTTGGCAAGTTTGGGGAACACCTGCCTTCAATAGTGACATTTCAATCCTTCAGTGTACTGCATTGGTCCTCAGTGCCTGATGAAAGCCATGATAAATTTCCTGCATGGATGGGTCAATGTTCTCCTGGACAGAAACAGTTGATTCAGTCACTGGCTTTCTATGAAAAGCTATATACAATATCTAAGATAGATTAGCACTGAACTCTGTTTATAAATTTGAATGTTTATGGTCCAGCAAAAGAAACCTAGCCAGGACAAAAATTTAGGAATGTATACAAGCCAGTACAGGAAGTGTCCATCTTCAATAAAGAAAATAAAATACCTTTAGGGAGAGGTCATGGAAAGGAAAATGATTGCTGGAAGGAATACTGGGGATAATGTCATTTTATTAACTTGGAGTACAGATGGGATAAACCTAGAATGGAGAATAATGTTACAGGGGAAACGAGATGCTGTAATGCTAAGGGAATTAAGGACTTCACAAATCAAGATCCCAGTAGGAGCCATGTAAAGGTGCACAGCTCCTCAAACAGCATGAAACTGCTCAGAATGCTCACAACATAGTCCTTTTCTTTCACCTTGATATCACTGCATCTCTCCTTTTCCCAACAAGACGCAGCTACTAGTCTCCTCTAGTGGCAGTCCTGTTCCAGAGCATTTCAGGTTATCTTTGAGGAGGAGGGTTGCCTTGAAGATACTCAAATGTTTCTATAGAGCAGACACTCCACCCTCACCACGAGGCCTGCTGGATAGTTCATGCATTTGTCAGGAAACTGCACCATATACCTGAGTAAGTACAGACTATATCTGGTAATAGGTGCTGTCTTTAACATGTGTTACTTGTGTGTGTCTAAATTAATCTTTTGTCAGGGGGGGGAATATGGTTTGCACATGTCAAAATGTCTTGATGCAAACCCTTCAGATACCCAGAACTTACTGCATCCTGATTATCCACATTTGTCAGTCTGATAGTGGTCTGACAGTAGCTTTTTTATTCATGATGTGGATGAAAACTGTGCTTGTATATAATATCAGGATTTCTCAAGAACATTACCTTACTTCATATATTTTCAGTCCTCTTTACTAATTATGCTTTCTTTAGCAACATTAAAAGAGCGCTTGGTTCAAACAGCTCTGTGTGAAATTTCTTTGTCTCCTTGTGATACCTGAGAAAAACTGTACTTGGGACCCCGTCACACAGAGGATTTGCTGCGTGGAAGGCACGAATGCCAGGCGGAGTTTTGGGGTGCGATCACACCACAACATCTGGGAAGTGTAGCGCTCCCATGGCCAACCCGTGGCGTGCCGCCAAAGCTGCGCAGTTAAAAAGTATCTCAACAAATGTACTAGCAAATGGTTTGCCATGGGCTGCCAACGGAATCGTTCCATGTGATCGCGCCGGCGCGCAGCTTTCCCCCCAGCTTTCCTCCTTGACACACATGCACTGATGGACAAAACCGTGATGTGCCACTGTCACGTCTGATTGTGTTCTGGCAGGTCTAACTGCACCGGCACAAAGAGCTACACCTCCCACCCATGTTATCTGGCCTGTGTGCCTGGGGCCTTGTTATATTTTTCATAGTAATGTTTCATTGTCATGTAAGTTTTGAAAATTTTTATCTTTTCTATTAAATTCATTGGCAAAATAAAATTCTTTTAAGAAGAGTTTTGAATAAATATTTAGTTTAGCATTTTCCCTAGCTGTGCCAGGTCTCAGTATACTCCACAATCTAAATGCTCAAACGGGATTAACTTCAAGATTCACTGCTATAGCTCTTCCATCATTACCTGAAGTATCTTTCACATGTATATTCCAGAAATATTTCTTGATTCATCTTATCAACCTTCTTAAGAGTATTTGTCCTGGATGAATTGAAGTTGCAGTACTTACTCTCTCTTAGACTTCCAATTAAAACAGTGAATGTATAGTGAACAGTAACAGAAAATAATCATCTACGAACTAACCTGACATGAACATATTACTTGATTAATCTGCTTGTTCTTCTTTTCTGAACTGCTGTCTCTCCTTGATCTCTTGGAAAGACTGTGAAGCTTCCCAAGACATGGAGAAATTGGGTTTGCCTAGGAGAATTTAATAAAGAGAGTAAGCTGAGTAAGATCTCGTAACAGAGAGCAACAACCCACCACTGGAACCAACTTATTGTTAAACCCTGCTGCCCTGTGCTTGCTTGGGTTGCCATAATTCCTTGGGGGGGAGGGCATTCCTGAGGGCGGGGGTGAGTGTGTGCGGGAGTGAGCGAGACCTTTGCTTCTAGGAGATGCAACTTTTCCACACGCCATCCTCCCTCCCCTCCTCCTTTGCTTTCCCAGGGGAAGGTGGCCTTGAACATATTCCTGTTCCATCTCGGACTCTAGATTACCAGGACATGTATCTCTCCTGGTTGGCATGGCAATGTTAGGCGGAGTATGACTGTAACGTATGCTTGGGGGGATGGATGGGACCTGCTTGAATTTTCTATAATAAGACTGTACCCGCCAAAAGTCTTCACTTCTAACACAAGTGACTTTCTGGATCTTGCATATAACTCAATAAACTTTCACTGCCTAAAGAGAGTTTAATTAGCCATAGATCAGCTAAAATGGGTGCTGGAGAGTGAATGGACAAAAGACCAGTGATAGTGCAAGGACCTGTTGGACGGCCCCTGTAGCATTTGGATGCCTATATTCTGCTTTTCTCCTCAGTGAGGACCTGAAGCAGTTTACAGCACTGTTCTCTTCTCTTCCACATTATCCTCACAACAACCATTCTTTGCAGGGTTAGGCTGAGGGAGAATGACCGGCCCAAGATCACCCAGTGAGGGTCCACGGCAGTGGGGATTGGGACCAGGGTCCCCAGATCCTTGTCCACCATCCTGACCACTGCACTGGAAGTTAATTCTGTTGATGTGACAAAACTTCACCCATTGCTATTCAATTTTGCGAGCTTCTAAAATGTATCAATCAATCCAATTACCTTTATTGGCATGTAACACTCACAAACTCATATACAACAGTAACATCAGTGACATAAAATGATACTACAAAAACAAATATAAATGGAATTGCCATATAAATATGCCAGCGGTAGAAAACTGATCAATTAAATAAAGGGCGAATAGAAGTAGCACCAGAATGAAATTTTGCAACAATTTCTCTTATCTCACAATTTGGATTATCAAGAGTAAAGATCTTTAAACCATCAGAGTACTCCTCTAATTGAGTCAAAATAGGGTTTAAAAATTCCAGACGTAGCACATTATAGAAAGGGCACTGAAACAATACATGGGAGATTGCTTCGATATGATTGTTTGTGCATGGGCAACATCTATCAGAGAAGGGCACACCCTGAAAGCGACCAGATAATAAGGCCGAAGGAAGTGAATCTGGCCACAGAAAGGGCTCTACAGAGTTTGGGAATATGGAGTTGATGGAGATGAGAGGCAACTTGGCCAACTTTAGGGAATATTCCAGGATACAGAGGTGAACAGGTTTGGTTAGCAGCATTATATAATGAATGTGACTCAGAGCGAAGTAGATTGGTTCTTATAATTGAAAAAGCCTCGGATTCAGAAGTAAGGAGTAAGGAATCTAAAGTAAACTCCAGAGATTTAACTTTGGATTCTATGCAGGTAATCCAATTTGAGTCATTAGATTCTGATAAAAGCTGATAGGTGTAACTACAAGGATCCGAATTGAAAAGGAGGCGAAGCCAATACTTAATAGTAGTAAGCCACGCTTTAGTTATCAGCATGTTCTGGCCGCATTCCAGGCATAAAGCTGCATAGGGAATGCACATTGGAACCCCAAGTATTTTCCTCAGGAAATAAGACTGGGGCTGTTCTATGAAGCTTCCAGCTGTATTGATCCAAATGGGCACCCCATATAATAGCTGGGCCCCTATTTTGGCATTGAAGGTTTTTAAAGCAGCAGGTATGTACTGGTTACCTCTTCCTGAGAAGTAAAATTTAGAGATTGCTGCCGCATTTACTTTAGCTGTCTTAATTGCCATTTTTCGGTGACAAACCCATGAGGTGTTATATTGGAAGTGAACACCAAGATATTTAAAGGTCTTAACCAGTTCCAAGGAATGGCCATTAATTTCCAATCATAGACCTTCCAGGAATTGGAAAAGACCAGTACTTTGGACTTCTCATAGTTTAGCTCCAGATGGTTTGCAGTACAATATTCATAGCAGCGACTAAGTAAATGCTTCAACCCCAAACGAGTAGATGACAAAAGAACTGTGTCATCAGCAGACAGACGTAGAGAAATATGCGCAGAGCCAAGTCAGGGGCTGTGGCCATCAGCTGAAGACAAAAAGGGGGCAAGGTCATTTTAAAAAAAGATTAAAAATGGAAGAGGCCAAAATACAGCCCTGCTACCCCTTTATTTATAGTAATCATTGGGGTAATTCTTCCAAAGGGAGGGCATCTAATCTGACAAGATGTGGCTGCGTACAACCTTCTGATGAGGAATTACTTTTTCCCACCATAGAGAACAATGGAGGGAATAGGGGCAACTTGTTTAGGGGCCCATAGAATAGGACCCCCTGATCCAGTGTTCTTGAAACTTGGTGGGTATCTTGGGGAGAGGCTCCATCAGCTATCCTGTGAGTTTGGAGCCTCTCCCTCAAACCCCCTGCCCTCCAGCCCCCAGAATATACCCTATGTTTTCACCATTGACTTCAATTGCCTATAGGATATAATGGAGCTGAAATTGACATTCGGCTGCCTGAAAGACTCCCCGGGACGCCGGCTGGGGGCGGGGCTTGGCTCCTGAAGCTGTGCTCCAGTGCGCTCCCCCCCCAAAAGACCCCTGGGGATTTAAAGGTAAAGAACCAGTACTTTGAACTATGCCCAGAAACAAATGGGCAACCAGTATAGATCTTTCAGTACCGGGGTGATACAATCACTGTATTCTACCCCTGACAATAGCCTGGCTGCTGCATTTTGGATGAGCTGAAGCTTCCAGACTGTTTTCAAGGCAGTCCCACATACAACGTATTACAGTAATTGAATGTGGATGGAAGCAGACCATAACAGCCAAAAAGCCGATAAAAGGCACTATGTGTGCTTCTTCCTATCTATATTAACTTTCCTCTGAGTCCTTTGGAAAGCTGACAGCACAATCCTTCTTCCAGCCACTGCCTCATTACTCCCCCGATTTATACAGACTTTAAAAAAATGCCGGCTTTTACAGTTGTTTTTGTACCAACTCCCATAAACATCTTTCTGGGGTTCTTTTCAGTTGATTTTTAGAGTAGGAGACAAAAGTTGTTTCTGACCTTACACAGCCCTGGCTATTCTTTTTTACATATTACAAGGTTATTGATCCAGGGCACACAGTTGAAATTGGGCAAATTCAGTGTTATTTTTTTTAAATCACAAGTTGAAAAGCAGGACACAGTACATATGTGCTGTGAAAATAAAGGGCAGACTGAAATGAAACAAGCATTATTCATGTAGAACATGCTAAGCATCCCTCGATGTAGTCATAAACAGAAAATTCACTAGATAGAAAACTAATGGAATATACCAATCGTTAATCCACGTTCCACTGGGAACGACCATTAGTTACTCACTGTGAAGGGTCCTTCTCCTCTGAGGCTTAGAGGACATCTTGTGGGTGATTCCCATCCATCACTTAGGGAGGCAGGATTAACTTCAACTGTTTCCTGTGGTGGGAGTCATCCTTAGCTCAGTTTTGGGACTCCGAAAGCAATATACCGGCTCTAAACAGTAAAGAACTCCAACAATATGAGTAAACAGTATTCTAACTTGCAGTAACCGTTCTAGTAGAGTCATAGGAAAAAAGGAAATACATACATAGAAAAGAAGAGGTGTGACAACCCAGGAGGGCCAAGATATCCTCCAAGCCTCACAGGAGAAGGACCCTTCATGGTGAGTAACCAATGGTCGTTCTCCCTCTGAGGTGGAGGCCATCTTGTGGGACCTCCCAGAGTAGTGTCCCTAAAACTGGGAGGGAAGGTCGGCATCAAGAGACAAGACAGATTGTAGTACCCGTCTCCCAAAGGCTGCATCAGCAGAATCGAACACATTTCTCTTATAGTGTCTGATGAATGTGGACAAGGAGGACCACATAGCAGCCGTGTACACTTCTTCTACTGACGTCCTATTGGCGAAGGCCGCTACACAGGGAATGAGCAGTGATCCCATACGGAACTCGTTGATTCAGGCTCTTGTAGACTTCAGCAATGCCTAATGGTGGTGCTTATGACCGAGCTTAACATCTTCCTACCTGTGAGCAGGGGTGAAATGTTGTCAAACATAGCTTCCGCTCTTCTAAACGAAGCTGTCCTGAGAATGTAGCATTTGAGTGTCCTTCTTACATCCAGGGTATGCCAAAGCTTTTCCTTTGGATGAGTAGGATATGGGGAGAAAGATGGAAAACAGATCTCTTGTGATCTATGAAACTTGGAACTGACCTTCGGACAAAAGGTAGGATCCATTCTCAGCACCACCTTATCCTTATGAAATGTACAGAATTCCATCTTTATATAAAGCGCACCCAGCTCTAAGATCCCTCTGGCTGAGGTAATGGCTACCAAGAATAAAGTTTACATCCTTAGGGACTTGAGTGGGACCTCCTTTAATGGTTCGAAGAGGTGTTTGGTGAGCACCGTGAGAACTGTATTAAGTCTCCATGTTGGAATCCTATGAGTTTGTGGTGGATCCTTGATAGAAGCTCCTCGGAGGAACTGAACTATATGTGGGTGCTGGGACACTGGAGCATCCTGTGAGCATGCCACCTGTCTCTTGAGCATAGCTGCCCTGAGACCACTTGCCCTGCAGTCCTGCAGGAACTCTAGGAGTGAACCAAGTCCCGGATGTAATGAATCCACCTTCTTCTGATGAGCCCAACATATGAAGGCCTTCCAGGTGGCATTGTAGATCCTTGAAAT
The DNA here is from genome assembly GCA_029375565.1 of Gekko gecko. NCBI lineage: Eukaryota > Metazoa > Chordata > Lepidosauria > Squamata > Gekkonidae > Gekko > Gekko gecko. The sequence continues at coordinate 88,401,087 of JAPDNY010000003.1, forward strand.
AGATGGCTTTCTTGATGCCAGTATGGTGTCAGTGACAGAGTCCTTGTACCCTAGTTTGGCAAACCAGTTCCTCTCAACTGCCACACGGTCAAGCAAAACCAGCCTGGATCGGGGTGCCATATCGGTCCCTGAATTAACATGTCCTCTGAGACTGGGAGTTCGAGAGGAGGAGACACCGCCATCTCCTGGAGCAAAGTGAACTAAGGGCGACAAGGCCAATACGGCACCACCGCTATGAGTTCCGCCTTCAGGAGTTGTATTTTCCAAAGAAGTTTGGGTAATATTGGGATCAGGGGGAAGGCATAAAGCAGAGCAAAAGAAGAGAGTCCGTGCTTTCTGCCTTCAGATGGAAGAATCTTGTGAAAAAACGTTGCAATTGGCTGTTGTCCTGGGTGGCAAAAAGGTCCACCTGTGGGGTTTCCATCGTGGATGCTATCATCTGAAAGAGCCTCTTGCGCAGGGACCATTCACCTTCCTTGATCGTCTGTCAGCTCAGCCAGTCTGCTTGAAGATTGACAACACCTTGTACGTGTTCAGCTCTGATCGATGCCAGGTTGCCTTCTGCCCAGCTCAGCGGATGAGTAAGGCCAGAGACCTGGAGCTCCCCTGCTTGTTGAAGTACGCTTTGGCGGATATATTCGAATCAGGCCATGGAGTCCTTTGATCTGAGGGGCGAAGTGGAGAAGGGCTAATCGGATGGCTTGAAGCTCCAACAAACTGATAGACAACTGCTTCTTGTTCTTGGACCACGTCCCCTGTACTGGCCTGTGTGACAATGTGGCACTCCAGCCTGACAGATTGGCATCCGTGAAGATTTGCACCTGGTCCTCGGCCCAGAACGTCTTGCCTTGTGTTAGGTTGCGTAGCACTATCCACCATCCAAGGCTTGACTTCACTTGTAGGGGTACCTTCAGAGAAAAATCCATCTTGAGAGCGATAAGATACATGGGCATAGATACATTTGCAGTTGTCTGGAGTGGAAGTGGCCCCATTGAAAAGTGTTGAATGCCACCACCATCAGTCCCATCATCTTGGTTAGATCTGACTGGCCATATCCTGTATCTTCCTCGCCTTCTTGTCTGGGAGGAAGAGTTTTGCAACTTGAGTATCCATCACTACTCCCAGATATTCCAGATGTCGGGGGGGAGTCAGAGAACTCTTTTGCATGTTCACTAGGAATCCGAAGTCTTATAGACATTGAATTGTCGCGGCAGTGTCCTGTTGAGAGCGTATCCTCGATGGAGAACAGACTAAAACATCATCAAAGTATGGGTGGATGTGAACTCCTTGCTCTTGAAGGTAGACAAGAATGAGGAACTTGGTGAACACATGTGGAGCTGAGGAGAGGCCAAAGGGCAGGGCCCTAAACTGGAAGTGATCCCTGTCCACGCAGAATTGTAGGAACCTACAATGAGAAGCAAAGATTGGGACGTGTAGATATGCCTCCATCAGGTCTATAGAAGAGAGAAATTCCTGTGGTTGCAAGGATTCTGCTATGGACCGTAGGGTCTCCATGTGAAAGTGCTTTAGTTCTACAAATCTGTCCAAGTATTTCAAGTTTAGTATGGCCTTCCAATCCCCGTTTTTCTTAGGGACTGTGAAGAAGATGGAGTACAGTCCGTCCATCTGCTCGCTTGTGGGTACAGGTTCTATGGTCTGTATGTCCAGCAGGTGAATTATTGCAGCCTTGGTTCTGGCCCTTTTGACTGGGTTTTTGTGTGTGGGGGAGGCCATAGAACGCTGAGGTGGCAATGATCGAAGTTCTATCTTGTAGCCTTCCTTGATGATGTCTCTTGTCCAGGCATCTGGGTGGGAGTCATTCAACACTTGACTGAAGAGTAGCATGCGTCCCCCCACCAGAGGAACCAGACAGTCATGCCTCCAGGGCCTTGGGGTCTCTCTCCCCTCTGTCTTGTCTGTTGCCATATGATCTTGGGAACCTGTTGCTGAAGCCTCCACAATGAAAGGACTGCTTATTGTTGTTGTAGTTGCCCCAAGATGGTCTTCTGTTGTCCTGACGTGGGCTGGCCGTGGTCTGGTATGGGCAAGAAGAGGAAGAAAAGGTGGTCGTCCTTTTGTCTCCAAGGCACACATACTTGGGTAGGGCCTTCTTTTTATCACAGATTTCCATCAGTATCTTTTCCAGTGGTTCTCCAGATAGCGTGTCCCCTCGGAACGGGTACGGTGAGACGATAGCTTTAGACTGGTAGTCTGCCAGCCAGGATCACAGCCAGATCAGACGCCTGGCAGCAGCGGCTGATGCCATGGCTCTAGAGGTCAACACCACAGTGTCTAAGGTGGCGTCAGCAGTGAAAGAGATGGCTTTCAGAATTCTATTGACGCCTTCAAGCAGGCTACAGTTATTTTCTGGCAGCATCTGGATTAATTTTCGCATCCAGACGATGGACGCCTGAGACATTGTAGATGCAGCTGAGGAAGCCTTGATCGCCAGGGAGGAGGCTCCATGTGATCTCCACAGAGGAAACCTCTCATCCAAAGTATTTCGCAGGTTGCCGTGACCGTCCTCTGAGAGCAATCCAGACGATTGTAAGGCAGCTACTGGAGCATCTACCACTGGAATCTGCAACAGATCTGAAGCAGAAGAAGTTACAGGGTACAATCTCTTGATAAGGCTTGGGATGGACTTGCTGGACAGTGGTTTTGCCCACTCTGCCTTAACCTTACACATATAGAAGTTGGAAAAGGGAAAGGCTCTCTCTGAAAAATCATCTGGAGGAAAGAATTCATCAGTAATCTCTGATCCCTCTTGTTGCTTTAGATCATCAGGGCGCTTGTTCCCTGACCTTTGCAGATTCTGAATCTTGAGAGCAGAGACAGTCTTAGATAGTAAATAATGGAGGTCCTCGGCTTTAAAGAACCTAAAGGGCTGCTCAGAAGCAACAGGGACCTTTTCCTCTTCCTCTCCAGGGGAAGAGAATTCCCCCTCCTCTGGGAAAACCCTTCTGGGCAGCCTTGGTGGGCCTGGTCCCTCTTTTTTTATGCCTATGGGGAGAGGGGGAAGAGAGGAGGCGGAAGGTCTGGAATGGGTAGACCAGCCCCCCCATTTACAAAAACGGGCTATTTCTTGCCTCATGGCCCTCCTGAAGAAAGCCATCGCTTTGGGGGACAGGGAAGCAGACCCGGAGCTGCCAACATTACCACTTTGCGAGCCGTCGTCTTCTTCATCCTCCTGGGCAGCATCAGCAGGATCGCCCACTGCATAGTCAGACCCATTATGACCGAAGGTCTCAGGTCACTCACTGTCTGGGATTAGGCTCTGCTGGCCATTCCCATCTTCCAAAATGGCCACCGCCATTTGCACAGGCTCTGAGTGTGCGCGATAACGGGAGCTTTTGGCATGTTTTGCAGCACCGCCATCCTCCGTCGAATGGGAGCCTTTCACCTCTGTGGCTCTCTTCCAAGCCGCGCGCTCTCTCTTGCGCTCGACGTGTCCATCCCCGTCCATCTCAGAGGAGGAGAGGAAGCCATCACTGTCTCCCCGTTGCGCCACTGCCATCCAAAGGGGCGTGCGCCATTGGAGGGAGAAGCGTCTCTCAAGAAAGGATTTTTTTAAAAAACAGAATAAGAATTGGAAACAGGAATAAGCAAGTATAAGAAGAAGAATAGGGAGCTATAATAGAGAACAAGAAGTGAAAGTCAGGCAAAGCCTACTTCTAGCTGCTCTCCCTACTGAGGCAGGAAAAGAAACTGAGCTAAGGGTGACTCCCACAACAGGAAACACTTGAAGTTAATCCTGCCTCCCTAAGTGATGGATGGAATCCACCCATAAGGTGGCCTCCACCTCAGAGGGAGAAACATTTCTAGCTGGCTGGTGGCATTGACCACTTATTGATAATTATCTGGCATGATTTGACTTGCCTCTTACCACTACATCTTCCTGGTGCTTTAATGTACGGCTCAGAGCATATTTTTGATGCAAATCATTTCTTTCCTTTCTTGTTCGCAGATGTTTCTTTTTCTTCTTATTCTTCTTCTCATTGTAGTCCTCCAGAGAATTAAAAAATATTCCCATTTACTACACAAACACAGCCATTTACATATTTGATTGTAATGTTTCAGACATCAAAGTGTTCCTAGATTCTAGAGGTATGTAATGACTGAGGTCCTATTGAAATTGCTCTGGGCTGGACTTACACCAGTTTTTTGCCCAATCTCAGCAAATCCCCTTCCTTATTACAGCCCCCTCTTACCCTGGATTTTCTCCATGCAGGTCCCATGATCTCCAGCATACGTTATTTACTGAAGGCAAATGAGACTCCCTCCTCCCTTTTTCATCAGTGGAAATTCTGGCTAGATACAACCCAGTGTTTGCTATGTTTTTACTCCATAGTCCTTAAATGCAGAGAAAGGTTTCTTGGCCTGCTTCTGATAGAATACCTGTCTTAGGAATTATACAAATTATCTTTTTTTTGGGGGGGGCACAGTAGCATAATTATCTGACTTATTAGTTGAAGGCAAGTTCAATACCTTCACTAAGATAGCACTTCTGCTACTGATGCATTTGCCAGCACTAAAACCATATTTTGTTTGCAAGAAAATGTAGTTCATCCAGTTACTTTCACAACTGTCATGTGGAATGAGCTGTGCATGTCAGAGGCACCTACTAGATTATATTGTTAGAAAAAACTTCAAGCCATCCCCACATGCACGTATACATATTTTAAAAGCATTTGTGAGGGCTGAAACCATTCCCTGCTATGTCACTGAAGTGCAGGAGTATCCTGTCATGAACAAACAAAAACGGCAAACACTTTCAAGGCTACTTATACTCCACACAGCAATGCCTAGCCTTATTACAATTTGGTTTTAACAATATATTTATTGAAAAGTTTTTCCCAATATAATCGACAATGCAATGGTTAACTTCAGTTGCCACTTGTATTACATCTTCATGCATGCATAGTTTGTAATCCCAGCAGCATGTCTCCTGATGATTTAATTAAAATACAAAAATAATAAAAAGAAATCACTAAAACTTAAAACAAAACTGCGCACATTAGATTCACCTATCTGGATTTTTATCCCTTGAAGGATCCGCATTTTTTGCATCTAGCAGTGCATCACTACTGTCACTAACAGAAAGAGCATTTGCTGTGTAGCAAGGCAACTATTCCCTGACCATACAAGTGCTTTAAGGCCACACACCATTTCATTTTTCCAAGCTGTTCTACTAACCAAAAATACACAGCTCTCACCTTCTCCGTCATGCTGAGCAAATGTGCGGGGGGGCCGTCTGACTGGGAGCTGTTGGAGCCACTTGTGCTGATCAAGAGAAAAAGACAAGACACTGGTGCGAGACAGGACTCATTGGGAGAGACACACGAGACCAGCCCCACTCCCATGCATTGTTCACACCTCTCCACATGAGACCAGCACCTGACCACACGAGACCAGCACCACTCTCACATGCCTTGTTCACAACTGAACTCCTGGAACATGAAACAATGACATGGGTGAAGCCACAGCCTCTCCACCAATAATTTTCCTGGCCTTTAGTCTGTGGGCTCTCTACAACTAATAGCAGAAGCCCTTCATGATTTATCACTCCGCAGTATCCCTCTTACCTACATATGCACTTTCCTCATGGATCCGCTAAGATATTTTGGCCATGGTCAAAAGCTCTAAAATCATGCTGAATGCCACAGACTGGGAAAATATAATTTTACTTTCTCAGCTTTGCTGGTAATATGCCTCTGTAGCTCATTGAAGATCAAAAGGAAGTTTTCAAAATCAGTTACTTCTTTTGACATTTTAAAATTATGAACTGCACAACACTGTCTCATCTCCTTATCTAAGAGACCCAATTTTTAACTTTTTAAGTAGGAAACTGAAACTGTGGCTTATTTTTTAGTTTCCACAGAAGGGTGTGGGTTTCTAATCTGTTAACTGTTAACAGGTGAACTTTTTATTCCCCCGGCCCCTCTGCCCCTAGTCCTGCAGTGCTCTTTGGCATCTTCATGCCCCCCTTAGATGCTGATCAATTGAACCCTGAACTCCTGCCCCCTGGACGTGTTATAGTGTTTGATTTTTTTCTGCAGAGACATAGGGTATTGCTATTTATTATTTTTCTCAAAAACACCTTGTGAATTTTTTTTTATGCAGCCTCACATCAACAATCGTTACTGAATTTAAAATTACTGTTCAGTTTTCAATCCTTTTATGTATATTGGTTTTATTGATGCAGCTTAGGCAGGAGAGCAGCTTAGGCAAGAGAGAAATCGAACAAATAAATAAATAAAATAAATAAATAAGAAAGTCAACAAGTTATTTTCAATTTGTATGAAATTAATCTAAATGCAGGAGAAATCACTTTCTAGCATACATAGAATCGTAGAATCACGGAGTTGGAAGGGGCCATAGAGGCCACCTAGTCCAACCCCCTGCTCAACGCAGAATCAGCCCAGAGCATCCCTGACAAGGGTTTGTCCAGACGCTGCTTC